>JBBGZY010000867.1:0-1227546 GCA_037952925.1 Lithobates clamitans
ATATCTTTATCCATATAGTATGTATCTCTCGTATATCTGTATATATTTATACTGGGAAAGTATTCACAGAAATTACTCATATTCTCTCTTTCTATCTATCTCCCTCTCTCCTTTCTACTTTCTTTCCCCCTCTCTCTCCTCTCTGGCTCTCTTTCTTTCTTTCTTTCTTTCTTTCTTTCTTTCTTTCTTTCTTTCTTTCTTTCTTTCTTTCTTTCTTTCTTTCTTTCTTTCTTTCTTTCTTTCCGTCTCTCTCTGAAAGTATTCACATAAATTACTACTATTCTCTCTCTCTCTCTCTCTCTCTCTCTCTCTCTCTCTCTCTCTCTCTCTCTCTCTCTCTCTCTCTCTCTCTCTCTCTCTCTCTCTCTCTCTCTCTCTCTCTCTCCTCTCTCCCTTCCCCTCTCTCCTTCTTTCTACTTTCTTTCCCCTTCTCTCTCTCCACCTCTCTTTCTCTTTCCTCTGTCTCTCGTGGCCTACTATCACTCTCTGCCCCCCTCTCATTTCAATACCTTTATCGTATAGCAAACATACATTGTATACACCTACTGGGTAAACATCTTTCTTTCTTTCTTTCTTTCTTTCTTTCTTTCTTTCTTTCTTTCTTTCTTTCTTTCTTTCTTTCTTTCTTTCTTTCTTTCTCTCTCTCTCTCTCTCTCTCTCTCTCTCTCTCTCTCTCTCTCTCTCTCTCTCTCTCTCTCTCTCTCTCTCTCTCTCTCTCTCTCATCTGTATCACCTTTCCCTCTTTCACTCTGTCTCTGCCCCCTCCCTCTATATTTTAATCCATAGATGTATCTCTCATATATTTATATCCATACCTACTGGGTAAGCAATGCATTCTTAAAAACAAAAACATCAAAAACAGTAGTATACATACACGGTCAATTCTAAATCATAAATCTCTCTCTCCTGTTTCGCCCTCTCTCTTTCTCTCTCTCTCACACATAACCAAATGGGGTTTGGGGGGAGAGAGAGATGGGGGGTAGAGAGGTAGAAAGGGGGGGGAGGGGGAGAGAGAAGGGAAAGAGGGGAGGAGAGAGAGAGGGGAGAGAGGGAGAGAGAGAAGGGAAAGAGGGGAGAGAGAGAGAGCACTAAGCTATAACTCGCCATTACAGAACCCATACATCTAATAAACACACATCTCCCCTCCATCGACATATACTGTATATATAATATACACTCTATACACATACACCAAGTGTGCAGTGTCTGCACATTGTCTGCGCAGGTTGGACATTACTCTACACAGAGCACCAATATTCTGTACACTCACTGAACAGAGCACACACACAAAGGCTGGCATAATACACTTTTTAACAAGGTAAACATTAATTAAAAAAATAAAAAATAAAAATAATAATAATCTTATGAGTAATAGCCCTGCCATTGATGTAAGTTACTTAACTGTCCCATACTAGCTCATCTAGCTTTCCATAAATATGAAAACAGCAAAACGCTTCCTAGTGGTCAGGGACCCCCCCCCCCCCCTCCCTCCAGTCTGATCTGCGCCCCCAATCCTCAGCAGAACGCTCTTAGGAATGGGTATGCCCCCCAATGCAGGGCTCCTTGTCGTCGTTGTCCCCCCCCCCCCTGTCACTCTCAGCCTGGCGGTCGGTATGAAGACGCTTACCCCGGCAATACCCGCTCCGCCAGCCGCACCGCACCGCACAGGCTCCGCAGTCTCGGGCAGAAGCATAACGTGCACTCCGGTTGAACGAACAGATCCAGGTGTGAGATTGTTTGCACACCCCGGCACCTCTTATATTGCCAGCAAAATTAGCCGTTATTACTGTCACTGTTTAGTGATGGTTAGCTTGATTTAAAAAAAAAAAAAAAAAACTGCTGTAATCAAGACCTGGAGCATCTTTGCGAATTGCAGATAATTGTAAACGTCCAGATTATGATAATAGCATCCTAATCCAGCCCTGCAATATAATTATTACAAAGTGTTACATCTGAAACTGTCCAGTGGAGCTAATTCAGCCATTATTTAGACCTTATTTTTGCACCGCCAGAACCGGTTGCTGAGTGGAAAATGTGCAATGGTAATTTCCAGGCGGCATTCAATGTGTGTGATAGTTTAGGATGGGGGGGAAGAATGGGGGCAGTGAATGGGAGATCAAGGACAAAAGGAATGATTCCTCTGAACTGGAAGAAAATGGAGAAAGATTGTCAGCAGAGCTGGGCAGCTTGGCCTGGGCAGAAGGATGTTTGGATAGGTTATCCTCCTGTCCTTTGTCTCTTGTTCCTTTGTTTTAACTATAACCTTTTTGGCTTTATAATCTTAAACTGACATTTTTTATTTATTTTTTTTACTATCTATACATAATTTTTATTTTGAAATAAACAAATTGCTCCTTTACACCATATCCATTAAACTGCATAGATCAGCCAGCAAATTCAGAGGGATTGTCAGCAGAGCTGGATAGCTTGGCCTGGGTAGAAAGGTGTTTGGATAGGTTATCCTCCTGTCCTTTGTCCTGTTTTTAGTTTTAACTATAAACTTTTTGCTTTATGATTATAAACTGGCGTTTTTTATTTCCATTTTTTTTTTTACTCTCGATATAATTTTAATTTTGATAGAAAGTGTTACACCATGACCAGGGCCGCTGTTAGAAATCACAAGGCCCCATACAGCCCCCCTAAATATGCCTACACCCCACCTATCCCCTCCCCCCTCACCCCCTGACTTTATCCCCCCAAAACTGAAAATGAAAAAAGTCCCTCCTCTGCTCCCACTTCCTGGGCCCTTCTGTTAACCAAAGTACTAACAATAATTTACAAAGCCATCCATAAGACCCCTTTAACACTGGGGCGGTTTGCAGGCGGTATTGCGCTAAAAATACCGCCTGCAAACCGCCCCTAAACAGCCTCCGCTGTTTGTTCAGTGTGAAAGCCCGAGGGCTTTCACACTGAATCGGTGCACAGGCAGGACGGTGAAAAAAGTCCTGCAAACCGCTTTTTTGGAGCGGTGAAAGAGCGGTGTATTCACCGCTCCTTCACCGCTCCTGCCCATTGAAATCAGTGGGACAGCGCAGCTATACCGCGGCTATAGCCGCGCTGTACGAGTGATTTTAACCCTTTTTCGGCCGCTAGCGGGGGGTGAAACCGCACCGCTAGCGGCCGAATACAGCTGCAAAAACGACGGTACAGCAGCACTAAAAATAACGCTGTTGTACCGCCGACGCCCCCACCGCCCCAGTGTGAAAGGGGCCTAACTCTGCCCCCAGCTACATCACTAACCTAGTCCCAAAATACCAACCAAGCCGCTCTCTTCGGTCCTCCATAGACCTCCTGCTCTCTAGCTCCCTTGTCATCTCCTCCCATGCTCGCCTCCAGGATTTCTCCAGAGCTTTTCCCATCCTTTGGAACTCCCTACCCCAATCTGCCCGACTGTCCCCTAATCTATCCTTCTTTAGGTGATCCCTGAAAACCCTTCTCTTTATAGAAGCTTATCCTGCTTCTAACCAACACTGTTTTACTTCCTCCATCAGCTCATCCCCCCACAGCTATTATATTTTGTATCAATTGACCCTTCCTTTTTAGATTGTAAGCTCTAACGAGCAGGGCCCTCTGGTTCCTCTTGTACCAAATTGTAATGTAACTGTAATGTCTGCCCTCATGTTGTAAAGCGCTGCGCAAACTGTTGGCGCTATATAAAACCTGTATAATAATAACCTGATGGGGGCTGAGGAAATATAATTTAAGCCCTGATAAGCTTGTAGGAGTGAGGGTGTGGTTTAGTATTATCCATTTATTCATTTAGGCAGAAATAAATATTAAAGCTGCCCTGGGCCCCCCTGTTTATCTGAAGGTTGTACTGCCTTATCAGCAGCTCTGACCATGTCCATTAAACTGCATAGATCATCCCAGGCTGCCAAATTGAGAGGGGTTGTCAGCAGAGATGGACAGCTTGGCCTGGGCAGAAGGGTGCTTAGATAGGTTATTCTCCTGTCCTTTGTCTCTTTTTTTGTTCTAACTAACCTTTTTGGCTTTATGATTTTAAACTGACATTTTTTATTTCCTATTTTTTTTAACTATCTATATATCATTTTTATTTTGATATAAAGTGCTCCTTTGCATCATGTCCACTAAACTGCATAGATCATCCCAGGCGCATAGAAAACAATCATGCCCTGTTTATATCATACATGTGCTGCGGTGTGCGCAGCATGTCAGCATGTAGCATGTATGCATTTTTATATAGCACAGCCCACCACACCACACATGCCCGCATCTTGTTGCAAAATGATGCAATGCATATAATTGAATAAAGGGGTTGATTTACCAAGACACTTTGCAAAGTGCAGTTGCTCCAGACGAGGTAAAGTTGCACTTCGCAAAGATTATCCAATCACGTGCAAAAAACCCCAAAAAACAAAAAAACAGCATTTTTTTGCTTGCACATGATTGCATGATGGGAGTCAGCAGAGCTTCTGCTTATTTACTAAGCTCTGGAGCTACTGCTCTTGCAGAGTGCAACTGCACTTTGCAAAGTGCACAGTCTATTTGTGTTAGTAAATCACCCCCTTTATTAAATTCTTTGCACTGCATCATTTTGCGAAACAATGGGGGTTATTTACAAAAGACAACTCTGCTTTGCACTACAAGTGCAAACTACAAGTGCAAAGTGCACTTGAAATTGCACTGAAAGTGCACTTGGAAGTGCAGTCGCTGTAGATCCGAGGGGGACATGCAAGGAAAATAAAAAACAGCATTTTAGCTTACACATGATTGGATGATAAAATCAGCAGAGCTTCCCCTCATTTCAGATCTTCCCCTCAGATTTACAGCGACTGTACTTCCAAGTGCTCTTTCAGTGCAATTTCAAGTGCACTTTGCACTTGTAGTTTGCACTTGTAGTGCAAAGTGGATTTGCCTTTCGTAAATTACCCCCAATGTGGGCATGCCGCAATTCTGCACGCGATTCCATAATCGTGGCAAGAAGTGGAGCGTGTTTGCAATGCCATTATTTCTCAATGGCACCCTAAAGGCAGTGTGATTTTGCCGTGATTGTCATGCAACACGTTGCAGCAAAATTGCACAAACATAACTGCAGGACACGTGTCGCTCAAAAGAAGTTCCAGAACTTGTTTTGGGCGACGCGTGTCCCGCGATTATGTTTGCATGATTTTGTCCTGAATTGTCGCATGACAATCATGGCAAAATCACACTGCATTTCGGGTGCCATTGAGAAATGTCATCGCAAATGTGCCCCGCGATTTGCCGCAGATATGGAATCGTGGGTAGAATTCAAATCGCCTATGTATGACTGGAGCCTTAAGAGGTCTGTGTGAGAGCAGCGATCAGTCTGACCCCCCTACACACCACAAACACCCACATTGGGGTTGGTTTTCTAACAACCCCACCCCCCCCCCCCGCGCGCGTGTCTGCCGGTTGGTTTGGGACTTACCTGGTTAGATAGATCCAGATAGACAGGGGGGTGACATCCATCGCGGCGGGTTGCAGGAAGCGGCTCCAGGCTAGAGGGTGCGGGGTCCGGGCAGCAGCTCCAGGGTGGCGGGCTTCCTCTCTGGCTCCAGTGGCCTGCTTCCTGGCTCCAGATCAGTTGTCCAATAATATCGCCCAACGTTTTGGCCAATCGGGAAACAGGTCTCACACCTGCTTCCTGATTGGCGGGGAGAAGATTTAGTGTGAAAATAGCTAAAATGAATTCGCTATCGTCACACAACCGGGTGGGATCGGGACGCAAAGCTCTGCTCCCCGGGCCCACCCTTTTTTGAAGCCTATTAGAGCCTCTGGCTTTAACCATGTGCTTCAAAAAACACACGCCCCATCCCTGCCATAGGAATTCATGCGCTCGGCATCCTGAAAGGGGATCTTTGCATGAACCCGCACAGACGTCTGTCAAATTGCCACCAAAGATTGCATTGCCGGGTTGTGATTTCTAACCCGCAGCAATGTGAACCTAGGCTTAAGCTTGGTCAATAAAACCTGGAAGCTGATTGGTTTCCATGCACAGCTGCCCCAGATTTTGCACTTTCCCATTTTTTGGCTGGGCTCACACTATTGCGAGTTGGATGTGTTTTTTCCGCATCCAATTCGCATGTCAGGAGATTGTGACCGGCTCTCTATGGAGCCGGTTCGCACATCTCCGGAGCGGCTCTAGTACGAATTGCACAGGAGTCCTATGAGTCTTCTGGTCCGTTTCAGGTTCATATTCAGCCAAATATTCAGGCTGAAATTAGACCTGAAACGGTGAACGGGGATGCACCGGACTCCTGCTATGAGCCGCTCCGTACATCGGTGTGAACCCAGACTTAGTAATCAACCACAAGGTGTTTTTTGGAAAACCCAGCAGATAAGGTAAGAGGGGCAAGAAAAACAATTGTAAAAGGGGGAGCATAGCTCCTAACTGTCCCTGGTTTGAAGGGACTGTCCCTGATTTAGACCAATGTCCCTCTGTCTTTCTTTCCCCCTCATTTGTCCCTCATTTTGGTCTGATCTATATAGTTGTATATAAAATGCACTTTTTATCAATTCCTTTATCAATATAAAGGAATAAAAAGTCCTTGTGGATTTAATTAACCTTTTTTTTGGTTAATTCTCGTTTAAGGGGGTGTGGCAGGGGGCGTGTGCTATGCCTAAATACATTTGCTAGTAGGTGTCCCTCATTCCCGTCTCAAAATATTGGGAAGTATGGGGGAGTGAGGCCTGGCTCACACCGATGCAGGTTGCAGTTTGCATTTTCCAGGTGCATTTTGTGTTTTTCAATACACGTTGTTGATCCATTGAAGTCTATGGAACCAAAAACCAGAAAAAAAGTCCCTGGCCCTTTCCATAAAATGCACAGATGTGAACATGACCCATAGGAGACCATGTTAAATGGACTGTAATGTGTTTCTGCAAAACTGAAAACGCACTAAAAATGCATAGGTGTGAACCAGGCCTTAAGTTCCTCTTTTAGTTGGACACATATAGATTGAATTTTCGGGTGATTTTGAGGGTGTCGACTGTCAGAATACAACAGTCGGCAGTGTAGAGCCATCCAACAATATTTAACAGGATAAAGTAAAAAATTTTAACATGTAAACTACATGGCATGTTCACCAATGCCAGGAGCCTGGCGGACAAGATGAGTGAACTAGAGATACTGTTGTACGAGGCGGATTTGGATTTTGTAGGAATTTCAGAGACCTGGTTCAAAAGCTCTCATGATTGGCTGGCAAACATTCAAGGGTATACCCTATACCGCAAGGATAGAGAGGGTAAAAAAGGGGGAGGGGTATGCCTATATATCAAGAAAAATGTACAAGTGAATGTGACAGATGACATCACTAAGGGAGCTAGTAGGAGGTGGAATCCTTATGGGTAGAGCTCCAAAGGGGTGAAGCTAAGGGGAAAATAATACTGGGAGTATGCTATAGGCCCCCTAACCTGAGGGAGGAGGGGGAGACGGATCTCCCACCACAAGTTGGATTAGCAGCAAGGATGGGAAGTGTTATCATAATGGGGGATTTTAATTATCCAGACATAGACTGGGCGGAGGGAAAAGCGCATTCCTCTAAGGCCCGCCAGTTCCTTAATGTCTTGCAGGACAATTTTCTGGGTCAAATGGTAGACGCACCAACTAGAAATAAAGCATTACTGGATCTACTGATTACCAACAATACAGACCTGATCACCGATGTGGAAATACGGGGCAATTTAGGTAACAGCGATCACAAGTTAATTAGTTTCAGTATAAATCACACAAATAGGAAACATAAAGGGAATACAAAGACACTGAATTTCAAAAGAGCCAACTTCCCTAAACTACAAACCTTGCTAGAAGGCATAAATTGGGAAAAATCTTAGGAACAAAGAACACGGAGGAGAGATGGGTTTGCTTTAAGAGCATATTAAATAAGGGCATTTGCCAATACATCCCATTGGGTAACAAATGTAAAAGAGCGAACAAAAGTCCTGGATGGCTTAACTCCAATGTAAAAATGCATATAAAAGCAAAGGAGAAGGCCTTCAAAAAATACAAGGTTGAGGGATCATCATCAGCATTCAAACTTTATAAAGAATGCAACAAGAAATGTAAGGGTGCAATAAGAACAGCTAAGATAGAACATGAAAGACACATAGCGGAGGAGAGCAAAAAAAATCCCAAGAAATTCTTTAAGTATGTAAACAGTAAAAAAGGGAGGACAGACCATATTGGCCCCATAAAGAATGAGGAAGGACATCTGGTTACAAAGGATGGGGAGATGGCGAAGGTATTGAATTTATTCTTCTCCTCAGTCTTCACGAGGGAATTGGGGGCTTCAGTAACCAAAACAGCAGTGTTTATCCTCATGACACAACACAGGAAGCACCTACATGGTTAACAGAGGACAGAATTAAAATTAGACTTGAGAAACTTAACATGAATAAATCTCCGGGACCAGATGGCTTGCACCCGAGGGTACTTAGGGAACTCAGTCAAGTGATTGCCAGACCGTTGTTCCTAATTTTTACAGACAGTCTACTGACTGGAATGGTACCAGCTGATTGGAGAAAAGCCAATGTAGCACCAATATTTAAAAAGGGCCCAAAATACATTCCTGGGAATTACAGACCAGTTAGCCTAACATCAATAGTATGTAAACTCTTGGAGGGGATGATAAGGGACTATATACAAGATTTTAGTAATGAGAACGGTATCATTAGCAGTAATCAGCATGGATTCATGAAGAATCGTTCTTGCCAAACCAATCTACTAACCTTCTATGAGGAGGTGAGTTGCCATCTAGATAAAGGAAGGCCCGTAGACATGGTGTATCTGGATTTTGCAAAAGCATTTGACACAGGTAAAGCGCCGCTAGTTTTAGAGATGCTTTACCGTTGTTTTTTGCGGCACTTTTCGGGTGCTAGCGGGGCGCTTTTAACCCCCACTAGCGGCGAATAAAGGGTTCAAATCGCCTGCAAATCGCCGCTGCTGAGGCGCTTTGCAGGCACTTCGGCGCCGCTGCCCATTGATTTCAATCAGATAATCAGTGCCCTGATTATCAGTGTAGATGACCCCTGTGTGGATTTGCTGGTTATCAGCTCTCCTCTCCTCACGTGCTGTCAGCGTGAGCAAATTCTTTTTTACATTGTGATCAGCTGCGATTGGACACAGCTGATCACATGGTAAATAGCCACCATGATTGGCTCATTACCCTGATCTGTGATTAGCTGCGTCTGAAGGACAGAGCGACCCCAGATCGCTGCCGATGCATGACGCAGGGGGCATGCAGGCAGCTCGAGCATGGGAGGACGTCATATGACGGCCTCCCTGCAAAGTGTGACCGTGCTCTAGCTGTCACTCGGCTATAGCGCAGTCCTGAAAGAGGTTAAATGTAAAATAACAAACATGTCATACTTATCTGCAATGGTTTTGCACAGAGTAGCCTCGATCCTCCTCTTTTGGGGTCTCCTGCTGGTGTTCTTGGCTCCTCCTCTCTGCCAAATGCCCCCAAAGAAAGCTGCTTTCTATGGGGGCACTTGTGGGGGCTTGCTCTTGAGCCTCGCTGCCTGTGTCTATTGACACAGACAGCAGGGCTCAGCCTCGCCCCATCGTCATAGGATTTGATTGACAGGAGCGTTAGACACTGGCTGCCGCTTTTATCAATCTGCCCAGTGAGGAGGGACAGACATAGGGTGGGCACCCCAAAGCTCAAACACATATGCCTTTCTCTGTAGCCTCAGCTGTACTGGGCAGTGAATAAATAGGAAGTGCTCTGTGCTGAGCAGATTCCTGTTCATTCACAAACTGAAGCAAAGTTTACTATGCTTAAGTTATGAATGAACACAGTGAGTGAGTGTGTTCACTGTGTTTATTTAGAAAAGGAAGGCTCTGGTAAATGACATTTTTACCAGCCCCTTCCTCCACTCTCCATTCTGAAACATCCCCCGCAGCAGCTGGGGGTAGAGGAGAGGAGGGAAGCCAACAGCACCATGGGGGGGGGGGGGGGCAACACAGGGGAAGCCCGGGCAATAGGGAGAATTGGCACTGCACATAGTGATTAGGGTGTGCCCAGGCACACCCGGCACACCCCCTGCTCATGCATATGGGGGCAGAGCTGGGGGAGCCACTGCTGTCATGCACAGTGCTAGATCAAGATCGGGCTCAGTTAAGTAAAAGGGGCTACAACAGAAGGTTTTTTTACCTTAATGCAAAGATTGCATTAGGTTAAAAAAAAACCTTAAGCCTTAAGAACCACTTTAAAGTATACTCCTTTACCCCGATCCACAGAAAACAAAAACAAGTGTTGATGCCCCCATAAGTATATGCAAAATCAGCTTTCTAGTATCTGATCCCCTCACAAACTATGACTGACCGAAGATAAGGGATTTCCAGGTTCGGTCAGTTTCAGCCAGATTGAGAGACAGTTTTGTGTCTATGGTACAGGTGGACAAAACAAGCTGCCTGCTCTACTCTGATGGGAATGACCGACCCGACAGGTTTAAAGATCTTGTCTGATTACTATTGTTGTCCTGAAGATTAACCAGCACTGGCAGTGACTCCACCTTTGTTTCCATCCCTCAAATCCCTCTTTCATAAACATGCAATTTAAGCTTCAGGCGTTCATATTTTTGGCTGCATCTGGCCAGCAAGACCTCTTCTGAAAGTTGGTTAGACATTGACCACATGGCTATATTAGATCAATGACATCATGACCTGTAGCACCAACCCTCATCTACACTCAATAGCCAGCCGATTATATATCTTTACCCATTCCTCTACACCCTCAACATACCTACCTGCTTCCCCTTCAAACCAGCAATTGTAGCATTTAGAAAAGTCTTCCAGCACTGACTTACATTATGGCTCTGAGATGTCATGTGACAGAATACAGAGAGACACAAAGTAAGCCGGCGCTGGACGATGTGACAAAGCTTCACATTAAATCTGTTCTTTAAGAATACCCCCCTTCAACCACGTGAACAATGGTGACCAGAAGATTTCTGTCAGGTAAAAAAAATGGACTTTGCAAAGTGCCCCATTGTGCTCCATGTATTGGTGAGTAGTGATGGGCTTGGGTTCAGTCTGAACTTGGGGTCAACCTAACCCAGAAGTAAGATGTCATTCTTGGGCCAATCAGCTGTGGCCATGACATTCCCTGCCCCGCAGCTGCATGTACACAAAGTGGCAGGGGTGCTTGTGCCATTATTGACCCAATATTTGCCACATGGTCATATTAGGTCATATAAGGTCAATGATGTCATAAGAACACAAAGGGGTGGGGATCCTCAAGACGTCATTGATCTAATTTTGCCACATGGTCATAAAGGTCATATTAGGTCAATGATGTCTTGGGAACACAAATGGGTAGGGATCCTCAAGACATCATTGACCTAATACTGCCACATGGTCATATTAGGTCAATGATGTCATGAGTACACAAAGAGGTAGGTATCCTTAAGACATCATTGACCTAATTTTGCCACATGGTTATATTAGGTCATATTAGGTCAATGATGTCATGAGAACACAAAGGGGTAGGGATCCTCAAGACATCATTGACCTAATATCGCCACATGGTCATATTAGGTCATATCAGGTCAATAATGTAATGAGAACACAAATGGGTAGGGATCCTCGTGACATCATTGACCTAATATTGCCTTATGGTCATATTAAGTCATATTAGGTCAATGATGTCATGAGAACACAAAGGGGTAGAGATCCTCAAGTCATCATTGACCTAATATTGCCTCGTGGTCATACTGGGTCATATTAGGTCAATGATGTCTTGAGAGCACAAATGGGTAGGGATCCTCAAGACATCATTGACCTAATATTGCCACATGGTCATATTAGGTCAATGATGTCATGAGTACACAAAAAGAAAGGGATCCCCAAGACATCATTGACCTAATATTGCCACATTAGGTCAATGATGTCATGAGTACACAAAGAGGTAGGGATCCTCATAACATCATCTAATAAGGCCATTTGGCCATATTAGGTCAATGATGTCACAAGC
This sequence comes from Lithobates clamitans, assembly GCA_037952925.1. NCBI lineage: Eukaryota > Metazoa > Chordata > Amphibia > Anura > Ranidae > Lithobates > Lithobates clamitans. Next base: position 11,958 of record JBBGZY010000867.1, read on the forward strand.
ATCCCAGCCCCAGCCCTTGCTGCTGACTGGACCAGGGATGACAGTTTAATTCTGGATTCAGCCAAACCCAAGTTCAGACCAAACCCAAGCTCACCACCACCCACCAATCAATGCAGCATAATGGAAAACTGCAAGGTCCATTTATTTTAATCAACATAAATCTGTCCCTGCTATGAAAGGACTAGTTGGTTATGTTCAGTCCCTAGGCCAAAGGTTCTTCGTTCTCCTCTAAATCTCATGCAACGTATGCATTGCTGTTTATCATGAATTCCTCAGTTGGATGATTCTTCTCAAGGCAGGTTAACATGCAAAATACACTATGTGAATCTGCTTGTGCTAATGCAATACAATGCACAGCCACAGTGTTAATTGACCCTAAGGGCCAATAAATGGTTTCTTTGCTATAGCTGTAGACACCCTCACCTTCTTCCCAACAAATACACATTTAGTTTGTGTATTGCTTCCAGAGTACTTTCATCTATACAAACTGCTGGGAAGGCCATTAGCACTTTGTGATCATATTGGTCTGGGATTACCGGTCGGTCCAGCTAGTTAGGTCCCATTTAGATACAAATCACTGATTATCAAGGAAGGCATTGAGCTAATTAATTAGCTCCAGACTTGTATCACTGATATCTAATTAAGTACAAATAATGTGTTATCAGTACACAGTAGCCAGTAAACAGAATGGAAAGCCAAGTGATTATTGGGCTACTGTAATGAAGGTGAGTCAGCCTTTTGCAGATTGAGTCTCCCCAGTCGTTGTGAAAGTGTGACATTTTTTGGAATACAAAATAGCCGCGTTCAGTTATAAGTTATTTCTGCATTTCCATTGAACTCAGACTAATTTGTCAGTTTGAGGGGAATCTGAGAACTAAGAATGTGCACAGGTACGCTTTCCTAGTTCATTGCCGAAACATAAATGATTGTACTCATGGCACTGGGTATTGTGCACAGAGGACTTAAAAAAAGGTGAATGGTGGTCATGAAATCTTTTTTTTTAGTCCGCATTGCGTAAAACAAACTCAAACTAACAGCCGGTGCAAGAAAAAAGAAGTGCGCACGCAAAAAGTGAGAACACAAAAAAAGTGCACAGGGTGTACACTGAAGAGGAAGGACCCTTACTCCGATCCCCTGGGGACGCAAGACTCCTGACAGGGACTGAGGTACTCACTGGCCCACCCAGGCCTGGTGCAAGGATTTTTGACACCCTAGGCAAAACCTAATTTTGCCGCCCCCCTGGCACCACCCCTTTTGCCCTGCCCATGTATGCAGCCTCACCAGCACCCATAAATGCAGCCTCACCAGTGCCAATCAAATGCAGCTTATCAGTGCCCATCAAATGCAGCCTATCAGTGCCCATCAAATGCAGCCTATCAGGGCCCAAATGCAGCTTATTAGTGTCCATCAATGCAGCCTATTAATGCAGCCTCACCAGTTCCCATAAATTCAGCCTCACCAGCACCCATCAGCACAGCCTCACCAGTGCCCATCAGCACAGCCCCACCAGCGCCAATCAATGCAGCCTCACCAGTGCCCATGATCGCAGCCTCTCCCGTGCCCATGATCGTAGCCTCACCAGTGCCCATCAATGCAGCCTCACCAGAGCCCATGAGCGCAGCCTCACCAGTGCCCATCAGTGCAGCCTCACTAGCGCCCATCAATGCAGCCTCACCAGCGCCCATCAATGCAGCCTCACCAGTGCCCATCAATGCAGCTCATTAATGCAGCCTGATCAGTGCCCATCAAATGCAGCTTATCAGCGCCCATCAAATGCAGCCTCACCAGTGCCCATCAAATGCAGTCTCACCAGTGCCCATCAAATGCAGCCTATCAGTGCCCATCAATGCAGCCTCACCAGTGCCCATCAAATGCAGCCTGATCAGTGCCCATCAAATGCAGCTTGTCAGTGCCCATTAAATGCAGCCTCACCAGTGCCCATCAAATGCAGCCTATCAGTGCCCATCAAATGCAGCCTATCAGTGCCCATCAATGCAGCCTCACCAGTGCCCAAATGCAGCCTACAGGGGGGTGGGGAGGGGGACCCTTACATCCAGGCCATGTGCTTGGTACACAGATCACTCTATATACACTATATACAGTCAGTAATACAATGTCAGTGACAGTGTTTCCCTCACCGAGCCCGGGGCTCTGCTCTGCATCTGACCACGTGACCCTGCCAGTGGGAAGAACAATTTCAAACCCTGCCTCAGTGCCCCCTCAGCTGTCACTAAGCCCAGAGCACCCACTACTCTGTTCCGATAGGTGCCGCTACTGTAGTGTATGTGACACTGGCGCTGCCACTGTTCAGGTCAGGCAGGGAGGCAGAGCGACCTCTACGACGGGGAGGTGTTGGTCACATGACCCGGTATAGGAATCGTATGGGCAGAGAAGCTGCAGAACTGGCTGTGCGAGGGAGGGACAACAACCACTCAGGGCTGGTGAGAGTGAGACAGACAGGTCGCACTGGTCAAAGAGGCGATGATGTTTGCTTCCGTTCCGCCATCGGGAGTATCGGGACACTCGCCTCTGCACCTCTGTGCCTCTGTAACACTATGTACGGACGGAGCGGCTGCCTGCTGAGAATTCATTAAATGCTGCAGAGCCAGAGGAGAGTAGGAACACCAGCAGCTGGGCGCCCTATGTGGCAGTGAGCCCTAGGCGGCTGCCTAGTTTGCCTAGTGGCAGCACTGGCCTTGGGCCCACCTACCGAAACCAGGTGAACCCCAATCTCTGGGAGGTCTGCCGAAACAGACCCACCCCAAGAACTAGGTTGGGCTCCCCCGAAGGGAGACCCCCATGAGAGATGGTGAAACAAGCCAAAAGGCCGTGTCCACCCCCTCCCAAGACTTTCAGGGAAGGCCCGAAAACCAACACCCTACTAATCACGGTGAGTAAAGTGCACAGTGCAAGTGACAAAACACACAAAAACACAAACAAAAGTGGGGAAAAGGAAGTGGAGAAGTGCAGTAGTGCCATAGTGCAATACCATGGCAGGCTCTTTGGCCAGGAAACAAAAATTCTTCTGATCCCAGCCTAAAGGCCCGGTCCTAAAGGCAAGTGCAAAAAAAGTGTGACATGGTGCAGTGGCCTTGGTGCCATAAACTCCAAGTGCCCTGTACACAGTGAGAGCTACGGCATCCCTGGACTGCCACCCCAGGGGCACATACATCACAGGCTTCTTTCACAGCCCGGCCCTCGGCCAGACCAGTGCAGTCCCATCCCTACCAAGAAGGCATCAGAACTTAGCAATCTTAGGGAGAGCCTTGCCTACAACCAGAGACAAGCCTTGTACACAAGGCCAGATTCCACCCAGGAGGAAAAAGGCCCTCCCACCGCCCCCACCTAATTTACATCAAGAAAATACTAACTGGCCCCCCCAAATTGGCGAAGGGGGTCAGGGTTCTTTCCCTAATGACTGATAACAGATTTTTGAAAGCCCGTGGTGTGTGAACACAATCCAAAAACTTCACCCGGTGCCAGAAAAGTGCACACACATAAAGAGTGCAACACAAAAAACGTGCAACGGGTGTACACAATCCTCCGGAATCGAAGGATCTTGCCCTGATCCCCCGGGGCGCTCCAGACGGGGACTGGGGTACTTACACTTGGTCCATCTGGTAGGAACAAGAAGGACCCCATGCTTTGGAGGGTCTGCCGAAACAGACCCACCCATGTACTAGGTGGGGCTCCCCCAAAGGGCAAACTAAACCAGAAGGCCATGTCTACCCCCTCCCAAGACTTTCATGGCAGGCCCGAGGACCTACACCCTACCAGTCACACGTGCAAAACCGTGTACAAACATAAAAAGATGAAAAAGTGACAAACAAGGGCTTAAGGGATGGGCTCACCCAGCCTTCGGCCAGACCAGTGCAGCACCCATCCATACCAGGAGTACCCTTCTGGTCCACTCAGACTCGACCGAGTACTAGCTTCCTAAAATTCCAAGAAGTGCCAGGTTCGGCCCCTGCTGAAACGGACCATCTAGATATTATCACACCAAAGGATTTGCATAGCCCTCCCCAATGGGAGCAGCACAGCGCCTCCTTTGGCAACTGATAAGACCAGATACTACACTTGACCTTAGCCAAAAGACATCCATCTGAAGAGTTGATTTACTAAACACAAATAGACAATGCATTTTCGCAAGTGCAGTTGCTCCAGAGCTTAGTAAATGAAGGAGAGCTCTGCTGACTTCCATCATCTAAACATGTGCAAGTGTTTGGACAAAATGTCGAACGTGGCAGAAGGTTGAACCCGCGTTACAGCTTGGTCAGCTTGACATGGAACTGCTCCCAAACCATGAGTGACAGGGACACCAAACTTGGGGAGCATCCGATTTTGGGGTCGGCCAGTTTGCCTAGGTAATCTACTATATCGTAGTCCTGGATCTCAAGTCCATAAAACACTTAAAGCGCTAGACCCAGGGGAAATCTTCCATAAAACTTCTTTTTGAAATGCCCCTCGAGGGTGCAGCCCTCCTCCAACCGGGAAGTCCTCTAAACACTCTGCAAAAAACACACAGGAGGGCACGACCGCCGCCTACATTACCATAAATACTTTTTATTGAATCCACATAGATAAATAATTACTCACATGTGAACAAAATATAACAAGCCAAACAGCTCTGTGTCCAACCATTAGTTTCCAGGACATACTGTTATTGTGTTCCAGCTGGAGCAGAGCTGTTTGGCTTGTTATCTTTTGTTCGCATGTGAGTATTCAGGCCGGTCACGTAACTCGCGGCCACTTTACAGCTCCGAGACATTGCTTCTGTGGAGGAGACGAGCGGCCACGTGATCTCCCCGGCTGACATCAGAGGGAGATCACAGCTCCTCCCGCAGAAGACATCCATCAGAGCGTTAAAGCGGGCATGAGTCACGTGACCGGCCTGAAGACAGCTCAAATGCGGTATTTAGAACGCTTGTTTTAAAAAAAAATACTTACATAGTGTGCTATGCCAGCCTCTAATAGAGGGGCTGGCATCAGGGGCAGACTGACAAATCATGGGGCCCCCGGGCAATAGGAGAAGATTATGGGGCCCCCAGGCAATAGATTATTGAGCCACACAGTATACACACACACACACACATACACACAGTATACACACACAGAATACACATACACACACTGAAAAGGTACTGGAGAGGCGGGGCAGCTATAATCTTGGGATTTAAAAAAAAACCACAGATTTTTACATACTGTCCCTGGTTTTATTGAGGCTGGCAACCCTAATGGGGCCCCTTAGTGGCATGTGGCCCTCGGGCTGTGCCCGAGTGCCCAGATGATCAGCCCGCCCCTGGCTGGCATAGTCTTATATAAATGGGTTAACGAACTCTTACAGCTTTGATTAAAAAAAAAGGAAGCAAATTAGTATCTATGCAGAGCTGCACCAGATTTTGCACACTTCACTTTTAGTAAATCTACCCCAGTGCCGGAGATTTACTAAAACTGGTGCACACAGAATCTGTTGCAGCTTTGCATAGTAACCAATCAGCTTCCAGAGTTTATTGTCAAAGCTTCATTGAACAAGCTGAAGTCAGAAGCTGATTGGTTACTATGCACTCGATTCTGTGTGCTCCAGTTTTAGTAAAATATTTGAACATTTTTAGGAATTTGGTCATTCAACCCCCTTATTGACACAAGCCCTATATTTTGGCCAAAACACCCAATACGGTTAGGTAAGGCTCTAAATTATGCAGCACTGTGATTGAGTGTACAGTGCTAGTGTCATCAGGAGCCCACCCTACTGCCTCCCCATCATCAGTAGTTGACCGTAAGCTTTCGGTGACATCTCGGTCAGACGATCACAGTGGCGGGAGCCCCTAATGGAACAAAACAGCGTCGCATAAACTGGCTGAGCATTAGGGCCCACCTGCCATGCTGACACATATAAAGCTGCCATAAAGAGGTTCAGGAAAAGAAAACCACCGCAAGTAATCATTTTAATGACTTAATTTTCTGTGCTTTTACCTGCAATTTTTTTAAGTTGGTGACGGGGTTTCTTTAACACTAGGCACGCTAATGCACAGAATGGGAATGTTAATGAGCATTTTCGTTAATGCATCTGAATGGGCCCTAAATATCCACTTCAAGACCGCCCACCGCACTTATACTGCGGCAGGGCGGCCCCGCTGCGCTGGATCACGTACATGATTTCCGGGTAGGGGCGTGCAAACGCACAGCCCCCAGCTATGTTGCCATTCACTACAGCGCAAGCCGATCAGTGGGTCCCGCCCTATGATTGGCTGAGCGAATGACAGAAGAGATCCCTGTGTAGGTAAACAACACAGGGCTCTCTACTGACAGCAGCGATGTGCCCTGCAAAGCAAGAGAGTAAGAACCAGCACAATGCTTAGTACAAATAGCACAAAGTACACACAGTAAACATTGTTAGGCACACATTTAACCCCTTGATCACCCTAGATGTTAACCACTTCCCAGCCAGTGTCATTAGTACAGTGACAGTGCATATTATAAGCACCGATCACTGTATTAGTGTCACAGTCAGTCAATTCCCACCCCAGGGTCAGTTAGTGTCAGATTTCCCGCCACACTATCGCAGTCCCAATACAAGTCGCTGATCACCATTATTAGGCTTCATGCACACTGGTTTAAAAATCGCTGCTTCTACAGGAGTTTTGTGTTTTGCCTGTAAAAGAAGCTCAAGTGTCCATGCACATTGGGACAATTAGAGGCATATTTTGAGCTCAGTGTTAGACCCCATACACACTATACAACTTTTGTTGTCTGATTTCCTTCTGATTTACCAAAACCATTGTAGTGCAAGGGCCTGCCTGACTGCATACAATTTGAAACTCTTAACCACTTGCTGACCGGGTCACGCCGATATACGTCGGCAGAAGGGCACGTACAGGCAGATTAACGGACCTGTACGTTGCCCTTTAAGAAGCGGTTTGCGGCTGCGCACGCACCGCGACGTCCGCGAGTCCGATCACGGGTCCCGCGGACCCGATGTCCGCCGGGAAACCCGCGATCGTCTCACGGAGAGCAAGAACGGGGAAATGCTGATGTAAACAAGCATTTCCCCGTTCTGCCTAGTGACAGGACACTGATCACAGCTCCCTGTAATCGGGAGCGGTGATCAGTGTCGTGTCACACATAGCCCCTCCCCCCTACAGTTAGAATCACTCCCTAGGACACACTTAACCCCTACAGCGTCACCTAGTGGTTAACCCCTTCACTGCTAGTCACATTTACACAGTAATCAATGCATTTTTAATTGCACTGATCGCTGTATAAATGTGAATGGTCCCAAAATCGCACCAAAAGTGTCTGATTTGTCCGCCATAATGCCGCAGTCATGATAAAAATCGCTGATCACCGCCATTACTAGTAAAAAAAATTATTAATAAAAATGCCATAAAACTATCCGCTATTTTGCAGACGCTATAACTTTTGCGCAAGCCAATCAATAAACGCTTATTGCAAATTTTTTTACCAAAAATATGTAGAAGAATACATATCGGCCTAAACTGAGGAAAAAAAAATGTTTTTGTACGTTCCATCGGACAATTGTTGTCGGATTTTCCAAGTGTGTGTACACAAGTCTGTCTGACAAAAGTACAAAGTACAAACACGCATGTTCGGAAGCAAGGACGAGCCGGAAGCGGTCGGTCTTGTAAACTAGCGTTCGTAATGGAGAATTAACATTCGTGACGCGGCAAATTATGAAATGTCGAAATGCAGCGCACAATTCTCTTCTTCTTTAATGGGATAATAATGAAGCTGCTTTGCTGGTGATACTGATGGAGTTATTGCAAACAAATTTTCAAAGGCTTTTTTTTTCTAGTGATATCAAGAATAATATTATTATGATTTTTTAAATTTTTTATTTGGGCAAGTTACCACAACACCATTATCCCGTAGTTTTTAAGATCAAAGATACAACTGTGTTGGTGTCCCTTGTTAATTTTATATTGTATTTTTTTAAATGTAACTTCCTACTCCCAAACTGTCATTTGAAGTAAAACACATCGCCAAGTATTATTCTCCACAATTTTTTTATTGTGCATTAAAAAAAGAAAACAAATAAAATTAGACATGTTATCTGCCAATAGAACTTAACCAAAAAGTTAATTCTATGCATCCAAAAATATAGAAAATATAACAAATCAAATCATTATTATTCAACCAAAAAAATAATGTCAAAGCAATAACTCCAAGGCCAATAATAATTAATACGTTATCTCCTCCGATTCAACATGTTTGGTTGATGAACAGCCGTTCAGAAACAAACTGAAAAGCGCAAAATTAAAAGTGCAAAATGAAAAGTTCAAATCAACACTCACCAAACTTCTACTAACACAAAATTAGCAGAAGGAGCCCAAAAGGTGGCGCTAAAGAGCTGAAAAACTGCGTAGTACATCTAGTACGTCACTATGTTCGTAATTGTTGGCCAACAATTGTGTGGCTGTGTGTATGCAAGACAAGTTTGGGCCAACACCCTTCGGACAAAATTCCACGGTTTTGTTGGCCAACAATCCGATCGTGTGTAGGAGGCTTAAAGGTTTGACTTCATATTATATGGTTTTAGTAAATCTACAGGAAAAAAATCTACAGAAAATTGTATAGTGTGTATCCAGCTTTAGAAGCAGGGGAAAAAAAAAACTTTCTGGTTTGCATTTCTGATTGGAGCTTTCTGGCACAAAAAAAAAAAAACTCTTCTAAACTGTGTACAAAAAACGCTCTATAAGCATGATGACTGGCATTTTTTTTAACCACTTCAGCCCCGGAAGGATTACCCCCTTCCTGACCAGAGCACTTTTCGCGATACGGCACTGCGTCACTTTAACTGACAATTGCACGGTCGTGCAAAGTTGCACGACGTTAATCTGCCTGTACGTGCCCTTCTGCCGCAGTATATCTGCGTGAGCCGGTCGGGAAGCGGTTAAGCCCAGTGTGCATGGCGCCGTAGCATAAAATAAATAAATAAATAAAAATTTGAATATATATACTGAGGTTTGATATAAGTTTCACCCAAACCAATCAGTATACACTTATTGGAATTTTTTTTTATCAAAGACATGTAGCAGAATACATTTTGGGCAAAATGTATAAAGAAATTGGATTTTTTTTTAATTGTTTTATTTGGAATTGTTTTAAAGCAGAAAGTAAAAAATATTGTTTTTTTTTTTTCTAAATTTTTAAAATATTTTTAAAATATATCTCAAATATTTATATTGCAAAAAAAAAAAAAAACAGTGGTGATCAAACACCAGCAAAAAAAGAAAGCTCTATTTGTGTGAAAAAAATAATGATATGAATATTGTTTGGGTACAGTGTTGCATGACCATGCAACGACCAGTTAAAGTGGCGCAGTGCCAAATGGCTAAAAAAAAAAATCACCTGATAATGAAGGGGGTAAAATCTTCCGGAGCTGAAGTGGATAATTTAGGGATTTTAAAAATTAAAATATTATCAAGTCTTAGAAAATATCTTCCATAAGCTAAAAAAAAAAAAAAAAAAAGAAACTTTAATCCTGCCTGTGTTTGATACAAGACATATATGACGCAACTGTCCTGAAGTCCTGAAGCGCATGTGTCAGCACTAGGATTGTCGCATCCCACGCAATATGAATTCCTGCACACATATGTGTTTTCCTGCATGTGGGGAGATGTAGGGTCATAACTGGGGAGCACACATGTGGCTTTGGTTATTTGTGTTGGAAACAGCCAAGCAGGGCTGTACAGTTAAAGGTTACACAGGGGAAAAGAGTGCAGTACAGCAGGAACACTTGGGTTGGAGGCTAAATCTTGCTTTTGTTTCTTATTTCGTGAGGCAATAAGGCCAATTTGAGATATAAATCTCAGATTTTCTGTCACAGCCTAGAGTTCTCCAGTTGTCCTTGAGCTGTAAGCACCTGTGTGCCCTGCCTGCTGGGATTTGTAGTCCTACAACAGCTGGAGAGCAACTGGAAACCTGAAGGATATCCCAGTGTCCTCAAGGATGGGTAGGCTTCAAGCCAAATCTAACACTTTATAATGGCTGATCAGCTTTTATTTCTGCAAAAAAAAAAAAAAAAAAGAATTAACACTTTCTTACCAAAACTCTATTTCATATTTACCATAGAGCTGTGGCTGGTAAGTGCGATTTTTCAATCTACGTGGTTGACTTACTAAAGGCAAATATATTGCGCACTTTGCAAAGTGCATTTGCACGCTTCAAGTGCAGTTGCTCCAGAGCTTAGTAAACGAGGTAAAGCTTCACTTTGCAAAGAATATCCAATCATGTGCAAGTAAAATTTTAGAAACGGCATTTTTTCCTAGCACTTGATTGGACGATGGGAGTCAGTAGAGCTTCCGCTCATTTACTAAGCTCTGGAGCAACTTCTCTTGCGGAGTGCAACTGCGCCTTGAAAAGTGCACAGTCTATTTGCCTTTAGTAAATCAACCCCTATATATTTGGCAACACAGAGATATTCTACACAGGTTAAAGTGGTTGTAAACCCGGTTACACCACTTTTACCTACAGGTAAGCCTACAACAAGGTTTACCTGTAGGCAGGGGCGGACTGACCATTGAGCGACTCGGGCACTGCCCGAGGGCCCTGGGCCACTAGGGGACCCCATCAGGTTTGCCAGCCTCAGTAAAACCAGGGACAGTGTGTATAAATCTGTGTTTTTTTTACATCTGTCTGTGTATACTGTGTGTACATGTATGTGTATACTGTGTGATTGTAAAATGTGTGTGTGTATTCTGTGTGGCCCCATAAACTCTGATTGTCTGGGGGCCCCATAATCTCCTATTGCCCGGGGGCCCCATGAGTTATCAGTCCACCCCTGCCTGTAGGTACCTAGAATATCTCCTAAACTTGCACAGTTTAGGAGATTTTCAGTATATGCGCTGCTGCCGGCGTCATCGGCGCATGCGCACTGAAGAAACGGGCTGCTGGTGCCGTTTCTTCAGCAGTCGTGCCATGACCGCCAGCTCCCGCGCGTGCACGGGAGTGACTTAACTGCGACTCCAGCCAATCACAGCGCCAGAACCGCTAACCTGGAAGTAACTTCAGTGGAAGATGTCCACGCTGTACTCGAAGCGCCGCCGCCGATCCAGGGTATCATTCTAAGGTAAGTATTTCATAATGAGCTAGTATGCAATGTTTTGTTTTTGTATGTTTTTGTTTTGTTTTTCGGAGGTTTACAACCTCTTTAACCACTTCTATACGGGGCTATTGTCATATGACGTCCGCAGGAACACTCTGTACCTCTGGGCGGGCGTCATATGACGTCCTGGGCTTCTCGTCACTCCTGCGGCGATGGGAGATGAGGCGTGTCCCTTGGGACACAGCCCATCCCAGATCAGTGTAAAGAGCCAATAAAAATCGTCTCTTTACCACGTGACCGGCTGTGTCCAATCACAGCCGGTCACATACATTGTCCTCGTGTACATTGTTCTCGCACACTTATCTGGGTTATTTTTACCAAAGATATGTAGCAGTATAAATTTTGGCCAAAATTTATGAACAAGAATTATTTGCAAAATTTTATTATAGAAACTAAAGTGTTTTTTTTTCAAAATTTTCACACTTTTTCACTTATGTCGCAAAAAAAATAAAAAACCCAGTGGTGATTAAATACCACCAAAAGAAAGCTCTATTTGTTTGAAAAAAAATATAAAAATGTGTTTGGGTACAGCATTGCATGACTGAATAATTGGCATTCAAAGTGCGACAGCGCTGAAAGCTGAAAATTGGTCTGGGCAGGAAGGGTGTATATGTGCCCTGTATTGAAGTGGTTAAACATTGTTTCCAATGGATTTGTTCACATGTAATCAACCCAATGGGGTTGCACTTTGCAAAGTGCACAGTCTATTTGCCTTTAGTAAATTAAAACCATTGTGGTTGATTTACTAAAGGCAAATAGACTGTGCACTTTGCAAAGTGCAGTTGCATTCTGCAAGAGTCCATCATCCAATCACGTGCAAGCAAAAATGCTGTTGTTTTTTTTGTTTTTTTTTCCCTTGCATGTGATTGGATATTCTTTGCAAAGGGAAGCTTTACCTCATTTACTAAGCTCTGGAGCAACTGCACTTGCGAAGTCCATTTGCCTTTAGTAAATTAACCCCATTGTGTCAATACGTAGAAAGCACGTTGATGTCCTAAAAAGTTGTGATACATGCATTTTCATGTACTGTCAATGCATAATGCATTTTGAAAAGGCACCAGAAAAATGCCTTATAGATCATTGGATCTATAAACACCATTGTGTTTTATGTGCTACAACGTGGGATCACAGCGCTTTAAAAGTGCATGGAAATTACATTTTATGGAGCTCATCAAAGTGTTGCATTAAAAAAAAAAAAAAAAAAATTATCTTTTGTGTATACTTTATTGTAAAAATGGCATGGAAAACATACTAAAAAAATCCCCCCAAAAAACCTCCATATGCATTTAAAATCCCTTTAGATCAGTGGTTCTCCAACTTACAGCCTGATGGGCCGGATCTGGTCCTTTGCTTGCCTTTATCAGGCCCTTGAGACACTATTCCTCCCACTGATACAAAGCACTATTCCTTCCACAGCAACAATAGGGCACTATTCCTACCAATGACCCCAACAATGGGGCACTATTCTTACCAATTACCATAACAATGGGGGCTATTCTTACCAATTACCATAACAATGGGGCACTATTCCTTCGACACAAACAATAGGGCACTATTCCTACCAATGACCCCAACAATGAGACACTATCCCTCTCACTGACAGCAATGATTTGGCACTATCCATTCCCATGATACCAACAAGGGGTACTTATCCTCCCAAAAAAACTTGTGATGGTGAACTAATTCTTCCCTTAATACCAACAACGGGGCACAATTCTTCCCATTGACACCAGTGATGGGTCACTTTTTTTTCCCCCTAATACCAACAAAGGTGTCCGTTTATGAAGCAGTGATCAGCAGTGATCCCGAGGATCGCCGCTGATCACAGTCCATAAACAGTTTATGAAACAGTGATAATCGGGGGAGAACATGTTTGAACTTGTTCTCCCGCCGATTATCTCTACACACGGAGAATCCTCATGAATGACACAGTAACGGCCAGTTTATGAAGCGGTGATCTCACCGCTTCACTGGCGATCTGAGTCAGAATTCACACTCCCAGGTTCACCAGCTCAGAGGTGGTGAATCGGGGAGTGAAGAGGAAATCTGGGGGGATCTGAGGGGGGAGGAGGAAGTTTTTTAACTTCCTTATGCCTCGTTCAGACCCCCCAACACTATAAGCATGTCCCCCTGTCATATTTATGTGTATACATATATATACATATATACATATAATGTGTATATGTATATATATATCATGTGTGTGTATATACATGTATATATAATGTGTGTGTGTGTATACATATGTATTTAATGTAGGGGGACTCGTTATTTTATTAACAGTAATCCACGCCGTCTGTCCGTGTATTGAGCGGTGATAATTTATCACTGCTTAATAAACTGACATCTCGGTATTCTGGTGCTGTAATCTCCTAAAGTCTCACGAGATTCCAGTATCAGGGGCCGTTCTCCACTGTTTGACGCATTTGTAGATCTCTTCACTCCTCCAAAGGTGAAGCGATCTACACCGCTTCATAAACTGGCACACAGAGGAGAAAAATCTTCACTGTGAATGCCGGAGAACGAAGCAATGAATAGATTTCACTGCTTCATAAACGGACACCTATGAGCCAATATTCCTCCCACTGATACCAATGAGACATTCTTTACTCCCTTTGATGCCAGGGCATTTTCTACTCCCACGGGACAGTAAAGGACAGTAAACGGACCCTTTGTTCAGAAAGTTTGGAGACCCCTGCTTTAGATTGTAAGCAAGCACAAGAACCCTCCTTGAGATGAAACTCTATTGTCTCCCTCTTTTTGTAAAGTGCTATGCTAATTTTTAGCGCTAAAGAGGTCCTGTAAAATAATGATTTTAATAATAGGCTTAATCATAGAATCCTCTACTGGGTAAACCATGTCAGAGGAGTGGTCCTGGGGGCAGGACCATGTACTGAAGCTTGTTGGCTGACTAAAGTTTTGCCAGAAAAGACACAATTGTGTGCGGCTTTTCCTTTAGTATTATACCTAGTTATGTGTGAAGGAGTGATAGACTCCAAGCTAGCATCTGATTCCAGCATATGAGGGAAGTGCTTGTAGGTTGGAGTGATGCTCTTTTTTTGACTCTACAAACTGTAAGTGCATCTTGCATTGCATTTCATTATAATAAAATGCATGAAAATGCAACAAAAATGCAACTCCTAGAAAGAAAAAATCCAACCGCCGCACATCAGCACAGCCCGAGTGCAATATAGTAAACACGGCTTCAGCCTGGCTTTATCCAGTCCACACCAACCAACCTCCATGACTAAGTCCTGTGGGTGGTGTGAAACGCGTTAGCCGGCATGGCCTGGATGGAGCCATGTTTACTATCTTGCATTCGGGCTGTGCTGGTGTGTGGCGGTTGGATTTTTTCTTTCTAGGACTGGCACAGAGCTGGGACGAGCTCCTTCTTCCGCCTGCACCAGTTGGTAGGAATCACTGGACTTTTTAGATGCATGTCTTGTGCAGTGTCCCAAGCTATGCATAGTCACAAAAATACAATATGCATTTTAGGCTCTGTTAACACCACTGGATCACATGTGCGGTCCCATGTGTTTCTGTGCGTCATGTGTATGGTACCCTATTAATTTCAAAAGTCTGCCCTACATCCGAGAAACGCTCAAAAGAAGTGCTTGCAAGAAATTGTGCCAAAAAACATGGTGCTGCTGTACCATGCACAAAAACGCACACGTTTGTAGATTAATGGCAGAATAATTGGCACTGCCTCACATTTTTGTAAATATTTTATTATATCTTTTCATGTGACAACACTGAAGAAATGACACTTTGCTACAATGTAAAGTAGTGAGTGTACAGCTTGTATAACAGTGTCAATTTGCTGTTCCCTCAAAATAACTCAAACCACAGCCATTAATATCTAAACCGCTGGCAAGAGAAGTGAGTACACCCCTAAGTGAAAATGTCCAAATTGGGCCACTTAGCCATTTTCCCTCCCCGGTGTCATGTGACTCGTTAGTGTTACAAGGTCTCAGCTGTGAATGGGGAGCAGGTGTGTTAAATTTGGTGTTATCGCTCTCACTCTCTCATACTGGTCACTGGAAGTTCAACATGGCACCTCATGGCAAAGAACTCTCTGAGGATCTGAATAAAAGAATTGTTGCTCTACATAAAGATGGCCTAGGCTATAAGAAGATTGCCAAGACCCTGAAACTGAGCTGCAGCACGGTGGCCCAGACCGTACAGCGGTTTAACAGGACAGGTTCCACTCAGAACAGGCCTCGCCATGGTCGACCAAAGAAATTGAGTGCACGTGCTCAGCGTCATATCCAGAGGTTGTCTTTGGGAAATAGATGAATGAGTGCTGCCAGCATTGCTGCAGAGGTTGAAGGGGTGGGGAGTTAGCCTGTCAGTTCTCAGACCATACGCCGCACGCTGCATCAAATTGGTCTGCATGGCTGTCGTCCCAGAAGGAAGCCTCTTCTAAAGATGATGCAAGAAAGCACGCAAACAGTTTGCTGAAGACAAGCAGACTAAGGACATGGATTACTGGAACCATGTCCTGTGGTCTGATGAGACCAAGATAAACTTATTTGGTTAAGATGGTGTCAAGTGTGTGTGGCGGCAACCAGGTGAGGAGTACAAAGACAAGTGTGTCTTGTCTACAGTCAAGCATGGTGGTGAGAGTGTCATGGTCTGGGGCTGCATGAGTGCCGCTGGCACTGGGGAGCTACAGTTCATTGAGGGAACCATGAATGCCAACATGTACTGTGACATACTGAAGCAGAGCATGATCCCCTCCCTTCGGAGACTGGGCTGCAGGGCAATATTCCAACATGATAACGACCCCAAACACACCTCCAAGATGACCACTGCCTTGCTAAAGAAGCTGAGGGTAAAGGTGATGGACTGGCCAAGCATGTCTCCAGACCTAAACCCTATTGAGCATCTGTGGGGCATCCTCAAATGGAAGGTGGAGGAGCGCAACGTCTCTAACATTCACAGCTCCATGAAGTTGTCATGGAGGAGTAGAAGAGGACTCCAGTGGCAACCTGTGAAGCTCTGGTCAACTCAATGCCCAAGAGGCTTAAAGCAGTGCTGGAAAATAATGGTGGCCACACAAAATATTGTCACATTGAGCCCAATTTGGACATTTTCACTTATGGGTGTACTCACTTTTGTTGCCAGCAGTTTAGACATTAATGGCTGTGTGTTGAGTTATTTTGAGGGGACAGCAAATTTACACTGTTATACAAGCTGTACACTCACTACTTTACATTGTAGCAAAGTGTAATTTCTTCAGTGTTGTCACATGAAAAGATAGAATAAAATATTTACAAAAATGTGAGGGGTGTCTCACTTTTGTGAGATACTGTACATGCAGTGTCCTTAAAGGCTATGATCACGCTTCAGCGTTTTGCGGTAGTACATAAAAAATTGCACACTTTCCCCCAATGCACAGAAACGCATTGCCCTTTTGCACATACCCAGCGGTGCCAATTATTCTTAATTCTGTCATTAATCTACAAACTGGAGCCATTACTTTTCATAATGTTATAGTTTTTAGAATCATTAGACTGAAATAACTTCCATTGTAGGACTGCACTGTACTCAGGGCCAGGACAAGGGGTGGGCAAGAAAGAAGGCTGCCCTGGGCACTGTAGCATCATATGAGGTGAGGGGGGGCACTACAAGGAGATGGGGGGGGGGGGCTGTGTTGGGAGGGGGAATTTGTGGGCAGCAGGGGGTAAGTATTGTTCTAGGAAAGGAAATTTGGTGGGGTGCTAAGGATGGTGATTTAAGGGGATTTGTGTTGGGAAGGGTGATGGGGGAAAGAAGATTTGTGCTAGGAGGGGGGATTTGAAGTGAGGAGGGAGGAAGATGTGTCCTAGGAGGGGAAACGTTAGGGGTGGAAGTTGTGTGCTAGGAGGGGTGCATTTTCTATTTTTTTTTTTAGGGGGGGCATTTGTGCTGGGGGGTTGGGGTAAGGGGGGGGCAAAGACTTGTGCTGAGAGGGGGGATTTCAGTAGGGGGGTAGATTTGTACTGGGAGGAGGGGGAATGTATGCTTAGCATGCAGATTAGGGTTTAGTGTTTTTGTGGGGGGATTTTTGCTGACACATAATGCTCATACATGTTGGGGGGGGGGGGGGGGGCGCAGTTTGGCATGTTCGCTGTGGGCTTTAGATGACCTTGTCCCTGCATTGACTGTACTATTTACAAAAACAGGACACACTGTACATACATACATATTCATACAGGTGTATGTGACATTATATCCCATGCAAGTACATGAACCATGATAAGATTCCAACAGAACTCTGAAGAATATTCATGGGACTAGTGATCGAGTGCTTTGAGCCTCTTGTATTCTCCTGATGGCACCAGACAGTTGTGTAGGTTTGGGCACTTTAAAGTGAACCTACCTGGTATTGTATTAGGAGTTTACTAATAATAAAATAAAAAGGGTCAATTGGTGACGTCAGAGTTTCCCTTATTTTAATGTTCACCAGTAAAGTATAAAGAGGAAGAAAGAGAGTCAAGAAAAGAGGGGGAGGAAGGAAAGGAGGAGTAAGAGAGAGAGAAGAGAAGAAAAAAAAAGAGAATAAAAGAGAAACAAACCAGTTGTATTATACTAGACCGAATCTAGGAACATAAAAGAGTCTACAAACACCGGAACCCCTCATCCACTACAATAAATTTAACAAGTCAAAAGTAACTCCTTGCTGTATTTATAGAAATCTATAGCATTTATGTAAGAATTCCATATATATATATATATATATATATATATATATATATATATATATATATATATATATATATATATGTATATATACTTCCTGTCCCTTGTTAAGCAGTGCCTAAAAAAACAATTTAAAATCAAGTTAACTAGAATTTAATGGAGAAGAAGAAAATCCTGGCAGCGATAATAAAGAGACAGACAGGGGAGGAGGTGGCGGCAGACATGAAGGTAGATGAAAAAAAGAGCGGAGACAGGTAACTGTGCCCGGGGCTGTACAGCGAGTCTTCTCAGGTCTTCTACTGAATTCACTACAATCCTCCCCTGACTGCCAGACACCCAGACTATCCTCCTCCCGGGGCACAGCATGGGGTATACACGGGGCATAGGATGGGTATGCACGGGGCATACGATGGGGTATGCACGGGGCATAAGATGGGGTATGCACAGGGCATAGGATGGGGTATGCACAAGGCATTGAATGGGGCATGGACATGGCATGGGAATGGGGTATGGACTGGGCTTGGATGGGGTATGGAAGGGGCATATGGGTACGGAAGGGGCATAGGATGGGGTATGGACGGAGCAAAGAATAGGGTATGGATGAGCATTGGACTAAGTATACTGTATAATGGGGTATGCAGGGGTATATAATAGGGATGAGACTGAGCATAAGATAGGGTAGGAATGGGGTAAAGGATGGGTTATGGACAGGGCATATAATGGGGGTATAGACAGTGCATAAAATGAGGTGTGGATGGTTAGGGTATAGCATGGGTGTAGAACAGGGTATGGAAGAGAAGAATATATTTGAACTGGAGAAAGAATGTGGTGTGCACAGGGAATAGAATGGGGTATGGATTGGACATGGAATGGGGTATGGATGAGACACGAAAGGGGTGTGGATGAGGTATAGAATGGGGTATGGATTGGGTATAGAATGGGGTATGGATGGGGCATAGAATGGGAATGGATGGGGATGGGGCATAATATAAATAGGGCATAGGATGGTGTATGGACAAGGTATAGAATGGAGTATGGATTGGGTATAGAATGGGGATGGATGGGGCATAGAATGGGGTATGCATAGGGCGTAAAATGGGGTATGGATTGGGTATAGAATGGGGTATGGATGAGGTAATGAATGGAGTATGGATTGAGTATAGAATGGGGTATGGATGGGGCATAGAATAGTGTATGGATGGGGCATTGAACGGGGTATGTACGAGGTATAGAATGGAGTATGGATTGTGTATAGAATGGGTATAGATGGGGCATAGAATGGGGTATGGACGAGGTATAGAATGGATTATGGATTGGGTATAGAATGGGATATATAAAGGGTATAGAATGGGGTATGGATTGGGCATAGGATGGGGTATGTATTGGGTATAGAATGGGGTATGTATTGGGTATAGAATGGGGTATGTCTGGGATATAGAATGGGGTAGGTATTGGGTATAGAATGGTGTAAGTATTTAGTATAGAATATGGTATGGCTAGGGTATAGAATGGGGTATGGCTAGGGTATAGAATGGGGTAGGTATTAGGTATAGAATGATGTATGGCTGGGGTTTAGAATGGGGTATGGATGGGGTATAGAATTGGGTATGTATAGGATACAGCATGGGTGGGGTATAGAATGGCTGTTGATATTGTATTTATTGGGTATAGAATGGGGTATGGAAGGGGCATAGAATGAGGTATGTACTGGGCATAGTATGGATTATGGACTGGGTATAGTCTGGGATGTGGATGGGGCATAGAATGGGCATAGCCTGGTTTACTGATAGATGGGGGGGGGGGGGGATATGGAATAGGACATGGACTGGACTTTGGTAAATATATAGACAGAGTAAAGTGGGGCAGCGATGAGATCGGTACAATCAGGGAGAAGCAGAACGATCTATGAACAATTACTCAGCGCTAAATAAACTGCTCCGGACTTTCCTGGTGATAAAATGAGGGAATCGCACATTTACTTAAACAAGCAGAAAACCTTATAGAGGTAAATGGGCTTCATCGAGTCTATGCTGGAGCAATCCACTCAATACTGAGAGATAGGGAGCCAGAGAAAAGGGAGTTGGGGGAGGGGAACACAAGAGAGATGATTAGCATTGCCTCAGTCCCTTCTACAAAGACCCCACTATGACGGGCAGAATATATCTCAGCCAGAAATGGGAAAACAATCCAAAAAGTGATACAAAATGCCTATCAATCTGCAACATAGAAGACCTTGTCCAATTCGTCTTAAATACTGTATAGAAGAAAACTACATGTCAAAGTAGTTAAAATAGTAGTGAAATAATTGACAATTAATAATCTATCTCTCTATCTATCTATCTATCTATCTATCTATCTATCTATCTATCTATCTATCTATCTATCTATCTATTCTCAATGAACAACAGTTTAGTTCAGTTATTAATTTGATACATACATACAGATGCACATATATTCTCTCTCTATATTTATATATATATGCACATATATTACACCCCCCTACACACACACACACACAGATATACACATGTATACACTTTTAGTGTAGAAGAAAACGATATTTCAAACTAAATAAAATAGTAGTAAAATTAATCTATCTATCTATCTATCTATCTATCTATCTATCTATCTATCTATCTATCTATCTATCTATCTATCTATCTATCTATCTATCTATCCTTAATAAGGCACAATTTGTCATGGTTCAAATAGTAATATGATATCCACATCTTATATTCTAAATGTATATATCTCACTCACATGCACAAACATGCACACAAAGCAATACAAAATATCTATCTAGCTATGGATCAACTCTCAGTGAAAGCCCATTTGCCATGGTCGAAATAATTTTATTTATCCAGAATATACAGCTTAATTCATCTATCTACATTTATTTACATGGATACAATAAAACATTGAAAAAAAAGTCAGTCTCTGAAAAAAATGAGGTCATTAGATTCAAGGCACCATTGAGAATAGTGTCCAAAAAGTTTGCGTCAATCTGTTGAAAAAAAAAGTTCCCTTGAAATGCAATAAGTTACATGCAACAAGCTTTACACAATATATTTTGTTTTTTTTTTTAAAAATCCATCTTATGCTTTCTTTTGTACGTTCCCTTTAACAATGGAATATAAGAGTCCAAAATATAAAAAAAAAAAAAAGAGTTTGTGTTTTTTTTCTCCCTTTAGTACAATGTCCCAGAAGCCAATGCTAATGGATGTTGTATGGAACTGTGGTTTTGTAAGTGGGAATTAAGAGAGTTGCTTGTTGGGTACCAGACACTGGGGTTTTCCAAGTAAGTGGATGCAGGGGAGTTGTTGGAGGTCTGAGGATGGGAATGCACATGTGGGTGATGACTGAGAGATCTTGAAGACCCTTGAGGTTCCCAAACCACAGGTGACTGCGGAGAATTGCAAGCCATGGGATCACTGGAACTTGGGCTATGCTCTGGAGGAAGCTCTCCATTCTTCATGATCTTCTTAATTTTAGATCTTTTGTTCTGAAACCAGATTTTCACCTGCAGAGGAAGAGATGGAGGAAATGGTTAAAATGAGTCCAAAGCCATCCCTAATTTGTTTTTTAGTTTTTTTTTAATGTTTGCACATTGCAACTATGTATACTCTCTTTGATACATTACAATACAAATGTTTGTTTACCTATGTTTGTAACACTTTGTATGCATGGTGATACATATCTGAAAGAACCCAAACTACTGTTTGTAGGTTGTTGCTCCCTAACTTTAATTTAATTTAAAATAATTTTATAAAAGGGCAAAAAAAGATGAGTTAGGAATCAGTGTTTACTAATTACAGACTAGCATGGGCCAACTAGTATTAAGAACTTCTTTATACAAACAAAAAAAAATGTATTATTGGTTTCTTATAATTGTATGTAAATGCTTTCCAAACAATGCACTTTTTAAAAAATGCCTTAAAAACTCACTGATACCAGTTTTTTTTAATCAAATATGTTGTTTACAAAAACTCAGTATTATGATGAAGTCACTATAATGTAGGGGTACACCCTGAACCCCTCAGAATCCCCCCCCCCACATGCAATGGTTCAGGAATGGGGTTTTAGGCCATATATGTCCCTTTTCGTCTATCTTGTGACTGCTCTCTTTAAAGATAAATTTTAAACTTTTTTTTTTTTTTTAGACATATAAATCCCATCAATCTGTATAAGAGCTCAAAACTTTGTTTAAATGAATGGTTTATATTTATCTCTGTGCTTGGGGGGTGGGGGTGCACTTTTTGATCCTTTTATCTCATTGCTGGTAATAATAGACCCTCTGCAGTACTGATTGGCAGCTCCAGAACATGTGATCAAGTCTCCCTTGAATGGCTGCTGGGGAACAATAGTTTGATTTTTATTTATTTATTTTTATTATTATTTTTTTCATAGCAAGAAAGATGTAGTTACTGTTCCATGTGTATAAATGATATTTTTAAAATTGTTCTGCCAGTGGTAGTATGAAAAACTTGAACATTTCTGGCCTATAATGCCTTATTTCTGTTGTGAATCTCTGACTCCAGAGCCACAAGTACAGAATCACACATACTAGGCCCCATGAATGCAATAGGCAATTATTTAAAATGACTGCGTTCACAATGCATCCTGTATATTTTTAATTTGGATACTGATAGACTTGGCAGCAACCTGTAACTAATTAATAAAATGCAGCGAGTCCAAAGGACAACTTGAACAAGGCCCCAAAAGGTTCCAAAGAACACAGTGAGGGTCTGGCCCAGTAATATAGGCCCTATGTCATACAACAGTTCACTGGTTTAACAAAACACAACCATTAGTTAGTGCCTAGATCCCTCACAAAGTAGTACATTATAAATAAATCATGTGCAACACTGGACTTCTGGGCTCCTGACTCCATGCAGCTTTTAGCTTTAGTTATATGCCAGAGTATAAAAAACAAGAAATATGCCAAAAAGAATTGCTGCAAGCCTTTCCTTCTTTCAGAAAATATTTTCTGGATCTTCATCAGGATTTAGAATTATGCAACCATCTGATTACGAAAACAAATTTAAAGGTGTTTTTTTTTTTCTCATTTAAATTGAATATGTACATCCCCAAAGGCTAGTGGTATTTTATGCAATTAGCAACGCTCAGTATAATATAGCCCTCTGTGGAACTAGTCTGTTCTGGGTCATATGGGTTTGCCACTCCTACAGAAGGCCTTCTTGTCCCATACATTACTGGTTTCACAAAATTAAAACATATTCTATTTTAGACCTATGCTCCAGCTTAAAGGAAATTGTATACCAAGAAAACAGTGCTTGGACACATTGGCTACCATGCACAGGTGCACCAGATTTTGCACTCTCTAGTTTTAGTAAATTAATCCCACCAAGTCCCACCAAATAAAGCTACAAGATATTTACTATGAGCACAATCATTTTTAATATTTATCTGCAACATTCGCAGATTGCCATGCAGACTGCCAGTGCTATGTAGATTTTGACTCTCTACAGAAGCATCTGTGCTTTTAATAAATAGATAACTATTTATTTCCACCACTAATTACTCAGCAGGAAGAACATGCATTTAAAAAAAGTCACAAATATTTTCTGCAGTGACCTTCATTTATATTATTATTATATAGGATTTATATAGCGCCAACAGTTTGTGCAGCATTTTACAACATGATAGCCATGACTGCATTTAAAAAGCTTCTGTCACCGGCACAATAAGCACCTACATTTACAGAAACATTTAAAAAATCAATAAATTATATATATCTCTATCTATCTATCTATCTATCTATCTATCTATCTATCTATCTATAAATAGATAGATAGATAGATAGATAGATAGATAGATAGATAGATAGATAGATAGATAGATAGATAGATAGATATAGATAAATAAATTGATTATAATTATTATTATACAGGATTTGTATAGTGCCAACAGCTTGCTCAGTGCTTTACAAAATGAAGGCAGACATAACAGTTAAATACAATTTGGTACAAGAGGAATCAAAGGGCCCTGATATATATATATATATATATATATATATATATATATATATATATATATATATATATATATATATATATATATATATTTATTTATATATATATATATGTATGTATTGAACAAAGTGCTTTTCCGCCGCATCATCCAGGCACAGAAAAGGGTCCAGCATTGTGACTTCAATCAACCAGTAATTTCAAAATTGTCAAAGATTTAAATAATGTAATAAAAATATATTCTGCACTAACCCTGTCTGCTCTACAACACCATGAACTTGCCTTGCCTATAAAACAGATTCACTTTGAAGATGATGATTTTTTTTTTTCTAAGCCAACCTACCAATTTTTTTTTTTTGTTTTCAAGGAGATGACATACTAAGGTATGACATTCATTTGACATTTTTTAAACAGACTCAATGAACATGCGTCTGCTTCAAACAACCAATGAGATTTTTGAGATTCCATTAACTTGAGTGGAGGCTTGTTAGGCCAGTGCACAAATCATTCTGTTACAATCACTAGAGTAATCTACGCACCATCATAATATTATTATTATTTTTGCTTGCTGTTAGACTAAGATACTAAATTAATAAATTAGTAATTCATATTGTAGCCTGTTTGTTGTTTATTTTATTTATTTCTTATTTTAAAGGCACAGAATGCATGATTTATGGACTTTATTTTTTGTTTAATATATATCTTATATAGAATTTGTGCACATATTTACACATTTTTGGGTATCCAGTCCTCTTTTTATATGGTTTAGCTTGTGTTCTTTTCACCCCCCCCCCCTTAGTCAAGATCAGAAAAAAAAAAAGGATATTAAAATGCCCCTAGTTTGAATATTGTAATTGAATGTCACCAGGGATTAAAGTAAATTCTTCAGTAAAGAATTTACTTTAATAACCCATGCAACACAAGCAAAGACTGAATGCATGAGCATTAACTATATGTATTTGCTAAGATAATAAGGACACATGCATCTTATCAATGTAAAAAAATGACACAAAACCATTCTTGCATCCCTTCCCTCAAAAATAGAAATTGTTTTTAAAATAAAATGATAATTTCATTTAGAATCTGTCCAATAATCTAATTAAAAACAGTATCATTTTTTGGATTGACAAAAAAAATGTTTTTTTCCCTAAATACTTCAGCATAATTGGTTCAAAAACAAGTTCAGCGGGATAGCGTAACAAAACAACACCCTTTAGAAAACTATGTTCAGGCCTGAGGACATGACACTAGGCAGAGTTCCTTGGCTAAACTATTGTAAAAATATTGTTGAGTATTTCCAAACAGGACATGTCATGGTTCCACACTGCCTGGTACATCAATCATGTCCTATTCAGCTCCACCACACATGTAAACCCTTAGCAAAAATACAACAGACTCCTTAACTGCAGTCAGAGCTTGTACACTAAAAAAAAAAAAAAAAAAAATGGAGCCAAAAAAAAAAAATGCAGGGAAGATGCAAGGATGCATTCTTAAATAATTGTATTATTCTCCTTTGGACAGAGATCTGTTTTGAATTATCTCTAACAAACCCAAGACTTTGATTTGTGCCATTTTACATCTGATTGGGGGATACGAGACTAATATTTTGCACATGTGCAGACGTCTTTGCGGTGAAATGTAGCGCATAGGCGACCTTACTGATGAACTATAAACTCCAGCATTCAACGCAGAACACCAGCTGCAGTGTCTTTGCAGAGACAAAAAAAAAAAAGCAAAAACAAAACAAAAAACTTAAGTATCTGTTATTCTTAGAAAACAGGGTGAGATGCCAACTTTCCAAAGTGGTTTCAAAAATGAAAGTCATTCTGTAATGGGTTCCAAAACCAACACAAACAATAAATGCAAAGTTGTCCCATTGAGGTCACCCATCAAACTGGCTCCTTATACATGACTAATGTTACTCTGTCACAATGTACTATTGAAAAAAAGTCATATTTTTAAATAAGATATTTACAAAAGAAATTTACAGATAGATACATTATTTCTCTGCTTAGCAGAGAGTTCTGAAGCAGATTGTGCAATGTGCAACTTTGTTCTCAGTTTTGGAAAACAATGCAAAGTTTCATATAATGACACACAACATTGCACCATCTATATACAGCAATTTCTATCTATCTATCTATCTATCTATCTATCTATCTATCTATCTATCTATCTATCTATCTATCTATCTATCTAACTCTCTATAATTTTTTGTATCTATCCATCTACTTCTCTAATAATTTATTATTCTTTCTTTCTTTCCTTCCTTCCTTCCTTCCTTCCTTCCTTCCTTCCTTCCTTCCTTCCTTCCTTCCTTCCTTCCTTCCTTTCTTTCTTTCTTTCTTTCTTTCATTCTTTCTTTCTTTCCTTCTTTCTCCAGGCAGTACAAAGTGTCATCAGTGAATGGTAAAAATACATTGTGATCCCCATTTCTCTCTCTCTCTCTCACATTCTCTCCTTTTCTTCTCCTCCCTCTCTTTACTCTGTTTTTCTTTTTCCCCTCTTACTCTCTCTCTGACCTCCTCCTCTATATATTTGTTCATATAACAAAAATACATTTTATACATGTACTGGGTAAGCTTTCTTTCTTTCTTTTTTTCTTTCTCTGGGCAGTACAAAGTGGAGTATTTTGTCATCAGTGAATGGGGAAAATACATCGTGATCCCCATTTCTCTCTCTCTCTTTCTTTTTCTTCTTCACCTTCTCTTTCCTTTATCTGTTTTTATTTTTTTATTTTTGCTTGCACTCTCTCTCTAATATATATATATATATATATACATGTACTGAGTAAGCTTTCCTTCCTTCCTTCCTTCCTTCCTTCCTTCCTTCCTTCCTTCCTTCCTTCCTTCCTTCCTTCCTTCCTTCCTTCCTTCCTTCCTTCTCCCTAATTCAGTGCTGGGATCCCAGGACCTGCCATGCTCTCACCTGTGTCTGTGTCAGTCCTAAGGAGGCCGCCAGCTCAGCTCTCTCCGGCAGCGCTAAGTATTGAGTCTTCTGAAATCTCCTCTGCAGAGCTGCCAGCTGGAAACTAGAGTATATCGTCCGGGGTTTTCTGATTTTCTTTGGTTTTCCATTGACCATCCTCACCTCTGGCTCCGCCACTTCTTTCTCTGGAGGACAGACAGACAGAGATCAGTCAGCCTGCAATTCTACACAGAGACAACATGCTACAAATGCTATTACAAGTGTGTGCCACTTTATCCCCTTAGTCTGGACTGGTTTTATGCAAGGAGAATTATTGAAAAAACAAAACCCCATTTTTTTTTTAAATGTATGTACATTGTAGTAAATGCTCTATTAACAGTTGTGCTTTTTTGTATTTTTAATTTTTGTATTTATTTTTTAACAAAGCTAAAATGTTATTCAAAATACACACAACCAAACTATGCATGTGACGCTATTACAATTCAATATATAATAATAATATACATGAATAGAAAGAGATAGTAGCAAATATTAGGGGCAATCATAGGATTCAGCAAAGCAGCAACGTAATAGATATAGTATGAGTTATATACAGTATCTGATACTATAGAGAAGTCCGGAGTGATCTTAACTACTACTACTTCATCATCTCTGAGGACACCAAGGCAGTCACCCCCTGCTGAGTGCGAATTAAAATAGTATTTTTATGGGTCTGTGTTGCAATATACAGCATACATTATATCACTGCAGCTACAGTGTGCTTACATCACATCATATATATATATAGAGGGAGAGAGTGAGTGAAAGATAATGTAATGTATAATGTATACTTTTGTGTGTTGTGTGTAAGTTTTTTATATATATATATATATATATATATATATATATATATATATATATTACAAGCTAAGGAATTATATAGAAAAATTAATGCAAAATACAAATATGTATATATGCACGTGACACTATTACAATGTATAATAATAATAATAATTTTAATAATAAAAATATATTTTTTGTTTTTGGTTTTTCTTTTGTTTACTATAAATTAGATAGCTTGAGATAAATTAGATAAATCTTACTACAGTAGGATATAAATACATGGCACTATTAAAATACATATATATATATATATACTATTTTGAGAGGATGAGAGATAATTGTCTACTGCAGTAAATATATGTGTATACATATATATAATTTTACATGAATTGTATATCTTGTGTTAGCATAATATTGTACCATAATAATTCCCCCCTAGCATGTCACTTGCTTCAGTTTTAATGCAAACCCTTTCAAAAAATGTTAAAATCACTGCAAAATGTCTATTTAAAGCAAAACACATTCAAATGCTCAATAACAATAATGGTGATGATGATGACAATAGTAATCATTTTATTGTTGGTGTTGTCATGGAGTCACTGGCTGATTGCGGTGTGGTGATGGTGAGTGATGTGGATGGCACTGGGCTCTGTGGTCAGACTGGGCAGCGGGCACGGGTGGCACCAGCCGCTGGGGATCGCTCCAAGGGAAAGCCCAGGCCGGGCCAGACACAGGAGGATCCACAGAGGAGCAGAGCTCGGCGTTCAAAGCCTCCTCAGACTGGCTGCCCTGTAATTTATCCATTCAGTGGTTAGTATGGTCAGGCCAGACAGAGACAGCGGTTTAGCCAATGTAAGACTGCAGAGAAGGTTTCTGCTGCAAATGTCTCCGGCCCTAAACCCCCCCCCCCCCCCCAATCCCAGCCAACAATGCAATAATCCCCCAAAAATTCACCAGATTTCACAGGTAACCTCCCCTGCACTTTATTCCCAAACTTCTGAAAAAGGGCCCAGTGACAACACCTGTTCCAAAATCACCCAGATTTATAATATTCCCTCCACCTCCAAAATTCATAACTACCCAGAAAATGGCAGAAATAGGTTTAGTCTATAAAAGATGTGGTTTGGTTTTATTTGTATTTCTTTTTTTATTTTGCAAATGATGAGCAGAAAGAGACTCCAGGAGGTGTCAGATCTTCCAAAATACCCCAAATGTCCTGATCACTGCACAGACTACACAGGAACAATCCGATGTAAGAGCAATAAGGACTGCAGAATAATGGGGGGCACCATTAAAAGAATTATTGAAATAAATATCAAGTGTGACTATATGAAAGGAAACATTCGATCCCTCTCTCTGCCTTTCTCTTATATATATATATATTGAAAAAAGGAAGACAGAGAAGAATCGAATGTTTCCTTTCATAGGCACACTTGAAATGTATTTCAATTATTCTTTTTATGGTGCCCCACATTATGCTGCAGTCCTCGTCGCTCTTACATCTGATTATTCTGCTATAATAATTATTTTTAAATAGATAGATACATGTGAAACGAAATAAACACACACACACACATATCAAATCTATATGCATGTATATAATACATATTCCCACAAACACATAACGCTATATACATGCACATGATATATTTAACACACAGAAAATAAAACTACATACATACAAATAATATATATTTCACACAGGCAGAAAGCTACAGGCGTGTATATGATATATTTTTACACATACACACACATATATAACTCTATATGCCTGTACATTATAAGTTTTACACACACCACACATTCATACACGCATGTACATTATATATTTTACACACACATCCTTGCATGTACATTATATATTTTACACACACATCCTTGCATGTACATTATATATTTTACACACACATCCTTGCATGTACATTATATATTTTACACACACATCCCTACATGCATGTACATTATATATTTTACACACACATCCCTACATGCATGTACATTATATATTTTACACACACATCCCTACATGCATGTACATTATATATATTTACACACACACCCCTACATACATGTACATTATATATTTTACACACACACACACACACACATAAAGCCAAATGTATGTGCACATAATAATATATATTTTTACACACATAACGCTGTATGGATTTACATTTACAGACATATGTATAGACTTTGTTCCCTGTGTCTATATATAAATATATAATTATTTATACACATATTAAAATAGTCTATTTTACAGGTCTGTGTTGCAATACACAGTATACATTATATAAGTGCAGTTACAGTGAACTTACATCGCTTCTACACGATAGATAGATAGATAGATAGATAGATAGATAGATAGATAGATAGATAGATAGATAGATAGATAGATAGATAGATAGATAGATAGATATTTATGAGAATTGATCGTGTATGTATACTACCGTTTTTTTTTATGAATGCATTGCTGCCCAGTAAATATGTACACTGTATGATACTTACTAAGTAAGTATATAGATCCATGAGAGATACATCTATGAATTAAGCTATAGTAGAGGGAGGGGGGAAGGAAAGAAAGAAAGAAAGAAAGAAAGAAAGAAAGAAAGAAAGAAAGAAAGAAAGAAAGAAAGAAAGAAAGAAAGAAAGAAAGAAAGAAAGAAAGAAAGAAAGAAAGAAAGAAAGAAAGAAAGAAAGAAAGAAAGAAAGAAGCTTGCCCAGAAGGTGTATACAATGCATGTTTGTTATACGATAAAGAGAAGAGAGAGAGGGGGCAGAGAGTGATAGTGAGACAAGAGAGACAGAGGAAATAGAGAGAGAAAGAGGAGGACATAGAGAATTGAAAAAAAGGAAAGAGGGATATAGAAGAGAAACAGAGAGAAGGAGAGAGAGCGAGAGAAAAGTAGAAGGAAGTAGTAGAGATGTGGGGCACTCATAGGATTCAGCAAAGGAGCAAAGTAATAGATATAATATGGGTTATATGCATTGTATTTGATACTATAGAGAAGTCCAGAGTGATCTCTACTACTACTTCATCATCTCTGAGTGCTCCAAGGCAGTCACCCCCTGCTGAGTGGCACTACCAACACAAACACATACTGTATATATCTATATATATCTATATATATATCTATATATATATAAAACTACAGCTATATTATATATAAAACAACATATAAAGTGCATAATGTATACATAAACATATATCTATCTATATATATATATATATATATATATATATATATATATATATATATATAGATCTATATCTATATCTATATATATATATATATATATATATACTGTATAGATATATCAATCAACAAATACGATGCATTTGATCTATCTATCTTTCTATCTATATAAATGTATACATATTAAATATACATATATATTTATATACACACACTATCTATCTATCTATCTATCTATCTATCTATCTATCTATCTATCTATCTATCTATCTATATATATATATATATATAGTTTCTATATACTTAAGAGCCCTTGTTGCCTCCTCTGTCCTGCACCGCCCGGTTGCTCGGGGCCCCTGTGCAGCCCTCATGCCCTCCGGGTGCAGTGAGCCGCCTCTCTCTCTCTTTCTCTCTCTCTCTCTTCTGTCTCTATTCTGCTTTTGTTTTGTTTGTTCTCTTTGGAATGAGTTTTGCGGTTTGTTATGGTGCTGACTGGCGGCGCCTGGGTTATAAATGGAACGGGGGAGATAAACCCTCGGAGGAGGAAGAGGCACAGACATGGTTTTTAGGACTGCCCGAGACTGCTGGAGACCGCAGCCACGAATAGCTGGCCGCCCAGACTCCTGAAGGGGGGGGTGAAGACAAGCGGGGTCCCCCCAAAGCTGCGCGGCCACACTGCTGCGCGGCGACTACCTTCCGCACCTTCCGCGCTGTGCGGTGACTACTTTCAGCTGCGCGGCGACTACCTTCCGCACCTTCAGCTGCGCGGCGACCACCTTCCGCACCTATAGCAACCCCAACCCTGTAGCCCAAGCTTACCTGGCTGGCTGGTGGGTGGTTGCACCCTGTTGTACGCCCCTCCATACTGGTGGTGAGGGTGGTAGGGGCTCCCATAGCTATAGTCGGCGTAGCTCTTGGCAGGGTAAGTGGCTGCGGCAGATCCGTTCATGCCATGGTACTGGTACTGGTAGGCATTGAGAGCCTTTCCATAGCTGGCAGAGGTGGGCGAGCAGTAGCCATGGTGCGGGTGGCTGGTGGCCCCTCCTGGGCTGTAGTAGCCGGAGTCGGTGGCAGAGGACTCAGGTAAGGTAGGTGAATCCTGGGAAGGGTGGTGCATGATGCTGGCAGCTTGGAAAGAAGAAGAAGAAGAGTAATCGTTGCTTCTGATGGTGGGAAGTCTCCTTTCATAGACTCCTGTCATGCTCTAGAGCCAAGGGGGGTGATGCTGATTTTTTTTTTTTTTTTTTTAGGGTTCAGCTGCTTTGGGGTGTTGGTTGAGAAGGAGGGTGGGGGTTGGGTCGGTTTTCAAGGAGCCATTCCACAGCTTGAAGCGTCCCTTAAAATAGTGAGAGAGAGTGTGCTGAGGCTTCCTGAGTGCTGCAGCAAGTTCCAGCAGCAGAAGCAAGGAGCAAGTCAGGAGGAGGAGCACGAGAGGAGGAGCAGGAGAGGAGGAGGGGGAGGCTCTGTGACTGGTTGGCAATAGGAGACAGTGCTGTCTGCACATCACCATAGGCTTGGTTAAATCCCCCAATGCTCTCTTACGCACAGTAGGGTGGATCTGGTGCCATTGGCCAAAGCTCTGCGAAAGCGACAGCAACACCCTACAACCCGTCCGACTAGTTCACAACAACAAAGCTGTGTGCTGCAAGCGACAGCAACCAGGCAGCTACAAAAAAAAATAAAAAAATAAAAAAAAATAAAAAAAAAATAAGATCCCCATTCAAAAAAAATTAAAAAGTGAGTACTTAGGAGCTGAAGCCTGAGCACGCAACCCAGCTGCTTCCTCATTGACTTGGAATGTGGGAGCTGCAGGGGATACACAAACTAGCCCCTGGCCATCCAAACATTGCCCTTTGCCATGTTAACTAAGGACAAAAAAAACAAAAACAAAAAACAAAAAAAAAACACAGCAGTCCTGTAATACTGGTTGTCTGAGGCGGCTTCTTTTCTTCCGCTAATAAAGGGTTAATAGAGCTGAACTTCCAGGCAGGTATAACAAAGAGCAGCTCTGAGATCAATGAGCTGGCAATACACTATACAAGGTGATTGTACAATCTCCTTTAACTGCTTCAGTACTGGGCAAATATACCCCCCTTCCTGCCCAGGCCAATTTTCAGCTTTCAGCGCTGTCGCACTTTGAATGACAATTGCGCGGTCATGCGCATATGAATTTTTAATCATTTTTTTTTCACACAAATAGAGCTTTCTTTTGGTGGTATTTAATCACCACTGAGATTTTTTTTTTGCTAAAAAAACAAAAAAAAAAGACCGAAATTTTAGAAAAAAAAGGGTTTTTTTTTTAGGGTCTGTCAGAAAATTTTGTAAATGAGTAATTTTTCTCCACTGAATGGGCACAGATTAGGTGGCACTGATGAGGAGGCACTAATATGCCGCATTGATGAGCACTGATAGGCGGCACTGACTGGCATCACTGATAGGAACTGATTGGTGTCACTGATGAGCAGGCACTGATTGGCACTGAAAGGCAGCACCGACTGGCATCACTGATGGGCACTGATAGGCAGCGCTGACTGGCATCACTGATGGGAACTGACTGGTGTCACTGATGGGCAGCAATGATGAGCAGGCACTGATTGGCACTGAAAGGCAGCACCGACTGGCATCACTGATGGCCACTGATAGGCAGCGCTGACTGGCATCACTGATGGGAACTGATTGGTGTCACTGATGGGCAGCAATGATGAGCAGGCACTGATTGGCACTGAAAGGCAGCACTGACTGGTATCACTGATGGGCACTGATAGGCAGCACTGACTGGCATCACTGATGGGCACTGATTGGTGTCACTGATGGGCAGCACTGATGAGCAGACACTGATGGGCACTGAAAGGCGTCACTGACTGGCATTACTGATGGGCACTGATTGCTGTCACTGATGGGCACAGACTGGCATCACTGCACTGATGGTTAATGCCCTGATTACTTGTAAAGGTCTCCCCTGTGAGGCGATGTCGCCGATGGGCTCTCCTCACACTCTGTCAACGTGAGGCGAGGAGAGCCGGAAAACGTCACTTTCGTGTTTACATGTGATTGGCTGTGATTGGTCACAGCTGATCCCATGGGTAAAGAGCCGCGTCATCGGCTCTCTACCAAGATCAGGGTCACCCTGTGTCCCTAGGACACGCAAGAGCGGTGACACTGGGGCAACGTCATATGAATACGAATATGCCAAACTGCGCCCCCCCCAAGATTTATGAGCGTTACGTGTTAACAAAAATCCCCCCACAAAAATGTTTAGCACTAATCTGCATGCTTACCCCCTAAGCATAAATTCCTCCTCCTACTAGTACAAATCTGCCCCCCTGCTGAAATCCTACCTCTCAGCAAAAATCTTTGCCCCCCCCCCAAAAAAAAATCACCCCCTCGCACAAATCCTCTACCCCTAAAATTTCCCCGGCCAATCAGGACAAGGGGCGGATCTTAAGACCGGATTAGCCGGGAGGAGAAGCTGGGGAAGCCGCAACCGTTGATGGGGTGAGTGTGGGGAAGCCGCAACCGTTGATGGGGTGAGTGCGGACCTATTGGGGGGTTTGTTTGCTGCCCCCCCCCAAAAAAAAAAATTGAGCACCAGCCACCACTGAATCAGAATTTGAGAAAATAGTGACACCCCCATCCTCTAACTTCAAATGGTGTCATACTCCCGCCAAGATATCCCGAGATACTCCTAGTATACAAGCTAAGTCAGAATACATATATGTTACACTTAAAGGAGGGAAACCCAGTACTGATTTGGTACATCAGCCAGATGTGTCCAATCAAAATCTGATCAGTAGCACACAGCTTTTGAGAGCCGATGACGACAGCTTATGCGAAATTATCCGAGGGGTCAAGCAAAAACATTTTTCTCATACGATAACAGAACGAACGATTTTTGTTTAATCAGTACAGCATTTGACCGTAAAAAAAATCAAGTGATCAAGACCGCGCACGCTCGGAAACAAAAGAATACAATACATTACATCCAAGGCTGTCTTAATAGCATCATGGGCCCCTGGGCAAAAAAATGCACTGGGGCCCCTACTACCCTGCCCCAATTTCTGCACCTACTCTCAAGAATTGTGTATGAGGCTTGTTCACATTTGCTTTGGCCTCTGAAGAGTGATTCACAATCAGATTACTCTTCAGACAATATTTGACAGGCGGTCTGGAGGCGTTGTATCACCTCCGCACCTCCTGCTTTAACCTCTTGCACTAGTGTGCTACAACCGTGGTCACTGCACGCGGTCGCGGAGTAGCCCTATTCACTTGAATGGGTTGTGCTCAGTGGGCACTATGCATGCCAAAAGCGACAGAGAGAATAATTCCTGCTTGTGCACACCCCTGAGCACTGCCTCTGCAGTTAAGTTCAGCTCTTGAACCATGCACCAGTATGCTGCGACCATGGTCATTGAATGCTGTTGCGGGGCGCTTGCCGAGTAGCCCTATTCTCTTGAATGGGTCGCGCTCAGTGGGTGCTACTCTTGCCAAAAAGCAACAGGGGGTATATTTCCTGCATGTGTATGTGCCTGGCCACTGCCTCTGCAGCTAAAGGGGGAGCACCTCTTGAACCCCGCACTAGCATGCCACAACCCTGGTCATTATATGCGGTTCCAGGGTGCTTGCAGAATAGCCCTATTCACTTGAATAGGTCACATTCAGTGGGCACTATGCATGCCAAGAGCGACAGGAGGTATGTATAATTCCTGCATGTGTACACCCCCTGGCCTCTGCCTCTGGGGGAGCGCCTCTTGAACCCTGCACTAGTGTGTCCTGCAACCGCAGTCATTGCACAGGGTTGCAGGGCGCTTACGGTGTAGCCCTATTTACTTGAATGGGTCCCCCTCAGTGGGCGCTACGTGTGCCAAACGTGGCAGGAGGCAAAAAGAACAGCTGCAGAGTTGAGTTCAGTTTCTCTTTAGGACCCTTTCACACTTGTGCAACCTCAAAGTAGTGCGTCTTTGATGCGACTTTGACGCAAGTTAGACATGACTTGAGGCAATGCTTGTGTGTTCTTAAGGTCTATGGACCTCAAGTCGCATTAAAAATGGGACCAAAGTAGTGCAGGGACTACTTCGAAGTCAATACGACTTGAAATATGAATGGTATCCATTGGAAATTATGGTGTACGACTTGTCATGCGCCTTTGCAGTCCCAAGTCGCTGGACAAGTCGCACAAGTGTAAAAGGGGCCTAAAAGTCATACAACAAGGAAAGCGCTACACGTGCAACTTTGCCCAATTGTGGCAATTTTCCATGATTTTTGGCTTAGTGGAAGACAGTGCAGTTTAAAAGATTCTCCTGTACTTAAAACCTCTTCTGATTGAATGTGGAAGTGACTATGCACGATTAATCGCTCAAATGATAGGAAACAAAAATTCACTTCTATTGTTTTGACTCTATTGTAGCAGTAAGCTTTGATCGGCGGCCATCACCGCGATCACATGACTAATAGAACCCTTGTTATGGCTAGAGCGACACGCGGCTCCTTTTGTTTACACTACTAAATAAAATCCTGCGACAAAATTATTTTCTTGTGACGTTCTTGTGAATGTCTATGTGATATAGTTCTTGCTATTACAAGCTAAACAATGCATTTTAAAGCAGGCGATCGATCACTAGTGACTTTAATTGCACAAACGAAGTTCACCCCTACCTCGACTTAACACAACTCATGTAAATGTGCCATAACACATGGAGGGCTTAGGGGACATTCACACTTCAGTGATCTGTTGCAGTGCGTTAGTAAGCGTTATGACGTGTGATAACATGCGTTGTTCTAAGGCAGCCCGTCCATTTATGAAAGAACCACCAACACACAATAGATGAAATAATGTTTATAACCCTTTTTTTTATCAATCGCAGTTCGCTGTACACATGCTGCAGTGCTTTGTGGTTCGATGGGTTCTACTGTACAATGTGTTGTTATGTCGTCAACAATGAACGACACCGCAACGCACAGTGTGTATTGCAGCTGCATTGCCATGCATTTTGGCAATGCGTGTTAATGCACATTTCAGCATGCGTTAACTCAATGCATAAGTGTGAATGGGCCATGGGCAAATACACATATAGAAGATCAACCGCCCCATTTCTGGTTTGAACAGAGAACAATCATATATCTGCAAAGCTTCCCCGAAATTCTATTAGCTTAATGCGGATTGATTGGCCAGAATGGATATTCCCAGTTGATTGCAATTTCTCCAGAAACAACCCATAGTGCTCCCAGTCTCAGCTCACCAAAATGTTTAGTGGCCAGATAGAGAATTCATGGCTTGCCACTATGTAGGCCTGTGGACACTATGAGGCAATTTATGTGGGACTCCTTTATTGTCCTCCCTGAAATACTATTAGCTGAGTGAGGATCAATTGGCCTGCATGGCCATTCCCAGTCGATTGCAGTTGATTTCTCCAGTAACAACCCATAATGCTCCCCATCCAAGCTCACCCAATCATGTGGTTGCCAGATAGAGAATACATGGCTTGCTACTATGTAGGCCTGTGGACACTATGAGGCAATATGTGAAGGACTTCCCTATTGTCCTCCCTGAAATCCTATTAGCTGAGTGAGGATCAGTTGGCCAGGGTGGATATTCCCAGTTGATTGCAGTTGATTTTCCCAGAAACAACCCATAGTGCTCTTTGTCTCAGCTCACCCAATCATTTGGTGGTAGCCAGATAGAGAATACATGGCTCGCCACTATTTAGGCTTGTGGACATTGTGAGGCAATGAATGTAGGACTTCCCTATTGTCCTCCATGAAATACTATTAGCTTAGTGAGGATCAATTGGCCATGGAGGATATTTCTAGTCCATAGCAGTTGATTTGTCCAGAAACAACCCATAGTGCTCTCCGCCTCAGCTCAGCCAATCATTTGGTTGCCAGATGGCCTGCCACTATGTAGGCCTGTAGACACTATGAAGAAATATATGTAAGACTTCCCTGTTGTCCTTCCTGAACTTATGTGAGAGGCAGAAATCACTCAAGAAGTTCCTAGTAACCTCTGGAGGAACCCTGGTTGAGAAACCCTACCATATACAATTTTTTGGAGTCTGAAGGCAACATATTCTTTCTGGTTATTTTAATACATTTTCACTGCTGGTAAAAGGAGCCTTCAAATATCCAACCAGCTGCAGAGAGGGACTTCTACATGTGAGTGGATACCCAAAGCAAATGCATGCTCGCTTCCCCAAGAATAAAAAGAAACTAGTTTTAGTAAATGACTCTCTTTCCCCTTAGGTGTACACAGTTATTTCACAGCAACAGACCAAACCTTAACATTTTTTTACATGATGGGAGCATCTGGAGCCTGTAAAAGCAGAAGAAGACTGTGGAGTTTATTTACTAAACCTGGAGAGTGCAAAATCTGGTGCAGCTCTGCATAGAAACCAATCAGGTTTCAGGTTTAATTGAACAAGCTTCAGTTAGAAGCTGATTGGCTACCATGTACAGCTGCACTCTCCAGTTTCACACTGAGGCAGTTTTCAGGCGTTTTAGCGCTAGAAATATCGCCTGTAAAAGCGCCTGAAAACTGCCTCCCATTCTCTGCATTGGGAGTTCTTTCACACTGGGGGCGGTGCGCTTGCGGGATGTTCGGAAAAGTCCTGCAAGCAGCATCTTTGGGGCGGGTTGGGAGCGCTGTATACAGCACCCCCGAAATGCCACTGCCCATTGCAATGAATGGGCAGCGATTCCGAAGCGCCTGAAAAGCGTTTCAGAATCCGCCGCAACACGGGAGTTTTTAACCCCTTTTTTGGGGTTAAAAGCGCCCCGCTAGCAGATGAAAAGCGGCGCAAAAGCGCCACTTAAACAGCGGTAAAGCGCCGCTAAAACAAGCGAAAGCGGCCACGGCACCAGTGTGAAAGGGGTCTTATGGCCCGTACACACAATCTGAAAATCAGACGAAAAATACCGCTTTCGATGCGATCGTACGATAATCGGATCGTTAGTACAGAGCTTTCGAGAGCCAATCATTATTTGATCGGACATGCAATTTTTCTCATATGATACCAGATCATACGATTTTCGTTTAATCAGTACAGTTGTCATCCGAAAATAAAATAGAAATACACTACAACAAATGACTTCACTTACAATTTTTTATTCTGTCGTATGAGAATTTTTGTAACTTTAGTAAACTCTTTAGTGAATCAACTTCAAAGAAGCGAGGTTAGCGAGGAATACCATTAATAGTTATTTTGATACCCTGTCTTCTTCTTTAGATTTTTTAAATTATTATTAATATTATTTTTGTTGTAGTTATGATGAATTTTACTATTCTTTGTTCCAAAATAGATATCTTACATACTGTACATTCAATTTGATTTATTTGGATTTGGATTTGTGAAAAACATTTTAATTGTTTTATTTACATATTTTAATGTATATTTTTATTTATTTATGGATTACAATGCATTTATTTATAACTTAATTTACTTATAGATTAAATGGATTCATCCTTGTTCTGATTGGCTGCCAAGTAGCTGCTTCAGATTAGTAAAAGGTGCGCTCGGGGGAATTCTGACTCCTTGATCTCTCTACAGCCAACAAGCACACGACTGTACATTGAATAGAGCTATAGGGGAATTCATTATCTGTCTCTGGGGTTGTTTACAGCAAAGTGTACATTGAATCTTTTCTCTTCTTAATTAAATATTGGAAGGGAATAATCACTCATTACAGTCATTCTAGAGTGAGTTGGATGTCAGGTTTCCATCCACAGAGCAAAAACTGGAGGGAGGAAATTCAGGGTTGTGTAAAGTGACTTTCCAGAATGCTATGGATTTAACAAATGCAATAAAGAGGCTTGACAGCGAGTGACTGCCGCACAGCCATATCTGCTGTACTTGTGGCATGGAACATTCAGGGTTGGTTCACTCCACAAAAACGCACTCCAGATCCGTTATGGATGCGTTTCTGCATGCACATTTTAATGCATTTTTGCCGCAACCCAGTGCGTTTTTGATGCATTTTCGGATGCATTCCAGATACTTTTTTTGTCATCTTTTCTCCTGTTTTTTTTTTTTCACTGGACTGGGCTCTGGTACATTTTTGATGCATTTTATTATGTGTTCCAGTCCATTCCGGTGCGTATTTTATGCATTTTACCATGTTCCAGTACAGTCCAGTGCAGGAAAAATGCACCACGTTTTTTCTGTAACTGACCGCACTTGTGTGAACTATGCCATTGGAAACCACGGGGGTTATTTACGAAAGGCAAATCCACTTTGCACTACAAGTGCAAATTACAAGTGCAAAGTGCACTTGTAATTGCACTGAAAGCGCACTCAGGAGTGCAGTTGCAGGGGAAGCTCTGCTGATTTTATCATCCAATCATGTGCAAGCTAAATTCCGTTTTATATTTTCCTTGCATGTCCCCCTCGGATCTACAGCGACTGCACTTCCAAGTGCACCTCCAGTGCAACTTCAAGTGCACTTTGCACTTGTAGTGCAAAGTGGATTTGCCTTTAGTAAATAACCCCCCATATAACCCATTTTCCATGTGTTTTTG
Source organism: Lithobates clamitans (assembly GCA_037952925.1). Classification (NCBI taxonomy): domain Eukaryota; kingdom Metazoa; phylum Chordata; class Amphibia; order Anura; family Ranidae; genus Lithobates; species Lithobates clamitans. The sequence continues at coordinate 52,212 of JBBGZY010000867.1, forward strand.
ATGCAGAAAAAAAAACACAAACTGGACTGCATGTGGTGTGAATTGGCCCTTAGGCTTGGTTCACATCTATGCAGGTTACAGTTTGCATACTCCAGGTGCATTTTGCGTTTTTCAATACACGTTTTTGATCCATTGAAGTCTATGAAAAAAAAACCAGAAAAAAGTCCCTGGCCTTTCCATAGAACGCACAGATGTGAACTACATCCATAGGAGACCATGTTAAATGGACTGTAGTGTGTTTCTTCAAAACTGAAAACGCACTAAAAAATGCATAGGTGTGAACCAGGTCTTAAGGTGTATTCAGGTATTTCATCTACAACATTTTTAAACTTTGCTGATTGATTGATCGATTGATTGATTTTTGGGTGCATGCAGTGTAAAATTTGCAAGAAAATTGCAGTCTATAGCGGATCGCTCAATCACCTCAAGTCATCATATAGAACAGGTATTTCTGTGCTCTGTTCACGTCAGGGCCAGTTCACACCACATGCGTTCCAGTGTTTTTTTTCTACACCCAAAACGCATAGAAAGTAGGTTACATGGTTTTCAATGGCATAGTTCACACCAGTGCTTGCAGTCCCAGTGCGTTCCAGTTCCGGAAAAAGAAAATTAGAACATGATACATTTTTCCTGCACAGAGCTGTACTGGAACACGGTGAAATGCACGAGGGCTGGTTCACAACACAAAACGCACTCCAGATCCGTTCTGGATGCGTTTCTGCATGCCCATTTTTAACGTGTTTTTGGTGCATTCCGGTGCTTTTTTTATGTGTTTCCAGATGCATTCCAGATGCTTTTTTATTTTTTTCCTGTTTCCTGTTTTTTTTTTCACTGTGCTGAGCTCCAGTGCATTTTTGATGCACTTTTAATGTATTCCAGTGCATTCCGGAGCATTTTGGATGTGTTTTACAGCGTTCCAGTACAGTCCAGTGCAGGAAAAATGCACCATGTTCTACTTTTCTTTTGTGGAACTGGAACGTACTGGAACTGACGGCACTATGCAACTGGAAACAATATAACCTATTTTCCATGTGTTTTTTTATGCAGAAAAAAAAAACGCATGGATCTGTATGTGGTGTGAACTGGCCCTGAAAAACAGACCGAAATGCATCTACACGCATCAAAAATGCATAAAAAATGCACTGGACCCCAGTACAGTGAACAAAAAAACCCAAGAAAAAAAGAAGAAAAAAAAAAACCCATCTGGAATGCACCCGAAAACGCATTAAAAAATGCACTGGAATGCAAAGGACCGGAAGGATTTACTCCCTTAATGACCAGGCCATTTTTTGCGATACGGCAGTGCATCGTTTTAAATGGCAATTGCGTGGTTGTGCGCCACTGTACCCAAACAAAATGTATGTCCTTTTTTCCCCACAAATAGAGCTTTTATATATATATATATATATATATATATATATATATATATATATATACATATATATATATATATATATATAAATAAATAAATAAATAAATATATATATTTATATATATATATATATATATATATATATATATATATATATATATATATATATATATATATATATATATATATATATATATATATATATATATATATATATATATATATATATATATAATGCCAACTATATGAGATGCTACAGAAATTGCTTATAAACGAAGTGACCCATTTTCTACCATAAATTTCCATCTAATGATTCAAGCTTCCTTTCCCATTACAGGTGAGATATCTCTGTGTCAAATAATACAGAAAACTATACAAATGTAAAGAATATATAGGATACTGTGTCACAAACTGTAATAAATTAATCCTCATTCAGGGCTGAATGAGTATAGTATTTCAGGATATATATATATATATATATATATATATATATATATATATATACATATATATATATAAAATGAAATAGTATATATTTTTTATTTGTAATATATAATGTTCTAGATTGTAAGCTCTAATGAGCAGGGCTCTCTGATTCCTCTTGTATTGAATTGTATTGTAATTGTATTGTCTTCCCCGATGTTATAAAGTGCTGCGCAAACTGCTGGCGCTATTTAAATCCTGTATAATAATAATAATAATGTAGTATATAATAGCCATTGCCATAATAATGAAGCCCCTTCAATCAGTGAGCCTCCAATTTTTCCCCCCACAAAAGCTGCACTTTGGCTCCGGTTGTCAAATAAAAGGATTTACTTCCAGCTGGTGTTCTGCTAGCTGGGACTTGTAGTTCCTCACCTCTTGGCAGACAGCTCAGCTCTGTGGGTAGAGAAGCCTGGGCTTCTGCTCTCCTGATTAATAGCAGACAATCCCCAAGTTATTTGTGAAGTTCCTCAAACTATTCTAGATTCCATTTCCTAATTTGCAGTCTCCTTATGGTAGCACATCCGGTGAGAGTCATCTTGTTGAAGGATTCTTATAATTTCTGCACTTTGCCTGGTTACAATGTAGCCATTGTCTGGCAGTCCTCCATTTTTTTTTTTTTTTTTTGGAAGATGCCAGGCCATTTGCAGAAAAGGGTCCTTGGAGCCGTATTGTGACTGTTAGAAGCCAGTGCTATTTTCTCTGTAGAGGTAAAACTATCACTTCACCCTCCTTGTGTCATCTTGTGAGTTAGGAGAGAGGAAAAAAAGTTGCAAATATTTCTGAATCTAAAGTGAATGGAATGGGAAGACACATTACTATGCAGCTAGAGTGCCATCTAGTGGATAAACAGGACCCAGATTTTATCTTTCCAATAGGACAGTTGAGAACTGTCAGTGATACTTTTCACTAACAGTTAAATGACACTAAACTCTGGTTTAGAAAAAAAACTATTCAAGTAAGTATTCCTAACACAAACAATGTGTGTGTGTGTGTATATATATTTTATAGCGGCTAAAATAAGTATTGAACACGTCATCATTTTTTTAGGTAAATATATTTCTAAAGGTGCTATTGACATGAAATTCTCACCACATGTCGGTAACAACCCATGCAATCCATACATACAAAGAAACCAAAACAAATACGTTCAGAAATGAAATTATGTGTAATAAAATGGAATGACGCAGGGAAAAAGTATTAAACACACGAAGAAAAGAAGGTGCAAAAAGGCATGGAAAGCCAAGACACCAACAGAAATCTATCAGTAATTAGAAAGCAATCCTGCCCCTTGTCAGTGCAAATTAATATCAGCTGGTTCAGTCTCAACTGATGGCCTATAGAAAGGTGTCTCATTACCAAGGTGTCACACAAGAAACATCTCATGATGGGTTAAAGCAAAGAGCTCTCTCAAGACTTTTGCAACCTTATTGTTGCAAAACATACTGATGGCATTGATTACAGAAGGATTTCTAAACTTCTGAATGTTCCAGTGAGCACTGCTGGAAAGAACATAATTTCACCATAAACCGGCCATGACCAGGTGCTCCTCGCAAGTTTTCTGACAGAGAAGTGAAAAGAATTATCCAAGAGCCAAGGACCAGTTGTGGAGAGCTTCAGAAAGACCTGGAATTTGCAGGTACAATTGTTTCAAAGAAAACAATAAGTAATGCACTCAACCGCCATGGCCTGTATGCACACTTGCCACGTAAGACTCTATTGCTGAAGATAAAGCATGTTGAAGCTCAGTTAAAGTTTGCTGCACAACATTTAGATAAGCCTGTGAGATACTGGGAGAATATAGTCTGGTCAGATGAGACCAAAATGGAACTCTTTGGATGCCATAATACACACCATGTTTGGAGGTCACATGGCACATCACCCTAAAAATACCTCCCATACCAACAGTGAAGTTTGGAGGTGGGAACATCATGGTGTGGGCGGGGCTGTTTTTCAGCATACGGTACTGGAAAACTTCTTGTCATTGAAGGAAGAATGAATGGAAAGACGTACCAAGACATTCTTGATGAAAATCTGCTGCCATCTACCAGGATGATGAAGATGAAACGAGGGTGGACATTTCAGGAAGACAATGATCCCAAACCTAAAGCCAAGGAAACTCTCAATTGGTTTAAAAGAAAGAAAATAAAGCTGCTAGAATGGCCCAGCCAATCACCTGACTTGAATCCAATAGAAAATCTATGGGAAGAACTAAAGATCAGAGTTTGTAGAAGAAGCCCACAGAACCTTCAAGATTTGAAGACTGTGTAGAAGAATGGTCCAAAATCACACCTGAGCAATACATGGACTAGTTCCTCCATACAGGAGGCATATTGAAACTGTCATTACCTACAAAGGATTTTGTACCAAGTATTAAATACATTTCAGTTGGCGCGTTCAATACTTTTTTCCAGTGTCCTTCCATTTAGTTACACAGAACTTCATTTCTGAACGTATTTGTTTTGGTTTCTTTGTATGTATGGATTGTATGGGTTGTTAACGATGTGGTGAAAATTCCATGTCAATAGCACCTTTAGAATTACACTATATTACCATAAGTATTGGGACACCTGCCTTTACACACACATGAACTTTAATGGCATCCCAGTCTTAGTCCGTAGGGTTCAATATTGAGTTGGTCCACCCGTTGCAGCTATAACAGCTTCAACTCTTCTGGGAAGGCTGTCCACAAGGTTTAGGAGTGTGTCTATGGGAATGTTTGACCCTTCTTCCAGAAGCGCATTTTTGAGGTCAGGCACTGATGTGGATGAGAAGGCCTGGCTCGCAGTCTCCGCTCTAATTCATCCCAAAGGTGTTCTTTCGGGTTGAGGTCAGGACTCTGTGCAGGCCAGTCAAGTTCCTCCACCCCAAACTCGCTCATCCATGTCTTTATGGACCTTGCTTTGTGCACTGGTGCTGGAACTGGTGTTGGAACAGGAAGGGGCCATCCCCAAACCGTTTGCACAAAGTTGGGAGCATGAAATTGTCCAAAATGTCTTGGTATGCTGACGCCTTAGGAGTTCCTGACCTCAGCCTAAAATAACACCTTTGGGATAAATTAGAGCGGAGACTGCGAGCCAGGCCTTTTCGTCCACATCAGTGTCTGACCTCACAAATGCTCTTCTGGAAGAATGGTCAAACATTCCCATAGACACACTCCTAAACCTTGTGGACGGCCTTCACAGAAGAGTTGAAGCTGTTATAGCTGCAAAGGGAGGGCCAACTCAATATTGAACCCTACGGACTAAGACTGAGTATTCTCCTATCAGCATACTCAATGCACAGCTTGGTTCCCAACATCGGTCTAAGCTCTGCTGCACAGGCATTACAAGAGGCTGATAGCAAGTGAAATTCAGGTACTCACACTGCTTGCATTAAAATAAATAATTTATTGATGTAATAATTAGAACAGAGATGCATTGCCTGGGGTTCAGCTTTAAACTTAAAAGTCTGTATTGGTTTTTTTCTGAAATTTTACAGCTGCGCCTATCCCAAAATGACTTTTGGGCATCTGTCATCTATCCGCAGATCAGATGTGTAAAAACTTTAATTGTAGCCAGTGTGTAACCAGTAATAATTCCCGGCTCCTCACCCCATGATGCCATTACAGGTGTTCCTGCACTACATCTGCATGGGTTGTGCTGTCAGCATGATATAGTCCAGGGGCTGTGGTTGCTGATGATGTCATACAGATTAGCCCCCCCATATTATTATATGAAGCAGAAGTCAAAGTAGATACCAAATAATTTTATACTTATCTATGTTTTTTTCAGTTGAGTAGATTGGGAACAATAATGTATAGGGACAACTCAAAAAGTTACAATAAAGCACTTTACAAGTTACACTATACCACCATCTATTGGCCATTAGTGGTACTGCTGTTTTTCAATGTCATTGTCTTCTGATGATGATGGCTATTAAAAGGATCAATCCCTCAAAAGCCAGAAATTTTAATATTTCACATATCTTGACATTTTATGCCACCTAACGGCTAACATCAGTGGTGGAATTTTTCTGTTTTCCTCTGCTCTCAGGTCTGCAGCAGCCATTGATTTCTGGTTATATTAACGTATGTTATGGAGAATATGACTGGAGGATTGGGAACACCATTAGGTGGATGGGAACTTTGAAAACCCACAGGTAGGCAGGGATATTGCAAAAAAAAAAAAAAAAGGCAACTGGAGTGTCTTAACCACTTCAGCCCCGGAAGATTTGGCTGCTGAATGACCAGGCCATTTTTTGTGATACGGCACTGCGTCGCTTTAACTGACAATTGCGCGGCCGTGCGACGTTGCACCCAAATAAAATTGACGTCCTTTTTTCCCCACATATAGAGCTTTCTTTTGGTGGTATTTTATCGCCTCTGCGGTTTCTATTTTTTCCGCTATAAACAAAAAAAGAGCGACAATTTTGAAAAAAACACATTATTTTGTACTTTTTGCTATAATAAATATCCTCTTTTTTTTTTTAAAAAGCTAATTTTTTTCTCAGTTTAGGCCGATATGTATTCTTCTACATATGTTTGGTAAAAAAAAAATCCCAAAAAGCGTATATTTAATGTGAAGGCAGTGCTGCGCTATGAACCTAAATACTGTGCGTAATAAAGTGCAAAGGTGCTCAATAAAAGATATAGTTGAAAGAGGTAATGTTCAAAGGTCAAAATATATAAATGAATCATTTGTACACCATATGGATATATTTTCTATCACTGCTCTATGAAGAATCATTTGAGTGTTTGATATACTTTTATTGTCTTATTGAATCACTTTTATTGTTTTATCCGAAGAAATCTCAGGGCATGCGATACGTTTTTATACTGCCTAGGACTGGATATATTTTGACCTTTGAACATTGCCTCTTTCAACGATATCTTTTATTGAGCACCCTTGCACTTTATCATACACAGTATTTAGGTTCATAGCGCAGCACTGCCTTCACTTTATATATTTTCTGGGTTCTGATATTTCCTTCAGTGTTGCAGCATATTGTTAAAAAACGCACACATTTGGTAGCGCTGAAATATCATTGCATAAAATAGGCGTATATTGATTGGTTTGTGCAAAAGTTATAGCGCCTACAAAATAGGGGATAGATTCATAGCATTTTTATTATTATTATTTTTTTACTAGTAATGGCGCCGATCTGCAATTTTTATTGGGACTGCAACATTATGGCGGACACATCGGACACTTTTGACACATTTTTGGAACCAATGGCATTTAAACAGTGATCAGTGCTATATACAGGCATAGCCCACTTTTAAGTACGCAATGGGGTTTTTTTTACTAAAGATGGAAAGTGCAAAATCAGGCTCACTTCTGCATAGAAATCAATGTGCTTCCAGGTTTTATTACAAAAGCTTAATTGAACAAGCTGGGGTTAGAAGCTCATTGGTTTCTATGCAGAAGTGAGCCTGATTTTGCACTTTCCAGCTTTAGTAAATAAACCCCATTGTGTACTTAAAAATGGGGTATGCCTGTAAATGTCACTGGCAGGGAAGGGGTTAACACTGGGGGCGATCAAGGGGTTAACTGCGTTCCCTGACTGTGTGTTTCAAACTGTAGGGGGAGGTGACTGACCTAGAGGGGATGATCATGGTTCCTAGCTAGTAGGAACTTACGATCTGTCACGCCTCACAGAACAGAACAGGGATTTGTGTGTTTACACACACATGTATTTGTCCTGCCTCTCGTGCCGGCTATCGCTTGTGGCCGGCGGTCATCGCGACCGTCGGACACGAGCATTGGCTCCCCCGCTGCGCGACTCTGGCGGTGATACCGATCCCGCGAGCCGACGTATAGATACAATGGTTCGCGGGATCGTGCCGACCTGCCGCAGTAAATGACGGCGGCTGGTTGGCAAGCGGTTAATGTGTGACTCCACATATAACTGATATATCAGTAGTGGGTACACCTCTCCTTTAATGATGTTGATAGAAATCTCAGGGTCCTTTACAGCATAAGTACATGTATTTGATGAATACAATGTTTATACAGCAAAATGAAGATGTGTTATTTGTCTAACAGTAGAGGAGAAAGCAGTGCTGGATCAGTAATCTGTATATAAGGTGAAAGCATGCATTTTATCAGGAGATGGATGAGGAAGCATTGTTGGCATGGTAAGTTGTATATAAGGTGTGAGTGTGCACCTTATTAGGAACAGTAGGAGGGGGGAATCTATGCTGGATTTGTAAGCTTCACTTCACTTGACTATTTCAGATGTGTGTGTAAGGTTCAGATTGATCTTGAGCTATTGAGCTCGGTAAACAACAGGTTTCTTCTGAAAAACAAGAATATCCTAGTAACATTTTAAGTTTTATATATAAGGTAACAGTGTGCACCTTATCATGAGAGAATGAAACAATGCTGGACCAGTAAACTTTATATAAGGGGACATGACAGTGAGCATTTTATAAGGAGATGGAGGAGGAAGCAGCACTGCGCTGATAAGCTTCACTTCTTTGACTGATTTAGCGGTGTGTGTAAAATTCAGATGACAATGTGCATTCTTTTAAGAGATAAGGGAGGAAGCAGTGCTGGGCTGGTAAGCTATATATAAGGTGACAGTATTCGCCTTATTAGGAGATGGAACAGTAAGCCGCACTAGACTGGTATTAATAATATAAAGTGACAGCGGGCATATTATAAGGAAATGGAGGAGGAAGCAGTGCTAGATCTGTAAGCTTCACTTCTTTGACTTTTTAACTGTGTGTGTGTAAAGTTCAGATTGAACTTGAGCTATTGAGTTCTGTAAACAACAGGCTTTTTTCCTGAAAAGCAATTAAGAATAATCTAGTAATATTATATATAATTTAGGCAAAATGGAGGAGGAAGCAGTGTTGAACCAGTAAGCTGTATATAAGGTGACGGTGTCAATCTTATAAGGAGATGGAGGAGGAAGCAGTGCTGGACTGGTAAGCTGTATATAAGGTCACAGTGAGCACCATATCAGGAAATGGAGGAGAAAGCAGCTCTGGATTGGTAAGCTTCACTTCTTTGACTGGTTCAGCTGTGTGTGTAAAGTTCAGATTGAACTTCAGTTATTGGGTTCTGTAAACAACAGGGTTTTTTTCTGAAAAGCAATTAAGAATAATCTATTATTATTATATATAATTTAGGCAAAATGAAGGAGGAAGCAGTGTTGGACCAGTAAGCTGTATATAATGTGATGGTGTGAATCTTATAAGGAGATGGAAGAGCAAGCAGAACTGAACTGGTAAGCTTCACTTCTTTGACTGATTTGGTGTGTGTAAAGTTAAGATGAAAATGTGCATCCTTTTAGGAGATAGGGGAGGAAGCAGTACTGGGCTGGTAAGCTATATATAAGGTGACAGTGTCCATCTTATCAGGAAATGGAACAGTAAGCATCATATAAAGTGACAGTGTGCACCTTATCAGGAATGAAGGAGGAAGCATTGCTGGGTAGGCAAGCTTCACTTCTTTGACTGGTTCAGCTGTGTGTGTGTGTGTGTGTGTAAAGCTCAGATTGAACTTGAGCTATTGAGTTCTGTAAACAACAGGAATTTTTCCCCTAAAAAAACAATTAAGAATAACCTAGTAATATTATATATAATTTAGGCAAAATGGAGGAGGAAGCAGTGCTGGACTGATAACGTGTATATAGGGTGACAGTGTGCACCATATCAGGAATGGGAGGAGGAAGCAGCACTGGATCAGTAAGCATTATATAAAGGGAAAGCATGCATATTATCTAGAATGGGAGGAGGAAGCAGTGCTGGATCAGTAAGCTTCACTTCTTTGACTGGTTCAGCTGTGTGCGTAAAGTAAAGTTCAGATGAAAATGTGCATCCTTTTAGGAGACAGGGGAGGAAGCAGCACTTGGCTGGTAAGCTATATATAAGGTGACAGTGTCCACCTTATCAGGAAATGGAACAGTAAGCATCATATAAAGTGACAGTGTGCAAGTTATCAGGACCTTATCAGGGAATGTAAAAGGAAGCAGCACTGGAACAGTAAGCATTATATAAAGGGAAAGCATGCACATTATCTAGAATGGGAGGAGGAAGCAGTGCTGGATCAGTAAGCTTCACTTCTTTGACTGGTTCAGCTGTGCGTGTAAAGTTCAGAGTGAACTTGAGCTATTGAGTTTTGTAAACAACAGTCTTTTTTTTCTGAAAAAAAAAAATAGAATAACCTAGTAATATATATAATTTAGGCAAAAAAAGTAAAAAAAAACCCATACATGGTCTAGTAACACAACTTGTTAAAGAGAAACTCCACCCATACAAATTGACGTGACAGGAGCAAGGGTTTGATATTCCACAGGTCCTCATTGTTGATCTCTCATCCTCTCCTCTGCATAGCCACAATGATATAAAAGCTCAGTTTTTCACCTCAGGAACTGTAGCTGCGCTCTAGTCTACATAACAATATGTATAAAAACACATTCCTGTGACACCAGTAGCAAAGCTAAAAAGCAAAGTTCACAGCCTGTCTTGACATTGATAGAGGTGCTGTGAAATCTCCTTGCCAAGACCCCAGACAACAATGAAGACCCCTTGGTGTGCAGTCATGTTGGAACAGAAGGGGGCCAACCCCAAACTGTTGCCACAAAGTTGGGGGCATGAAATTGTCCAAAATGTCTTGGTATTCTGACGCCTCAAGAGTTCCCTTCACTGGAACTAAGGGGCCAAGCCCAATGCCCGAAAAACAACCCCATACCATAATCCCCCCTCCACCAAATGATTTGGACCAGTGCACAAAGTAGGGTGCCCACGTGTCCCGGGACATTCCCGCAATTAGCAGGTCTGTCCCGGGTCCCGGCACCTTCATTCTGGGACACTGTTGTCCCGGAATGAAGTTGCACTCGCTCTGCCTCCAGCTCCATTTGCCTCTAGCTGAGGGGTACTGATTGAGGGGGATCTATACTGAGGGAGGGGCGGTCTGTACTGAGGGGGGGTCTGTACTTAGCGGGGGGTCTGTACCTATTGGGGGGTCTAGACATATTAGGGGGGAGTCCGTACTGATTGAGGGGGATCTATACTGAGGGAGGGGGGTCTGTACTGAGGAAGGGGGGGTCTGTACTGAGGGAGGGGGGTCTATACTTAATGAAGGGGGGTCTATACTGAGGGAGGGGGGTCTATACTTAATGAAGGGGGGTCTGTACTGAGGGAGGGGGGTCTGTACTGAGGGAGGGGGATCTATACTGAGGGAGGAGGGTCTATACTTAATGAAGGGGGGTCTGTACTGAGGGGGGTCTTTACTTGGCAGGGGGTGACACCATGTTTTACCGCACCGGTGGGGTGACACCAACCCTAGCAAAGCCACTGCCACCCACCTCCTCTATCTTCTCTGGGCCCACTCCAGCATGCTCTAAAAAAGGTCCACGGGCCGCACTGCCACGGTGGCAAGTGACACGCTGTGTAATACGCAGTGTAAAAATAAAAAATAAAAAGTAAAATAAAATTTAAAAAAATTGAAAACGCCTCCATCCCTCCGTTCTTGCACGCAGAAGCGAACGCATACGTAAGTCGCGCACGCATATGTAAACAGTGTTTGGACCACACATGTGAGGAATCGCCGCGAACATTAGAGTGAGAGCAATAATTCTAGCACATGACCTCCTCTGTAACTCTAAACAGGTAAAGGCATTTAAAGCATCACCTATGGAGATTTTTAAGTACCGTAGCATATTGCCATTCCACAAGCGTGACCAATTTTAAAGCGTGACAAGATAGGTATCTATTTACTTGGCCTAACATCATCTTTCACACCTTACAAAAACATTGGGGTATACATTGTGTTTTGTGCTTTTTTTTTTTTTTTTTTTGATTGCTACATGTGACACTTTTTTCGGTTTTTGATTATGATGAATTGTAATAAAATTAGTTTGTTTTTAACTGAGCTTTGCGTTTGTCTGATTCCTGATGGAATATATAAAGTCTCATCTATACACTCATTTTTTTTCTGTACGATATTTATGGGATGATGCCCTTGGGATTCTCAAGTTAGGCATAATTTATGCTCCACTCTTATTTTTTGATCATTTTAAATGTAACGCATCTGAAGTGCGTTTTAACACTATAAGCAGCGTTAAAAGTCAATGCCTGTGTAAACTTAACCCTAAAGAGTAACTAAAGAGTAACTCCACTCTTGTTGAGAAAAAAACATTCCCCTCTGGGTGATCTACAGTATGTACATTGCAGGAATTTTAACATGTCCATGTGTAAAGTGAATGTGAATGATTTTTTAATTTTTAATCAGCTGTTGCACCTGCAGGGCTCTATTGAAGAAAGTGATAGGGTCTGCATCCCTTTAGAGGTGATTTCGCTTCGAGAGTATCTAACCAAAAATTCAAATTCTCAGCGTTAAAACGTCTGAAAAACGCCTCCAGTGTGAAAGGGGTCTCAATTACAATATTGCTTGTGTCGAAATTGTATATGCTATAGTGGATTTTTTTTTATTTCTCTATTTGCTCAATTTTTTTTTGCCACAAAAGTGAAGTTACCCTTTAACCACTCACCGAATGAATGACAGCTACAGCGCGGTCGCCCGTTACTGGGAGGCCATCATTTGACAGCTCTGTGCCCACCAGTGCTGCCAATCAGTGTGCATCAGTGTTGCCAATCAGTGCCGCCTCATCATTGTCACCTATCAGTGACGCCTACCAGTGCCCATCAGTACTGTATCCCAGTGCCCATCAGTGCCACCTATCAGTGTCGTCTATCAGTGCCCAACAGTCCTGCCTATCAGTGCAGCCTCATCAGTGCCCACCAGTGCCTCCTCATCAGTGCCCACCAGTGCCACCTCTTCAGTGCCCATCAGTGCAGCCTATCAGTGCCCATCAGTGCCATCTACCAGTGCCCATTAGTGCCGCCCATCAATGCCATCTACCAGTGCCCATCAGTTCTGCTCATCAGTGCAGCCTATCAGTGCCGTCTACCAGTGCCCATCAGTGCCGCCTGTCTGTGTCCAACAGTCCTGCCTATCAGTGCAGCCTCATCAGTGCCCACCAGTGCCTCCTCATCAGTGCCCACCAGTGCCACCTCATCAGTGCCCATCAGTGCAGCCTATCAGTGCCCATCAGTGCCATCTACCAGTGCCCATTAGTGCTGCCCATCAATGCCATCTACCAGTGCCCATCAGTTCTGCTCATCAGTGCAGCCTATCAGTGCCGTCTACCAGTGCCCATCAGTGCCGCCTGTCTGTGCCCAACAGTCCTGCCTATCAGTGCAGCCTCATCAGTGCCCACCAGTGCCTCCTCATCAGTGCCCACCAGTGCCACCTCATCAGTGCCCATCAGTGCAGCCTATCAGTGCCCATCAGTGCCATCTACCAGTGCCCATTAGTGCCGCCCATCAATGCCATCTACCAGTGCCCATCAGTTCTGCCCATCAGTGCAGCCTATCAGTGCCATCTACCAGTGCCCATCAGTGCCGCCTGTCTGTGCCCAACAGTCCTGCCTATCAGTGCAGCCTCATCAGTGCCCACCAGTGCCTCCTCATCAGTGCCCACCAGTGCCACCTCATCAGTGCCCATCAGTGCAGCCTATCAGTGCCCATCAGTGCCATCTACCAGTGCCCATTAGTGCCGCCCATCAATGCCATCTACCAGTGCCCATTAGTGCCGCCCATCAATGCCATCTACCAGTGCCCATCAGTTCTGCCCATCAGTGCAGCCTATCAGTGCCATCTACCAGTGCTCATCAGTGCTGCCTATCTGTGCCCAACAGTCCTGCCTATCAGTGCAGCCTCATCAGTGCCCACCAGTGCCTCCACACTAGTGTTTACCAGTGCCACCTCATCAGTGCCCATCAGTTCCCCCCATCAGTGCAGCCTATCAGTGCCCATCATTGCCGTCTACCAGTGCCCATCAATGCTGCCCATCAGTGCTGCCTATCAGTGCCACCTCATCAGTGCCCATCAGTACAGCCGATCAGTGCCCATCAGTGAAGTAGAAAAATTACCTGTTTTCAAACTTTTATAACAAACTATGAAAAAGTTTTGTTTGTTTTTTTCTCCAAATTTTCGGTCTTTGTTCGTTTATTTAGCAAAAAGTAAAAAAACCCAGAGGTGATTAAACACCACCAAAAGAAAGCTCTCTTTGTGTGAAAAAAATGATAAGTATTTCATATGAGTACAGTGTTGTATGACCTCGCAATCGTCATTCAAAATGTGACAGTGCTGGAAGCTGAAAATTGGCCTGGGCCGGAAGGATGTAAAAGTGCCCGGTAGGCAAGTGGTTAAGGCAGACCTTCTTCAACGACTTTCTATTTTCGCAATTGGATTTTTTTTTTTTAAATGACAAAATATCTTTCTGTGTCACCCAACTTTTTCGCCTAGGGGTGAATGATGTGCCCCCTCCCCCACCCGAAGCCTCTGTTTTGTGGGAAAATCCAAAATGCCATCAAACCAGTATGTTCTCTAATTCATATTGGTGTGGCCATATTCCCAGACAGACAGTTATCCCTTGTTTACCTTTATGTCTGGTAACATTATAACGAGTTTTCAAGTGATAAGATCTTAAGACGATAATTAATCAGGGATTATTCCCTTACCACTTTAATAATGACAAGGTTTAGCTCCTGTCAGATTAAACCATACAGAACAATGTACAGCTTGCTTCTGTATCAATCGCCAAATAAACATTACCGTTCGATTAATTACACTCTGCAGGTCTCTTGTTTAAGATTTATAGAAAGTATAAAAAAGTTAAAAAAAAAAAAAAAATCTGTAAAGGGAAACTATAATAAACACATTTTACATTTTATGTGTGTACATTAAAAAGTGATATTAACTACTTGTCGACAGCAATACCTACTCTATATTACCAAAAGTATTGGGACACCTGCCTTTACACACACATGAACTTTAATGACATCCCAGTCTTAGTCCATAGGGTTCAATATTGAGTTGGCCCGCCCTTTGCAGCTATAACAGCTTCAACTCTTCTGGGAAGTCTGCCCACAAGGTTTAGGAGTGTGTCTATGGGAATGTTTGACCAGAAGCGCATTTGTGAGGTCAGGAACTGTTGTTGACAAGAAGGCCTGTCTAGCAGTCTCCACTCTAATTCATCCCAAAGGTCTTCTATCGGGTTGAGGTCAGGACTCTGTGCAGGCCAGTTTGGTTCTCCACCCCAAACTCACTCATCCATGTCCTTTTGGACCTTGCTTTGTGCACTGGCGCACAGTCATGTTGGAACGGGAAGGGGCCATCCCCAAACTGTTCCCACAAAGTTGGAAGCATGAAATTGTCCAAAATGTCTTGGAATGCTGACGCCTTAAGAGTTCCCTTCACTGGAACTAAGGGGCCAAGCCCAACCCCTGAAAAACAACCCCACTCCATAATCCCCCCTCCACCAAATGATTTGGACCAGTGCATAAAGACATGGATGAGCGAGTTTGGGGTGGAGGAACTTAACAGGCCTGCACAGATTCCTGACCTCAACCTGATAGAACACCTTTGGGATGAATTAGAGCGGAAACTGCGAGCCAGGCCTTCTCATCCACATCAGTCCCTGACCTCACAAATGTGCTTCTGGAAGAATAGTCAAACATTCCCATAGACACACTCCTAAACCTTGTGGACGGCCTTCCCAGAAGAGTTGAAGCTGTTATAGCTGCAAAGGGTGGACCAACTCAATATTGAACCCTACGGACTAAGACTGGGATTCCATTAAAGTTCATGTGCGTGTAAAGGCAGGTGTCCCACTATGTTTGACAATATATGTGTATATATACGTTGCGATTTGCAAGTGGTTTACCGGAAATTGGCTGAAGATATCACCGGTACCGTTTTTTGTACCTGGCGGACAACTTTCTCATTCTCTTTCTTCTCGGTCCGAGTGGCTCATAAGACCATAGAAGGCTTTCCAAAGCAGCGGGAGGGGACGTCCTCCCCCTCCCACCACTCGCTGGTGTTTCTTGGGCTTACTGTTTCCATTGGTTCACCTGAGAAACAATCTGACATTGCAGCTCCCCTAGGCGATCAAAGACTAGATACTTTTTGATCTCCTCTATGGCCTTGGAGGCCTGGAGCAACATCATGGCGTCACTTCCAGTCCAGGCTGGATGTAAATCTTTTTTTTTTAAACAAAAGATCTTTTGCTTTTAAAGGTAAAGAAAAGATATGGGGTCTTTTTGACCCCAGATGTCTCCATAAAGAGGACCTGAATGTTTACATTCCTTGTAATAGGAATAAAAGTGATCAATAATAAAAAAATAAATAAAGTCAGTGTAAAAAAGAAAGAATAATAAAAATAAAATAAAAAGTAAAATAAATAATAAAAAATAAAAAATGTAAAGCACTCCCATCCCTCCTTACTCATGCACAGAAGTGAGTGCATACGTAAGTCGCGCACATACAGTATCTCACAAAAGTAAGTACACCCCTCACATTTTTGTAAATATTTTATTATATCTTTTCACGTGACAACACTGAAGAAATGATACTTTGCTACAATGTAAAGTAGTAAATGTACAGCTTGTATAACAGTGTAAATTTTCTGTCCCCTCAAAATAACTCAATACACAGCCATTAATGTCTAAACCACTGGCAACAAAAGTGAGTGTTGTCACATGAAAAGATATAATAAAACATTAACAAAAATGTGAGGGATGTACTTATTTTTGTGAGATACTGTACATCACCACGCCCTCTCAATCCCTGCCGGAACATCTCCTTCTCCCTAACTTAAAGGGGTTGTAAATGAAATTTTTTTTTTTAAATTTAAAATAACAAACATATTATACTTATCTCCACTGTGCAGCTCGTTTTGCACAGAGTGGCCCCCGAACCTGGTCTTCTAGGGTCCCTCGGCGGCTGTCTCAGCTCCTCCTTGCAAGAACTAACCACCTTCATGCGAGCTCCCTCACATGGTGGTTAGTTCTTGCGGGCGTGCTCCCGCGATACAGCCGGCGGCCATAGCTGCTCAATTCACTTCCTGATCATTATCACTTAGTAAAGAAAATCGCTCCCTCTTCTACTGAAAAGAAAAGGAAAAGTTTCTTTGTCGGAGTTAAGCTAGCATTAGGGGTTAGGGAGTAAATGGCCAAAGGCCTGGTATTAGAGGAAGTTAATATTTCATTTTTGGCTTTGGTTTAGTGTTACCTTTAGGTCCACAGGAACCCCTTGCCCACTGACATTTCAAAATAAATAAAAAAGTAAAATCTAACCCTTCAAGAGTCTTGCTCCTTTCCCAGAGCCGGATTTTCGGCTTGGGAGTGTAGGTGGTAGTGAAGCAGCTGCTGGTTGGACTCCAGGGGACCCCAATCTGTATAAAGAGACAAGTGTTTTGGTATCATTTAAGCAGATGGAAAGAAGTCACAGCTCCAACTCATTCACTTGTGTGAAAATCTCCTCTTGAGCTACTGTGCAATGTAAACAACACGCCATGTATAACATGAATTAATAACATTTTTATAAACCTAAAGCTCCAGCAACTTCCAAAAAATTAGATTATAAAATTAAATAATAATATGCAATCATGTTTACCTAACAAAAAATGAAAAATATATATTTTGATAGACTTTTTTTTCTTTTTAGTCCTGACTATTGAACAAATTTAGTTGGGCTTGGTTTCAGGTAGATTTGGTGAACACAGCAACCCCCCCCCCCCCCCCAAATTGTGAGCTTTCATGAGAACCCCATTGGTGTCAGTGGGAAATGAATGTTAAAGCAGACCTCCATACACCCCCCCCCCCCCCGTTTTTATTTTATTTTTTTATCCCTGCTTACCGGGAAGTGGGTGCTACACTTTTCAGATACTCACCAATCCAAAGGATCCAGTGTTGTCCTGCTGGTATCCTCTCATGCCCTGCCACTGATCGGTCCTGCGCAGCCATGTTCTCTTTGACATCATCTAGAGGTCCACTGGCTTTTCTGGGTTCAGCAGGCAGGTCTCCCGATGAGGCGCCACAAGTCCAGCCACCTCCTCCTCTGTGAATTGCACAGTAAGGCTTCCTGGGATATGTGATGTACAAATCCCAGGAAGCACAGTGGGCACAGTACACATCATTCGCCTAGGTGAATGACGTGTATAGGGGGAGGGTCTCAAATAAAAAAAGCCGCTATACATGTAGCGGAGTGGGGAAGGGATGGGCAGGCGGCACTTTTACTTTATGGCTGAAGATCCACTTTAATTCAATTCTCTCTATTTTTAAGACTAATAGGCAAGGATGTCGATCAGTGGGTTCCGGCCAATAGATTACCAAAGGCACCCGCTGATCGTCCAGAACACACACAGGACAGGGCTCTGACTATGTAAACAAGGCAGAGCCCTGTCCCGCAAAGCAGGGAATGAAATAGATTACTTTCCCTAGTAAAAGCACCTCCCCCACAGTACACCAAAACACTGGTTAGGCACACATTTAACCCTTTGATCACCCTAGATGTTTAACCCCTTCCCAGCCAGTGTCATTAGTACAGTGACAGTGTACAGTATCTCACAAAAGTAAGTACACCCCTCACATTTTTGTAAATATTTTATTATATCTTTTCACGTGACAACACTGAAGAAATGACACTTTGCTACAATGTAAAGTAGTGAGTGTACAGCTTGTATAATAACTCAACACACAGCCATTAATATCTAAACCGCTGGCAACAAAAGTGAGTACACCCCTAAGTGAAATGGTTCAATTTTCCCTCCCAGGTGTCATGTGACTTGTTAGTGTTACAAGGTCTTAGGTGTGAATTGGGAACAGGTGTGTTAAATTTGGTGTTATTGCTCTCACTCTCTAATACTGGTCACTGGAATATCAACATGCACCTCATGGCAAAGAACTCTCTGAGGATCTGAAAAAAATTGCTGCTCTACATAAAGATGGCCTAGGCTATAAGAAGATTGCCACGACCCTGAAACTGAGCTGCAGCGTGGTGGCCAAGACCATACAGCGGTTTAACAGGACAGGTTCCACTCAGAACAGGCCTCGCCATGGTCATCCAAAACAGTTGAGTGCACGTGCTCAGCGTCATATCCAGAGGTTGTCTTTGGAAAATAGAGGTATGAGTGCTGCCAGCATTGCTGCAGAGGTTGAAGGGGTTGGGGGTCAGCCTGTCAGTGCTCAGACCATACGCCGCACACTGCATCAAATTGGTCTGCATGGCTGTTGTCCCAGAAGGAAGCCTCTTCTAAAGATGATGCACAAGAAATCCCACAAACAGTTTGCTGAAGACAAGCAGACTAAGGACATGGATTATTGGAACCATGTCCTGTGGTCTGATGAGACCATGATAAACTTATTTGGTTAAGATGGTGTCAAACGTGTGTGGCGGCAACCAAGGTGAGGAGTACCAAGACAAGTGTGTCTTGCCTACAGTCAAGCATGGTGGGGGGAGTGTCATGGTCTGGGGCTGCATGAGTGCTGCCGGCACTGGGGAGCTACAGTTCATTGAGGGAACCATGAATGCCAACATGTACTGTGACATACTGAAGCAGAGCGTAATCCCCTCCCTTCGGAGACTGGGCTCAGGGCAGTATTCCAACATGATAACGACCCCAAACACACCTCCAAGACGACCACTGCCTTGCTAAAGAAGCTGAGGGTAAAGGTGATGGACTGGCCAAGCATGTCTCCAGACCTAAACCCTATTGAGCATCTGTGGGGCATCCTCAAACGGAAGGTGGAGGAGCGCAAAGTCTCTAACATCCACCAGCTCCATGATGTCGTCATGGAGAAGTGGAAGAGGACTCCAGTGGCAACCGGTGAAGCTCTGGTGAACTCCATGCCCAAGAGGGTTAAGGCAGTGCTGGAAAATAATGGTGGCCACACAAAATATTGACACTTTGGGCCCAATTTGGACATTTTTACTTAGGGGTGTACTCACTCTTGTTGCCAGCGGTTTAGACATTAATGGCTGTGTGTTGAGTTATTTTGAGGGGACAGCAAACTTACACTGTTATACAAGCTGTACACTCACTAATTTACATTGTAACAAACTGTCATTTCTTCAGTGTTGTCACATGAAAAGATATAATAAAATATTTACAAAAATGTGAGGGGTGTACTCACTTTTGTGAGATACTGTATATTTTTAACACTGATCACTGCATTAGTGTCACTGGTTTCCACAAAGTGTCAAAAGTGTCAGTTAGTGTCAGAATGTCCGCCGCAATATCGCTGTCTCGCTATAAGTGGGTGATCGCCGCCAGTACTAATAAAAAGAAAACATTTAATAAAAAAATTAAAAGAATATTCCATAGTTTGTAGACACTAAAGCTTTTGCACAAACCCATCAATATACGCTTATTGGGATATCTTTTTACCAAAAATATGTAGTAGAATACATATTGGCCTAAATTGATGAAGAAATTAGAAAAGGAAATTTGAAATAAGGAAAGAAAGGAGGAGAAGGGAGGCGGAGCTGTCTGGAGTATTCTGAGGGCCCTGTTCAATCCCCAACTAGGATTGGTAGGGGGCAGGCCTCCTCAAATACTCAGGGTCAGCCCAGCTGGGGAGGAGTTGTGATCGGGTGAAAGATGGAGTGTTAGGCTGTCATGGCCTTTGAGGGAGATCCCCAGTGTGGGGGGGTGGGGGTGGGGGCCCTGGGCCTGGGGCTCGGGTTCAGACGAGACCCTCTTATAACCCACAGAGGTGTCCTGACCAGGAGGAGCAAGAGAGGACAGCAGGAGAACACTGCCAGGAAAGTCTCCAGGAGATGCAGCCAAGAGGGCTGGTGAGTGTTCACACAGTTGGGAAAGGACTGGGCAGACACGCCTGTGAGAGCTGGGGGTGCAGTTTGGGATGGGTGCAGAGTCAGTGGAATGGACTGTGGTGGTACGGGCAGTGGAAAGAGGCAGCTGCAGCCAGGAGGGCTGACGGGGCCTGAGGATGTGGTTCTGGGATCAATAGTGACGTGGACAGCTAGCACTAGTACTATCAACATATTTGCTACACCAAAGGGGCCCGTGGTCCCTGCCTGCAAAAAGCATTTGTTCTGGCCTGGATGAGCCAGGTCAGAGCGAGCTGGCCAGCTGACCCAGCTGGTCTGGCAAAAAAGAATAACCAAGTGATGTGCTGGAGCTGGAAGTGAGGAGGTGTATATACAAGGAGTGTACATAAGGTGTATATACAAGGAGTGTACATATACTGTAGTCCCAATTCTTTATCTTTTTCTTCAATCAAGGGGCATCCCATATCTCCCATCCAAGTTTATTCCCTTCAATAAAACATAAAAACAAAGTACAAGGACTGCTTCTTGACTACTGAGTGTCTGAAGATTGTGTGCTTGGCTGTGCAGGGTGAAAGATGGGCCACAACAACCAGCGGCCCCTACAGGGGTACCACTACACCAAACAAAAATGCCATTTAAACTGCTGGCCACAACTTAATTAATATTTCTCAGCCACATCTTCTGTTTGGTCAAGATTCCCCTCAACATCAATACCAAACCCTTATCCTAGATGAGACTTGAAGGAAGGGGAGACCCTACAAGATAAAAACCTGGGGGGCATCATTCATCGTGATTGATAGACACTGTAATTGATCATAGATTTACAAGGTTAGTTCATAGTTTTTTAAATAAAGGACTGTGCTATAGCATTGCCGAGATTGCTTGTCAATGGCGTAGTATTGTGTCAGCAGATTGCTTGGCAATGGCACAGTTTAGCAGTGGTATTTCACCCAGTAGTGGCATAGTATTACAGAAAAGCAGTATTCCAGGCATAGCCTAACTTACTAGAGCAGGGATATGCAATTAGTGGACCTCCAGCTGTGGAAGAACTACAAGTCCCATGAGGCATAGCAAGACTGACAGCCACAAGCATGACGCCCAGAGGCAGAGGCATGATGGGACTTGTAGTTTTGCAACAGCTGGAGGTCCGCTAATTGTATATCACTGTACTAGAGGATGGCTTCTGCTGGAGGAGTGGCAGAGTGACATAAGGTAGCGGCAATCTATTCTTCTGAAGAGGTCTTCCAAATCTAGATCTGGCTACTGTAATGCTTGAAGAGAAATTAGATGGGTCCCTGCACTGTTCCTACTCTCCATCATGCACTGATACTCTCCCTAACAACACAGCGCCTATGTCCCTCACCTACACTCACTCCAGACGTGCCCAAATGGTGACGGCACCTCAATTTATAGATTCCCACTAAGATGTCAGCCAGGGGTCATCAGAAGTTGCAGCATCCAATCAGACAGCTACAACCCCTTTGACAACTACGGGATCTTTCAGGGAACAATATTCTTCTAAAGATTCCACTTCTTAAGTATAGTGGCACAGTGTCACCTGTTGAACGCAGGCCAGGTTGCACCTGCCTATAGACTGGCCTGACTTTGTTGAAAGCAAAGGGCTGAAAGCTCATCATGTCTCTATAAGCCAAGGCCATGGGCCGCAATCTTAGTGACCACTGCGATGGCTCCGAGTATATGGGATATTTTACCCCTGGTGTGGGGCATAGAGAGCTTTAGCTAGACTGGTTTGAAAAACACTGGTCCTGGTGTTAAATCTTCCACAGGGACCAAAGTAAGAGAAGAGTCTTGAGTTTGAGCAAACTATTTTGTATAGCCTTTAACCAAATTATGCAAGTAGACCAAGTAATGTCTGTTCTACAGAAGTTGTTTTATGTGATGCCTACACTATATACTTAGTTCTTTTGACATTTCACGTTCAATACATTGTGATCATTTACTTTTTTGGGTAAATTTATTAAATTTGTTGACTCCAGCTTTGCTTGTGTAGCACCCTCTACTAGAAGGTAGGTGGTAGTAAGGGTTATTTTACTAGGTTGCTCAGCACAGGCAAATTTAGGCAGGCTTATGCTGCAAGCTAGGCCTGTCTGTTTTGATCTGGGGGCTGGGAGTGGTTAGAGTAGCAGTGGGTGTGACCACCTGTGCTCCAGTTCTGAGGCGCCTCCCCTGCTTCCAGGGAGAATGTTCTGGAAGAGAAGGCTGGGCCTAGAGCTGGCGTGGCAGGCAACTCATGTGGGAGCCCTGACCAATCCCTAACTGGTGTTGGCAGGGGGCGGGCCTCCTATATAAGTTGAGGTCACATGCTGCTGGGGAGGAGTAGTCAGCTGGGTGACATGAGGAATTGGGTGCTAGACAGCTAGACAGCTGCAGGAGTACACCCCCAACTGGATTGCAGGAGGAGGCCTGGGGACAACTGTGAGGGAACATTGCCTCTACACGGTCATTGGCAATGTCTCTGTCACCACATGGTCGGTGGCAGGGAACTCCTGGAGCAGGGGGCAGGAGAAGCTGTCGGTACGCATGGTCCGGACAAGTTCCTCATCAAGGACTCAGGGCTGGAAGGTTGGTGAGTGTTACCACAGTGGGTGGCTGGAGGTGCCAGGGAATCTGTAAGGGAACTCTGTTTCTACGCGGTCACTAGCAGAGTTTTTATCATGCATACGGTGGATGGTGAAGAGTCCTGGAACAGAGAAGAGACTGTGGGGATGTGTGTCAAATCAGTGTGCCTGGCTGGCACATGGTTTGCAAGTTGGGCTGGCTGGGAGCAGTAGTCCATTTCCTAGAAGATAGACTTTAACCTACTAGGCCTCCGGGGAGAGCTTCTGAAGGCCTCAGGCCTAGTAGCAGCAAGTCACCAGAAGCCAGTAGAGGGGCTTATTCAGAGTGAGTTCATACTACCCAATAGAAGAGGATGTGTCATATTTCAATTAACAGCTAAAAGTTTGTGCAGGAGGAGTCAAGTCTCTACAGGAGAAAGCAAGTTTTGGGCAGGAGGTGAAGAGATCTAAGACCATTGCTTTTATACGGTCAAAAGTGATGTTTCTGTCCCTCACACGGTGACGGATGGAGAAGTCTTAGAAACAGTAGTCTGCATGGAGATGCAGAGGGAGCAACAGTCTGCATGGAGATGCAGAGAGAGTAACAGTCTGCAGGGAGCTGCAGGAGAAGATTTATACTTAGACAAACATGCACATTCAATCTTCAGGCTCTAACTTTTTGCAAAGTATATTGGAATCTGTAAATATGATGGCAATGATAAATTCTATGGGCATCCCATATCCCTATCCCTATTCAAGTTGTAACCCCCAATAAAACAACAAAAACAAAGCTTGCAAAAGACTGTTCTGTTCTGGCAGTGGGTTGATTTGGCGGATTGTTTGTCAGTAGTGCTAACACCATGGCTACACTTGCATTTAGATCTAGGATTTAGGTATTGGAACCAAAACTAACATACCAGTCTTTACAACAGTAAGTCAATGTAATGGTCCATTAGTGGATGTCCTAACCTGTTCACAGGATGATTTATTGTAACTTATTCCTTAGAGTTGGTCGTTAAGTCTGCTGGACTCGGAAGGGGGGAAAGGGAACATGGAGCAAATGTTTTTATGAAATAATTGCTTGCTTGTCCATTCAGAACTACATAAGTGGAAGGAATATATAGAAGCTAGGGAGGATATTATCTTTCAATACTGAACGTCCCCTTAGCTTGTTCAATTCTAATCCTTTGCCTATCGGAATACTTACATCTGTGCAGATGTCTTTCACACCCCGATGACAATCTTAATACAGGACAAATGAATGCCGTTCAGACTTTGGGCGTCCATACAATGGCGGGCTTTAGTCGTCTTTTGTATCCGCCCCACACATCCCTTACAAAATCGGGCCTCTCGCAGGAGATAAACAGGATTATATAATATGACTCTACTTCTTTGCAAGGAGGAAATAAAGAGCGCAGTCTACGTGGACAGTTCAAGTTACCGACACCTCTGAAAGCTTCAGGGATGGGATTCTTCAGCCTATAGACATATTTTTCTCTCTCTCTCTTCAAAACCTTTGCTCAAACAAAATCCTTTTAACGGTTTGACAGCTTGTCTGATACGAGGCGCAGGATCTGTTTACACTCTTGCAGAGTGCAATAAGAATGCCTATTCTTGATCTATTTCATGACACAGTGGTAAAAAATGGTTCAAAAATTCAACTTAGTGATAGTGGCTGAACCCTCCTGGATGGGTAAAGGGATGCTCCAAGAAACATGGCAGTTATGTACTTAAATTGGACCTAGCATTGATCACTGGGGATGAGCTTCGAGTTCGAGTCGAACTCATGTTCGACTCGAACATCGGCTGTTCGCCAGTTGGCCGAACAGCGAACAATTTGGGGCAAATTCGAAAGCCGCGGAACACCCTTTAAAAGTCTATGGGAGAAATCAAAAGTGCTAATTTTAAAGGCTTATTTGCATGGTATTGTCATAAAAAGTGTTTGGGGACCTGGGTCCTGCCCCAGGGGACATGGATCAATGTAAAAAAAAGTTTTAAAAATGTCCGTTTTCGCGAGCAGTGATTTTAATAATGCTTAAAGTCAAACAATAAAAGTGTAATATTCCTTTAAATTTCGTACCTGGGGGGTGTCTATAGTATACCTGTAAAGGGGCGCATGTTTCCCGTGTTTAGTACAGTCTGACAGCAAAATGACATTGCAAAGGAAAAAAAGTCATTTAAAACTACTCACGGCTATTAATGAATTGTTAGTCCGACAATACACAAGTTCATTGATAAAAACGGCATGGGATTTCCCCACAGGGGAACCCCGAACCAAAATTTAAAAAAAAAATGGCGTGGGGGTCCCCCTAAATTCCATACTAGGCCCTTCAGGTCTGGTATGGATTTTAAGGGGAACCCCGCGCCAAATTTTTTTTTAAAATGGCGTGGGGTCCCCCCGAAAACCTATACCAGACCACGGCTATTAATGAATTGTTAGTCCGACAATACACAAGTTCATTGATAAAAACGGCATGGGATTTCCCCACAGGGGAACCCCGAACCAAAATTTAAAAAAAAAATGGTGTGGGGGTCCCCCTAAATTCCATACTAGGCCCTTCAGGTCTGGTATGGATTTTAAGGGGAACCCCGTGCCAAAATTTTTTAAAAAATGGCGTGGGGTCCCCCCGAAAATCTATACCGAGCACGCAACCTGGCAGGCTGCAGGAAAAGAGGGGGGGACGAGAGAGCACTCCCCCTCCTGAACCGTACAAGGCCACATGCCCTCAACATTGAGAGGGTGCTTTGGGGTCCCCCCCAAAGCACCTTGTCCCCATGTTGATGGGGACAAGGGCCTCATCCCCACAACCCTTGGCCGGTGGTTGTGGGGGTCTGCGGGCGGAGGGCTTATCGGAATCTGGAAGCCCCCTTTAACAAGGGGGACCCCCAGATCCCGCCCTCCCCTGTGTGAAATGGTGTACCCCTACCATTTCACAAAAAAAGTGTCAAAATGTTAAAAATGACAAGAGACAGTTTTTGACAATTCCTTTATTTAAAGTCTTCTTCTTTCCATCTTCTTTCTTCTATCTTCTTTCTTCTATCTTCCTTCAGTTTCTTCCTCCATCTTCTTCTTCCTCTGGTTCTTCCTCCGATCCTCTGCTTCTTGCTCTGGTGTTCTCATCCGGCATCTTCCTCCGCGGTGTCTTCTTCGTTCTCGGGCCGCTCCGCATCCATGATGGGAGGCTCCCGCTGTGTGACGCTTCTCGTCTTCTGACACTTCTTAAATAACGGAGGGCGGGGCCACCTGGTGACCCCGCCCCCTCTGACGCATGGGCACTTGATGGGGACTTCCCTATGGGTTTCCCTGTGACCTCAGAGGGGGACGGGTTCCCCTGAAGGGTCTGGTATGGATTTTGAGGGGGACCCCACGCCATTGTTTTTTAAAATTTTAGTGCGGGGTTCCCCTTAATATCCATACCAGACCTAAAGGGCCTGGTATTGAATTTAGGGGGACCCCGACCCAATTTTTTTTAAAATTTTGGTTCAGGGTTCCCCTGCCATTTTTGGCATGGGGAAATCCCATGCCATTTTTATCAATGAACTTTTATGTGTATTGTCGGACCCACAATTCATGAATAGCCGCAAGTAGTTTTAAATGACTTTTTTTCCTTTGAAATGTCATTTTGCTGTCAGACTGTTCTGAACACGGGAAACATGCGCCCCTTTACAGGCATACTATAGACACCCCCCAGGTACCAAATTTAAAGGAATATTACACTTATATTGTTTCACTTTAAGCATTATTAAAATCACTGCTCCCGAAAATACTGCCATTTAAAACCTTTTTTTGCATTGATCCATGTCCCCTGGGGCAGGACCCGGGTCCCCAAACACTTTTTATGACAATAACTTGCATATAAGCCTTTAAAATTAGCACTTTTGATTATTCATGTTCAAGTCCCATAAACTTTAACGGTGTTCGCATGTTCAAACTAATTTTTTGCCTGTTTGCATGTTCTTGTGCAAACCGAACAGGGGGGTGTCCGGCTCATCCCTATTGATCACAATACCACCTCTGACAATGCCCTTATCTGCTTTTTATCAAGGGTCACCATCTACTTCCTGGACTGAGATGCTGGCTCATAGATGACACAATATTGTAAATCCTGTCATCTGTTCAGTTCTTGGCTGTGACACAGATCAGCCCCTCTTGTATCCTCTCACCTGGTGACTTGCTACAAAGTTACAATGCCGCAGTCCGATCACTGTAGGAGAGGCGACTGAGGAAATGCTTCCTCTTCTGCCTGCAACAGACTGATAGCATCAGTGTAGCCTAGGAAAAGTTAAATACTTGAAGCTCAAGGACTTTTTTTACAATACAGGTGAAGCATTTTTTAAACATTATGTTATATATGTCAGCAATTCCTCCGTTAGTTGTCCATCTCTCATGGCAACGGAAGCAGGTCAGCACCGCAGAGGTCCATATCCTGTGCACAGGTACTAAGGAGGAAGAGTTAAGTGAGTGCACATATGGAGTCAGCTTAGGTGCACTGTGGGACCCCATTCCGTTACTGGGAGTGAGGTAGTAGAGATACACTGGAGAGGCGGAGAGGGCATCGGCTCTGTCCCTCCTAAATGCAACAGTGACTGTGTGACTGAGGTGGTGTTAATTAACATCAGGAGAGTTAAGTATTCAGTTGTCTGTTCAAGTAAAGGTGACCCATGAGTAAGGCAAGTAACCCTGTCCAGGGTGCCTAGCGTAGCCCAGAAGAAACCAACCCAGGGAAGGCCTCCTATGTGACCCACACTTGGCACCCAACGAGGAGAGAAACATGGGGGATGCACCACCTGCCTACCCTACAAGCTCCAGAACTCATTTCCACTCTGATTCCAGCTCCGCTCCTTGGAACTCATCTCCACCAACCTTTACCACCTGAGCTTAGCTAAAACGAAATGTTGAGCTCTATTCCTGTTTCAGGCTATGACACCAGCTCTAAGCACCAGAGCTCAGCTTCACTCTGACTCCAGT
The DNA here is from genome assembly GCA_037952925.1 of Lithobates clamitans. Taxonomy (NCBI): domain Eukaryota; kingdom Metazoa; phylum Chordata; class Amphibia; order Anura; family Ranidae; genus Lithobates; species Lithobates clamitans. Next base: position 80,225 of record JBBGZY010000867.1, read on the forward strand.
TTGTGTTTCAGGGACTTATCTCCAGCTCTCCTCTAGCTACTAAGGTTATATGAAACAAATGTAAAGCTCCGTTCCATGCTATGAAGCCTGCTCGAAGCTCCGGAGCACAGCGTCACTTTGACTGTAGCTACTTATTGGCTCTGACTCCAGATCAACCCCAATAACTCATCTCCAACTCTCCTCTATTTCCTGAGTTAAATACAAATATTGAGCCCTTTTCCTGCTCCAGGGTATACAGCTACTATAAAGCAGACCTTGCACTACATGAAAGGTCCACTCTTTACTTTTGCTGCCCCAACCTCTTGCTAAATGCTATAAGTAAACCTATTAAATAAACCCATAAGGGGAAAATAAGATATTATACTCACTTTTACTTTGGCTTTACTGGTGCAGGGGATGATGTCATTAACCTCGGATGAGATCCCAGGGAACACTAAGTACTCCAACTTTTGCAGCACAATACTAGGATCATCTTTTCAGTGAGATTTTTAGTACTCTACAATCCCCAGATCTCACCAGAAGGATGATGACACCCTCACCTAGGTGCTATGGGCAGAAGCCAGGGAAAGGTCGAAATACTATTGTAGAAACCCCTAGGGTTGCTAGAGTGCTAAAGGTGAGATTTTTAGAGCAGGTAAATTTGTATAGGCTTGGCTGGCAGCAAAGGCTGTCTGCGTTTTTTCCTGGGTTGGGCAGAGATCCAGGGAGAGCTGGAGGACTAAGAGGCAGCATCACTGAGACCTCCCCCCTATTTCAAGAATGTACTGGAACCTTCTAGGAAGAGGGGAGGGGAGGTAAGGGGAAGCTGTCTGGAGTGTTGTGAGGGCCCTGACCAATCCCCAACTTGGATTGACAGGGGGCAGGCCCCCTCAAATATGTAAAGGAGAGTGGGGAAATGGCGCTACCCTATATGGCACAAAGTGTTTATATGTGAAGTGATTGGGTTATAATTCTAATCTAGCACAAAATAAAATACCAGTGTACATAATCCTGAGAAAGAGTAAATATAAAAATAACTGAAAAACCTATAAAAAGTGTACAGACCATCTACCACTGGGTATATGGATTTGTGTTATAAAGTGAATAAGTGTTCAGTCACAATCTTCTGCTATTGCGAATTGGATGTGGGGGACCCAGCCTGAGACTGGGGAGGAGGTTCACCTTCCAGTAGGACAACAACCCTAAACATACAGCCAGAGCTACAATGGAATGTTTTAGATCAAAGCATATTCATGTGTTAGAATGACCCAGTAAAAGTCCAGACCTAAATCCAGACCTAAATTCAATTAGAATCTGTGGCAAGACTTTGAAAATTTTGTAAAAAATGTTGAAAACCATTTATCATATCATAACTTTGTGTTGGTCTAGCACAGTGATGGCGAACCTTGGCACCCCAGATGTTTGCGGTTGCAATTCATAATATCATTTCCCCTCTGCTTCTAGTTAAAGGGGTTATAAAGGCAGAAGGTTTTTTATCCTAATGCATTCTATGCATTAAGATAAAAAACCTTCTGTGTGTAGCAGCCCCCCCAGCAATCCCTTATTACCTACCTGAGCGCCTTCTCTCTCTAGCGATGTCCACGATCCCTTCAGGCATCCAGGACACTCCCCCTGATTGGCTGAGACAGAACAGCGGTGCCATTGGCTCCCGCGGCTGTCAATCAAAGTCAGTCAGTCAATCAGGAGAGAGAGAGGTCGGGGCTCCGTGTCTGGAAGGATAAGCGGAGCTCTGACTCGGCTTGGGTGCCCCTTGTAGCAAGCTGCTGGCTGAGGGGCATTTAAAAGAGGGAGGGGCTAGGAGCAGCAAAGAGGGACCCAGGAAAAGGAGGATCGGGTCTGCTCGGGTGCAAAACCAACTGCACAGAGGAGGTAAGTATAACATGTTTGTTATTTTTTTTTTTAATGAGCCTTTACAATCACTTTGATCTCCAGGAACTCATCTCCAGTTCTCCTCTAGCTCCTGAGCTTGATAAAAAAACAAATGTTAAGCTCTGCTCCAGTTTATACCCCAGTGCTTGGTTCCTCTCTGCCATCATTTCAAGAACTCATCTCCACTTCACATCTCCAGCTCATGGAGCCCACACCAATCTCCAGAGTTACAGTCCTGCCAACCTTAAAGAGGAAGTAAACTCTCCCACTCTGATGCTGCTTTTCATTTAGTCCATTATAATAAGTAATTATCAAACTATAGCCACTGTAATCCAGCCCAAATCGCATATTACTTACTGTTTGAAGAAACTTTAAAAAACTTGTTTCTAGGGGTTAGGCAGCGCCATCTTAAGTATTGAGTACTGAGTCCACAGTAGAGTGTATTTAAGCCCTTACATTGAGCACTTCCTGTATTGTTAAAACGGAGCTCCACCTTAAAAAAAATTATTAAAAGCCAACAGCTACAAATACTGCAGCTGCTGACTTTTAATAAATGGACACTTACCTGTCCCAGGGTCCAGCGATGTCGGCAGCCGAAACCGATCAATCACTCGGCTCTCAGGTGCCCCCGCCGCCATCCTCGGTCAGGGAATCAGGAAGTGAAGCGCTGCGGCTTCACTGCCCGGTTCCCTACTGCGCATGCGCGAGTCGCGTTACGCCTTTGCACTGGTCCCCGTTGTGTTCTGGGAACTGTGTGTTTCCCAGAACACAACGGGGGGGGCATTTGCGGATATTCTGCTGCTGTCTAAGCCCCGAAGTGGTTGCAGATACCTGTATTAGACAGGTATCTGCATCCCCCCCCCTGAAAGGTGCCAACTGTGGCACCGGAGGGGGGGAGGAATCCGATGAGCGGAAGTTCCACTTTAGGGTGAAACTCCGCTTTAACCAAGCCTCCTTCTCAATCCAACGTTTCTATGGCAACCCTGTTGCACTGCTCATAGCTGACTTGTTTTATTTCATAGTATTTACTTGTGTCTGTTATCTAGTGTTTGCCTGTGTCAGTCTTATCAGCTTCAGCTGATAAGGCTGCAGTAATCCTGTCCAATGCCCAAGTTTACACTGCATGTGAAGTCACATGGTCACATGGGGTGTAGTAGGAAGCTCTGAGTGATTATGCAGTCTGGTGGGATTTCAGAGCTGTGCAGTAGGAAGATCTGATAATAGACAGATAAGTACACAGAGTGTGCCGTAAAGCAGGGGAGATCTGGGCATGCTCAGTGAAGTCATTCTAAAGAACAAAAAGGATTACAACAATACTAAGCAAGTAAGGAGATATCTACAAGTAGTGTCCATTAGGGTTTTTTATGCTGATTTACATGGGACAAAGTTGTCGGGGAGAGTTTACAACTACTTTAAAATACAGGACCTCTACTTCTGTGCACCCTGAACCATGGCACCCCTTGAGGTGCATCCTGAAAGCGTTTGCTGTGAACTTGGCTAAGCTCGTTTTTTTAGCTAAGCAGCGATGACTTTTTTTCCCCCTGCCTGGGACAAGTTTGGATTTATGCGTGTAGTTATTTCTGTGGTTGGCAGCAGTTGGTGGCCCTTGTGTAAAAGAATTTGTAAAAAGGAAGTTGTGTTTACACTCTAGAAACGGTGGATGTCGGTAATGTTAGCAGGGTGATTTAGAAGCTCCAGCGAGTTGAAGCCGTAGCCAGTCCTGTGTTGTTTTAGTTGTGGTGTTTATTGGCTGGGACGGGGTAACATACATTTCGCAGTAAGGGTTTTCTTTTTTCGGGGATGTTTATTTGGCGGAGAACACGTACAGAGTCAGCAAGCACAATTCTCCAAACATTGCAAGTACAAAGTCACCTTTATGTAACATGTAAGGCAGAGCCTTAAAGGGACATGGCACAAAACGGGACGGTAAAAAGAAATTGCAAGTACGTTTATGTAAAAATAGGTTTTATTAACCGCTTCAGCCCCGGAAGATTTGGCTGCTCAATGGCCAGGCCATTTTTTGCGATTCGGCACTGCTTCGCTTTAACTGACAATTGCGCGGTCATACAAGGCTGTACCCAAACCAAATTGACGTCCTTTTTTCCCCACAAATAGAGCTTTCTTTTGGTGGTATTTGATCGCCTCTGCGTTTTTTACTTTTTGCGCTATAAACAAAAGAAGAGCAACAATTTTGAAAAAAATTTATTTACTAAAGGCAAATCCACTTTGCACTACAAGTGCACTTGTGTAGTCCCTGTAGATCTGAGGGGAAGTTCTGAAATATGGGGAAGCTCTGCTGATTTTATCATCCAATCATGTACAAGCAAAAAATGCTGTTTTTTATTTTCCTTGCATGTCCCCCCCGGATCTACAGCGACTGCACTTCCAAGTGCACTGCAAGTGTTTTTGTTCAAAATTGTCGCTCCTCTTTTGTTTATAGCGCAAACAATAAAAAACACAGAGGCAATCAAATACCACCAAAAGAAAGCTCTATTTGTGGGAAAAAAAGGACGTCAATTTTGTTTGGGTGCAGCGTCGCACGACCGCGCAATTGTCAGTTAAAACGACGCAGTGCCGAATTGCAAAAAATGGCCTGGCCATTGAGCAGCCAAATCTTCCGGGGCTTAAGCGGTAGTGCAAAGTGGAGTTGCCTTTAGAAAATAAACCCCAATATCTTTTTTACTTTTTGCTATAATAAATATTCCAAATTTTTTATCAAAAAAAATGTTTTCTTCTCAGTTTAGGCCAATATGTATTCTTCTACATATTTTTGGTTAAAAAAAAATCGCAATAAGCGTATATTGATTGGTTTGCGCAAAAGTTATAGCGTCTACAAAATAGGGGATAGATTTATGGCATTTTTATTATTATTTTTTTTTTTTACTAGTAATGGCAGCGATCTGCGATTTTTATCGGGACTGCGACATTATGGTTGACACATCGGACACTTTTGACACATTTTTGAAACCATTGACAACTATACAGCGATCAGTGCTATAAAAATGCACTGATTACTGTGTAAATGTCACTGGCAGGGAAGGGGATAACACTAGGGGGCGATCAAGGGGTTAACTGTGTTCCCTATGTGTGTTTCTAACTGTGGGGGGATGGGACTGTCTAGGAGAGAGAGATCAGTGTCCATACATCGTATGAACACACGATCTGTCTCCTCTCCCCTGAAAGAACCGGCATCTGTGTGTTTACACACACAGATCCCGGTTCTCGCCCTGTCATGAGCGATGGCGGGAGCTCGGAGGTCATCGTGCCCACCAGGCACTCGCATCAACTCCAGGCAAAACCTGCAGCGCGCACGCGCCCCTAGTGGCCAAAAGGCGAAGCGAAGTAAGGTACCGTCATTTCTACCCTACCGTGCCATTCTGTTTTAGTAAAACTGCGGCGGCTGGTCGGCAAGCGGTTAAAGTGGTAGTAAACTCTGTTTTAATATTTTTACCTACAGGTAGTCTTATAGTAAAGCTTACCTGTAGGTAAAATTAATATCGCCTAAACGTGCAGAGCTGTGTGCCACGGCCGAGACTCCCACACACATGCGTGGGAGTGACATCATCGCGGCTCCGCCAGTCAGAAGGCCAGCGACCCCCAAACCCAAAAGGGAGACCGGGTGAAGATGGAAGCCTCTGCAGCGGTGACAGCGCACCGCTGGATGGGCTTAGTTTTATAGTAATGCCCTGTACACACGACCGGTTTTCCCGTCGGAATAAACTCTGAAGGTTTTTCTGACGGAATTCCGCTCAAGCTGTCTTGCCTACACACGGTCACACCAAATTCCGACCGTCAAGAACGCGGTGACGTACAGCACGTACGACGGGACTAGAAAAAAGGAAGTTCAATAGCCAGTAGCCAATAGCTTCCGTCTCGTACTTGCTTCAGAGCATGCGTCGTTTTTGGTCCGTCGGAACAGCATACAGACGATCGGTTTTCCCTATAGGAATTGTTTCCGTCGGAAATATTTGGAACATGTTCTCTTTCTAGGTCCTTTAGGATTTTCAACGTAAAAAGTCCGATGGGGCATACACACGATCGGAATATACGATGAAAAGCTCCCGTCCGACTTTTCTGTCGGACATTCCGCTTGTGTGTACACGGCATTAGTCTTTCAGAATGTGCTAGTATGCAATCCATACTAGCACATTACTTTACTACTGCTTTAATATTCAGAGATGTAAAAAAAATCAGGACATTATCTGAAAATAATCAGTTTAAATTAAAGTTGGTGTGCTGAAGAATAATTTCTTTAAAAATAATGCTAATTCCCTGTCCAATAACTGTACAGAAGAACCAAATGACATTATGGTGTCTTCTTTGTGTAGCTGTACCCACATAGAGCTACTGGTGATTATGGTCCGTCTCCCACCAGGTACATGAATTTCCAGGCACAAGTCAAAAAACAGTCCTTTTATTAGGGGAATAGAACTTGAATGGGGATAGGGTACATATGGGATGGCCACTTGACTGAAGATAGGAAATTTAGGAACTGAACTATGTATACCACTGGTATATACAACCTCTTCTCTTCTCCTCAAGCACATACACTTGCTTGCAGACTATCACTCCCGAGACCAGCTAGCACTGTGGTTGGGGCCTGACACCGGCTCAGCCAGACCCAAAGCAAATGCCCTTTGCAGGCAGGGACCTATGGTGTAGCAAAAATGGTAGTAGTTCTTAGTACTAGCTGTCCTACATGTGACTACTGCTACCAGTACCACCTCTTCAGGCCCTGCCGGCCCTCCTGGCATACGCTGGTTAGATTATATCTTTCTCAAAGTAGCCACATAAGTAGTTCACTTAAACATCCGCTAGGAGGACCTCCCAGGACCTCCTGCTCTCTAGCTCCCTTGTTACCTCCTCCCATGCTCGCCTTCAGGACTTCTCCAGAGCCTCTCCCATCCTCTGGAATTCCCTGCCCCAGTTTGTCCGATCAGCCCCTACCCTGTCCACCTTTAGGAGATCCTTGAAAACTCATTTATTCAGGGAAGCCTATCCCACACCTACATAACTGTCCCTGAGCCACCCCCATCAAATCATTCTTTGCAGCTATTACCTTTTGTACCACCACCCCCTCCCTGTTAGAATGTAAGCTCTACGAGCCGGGCCCTCCTGTACCTTTTGTATTGTACTGTAATTGTGTTGTCCCCCTTATACATTGTAAAGCGCTGAGTAAACTGTTGGCGCTATATAAATCTCGTATAATAATAATAATAGGAGGTGACTTTGGATCTAAGTACAGTATATATATATATATATATATATATATAATATTGTTCGTTGCTGAACTATTGTTTATGTCCTTGGGAGGAATTTGTGCGCTGTTATCACGGCTTAGCAGATTTATTACCTCTTTCTGTGAAATAACTTCCTTTATTTGGTTCAAGCAAAATATTTCAGAACCTAATACTACTGAGTTGTTTGATTCTTGCTGTACAGTGTTACAAGGATGTCTGAACCCAGAGTGTCAGGTGGTTTGGAAGGTTCACTTGGTCATGGCCGTGCAGATAAGCAGGTAATTCTCAGCAGTCCCCAAGGGGGCAGTGCTACAAGTATAATTAAGTTGTAAAGCTGCTAACCCCAAGTGTGAAAATATGTAATATTGTAATATGTAATCTTCTATAGTGAATGACCATTTCTTTTTGCATGAAAAGGAGTGAGTTTTTTGTAAAGATTGTTTACTTTATTCAAATTTTATGTATGTAATATACACTCACTGGCCACTTTATTAGGTACACCTTGCTGGTGGCGGGGTGGACCCCCTTTTGCCTTCAGGACTCATTCTTCGTGGCAAAGATTCAACAAGGGGTTGGAAACATTCCTCAGAGATTTTGGTCCATAGTGACATGATAGCATCACGTAGTTGCTGCAGATTTGTCAGCTGCACATCCATGATGCGAATCTCCCGTTCCACTATATCCAAAAGGTGCTCTGTTGGACTCAGATCTGGTGACTGTGGAGGCCATTGGAGTACAGGGACCTCATTGTCATGTTCAAGAAACCAGTGGTGAGATGATTGGAGCTTTGTGACATTGGTGCATTATCCTGCTGGAAGGAGCCATCAGAAGATGGGTACACTAAAGTCATAAAGGGATGGACATGGTCGGCAACAATACTCAGGTAGGTCATGGCAATTAAATAATGCTCAATTGGTACTAAGGGCCCCAAAGTGTGCCAAGAAAATATCCCCCTCACCATTACACCACCAAAAAGCCTGAACCAGTGATACAAGGCGGGATAGATCCATGCTTTCATGTTGTTTACACCAAATTCTGACCCCACCATCTGAATGTTGCAGCTGAAATTGAGACTCATCAAACCAGGCAATGTTTTTCCAATCTTCTATTGTCCATTGTTGAGCCTGTGCCAATTTTAGCCTCAGTTTCCTGTTCTTAGCTGACAGGAGTGACACCCGGAGTGTTTTTTTGGTGCTGTAGCCCATCTGCTTCAAGGTTTGATGTGTTGTGTGTTCAGAGATGGTACTCTGCATACCTTGGTTGTAACGAGTGGTTATTTGAGTCTGCCCATTTTCCTCTGACCTCTGACATCAACAAGGCATTTTCCTCCACACAACTGCTGCTCACTGGATATTTTCTCCTTTTTTGACCATTCTCTGTAAACCCGAGAGATGGTTGTGCATGAAAATCCCAGTAGATCAGCAGATTTTTAAATACTCAGATCAAAGTTCCAGTGGCGTCACTAACGTGGGGCCAGAGGGGGCCCTGACCCCCCCAACATTATGCTGTGCCCCCCCAATTAAAATGCTCTTTGTTGCAACGGCCCGCATCTTGCTCGTGCTGCCGTCAGAATAACATAGGCTCTCCTGAGAAGGAGAGCGTCCTGTCTCTCCTGCGGGAGATCCCCCCCTCCCTTCACTCCCTCCCTTTCCATCCATGCTGACACTCTGCAATCTGAGAGAGCCGCCCAGGTGTTCAGAGCGCAGTGCGGGGAACACAGCGATAACAGCTTTCATTTCAATTGCCGTGTTCCCCACCACTTGCTGTCAGATACAGCCCCTCCTCCTGGTCCCGGGGCTTTGATAGACACATCACCCATCCAATCCCAGTGACGGGTGATCTGTCAATCATAGTTCCCCAGCCAGGGGGCGGGGCTGTATATGACGTTGCGCGGCCGGAACACGGCAATTGAAATGAAAGCTGTTATCGCTGTGTTCCCCACTCATGGCTGCATGGTGGACACAAAGCTGCATTGGTGGGCACAAGGCTGTATTGGTGGGCACAAGGCTGCATGGTGGGCACAAGGCTGCATTGGTGGGGACTGGGCACAAAGCTGCATTGGTGGGCACAAGGCTGCATGGTGGGCAAAAGGCTGCTTTGGTGGGCAGAAGGCTGCATGGTGGAAACAAGGCTGCATGGTGGGCACAAGGCTGCATTGGTGGGCACTGGGCACAAGGCTGCATTGGTGGACACTAGGCACAAGGCTTCATTGGTGGGCACTGAGCACAAGGCTGCATGGTGGACACAAAGCCACAGAGGAAGACGGACAGGACGAGAGGGGCAGGTGAGCTTACAATTTAATGGCCACTGGAGCGATACAAAAAAAATATCCATTTATTTAAATAGGCAGGGGGATTTGGGATAGTGCGCACATAACTTTCTCCTTTGTTTTCTATTATATATATTGGGTCATTGTTGCAGGAGTACAGGGCTTAATATTGTATATTTGTATGCATTTTATACCCATTGTCAGGACATATAAAGCGATATATATATATATATATATATATATATATATATATATATATATATAATTGCGTTTTATAGTTTGCCCCCCTACTTTTGTCCCTGTCCCCCCATGTGCCCCCCCCCCCCCCCTAAATATGAAAGCTGGAGATGCCACTGCAAAGTTCAAAGTCACTTAAGTCCCCTTTCTTCCTCATTCTGATGCTCAGTTTGAATTTTTAGCAAGTTATCTTCACCACATCTAGATGCCTAAATGCACTGAGTTGCTGCCACCATGCCCTCAACATGTGGGTGGAGGGTGCTTTGGGGCAAGGGGGCTCCCCACCAAAGCACCTTGCCCCATGTTGATGAGAGACATTTATGAAGAAAATAAAAAGACATTTAAATTGCTACTAAATGACATTTCCCATTCTGTTTGTAAATGAAGCTGCCGAGGTTTCCCTCACCCTGGATGAGGGTCTAGTACATGTTTTTGGGAGGGACCCCACGAAAAAAACAATGACCAGACCAATAAAAATGGTGTGGGGGTTTCCCCAAAAAATCCATACCAGACCCTAATCCTTGATGGTTGCAGGCAGCCACCAGCATCCTAGCAACCAAAGGAGCAGGAAGAATACATTTAGTTGTAGTAGTGATACCGCCATTCAATAAATGTCTTCTGGTAGCAATAATAAAAGGTTGTTAGGAGGGACCCCACAAAAAACAATAAACAAAACAAAAAAACATGGTGTTGGGTTCCCCCTCTAATTACATACCAGACACTTATCCTTGGTGGATGTAGATGGCCGGCCCCCACAATGTCCTTGGTTGCTAGGATGCAGGCAGCCCCCAGCATCCTGGCAACCAAAGGAACAGGAAATCATACATTTAGTTGCAGTAGTAATACCACCATTAAATAAATGACTTCTGGTTGCAATAATTACAGGTAGTTAGGAGGAACCCCATGAATACAACAATAAACAAAACAAAAAAAATATGGTGTTGAGTTCCCCCTCTAATTCCATATCAGACCCTTATCCTTGGGGGGGGGGGGGTGTAGGTGGCTGGCCTGCAGTAATGATACCACAGTTAAATAACTGACTTCTGGCTGCAATAATTACAGCTTGTTAGGAGGGATCCGACGAAAAAACAATAAACAAAACCAAAAAACATTGTGTTGGGTTCCCCCTTTAATTCCATTTCAGACACTTATCCTTGGTGGACTGGAGGCAGATGGCCAGCCCGCACAGTGTCCTTGGTTGCTAGGATGCAGGTAAGCACCATCATCCTGGCAACCAAAGGAACAGGAAGTCACACATTTAGCTGCAGTAATGATACCACCATTAAATGAATGACTTCTGGTTGCAACCATTGGAGCCATTTGAGGTTTGGTGGGTGGGCAAACTGGCCATTTAGTTTGCCAGTTTGGTGAACTATTGACTTATAAAAGTCATGTTAAACGCTACATCGATGGAAGTTTAAATCTCATCTCTAACTGGGACTATGCAGGCAGCATTGGGCTGGAGATCAATTGGCCCAAGCCTGCCTGTATGCCCACTGGGTTTTGCTAGACCCCAGTCTCTATAGACAATGCTCCTTCCCTTTTGCCTGCAACATACGCTGCCCTTGGCATGGCTTTGCCAAAGTTGTGTGTGCCAAAACATGTGGTATGCAAACTCTTGCTGCAAAAACAAACACTCCAGTTTTTAAAAAAGCTGAAAACAAGCGTACTTCTAGGCCAAGTTAAAAAAAAAACCTAGGCCAGCTCTCTCCTTTAATATAGATTGGGTGGACATTTTCTTTCAGAAATAATAACCCAGACAACTGGTGATGTTTCTGATGTTTTCAATGAGAAGATTAACACACTTCAAAAAAGCTTTAGGAAATTGCTGCATAGGTTTCAGGTTGTAAGACTCGTGCTTTTCCTCTCTAGTCACCCGTGAAAGTGCAGTGAACAGGTGTGGAGCATCCAAGCTGCCGGTGCTTGGTGTTCTGCAGGGATCAAATAACCAGTGTGACAATACAGATTAGACTCTCTTGGTGGCACAGAAACAGCTATTTCATGAACGAAGCAGGAGGAGAATCGAGCCCTCAACCCCACAGCGCTGAGAATTGACACGAGGTTCTTTTCTTTAGAGATCTCTAACTACATTTACATCAAGGAAAAACAGATACATTAACAAAACAACTTTATTAGTTTTGTTTTTTTTCACCAAACACATGTAACCCAATATTAGTACTAGTTGGAAATAGGCCTAATTTTATGGAAACCTAAAGAACATTTAAATCCAACAACAAAAATGTAATATAATTCAGCTTGCCAGTCCTAAAATGTGGTGGATTCATTAGTTTTCATTTTTAGACTTTTACCCTTTATGCTTACATGGTGATCCTACCCGTAACACACTTCTTGGCCTAGGCAGGGGTGTCCAACTCAGTTTCTTTGCAGGTCGTATCAGCAGTATGGTTGCCCTCAAAGGGCCAGTTGTATCTGGGGTGCGCTAAGTACAGATTGCAGGGTTCAGGAGTGCATTACTTACACAGTGTAGAGTTCAGGATTATGCTACGTACAGAGGGCAGAGTTCAGGATTATGCTACGTACAGTGTGCAAGGTTCAGGGGGGTGCCATGCACAGAATGCAGGGTTTAGAGGTGTACTATGTACAGAATGCAGGGTTTAGTTGTGTACTATGTACAGAATGCAGGGTTTAGGGGTGGGCTGTGTACAGAATGCAGGGTTTAGTGGTGTGCTACGTACAGACTGCAGAACTCAGGGGTGCACTGTGCACAGACTGCAGAGCTCAGGGGTGCAGTGTGTATGAAAAGCAGAGCTCAGGGGTGCCCTGGTGGTGCTCTATGTACAGAGTGCAGAGCCCAGGGGTGCTCTGTGTACAGAATACAGGGTTTAGTTGTGTGCTACAAACAGAGTGCAGAGCACAGGAGTGTGCTGTGTACATAATGCAGGGTTTAGTGGTGCACAACGTACAGACTGCAGAGCTCAGGGGTGTGTTGTGTACAGAATGCAGCATTTAGTGATGTGCTATGTACAGACTGTAGAGCTCAGGAGTGTGCTGTGTACAGAATGCAGGATTTAGTGGTGCGCTATGTACAGACTGCAGAGTTCAGGGGTGTGCTGTGTACAGAACGCATGGTTTAGTGGTGCACCATACAGAGTGCAGAGCTCACAGGTGTGCTGTGTACAGAATGCATGATTTAGTTTTGCTAAATCCTCTCCCTCTGTAAACCAGGTACCCTCCTATTGACTAGTGCTATTGGGACATGAGTACTGCTGCTGAGGGCTTGATTTTATGTTTCCTTCTCCCACCTCTTTTTCTCTCCCCCCTCTCATTTATGGGACTTTAGGAGGATGCAAATACCATAGTTATGGCATTTTTACAACTATTGGCTACATGAAGCTTGGTCTCTATGCCTCTATGTACAAGATATACAGTTTAGTTTACTCCAATAACTAAATTATTGGTGAGTAGGGATGAGCTTCGTGTTCGAGTCGAACCCATGTTCGACTCGAACATCGGCTGTTCGACCGTCCGTCGAATTGCGAACGATATGGGCCGTTCGCGCCAAATTCGTGTGGCGCGTCACGGCCCATAATTCACTGCGGCATCGCAGTGCATTGCTGGCTGATGATTGGCCAAGCATGCACTATGACCCGCATGCTTGGCCAATCACAGCGCCGCCTGAACAGAGAGCCGTAATTGGCCAAAGCCAAGGAGGCTTTGGCCAATTATGGCTCAGGGGATTTAGTACACGCCCCACACTATATAAGGCCGCCTGCACGGCGGCCCTGTGTAGTGTGTGTTCCGGCGTTGAAAGAGATAGACAGAGAGACAGTGTTTGATTTGAGTTAGATAGATTAGGCAGAACAGTCAGTCAGTTAGCTGCACTTACAGTGTATTGTGTATATATATGCATCCCAGGTGTTGCATATATATATATACACTGTATTCAGTTTAGCTAGATCCGTTCCTGTTATCTTCTATCTAGACTATTTACATTCAGTGCAGTGTGTCCTGCTCACAGTGTTCAGCTAGATCCGTTCCTGCTATTTACATTCAGTACAGTGCTTCCTGCTCACAGTGTTCAGCTAGATCCGTTCCTGCTATTTACATTCAGTGCAGTGCGTGCTGCTCACAGTGTTCAGCTAGATCCGTTCCTGCTATTTACATTCAGTGCAGTGCGTGCTGCTCACAGTGTTCAGCTAGATCCGTTCCTGCTATTTACATTCAGTGCAGTGCGTCCTGCTCACAGTGTTCAGCTAGATCCGTTCCTGCTATTTACATTCAGTGCAGTGCGTCCTGCTCACAGTGTTCAGCTAGATCCGTTCCTGCTATTTACATTCAGTGCAGTGCGTGCTGCTCACAGTGTTCAGCTAGATCCGTTCCTGCTATTTACATTCAGTGCAGTGCGTCCTGCTCACAGTGTTCAGCTAGATCCGTTCCTGTTATCTTCCTACTGACAGGCAGGCTTGTCTGGTTACAGTATATAAAGCTACCTGAAGAAAATTACAGGTGTTCTTTTTGATCCTATTAGTACCACGGTCAGGCAGCTAGACTATTTACATTTAGTACAGTGTGTCCTGCTCACAGTGTTCAGCTAGATCCGTTCCTGTTATTTACATTCAGTGCAGTGTGTCCTGCTCACAGTGTTCAGCTAGATCCGTTCCTGCTATTTACATTCAGTACAGTGCGTGCTGCTCACAGTGTTCAGCTAGATCCGTTCCTGCTATATACATTTAGTGCAGTACGTCCTGCTCACAGTGTTCAGCTAGATCCGTTCCTGTTATCTTCCTACTGACAGGCAGGCTTGTCTGGTTACAGTATATAAAGCTACCTGAAGAAAATTACAGGTGTTCTTTTTGATCCTATTAGTACCACGGTCAGGCAGCTAGACTATTTACATTTAGTACAGTGTGTCCTGCTCACAGTGTTCAGCTAGATCCGTTCCTGTTATTTACATTCAGTGCAGTGCGTCCTGCTCACAGTGTTCAGCTAGATCCGTTCCTGCTATTTACATTCAGTGCAGTGCGTCCTGCTCACAGTGTTCAGCTAGATCCGTTCCTGCTATTTACATTCAGTGCAGTGCGTGCTGCTCACAGTGTTCAGCTAGATCCGTTCCTGCTATTTACATTCAGTGCAGTGCGTCCTGCTCACAGTGTTCAGCTAGATCCGTTCCTGTTATCTTCCTACTGACAGGCAGGCTTGTCTGGTTACAGTATATAAAGCTACCTGAAGAAAATTACAGGTGTTCTTTTTGATCCTATTAGTACCACGGTCAGGCAGCTAGACTATTTACATTTAGTACAGTGTGTCCTGCTCACAGTGTTCAGCTAGATCCGTTCCTGTTATTTACATTCAGTGCAGTGTGTCCTGCTCACAGTGTTCAGCTAGATCCGTTCCTGCTATTTACATTCAGTACAGTGCGTCCTGCTCACAGTGTTCAGCTAGATCCGTTCCTGCTATTTACATTCAGTGCAGTGCGTGCTGCTCACAGTGTTCAGCTAGATCCGTTCCTGCTATATACATTTAGTGCAGTACGTCCTGCTCACAGTGTTCAGCTAGATCCGTTCCTGTTATCTTCCTACTGACAGGCAGGCTTGTCTGGTTACAGTATATAAAGCTACCTGAAGAAAATTACAGGTGTTCTATCCCAGCTTAGTGCAGCTACAGGCCATTAGTATGTCTGGAAGGCCAAGAAGGAGAGGCAGACAGTCACAAGCCAATAAGAGAGGGCAAGCAGGCTCTGTGTCTAGTGCTGGTCGTGGAGACGGTGCATCCTCATCAGCACGTGGCCATGGGACACGCTTGGCCTTTTTTTCGGCAGCTGGCCGTGTTGAGCCGCAACATGCGGAAGACTTGGTCGAGTGGATGACCAAGCCGTCCTCATCCTCCTCATCCTCTCTCACCCATGCCCAGGGTGCTTTGTCTGGCAAAGCAGCGGCCTCTTCCCTCAGCTCAATGTCATCAGTGACTCCTTCCCTAGCCCCACCATGTCCTCCTGAGGATTCCCTCGAACTGTTTGACCACAGTGTTGGGTACATGCTCCAGGAGGATGCCCAGCGTTTGGAAGGCTCTGATGATGATACTGAGCTCAATGAAGGCAGTAACATGAGCACGGACAGAGGGGGTGCCCAAGAAGGACAGCAATCTGGCAGTCATGCTCCCCCTGCTGCAGCATACTGCCAGGTTTGCTCCAGTGATGAGGAGGGAGGGGATGATGAGGTCACTGACTCAACGTGGGTGCCTGATAGGAGAGAGGAGGAGGAGGAGGAGGAGGAGGAGGAGGAGGAGGAGGAGGAGGAGGTGGCACATCACCAACTAGGCAGGATGCCCTCCAGGGGCCAGCCTAAGGGCAGCACATTGACTGCATCACACCCCAAAGCTCCACATGTGCAGGGCGCTGCAGTCTCTGCGCGTTATTCAAAAAGTTCTTTGGTGTGGGCCTTTTTTGAGACGAGTGCATCAGATCGCACCGCTGCTATTTGCAATATATGTCTCAAGCGTATCTCGCGTGGCCAAAACATCTCCCGCTTGGGTACCACATGCTTGACCAGACATATGTTGACCTGCCATGCAGTTCGTTGGCAAGCGTATCTAAAAGACCCACACCAAAGAACAAAGACGATCTCTCCTTGCTCCTCATCAGCTGAGATTTCCAACCCCACTAGACCTTCAGTCCTCTCTGCGACCTGCAGTGAGAGGAATGAAGGTGTAGAATTAGGTGTGTCACAGCCAAGTACTTATGGGCAATCTGCTTTTGGTACACCGACGTCAGATTGTACCAGGCAAATTTCCCTGCCCCAGCTGCTGCACCGCCGAAAGAAGTTTGCTCCCAGCCATCCACATGCCCAGCGGTTGAATGCTAGCTTGGCAAAATTGCTAGCACTTCAACTGCTGCCTTTTCAGTTGGTAGACTCTGCCCCCTTCCGTGAGTTTGTGGAATGTGCGGTTCCTCAGTGGCAGGTACCCAAACGCCACTTTTTCTCACGGAAGGCGATTCCGGCTCTCTACCGGCATGTGGAAGGCAATGTCCATGCCTCGCTGGACAGGGCGGTCAGCGGTAAGGTGCATATTACCGCTGACTCATGGTCCAGCAGGCATGGACAGGGACGTTACTTAAGTTTCACGGCGCATTGGGTGACTCTGCTGGCAGCTGGGAAGGATGCAGGACAAGGTGCAGTAGTGTTGGAGGTTGTTCCGCCACCACGCCTCCAAAATGCTGATTGTGACACACCTCTCTCCTCCACCCCCTCCTCTTCTTCTTCCTCCATGGCCTCTTCCTCGGAACCAGCGGTGCTCCGTAGGCGTTCAAGGGGCTACGCAAGTACGCAGGCCAAAAGATGCCATGCGGTGCTTGAGCTGGTGTGCTTGGGGGACAGGAGCCACACTGGGGCAGAGGTTCTGTCAGCTCTGCAGGGGCAGGTTCAGAGGTGGTTGACGCCACGCCAACTTAAGGCAGGAATGGTGGTTTGCGACAATGGCACCAACCTCCTCTCTGCCCTCCGACAGGGACAACTGACCCATGTGCCCTGTTTGGCTCACGTCCTTAACTTGGTGGTGCAGCGGTTCTTGGGCAGGTACCCGGGCTTACAGGATGTCCTGAGGCAGGCCAGGAAAGTCTGTGTGCATTTCCGCCGGTCATATAATGCCAGTGCTCGGCTGACGGACCTCCAAAAGGAGTTTAACCTGCCCAAGAACCGCCTAATCTGTGACATGCCCACCAGGTGGAACTCGACGTTGGCCATGCTGCAGCGGCTGCACACGCAGCAGAGGGCCATCAATGAGTACCTGTGCGACTATGGCACCAGGACAGGGTCAGGGGACCTTGGTTTTTTTTCCCCACGCCAGTGGGCCATGATCAGGGATGCATGCACTGTCCTGTCACCATTCGAGGAGGCCACGAGGATGGTGAGCACTGACAGTGCATGCATCAGTGACACTGTCCCCCTTGTCCACCTGTTGGAGCACACGCTGCGTGGGATAATGGACAGGGCACTTGAGGCAGAACAGAGGCAGGAAGAGGAGGACTTCCTTAGCTCTCAAGGCCCCCTTTATCCAGACAGTGTTCCTGCGTGCCCGCCGATCACACAGGAAGAGGACGAGGAGGAGGAGGAGGAGGAGGAGGAAGATTGTGTCAGTATGGAGGTGGAGCCTGGCACTCAGCATCAGCAGTCTTTAAGGGATCAGTCCCAAGGAACACATGGACTTGTACGTGGCTGGGAGGAGGTGGCTGCGGACGTTGTTGTCCTTAGTGACCCAGAGGACTCCGGACCGAATGCCTCAGCAAACCTACGCTGCATGGCCTCCCTGATCCTGCAAAGCCTGCGTAAGGATCCTCGTATTCGTGGTATCAAGGAGAAGGACCAATACTGGCTGGCAACCCTCCTTGATCCACGTTACAAGGGTAAGGTTGCGGACCTTATCTTGCCATCGCAGAGGGAGCAGAGGATGAAACATCTTCGGGAGGCCTTGCAGAAAGGTCTGTGCAACGCGTTCCCAGAGACTGGGAGGTTACAAACTCCTGTTTCTGGACAACGTGTTGCTGAGGCTTCGGTCAGTCAAAGAAGGAGCGGTGGAGAAGGTGGCCGTCTGACCGATGCGTTCAGACAATTTTTTGGTCCGCAGCCCCAAGGTATGATCGGTTCCAGCAACCATCGCCAGCGTCTGTTTTACATGGTGCAGGAATACCTAGGGGCAAGATCAGACTTGGACACCTTTCCCACCGAAAATCCTCTGGGTTACTGGGTCTTGAGGATGGATCACTGGCCAGAGCTTGCACAGTATGCAATAGAGCTACTGGCCTGTCCTGCATCCAGCGTTCTTTCGGAACGCACATTCAGTGCTGCTGGAGGCGTGGTAACCGATCACAGGGTGCGTCTGTCCACCGACTCGGTCGATCGGCTGACCTTCATAAAAATGAATCAGTCTTGGATCACCACCAGCTACCAAGCACCTGATGCAGATGTAACCGAATAATTTTTTTTGAAATCTCAGATCCCTTCAAAGACTGCCTATGCTGATGCTGAGTGACTATCCCTGAGTAATTATCCTCTTCCTCCTCAATCATCACGCTGATAGCTTGTAAGAACATTTTTGGTTCTGGGCGCCACCACCAGTGCCTAAGGCACAATTTTTCAGCCCCTGTTTAACAGGGGCGTGTAATTACAATTTTTGATGTAATACTTTGCAGCAGGGCTCGTTCCTGCATTCCAACTAGAGTGTCTGTGAGGGGTTGCAGTGTTGTGGCACCAGCACCAGTGCCTAAGACCCAATTTTTCTGCCCCTGTCTAACAGGGGCGTGTAATTACAATTTTTGATGCAATACTTTGCAGCAGGGCTTGTTCCTGCATTCCAACTAGAGTGTCTGTGAGGGGTTGCAGTGTTGTGGCACCAGCACCAGTGCCTAAGACCCAATTTTTCTGCCCCTGTCTAACAGGGGCGTGTAATTACAATTTTTGATGCAATACTTTGCAGCAGGGCTTGTTCCTGCGTTTCAACTAGAGTGTCTGTGAGGGGTTGCAGTGTTGTGGCACCAGCACCAGTGCCTAAGGCCTAATTTTTCAGCTCCTGTTCAACAGGGGCATGTAATTACAATTCTTGATCTAATATTTCACAGCAGGGCCCTGTGAGGGCTTACAGTGTTTTGGCCACAGCAACACCTAAGGCCCAAATTTCTGCTGAGTATATAGGGCAGGACCCTACTTTCAAACATCTAACTTACAAACGACTCCTACTTGCAAACGGAAGGAGACAACAGGAAGTGAGATGAAATCTACCCCTAAGGAAGGGAAATTCTCTCCTGTAAGAGTTAATATGGGAAAACAATTTTTCCTTTCCACTGATGCTTTCCAATCCTTGTTCCACAAAAAAACCCAAATTTTCAAAAAACATTTTTCATTGGGACAAAAAAGTGAGGTGAAATCTTCTGAAGAGGAGGAAAGACGCAAAACAAATGTCACAGGGGTGATAACCCTTCCCTATGTTTTCCAAAAAGCTTAGAAAAGATTTTTTGGCTGGAGCTAAACACATTAAAAATGTTCAAAATTACAAACAGATTCTACTTAACAACAAACCTACAGTCCCTGTCTTGTTTGCACCGCCTGTATACTGCTGTTCAGAGTATATAGGGACCTTTCCTTATTTTAATTTGGGTGCGGGGTTCCCCTTAATATCCATACAAGACCCAAAGGGCCTGGTAATGGACTGGGGGGTACCCATGCCGTTTGTCTCACTGATTTTCATCCATATTGCCATGACCCGACATGACATTAAACCCGCAAGCAGTTTTAAATGAGATTTTTTCCTTTAAAAATGACATTTGGTGCAGGGACTGTTCTAAACATGGGAAACACGCGTCACTTTACAGGCATACTATAGACACCCCCCAGGTACGATATTTAAAGGAATATTTCACTTTTTTTTTTTTACTTTAAGCATCATTAAAATCACTGCTCCCGAAAAAACGGCCGTTTTTAAAAGTTTTTTTTGCATTGATACATGTCCCCTGGGGTAGGACCCGGGTCCCCAAACCCTTTTTAGGACAATACCATGCAAATTAGCCTTTAAAATGAGCACTTTTGATTTCGAACGTTCGAGTCCCATAGACGTCAATGGGGTTCTAACGTTCGTGCGAACTTGCGGTCCGTTCGCGGGTTCTGGTGCGAACCGAACCGGGGGGTGTTCGGCTCATCCCTATTGGTGAGTTAGCAGGCTGATTTTATCTCTAAACTACCTCCTGACTATACACTATCCTTTACTTTAATGACCTATATATTCCTGTGCAGGTCCCAATACATGCCCTTTAGATCTACATTGGAGTTACTACGTGTGGTATTATCTTACACCGTGAGCCTTGCTACCAATCATTGCGGGTTATTGTATGATTTGTATATACTTATATCTAGTAATTAAATTTGGTCCCCACCCCCTTCTGTTTTTCCTCCCCTCTCCCTCTTCCCTTTTCCTACCCTTGTGTCGTTTTTCCTAGTGTTTCCCAATTAGTGGTACCCCAATCCCACTATATGGTCCATTGTTTGGACATAGAGATAATAATTTTTTCCTTTTTCTGGTACCCCTTAGTACACACAACCTTTTAGAATTTTGTTTTGCACGCCCCCGTGGTGACTTCTTGCTGCCCTCTCTTGGTGCTCCGTCCCCTGTTGCATCGATCTAGCCAGCACGGGAACCCCTCCCTGTATTAAGGTTATAACTGCAGGATCATACCTTTTGCAATGTATTATATGGTTATCTATGGTGATGTATTTTAACTGTATGTTATGCATTTTTGTCAGCCACGCCACAGTTTTTCGCTCCTGAAGAAGCGTGAGGACACGCGCAACTAGTTGAGCATCTTTATGACACGCACCTTATATCTTATGACCTGCTATTCAACCGTCGCCTCGGACTTGTCACTACCCGGGATGATCATCCTTATGCCTGAGTTGTATTAACTAGATGGTTTTGTATAGCACCTGGTCTGTCAAATATCTCATATCAGATATAGTTTTTGTGATCTGTGGCTTTTAAATGTATTTTCTATGTATATGGTTTTTTCAATAAATTAGTTTTTACAAGATTATGTGACGTTACTGTGCCTACAAAGTCCGAAGTCCCCTATATATTTTCTCTTCTGATTTAGTTTTTCACTATGTACAGACTGCAGAGCTCAGGGGTGCGTTATGTACGGAGTGCAGAGCTCAAAGCTGCGCTGTGTACAGAATGCAGAGTTTAGTGGTGCGCTACGTACAGAGAGCAGAGTTCATGGGTGTACTGTGTACAGAGTGCAGGTTGTGCAACCCCAACCCTCCTACCCCAAAGCTTACTCGCATCTCTCTCTCCTACCTGGCCCAGCTCTAGTACCTCCTGTTATAGGAACCTTGCAGGGAGATCGTTCTCTCTCTCTCTGGAGATTTGTCTCTGCCATGAGAGCATGCAGGGTTCTGTTAGATCAGGGAGCTGCTAAGCAAAGCTGTTTCTTGTAAACACAGAAGGCTTTTATGTTTACAAGTGACAGCAGGGAGTGGAAGTGGAGGGTGAGAGCTGGAGGTGTCGGGATGGAGTTCCACCACATTTAGGCTGCATGTGGGGGCCACATGACAAGGCCTGGTGGGCCAGATTTTGCCCTCAGGCCTTGTGTTTGACATATGTGGCCCAGGGTAACAACTAAGGGTGAGCGAAACTCAGTTCAACCTAGACTTGAGGGCAACTTTCCAATGATGGCAGGCTGCTGTCCTATTAGGTGGAATTGTCCACATCCACATATAAAACAGGGACTGATGGTGACATCATTGACCGAATATGGCCACATGACCATAAGGCCACATCCCTACTGAGAGCGCTTACTCACTCCACTATATCTATGGAAGATCATTCTTATGGGCTAGAACCCTCGAAACCCACCAACTCCTCAATATAAGTATAAGTTTTTAAAAGCGGAACAAACCACAATACTCTAAAAAAAGGGATTATGCAGGTGGGTGGTCTCTCAGAAAGAACATCAACACATTTTCAAAGAACAATCTCCTTCCATAAATCTATCAAATCAAGGGAGTTCATAGACCCCATCTTAAAAGTGCTTCACATATAATATAAGAGATATAAGATAATGTTTCTATCCCACATTTCCAATGTGGTGCCAATTAAATGGTTACTCAATATTCATAAATAATCCACAAATAGGATTCCAATGTGTTTCACCCAGATGGGCTTCTTCAGGGGAAAAAGGGGTTTGTGTTATGTTAATTCTCATGGAATCCAAAAATCCACATCAGATCAGACTTGTGTTGGAAACAGTCTTGACCACAGCAGTATTAACACTGAAAAAAATTACTTGATCATCGCAATCAATTTGATTGAGTGTTCCAAAGAGAACACAACATTATGGACATTGGGGTTTACGCCTCCAAGGTTCCTGTGACTTTTCCTCTGTTCTATCACCAAAGTAAATATAGCATGGTCCAAGTAGCATGTAAGAGCAACGTTGTTGCCCTAGGACAGTAAAGCTGGCCATACAAAGTGCACATTTCAGCTAGTTTATCAGGAAGTTTGAACTGTGGGTGGCCCCTTCAGCAACCTCCCTTCCACCCTCCTGCAATGGGATATTCTGACAACCACGGGTGCTAACTATCAGAATACAACAACTGACAGTACAGATTCTTCCACCCCTGTTGTTTAAGAGAAATCTTACAGTGCATGGCCACCTTTAGTGTGGTAGGACCATTGAACCCATTAGCCCTCATTACCTCAACAAAGACGGAAAAGATGCTCTGTAGTTCACAGAGAAAACTACGCAGGGATGACAACACTGCTTGATATAACACCGAAGAGTGCAAAGAAAGTTACAAGCTCACACTGGATTTCTGTTTTTCTGGCAGTATCAATGGGCATTTTTTGTACTTATCAAACAGAGATACCAAAACACTTTAAATTATATTTTTAACAGACCAAAAGGGAGCAACTGAGTTCCTTGTTAGGGTTTACATACACTTTATTACAGCTCTAGGTTATTGAAAGGGAAGTATGGGGTTGGGTTTTTTTCTCAAATCATACTTATCTAGGTGGATGCAGCATCAGTCCGATGCTACATCTGTCCCCCGGGGCCTCTACACTGATACCCGAGCAATCGAACACCGCCGTTCACTCGGTTCTGACAGCTCCCTGAGCAGAGAGCTGCAGACTGTCAGTCACTGCTCTCTGCTCTGCTCCCTCCTCACTCACTGGAGCGCTGGGCTGTGGAAGGGGCGGAGCGGCCAGCTCAGGCTGTCAGTGGCTCGCTGAGGTCCCAGATTTGGGATATCTACATTAAACAGCAACCATAGGTAAGTGCCTTTATGGATCCTGTGTCCTACTGCCTTTTCACTGCCTTGATATCCTGCTGCATGGGCCACCTGACCCGCTGGGAGTGGGTGTCTCACACCACGGTACCCTTTATGGTGATGCACCCCCATGAATGCATCTGCATGACATGGCGATGCATTTACACACCTTATATTATCATATATCCTTTGTGGCTCTCCTTTTGGATTTATTATGTCACGTTTCTTACATAGACACATATTTTTTGTGCCAAATCCGTCTCCAAATTTTTGGTCGATCCTCGTGGGCCCCGGTGACCTTTGTCGGCAGAGATGTTCCACTCATGCCACACAACATACTCTAACCGATTTGGCACGGGTAACCATGTATCATCTGCACTGTGGGGACATATACTTAGCCCCTCAGCCAAAATCTAGAGCATTCGATGAAGCAACTTAGAGATGGAAGCCCTTGTTTGTGTGAACCCTGATGTGTACTTTAATTCACAAAAGATAGTTATACTGTGAGTATTACCTGTTCTTATTACCTGCCATCGCTATATGCCATGCTGTTACATACTGTGTACTTACATTTGCATATTTCTTTATTTCCATATTTTTTTTATATTTCTGCTGTTTTATTACCAGACAAAACAGCTTGTCTCAAACCACCCCTGAAGAAGGAATTAATTATTCATACCCATATTCCGAAACATGTTGGAACACCTGTGTACATGCACATCACTTGGCCTCTCATTATGAGATCAACTGTGTGTCTCAGAATATAGCTATTATGTAACTATTCAGTCTGACTAATTTGTTTTTAGGTTGATATACCTTTAGCACTAATTCTATTACTGCTTTGTACTCAACAAATTTTGTATATTTTTATTTGCTTGTTACTCCCACTTCTGGTTACTACCCTTTGCACATAAAATTCTTGGGGCACCCCCTCTTGCAATTTTCTCTTTTGTATTGGGATGTGGCGAAGGTTTCCAGTACCATATCTATAGGTGGTTTTCTTCCATATGTATTTTTCCTCATTACTGGGTAGTAGATACCCCCAAGTCTCCCTTAAAATCCACCTTTATATTTATTAGTAGGCTTTTCATTAGCATGGCAGAATTTTGTGGTCAGGCATGGGATGACTTTGCGTCCAAACTCCAAAGGGAATATGGTCAGAACGAATCCCGTGAATCTGAACTAACTTTCCTATTCTCCGGCCTCACTAAATGGCTGGAAAAGAAATCGCTCATGTACTGGCATATTAAGACATTTGAAGAATACATTAGGGAGGACCTCAATCCATTGGGGCTTCGGGTACAGATTTTTCCTTAATTTTAAAACATTGATCCCACCTTTAAAATGGTATGGGAGAGCAATCTTAAACTGTGCTCCACTAAAATGATGAGTCTTCTAATTGATGAATATCAGAAACGCCTAATTGAAATTGACATCAACAGAGAAAATCTATTCACAGATAAAACCTTTGCAAGCTCACTCTTCCTTCCAGGAACTAAATAAAAAATTGAGAAATCATATAGAGTTCTTCAATAAATCAATACTCTTCAAGAAGGAAAAGACATTTTTGAGAGACAAACAAGCTTTCCAGGAAGGAAGAGCCTATAAATGGCAACAAAAAGTGAACAGCAGGTGCACTTAATGTGGCCCGGTACAGTCCTCTAGGCAATCTGATATGTCGGGTACCTCATCTATATCCTCTAATGTCTCTCATATTTCCTCCAAACAATCTAAACGCACCAGACGACCCAAAAGACGTTGGGATGGCGACAATCCTCCTCTGACGACTATCCTGACCAAACGCCCCCTGAGCACCATAGCCATACCCCTTCTGGCTGTGCCGGAAGCAAATCAGTACCAGGGCAAGGTGAGACGTCCAACACTGGAGTGTCTACAGCCATTGGAGCCAACCCTCCTTCACTCTTTCCTACAGAAAAAATTCCTACCATATTCTTTCCAAAAAACCAAGGGAACCCCCGCCTCCCCTGATCCAAACATACCATAAATATACACGACCTCCCCCCCCCACAATTTAATGTAATTAACCTTTCATCTCACCCCCTCACGGCAGATGAAACTCTAGTCTTGTCTAAAAAACTCACTTTTTGCCCCAATCACGAGTTGGATAAGTTTGAAGGGATCAAAGATTTACGCTTTTACACACGCAAGCTTCTTTTGATAAGCATGTTTGACGAAGAAAAGACGGGATCCAAAGGGTGTCGTACCTTCAGTGAACAACAAGCTCTGGCAAACCTTAATTCCCTGTTAGAGAAAAATTACTCTAGAGACTTGATCGACATCCGATCCTTATTAAAACAAGTAGATGACCCTACCACCAAGGCCAAAACTACAAGTTTTAAGTCAACATTAAAGAAAAAATCAGATATGTACCCTGCCCCTAGTTCCAGTCATGGAATAGCTACCTTTCTGAAACTAATGCCGCATACACACGATCGGACTTTCTGGAATACTTGGTCCGGCACACTTTCTGACGGACTTTGTCCGCCAGGTGCGCCGGACTTTAAAACGGACGGACTTGCCCACACACGACCAGACTTTCCAGCGGGCTAAGTCCGCCCGTCTTTCCGACGGACTTTCGCCGGAGTTACGGCGGACTTTCAGAATGAACGGACATGCCCACACACGGACAAGTCCGTTCAAAATTTTGAACGTGACTCAAGTGCGACGGGACTAGAAAAGGAAGTCAATCTTGCCGCTTTTATCGGCGAGATTGACACCTTGCGAGCCCCGTCGCGGTGCATACCAGGCCCTTAGGTCTGGTATGGATTATAAAGGGAAGCCCCTACGCCGAAAAACCGGCGTGGGGTCCCCCCAAAAATCCATACCAGACCCCGATCCAAGCACGCAGCCTGGCCGGTCAGGAAAGGGGGTGGGGACGAGCGAGCGCCCCCCCCTCCTGAACCGTACCAGGTTGCATGCCCTCAACATGGGGGGGGGGTGCTTTGGGGGAGGGGGCGCCCTGCGGGCCCCCCACCCCAAAGCACCTTGTCCCCATGTTGATGAGGACAAGGGCCTCTCCCGACAACCCTGTCCGTTGGTTGTCGGGGTCTGCGGGCGGGGGGCTTATCGGAATCCGGGAGCCCCCTATAAGAGGGCCCCCAGATCCCGGCCCCCCACCCTATGTGAATGAGTATGGGGTACATGGTACCCCTACCCATTCACCTAGGGAAAAAGTGTCAATAATAAAACACACTACACAGGTTTTTAAAATAATTTATTAAACAGCTCCGGGGGGGATCTTCCTCCGGCTTCGGGGATCTTCTTCCGGCTTCGGGGGTCCCTCCGGTTCCTCTTCTCCCGGCGTCCGGTTGTTTCTTCTCCGCTCTCTCCGGCCTCTTCTCCCGGTGTTCCAGTTCTTCGGCCAGCCCCTCCGCTGTCTTCAGGTAGCTCTCTTGCCAGCGGAGGTCCGGACTTCTGGGCTTCTTGTCTTCTCTTGTCTTCTCCAGATGTTGACACGACGCTCTCTCCGGAGAGAGATACCTGAAGACAGCGGAGGGGCCGGCCGAAGAACTGGAACACCGGGAGAAGAGGCCAGAGAGAGCGGAGAAGAAACAACCGGACGCCGGGAGAAGAGGAACCGGAGGGACCCCCGAAGCCGGAAGAAGACCCTCGAAGCCAGAGGAAGATCCCCCCCGAGCTGTTTAATAAATTATTTTAAAAACCTGTGTAGTGTGTCTTCCCTTTATAATCCATACGAGACCTAAAGGCCTGGTATGCCCCGTGCTCGCCGCAATAGGAAAATGTGTTTTTCCTATTGCAGCGAGCGCGAGATGCAATACCCTACCCTCGCGTCATATCTGGTCCGTTGGACCAGCATACACACGAGCGGGCTTTCCGTCGGACCAGCACACAGACGAGCGGACTTTGCGCCCGAAACTGAGTCCGATAGAAAGATTTAAAACATGTTTCAAATCTAGGTCCGGCGGGCTTTTGGGAAAAAGTCTGCCGGAAAAGTCCGCCGGAGCCTACACACGGGTGGATTGTCCGGCAGACTCTGGTCCGCCGGACCAAGTATGCCAGAAAGTCCGACCGTGTGTACGCGGCATTACAGTTAGGAGATTTACGCCCTGGGCTCATCATCCAACCACTCAGGAAATCTTACTGTGAGCGAAAGGACAGCCTTGAAAAGCCTGTCAAGTAACCACAATATAACCATCAAGCCCTCATATAAAGGGGGCAACATTGTCCTTATGGACAATGAAAAATATGTACAGATATGTACCAAAATTTTGAGCCACACTGATTGGTATCAACCAGTAAGGACAGCATTCATTGATACCTTCAATGAGGAGATCTATTTGTTTGTTGACAATGCATTTTGTAATAATGTTATTTCCAAACAATTATGGAACTTTGTTCGTACTTCTTTTCCTAGAACAGCTACTTTCCCACTTTTCCCAAGGTGTCCATTCTGGTGTTGGACCGAGTGCATCCCAGTTCACAAGGAGGAGATCTCAACAAGCTCCTCCTACAGCGTGAGCTGAGGTGGATCTCGGATTTGAATGCACCTCTCCACCAGGCCTTAACAAGGCCTTCAATGTAAAGCCCTTTTTACAGGGCTTCTCTTCTGAAGGCTTCGAGAGGGACATGTGAACCTGTGATCCTAATGTCACTGGGTAGACCTTATCATGTAGACATACTGCCAACACACCCATTTATGTATGTGATTGGGAACAGTAACAAGTTTTACTAGTGGGCGACAGGGGAACGCCCCCACATTGGCCCCCACCCTTCCCTCTTTCCCTACCGTCTTTCCCCTGTCTACCAATTTCTCTCACTTCCCCTTCCCCTCTTCCTCTTTCCCGCCCACCCATCCAGGCTATTCCTATGCATCATTATTATGGGCTCTCCTGTATAAACTTTGGCTATTCCTGCTCTTTGAATGTCTATCTTTCGAACTATTTATGCTAATATACATGATAAAGTGATTTCCCATTAAGTTATGTATTTGTTATCCATATTGTTAACATTTGTGTATTTTTGATGTTCAGGTTGGGCTTTACCTTCTCCATTCCTGTTCTATTGCACATGCTTTGGAGATTTATTGTATAGTGACTTCTTCCCATCATCTCTGTTGCCTTTTGGACACACGGGGGCCCCCTGGTGCTTTTTGCATCTTGGGGCATCCCTCTGGGCAGTCTTTTCTGCTATGCTATGAATCGGTGTTTCATACCAATTCACACGTGTGCAGTATGGTCTTTTCCATCCGACCTGAGACATACTGCCCACCTAGCGTGTCGGCGGCCTCGCATCGTCTGATGTCATTGCACCGAGCTGCGCGGTCATGCCACTTGTTCTGGGGGATCGTTTGGCAGATGAGTCCTGACGCACACCTTGTATGCAGGTGATCGGTAAAGCTCATCGCCTCTGTTGGGCCCCCTGATCACCTGACACCTACCAGCCCGATCCATTGGATCATGCCCACATTCTGGGCATATACCATGTGACCCCCCCCCACCCTTATAAGCCAGGTAAGCTCAGTCCTTTACTGCTGCACAGCCAGGACCACACAACGTCCCAGATTTGGGATATCTACATTAAACGACAATCATAGGTAAGTGCCTTTATGGATCCTGTGTCCTGCTGCCTTTTCACTGCCTTGATATCCTGCTGCACGGGCCACCTGACCAGCTGGGAGTGGGAGGCTCAAACCATGGTACCCTTTACGGTGATGCACCCCATGTATACATTTGCATGACATGGCGATGCATTTACACACCTTATGTTATCATATATCCTTTCTGGCTCTCCTTTTGGGTTTATTATGTCATGTTTCTTACATAGACACATATTTTTTGTGCCAGATCCGTCTCCAAAATTTTGGTCGATCCTCATGGGCCCTGGTGTCCTTTGTTAGCAGGGATGCCTCATGTTCCACACACGCCACACAACATACTATAACCGATTCAAAGCCTCCAGAAGAGAAGCCCTGTAAACAGGGCTTCCAATTGAAGGCCTTAGTAAGGCCTGAAGGAGAGGTGGCATTCAAATCCGAGATCCACCTCAGCTCACGCTGTAGGAGGAGCTTGTTGAGATCTCCTCCTGAACTGGGATGCACTTGGTCCAACACCAGAAAGGACACCTTGGGAAAGTCGCCACTGTGGGCCTGTGCCACATGTCTTCCCAAAGTGAGATCGGGGTTGCTGGGTTGCATAGTCCGGATGTGGCAGTAGAGTCTTTGCCACAGTTTCTGTATGGTTTTGCCTATATAATAGCAACCACAACCACGTTGTAGGAGGTATACAACTCCCATAGTCTGACAGTTGGCAAAGTGTCTGGGGGTAAAGGTCCAGCCATTGGGTAATCGTATGTTTTTTCCCATGTATTTGCAATGGGCACAAGATCCAAAAGAGAACGTGCCAAAAAGTTTGCATGGATCACTTCAGGTGGAGCCTCGAAATTCACTTTTGACCAACAAGTTACCCACAGAAGTAGCACGTCTGTAGGTGACTAAGGGGGCAGGAGGTACAAAGGGTCCCACACTAGGATCAGGGGTCAGGAGATGCCAGTATTTGCCAAAAATATGTTTAACTTTAAGGTAATCATTGAAATATGTATTGATAACCCTAGTATCCTTATTGTTAGTAAATTTGTCCTCTTTGGAGCATAAGAGGTCATGTCTATTTTTGGTGTCTACACGATTAAATGCCCTTTTGAGGCATTTGTGACTGTAACCTCTCTTTAACAGGCATCGTTTCAGTCCTTTTGTCTCTTGTTTGTAGTCCGTGTCATTAAAACAATTGCGTTTTATTCGCAGATATTGGCTGTATGGTATTAAGTTGATTAAGGGCTTAGGGTGAAAGCTAGTGGAGTGTAAGATGGTATTCCCTGCAGTTGGCTTCCTGAATATCTTACAGGAGAGCATGTTTTCAGTGTCTTTATAGATTTCGATGTCCAAGAAGGTAACTTTGGAGGTACTAAAGGACATTGTGAATTTTAGGTTAAACTAGTTGTGGTTCAGGGTGGCCAAACACTCACATAGCACTTCCTCGGGTCCATCCCAAAGTATGAAGATGTCATCTATGTACCTGTGCCACATAACAAAGAGACCCTCATCCTTAAAGATGGTACGTTCCCATTCCCCCAGGTACAGGTTAGCATAGCCAGGGGCACAAGAGGTGCCCATGGCTACTCCCTGTACCTGGAGGAAATGTTGGCCATCAAATAAAAAAACATTATGCTTGAGTATATATCCAAGAGAAAGTAGTATAAACTCATTGAAAGATTCCTCATGGTGGCTGATTTGGGATAGCACTCTGCAAATGCATGCAAGCCCTCTAGAGTGCGGTATTGAACTATAGAGGGCCTCCACGTCTATAGTGGCCAAAATGGAGCTACCAGACATATGGACGCCCTCAATTATTTGTAAAAGGTGAATTGTATCATGAACATATGAGGGTAGGGCAAGGACAAATGGTCTAAGGTGTTCATTCACCAATCTGGACAGGTTCTCCAAATCGGAGAACGATTTGGCTGTGAAGCAGCTTAGAGATGGAAGCCCCTCCTTTGTGTGAACCCTGATGTGTACTTTAATTCACAAAAGATAGTTATACTGTCAGTATTACCTGTTCTTATTGCCTGCCATCTCTATATGCCATGCTGTTACCTACTGTGTTCTTACATTTGAATATTTGTTTATTTCCATTTTTTTTTATATTTCTGCTGTTTTATTACCAGACAAAACAGCTTGTCTCAAACCAGCTCCTGAAGAAGGAATTCTTTATCCATACCTATATTCTGAAACATGTTGGGACTCCTGTGTACACGCACATCGCTTGGCCTCTCATTATGAGTTCAACTGTGTGTCTCAGAATATAGCTGTTATGTAACTATTCAGTCTGACTAATTTGTTTTTAGGTTGATATACCTTGTGCACTAATTCTATTATTGCTTTGTACTCAATAAATTTTGTATATTTTCATACGCTTGTTACTCGCATTTCTGGTTACTACCCTTTGCCCATAAAATCGCTGGGGCACCCCCTCTTGCAATTTTCTCTTTTGTATTGGGATGTGGCAAAGGTTTCCAGTACCATATTTATAGGTGGTTTTCTTCCATATATATTTTTACTCCTCACTCACTGGAGTGCTGGTCTGTGGAGGGGGCGTAGCGGCCGGCTCAGGCTGTCAGTGGCTCCCTGAGAGGCTGAGCCGGGTGTCAGTCCAGGGACCTGGTAGATCCAGACTTCCATTGTAGAGATGATGCGGAGCCTGGACCAAATTCCGTAACATCAGCAGAGAGTGGACTTCAGCCCGCTCTCTGCTGAAAACAGGTCACAGGAGTGCAAAATTAATGGCACTCCTGCGACCCATAGGAGAAGCCCAGCCAAACGAGCTCAGGCTGGACTTCTTCTTTAATCTTTTTTTGTCAAAGGTCATTCATTTCTAGATGTCCAGACCAAATATAGTAGTGTCATTGACAATCTTGACAATAACTTGTTAGATGGCTTTTCATAATTAGTTTATATGGTCAGATTAGCTTATGAGTCATATAAATTATTTGACTATATGGATATAGATGCATTTTGGTTAAATGTCATTCTAATCGGAAATTTCAGACATCAATTTATTGTCTGTTAACCGTCATCTATATCTGGACCTTCCATTGACATGAGATTAACAGCCAAACTGGTCATTGTATGGGGATTTAAAGATACAATTTAGGTATGGCAATTGTTACATTGTTACATTGGTTCAGCTTTGACCATGGGTATGTATGTGTCATACCCATGGGATCCCTGTGGAAGCTAAAAATTATTGCAGTAGGTACCTGAACTACAATGTTTCCACTAGCTTCCAGGTCCCATGTCGAGCAGCTAGAGAATAAAATGGTGGGTGTTGCAATTTTGTTTGCCACACTGTATTTGCACAGAGGTTTTTGTGGGGAAAAAATACGCTTTAATGATGTTTAAGGCACAAAAACATACTGTGCCTTAACAAAAAATACCCAATTGTATGGTAAAATATAAAAGATGATGTTACGCCAAGTATACAGAAATCTAATATGTCACGCATTCATGGAATGGCATCAAACTACTTTATTTAACCACTTCAGCCCCGGAAGGTTTTACCCCCTTCCTGACCAGAGCACTTTTTACAATTTGGCACTGCATCGCTTTACTGGTAATTGCATGGTCATGCAATGCTGTGCCCAAACAAAATTTGCGTCCTTTTTTACCCACAAATAGAGTTTTCTTTTGGTGCTATTTGATCACCTCTGCGGTTTTTATTTTTTGCGCTATACACAAAAAAAGAGCGACAATTTTGAAAAAAAAATTTTTTTTTACTTTTTGCTATAATAAATATCCCCAAAAATGTTTTTAAAAAACAAATTTCTTCATCAGTTTAGGTCAATATATATTCTACATATTTTTGGTAAAAAAAAACCCGCAATAAGCGTATATTTATTGGTTTGCGCAAAAGTTATAGCGTCTACAAACTATGGGAAAGATTTATGGCATTTTTATTATATTATATTATATATTTTATTTTTTTTTTTTTTACTAGTAATGGTGGTGATCTGCGATTTTTAGCAGTATTGCGACATTGCGGCAGACAGATCAGACACTTTTGACACATTTTTGGGACCATTGACATTTATACAGCGATCAGTGCTATAAAAATGCACTGATTACTGTGTAAATAACACTAGCAGGGAAGGGGTTAACACTAGGGGGCGATCAAGGGGTTAAATGTGTGTTCCCTCAGGGTGTTCTAACTGTATGATAGGAATGAGTAGGAGAGGAGACATTTCGCTGTTCCTATTTACTAGGAACAAACGAGATGTCTCCTCTCCTCTGACAGCACAGGGATTTGTGTGTTTACAGTGACCGCCGACCACGCGCATCGGTCCCCCCACTGTACAGCGGGCATGCACGCTCTCTCTGGCAGCCCTTAAAGGAACCCCATATATATGCATGTTTCGCGCAGAGGTGCCATTGTGCCGCAGTATATGTACGCGAGAGAACCAGTTAAAAATCTCCATGGGCAATGTTTTAAAAGCCTTTACAGGTTACCAGTTTAGAGTTACACAGTTGGTCTAGTGCTAGAATTATTGCTCTCACTATAACATTTGTGGCAATTCCTCACATATGTGATGCGAACACCGTTTACATATGCATGCGTGACCTATGTATGCTTTCGCCTTTGCATGCACACATGAGGAGAATGGGGCACTTAACCACTTGAGCCCCGGACCATTATGCTGCCTAAGGACCAGAGGTCTTTTTCCAATTTGGCACTGCGTCGCTTTAACTGCTAATTGCGCGGTCATGCAATGCTGTACCCAAACGAACTTTGCGTCCTTTTCTTCCCACAAATAGAGCTTTCTTTTGATGGTATTTGATCACCTCTGCGGTTTTTATTTTTTGCGCTATAAACGGAAAAAGACCGAAAATTTTGAAAAAAAATGATATTTTCTACTTTTTGTTATAAAAAAAATCCAATAAACTAAATTTTAGTCATACATTTAGGCCAAAATGTATTCGGCCACATGTCTTTGGTAAAAAAAATGTCAATAAGCGTATATTTATTGGTTTGCGCAAAAGTTATAGCGTCTACAAACTAGGGTACATTTTCTGGAATTTACACAGCTTTTAGTTTATGACTGCCTATGTCATTTCTTGAGGTGCTAAAATGGCAGGGCAGTACAAAACCCCCCCAAATGACCCCATTTTGGAAAGTAGACACCCCAAGGAAATTGCTGAGAGGCATGTTGAACCCATTGAATATTTATTTTTTTTGTCCCAAGTGATTGAAAAATGACAAAAAAAAAAAAAAAAAAAAATATTTACAAAAAGTCGTCACTAAATGATATATTGCTCACACAGGCCATGGGCCTATGTGGAATTGCACCCCAAAATACATTCAGCTGCTTCTCCTGAGTATGGGGATACCACATGTGTGGGACTTTTTGGGAGCCTAGCCGCGTACGCGGCCCCGAAAACCAATCACCGCCTTCAGGATTTCTAAGGGTGTAAATTTTTGCTTTCACTCTTCACTGCCTATCACAGTTTCGGAGGCCATGGAATGCCCAGGTGGCACAAAACCCCCCAAAATGACCCCATTTTGGAAAGTAGACACCCCAAGCTATTTGCTGAGAGGCATATTGAGTCCATGGAATATTTTATATTTTGACACAAGTTGCGGGAATGTGACACTTTTTTTTTTTTTTTTTTTTCCATAAAGTTGTCACTAAATGATATATTGCTCACACAGGCCATGGGCATATGTGGAACTGCACCCCAAAATACATTTAGCTGCTTCTCCTGAGTACGGGGATACCACATGTGTGGGACTTTTTGGGAGCCTAGCCGCGTACTGGACCCCGAAAACCAATCACTGCCTTCAGGATTTCTAAGGGTGAAAATTTTTGATTTCACTCTTTACTGCCTATCACAGTTTCGGAGGCCATGGAATGCCCAGGTGGCACAAAACCCCCCCAAATGACCCCATTTTGGAAAGTAGACACCCCAAGCTATTTGCTGAAAGGCATGGTGAGTATTTTGCAGCTCTCATTTGTTTTTGAAAATGAAGAAAGACAAGAAAAAACATTTTTTTTTTTCTTTTTTCAATTTTCAAAACTTTGTGACAAAAAGTGAGGTCTGCAAAATACTCACTATACCTCACTATACCTCTCAGCAAATAGCTTGGGGTGTCTACTTTCCAAAATGGGGTCATTTGGGGGGGTTTTGTGCCACCTGGGCATTCCATGGCCTCCGAAACAGTGATAGGCAGTGAAGAGTGAAATCAAAAATTCACGCCCTTAGAAAGCCTAAAGGCGGTGCTTGGTTTTCGGGGTCCCGTACGCGGCTAGGCTCCCAAAAAGTCTCACACATGTGGTATCCCCGTACTCAGGAGAAGCAGCAGAATGTATTTTGGGGTGTAATTTCACATATTTCCATGGCATGTTTGAGCAATATATCATTTAGTGACAACTTTGTGCAAAAAAAAATTTGTCTCTTTCCCGCAACTTGTGTCGCAATATAAAATATTCCATGGACTCGACATGCCTCTCAGCAAATAGCTTGGGGTGTCTACTTTCCAAAATGGGGTCATTTGAACTGTCCTGGCATTTTATGCACAACATTTAGAAGCTTATGTCACACATCACCCACTCTTCTAACCACTTGAAGACAAAGCCCTTTCTGACACTTATTGTTTACATGAAAAAGTTTTTTTTTTTTTGCAAAAAAATTACTTTGAACCCCCAAACATTATATATTTTTTTAAAGCAAATGCCCTACAGATTAAAATGGTGGGTGTTTCATTTTTTTTTTTCACACAGTAATTGCGCAGCGATTTTTCAAACGCATTTTTTGGGGAAAAAACACACTTTTTTTAATTTTAATGCACTAAAACACGCTATATTGCCCAAATGTTTGATGAAATAAATAAGATGATCTTAGGCCGAGTACATGGATACCAAACATGACATGCTTTAAAATTGCGCACAAACGTGCAGTGGCAACAAAATAAATACATGTTTAAAAGCCTTCAAAAGCCTTTACAGGTTACCACTTTAGATTTACAGAGGAGGTCTACTGGAAAAATTACTGCACTCGATCTGGCCTTCGCGGTGATACCTCACATGCATGGTGCAATTGCTGTTTACGTTTGACGACAGACCGCCGCTTGCGTTCGCCTTAGCGCGAGAGCAGGGGGCGACAGGGGTGGTTTTTTTTGTTTTTTTTTTCTTTATTATTTTTTTGCTTTTTTAATCTTACTTTTAAACTGTTCCTTTCATATTTTTTTTTTTAATCATTTTTATTGTTATCTCGGGGAATGTAAATATCCCCTATGATAGCAATAGGTAGCGACAGGTACTCTTTTTTGAAAAAATTGTGGTCTATTAGACCCTAGATCTCTCCTCTGCCCTCAAAGCATCTGACCACACCAAGATCGGTGTGATAAAATGCTTCCCCAATTTCCCAATGGCGCTGTTTACATCCGGCGAAATCTAAGTCATGAAATACTCGTAGCTTCGGTTTCTTAGGCCATAGAGATGTTTGGAGCCACTCTGGTCTCTGATCAGCTCTATGGTCAGCTGGCTGAATCACCGGCTGCATTCTCAGGTTCCCTGTTGAGACAGGAGAGCCAGAGAAAAACACGGAAGACGGTGGGGGGGGGGGGCATTCCCTCCCACGGCTTGTAAAAGCAGTCTAGAGGCTAATTAGCCGCTAGGATTGCTTTTACATGAAAGCCGACCGCTGGCTGAAAAGAATGATACCAAGATGATACCTAAACCTGCAGGCATCATTCTGGTATAACCACTCAAAGTCGTGAATGGCGTACCTGAAGACAAAAAAATGGTTAACAATGGTTAACAATAAAGCACAGTAAAGTGTAAATAATTACACACCTGAAAAACAAACATGATAAAACATAATAACAATAACAATAACAATAACAATAAAACATTGCAGAATAGAATACAGTAAAAAAGAGTAGAACAATAGAGAGAGAGAATAGAGAGAGAGAGAACAATAAAACAACAACTATTTTTTTTTATTTCATATTTTTTTTTTTTTTTACACTTTTTTTGTAACTAACTTTTATAACGGTAACCGGTTCCAGGTTCGGGTCTCTCAAAATGCGATGGCATCTTGGGAGACCCTGTGAAAGTGTGCCTAGTCTGTGCAATGCTGTACCCTACGCTAATACTCAACTAGTGAATGGTAGCGTTCAAAACATTCACCAATGCAAAGACCAGGATTGTCAGGACAGGAGGGACAATAATAGCGGGTGTCACGCCTATATCTGCACTTGCTGCAGACACAACATCTTTTTTTGGGGGGTTCGTTGGGTAGGGGTACTCGGGAGGACATAAAAATGCCTCTCATGCAGCCGACTGCATTTGGTTGGGGATGTGAATGGGGGAAGTACGGGCGCTGCAGAAGCGGTGGGTTCCCAATTAGGATTGGCGAATGCAGCAGGAAGGGCACTATGGGCACGACGGGCCTGTGTTTGTCTTTTTGGTGGCAGCGGGACACTGCTTGTGCTTGCCACCTCACCAGCTTCAACTGCACTTATGGGACTCGCCACGTCACCAAGTGTTACTGCAGTGCTGGTTTGACTACGACCGGGGTGTACTAGGCCGCTGGCACTTGCCAGTTCACCAAAACGCTACCAAAAAACTGTTAGCGATCGCAGGGATCAGGCCTGACTCTGCGAACGCTGCAGTTATGCGTTTAGTGTTTTGTAAGTGACAGTGATCGATCGATACTGCACTTGGGTGGGCTGGGCCGGGCCGGGCCGGGCGGAGGGGCAAAACGCAGGTGCTAGCAGGTATCTGGGCTGATCCCGCTAACACTGCGTTTTTGGGAACCCTAAACTGCTGGTGACGCTAGTATAGATCTGATCGGATCAGATATTGATGCGATCAGATACTATACCACTAAGGGAGGTGTATGGTGCGTGCGTGGGTGTTAGCGGTACTGGCGCTAATCTGACGCTGCCTGGGGCTGGTGCTTGCCAGTTCACCAAAATGCTACCAAAAAAACTGTTAGCGATCGCAGGGATCAGGCCTGACTCTGTGAACGCTGCAGTTATGCGTTTAGTGTTTTGTAAGTGTCAGTGATCGATCGATACTGCACTTGGGTGGGCTGGGCTCGCCTGGGCGGAGGGGCAAAACGCAGGTGCTAGCAGGTATCTGGGCTGATCCCGCTAACACTGCGTTTTTGGGAACCCTAAACTGCTGGGGACGCTAGTATAGATCTGATCGGATCAGATATTGATCCGATCAGATACTATACCACTAAGGGAGGCGCATGCTGCGTGCGTGGGTGTTAGCGGTACTGGCGCTAATCTGACGCTGCCTGGGGCGACGCATATCACCGCCGGGCGATCGGGGGGTAAACCTTTATTCGGTAATAAACGGCGGGTGCCCTGACACTATAAAAAATAAACAAACTAACCAGTATCAACCGTAACGGTTATACGGTGATCAGTGGTGAAAGGGTTAACTAGGGGGCAATCAAGGGGTTAAAACATTTATTAGGTAGTATATGGGGGTCCCTGACGCTATAAAACGCTGACGGCGAACCTCAATATTTACCTCACTAACTAGCGTCACCAGCGACACTAATACAGCGATCAGAAAAATGATCGCTTAGTGACACTGGTGACAGGGGGTGATCAAGGGGTTAAAACTTTATTAGGGGGGGTTAGGGGGGTATCCTAGACCTAAAGGGGGGTAATACTAACTGTCCCAACACTAACTGTCACAAAATGACACTATGCAGTAATCAGAAAAAAAAAACAAAAAAACAAAAAAAAAACTGCTGGTGTCAGTTTGTGACAGGGGGGGGGGGGGTGATTGGGGGGGCGATCGGGGGGCGATCGGGGGGGGGATCGGGGTGTTTTGTGTGCCTGGCATGTTCTACTGTGTGTGTGTGTGTGTTGGTGCACTCACAGTGAAGTCTTCTCTCCTCGGGCCGGAACGGAAATTACCGAGCCGAGGAGAGATGACATCATTTCCTTTGCTGCTGTTTAGCATACAGCAGCAAAGGAATGATTCGATTGGCCGGCGGCGATCGCGAGGGGGGGGCCACGAACGGATGGTCTCCCCCTCATCACCGATCGCCGCTGGACAAAAGACGACCGCCTCGGGCACCGGGGGGGGTCCGATCGGACCCCCCACCCGCGGAAGGCAAATCACGTACCCTGTACGTGATTTTGCCTGTCCGTGCCACTTTGCCGACGTACATCGGCGTGAGGCGGTCGTCAAGTGGTTAAAACATGTGGAAGAAGGTACTCTGCTCAGATGAGACCAAAATTGAACTTTTTGGCCTAAAAGCAAAACTTTATGTGTGGTGGAAAACTAAAACTGCACATCACCCTGAACACACCATCCCCACCGTGAAACATGGTGGTGGCAATATCATGCTGTGAGGATGCTTTTCTTCAGCAGGGAAAGGGAAATTGGTCAGAGTTGATGGGAAGATGGATGGAGCCAAATATAGGGCGATCTTAGAAGAAAACCTGTTAGAGTCTGCAAAAGACTTGAGACTGGGGCGGAGGTTCAACTTCCAGCAGGACAAAGACCCTAAACATACAGCCAGAGCTAGAACGGAGTGGGTTTTTTTTTTTAACAGAAAATTTTATTAAACAAATCAGCATTACAATACAAGAATTGAGTACACAACGGAGTGGTTTACATGAAAGCATATTTATGTGTGAGAATGGCCCAGTCAAACTCCAGACCAAAACCCAATTGAGAAACTGTGGCAAAACTTGAAAATTGCTGTTCACAGACGCTCTCCATCCAAGAGCTTGAGATATTTTGCAAAGAAGAATGGGCACAAATGTCACTCTCTAGATATGCAAAACTGGTAGAGACATCCCCAAAAAGACTTGCAGCTGTAATTTCAATGAAAGATGGTTCTACAAAGTATTGACTCAAGAAGGCTGAATACAAATGCACGCCAAACTTTTCAGATATTTATTTGTAAAATATGTTGAAAACCATTTATCATTTTCCTTCCACTTCACAATTATGTACCACTTTGTGTTGGTCTATCACATAAATACCCAATAAAATAGATTTCTGTTTTTGGTGGTAACATGACAAAATGTGGAAAATTTCAAGGGATATGAATACTTTTTCAAGTCACTGTAATTTTATTTGTAATTATAGTAATAATAATAATCGAATATATTTTAAAACAATTTTAATAATTCATTTTGTATTTAATTAAACAATTTAAAATTATTAGTATGAATGAATACAGAGCTGCATTCATTTGGATCTTTGATATCTGTCTGCAGTAAATTTTATATATTATATATATCTATATTATAAAGTTAATTTATTGTAAGTAATATTTCACTGTTGCTATTAACTACTAACATTCCTCATTAAAAAAACCTTCTTAAGATAACTTGATTAGACAGCACGACAATTAATTATGCTATGCAAAATACAGTATTCATCAGCTAAGGGTGGTTGTAACAATGACAGACGGGTGTTCATTAGTTGCTAAGTTGCTTCAGTTTTGCCTTATTAAACATAGCCGCGTGTTTAGTTGTATATTTAAATATAGTAATCCAATGCCAAATCCAGTGACATGTACTCCAAACCTTCAATTCTACACCCCCTCCCCTCCAACCCGTTCCTGTTAATATTTCATTTCCCCTCCCTTTAATCTTTTTTTTTAAAATTATTAGAAGAGACAGCGGGTAGTTCAGACCCCCTTCCAATTCTATTTACAGACATCGGTGTGTTTTCCAGCCAGGCAAACATAGGCTGAGTCTGGTAAGAGTCTCTCCCGCTGTGTAAGATGCTGCAGTCCCTTACACAAAGCCATCTCAGCTGGGATTATCTTAAACTACTAGTGTGCGCCGGAAAATTAAAGAAAGGCGATGAAGATGCGAAAATCAATAATGTCAGTAAAGCAGGGAGCTGCCCAGAAAAATAGAGTTCGGGAAATGTTGTATTAAATAAATAAAAAGGGGTGCGGGATGAAGAGACTCCCGGCATTAATTCCATGGCTGCCTCCTTACAATGTGGAATATGATAGTGATTGAAGGAGGATGGAGTAACACCGCACAAAATCAATGATTATTTTTCGCGCGCCACTACCAGGCTCATTGTCGATAGATGTATGAAATGAGGCTCTGTGTTTTGGCAAATTATGTTTTCACCTTCAGGAAAAAAGATTTGGAGGTCATTGGGAAAGCACAAAGTTTTTCTGTGGCCTAATACGGTAGGACTGTTGGCTATGGACTACTTAGATAACATGCCAGTGGCCAGAACCCTCACAAGCTTGGGACACCAGTATTTGGAGTAATTAAATTATGGCCCAGAATAAGGAAAAGGAAGCTTAAATGTAGGGCCGACATGACAGGATTAAAAGGGGTTTGGCTTGGGAGGAGTTTTAGGTAAGTAAATAGGGTCAGGGATACTTACCAGATTGGTGGATTGGAAGGAGCAGGTGGGGCTGCAGGGGAAGACCAGTAGGAAGACCCTGGTGAGGTCAGGACAACCTTCCTACCTTCCTTGGGTTTGGTTGTTTGGTGTTTGGGACAGTTCTGTCGGTGGGCTTTATCATGGCAGCTGGCGAGGTACAAGGTCCTTGATTCAAAAATGTACATTGGTAGGGACCTCTCTTGGATACGGCTTCCAGTAGTTCGGGTTTTATCTGCTAGTAATGGTGCTTTCCCCGAGTCAGTGTTTTGCAGCTGGAGGTCTAATTTTCCGTTAAGCAGTTACTTGAAGTAGTGATGCCTACAAGGACCTTGGGGCTCCATTTTTCATACTGTACTGACTGTTTTGTATGTTATGTAAATGTTATTCTTACAATTTGTTAATAAAAGGGCAGCTGTGGCCATTAAACTCCAGTTTTGTGTCATGTGTGTCACTTGGCTAAGGTAACAGTGGAGGTAGGTCAAGCAAGTGTAGGGACCAATCATCTTTTATACCCTAGTCATGAATTAAAGCTACGATAAGCGTTCAAAACACTGAAAATTTAATCTTCAACCTCAAAACTCAAGTTTGGGAATATAACTTTTAGTTCAGTCTAACCTAAAATTACAAGATTTTAAAAATGGAATCCGGGACAATTTACTGACCATGCCCACAAAAACACATCTCATTTGTAGCCACAAGTTCACACCCCCACTTTTTAACACATCTTGAAACAATTGGTCACAGACTTCTGGAAAAAAAGACAGGCATTGGAGGTATAAAGACAAATGCCTTCGGTGCTATGAGAAGGGCAATGATGCGGCACATAGCATGCTGTGGCATATTGTGGGTGTAGCCACACTGTGTTAAGAGTGGACAGGGCTTGAAAAAAAAAACCCTGGGCTACAAAAAAACCCCTGAACTTCTGCTGCTTTGAGTCAACGCATAACATTTAGGGCTCAGGATTAGGCAACACACAAAGTTCAGGGGTCAGGATTAAGTTATGCATAGAATTCAGGGGTCAGGATTAAGTAACGCACATAGTTCAGGGGTTAGGATTAAGTAACACGCATAGTTCAGGGGTTAGGAATATGTGACACACAAAGTTCTGATATCAGGAATAAGTAATGCACAGAGTTCAGGGGACAGGACTATGTAACCAGATTTCAGGGGTTAGGATTAAGAAGTGCACATAGTTTAGGGGTTACGCTTAGGTATGAGTTCAGAGGTCAGGATTAAGTAACTCACCAAGTAAAGGGGAATGTATTAGGTAACACACAGAGATCAAGGGACAGGATTAGGTAAACCATAGGATTCTGGGGTCAGGAATAAGCGATGCACAATGTTCAGGGGTCAGGATTAAGTGACGCACAATGTTTAGGGGTGAGGAATAAGTGACGCACAATGTCCAGGGGCCAGGTGATTGAATAATGACAAATAAAAATTTTTTTTACAAAAAGTTGCACTAAATGATATATTGCTCACACATGCCATGGGCATATGTGGAATTACACCCCAAAATACATTCTGCTGCCTCTCCTGAGTACAGGGATACCACATGTGTGGGACTTTTTGGGAGCCTAGCCGTGTACAGGACCCCAAAAACCAATCACCGCCTTCAGGCTTTCTAAGGGCGTAAAATGGTGATTTCACTTTCTCACTGCCTATCTCAGTTTCGGAGGCCATTAAATGAAAAGATAGCACAACCCCCCCCCCCCCAATGACCCCGTTTTGGAAAGAAGACACTATAAGCTATTTGCTGAAAGGCATGTTGAGTCTATTGAATATTTTATATTTTGCCACAAGTTTCGGGAAAATTACATTTTTTTTTTTTTTTTTTACTCAAAGTTGTCACTAAATGATATATTGCTCACACATGCCATGGTTATTTGTGGAATAACACCCCAAAATACATTCTGCTGCTTCTCCTGAGTATGGGGATACCACATGTGTGGGACTTTTTGGCAGTCTAGCCGCATACAGGACCCCGAAAACCAATCACCGCCTTCAGGATTTCTAATGCCGCGTACACACAAGCGGACTTTACGGCGGACTTTGCCCGGCGGACTTTTCGACGTACTTTCCGACGGACTTTCTGAATGAACGGACTTGCCTACACACAATCCACCAAAGTCCGTCGAATTCGTACGTGATGACGTACGACCGGACTAAAACAAGGAAGTTCATAGCCAGTAGCCAATAGCTGCCCTAGCGTGGCTTTTTTGTCCGTCGAACTAGCATACAGACGGCGGACTTTTCGACCGGACTCGATTTCAACGGATAAATTTGAAACAAGTTTCAAATCTAAGTCCGTCCAACTTTTGAGAAAACAAA
The DNA here is from genome assembly GCA_037952925.1 of Lithobates clamitans. NCBI lineage: Eukaryota > Metazoa > Chordata > Amphibia > Anura > Ranidae > Lithobates > Lithobates clamitans. The sequence goes on from JBBGZY010000867.1 coordinate 123,868, forward strand.
ATCCGCTGGAGCCCACACACATCGAATTGTCCGACGAAATCCAGTCCGCCGGGCAAAGTCCGCCGTAAAGTCCGCTCGTGTGTACGCGGCATTAGGGTGTAAATTTTTGATTTCACTCTTCACTGCCTATCACAGTTTTGAATGTCATAAAATGCCAAGATGGCACAAAACCCCCCAAATGACCCTATTTTGGAAAGTAGATACCCCAAGCTATTTGCTGAGAGGCATGTTGAGTCCATGGAATATTTTATATTTTGCCACAAGGTGTGGGTAAATGACAAACTTTTTTTTTTTGCACAAAGTTGTCACTAAATGATATATTTCTCACACATGCCATGGGCATATGTGGAATTACACCCCAAAATACATTTTGCTGCTTCTCCTGAGTACATGGATACCACATGTGTGGGACTTTTTGGGAGCCTAGCCACGTATGGGGCCCCAAAAACCAAGCACCGCCTTCAGGATTTCTAAGGGCGTAAATTTTTGATTTCACTCCTCACTACCTATCACAGTTTTAAAGGCCATAAAATGCCAAGATGGCACAACCCCCCCAAATGACCCCATTTTGGAAAGTAGACACCCCAAGCTATTTGCTGAGAGGCATGGTGAGTATTTTGCAGCTCTCATTTGTTTTTGAAAATGAAGAAAGAAAAGAAAAATGTATTGTTCTTTTTTCAATTTTTAAAACTTTGTGACAAAAAGCGAGATCTGCAAAATCACCATACCTCTCAGCAAATAGCTTGGGTCGTCTACTTTGCAAAATGGGGTCATTTGGGGGGGTTTGTGCCATCTGAGCATTCCATGGCCTCCGAAACTGTGATAGGCAGTGAGGAGTGAAATCAAAAATCTACACCCTTAGAAAGGCTGAAGGCGGTGCTTGGTTTGCGGGGTCCCGTACGCGGCTAGGCTCCCAGAAAGTCTCACACATATGGTATCCCCGTACTCAGGAGAAGCAACAGAATGTATTTTGGGGTGTAATTTCACATATGCCCATGGCATGTTTGAGCAATATATCATTTAGTGACAACTTTGTGCACAAAAAAAAAAATATATATATCTTTTTCCCGCAACTTGTGTCAAAATATAAAATATTCCATGGACTTGACATGCCTCTCAGCAAATAGCTTGGGGTGTCTACTTTTCAAAATGGGGTCATTTGGAGAGGTTTTGAACTGTCCTGGCATTTTATGCACAACATTTAGAAGCTTATGTCACACATCACCCACTCTTCTAACCACTTGAAGACAAAACCCTTTCTGACACTTTTTGTTTACATGAAAAAATAATTTTTTTTGCAAAAAAATTGGGGTCTATTAGATCTTAGATCTCTCCTCTGCCCTCAAAGCATCTGACCACACCAAGATCGGTGTGATAAAATGCTTTCCCAATTTTCCAATGGCGCTGTTTATATCCAGTGAAATCTAAGTCATGAAATGCTCGTAGCTTCCAGTTTCTTAGGCCATAGAGATGATTGGAGCCCTTCTGGTCTCTGATCAGCTCTATGTTAAGCTGGCGGAACCACCGGCTGCATTCTCAGGTTCCCTGTTGGGACAGGAGAGCCAGAGAAAACCATAGAAGACGGTGGGGGGGCATTCCTTCCCACTGCTTGTAAAAGCAGTCTAGAGGCTAATTAGCTGCTAGGATTGCTTTTACTTGAATACCTCCCTTCATCCAACTACTTCTAATGATGGGCATACATGCACCATTTTGTTTTTAACTGTGGTGGTGAAAGCACCTCCTACAGCGCTGGAGTCATGGCTTTATGTATCGTGGGAGCAAGCACTGTTGCTGTCAAGATAAACAAATCCGCACTGCAGCTGAATGGCGTACCTGAAAACAAAAAAATGGTAAACAATAAAACATTGCAGAATAGAATACAGTAAAAGAGAGCAGAACAATAGAGAGAGAATAGAGAGAGAGAAAGAACAATAAAATGACAACTATTTTTGTTTTTTTTATTTTGTATTTTTTTTTTTTTTTTACACTTTTATTTGTAACTGTAATGCCCTGTACACACAGTCGGACATTGATCGGACATTCCGACAACAAAATCCATCGTTTTTTCCAACGGATGTTGGCTCAAACTTGTCTTGCATACACACGATCGCACAAAGTTGTCGGAAAATCGAATCGTTCTGAACGCGGTGACTTAAAACACGTACGTCGGCACTATAAACGGGGCAATAGCCAATAGCTTTCGTCTCTTAATTTATTCTGAGCACGCGTGGCACTTTGCCCGTCGGATTTGTCTACACATGATCGGAATTTAAAGGATCGGATTTTGTTGTCGGAAAATTTTATAGCATGCTCTCAAACTTTGTGTGTCGGAAATTTCAATGGAAAAAGTCTGATGGAGCCCACACACGGTCGGAATTTCCGACAACAAGCTCCGATCGCACATATTCCATTGGAAAGTCCGACCGTGTGTACAGGGCGTAACTGTAATGCCCCGTACACACGGTCCGATTTTCCGACGGAAAATGTGTGATAGGACCTTGTTGTCGGAAATTCCGACCGTGTGTAGGCTCCATCACACATTTTCCATCGGATTTTCCGACACACAAAGTTTGAGAGCAGGATATAAAATTTTCCGACAACAAAATCCGTTGTCGGAAATTCCGATCGTGTGTACACAAATCAGACGGACAAAGGGCCACGCATGCTCAGAATAAATAAAGAGATGAAAGCTATTGGCCACTGCCCCTTTTATAGTCCCGACGTACGTGTTTTACGTCACCGCGTTTAGAACGATCAGATTTTCCGACAACTTTATGTGACCGTGTGTATGCAAGACAAGTTTGAGCCAACATCCGTCTGAAAAAATCCTAGGGTTTTGTTGTCGGAATGTCCGAACAAAGTCTGACCGTGTGTACGGGGCATTACAATTCGGTTCCAGGTTCGGGTCTCTCAAAATGCGTTGGCATCTTGGGAGACCCTGTGAAAGTGTGTCCTAGTCTGTGCAGTGCTGTACCCTACGCTAATACTCCACTAGTGTATGGTAGCGTTCAAAACATTTACCAATGCAAAGACCAGGATTGTCAGGACAGGAGGGACAAAAATAGCGGGTGTCACGCCTATATCGCGCTTTCTACAGACACGGCATTTTCTTTGGGGGCGCTCGTTGGGTAGGGGTACTCGGGAGGACATGCGGAAAATGCCTCTCATGCAGCCGGCTTACTGCATTTGGATTGGGAAGGTGAGGTGGAGCACCGTCTGGAAACAGAAGGGTTCTGACGATCTCTTCCTGAAATTTAAGGAAGGATCCAGTCCGTCCTGAAGCTCTGTATAGCACATGAGCGTTCAGCAAAGCCAATTGAAATAAGTATACAGACACTTTCTTGTACCAGCGTCTGGCCTTACGGGCAATTAGGTACAACGCCAACAACTGGCCGCTGAGATCCACCCCTCACATGTTAAGGTTGTATTCGAGGACACAGAGGGGTTTCTCCACAACACCAGTCGCCGTAGGAATTTGGACCGTCGTGTCTGCATGAAGGGAGGAAAGAACAAAAACATTCTTATTATCCCTCCACTTCACAGCGAGCAAATTATTACTACACTTCAAGCAGACTCTCTCCCCCAGCCCAAGATGGGAATCTACAAGCCTCTGGGGAAAGCCCCGGCGATTAGGTCGCACGGTGCCACATGCTCCAATCTGATGATCAAACAAGTGACTAAAAAGTGGCACGCTCGTGTAATAATTGTCCACATACAAATGGTACCCCTTTCCGAATAAGGGTGACACCAAGTCCCACACAATCTTGCCAGCGCTTCCTATGTAGTTTGGGCAGTTTTCCGGCTTTACGTGACTATCTCTTCCCTCGTAAACCATAAATTTACATGTATAGCCTGTGGCCCTGTCACAGAGCTTATACATCTTGACCCCGTATCTGGCACGCTTGCTGGGAAGGTACTGTTTGAAAGACAAGCGGCCAGAAAACTTAATCAGGGACTCATCAACACAGACAACTTGATGGGGAGTAAGGCTGCAAGAAGTTGGTTGAAGTGGTTTACGAGGGGCCGAATTTTGTAGAGCCGATCGTATCCAGGGTCTCCACGAGGACAACAGAGTTTATTGTTGATGAAGTGCATGAACTGCAAGATCTGCTCGTATTGTGCCCTGGCCTTCACTAGTGTACCTTCGATTTGCCATTTTGGACTCTAAATTTACTGGTACAGTAGTGAGACTCACAGGTAAAAAAGCTACTAGGTTTTCAGCAACTGTATCAAACGCTACCAAAAAAAACTGTTAGCGATCGCAGGGATCAGGCCTGACTCTGTTATGTGTGTTTAGTGTTTTGTAAGTGACAGTGATCGATCGATACTGCACTTGGGTGGACTGGGCTGGGCGGAGGGGCAAAATGCAGGTGCTAGCAGGTATCTGGACTGATCCCACCAACAATGAGTTTTTGGGAACCCTAAACTGCTGGGGATGCTAGTATAGATCTGATCAGATCAGATATTGATCCGTTCAGATACTATACCACTAAGGAAGGTGTATGCTGCATGCAAGGGTGTTAGTGCTACTGGCATTAATCTGACACTGCCTGGGGCGACGCAGACCCTAACTGACTCTAAAACCTAACTGATATTACCCGCCGGGCGATTAAGGGGTTAAACCTTTACTGGGTAATAAACGGCGGGTATAAAAAACAAACTAACTAACCAGCGTCACCTGTAACACTTATAAGGTGATCACTGGTGAAAGGGTTAACTAGGGCGCAATCAGGGGATTAAAACCTTTATGAGGTAGTATATGGGGGTACCTGACGCTATAAAAAGCTGACGGTGAACCTAAATACCTACCTGATTAACTAGCGTCACCTGTGACACTAATACGGCGATCAGAAAAAAGATTGCTTAGTGACACTGGCGACAGGGAATGAAAGGGTTAACTGGGAGGTGATCAAGGGGTTAAACCTTTATTAAAGGGGGTTAGGGGGGTACCCTAGACCTAAAGGGGCCTACCACTAACTGCCGTAATACTTATTACAGTCACAAATGACACCAAATTCAGTGATCAGTAAAAAAATAAATACTGCAATCGGTGACACTGTGACTGGGTGTGCAGGGGGTGATCGGGGGGGGGGTGATAATAGGGGGTGTTTTATGTGCCTATGTGTACTAGTGTTAGTGTAGTGTTGGTGTAACTCACATTGATGTCTTCTCTCCTCGGGCGCCGGAACGAAAAGGCTGCATGAGGCGAGATGACATCACTTCCTCTGCTTCTGTTTACGTTTCAGAAGCAGAGGAAGCTTCTCATTCGTCAGGAGCGATTGCGAGGGGGTGGCCATAAATCAGTGGCCTCCCCCTCAGCATGGATTGCTCCTGCAACGAAGCCGACTGCTGCAGGCACAGGGGGGGGGGGCCCGATTGGGCCCCACCGCCGGCTGGGAGGCAGGGATGTACAGGTACGCCCATATGCCTGCCCGTGCCATTCTGTCAACGTACATCGTCGTGCGGCAGTCGGCAAGTGGTTAAGTAGCACACAGAGTTCAGTGGTCAGGATTAAGAAACACACAGAGTTTGGGGGTCAGGAAAAGGTAATGCACAGGGTTTTGGGGTCAGAATTAGGTAGCGCACAGAATTCAGGGGTTAGGATTATGTAACGCACAGAGTTTGGAAGTCAGGATTAAGTAATGCACAGATTTCAGGGGTTAGGATTAAGAAGTGCACAGAGTTCAGGGGTTAGGATTAAGAAGTGCACAGAGTTCAGGGGTTAGGATTAAGTAGCGCTCAAAGTTCAGGGGTTAGGATTATGTAACGCACAGAGTTCAGAGGTCAGGATTAAGTAACGCACAGAGTTAGGGGTCAGTATTAGGTAACACACAGATAAGGGGGGTCTGGATTAAGGAAAGCATAGAGTTCAAGGGTCAGGATTAAGTGACACACAGAGCGTAACACACAGAGTTCAGGGGTCAAAGTTAAGCAACACAGAGAATTATGGGGTCAAAATTAGGTAGGACACAGAGTTCAGGGGTCAAGGTTAGGTAGTACACAGAGTTCAGGGGTTAGGATTAGTTATCGCACATAGTTAAAGGGTCAGGATTAAGTAATGCAGAAAATGATGGAGTCAGGATTAGGTAGCACACAGAGTTCAGGGGTTAGGATTAAAGCATAGAGTTTAGGGGTCAGGATTTAAGCATAGAGTTCAGGGGTCAGGGTTAGGTAGTGCACAGAGTTCAGGGGTCAGGATTTAGCAATGCACATAGTTCAGGGGTTAGGATTAAATAGCACAAAAATCAGAAATCAATGAAGCTTTATTTTTATTAATGTAAATGTCTTTTTTTTAAAATTCAGGTTACATTAAGGCCCCTGTCACATGGACGGATAGAATGGTGCTTTTAGCTGCAGATTTTCTAATTTTCTACCACAGCTAAAAGCACACAATGCTTTCCTATGGCCCCATTCACACACTCCGTTTAGCTGCGATTTAGATACATGCGGTTCTGTGCGGATAGAAAAAATAGAATCAACTGCGTCCAGGAGCGATTTAGCGCAGCTATCCGCACATAACCGCAGGTAATTGCAGTGCACTGTGTCAGCTGCAGATAACAGCGCCGAGCTGCTCATCGGGAAAGGAAAAATGATTTTTCCTTTCCCAATGAGCGACAAGCATGGGGATCCGACTCAGTTCCCCGCCAATGCCCGGCACTGTTTGGTATGAATCTTGAGGGGGAACTCCACGCCAAATTTTAAATAAAAAAACGGCGTGGGTTCCCCCCGGGGTCATACCAAGCCCTTAGGCCTGGTATGGATTTGTAAGGGGAACCCCCTACGCCGAAAAAACGGCATGGGGTCCCCTCCAAAATCCATACCAGACCCTTATCCGAGCCCGCAGCCTGGTCGGTCAGGAAAGGGGGGCATACCAGGCCGCATGCCCTCAACATGTGGGGGTGGGTGCTTTGGGAGAGGGAGTGCCCTGCGGGCCCCCCCACCCCAAAGCTCCTTGTCCACATGAGATGAGGACAAGGGCCTCTTCCCGACAACCCCGGCCGTTGGTTATCAGGGTCTGCGGGCGGGGGGCTTATCGGAATCCGAGAGCCCCCTTTAATGAGAGGGCCCCCAGATCCTGGCCCCCCACCCTATGTGAATGAGTATGGGGTACATGGTACCCCTACCCATTCACCTAGGGAAAAAGTATCAATAAAAAAACACACTACACAGGTTTTTAAAGTAATTTATTAGACAGCTCCGGAAGTCTTCTTCCGACTTCGGGGGTCTTCTTCTGACTTCAGGGGTCTCTCCGGTTCTTCTGCCGGGCTCCTACGCTATCCTCTGCTCTTTTGCCGCTCTTTTGCTAGCGGTGGCCCGGACTTCTGCCTTCTTCTCTTCTTCATTCTTCTCTTCTTCCCTCTTCTCTTCTTCCGATGTTGACACAACGCTCTCTCCGGCTGGAATGCTCTCTGTGCGCCCCACTATGACTTATATAGGCGGTGACCCCGCCCCCTTATGCCGTCACAGTCCCTGGGCATGCTGGGACTGTGACGTTTTAGAGGGCGTGGTCAACATCACCCGGTGACCACGCCCCCTTATGACGGCACAGTCCCAGCATGCCCAGGGACTGTGACCCACCCCCCCATGTTGAGGGCATGCGGCCTGGTACAGTTCAGGAGGGGGGGTGCTTGCCCGTCCCCACCCCCTTTCCTGACCGACCAGGCTGCGTGCTCGGATAAGGGTCTGGTATGGATTTTGGGAGGGACTTTTTTTAGGCGTAGGGGGTTCCCCTTACAATCCATACCAGACCGAAGGGCCTGGTATGCTCCTGAAGGGGGAACCCATGCCGTTTTTTTATTTAAAATTTGGCGTGGAGTTCCCCCTCAAGATTCATACCTAACAGTGCCGGGGATCCAAGTCGTTCAATATGAGTCGGTACCCTGTCGGGTTGCCATGGAAATAGCAAACTGCAGCTAAACGCAACCGCAGCTAATCGCACTGTGCAAATGCAGCTGATCGCTGTGCCTGGAGTCTTGAATTTCACAGAAAAAAAAACATGCTTTTAACTGCGGCAGAAAAGCCGTCCGTGTGAAAGGCGCCTAATGCCCCGTACACACGGTCGGACATTGTTCGGACATTCCGACAACAAAATCCTAGGATTTTTTCCGACGGATGTTGGCTCAAACTTGTCTTGCATACACACGGTCACACAAGGTTGTCAGAAAATCCGATCATTCTGAATGCGGTGGCGTAAAACACGTACGTCGGGACTATAAACTGGGCAGTGGCCAATAGCTTTCCTCTCTTAATTTATTCTGAGCATGCGTGGCACTTTGTGCGTCGGATTTGTGTACACACGATCGGAAATTCCGACAACGGATTTTGTTGCCGGAAAATTTTATATCCTGCTCTCAAACTTTTTCCATCGGATTTTCCGACACACAATGTGTGATGGAGCCCACACACGGTCGTAATTTCCGACAACAAGGTCCTATCACACATTTTCCGTCGGAAAATCTGACCGTGTGTACGGGGCATAAGACTTCGCTTCGCTTGGCTTATACAAGGGAATAATAGCAGACTACTGGCCTAGTCAGCTGCAGCTGACACATTCAAATAAAAAAAAAAGCCAGACCTAATATAGCCATATCTGGTAAAAGCCATTGTCCAAAGATGTCCATGTGGCCATATTAGGTCAATTGTGTCACCAGCATCCCTGCGCTTTGTTAAGTGAAACTGCAGTGTAGGAAATTCCCCAGAAGCAGCCGACTAGGCCTGCTATCATGTGACAGCTTCCTGGGGGTTCCACCCAAACCTTAGCTCACCACCCCCCAGGAGCAATTTAAAGGCTTTTGCTTCCTTAAAATTTATCCAAAGCCTTTCTCGTTTCACCTTCCCTATTGATTTTAATGTCTTTGGCCAAAACTGTGAAATTTTACTGAAATCTTCCAAATTTTCCCTGAAATTCAAAACCCCTCAGTTTCGCTCATCCCTAATTGTACTTATCCTGGTTGATCCTTTTAAACTTTGTATATTGATCTGTTCCTCTCTAATACACAGAGATCTAGAACAGACTGCCGTTTTCCTGCACGTTGACCCGTTACTGGATCCAGGCTTCCGAAGTCATTGGTTTTGATGAATGACCTCACAGTTCACAACTTTTTTGAGAGGGTCATAAATCTTCTACAAAGTCCTCCTGCACCTGAGACAGTTTGTACATCTCTTTTAATGACGGGAGGTTAAAGCTCATCTGCTGCAACGGTTGATTTATACGGCGAATTAGCATAATAACCAATATCAGATGGAAGCCTGGTTGCGGAATGCCAGGTGTACATCTGCTCTCCGGAGAGAAGGTTTTGGGAATGTTCTTTCATTGGTCGGATGCCAGAACGTACAGTTCACCCACAGGTTATCTCCTATTATTCCCCTCTTGTGCTCTGCTCATGCCGAAGGTTCTGCTGAATGTCATCCTAATGACGTATCTCCAGGAATGAACGTGGTAAGTAAGTGGATATTATGGATTACATCACATGGATAGGTAATGTCATCATTATCTGGCTAGCCTCAGATCAGCTACGTCTTATAGCTAAGACAGGAGAGGGGTATAGAGGCACCTGCTCAGGGAAACATGAAGACTAGCGGCACATTGGGACAATGAAAAAAAAACCGCAATATTTTGGGAGTTTGACACGGGGGAGTGAAAGTCTAGCTTGTGTGTTTTTAAAATTAATCCCATCATGTTTGCTGAGATTTTTACACAGCAAACTTTTTTTGCATAGACCCCATAGTGTCCTGGCCAGGATTCTGAGCTGAAGAAGAAGTGCGGCAAGCAGTGCTAGGACAAGGTCATCTAGCACCCAGGGTGAAGATACCAAATGGCGCCCCTTCCCCCAAATGCATGAGCATTATGTGTCAGCAAAAATCCTGTACCCCTCAAATTTTCCATCTGAGCATAAATACTCTCCCCACCCCCCAATACCCCCTTCTAGCACAAATCCTCTACCAGTCAAATTTTCCCTCTGAGCATAAATACCCCCCCCCCTAATCCTTCCTTCTAGAACAAATCCTCTGCCACTCAAATTTTCCCTCTTAGCATAAGTCCCCCTAAAACCACCCTCCTAGCACAAATTCTCTATCCCTCAAATTTCCCCTCTGAGCATAAATCCCCCTCCTCCCTCAAACCCCTCTCCTAGCACAAATCCTCCCCAAATCCCCTCTCCTAGCACAAATCCTCTACCCCTCAAATTCCCCCTCTGAGCATATATCCTCTCCCTACTACAACTCCCCCCCCAATACCCCCTCCTAGCACAAATTATTTACCCCTCAAATTTTCCCTCTGAGCATAAATACCCCCCCCCATACCCCTTTCTAGCACAAATCCTCTACCTCTCAAATTTTCCCCTCTGAGCATAAATAGTCCCCCTCCCAATCCCTCCTTCTAGAACAAATCCTCTACCCCTCAAATTTCCCCTCTGAGCATACATCCTCTCCCTCCAATACCCCCCCCCCTAGCCCAAATCCTCTACCCCTCTAATTTCCCCTCTGAGCATACATCCACTCCCCCCTACCTACAACCCCCCCCCCCATACCCCCTCCTAGCACAAATCCTCTACCCCTCAAATTTTCCCTCTGAGCATAAATATCCCCAATACCCCCTCCTAGCACAAATCCTCTACCCCTCAGATTTTCCCCTTTCAGCATAAATACCCCCCCCTCCACTCAAATCCCCCTCCTAGAACAAATCTGCTACCCCTCAAATTTCCCCTCTGAGCATACATCTTCTCCCTCCTACAACCCCCCCACCCCAATACCCCCTCCTAGCCCAAATCCTCTACCCCCCAAACTACCCCCCCAATACCCCCCCTCGCACAAATACTATAGCCCTCAAATTTGCCCTCTGAGCATAAATACTCTCCCCCCCAATCCCCTTTCCTAGCACAAATCCTCTACCCCCTCAATTTTCCCATCTGAGCATAAATCCCCCCCCCCTCCAATTCCTCCTCGTAGCACAAATCCTCTATCCCTCTAATTTCCCCTCTGAGCATAAATCCACCCCCCCCCCCAAACCCTCTCCTAGCACATATCCTCTACTTCTCAAATTTTCCCTCTGAGCATAAATCCCCCTCAATCCCCCTCCCAGCACAAATCCTCTATCCCTCAAATTTCCGCTCTAGTCATAAATCCTCTTCCCCTTTCTAACACAAATTCTCTATCCCTCAAATTTCCCCTCTGAGCATAAATCCTCCCCCCCCCCAAACCCCTCTCCTAGCAAAAATCCCCCACAAATCCCCTCTCCTAGCACAATTCCTCTACCCCTCAAATTTCCCCTCTGAGCATAAATCCCCCCCCCCACACACACAAATCCCCTCTCCTAGCACTAATCCTCCTCCCCAAATCCCCCTTCCTAACACCAATTCACCCTCCTAGTACAAATCCCCCGCCCCCAAATCACCCCTTCTAGCACAGCCTCTTAAATCCACACTGTGCCAAGGGCAGCTGACCCTCCTGCCCACCCCTTGTCCCTGCCTTGGCTACAAGGCAGAGGTGCTAACCACTAAGACACTGTGCTGAACATACCATATTTTATGTCAATGTGATCTTATTATTCACAGATGTGTGTAGATTCCCAGTACCTTGCATGAAAGTTCAACATATTACTCAATGCATCTAGCCATTTTAGGCTGACAAAAGGCTGACTACAGTGTTACTAAATGTGGATACACTGTAAATGTTCCACTCCTGCCTAAATTCTGTAGCTTAACCACTTGACTTCTAGAAGATTTACCCCTCTTCATGACTAGGCCATTTTTTGTGATACAACACTGTTAACTGACAATTTGGGCGGTAATGAAATGCTGTACAGAAATTAAGTTTATGTTATCCCCCCCCCCCCCCCCCACACACACACACACAAATACAGCTTTTTTTTGGTGGTATTTGATCACTACTGGGTTTTATTTTGCGCTTTAAAAAAGACCAACAATTTTGAAAAGAAAACAATATTTTTTACTTTTTGCTATAAAACACATCCAATAAAAAGTTTTTAAAAATCTAATTTCTTCATAAATTTAGCCCAATTTGTATTTTGCTACATATATTTGGTAAAAAAAAAATCCCATTAAGCGTATATTAATTTAGTTTGTGCAAAAGTTATAGCGTCTACAAACTATGGTATATACAGTATACTGGATTTTTTTTATACTAGTAATGGCAGCAATCAGCAACTTATAGCGGGACTGTAATATTGCGGCAGACAATCTGACATTAACTGACACTTTGTGGGAACAAGCAACATTAATACAGTGATAAGTGCTAAAATTATGCACTGTCACTGTACTCAAGGCCAGTACAAGGGGGGACAGGAGGTGCTAATGCCCTGGGCGGAACAATTTACTGTAGGAAGGGGGGTGCAGTGTGCTGCTAAAAACTTTCTGGCAAAGTAGCTGCCTGTAATGATGTGCCGAGAGCTCTCCTGCACCCAGCACCAGCCTAGAACCTGGTCTTTCCTACCCTGTTAGCAGAGCCGCGGAGTAAACTCTGCCCGACAGGCGCTTCCGAGTCCCAGTGAGGCATGACGTAACTGAGAGGCCGGCTGGAAGGCGGGAAGAGAGAAGAGAGGACCATAGAGAATTGCCGGACAGTGCGGAGTGCAAGAGAAGAAACCAACCAGGCAGTGCATAAAAATGTAAGCACATGAACATCTACTACAAACATGGGGGGGGGGAGGTGAGATTCATAATTGCCAATGGTACTAGTAATATGCAGCATGAAGGGGGTTAATGTACTGCCACTGGTCACTAATACATTAGTGACCAGTGTCAGTTAATTAACCCCTTTGTGCTGCACAAGTGGCATCAGTATCAGTGTATATTAATCATCACCATCATCATCATCATCATCATCATCATCCCCTATTCCAGTGTGGTGAGTGGGCAACAGCCCAGTCTTATAGACACTGTATATAGACATCATTGTCTACTGTATTCTTCGTCATGTTTAGTATTAAAGTGGTGTTCCGGCCAAAATTATACTTTTTAAATAAAAATACCCCTATAATACACAAGCTTCATGTATTTTAGTAAAGTTAGTCTGTAAACTAAAGTCTGTTTTGTTAGTTTATAGCAGTAGTTTGTCATTTTATAAACTTACAGCAGGCCGTGGCCATCTTAAGTGTGGGCATCTGAAGCCAGACTGTATTTCTTCCTGGATCTCATCCTTGCAGATCTCGCACATGCTCAGTGCAGCACAAGCAGTGTAACAGCTTTCAGGTCAGGTTTCCATAGCAATGGCATTTTCAGAGGAAGTTGTCGCCCCTTCCCAGAAGGCATTTCAGACAGGAAATGATGCGATGGGCCGCGGCCAGGGAGGAGGAAGTGAAAAATGAATACAGCAGATATATAGTAGGTGATGAGAAAAAAAAAAAAAAAATATCCAATTTGTTTACAGTGCACAGTTTAGTGAGGGATGCTGAAGAGTTGTAAAAGTGGGTGGAACTCCACTTTAAGGATCTAGATTGAACATCATAGACACTATATACAGACATCTTTGCTTTCTATGGTTCCACTGTTGCTTGTAATTCCACAAAATATAACATCTTTAAGTCTTTGATCACTGTGAATCCAAGTACAGTCTACCGGTAATTTACCCAGGAAGATTGTTTGCTGTTTATTCTCAACTTATTGGGTCAGTTACTCTGCTTTACCATCCAAAGTTTCTTTGCATGACATCAAATATCAAAGCGCTAGCTGAAGATCAACAGGGTTGCTACACAGCAACACAGGACTACTTTCACCTCCCTCCCCACTTCAGGGATTTATTTCCTTAAAGCTCATAGAGTTATAATTCACCAAGAAAGCTCTGAAAGAGCAGGTTGAATTGCAACACAGTTCTTTTGCTAAAAATTGTATTTGTTATTTACTGTTCTGCATTTATATGTGAAAGAGCAGTAGAGAGGGGTCTGACACTCACAAGAGCCATTCCTCTGCTCTACTGTAGCCTGTTCACATAGATATTATATGCGCTCAGTTGAGCACAAGGGTTAAAGTGTTCATTGCGGGGTAGGCAACCTTGCAATGTCTCATGGGACTTGTAGTTTCACCACAGCTGGAGGGCCGAGGTTGCCTACCCCTGTCATAAGAGATTGTTATTTAGCTATAGGTGACGTTTCTGTGTGAGACAACATTTTAAAGTGTAAATCTGAGTTTGACTCTTTGATTCTTTTCCCTTTGATCTCATTAAGTAAATTTTACTGATTTAATCAATTCCCGTGTATTTCCTTCCTATTGTTGTCATTTGAAGGGGAAGGTAAAAAAATGTATGAACCCAAGGTGTCAGAAGTGGCAGAGGACCCACAGGGTCAGGGCAACCAGGGGGCTATTGATTTATTTTGCGACCCTCAAGAGGGCAGCACTACATGACCATTTGCCGACAGTTAAATTCCAGGGTGATGAATGCACAACTCACAATAATAAGCGATTCCTCTCAAAAGGAAATGGATGATCACCTGTACAGGCTCATCACCACAGACCAGCAAGCCAATATAGTCTCTAATGACCTACACAGCAAATTTATTCACTTATGGCACAAGCGGCTGGGGCACAGAAGTCCAGAAACATCATAAAGAGAGGCTTATCAGAAGATTTGACAATAGCTCGTGAAATGCAAGTGCTGTATTGAAGCAAAAGCTACACGTCCCCTTCCATAGGCATCTCAAAGAAAAACTACCCATCCCCTGCAGCTCAGACACAGTGACGAATGAAGTCCAATGAAAACTTCCACATCAGGCGGGAACAGATATCTACTGACCTTCATTGATGATTATTCCAGGTACACAACTACTTATCTGATGAAACACAAGAATGAAACATCAGAGAAAATTCAAGAGTTCGTTGCCATGTCTAGCAATAAATTACAACGGAAACCAGAAATGACAGGACCTGACAATGGAGGAGAATACATAAGCAAAAAATGGCCTCATACCTGAAGAGACAAGGAATAGTACACCAGACAACCACACCATACACTCCTGAACAAAACTGTGTAGCAGAAAGGAAAAAACAAAGATTGTTGGCTGTTTATTCTCAAATTATTGTGTCAGTTACTCTGCTTTAACACTCAAAGTTTCTTTGCATGTTATCAAATATAAAAGAGCTAGCTGAAGATCAACAGGATTGCCACACAGCAACACAGGACTGCTTTCACTTCCCTCCCCACTTCAGGGATTTACTTCCTTAAAGCTCATAGAGTTATAATTCACCAAGAAAGCTCTGAAAGAGCAGGTTGAATTGCAACGCAGTTCTTTTGCTAAAAGTTGTATTTGTTATTTACTGTTCTGCATTTATATGTGAAAGAGCAGTGGAGAGGGGTCTGATACTCACAAGAGCCATTCCTCTGCTCTACTGTAGCCTGTTCACAAAGATATTATATGCGATCAGAAGAAGAGACAAGGATTAGTACACCAGACAATCACACCATACACTCCTGAACAAAACTGTGTAGCAGAAAGGAAAAATCGCATTTGCATGTGGTCGGATGACAACCTACCTCACAAGTACTGGGGAGAAGCAGTCATGACTGCAACCTACCTACAAAACAGACAACCTTCAAGAATCCTACACCCAAAGATTGACAACATGACAATAGGCCATAGTGTTTATTTTGATGAGAGCCCATCATCAGAAACACCAATCCCTGAAAGCTGTGAAGTGAATATACCATGCAAACCAGAAGAAAAGGTCGACCAAAGCAAACCTGTGAAGGAGTCAGAACAAGAGGTGGAACTCACAAAGCCTAAATCAAGTTCCCCACCAGATCCTGCTGAACTGCTTCAAGTCAGAAGATCCACTCAGACTACAAAGGGGATACAACCCCGCAAGCTATCACACACTGTCAAAACACACAGCATACTTGAACCAACATCCTGGGGAGACATAGAAAACCTGCCAAAACATGAAGACAATAAATGGAGAAAGGCAGCAGAAGAAGAATTAAAGTCACTTCAGGAAAATAAAACCTGGACACTCACAGAGCTTTCTCCTAATCGCAAAACTATAGGAAGTAAGTGGACTCTCAGACGCAGAAGGGAATATCCACAAATATAAAGCCAGACTAGTTTCCAAGGGTTACTCCCAGAAATTCAGTGAAGATTACGATGAAACAATTGCTCCACCATCAGAGCGCTTCTTAGTGTTTCAGCCGGGAACGGCGTGCAATTCAAACACCTAGACGTTAAAACTGCTTTCCTATATGGAAACATTAAGGAAGACCTCTACATGAAGCAACCACCAGGGTTTGAGCAAGGAGACAACCTTGTATGTAAACTTCAGAAGAGCATCTACGTAGATGCTCTTCTGAAGTTTACATACAAGGTTGTCTCCTTGCTCAAACCCTGGTGGTTGCTCCATGTAGAGGTCTTCCTTAATGCCTCAATCTGCAAGGATGTGGAATGAGAAAGTGAATGAAGTGCTTACTAGAGAGGGATTCTCAAGAAGTAAAGCAGACCCCTGTCTCTACTCCAGGAATCGAGAAGACAGTTGGATATACATCCTTATTTATGTTGATGACATTATAACCTGTTTTGAACAAGAAGGGGATTATAATTAGAACATTTTGAAATCAAAGAGATAGGGAAAATTAACTACTATCTGTGAATCCAAATAGAGAGAGAAGAAGATGCAAGTTGTCTTCTCAACCAATCTCTGAAAATCTCCACAATCTTGGAACAATTCCATATGTAAGATGCAAAGGAAGTGAAAGCTCTTTGGAACCACGCTATCAAAAGAGCAATGAAGCAGAAAACTTGCTACCCAACAATGACATGTATCGCAGAGCAATCGGTTAGCTGCTATATGTTGCCACTGTTACAAGACCAGACATAGCCACAGCAGTGGGCATACTATGCAGGAAAGTCTCAGCTTCCTGTCAGTGTGACTGCAACGCAGTAAAAAGAGTGATGCAGTTCCTTAAAGCAACAATTCAGATGAAGTTACGGTTACCAGAAACATCAGATCCAAAATTGGTCAGGTATGTGGATGCTGATTGGGCTGGGGACAGAACAGACCGTAAATCCACAAGTGGACTCATCTTCCAGTATGGGGAAGGAACCATAAGCTGGTCTAGTCGAAATTTAACAACTGTCGCTCTATCTTCAACTGAAGCAGAGTACATTGCAGCAGCACACGCATGTCAAGAAGCAATATGGATTCCTCAACTTTTTGTGGACATTGGGACAGACATGTCAAAACCATTTCCCCTTTTTGAAGACAACCAGGGATGTTTAAAGCTAACGCAATCAGAAAGGGTCAATCCTAGGACCAAACACATCAACGTCAAGTATCATCTACTGAAGGACAATCAAGAGCAAGGTGTTATTGGCATTCAATACTGCCCATCAGAGGAGATGAATGCTGATGCATTTACCAAGCCTTTGTTGATGGAACGTCATCGTTATATCCAGAAAAAGCTGAATGTAATTTGACAAAGCACATGCTGTTGAGAAGGGGTGTTGGAAGGACAATGGCAATACTCTGCACAACACATAAGGGGTTATTTACGAAAGGCAAATCCACTTTTTGCTGTGTGTGCACTTGGAAGTGCAGTCGCTCTAAATCTGAGGGGTAGATCTGAAATGAGTGGAAGCTCTGCTGATTTTATCATCCAATCATGTGCAAGCTAAAATGCTATCTTTTATTTTCCTTGCATGTCCCCCTCGGATCTACAGCGACTTTACTTCCAAGTGCACTTGCAGTGCAAAGTGGATTTTCCTTTAGTAGATAACCCCCATGGTGTGGTACTTTTACTAAGGGATATGCTGGATTTGGGAAGCAAAATCCAGCACAACCTCTCTGACAGGACAGAGCTCTGCATTGTTTACATATGTAGAGCTCTGTCCAACCTCTCTCCTCCCCAAACAGGGGGTGCTGGCGGACATCCATTGGCCGGCACCCGCTGATTGGCTTTTGCTGTGACTAATCACAGCAGAAGCGGTGCTTGCGTGCCCCCTACCCGGAAATGCAGGATTACGTATATACTGTATATGTAATTCTGCACAGAACGGCTGCCTAGTAGCAGTAAATCTGCTATAGGGTGGTCATTAAGTGGTTAAAGCGGTATTGAGTGCTACCCCCAAAGGAGCCACTGGAATTCGGGCCTATTTCCCCCACACAGTACCCACAGCCAGGCGACAGGAATTTTCCACACACTCCAAATGGCTCAAGAAAAAGTCTGGGGATTTTGGTTTTTAGTGTTTATTTTAGAATGATGAACTTGGGTAGGGATTGGTAAACTTCCAAAACAGCTGCACAAAAAAATAGCAAAAATTTCTGACAAACAAGTCAATGCTCAAGAGACAGCACCTGGCAGTATTGCATGGCACCTGGCTGCTCTTAGGCCCAATGTAGAGATATTGGGGTGCTCCTGCCTGTGTTGCACTGCTCTCAAGCTGTCCCCTTAGGTCCCAGACATGTGCAGTATTGCACTACACTGTCCTCTTTGCAGCTTTGGGTGTGATGCTGGTTTTTACTCTCCTTTAACAAAATCCAGAAAGCTGCTGAACAGGCTTCTCTGCTGGTCAGGCTGTTCCTGGCTGGGCTTGGAGTCTGAGGCTAAGCTTAGCTGAGACAATGGCTGAGCGAAAACTTGAGGCTTCCCACTTCTCTCTCTTTCTCCTGCTCTCTTGCACTTCCTTCTGCCCCAGGAGCAGAGCCCCCGGCACAGGGGTCACCTCCAGACAACTGAAACCCGGACTCTGCTCCCAGACTGCCAGGCTTCTGAGTATTTATGGGCTGTCTCCCCATCTTCTGGGCCCTTCCTCCCCAGAGACTGGTGGAAACTTCATAAATATTCAGGCTGCAGCCTCTGACCCTCCACCCACTATGTTCTAGAACTATCCAGAGAGTTCCAGAAGACAGAGGGAGGTAATTGAGCCACAGCCCTTGAAGCACTGCACAGCCTCCTAAACAAATGAACACATGCGCCCCGACCCAGAGGGGAGCCAAACTAAATTACCTACACTAGCAACAGTGAGGCTACAGGTAGTAAACCCCCAAAAATGTAATAGATTGTAACTTAACAATCATTACATGTGGTGATTGCATTCGTTTTCTTTTTAGGCTTTTTTCCACTCGGTTTTCATCTGGTGATCTAGCTACTAATACACCTCCTGTATTAGATACACCTCCTGTATTAGAGTACCTACACTCTGGATGAAGGAGTATGGGGGGCACAGCAGACAGCAGCATTGATAATCTGGGGGGAGGGGAGTATTAGATTGACTAGCTGATTTACATACACTAACAAATGGAAGCCAAACTTCAGCTCACACTGCAGTTACACAAACAGTTACAGCAAAATTGTTTTCACTTTTAGTATAAAGGTTTTACATAAATAACCACTCGACTACCAACCCATAGTAGAATTACCGCTACAGGGTGGCCGTTCTGTGCAGAATCACATATATATTTATATATGTGATTCTGCACTTCCAGGTAGGAGGCACACAGCTTCCACTGTGATAAGTCACAGCAGAAGTTGATCAGCAGGTGCCCCCGAATGGATGTCCGCTGTCACCCGCCAATCGTCAGGAAGAGAGTCTGGACGGAGCTCTGTCTATGTAAACAAGGGGGGATGTGCTGGATTTTCTTTCCCTGCAAAGCACATCCCTTGGTAAAAGTAGCAGACAAATTACACAAAAACACTGGTTAGGCACAGAGTTACCCCTTTGATCGCCCCTGATTTTACCCCCTTTCCAGCCAGTGTCATTAGTACAGTGACAGTGCATATTTTTAGCACTGATCACTGTATTCATGTAAATGGTTCCCACAAGGTGTCAGTTAGTGTCTGATTGGCCGCTGCAAAATCGCAGTCCTGCTATAAGTCACTGATCGCCACCATTACTAGTATATAAAAAATAAAATTTCAGTATATATCCCAAAGTTTGTAGACGCTAAAATATTTGTGCAAACCAATCAATATGTGCTTATTGGATCAAAAATATAGAGCAGAATACATATTGGAATAAACCAGGGATATGCAATTAGCGGACCTCCAGCTGTTGCAGAACTACAAGCCCCATGAGGCATAGCAAGACTCTGACAGCCACAAGCATGGCACCCAGAGGCAGAGGCATGATGGGACTTGTAGTTTTGCAACAGCTGGAGGTCCGCTAATTGCAGATCCCTGGACTAAACTTATGAAGAAATAGGATTTTTTTGAAATGTTTTTAATGGATGTGTTTTATAGCAGAAAGTGAAAAAAAAAATTATATATATACTGTATATATTCACATTTTTTTGTTTACAGCGCAAATAATAAAAACCGCAGAGGTGATCAATTACCACCAAAAGAAAACTCTATTTGTGACAAAAAAAGGACATATATTTTATTTGGGTACAGCATTGCATGACCGCGCAATTGTCAGTTAACCACTTCAGCCCCAGAAGGATTTACCCCCTTCCTGACCAGAGCACGTTTTGCGATTCGGCACTGCGTCGCTTTAACTGACAATTGCGCGGTCATGCGATGCTGTACCCAAACAAAATTGACGTCCTTTTTTTCCCACAAATAGAGCTTTCTTTTGGTGGTATTTGATCACTTCTGCAAATTTTTTTTTTTTTTTTGCACTATAAACAAAAAAAGAGCGACAATTTTGAAAAAAAAAGCAATGTTTTTAAATGTTTGCTATAATAAATATCCCCAAAACATAAATTTAAAAAAATTTTCTTTCTCAATTTAGGCCAATATGTATTCTTCTAATATGTATTCATTTGGTAAAAAAAAAAAATCGCAATTATACAGCGATCAGTGCTATAAAAATGCACTAGATTACTGTATAAATGTCACTGGCAGGGAAGGGGTTAACACTAGGGCGCGATTAAGGGGTTAATTGTGTTCCCTAGGTGTGTTCTAACTGTAGGGGGAGGGGACTGACTATAGGAGATGACAGATAGTGATTCCTAGCTATTAGGAACTCACGATCTGCATCTCTTAACAGAACAGAACATGGATTTGTGTGTTTACACACACACGTCCCTGTTCTGCCTCTCGTGCCCGTGATCGCTCGTGGCTGGCGGTCATCGCGACCATCGGCCACGAGCATCGGCACCGCCACAGTGCAGAGCGCGCCTGCTATCCCGCTTAAAGGAGCCAACGTATAGCTACGACCGCTCATGGGAACGTGCCAACCTGCCGCAGTATAATGACGGCGAATGGTCGGCAAGCGGTTAAAGTAATGCAGTGCTGTATCGCAAAAATGGCCTGGTCATGAAGGGGGGGGGGTGTTAAATCTTCGGGAGGTCAAGTGGATAAATAAAAGCTGATCATTGTAAGCACCCCTGTCTGTGTTTAATGGTTTGTCTAAACTCTCTGATCTGATACATTTGGAGGACAGCTTGTCCTGTTGAAAAACAACAGACCTACTGGCCAGATCACCAGGGGAAAATAAAAGCAAGAAAGCCTAAAAAAGAAAACAAATGCAGCCCTCACATTTAGGAATTGGTAAGCTGCAATATAATAAATGTTTGATTTGGGGATTAATACCACATTATTGTGTAACTTCAGTTTGGATATGATGGTTCAGGGTTAATCCTATGGGGTCTCATCGGGTGTGGAGGATTTACTAATTGGTTGTGTCCGGCATTGGTGCAAATCTCATAACTCACAGTGGAGGACGGCTCCATGTCTCCCTGACCATTGTTCCTGGAAGACATCTGCACATTCATGACAATACAATAAATACTTCCCTTTAGGGTCAAAACTCATAACTCACACCGGAGGAAGAACGCATGTCACTGTCACCATTGTTTCAAGAAAGACATCTCCACCTCTAGGACAACCTTAATAATACTTGCCTTTAGGATTAAAACTTTACGTTGGGTATATTTAATCCCTGCAAACCATTTACTGTATTTAAATGAAACAAACAGCTCTTTTAAATAAAGAAAAAAAAAATATTTAGACTTCCGGGTCCCTTAAAGTGTTACTAAACCCACCACAGTAAAATCAGTCTGTATATGCATTAAAGCATGCTTGTTATACTCACTGTTGACCCTAAGGGGTTAATCCTCTGCATTGTGTAAAAAGGCTGCTTGATCCTGTATGCACAGATCCTCCCCCTCCTTCCACTGTCCCCCTGGACAAGTCTGGATAAGACAGAGCTTTGGAGGCACTCTGCACATGCTCAGTTTGGTGTGTATTGCAGCAATGTCCTGCAGCCACATAGGACAGCTCAGTGCAATATGAAAACTCCTCCTACAAGCTTTAACCAGACACTGATAGAAGTCACAAGACTGCTATATACTGCTGATGAAAAAAGGTATTTAGCAGTTTATATTTACTAAAATAATTGCATTTTCATGTTCTGTGTCAGTGGCGGCCCCCCCATTAAGGGCGCAGGGGCCCCCCTAATCCATGCGCCCGGCCCTTAAAGCGGAGCGCCGCCCAAATTTTTTTTTTTTAAAGTCAGCAGCTACAAATACTGCAGCTGCTGACTTTTAAAAGATGGACACTTACCTGTCCAGGGAGCCCGCGATGTCGGCACCCGAGGCCGAACCGTCTCTCAGTCCTCGGGTGCTGCCGCCTCCATCTTCGGTAAGGGAATCAGGAAGTGAAGCCGTGCGGCTTCACTTCCCGGTTCCCTACTGCGCATGCGCGAGTCGCGCAGCGCAATACGGATGGTCCCTGCTGCCTCTGGGACCCGTGTGTTTCCCAGCAGGCAGCGGGGAGGGAGCAGGAAGTGGCGTAAATAACCGCAGATTCTGCGGCTATCTATGCCGGAAGTGGGTACAGATACCTGTAATATACAGGTATCTGTACCCCCCTCCCCCCTGAAAGGTGCCAACTGTGTCACCGGAGGGGGGGAGGAATCTGATGAGTGGAAGTTCCACTTTTGGGTGGAACTCCACTTTAATCTCCATGCAGGGTGCCGGACGCATGGATTTCAATGTATGTGTTTTTTTTTTTTGCATGTGATTAGAGCCTGAGACTCTAATTGGCTTCAAAAAGGGTGAGCACTGTGCCCCGAGCCCACCCTAATTTTGTGTAAAATTAGGGGATTAATATTTGTTAATGTCTTCCTGCTTATCCTCCTGGCCAATCAGGAAGCAGGTCCTGAGACCCAATTGGCCAGGGAGTCTTAGGATTAATATTCACTAATGTCTTCCTGCTTCTCCTCCCGGCCAATCAGGAAGCAGGTCCTAATTGGATTGGCGTCCTAAGACCCGATTGGCCGGGAGTCCTAAGACCTGATTGACCAGGAGGAGAAGCGACCACCGCTCATCCGTGACCTGGATGAGGTGCGGCGATTGATCATGCGACAGGTAGATGGGAGTGAGGGGGTTAGGTTTGCTGCCCCCCCCCCAAAAAAAAACTGAGCACCGGCCGCCACTAGACCTGGCTATGTGGCACTATGCATGTGCAATAATCCCAAGGACAGGGCAGAGATACTCTGTCACAAGCATTTAGATATACACTCAGCAGCTGCAGCTAAACTATTAGATCATAAGAATACTTGCATAATAGACCCTTCTGGCTTAGGGTTTAGCAGCATAGACAGGAGGTGTGGCTGAGACTTTCTCTCTCTCTCCACTTCTGCCTTCCAGGGTTTCATAGCCAACAACCCAGGGAAGGGAAGTGCATACATATTATATTTACAGGCATTTACAAATTCAGACAGTAGAGGGCATCAGATCCCTACATCATATATTCATTTCCACATTGTGTTTTAATTATTTCTTATTATGGGTGAAGCTTTTTAATATACATTTGAATAAACTTATGGTTTTTATACAAGTTGGTGTGTCATCAGGTTATGTTACCATCACATCCTATCCATTTAAAGACCACACAATTTTGGATCTAAGCGCTTTTTGGAACAATTTCTTGCAGCTTGATCCTTAAGACTGATATCTAATCAATACCGTATTGAATTCCTTCAACAGGCACCTAATCATCTTTTGCAGCTTTTTAAATTATTTCTAGGCTACTTCTATTACTCTAAATGACCTTAAAGTTTGCAAACTTACTTTGTGAAGATCCCCACACATTTACTTCCTTGAATTCTGTGACACGTAGTCACTATGTCCTGTGGGTAGGCACTGCTGTGACGTACATTTCATAGAGCCTGCCTTCTGATCTACAGAGGTGCTGAGAGGAGGAGTTTCAGGAGGCGGAGTCAGTTCAGGGATCACTGCTTGCAGATAGCAAGGTGCCATGGGATATGTAGTCCTTAGAAATTCAAGGGAAGCTACAAAGCATGCAGGGAATCCAGGAAGTTGTGGAAAGAGAAGGCAGGTAGCGCTCAAAACATGAAAGGACATTTTTGAAGAAAGCTTATATTGGATTGCCAGGAACAACTATTGTTTGTATTGTTATAATGCTGATGTTGAAGTGAAAAACGATAATCCTGCCACAATATAAAACTCTGGTTAGACCACATCTGGAGTATTCCTTCCAGTTCTGGTCCTCAGAAGGGATGTGCTGGAACTGGAGAGAGTCCAAAGAAGGGCAACTAAATGAATAAGGGGACTGGAGGATCTCAATTACGAGGAACGACTACATGCACTAAATTTATTCTCACTGGAGAAGCGACGCTTGAGAGGGGATATGATATCGATCTACAAATATCTCAATGGTTATCCCAGCATAGGAAATAACTATTCAGTCTCAAGGAGTGTAAGAGGACACTGGCCCACACAATGAGATTGGAGGAGAAGCGGTTTAACCTTAAACTGCGCATGGGGTTTTTCACTGTCAGGGCAATAAAGATGTGGAACTCTCTTCCACAATAGGTGGTGGCTGCGGGGAGTATGGATATTTTTAAGAGACTCTTGGATGTGCATCTTAAAGAGGAAGTAAACTCTGGTGGGTTTTACTTCCTCTTTATTTCCATGCAAAGATAAAGCATAATGGGCTTCTATGCATCGCATAGTAGCCCATTATGTGTCACTTACCTGAAACCGAAGCCCGCAATGTCACTGCTGTCCCCACTAGTAGGGAGCGTCCATCTTCACCCCTCTTCCTTCCGGGGCCGCTAACTCCGGCTCTAGACTGGCCGGAGTCGCGTGACGTCACTCCTGCGCATGCGCACGGGAGCCGCCAGTCACGGCATGACCCCTATTAGAAACGGCACGATGTGCCCTTTCTAAAGTGCGCATGCGCCAATGACATCGGCGCATGCACTGTAGTCATCGGCACTCGGGTCTTTTTCGTAAATATCTCCTAAACCGTGGAGGTTTAGGAGATATTTCAAGCACTTACAGGTAAGCCTTAATCTAGGCTTACCTGTAGGTAAAAGTGGTTGTACAGGGTGTACAACCACTTTAAAGAGCACAACATACAGGGATATGGGAAATAATTATAGACACTGACACACGTCTACCTACACAGGTTGAACTGGATGGACTATTGTCTTTATTCAACCTTACCTACTTAGTAAATATGTAACTATGTAAAAATGTATTCTGTCACTGTAGATTTCCTTTAACTGCTTGCCGACCCCGCCGCGTATATGTACTACGTGGCGGAATCCATGGGCGTCTGCAGAACTTTTTTGGGGGGGCATCATTTTAAGGTCACCCATTCTCCACCCCTTTTCGACTAAGTAAAGAAGGGGAGGGGCTTAGTCATTATCACATAAAGCACAGGCCAGGTAAGGGTCCCCCATATAGATCCCCCTTTAGAGCAGGCCAGGGCAGGTCCCCCATAGAATAGATCCCCTTTACTTAGTCTTCTTACTTTTACCTTTTTTTAACCACTTTGCATTACATGGTGGGCACAGCACATTACACAGTGGGCACTGTACATTACACAGTGGGCACACCACACCACATTACACAGCACATTACACAGAGGGCACAGCACATTACCCAGACGGTACACTACTCCGCATTGCATGGTGGGCACTGTACAGCACAGCAGATGACATGGTGGGCACAGCACATTACCCAGACGGTACACTACTCCGCATGATGTGGTGGGCACTGTACAGCACAGCAGATGACATGGTGGGCCAGGGGCGGACTGACCATTCGGGCACTCGGGCACTGCACGAGGGTCACATGCCACTAAGGGGCCCCATCAGGGTTGCCGGCCTCAATAATACCAGGGACAGTATGTAAAAATCTGTGTTTTTTTAAAAATCCCAAGATTATAGCTGCCCCGCCTCTCCAGTACCTTTTCAGTGTGTGTATGTGTATTCTGTGTGTGTATACTGTGTGTGTATATTGTGTGTCTGTGTGTGTATACTGTATGTGTGTGTGTGTATACTGTGTGGCCCCATAATCTATTGCCTGGGGACCTCATAATCTCCTATTGCCTGGGGGCCCCATAATCTCCTGTTGCCTGGGGGCCCCATAATCTCCTGTTGCTGGGGGGCCCCATAAACTTCTCCTATTGCCCGGGGGCCCCATAATCTCCTATTGCCCGGGGGCCCCATGAGTTGTCAGTCTGCCCCTGTGGTGGGCACACCACATGTTATGGTGGGCGCAGCACATTACATGGAGGGCACACCACATGTGGGCACAGAATGTGACATGGTGGGCACAGTTACAGTACATGACCCAGTGGAACAGTACATCACATCGTGGGCACAGTTACAGTACATGACATTGTGGGTACAGTACATGACATGGTGGGCACAGTTACAGTACATCACATGGTGGGCCCTGCACGGCACATGGTGGGCACAGTACATGACATGGTGGGAACAGTTACAGTATATGACATGGTGGGCATTGCACTGCACATAGTGGGCACAGTACATCACATGGTGGGCACAGTTACAGTACAAGACATGGTGGGCACTGCACTGCACATGGTGGGCACAGTACATGACATGGTGGGCACTGCTCTGCACATGGTGGGCACAGTACATGACATGGTGGGCGCAGTACATGACTTTGGGGGCACAGTACATCACATGGTGGGGACAGTTACAGTACATGACATGGTGGGCACTGCACTGCACATGGTGGGCACAGTACATCACAAGGTGGGCACAGTACATCACATTGTGGGCACAGTTACAGTGCATGACATGGTGGGCACTGCACTACATATGGTGGGCACAGTACATGACATGGTGGGCACAGTACATCACATGGTGGTCACTGCACTGCACATGGTGGTCACTGTACTGCACATGGTGGGCACAATACATCACATGGTGGTCACTGCACTGCACATGGTGGGCACAATACATCACATGGTGGTCACTTCACTGCATATGGTGGGCACAATACATCACATGGTGGTTACTTCACTGCATATGGTGGGCACAATACATCACATGGTGGTCACTGCACTGCACATGGTGGGCACAATACATCATATGGTGGTCACTGCACTGCACATGGTGGGCACAATACATCATATGGTGGTCACTGCACTGCACATGGTGGGCACAATACATCATATGGTGGTCACTGCACTGCACATGGTGGGCACAATACATCATATGGTGGGCACAATACATCACACGCTGGTCACTTCACTGCACATGACATGGGGGGAGCCCCCCAGTACAATCATTTCACCCCCAAAGGTCAGTTTCTGCACAATCCTCCCTGTTTACTGACCTAATTTAAGCAGCATGGTAGATTTTATTCCTCCTGGGCTCCTGCAGGATGATATCAGCGCCCCTCCCCCACACAGCTGCCTTAAGCTCCCGGAGAATGAGGATCTGTGTGTGTGCAGATCCTGTGATAGGAGCCGGGCAGCACAGACAGCTTTGGTGCCCCTCCTCTGCCTCAGCTTGCGGCGCCTGGGTGCAGTGCACCCTGTGCACACGCTTCAGGGGGAGGCACTTAACCCCCCTTTCCCCTCCTTGCGGACACCCATGGCGGCGGCTCCTACAGGCGAAATCTCGTACCTGTACGTTATGTTCAATTCCAGGTTTGTGGTGCGCACACTCCCGCTGTGATTGGACCTGCCGGTTGTTCCTGACAGAGGCGGAACGGTGGTCCGCCTATGTAAACAAGGCAAATCTCCGTTCTGTGACAAGGGAAGACAGAGATCTCTGTCTTCTCACAGTACAAGCACCCCCACACCATTAGAAAGCACTCCCTAGGGACACATTTAACCCTTTGATCGCCCCTGAAGTTAACCCCTTCTCTGCCAGTGTCATTAGTACAGTGACAGTGCATATATTTTAGCACTGATCACTGGATTGGTGTCATTGGTCCTCAAAAAGTGTCACTTAGTGTCTGATTTGTCTGCAATGTCGCAGTCCCACTATAAGTCGCTGATCACTGCTATTACTAAAAAAATAAATAAATGAAAATTCCATTAAAATATCCCATAGTTTGTAGACGCTTCAACATTTGCGCAAACGAATCAATATATGCTTATTGGGATTTTTTTTTTTACCAAAAACATTTAGCAGAATACATGTTGGCCTAAATTTATGAAGAAATTCGATTTTTTAAATTATATTTATTAGGTGTGTTTTATACCAGAAAGTAAAAAAATATTGTTTTTTGTTTTTTTATAAAATTGTCAAAATTTTTTGTTTATAGTGCAAAAAATAAAAAAAACGCAGAGGTGATCAAATACCACCAAAAGAAAGTTCTATTTGTGGGAAAAAAGGACATTCATTTTATTTGGGTACAGCGCCGCACGACCGCGCAATTGTCAGTTAAAGTAGCGCAGTGCCGTATCGCAAAAATGGCCTGGTCATGAAGGGGGGGGGGGGTAAATCTTAAGGTGCTGAAGTATTATTGAATACAAAGCTGCATTTTTTTTAAGATCTGTCTGATGTTCAAAAAAAAAAAAAAAAAAAAGATTTAGAAGAAGAGCTTCAGCTCCTGAGATCCCAGAGGGAATGAGTATTACATTGAGACGTCGCTCTCCCTATTTGAGATGCAGCCCCAGAACAGCTCCAGTACAAGGATTCCAGCCCATAGACCACAAATAAACTATAAATACATTGGATTCAAACTTGTGTAATTATATGCTACTTTTATACATGTTTAATAATAATACTAACATAAGAAAAAAAGCCCCACACGTTAAATGATGAAAATTAAAGGAGCAGTCCGTCCTGTTAAACATTTTGCATTTAAAGTTAAGCTCATGTTCTTTAAAAAAAAAAAAAAAAAAATATATATATATATATATATATATATATATATATATATATATATATATATATATATATAAATATATACATATATATATATATATATATATATATATATAAATATATACAATTACTACATAAGCCACTTTGCATTCATTGCAAAAAAAAAAAAATCCTTTCGAAAGGCAGGAGGGCAGGCATTAATCTCTAAAACTGTAAAAAAAAATACATAAAACTTTTTTTTCATGCAGAGACTAAAGCCTCGTAAACACGATCGGATTTTCGGCAGGGAATTGTGTGATGACAGACTGTTTGCCTAAAATATGACCGTTAGTACGCTCCATCAGGCAATTGTTGTCCAACTTTCTGCCAACAAATGTTGGATGGCAGGCTAGTAAATTTTCGGCGGAGAACGGTCTGTTGTCATATTTTCGTCTCGTCTGCACACAAGTCCGTCACACAAAAGTCCAATGCTCAGAGTCAATGCTCACCAAACACGACATTAGCAGAAGGTGCCCAAAGGGTGGCGCTCAAGAGATGAAATTCCACGTAGTACGTCACTACGTTCGTGTTTGTTGGCCGACAATTGTGTACCGTTTGTATGCAAGACAAGTTCCCGGCACATGCCCTTCGGACAAAAGTCTGATGCCCTGTTGGCCAACAATCCGATCGTGTATACATCGTACGAGGCTTTACACAGCCCTATCTGGCAGAGTAGGAGACCAGATTTTCTTTACTGCCAATTAGTAACAAAAGTCTTGTCCCTCCCACAGCCTGTGATTGGCAGTGAAAGTGCCAGACTGATAACCTCAACCCTCTGTCATTCTGCTCTCTCCTCCTATCAGTATGTCCCAGGGGCGGACTGATAACTCATGGGGCCCCCGGGCAATAGGAGATTATGGGGCCCCCAGGCAATCAGAGATTATGGGGCTACACAGTATACACACACACAGTATACAATCACACAGTATACACATACATGTACACACAGTATACACAGACAGATGTAAAAAAAACAACCCACAAATTTATACATACTGTCCCTGGTTTTACTGAGGTTGGCAACCCTGATGGGGCCCCCTAGTGGCCCAGGGCCCTCGGGCAGTGCCCGAGTGGCTCAATGGTCAGTCCGCCCCTGGTATGTCCTCTATTAGAATCATTGGACGGGATCTGCTGACAAACTCCCTCTCTGTCAAATCACAGGGGAGTAGGCGGACGGGGGCAGGCACGCACCCAAAACCCAGAAACGGGAAGGGACGTATGGGTACGTTGCAGCGCCTGTAGGAGCCTCCCCATTGCAGTACATGTACTGTGGTGGGTTGGCAAGCAGTTACACAAGACAAACAATTGAAAATATTTTTTATTGCAAAGATTATTTATTGGATTTCAGTAAACGTTCTCGGTCTTTCTGCAGCCACACATATTGTAATGAAGATCCTTTTCCAGAAATCTTGGAACATGTAATAGAGTAATTTATCAAAGTCTTTGGGCAGATGACCATGAACACAGTACAATGCAATGAGCAGATCACTCGGGGTTGGTGGAATGTCTTCCTTTGAACGAAGTGCTGTAGTGACGTGTCTGGACTCCTCTAGGGGTTTCTGTCATCTCTTAGCTTTGCTGATAAATAGCAGATACTGAACACAGCAACAGCACAAAACTCACAGGTAGAGAAAGCCGCTTAGATAATAAAATGTTCCATTCCATTCCAAAACCATGGGCCATTAATATGGAGCTGGCTTGACCTTTGTGGCTTTAACAGCCTCCACTCTTCTGGGAAGGCTTTCCACAAGATTTTCGAGTGTGTATGTGAGAATTCATGATGTTGGATGAGAAGACCTGGCTTGCAACTGGCTTTCCAGTTGATCCCAGAGGAGTTCAGTAGGGTTGAGTTTAGGTCTCTTGAGTTCCTCCACACCAAACTCATCAAACCATGAGTTTAATGTTGCTGGCTTTGTACACAGGGACTCAGTTATATGGTCCCAGAGGTGTCCAGTAGGGTTGAGTTCAGGTCTCTTTAGTTCCTCCACACCAAACTCATCAAATCATGTCTTTATGAAGCTGGCTTTGTACACAGGGACTAAGTCATGCTTAAAAGACCTTCAGTGACTGATATTGGATACGAAGACCTGGCTTGCAACTGGCTTTCCAGCTGATCCCAGAAGTGTTCAGTAGAGTTGAGGTCAGGTCTTTATGGAGCTGGCTTCGTACCTAGAGGTACAGTCATGATGGGGCATAAAAGGTCCTTCAAAAAACTGTTACAACAAGTTTGGAAGAGTACAATTGTCTAATATGACTTTGTATGCTGTAGCATTAATAGAACTCTTCACTGGAAACACATTCTAGCCCCATACACACTATCAGATTTTCTGCTGAGTTTTTCCTTCAGATTTACCAAAAACATATAATACTCTGTTTCCCCGAAAATAGGACCTAGCGTGAATGTTGGTGAAGGCTGCAATATAAGCCCTACCCCCCAAATAAGCCCTATCCCGTTTCTCCAAAAATAAGCCCTACCCTGAAAATAAGACCTACAAGGACTTTAACTAGGGCTTATTTGGGGGGGTAGGGCTTATATTGCAGCCTTCACTGACAGTCACGCTAGGTCTTATTTTCGAGGAAACAGGGTATGAGGTCAAACCTTAGGGGTTTCAATGTGTATGCAATCAGGCAGGCCCTTGCACTACAGGGTTTTGGTAAATCTGAAGGAAAAACTCAGCAGAAAATCTGATAGTGTGTATGGGGCCGAAGAGTTAAAGAGGTGTTCACATACGTTTGGTCATATAGTATAGGTATGATGGTTAGGTGTGCACACATTCGTGGCCATATAGTGTACTTAGCCATAGAGCAGCCAGATCTAATGGATCACTGCAAGATTTCCAAATCTCAAATTAACCACTTACCATCCGGAAGATTTACCCCTCTTCATGACCAGGCCATTTTTTGCTTTTTTTGGCACTGTGTTACTTTTACTGACAATTGCATGGTCATGCAAAGATGTAACCAAATTAAATTTATGTTATTTTTTTTCGCACAAATAGAGCTTTCTTTTGGTGGTATTTGATCACCTCTGCGGTTTTTATTTTTTGCGCTATAAACAAAAAAGACCGAAAGTTTTGGGAAAAAAAAAACTATATTTTTTACTTTCTGCTATAAAACGTACCCAATAAAAATATGTTAAAAAATCAAATGTCTTTATAAATTTAGGCCAATATGTATTTTGCTACATAATTTTGGTAAAAAAAAAAAATTCCACTTAGTCCCCTTACACACTTGTGTGACTTCAAAGAGAACATTGAGCTGCTTCTACAGGCAGAACACAGTTCTGAAGACAAAAGGGGGTCCAACCCGGAACTACCCTGTTTCCCTGAAAATAAGACCTAGCGTGATTGTTGGTGATGACTGCAATATAAGCCCTACCCCCCAAATAAGCCCTAGTTAAAGTCCTTGTAGGTCTTATTTTCAGGGTAGGGCTTATTTTGGGGGGAAACAGGGTAGGGCTTATTTGGGGGGTAGGGCTTATATTGCAGCCATCACTGACAATCACACTAGGTCTTATTTTGGGGGAAACAGGGTAGGGCTTATTTGGGGGGTAGGGCATATATAGCAGCCATTACCGACAATCACGCTAGGTCTTATTTTGGGGGAAACAGGGTAGCAAGGTGTACCTAATTAAGTGTCCGGTGACTGTATGTTAATGTATTAGGACTTCCCTCTGCTCACCCTCACCCCATCCCACCTCATTCTTGCTCCTGAATTGATTCACTACCTGAGGTGGTCAGACAAGGCCAAGTATGCCGGGACTACCTAAAAAAAGCCAGTGCTATTCATTTCTATTCCTATTTTGTATACTTGTCCTCCCTGATAGCATACAAGAGCAGAGACAAGGCGTGCTATAATTACTAAACCTCGGACACGGGGGCAACAACTAGGACAGGAGTTAGCTAACAAAAACTGTGGCTAAAAAGGAAGTTTAAATGAAAATTGTCAAAAGAGGAAACAGCAAATATGTAAGTTGGACCGACTCGAAGATAGTCTACAAATAATACGCGGGAAAATGTCACCGTTGGCCAAAGTCATCAAGTTATAACGGGCCGCAGGAGTTTGGAGAACCTGCAAACTGCGAACATAGCGAGGGCAAGCAAAGGTGGACACCACTGCCAGGAAAGAGTCATCCAAAGGGAATCTTTTACCGTTTATTTGCATATGAAATTAGCAAAATATGGAAGTGAATACGTGCATGATGATGATGATGCAGTAGCAGCAAGGAGATGGGAATTGTGTGCGTTGGTGCTCGTGAATAAGCATGTACTACAGCATGGTGGAAAATAAATAAGTCAGTGTACAGCACCCTACCAGGCCCTCTCATCAGCGAGGATCTGACTGCATTGCCTGGAGAAGAACAGAGACCCAGTGATGACATCACTAGGTCTAAAATAAGATACTGTATGTGGTGAAAACAGATGTGATTATTAAGTTAAAGTGGAGTTCCACCCACTTTTACAACTCTTCAGCATCCCTCACTAAACTGTGCACTGTAAACAAATTGGATATTTTTTTTGTCAGCACCTACAGTATATCTGCTGTATTCATTTTTCACTTCCTCCTCCCTGGCCGCGGCCCATCGCATCATTTCCTGTTTGCAATGCCTTCTGGGAAGGGGCGGCAACTTCCTCTGACACTGCCGTTGCTATGGAAACCTGACCTGAAACCTATTACACTGCTTGTGCTGCACTGAGCATGTGCGAGATCTGCAAGGATGAGATCCAGGAAGAAATACAGTCTGGCTTCAGATGCCCACACTTAAGATGGCCACGGCCTGCTGTAAGTTTATAAAATAACAAACTACTGCTATAAACTAACAAAACAGACCTTAGTTTACAGACTAACTTTACTAGAATACATTAAGCTTGTGTATTATAGGGGTATTTTTATTTAAAAAGTATAATTTTGGCCGGAACACCACTTTAATGAAGGATGAGGGAGGAACCAAGCAGGGGAAAATATAAACAGATTAAACTTCACCTTCTTCATTCTGGACCTTTGCCCCTAAGAGCATAGGGCCTTAAACGCAAGTACCACTCAGGACAGCATTCAGCCCAGTCCATAGACTTTGACATGTGTTGCTGTAAGGAAGCCCATTTCCAATGAATAGGGTGCGTTAATTAGGGCTGCCACCTTTTCTTCAAGTCAAACCCGAAAAGTCCCAACCCCTTGCCCTCTCCCCTTCTGAACACTTTAGCGGCGCACAGAATTTTTTTTTTTGTATAAACTGTACATATATTTTGCTATTAAATAACATTTCTATTCATATGAAGTTAATATCAAGAGTCCCCCTTTACATCAGAGTCCCCAGAGTTCCTCTTGTACGTCTGAACTCGCAGAGTTCCCATTCACTGTAAGGGGGGACTCTGCAGACTCTGAGGTAAGGGAGAACTCTGGGGACTCTAACATAAGGGATGCTCTGGGAACCCTGATTTAAGTGGGAACACTGAGTACTCTGATGTATGGGGAGGACTTTGATGTAAGGGGGAACAATGTGGCCTTTGGTGTAAAGGGGAACTCTGATGTAAGGAGTGCTCTGAGAACCCTGATTTACCTTAGTAGACTTACTCAGAGGCAGGAGAGAGAAGGGGGGAGACTTCAGACACAGACAGGGATGGATGGTGAGCTTACTCACCCCTAGGCAGTCAGCACCTCTCATCCAGATGTATCTGAGGCTGCTGGACTTTAAATTTACAGCCCACACTTTCCTTTTCTGAGGCACAGCACCGGGGATTGGAGTGTGGGCAGACACAGAGGGGTAGGTGGGAGGAAGAGGAGCAGATCGAGCCCTATCTACTCTCCCATCTGTGTTTGTATTAGGGGGGGGGATTGTTAGTGTTGGCTTTGGGGCAGCATAAAAGTGAGTATAACAGACACTCTCAACTTAGACAACTGCAGCCAGCAACCCTGCTGGGAAGCCATAGTCCAGTCTAAATAATGTGTCCGGGTTTCAGGCAGTTTGAAACCCGGACACATGATTCCAAACCGGAACTGTCCGGGTGAATCCTGGACAGGTGGCAACCCTAGCGTTAATGTGGCTTCTCTTTACCTTGAGTCAAGAACTGTAGGCCACATCACATTCTTTAGGCTTTCCTGTAACCTTCTGTCTCCATTGAACTCAATTGCAGAGCGCCAAAGACACACCTATAGCATTTCTAATGCATTCAGAGTGCATTTTTGGAACATTCACAACATTCGCTGCCAACTGTGAAATCCAACTGTGAAATACCCTGAAAAATACCTGAAATACCTGGACTGGGGAATCTCGGTCCTAAGTCCCTTTCCCAATTTCAAAAGTGAGACATCAGGGGTCTATTTAGACCCCTGATATTTCACCAAAGCCCCCCAACGGGGCTCCTAAAAAAAATGTAAAAAAATTAATTTGTAAAAAAATAAATAAAATAAAATAATAAAAATAAACTACTGACCCCAGTCTCTGCCTTACTGATACCATTGATACCATCCACTGACATCGTCCACTGCCCTACTGCTGTATATATATATATATACACACACACACACACACACTATATTACCAAAAGTATTGGGACGCCTGCCTTTACACGCACATGAACTTTAATGACATCCCAGTCTTAATCCGTAGGGTTCAATATTGACTTGGCCCACCCTTTGCAGTTATAACAGCTTCAACTCTTCTGGGAAGGCTGTCCACAAGGTTTAGGAGTGTGTCTATGGGAATGATTGACCATTCTTCCAGAAGCGCAATTGTGTGCTTTTTTTTCTATTACAAGGGATGTTTAAATTCCTTGTAATAGGAATAAAAGTGATCCAAAATATTTTTTTTAAAGGGACAGTGTAAAAATTATAAATAAAAAGTTAAATAAATTAAAAAAAAAAAAAAAATGTTTTAAAGTGCCCTGTCCCTCCACGCTCCCGCTGAAGCGAACGCATACGTAAACGGTGTTCAAACCACACATGTGAGGTAATGTCGCAATCGTTAGAGCAACAGCAATGATTCTAGGCCTAGAACTCCTCTGTAACTCAAAACTGGCAACCTGCAAACATTTTTAAACGTCACCTATGGAGATATTTAAGGGTCAAAGTTTGTCGCCATTCCACGAATGGGCGCAATTTTGAAGCATGACATGTTGAGTATCAATTTACTCTGCGTAAAAAAAAAAAATTTGGCTAACTTTACTGTTTTCTTATTTTTTTAATTTAAAAAAAAAAGTGTATTTTTTTTCCAAAAAATGTGTTTGTAAGACTGCTGCGCAAATATGGTGTGACATAAAGTATGGCAACGACCGCCATTTTATTCTCTAGGGTGTCCGAAAAAAAAAATATAATGTTTGGGGGTTCTAAGTAATTTTCTAGCAAGAAAACCTGATTTTAACTTGTAAACAACAAGTTTGAAAAATAAGCCCAGTCCTTAAGTGCATAAAATACATTTTTTTTCTTGCATACGCGTTCGTACTGTGTTTAAAAACGCATTTGACCTCTAATGGGGAGAACAAGGGTTAAAATCCATTTCCATGCAGCTGTGCGATCCCATACATGTAAAATCCTCTGTAAAACTGGTCAGCCCCATGCCCTCCTTTCAGGTATATCAGCGTTTGATGTGGCGTACACCCGGATATACGAGACACTCCAAGGAGCAGGGTTAATAAAACGAACGCAGATATAAGTATCTATAGGTCTCCGCAGTATTTTGCTGACATATTTTTAAACACCGCCGACACTTTTTTTTTTTTTTTTCTATATTAAAATGTGACCTAGTGTTGATTCTGCTGAGGTTTCATGGGTGGGAACCCACGGAATTGTACAAACACCCAAAGCGTTCCTTGCTCCTGTTTGAGTCCATACTTAGCATGCAATGTGGGTGGTATAGGGGCTCGATTGCCAGGACCAGGGTGGCGGGCTTTCATGACATAAAGATCTTTCATGGTTTCGTGTGCAGACTATAATTAAAACACCCATAAAACCTGTTTAAATCATGTATTAGTTCTATCTTTTTTTTTTTTTTTTTTTTAGGTATCCTGCGAATAAACTTTGCTTGCCCATTATTTCGGGGTCATGTTTAGCTGTGATGAATATTGGATTAGCGCAGGTTTTACATCACAAACAGGGATCTCCCACTTCCTAAAGAGAGCGTTTTATTATTCTAACAATAAGTGCCGGTAATCTGAGCCGTGCAAATGTTTGTTCTGTACTTTTGTTATAGTTGTGGATCTCGTGTAAACTTATCCTGGACTAGCTGGGAGAATCGGAAGACTTAGAGCCAGCTTTCCACTAAAACAGCAAGGACTATTTCATAGCTCCCAACTGTCCCTGATTCCGAGGGACTGTCCCTGATTTGGAGCAATGTCCCTCTGTCCCTCATTCCTCCTCATTTGTTCCTCATTTTGGTCTGATCAATATAGTTGTATATAAAATGCACTTTTTATCTATCAAAAAGTGTTTTCCAGCGCTAAACCTTTCATCTGATTTCTCAATTGCTGCATTTGTAAATTCCAAAAGCCAATATAAAGGAAGAATAGTGGTAAAAAAAGCACTTGTGTGTTTAACCAATCTTGTTTTTTTTGTACAGTTCTCCTTTAAGGGGGCGTGGCAAGGGGTGTGTCCTATGCTTGCATACTTTTGCTGATAGGTGTCCCTCATTCCCATCTCAAAAAGTTGGGAGGTATGCTATTTATTTAGTGTGGCCCCTTCAGCCTTTCTAAAATGCTATACATTAAGGGCCCGTTCGCACAAGAGGTGTTGGGCTGCTCTGGGCAACCATGCCCATGCCCAATGCAGTCCAGACTCAACCAGTATACACACTCCTCTTCTACCTCTTCTACCTCCAACACACTTGCTTGCAGACCTGCTACTCCCAGGACCAGCTAGCACAGTTGGTTTGATCTAACACAGACTCAGTTAGATCCTTGAGAATGCCCTTTGCAGGCAGGGACCGCAGGCCCCTTTTGGAGTTGCAAAAATAGAGAGGTCTTTGGTGCTAGCTGTCGTTCCCAGTGGCTACTTGTCCAAGTACCACATCTTCAGGCACTGCCAGTCCGCCTGGCTGTAGCTGCCCTTTTCACTAGCCCTCCTGGCTACTTCTCCACAGTCCTCCCAGACTGACTCTGCATCCATCCCAGACTGCTTGCACCCAGTCCCTTCAAGTGTGCCTCTCCGTCCCCTAACTGTATCACTCACCAGCCCACGTGGCTGTCTTCCTCCTTGGAGATTTGCCTGGCAGTGTCCACCTGCTGTCCTCTCCTTGCTCCCGCACCTCCTGGTCAGGATCCCCCTGTGTGCCATGAAGAGGGGTCCTTTCCATGCCTGAGCCCAGGCCTGAGTTCACCCCCCCCCCCCAGACTGGGAAGCTACTCTGAAAGGCCCCAACAGCCTCCTAACACTCCATCTCCATCTTCCAACCAAACTCCACCCTCTCCAGCTGGGCTGACCCAGAGTGTTTGAGGGGGCCTGCCCCCTGCCAACCCTTCCGTTTAGGGTTGGTCAGAGCCCTCAGAATACTCCAGGCAGCTCCACCTTACTTCCCCTTCCATTCTCCTAGAATGTTCTAGTAAATTCTAGAAGTAGGGGGGAGGTCTCAGTGATGCTGCCTATCAGTCATCCATCCCTCCCTGGATCTCTGCCCAACCCAGGAAAACACACAGGCTTGGCTGCTAGCCAAGCCTGAAAATTTACCTACACTAACACAAAAACTCTAGCACTCTAGCAACACTGGTGGGTGCTACACACGCAGATAGGGCAGCCCATTAAAGAACACAATGCATGAGTTAACATGCTAAAAAGCATGCTCACGAAGTAGGTGGGTAAATATCCAGCTGTCCTATGGTGGTGTGAGTGTACATCTCCCTCACTGAAAAGAACATGGTGGATATTGGCAGGAGGCAACCGATGATCCTGTGACTATGTGAGTAGTTGACCCCAGTGCTGGAGAGTCAGTGACTTGTGTGTAGCTTTTGGTCTCTGGGAGAAGTCATAGTCACCGTCAGCATCATAGATTCTAGAGATGCACCTAAATTTCAGACGGCTGCTGAATGAGGGAGGCCGATAATCGCGATTTTACCACAATTTTGCTGTGATTTTTCTGTGATTTTACCGTGCTTATGGTGTGCTTTTCATAGATCATATGACTCGAAACACACATCAAAAACGCAAACCAGGTTTTTTTCCGGTGCACCTATAATAGATCCTGTGGGACATTCTCTAAGTGCAGTTCAGCAAGATAGCTAAGGAGACCTCAAATTGTCCAGTTCTTCTTTGTGGGGGTTTCCTATGCTTCCCCCTCACCCCATCCAAATTTCAGCGTTCCCAATAAACCCTAAAAAGCCACCCCTGGACAGTTTTTTCAAGCCAGTGGAAAAGCGAAAAAAAAAATGCT
This sequence comes from Lithobates clamitans, assembly GCA_037952925.1. Taxonomy (NCBI): domain Eukaryota; kingdom Metazoa; phylum Chordata; class Amphibia; order Anura; family Ranidae; genus Lithobates; species Lithobates clamitans. Next base: position 163,275 of record JBBGZY010000867.1, read on the forward strand.
CTATGCCTGGCTGTGTGTACATTATCTGGGGGAATAGGACTAAGTCCATCAGCAATCCCTTGGGGAGGGGGGGTGGGGGTGCTACAGCTATATCTGTTTGAGGTATATTTTCCTATACTCTGTGTAGTTTGGGGTATAATGTCAGCGTACTGAGATTATGATCCACCCCCTTTCTTTAGTCTTGAATATATAATATTCTTTTTTCTTTAAGGTTGGCACCCATAGATCCTGTTAGGAGAGACCGTCCTGAGGGGGGTGGCCATTCAGCCCTTCAACATGGTGCTGATTTTATTAGCTGCATGTCATGTGATTTATGGGGGTTGTAAGTGTATAACAAACTCTATATATACTGTATACACCATCATTGATGTTATAAAGGGATTGTATGTAATTGTAAGGTACCTGGTAGTTGAGCCTGACTGGTAGAAGGAGACCTCTCTTAAGCGCTGGTTCAGGAGCCACTGGAAGTGGGAACAGTGGTCTCTTGAGCACAGTGGGTAGGAGGGCCTGGTGCGGTTCCAGCAGAAGCAGATGATGATCTGGAAGGATGCCCCTCAGGGATGGCTGAGCTGCGGATGCAGGCCGGTATACAGGCAGGTAGCTGAGAAGGCAGCGGCAGGGTGCTTGACAGGCAGGCTGGAAGCAGCGTCCCAGGACACAGGCAGAAGCAAGTCAGACAGTCCGTATCAGCAGGAGATCAGGCAGGTATGGCAAAGGTGTGATCCAAGAATAGTCAGGCAGGCAGAAGTTCGGCAACAGGTAATCAGATAAACAAGGTCAGACAAGCCGGGTCGGATTGGAGACTGGAGAATGGTCAGACGTAGCCAGGTCACAGGTAAGTACAAATCAGGCGGAAAACAGGAACGCAGGTACAGAGCTGCAGACAAACAGCATCTGACAGAAGCACCTGTCATCCTTTTAAAGGGGCCTTGGCGGCAAACAGCGCTAGCGCGAACGGGCGCGCGCACGGGCGCGCGCGCGCATGCGCGAACGCGCGCACGGGCACACGCGGGAGCGCTCCGGCGCCCTCTGGTGGGGAATTGAGCAGAATTGTCCTGGAAGAGCTTCTTGTGCACCTGTGTGCACGCATATTTGCCCGACGGCCACTGATATGCCCCTGACATTGCCCCCTCCCAACGGGCAGCCTCCGGATGCCCAGAATACCCTTCTTTTCAGGATGAGCAGAGAAGTAAGCATGGATTAAACGTCTGGCATGGATATTACAGTCAGGTTCCCACTAATTATTTTCAGGACCATACCCCTTCCACTTAATTAAAAACTGTACTTGCCCAGCTCTCTTTCTGCAATCAAGGATGGCCTCCACTTCATATTCCTCATTGCCGTCCACCAGAACCGGTTCAGGGACCCTGGTGCCCCTGTCAGGAAAAGGATCATCTACAGCAGGTTTCAAGAGTGACACGTGAAACACAGGGTGAATCTTGAGTGAATCAGGTAGACACAATTCATAGGACACCTCATTAATCTTTCTTTTCACAGGGAAGGGCCCAATGAACTTAGGAGCAAGCTTCTTAGTGGGACAGGTTAATCTAATATTATCAGTAGACAGCCATACCTTGTCACCAAGCTGAAGGTTTAGGTCTCCTCTTCTTTTCTGATCAAAGAACCTTTTGTTGTCCGCTTGTGCCTTGGATATTGCTTCCCGTAAGATCTGGTTGTTATGACTAAGGAACTGCACTGTGTCCTGGACCGCTGGAACTGGGGATTCTGAAAGAAAATCTGGTAAAAAAGATGCATGAAAACCATAGTTGGAAAAGAAAGGGGATTGACCGGTAGCAGAGTGGCTGGCATTGTTGTAAGCGAATTCCGCTAGGGGCAGCAGAGACACCCAATCATCTTGTACAAAAGATGTAAAACACCTTATGTACTGCTCTAGTGTCTGATTTGTCCTTTCAGTTTGCCCATTTGTTTGGGGATGGTATGCTGAGGACAGGGCTAGTTCAATTTTCAGGATCTCACAAAGTGCTCTCCAAAAACGTGATGTAAACTGCACCCCTCTATCGGACACTATATTTGCAGGGATTCCATGTAACCTGACAATCTCCTTTATGAACACACGGGCCGTCTCCACAGCAGAGGGTGTTCCCTTTAGGGGCACAAAGTGGGCCATTTTGGATAGTCGGTCGACCACCACAAGGATCGCCGAACATCCTTCAGAGCAAGGTAGTTCCACTATAAAGTCCATCGCTATCATCCTCCAGGGCCTATCCGGTATAGGTAATGGTCTCAGTAAACCCCAAGCTCTGTTCCTGGGAGTTTTATTCTGGATGCAGACAGAACATGAGTTGACGTATGTTTTGCAGAATTCCTTTAGGTTAGGCCACCAAAAGGTGCGCTGCACCAGCTCAAGGGTCTTACGTACCCCAAAATGTCCTGCAAGTGGGTGGTCATGCAGAAGTGTCAGCACCTTGACTCGGGCACTCTCTGGTACAAAGATTTGACTTCCTCTCCACAAAAGTCCATCACGAGGTGTTAAAGAGGATCCCTGAAGGCTTGAAGGTTCTGGAGATGCTTCTCTGATCATGGACAGAAGATCTGTTTGGAGAAGGAGGAAGCTATTTGCCGGCAAGATAGTGTCAGGTACCGAAAAGTCTTTAGGGTTATCGAACATGCGCGACAGCGCGTCCGGTTTTACATTCTTGGATCCGGGCCGATAGGTAATATGGAAACAGAATCGTGTGAAAAATAGAGCCCAACGGGCCTGTCTGGGTTTTAACCTCTTGGCGGATCTTAAATACTCGAGATTTTTGTGGTCTGTATAAATCAGTACTGGGTGAACTGCGCCTTCTAGCAAGTACCTCCATTCCTCCAAAGCTGTCTTGATAGCAAGTAGCTCTCGATCCCCCACATCATAGTTCCGCTCCGCAGGTGAAAGTTTCCTGGAAAAGAACCCTACGGGGTGCATCAAGTCCTTGTTGCCTTGTCGTTGGGAAATAACAGCACCCACGGCTACTTCGGACGCATCAACCTCCAGGATAAAAGGTAAGGATGGATCCGGATGGCTAAGGATCGGAGCTGATGTAAAACGTTTCTTTAATTCCTCAAAGGCCCTCTGGGCTTCTGGGTTCCAATGGAAACGGGAGTTCTGCTTAGTCAGCTGCGTGATGGGGGATATGATGGCAGAAAACCCCCTAATGAACTTCCTATAGAAGTTTGCGAACCCAATGAAGCGTTGTACACCTTTTTTGTCCATGGGAGCAGGCCACTCTAACACAGCAGATACCTTCTGAGGGTCCATCTTGATGCCGGTTGGGGAGATTACCAATCCCAAAAACTGGATCTCCTGCTGTTCGAATTCGCACTTTTCCGCCTTAGCATACAGTCTGTGCAAACGGAGTCGGATCAAGACTTTACGGACATGTTCCCTATGCTGCTCAAGTGAACTGGAGAAGATTAGAATGTCATCCAGATAGACAATTAAAAAGATGTCCAGGAAATCTCTAAACACGTCATTGACCAGATGCTGGAACGTGGCGGGGGCATTGCATAGACCAAAGGGCATGACGAGGTATTCGTAATGTCCGAAACGGGTTCTGAAAGCCGTTTTCCACTCGTCCCCGGCCCGAATGCGGACCAGATTGTAGGCCCCTCTCAGATCCAGTTTGGTAAAGATAGTAGCAGATCTCAGCTTCTGGAACAGTTCAGGTATCAGTGGCAGCGGGTAACGGTTTTTGACTGTAATGTTGTTTAACTCCCGATAGTCCACACAGGGGCGAAGAGATCCTTCTTAGAAACAAAAAATATTCCGGCACCAGCTGGTGAAGTGGAAGGTCGGATGAAGCCCTTTTCAAGATTTTCGTTTAAATAAACCTTAAGTGCCTCTTGCTCCTTTTCGGACAGCGGAAAAATGCGCCCGAAAGGAATTTCAGCCCCAGGGAGCAGCTCAATTGGGCAGTCATAGGGACGATGGGGAGGCAAGGTGTCTGCCCCCTTCTTGCTGAACACATCCGCAAATTCCCGATAGACTTCTGGTACATCTTGGGGTAGGTCTGGATCAATGTCCATACAAAGTAAGGTAGCAGCAGGTTTAGAGGCTTCTGGTAGACAATGTCTTTGGCAGTAGGGTGACTGGAACTTGATCTCGCCCGTGACCCAGTCAACCAGAGGGTTGTGGGCCTGAAGCCAGGGCATGCCCAAGATGATTGGGAATAATGGAGATGAAATAACGTCCAGGGTTAGGATCTCTTGATGCTGGGATGAGCAGGTGGCAGGCAGCGGAAGGGTTTCCTGAGAGACTTGTCCAGATTTTATATGGGAACCATCGGCCAAGAAAACTGAAAGTCTATGTGTCTTGTTCTTTAAAGGCAGGTTCTGTTGGGTGGCAAAAGCAGAGTCCACAAAGCAACTACATGCCCCGGAGTCAACAATGGCGTTGACCTGGATTGTTCTTCCCTGAAGCTGCAATGAGAGGGGAAGGACAAGTTGAGTTGTATTGGTGGTTAAAGCAGATAAACAGGTTGGAGTAGAAGAAAAGCACTTACGAGTCTTTACTGGACAGTTGTTCACATAGTGGCCCGACCCACCACAGTAGAGACAGAGATTTAACTGGCGTCTGCGCGCCCGTTCCTCCGGGGTCAGGGTAGCCCGCATAAATCCCAGCTGCATCGGTTCGGGAGCCTCGGTTGTGTGGGTGACTGGACTCGGGTAAGCAGAAGGTAGGTATCGGGAGGCAGGAACCGGAACTCTTGGAGTCATCCACATAGGGCGTGTTGATTGGGAAGAGCGTTCAGACCTGCGCTCACGAAGGCGTCGGTCAATCTGGATGGTAATGGCGATGAGTTCCTCAAGGGTATCAGGCATCCCTACTCGAGCAAGCTCATCCTTCAGACCCTCAGACAGTCCCATGCGGAACTGGTGACGCAAGGCTGCGTTGTTCCATTGAGTGTCCGCGCTCCAGCGTCGAAAGTCTGTTACATAGTCCTCGGCCGGTCTACGGCCTTGCTGGAGCGCGAACAAAGCTGCCTCAGCGGTAGCAGTCCGTTGAGGATCTTCATAAAGCTGGGCCATGGCTTCAAAGAAGGCGGGCAGGGACTGGACCTGTGCAGCGTTGGTTTCAAGCAGGCGGTGGGCCCAGGTCAAGGGTTCCCCCTGAAGAAGGGATATAACAAATCCCACCTTGGTGGCCTCCAAGGAAAAAGTCCGTGGCTGTAGAGCAAAATAGAGTTGGCAAGTGCTGCGGAAGGCCACAAATTTTGTTCGATCACCAGAAAACTTTTCGGGGGTAGGCACTCTTGGCTCAGGTGGAAGCATTACCACAGAGGGCGGTGCAGCAGCCTGTACGGGAGCGGCTGCAGCAGGAGCCACATTACTGGAGCCACTGAGATTCAATACTTGACCCTCCAGTCTGTTGTAACTGTCCTGTAAGGTTTGTACTGCCTGGGTAAGTGCTGCTAAGTGCGTACAGATCTCCTTGATGGGAGAGGTCTCTCCTGCAGGCTCAGTCATGGCTGTTTGTACTGTAAGGTACCTGGTAGTTGAGCCTGACTGGTAGAAGGAGACCTCTCTTAAGCGCTGGTTCAGGAGCCACTGGAAGTGGGAACAGTGGTCTCTTGAGCACAGTGGGTAGGAGGGCCTGGTGCGGTTCCAGCAGAAGCAGATGATGATCTGGAAGGATGCCCCTCAGGGATGGCTGAGCTGCGGATGCAGGTATGCGGATGCAGGCCGGTATACAGGCAGGTAGCTGAGAAGGCAGCGGCAGGGTGCTTGACAGGCAGGCTGGAAGCAGCGTCCCAGGACACAGGCAGAAGCAAGTCAGACAGTCCGTATCAGCAGGAGATCAGGCAGGTATGGCAAAGGTGTGATCCAAGAATAGTCAGGCAGGCAGAAGTTCGGCAACAGGTAATCAGATAAACAAGGTCAGACAAGCCGGGTCGGATTGGAGACTGGAGAATGGTCAGACGTAGCCGGGTCACAGGTAAGTACAAATCAGGCGGAAAACAGGAACGCAGGTACAGAGCTGCAGACAAACAGCATCTGACAGAAGCACCTGTCATCCTTTTAAAGGGGCCTTGGCGCCAAACAGCGCTAGCGCGAACGGGCGCGCGCACGGGCGCGCGCGCATGCGCGAACGCGCGCACGGGCACACGCGGGAGCGCTCCGGCGCCCCCTGGTGGGGAATTGAGCAGAATTGTCCTGGAAGAGCTTCTTGTGCACCTGTGTGCACGCATATTTGCCCGACGGCCACTGATATGCCCCTGACAGTAATGATGGGTATTTTTGCCTGTTTTTCATTTTCTACGTATTTTTAGCACCCCTGAGGAAGAGAGTAATCAAGAAATGCGTCAGACCATGAGAAATTGTACCCAATACATTTAGAGGTTTTTGTCATCCTATTCTACAGTAGGTTGACAAAGCTGTTTTTGCGCTGTTTTGCTTTATGCCTTTTAAGGTTTTTTGCGGTTAAAGCAACAAAGCTTAAAAACCTCTGTAGTGTACTAGTGTATGTAGTGTATTCATGTTTCCTTTACTATACAAAAATGCTGTACTCACACAATCTAAGTAAGATTTTAGGAAAACTCGAAAAGGCCTGCAGAGTATTACAAAATATCCTTCCTACCAAATGAGCATGGACAACCATGGCACTACCTGACTGGAGTTTGCATGTTCCCCCTGTGCCTGTGTGGGTTTCCTCCAACACTCCAAAGACATGCTGGTAGGTCCTTTCTAAATTAGCTCTAGTATGTATGATTGTGAGTTAGGGACCATAGATAGTAAGCTCCGTGAGAGCAGGGACTGATGTGAATTCACAATATATATGTGTAAAGTGCTGTGTAAATTGACAGCGCTATATAAGTACCAACAATAAATAAATACAATGGAAGCGATTACACTAAACAGCTATTTAGCTTTTCCTGGCGATGGAGTCTTCCTCCTCTTGTGTCCAAGATCTCTCCAGATTGCTTCTTGCTTCTGGGGGTCCTTCCAAACTACTACCAGTTTCTTTGTGTCCTCAACACATAGCTGTCCAAGTTCTTTATTCCCTCCTCCTACTACCTGTAGCATTACTTCTGGTCCTGAGCTCGTGAACCAGTCCAACAAGTTAATTAGCACACACATAGGGGAAGCCTAGCTTCTAAAAACAATACATGTAACTAAAATGCATCATTCTTATATTTACGCTATACAAATCACTAAAATAGCCATAGTATCACATGTCTAAATGCAGTATGATGAGTGGGCGTCATCACCCCAGGACAGAAAGCGTATTACTGACAAGATCAGGTGAAAATAAAGAGAGAAAAGCCTGAAAGAGGAAACTAATGCAACCATCACATCTAAAGAATTGTAAGATGCAATATATTACATATATTCCCTTCAGTTGTTTCCTTGTTGACCAAATGTGGGTAACTAGGTGTCCCCCAAAAACACATTAGACTTTCCCTTTAACTACAAAGAACTTTCAGAGACAACGTAAGATTCTGTTTAGGAACAAGTGTCGTCCTGTCCATTTTCTATAATGAGATATGTTGTCTACATGAGTGTCTAAATACAAGCTTCGCGGTTTTACTGGCAGTGTATGGCTCTGAGTAAACACAGTACATTATCATTATCCTTCCTCCGTCACACTAATTATACTTTAAAATTTCCGAAACGCAGTGTGTGGCTTATCTAGCTTTGGCATCAGAGGCACAGAGGACTGAGAGTGAATCAGATTTGTAGGATGCTCATTTAGGAATTCTGACGCCTTAAAAGCCAACTCCACTCCAAACAACCCAAAAGTGACTCGGTATATGCAGTGCGGTGTATGGAGGAGTGGAAAGACCCATTGGAGGGATGAAACATTATCTCAACAAAGGAATGGTCCAAAGTAGGACGGCAAACGCTACAGGTCAATACTCGGCAGTTTTAAGGAAAAAGGACATTCTTCCAAGGGCAGTGAGGAGCACATTTTGGGCAGGGAGGACAATCGGTTGACAAGAGACGTGAAAGAGGACATCTACCATGTCAAACTTGAACAACCATCGATGAACAGAAGTAGAAGTCTCTGACACCATCTGAATTCAACATTTAATGCCGTTTTAATCTCTCTACTCCAGAAATTTGTCAACACTTCACAACTTCAGCCACCAGACTCAGATGATTGACACCTACCCAGACTGCCACCAAGGATGGGATTACTTGTCTAGAACAAGGTGGTTCCACAACTTTCATACCTCCAATCTTGCTCTTGGACAATAAACATCTGCCTTGACCCATCCCATGGATCAAGGTGTGGATATAAATGTTGGGGTATGTTTCTGGCACTCATTAGAACTGAAGAAGTGGCTTGGAGAATCTATGAAACGTCTTCAACATTTCAGAACTTGCCCAGTTGAATGTGACTAGCTAACTACTACTAGCTCCACCCAAAACAGGTATTTAAATTTTGAACAGGGGTCAGTATAATCACCTGCAAACTTTTTACATCAGTGACGTCACCATGGAAACTGTGTCTCCATTGGAGAACAGGTAACTCGTTTGCACCAATCAGGATTGTCCTGGATTGGCAAATTTGCCTGCTGAAGATTTCCATGAAATTTTAACAGATCTGGCCATTGTCTGCTCCTGGGACCCCCGGTGAGTGCTCCTAAGCTGCTTTGCAGACCCTCTCATGTTTTCTTGTGGTCTCATTTTCCCACAGCCAGTAAGGTGGGTCTTGTGTTTTAGGGTACAGCCCCTCTCCCCATATAATAGCATTACAAGAGCCCAAATCCTCTGCAAAAGTCAGAAACTCCATCTGATTCTGTTAGGGCTCCTTCACACGTGTTTTGATCTCTAAAGAGTGATCCACATTTAGATCACTCTTAAGAAAGCATTTGACAGACAGTGAGGAGGTATTGTATCACCTCTTCACCACCTGCTTTACGTTGTGTGGGGTGCTTGCAGACCGGCCCCATTCACCTGAATGAGTCAAGGTCGGTGAGCACTATGTCCGTATAAAGCAAAAAGAGGTGTAATCCCTTTTGTGACTAGCAAAGCATTGTGTCCATGGCACGTATACAACCCCAGTAAAAGAGGGAGCCCTTGAGGGGTAGATATGCAGCTTAACTTTGGGCTTTTCCCACAAGTTTGATAGTGTAAGGAGGCTGGCCTGAAGGACTAGGGGGTTTGTAGTGTGCATAGAGTAGTGTACATGGCCACAACTAGCATGCATGGCTCTTTCCAAACGAACCAAAGTGAGGGGGGGGGGGGGGGGGGGATAGTGTTGGGAACTCACAGGGGACATTACAAGGAGGCAGAGAAACACAGTAAGAAGGAATTTATGAAAAATAGATTACAGGGCCATTAAAGGGGTTGTAAACCCTCATGTTTTTTCACCTTAATGCATCCTATGTATTAAGGTGAAAAAACTTCTGTCACTGACCGGCCCCCCAGCCCCCCCGTTTTACTTACCTGAGTCCTGTATTCCCCCGCCGGAGATGCGCTCTTCCCCTCTTCCCGTTGCCTCGGCTCTTGATTGGATAGATTGATAGCAGCGCAGCCATTGGCTCCCCCTGCTGTCAATCAAATCCATGTGGCGCCAAGGGAGCGCTTCTCCTAGGGGGTTATGCGATGCGGGGAGGAGCTACCAGCGCCGCCGGGGGGGACCCCAGAAGTCAAGGATCGGGGCAACTCTGTGCAAGACGAACTGCACAGTGGAGGTAAGTTTGTTATTTAAGAAAAAAAAAACTAAGCCTTACAATCCCTTTAAGTAGTGGATGTCTGGGTTATTATTGAAGAATAACAATATCATTTTGGAGCTTTGTGTAAATGTAGAAGTTTGAATTAATTCCTGGCATGTTACAATATATGACAACAAAAAAAAAAACAAGTATATCATTTTTCAGACAAACTCCATCATTTATCATTTAAAAGTCCTTAACCACTTGCCTACTGGATACTTTCACCCCCTTCCTGCCCAGGCCCATTTTCAGCTTTCAGCACTGTCACAGGGGCTGGAAAATGTAATACAGGTATGTTCTACTCTAAATACAGGTGTAGCGCTCTCCTCGACCTCCAGAGGCCTGGGGGTGACCCCCAGAGTCAGGGAGGGCTGACAGTTCTCCTCAGGGGGCAGGTTACTAGGCATGGTGGGTGTGGTGCAAGATGGAAAGATGGGCGCCAGTCAATTTTTTAAAATGAACAAAGAGAGTTTTATTTCTCTTAACAGGAAGAGTGGAGAGAGGGTGAGGGCACAGGACACCCTTAGGCAAATGCAATAACAATAGGCAGACTCCGCAGACAAAAGTAAAACTAGGCAGACAGCACGAATCCCCGTAGCTGTACGTCGATTCGTGCAATAGATACAGTAGCGCGTGCATGGCGGCACCGGCACCACCCGCGATCGCTCTACAGAGAGCCAGAACGGGGATCTGTCAATTTAAACAAAGAGATCCCCGTTCTGACAGGAGAGTAGAGAGAGACTGTCTGTTTCTAGTGATTAGGAACAGCGATCTCTCTTCTCCTCCAGTCATTCCCTTCCCCCCACAGTTAGAAACACCTCCCAGGGAACACATTTAACCCCTTGATCGCCCCCTAGTGTTAACTCCTTCCCTGCCAGTGTCATTTATACAGTAATCAGTGATGTCACTGATGTCACTGGTCCCAAAAAAGTGTCAAAGGTGTCCGATGTGTCCGCCACAATGTCACAGTCCCGCTAAAAAATCGCTGATCACCGCCATTACTAGTAAAAAAAAAAATAGGAATAATAAAAATGCTATAAATCTATCCCCTATTTTGTAGATGCTATAACTTTTGCGCAAATCAATCAATATACGCTTATTGCGATTTTTCTTAACCAAAAATATGTCAAAGAATACATATCGGCCTAAACTTAGGAAGACAATTTTTTTAAAATATTTTTGTTGGGATGTTTATTATAGCAAGAAGTAAAAAATATAGTTGTTTTTTTTCAAAATTGTCGGTCTTTTTTTGTTTATAGCCTAAAAAATAAAAACCACAGAGGTGATCAAATACCACCAGAAGAAATCTCTATTTGTGGGGGGAAAAAGGACATTTATGTTTGGGTACAGCGTTGCACGATCGCGCAATTGTCAGTTAAAGCGACGCAGTGCCATATCGCAATAAATGGCCTGGTCATTAAGGGGGTAATTCCTTCCGGTCCTTAAGTGGTTAAGCTGAATGCAGCGATCTGTATCTTGTAGCAAGTGCTGTCTCCTATAGCAACCACTTCTCTCACAGTATCCCACTGAAGATCCTTAAGCTTAGCTCCCAGCTATCTGCTGAACTTCTCAAGCTTCACTCTCAGCCACCCGCTGGGTTCCTCAGACTCACACCTACCCGCTGGGTTCCTAGAACTCACACCTACCCGCTGGGTTCCTAGAACTCACACCTACCCGCTGGGTTCCCTCAGACTCACACCTACCCGCTGGGTTCCCTCGGACTCACACCTACCCGCTGGGTTCCTCAGACTCACACCTACCCGCTGGGTTCCTAGAACTCACACCTACCCGCTGGGTTCCCTCAGACTCACACCTACCCGCTGGGTTCCCTCGGACTCACACCTACCCGCTGGGTTCCTCAGACTCACACCTACCCGCTGGGTTCCTAGAACTCACACCTACCCGCTGGGTTCCTGTGACTCACACCTACCAGCTGGGTTCCTAGGACTCACACCTAACCGCTGGGTTCCTGGGACTCACACCTACCCGCTGGATTCCTGGGACTCACACCTACCCGCTGGGTTCCTAGGATTCACACCTACCCGCTGGGTTCCTGGGACTCACACCTACCCGCTGGGTTCCTGGGACTCACACCTACCCGCTGGGTTCCTTGGACTCACACCTACCCACTGGGTTCCTTGGACTCACACCTACCTACTGGGTTTCCTCGGACTCACACCTACCCGCTGGGTTCCTCGGACTCACACCTACCCACTGGGTTCCTTGGACTCACACCTACCTGCTGGGTTCCCTCAGACTCACACCTACCCGCTGGGTTCCTTGGACTCACACCTACCCACTGGGTTCCTTGGACTCACACCTACCCGTTGGGTTCCTCGGACTCACACCTACCCGCTGGGTTCCTCGGACTCACACCTACCCGCTGGGTTCCTCGGACTCACACCTACCCGCTGGGTTCCCTCTGACTCACACCTACCCGCTGGGTTCCCTCTGACTCACACCTACCCGCTGGGTTCCCTCTGACTCACACCTACCTACTGGGTTTCCTCGGACTCACACCTACCCGCTGGGTTCCTCGGACTCACACCTACCCACTGGGTTCCTTGGACTCACACCTACCTGCTGGGTTCCCTCAGACTCACACCTACCCGCTGGGTTCCTCGGGCTCACACCTACCCGCTGGGTTCCCTCAGACTCACACCTACCTGCTGGGTTCCTCGGACTCACACCTACCCGCTGGGTTCCCTCGGACTCACACCTACCCGCTGGGTTCCTCGGACTCACACCTAACCGCTGGGTTCCCTCGGACTCACACCTACCCACTGGATCCTTCAAGCTCTACTTACAGCTACCCTCTGTACATCTTGGATGAGTTCTCTCCTGAAGCTTTCCCAACACTCCACAGTCCTCGGTTGATGAAGAGTCTGCTCTGGTACTCCTTCATAACTCCATCCCTTTGACACCTACCTCCGGCAACAAGAGTGGTCGTCTCTCTGGCAACTTTTTCTCCTATACCTCCTGGCAATGATCAGGATCCCCTCGGGGCTGAGCCCCTTTACACGTGGCTAGGCCTCAGGATTCAGGCCTACACCTTTGCTGCTGCTCCACACACACACACACACCCAGGCTCCCAGGTGGAAAGAACCCCGATCACCTGACTCTCCCCGAAGAAATAGACTATCCCAGCAGCCTCAGCGGCCAAAGTAACTCCTGCTGATTAGCTGAGAAAAGCATATTCACTCATAACCTGAATTCACTGTAATCTATCATACTAATGCCAAAGTTAACAGTGCCACCTATTGACAGAAGAGAGAAATCACAATTAAATCTAAGATTAGGAGAAACCCATTTGATCAAGACTACAAATTTGCCAGGCTAGTTACCACCTAGCACAACTAAATTTACTAGCAGCCCTGTTTTGGACAAGGGTGCTACACAGGTGAAATGTGTAAGGTGTTCCAAAGGTGAACTTAATTGGAAAAAAAATGACATATACCCAGTGAAGTGACTTGCCTCAGGTAATACACAGATAAAACAAAGTGCAGCATTTATAAAGCTTGTCTAATCTTTCAGATAGCAGGGGGCAGAGAGCTGAAGTTACACTTTGCAGAGTTCAGTGAGAGCTGATTGGAGGGAAGGGACAAGCCCCCCCACCCCTTCACACAGCACACAGGAACAGAGCTGAGGCTATCAATTAGAGGCTGTGTGCTGGAGATCCCTCCCTTGTCACCTTTTTTCTCTTGAAAACCTGTGAGAAGTGACTGATGCAGATAGCAGAGGAAGGAGGCGGCAGACAGAAATGACACTTAGTGCTCTGGAATGAGACGAGTACACACTATAGAGGGTTATCCTTTGTTCATGTACCATATCAGAGGTTTACAAGCACTTTAAGCTCCAGTCTGTGACTTTACGTAGTATAAGATGATGTCATTAGTCTGTTGCAGGCAGGAGGAAGCATTTCCTCAGTCTCCCCTCCCCCAGAGATTAGACTGTACATTGTAACTTTGTAGCAAGTCACAAGCTAAAAGGCTGCATCAGGGGCTGATCTGTGTTGGATATTTGTGAACACAGCCAAGAACTGCACTAACACCAGGATTGCCATGGCTGTGTCATCTCTGAGCCGGCATCTTAGTCCAGAAAGCTGCCCCTGAATGATACCTGAACAAAACTGGCTCCGTTCTTCTGGAGATGAAAACAGATGACGGTATTGTCAGGGGGAATATTGTGATCTTTTTAAGAGGTCATAAGTAATGGAAGTGTTACACTTTTACATTACTAGCATGTATGTACCTAATGCTAGATCCACTTTAATTACTTTTAATGTCAGTTCTGCAGACGGTGTCACACCTGGATGATTCTTTTGACCCTTTTCCAAGTCTGTAAGAAGTGCAACACGGATTCCCAACGGGACACCTTGTGTTTAGTGTAATAGCTGTTTCTGTGACATAGTGGGAGGGGCTTATATATGTCTGATAAATGGAAGTGTGCTTAGGCTGTGACATTAATGGAAGAATGTAACAATCTGAGTGACAGGAGAGCTTTATTTCATAGCACAAATGTTGGCTGATCTGCTTTCTTGTAGGAGGTTGTAATGTACATGATAGAAATATATTTCATTTTAAACATAACAGATATAAATGGTAATATGTTATACTTTTAAACGAACAGTCATTCCTAATATTCTGAAAAAATATAATGGATGATGTCTCCACCTAGTGGTTGAATTTGAAATTGCGACTCAGAATAAGATTAATGGAGGGTAATAAAGTGTAAAATATCCACTTGAAGACCAGTCCTTTTCTGGCTCTTTTTGTCTACAAGTTTAAATCACAATTTTTTGCTAGAAAATTACCTATAACCTTCAAACATTATATATATATATATATATCTATCTATCTATATATATATATATATATAGATAGATATATCTATATATATATATAGATATATATATACAGTATCTGACAAAAGTGAGTATACCCCTCACATCTTTTCATGTGACAACACTGAAGAAATACAAGAACATATTTGGGGGGCACACCATACAATGCGTTTAAATTCAAGATGGTGCTGATATAAGACCTACAAACAGTACAAAACATATTACAGCGCACACATACAAGAATGACATTTCCTGCAGGGCTAGTTAAAAACACCTGAACATATTCAAAAAATACGGGGGTTCTTGTATGTGTGCGCTGTAAAATATTTTGTACTGTTTGTAGGTCTTATAGCAGCACCATCTTGAATTGTTCTTGTATATTGTAATAGGCCCTGACCAGGTTTTTTGGGCTGGAGCACCCCTCCCCCTCCTCATTACCTCTTATTTAGTGGCCACCAGTGTATAGGATGTATCCCCTTCAGTTCTCCCACATAGAGGAGTTCAGCTCCCGTGGTTGAGACACAGGATCTTCCATTCTTTTACTAGTGTAGGACCCACTAATTTGGGGTACTTTGTCGTAGTAAGTGGGCTTAGCACTTTATGACCATATAGTGTGACCAAACCCCCGTATTTTTTGAATATGTTCAGGTGGTTTTAACTAGCCCTGCAGAAAATGTCATTCTTGTATGAGTGCGCTGTAAAATATTTTTAACACTGAAGAAATGACACTTTGCTACAATGTAAAGTAGTGAGTGTACAGCTTGTATAACCGTGTAAATTTGCTGTCCCCTCAAAATAACTCAACACACAGCCATTAATGTCTAAACTGCTGGCAACAAAAGTGAGTACACCCCTAAGTGAAAATGGCCAAATTGGGCTCAAAGTGTCAATATTTTGTGTGGCCACCATTATTTTCCAGCACTGCCTTAACCCTCTTGGGCATGGAGTTCACCAGAGCTTCACAGGTTGCCACTGGAGTCCTCTTCCCCTCCTCCATGATGACATAACTGAGCTGGTGGATATTAGAGACCTTGCGTTCCTCCACCATCCGTTTGAGGATGTCCCATAAATCCTCAATAGGGTTTAGGTCTGGAGACATGCTTGGCCAGTCCAACACCTTTACCCTCAGTTTCTTTAGCAAGGCAGTGGTCATCTTGGAGGTGTGTTTGGGGTCATTATCATGTTGGAATACTGCCCTGTGGCCCAGTCTCCGAAGGGAGGGGATCATGCTCTGCTTTGTCCCTTTCCTCCACTCGCCGGTGTTTCTCAGGCTTACCGTTTTCCCTGCGACACCCCAAAAATGATCCCACAGTGCAGCCCGCTGGTCACAGAGGCAATGAGAGAAAGTGATCCAGCAGCTAATGAGTCACTCAGACTGCTTTTATGAGAAAGAAGAAGAAAAAATACCAGGGTCATGGCCGATAGCTTCAGCCATAATCCCAATAAAACACTTGCAAACCACAGTGTATATATACATATTGTGGACAGGAAGTGGATATAATGCAATCCTCTAAACACACATTGATGTACACATATAATATATAAAACACCTTTTCATTGCTTTAAAGGGTAACTCCACTATTGAGGGAAAAATAGCAAATAAAATAAAAAATAATATAGCACATACAATTGCAGCACAAGCCATATTGTAATTGGATTTTATTAAAATGACCTTTCCTTTTCAATCTGCAGCTGTCATTTTTTGTAAAATGCAATATGGCTATGGATGGTGTACAGAACGCCCCCCAGAAATGTAATTTCCTGATTGCGTGATCGGCTGACTGATTTTCCCAGGAGTTTGCAAGATACAAGTCAGATTTGGGGCATCCCCTGCAACAAAAATGTCATTTTTGGGGAGATACTCCTGAAGGGAAAAAAATCATGTCTAAAGGGATGCAGACCCTGCCACTTTCCTCATTAGAGCCCTGCAAATGCAGCAGCTGATTGATAATTATAAAGTCACTCCCATTCACATTTACCCCCTCAACATTTAGGGGGGGGTGCCGGTCCCGGCCCCTTACCATGTGATCAGCTGTCAGCCAATGACAGCTGATCACATGATGTAAACAAAAGATCGGTAATCGTTTTTTTTTTTTACTCACGCTGACAGTGCGAGTAGAAAAAAAAGCCGACTCGGATGTGAGGGACATCGGTTCCCAAGTGGAAGAGGCACATCTGCCTCATCAGTGCCACCTAATAGTGCTACCTAACAGTGCCCACAAGTGCCACCTATCAATGCCCACCTGTAGTGCCAATCAGTGCCACCTGGCAGTGCTGCCCATCACTGCCACCCAATAAGTGCCCATCTCTGCCACCCATCAGTGCCCATCACTGCCGCCTATCAGTGCCCATCACTGCCGCCTCATCAGCGTACATCAATGAAGGAGAAAAATGACCCGTTTTAAATTTTTTATAACAAAATATAAAAAAATGTAAAATTATTTTTTTTTAAATTCAGTTTTTTACATTTTTTTAACAAAAAGTAAAAGCTGCAGAGGTGATCAAATACCACCAAAAGAAAGCTCTATTTGTGGTGAAAAAATTATAAAAATTTCATTTGGGTACAGTGTTGTATGACCGCGCAATTGTCATTCAAAGTGCGTCAGCACTGAAAGCTGAAAATTGGTCTGGACATTCCCCTCTGGGTGATCTGTGTACATTGCAACAATTTTAACAAACTTTGTAGCAGATTCCTACCTTTTGTTGTTCTAAAGGAAATAGCTGTTTGTGTGTCTGTGTCCATGTGAAGTGAATCTAATGGGAGTGATTTTATTAGGGCCGAAACAACTAATCGATGATGAAATGAATCGATTCCTATTTTCATAATCGATTCACTGGGCCGTAACATAATGGGGTTAAAAAAAACCTAAAATGAGCCCTTTATAGTACAAAAAGAGCAAAAAATCGCTACTGTAAATATTATTTGCACAGTTCCACATTAAAAAAAGGAACCCTTTACAGTAGTGATTATTTGCTCTTTTTGTACTATAAAGGCCTAGTTTTAGTTTTTTTACCCCGATTATGTTACTAAACGTCTTAGGCCTGGATCACACCTATGTGTTTTTTGGTGCTTTTTGTAGAAACCTACTACACTTCATTTAACATAGTTTCCTATGGGACACGTTCATATCTATGCTTTTTTCAGCCGCTCTATTTGGAAAGAGTCCGGGACTTTTTTCAACACAAAACTGTGTTTTTTTGGTTCAATAGACTTCAATGGAGAAGCTGCAGAAAAGCATGTAATGCGTTTTTGCAGCAATTTGTGTTTTTTAATCTGCCCAACAACAAATTGGTAAAAAAAAAAAAAAAAGCATAAAAAATTTTTTAAAAAATCAAAAACGCGAATTGCAGCAAAATCACGTGCGCAAAAATCAAAACGCACAGCAAAAAGCACTGCAGAAACAGATCCAAAGCAAACTGCATAGGTGTGTACCAAGAATTTTGTTTGAAAATTTCACTTGCTTTTAACATTCTGTTTCAAAATGAATGTAATTTCTGAACGAAAACCACATACACTGTCTGAAAATTCCTTTCACCAAAAAATGTTCTATTATTTCTAAATTTTCCCATCACTGTGGTTGAAAACGAACGTCGATTTGACCCCGCTAAAATCTGCAAGACAGTCTAACTTTCTTTTTTTAAATAAAAAAAAAATGATCTGAGTCTGATGATATTTACCAGCTTCAACCTCTAATAGTATATACAGTATATCTCCTCTAATAGTATATACAGTATATCTCTTCTAATAGTATATACAGTGCAGTATATATCTCCTCTAATAGTATATACAGTATATCTCTTCTAATAGTATATACAGTACAGTATATATCTCCTCTAATAGTATATACAGTTCATCTCTTCTAATAGTATATACAGTATATCTAGTCTAATAGTATATACAGTATATATCTCCTCTAATAGTATATACAGTATATCTCTTCTAATAGTATATACAGTATATATCTCCTCTAATAGTATATACAGTATATATCTCCTCTAATAGTATATACAGTATATCTCTTCTAATAGTATATACAGTACAGTATATATCTCCTCTAATAGTATATACAGTATATCTCTTCTAATAGTATATACAGTATATCTAGTCTAATAGTATATACAGTATATATCTCCTCTAATAGTATATACAGTATATCTCTTCTAATAGTATATACAGTATATCTCTTCTAATAGTATATACAGTATATATCTCCTCCAATAGTATATACAGTATATCTCTTCTAATAGTATATACAGTATATCTCTTCTGTCTGTTATTCTCAGAGTGGATTAGATATTTTGCTCCCTAACCATATAGTTGGTTATTTATATTTACCACTGCATAGAGATATTTAAGAATAAATTGCCTTTTTTTAAACTTTACATATTAACTAAATTATACACCACACTTTTAAAGGTTATTAACCGATTAATCGAATCGAAACAACAATTAGCCAACTAATCGATTATGAAAATACTCGTTAGTTGCAGCCCTAGATTTTATAATTATCAATCAGCTGCTGCACTTGCAGGGTTCTAATGAGGAAAGTGGCAGGGACTGCATCCCTTTAGATGTGATTTCCCTTTGGAAGTATCTCACCAAAAATGTTATTTTTGTTGCAGGGGATGCCTAAAATCTGACTTGTATCTTAGTGTAGACTTCTGTGAAAATCACTGAGCCAATCACACAAGCAGGAAATGTTTCTGGGGGGGCGTTCTGTATACATTCTGTGTACAGAACGCCTCCAGGTAGTCATATTGCATTTTACAGAAAATTACTGAAGATTGAAAAGGAAAATTCATTTTTAATAACATTCAATTCCAACATGACTTAGGTCAGAATTGTATGCTTTTTTATTTGCTATTTATTTTTTCCCACGATAGGGCAGTTGCCATTTAAATTGGCCTGGTATTGAATTTGGGGGGAACCACACATTGGGGGTTATTTACTAAAGGAAAATCCACTTTCCACTACAAGTGCAAACTACAAGTGCAAACTGAACTTGAAATTGCACTGAAAGTGCACTTGAAGGTGCAGTCGCTGTAGATCCGGGAGGGGACATGCGAGGAAAATAAAAAACAGCATTTTAGCTTGCACATGATTGGATGATAAAATCAGCAGAGCTTCCCCTCATTCAGATCTACCCCTCAGATTTACAGCGACTGCACTTCCAAGTGAACTTGCAGTGCAAAGTGGATTTGCCTTTCGTAAATAACCCCCATTTCATTGGACCTCCCTTAAAATTAATACTAGACCCCTCACTAAATAAAAAAAAAAGTAACTATTGCAATAACCAAATGTATCTTTCTTTTTATAAAGTGTCACTATGCTGTATTAGGTTACATTTAAAGGCAGCTAAACAGCAGTTTTTAAGAAAAAAAGAGTTTTGTCAAGGAGTTGTACTGTAACATTTGACAAAGTGGTCATGAGCAGAGGAGAGGACTAGGGATGCACTGACATGCCGTTACCAGTACTCGTGAAAATGCTCCCGAAACCAATACTTTGCAGCGCGATTTGCGTCAATACAAAATGAATGGGTGCGAATCGCATTGCAAAGAATTGCAAGAGATTTGAACAGGAATGGGGTGCGATTCCTGCCCAAATCTCATGCAATTTCCCCCTCCGCTCCTGTGTGTGTGAGTGAGTGTAAAGAAAGGGAAAAGCACCATCTAATGGGCAGTTTATTAAACATGGTTTAACTCACATTAAGTACATATCTGGTCAAATGCAAAATCTCCATAGTGTCCCGGTCCCGCTGATAATAGCGAATCACGACCACTGGAGGTGCTCACACGGCTGGAGGATATGTAGTGGTGGTCCACTCCCAAGCTGACACCATTTCGGCCCTATACCCACAGGGGTCCCAGAACTTCTCCTCCAGCCCTGTGAGCACCTAAAGCGGCCGTGATTTGCTATCATCGGCGGGACCGGGACACCTATGCAGATTTTGCATTTGACCAGATATGTACTTAAAATGATTGTAAAGTCTCGTTTTCAAAAATAAACAACAAACATGTTATACTTACCTCCTCTGTGCAGTTGGTTTTGCACAGAGCATAGCTCCCAACTGTCCCTGATTTCGAGGGACTGTCCCTGATTTGGAGCAATGTCCCTCTTTCCTCCACATTTATCCCTCATTTTGGTCTCATCTATATAGATGTATATAAAATGCTATTTTTATCTTTCAAAAAGTGTTTCCCAGCGCTAAACCTTTCATCTGATTTCTAAATTGCTGCATTTGTAAATTTTAAAAGCCAATATAAGGGAATAGCTGTGGTAAAAAAAGCACTTGTGGATTTAATAAAACTTTTTTTTGGTTAATTCTCCTTTAAGTGGGTGTAGCAGGGGGCGTGTCCTATGCCTACATACATTTGCTAGTAGGTGTCCCTCATTCACATCTCAAAATGTTGGGAGGTATGACAGAGCAGCCCGGATCCTCCTCTTTTTGGGTCCCTCTTCGCTGCTCCTGGCCCCTTCCTTCTGTCGAGTGCCCCCACGAGCAAAGAACTTGCTATGGGGGCACCCAAGCCGAGTCACAGCTCCCTATGTCCATTCAGACACGGAGCCCCGACCCGGCCCCGCCCCGCCCCTTCTCTCCGCTGCTGTGTCTCAGCCAATCAGGAGGAGAGTCCTGGATCTCTAAGACACTCGTGGACATCGCTGGAGAGAGAAGGGGCTCAGGTAAGTGATTAGGGGGGTGCTGGGGAGGCTGCTACACACAGAAGGTTTTTTTTTATCTTAAAGTGGAGTTCCACCCACTTTTACAACTCTTCAGCATCCCTCACTAAACTGTGCACTGTAAACAAATTGGATATTTTTTTATTTTTTTTCTCAGTACCTACTGTATATCTGCTGTATTCATTTTTCACTTCCTCTTCCCTGGCCGCGGCCCATCACATCATTTCCTGTTTGCAATGCCTTCTGGGAAGGGGCGGCAACTTCCTCTGAGACTGCCGTTGCTAGGGAAACCTGACCTGAAACCTATTACACTGCTTGTGCTGCACTGAGCATGTGCGAGATCTGCAAGGATGAGATCCAGGAAGAAATACAGTCTGGCTTCAGATGCCCACACTTAAGATGGCCACGGCCTGCTGTAAGTTTCTAGAATACATTATACTTTTGTATTATAGGGGTATTTTTATTTAAAAAGTATAATTTCGGCCAGAACACCACTTTAATGCATAGAATGCATTAAGATGAAAAACCTTCTGCCTTTACAACTCTTTTTATTAAACTGCCCACTAGATGGCACTTTTCCCTTTTTATATACACACAAACACAGGCACACCTCCCAACTTTTTGATATGGGAATGAGGGACACCTATCAGCAAAAGTATGCAGGCATAGGACACACCCCTTGCCACGCCCCCTTAAAGGAGAATTGTACAAAAAAACAAGATTGGTTAAACCCACAAGTGCTTTTTTTTCCCACTACTATTCCTTTATATTGGCTTTTGGAATTTACAAATGCAGCAATTTAGAAATCAGATGAAAGGTTTAGCACTGGGAAACACTTTTTGATAGATAAAAAGTGCATTTTATATACAACTATATAGATCAGACCAAAATGAGGGACAAATAAGGAGGAATGAGGGACAGAGGGACATTGCTCCAAATCAGGGACAGTCCCTCGAAATCAGGGACACTTGGGAGCTATGCACACAGGAACGGTGGGGGAAATCGCATTTGATTCTTTGCAGGGTGATTTGCGCCCATTTAATTTGTATTGATGCAAATCGCACCGCAAAGAATCAGTACTTGGTATCAGCGAGTACTTAAAATATTGATACTCGTACTCGCCTATAAAAATGGAAAAAAAGTATTGGTGCAACCCTAGAGAGGACCCAACAAGCAGAAGACTTGTGAAAAAAAAAAATATACAAAATGAAAAAACTAAGTAAATATAACGGAGAGAGTGAAGAACCCAGCAAATATGTAATAGGTAGTAAAAGTTACAAAGGTGAACTTATGCTTCAGCCCAAACTAGGCCACAGAATCCCTGCACGTACACAAACGCCTTTGAAATGAATAGGCTTACTTGCCGCATTTATGCTGAAAAATATGTGTTAACTGGAGGTGAAAAGTGCAAGACTTCGATTTTAAAAACCCCGGCTCGGGTTTCCGCTCTCTCCCAGCCAAGATTCATGAAAAAGTTTACCTAAGCTGTTAAGAAGAAAGTGAAAGGAGAACGGCCCTCCGATGTTTCCTGGCCAACAGGTTAATGTAGACGATATACAATGTTCTGTTTGCAGAAGTAACTTGTTGGAGAGAAGTCGCGTGGGGGGGGGACCCCAATAGAAGTCATACAGAGGTGTTAATAATATGAGCCGACTCCTTTATTTGTTGGAGTAAGATTAAGATCGGATTGCAAGATTACTTTTTTAGATAGTCTTATTTTGTTGGTGATGGTAAAAGCTGTCAGATCCAAGGAATTATGTGTAATTACATGTTGGGTCCTGATCAGACAGGATTAATATAATCTATAATAAAGCAAGTATTTTTATATATGCTTGTTGACTAAAAAAATACATTATAATTTTATTTTGGTACTGTAACGATCTGGGGTGATTATGCTCAAGTGGTGTATGCGTTTTCAGGAACGCCGGTCAATCCAGACTGTATTTTTTAAGGGCGTGGCAGCCCAATTTTATTTAAATGAAACAAACTTCACATAAAGTCTTCCCTCGCAGGGGGTTCCACCATCCTTGTATAACAGAAAAAATTCAGCCTCCCGGCCCACTCAATCTTACTTATTCAAACTCCCTCCTGGAGCTTACTTGCTCAGCTGCGTGCTGCTTGGTCGCGGGCCAGATCTGCCTCCTACAGACATACTAGAGAGCGCCTGTCCCTCTTTCGTGGCGCCGTCTACACCTAAAAGCCCTCCCGACTCCCACACCAGGCCACCTGCCTGAAGGGTGGAGCTGTTCCCAAGTCTGAGCCCTGAGCTCTCTTCCCGAGGGGAATATAAACACAGCCCACAGGTGTGCAATCATCATGCCTGTCTTTGCAAAAACCAGGCTGAAGGTGCTAATACACACGGAGACCTGGGGTCGCCTCTCCACATATCCCCCCCCCCCTATCTCGCACCGGAGGGAGCAATACAAAACCCTTCTTCCTAAAGGGGCACTCCACCTACCTCTTTTTCCGGGTGTGTTTCCACATGCACTTCTCCCTAATCTTTGGGGCCCTCCCTTTCTTTTCACCTCCCCCAGACCTACTCTCCCAGGACTGTAGGGGGCCTACTTCTACACCCACTGTCAGTAACTGACTTCTCTGAGTACCTGGCTCAACTTCAACTAGCGCTATCTGTTTTCCAGGTTCGCTAATACCTGTGTGGTTACCCTTGGCAACCCACTTCTCAAAAATGCAACATCACCAAGAGCTCTTGTCCCATCACCTGCTAGGACAGTGTCTGAGGAGGGACCACACAGAGGCCAGCAGTTACTCCCTATGGGACCTTCAACCAGACCTACTCTCCCAAGACTGTAGGGGGCCTACTTCTACACCCACTGTCAGGAACTGACTGCTCTGAGTACCTGGCTCAACTTCAACTAGCACTATCAGTTTTCAAGGTTCGGTAATACCTGTGTGGTTACCCTTGGCAACCAACTTCTCAAAAATGCAACATCACCAAGAGCTCTTGTCCCATCACCTGCTAGGACAGTGTCTGAGGAGGGACCACACACAGGCCAGCAGTTACTCCCTATGGGACCTTGCCACAGTTTCACATTGCCCCCTGTTGTCCAACACTCCATCAGTGACTGTTCTTGCACAACACTTTTTTCCCACAACTATTTCTTTTACCGCTGGCATTTCTGATACCTCTGGCTTGTCCAACAGGGCTCCAGAGTGCCTCTCATACACAACCTTTGTATGAAGCAATCCAGCACACTGAGAGACAACTTTCCACATTAATCCAAAACATTGCATGAAACGATTCCACCATTTGTGGTACCAGGTCTCCAAATGCAGTAGAGGACGGCAGGATATATACTGTCTGTACACTCCATGATGCTAACATTTCCTTAAGCATATCTGTCATCACAAAATACACATTTTTCTCTTTATGTGTCGTGGGCAAGATTTCTGCTGTGCATTTATGCTCACTTGGACCTTCAAACATGAGAGTGTTAATCTCTGCAACAGCCAACACCCCTTGGCCTATAGACTGTTCAGCAGACGCCTCTCCTGGCACAGCAGCCATAGTGTCCACTACACCTTTAGCCACAGAAATTTCTTTCAGCTCTGCTATTCGTCTCTTGGCCTAGTCATCCCAATAGTTTATGCTCTGTAGCACTGCATCCGCCCAAGGAGGCATAGACAGACCAAGAGGCTCAACAGCATCTGAAACACTTTTCTTGTCAGTTCTTCACTTCTCAAGAACATGATCATGATCATCATCATCAACATTGTCAGAAATACAATTCTCATTATCATTCCTGACTTCCACGGTTGCTAGGGGCAATGGCATACATCTCTCAATGGTCACCCCTGACATCTCTGGTTGCAACACGACATTTTCACCACTTGTCTTCCTGCTATACAGAAGACAGTATGCGACTGGTCTAAACTACGTAGCATGTTCACCAATGCCAGGAGCCTGGCTGACAAGATGGGAGAACTATAGATACTGTTGTTCAAGGAGGATTTAGATTTTGTTGGAATTTCAGAGACTTAGTTCAACAGCTCTCATGATTGGGTGGCAACCATTCAAAGGTATTCCCTTTATCATAGGGATAAGGAGGGTAAAAAAGGGGGAGGGGTATGCCTGTATATCAAGAATAATGTACAAGTGAATGTGAGAGATGACATCAGTAGGGGAGCTAGGGAGGAGGTAGAGCTCCAAAGGGATGAAACTAAGGGGAAAGTGATACTGGGAGCATGCTATAGGCCCCCTAACCTGAGGGAGGAGGGGGAGACTGACCTCCTATCACAAATTGGATTAGCGGCAAGGATGGGAGGTGTCATCATAATGGGGAACTTTAATTATCCAGACATAGACTGGGTGGAAATAACCGCACATTCATCTAAGGCTTGCTAGTTCCTAAATGTCTTGCAGGACAATTTCATGGGTCAGATGGTAGAGGCACCAACTAGAAACAAAGCGTTACTAGACCTACTAATTAACAACAATACAGACCTGATCACAGATGTGGAAATACGGGCAATTTAGGTAACAGCGATCACAGGTCAATTAGCTTTAATATAAATTACACAAATAGGAAGCATAAGAGGAATACAAAGCACTGAATTTCAAAAGAGCCAACTTCCCTAAACTACGTACCTTGCCAGAAGATATAAATTGGGATAAAATCTTAGGAACAAAGAGTGCGGAGGAAAGATGGGTTTGCTTTAAGAGCATATTAAATAAGGGCATTAGCCAATGCATCCCATTGGGAAATAAATTGAAAAGAGTGAACAGAAGTCCTGGATGCAAGGCTGAGGGATCATCATCAGCAGAATTCAGACTTTACCAAAAATGCAACAAGAAATGTAAGGGTGCAATTAGAGCGGCTAAGATAGAACACAAAAGACTCATAGCGGAGGAGAGCAAAAAATGCCCCCAAAAATTTCTTTAAGTATATAAACAGTAAAAGAAGGAGGACAGACCATATTGACCCCATAAAGAATGAGGAAGGGAATCTGGTTACAAAGGATGGTGAGATGGAGAAGGTATTGAATTTATTCTTCTCCTCAGTCTTCACGAGGGAATCGGGGGGCTTCAGTAACCAAAACTGCAGTGTTTATCCTCATGACACATCACAGGAAGCACCTCCATGGTTAACAGAGGACAGAATTAGAAATAGACTTGAAAAACTTAACAATAATAAGTCACCGGGATCCGGGATTCCTTAGGGAACTCAGTCAAGTAATTGCCAGACCATTGTTCCTAATTTTTACTGACAGTCTACTGAATGGAATGGTACCAGCCGATTGGAGAAAAGCCAATGTAGCACCAATATTTAAAAAAGGGCCAAAATACATTCCTGAGAATTATAGACCAGTTAGCCTAACATCACTAGTATGTAAACTCTTGGAGGGGAAAATAAGGGACTATATACAAGATTTTAGTAATGAAAATGGTATCATTAGCAGTAATCAGTGTGATTTATGAAGAATTGTTCTTGCCAAACCAATCTATTAAGCTTCTATGAGAAGGTGAGCTGCCATCTAGATAAAGGAAGGCCCGTAGACGTGGTGTATCTGGATTTTGCAAAAGGATTTGACACAGTTCCCCATAAACGTTTACTGTACAAAATAAGGTCCGTTGGCATGGACCATAGGGTGAGTACATGGATTGAAAACTGGCTACAAGGGCGAGTTCAGAGGGTGGTGATAAATGGGGAGTACTCGGAATGGTCAGGGGTGGGTAGTGGGGTCCCCCAGGGTTCTGTGCTGGGACCAATCCTATTTAATTTATGCATAAACAACCTGGAGGATGGGGTAAACAGTTCAATCTCTGTATTTGCAGACGATATTAAGTTAAGCAGGGCAATAACCTTGCAAGTAGATCTGAACAAATTAATGGGGTGGGCAACTACATGACAAATGAGGTTTAATGTGGAAAAACGTAGAATAATGCATTTGGGTGGCAAAAATATGAATGCAATCTATACACTGGGGGGAGAACCTCTGGGGGAATCTAGGATGGAAAAGGACCTGGGGGTCCTAGTAGATGATAGGCTCAGCAATGGCATGCAATGCCAAGCTGCTGCTAACAAAGCAAACAGAATATTGGCATTAAAAAGGGGATCAACTCCAGAGATAAAACGATAATTCTCCCGCTCTACAAGACTCTGGTCCGGTGTCTTGCCGAGAAAGTTCCCCCGGCAGATAAGGACCCCCCTGTACTGCGCAGGCGCAGCGCCTGCGCAGTACGAACGACTAGGAGCCGCCAAAAATAGCCGAAGCTGAGAAACTTCAATCAGCTGTACACGGCGCCTGCGCCCTGGGTCCAGGTTCAAGTCCCACCATCCAAGTGGACCTAGAGGGGGAATAAAAAAGTGCAGAGTGAAGTGAGGCCTTGCCCGAAGCGTGGCGAGCGAAGCGAGCCCGCGAGGGGCTCTCTTACAGGCGCCGTGTACAGCTGATTTGTATTCTTTTCGGCTTCGGCTATTTCCGCCGGCTCCTACTGCGCAAGTGCTGCACCTGCGCAGTAGAAGGGGGTCCTTATCCGCCGAGGGGAACTTTCTCGGCAGAACACCGGCCGCACCTAGAGTATACTGTCCAGTTCTGGACACCAGTACTCAGGAAGGATGTACTGGAAATGGAGCGAGTACAGAGAAGGGCAACAAAGCTAATAAAGGGTCTGGAGGATATTAGTTATGAGGAAAGGTTGTGAGCACTGAACTTATTCTCTTTGGAGAAGAGACGCTTGAGAAGGGATATGATTTCAATATACAAATACCGTACTGGTGACCCCACAATAGGGATAAAACTTTTCCGTGGAAGAGAGTTTAATAAGACTCGTGGCCACTCATTACAATTAGAAGAAAAGAGGTTTAACCTTAAACTACGTAGAGGGTTCTTTACTGTAAGAGCGGCAAGGATGTGGAATTCCCTTCTACAGGTGGTGGTCTCAGCGGGGGGCATCGATAGTTTCAAAAAACTAGATAAGCACCTGAAAGACCACAACATACAGGGATATACAATGTAATACTGACATATAATCACACACATAGGTTGGACTTAATGGACTTGTGTCTTTTTTCAGCCTCACCTACTATGAAAGTATGTAATCAGGGGCACTCTGATGGAGACCCTAATCCAAGGGGGGGTTCTGATGGGATGGGACATTGATGTAAGTGGGGACTTTGATAGGGATCCAGATGTAAGGTGGAGCTTTAATGGGGGCACTGATGTAAGGGAGGGAGGACTTTGATAGGGATCCAGATGTAAGGTGGGACTCTGATGGGGACACTGATGTAAGGGTGAGAGGGCTCTGATGGGACATTGATGTAAGTGGGGACTTTGATAGGGATCCAGATGTAAGGTGGGACTCTCATGGGGACCCAGATGTAAGTGAGGTAGAAGAAGGAAACCTCTCTGCTGGGCCATTGTATTCTGACAGTGGGAATTCAGAATACACTGATCAGCGCTGCAGCCCGTTAATCGAGAAACATTTCTAACATTCCCTCTCGATCTAAAATTCTGTTAATCAGAAACGACCATAGATGGAATGAAATTCATCTGGTCCTCGCTGAACCGGTCTAATTTCAATCCTTCTATGGCAAGACCAAGGAGGACTCTGATGATGTTATCATTTGTTTGGAATCATATCATACTAAATCCAAAAAAAACAAAAAAGATCCCAGTAAAACGTATCAATTAATTTGTTACTCATTGATCTATAAAATGTATCTATTTTTTTTCCTGCCCCCAAATATTTGTAAAATAAACAATGTGGTCTTGAACATTTCGGAGATCCCTGCATTAAGGTGACAAATCTGCGCTGTAGGGCACCACAATACATAGTAATATCACATTATGTAAAAAAGGGTAATTCTAGCATGTTAGGGTTTGTTGTCTTAATGCAACGCACCTAAACTAAAAAAAGAAGTTCTGGCTGCACATAAAGTGTAATTAGTTAACCTCTTGCTGACCGCCCCACGTACATTTATTGCAGGGCGGCGGCGGCTGCTGAGCCCAGATTCGCGTCCAGGTACCTGATCCTGCACTTCTGGGTCTGCGGCTACCGGCGACTCGCTCCCGCTGTGAGTGGACACAGCGGGAGCCAATCAGCAGGTCCTGTGGACTCAATGCCCGCCGGGACCCGCTGATCGTTCCCGACAGAGGCAGAATGGCGGTCTCTCTATGTAAACAAGGCAGATCGTCGTTCTGTGACAAGGGAAGGTAGTGATCCTGTGTTTCTGCTGAGCGGAAACGCGGATCTCTGCCCCCCCCTTCCGGTAAAATCACCTCCCCCCACACGGTTAGCAAGCACTCCCTAGGCACACAGGTAACCCTTTGATCGCCCCTGATGTTAACCCCTTCCCAGCCAGTGTCATTAGTACAGTGACAGTGCTTATTTTTTAGCACTGATCACTATATTCGTGTTACTGGTCCCCAAAAAAGTATCAAAAGTGTTAGTTAGTGTCCGTTTTGTCCGCCGCAATGTCGCAGCCCTGCTATAAGTGGCTGATCGCCGCCATTACTAGTTAAAAAATAAATAAATAAAAATTCCATAAAAATATCCCATGGTTTGTAGACGCTATAACTTTTGCGCAAACCAACTAAAAATACGCTTATTGGGATTGTTTTTTTTTTACCAAATATATGTAGCTGAATATATATTGATCTAATTGATGAAAAAATTAGATTTTTTACATTTCTTATTGGATATGTTTTATAGCAGAAAGCAAAAAATATTGTTTTTTTTCAAAATTTTCTGTATTTTTTTTGTTTATAGCGCAAAAAATAAAGACCGCAGAGGTGATTCAAAAGAAAGCTCTATTTGTGGGAAAAAAAGGACGTCAATTTTATTTGGGTACAACGTCACACGACACCACTTATGGACCGCCGCACGCCAATATACGTCCTAAGTTTGAAGAGGAATATCGCTGTTATGGAAGCAGCTAACTGCTGCAACCCCGGTATCCTCTTCTTTGGCTGGCGGTCCGCTTTCCGATAAGAGTGGTCTCTGTGGCGGATTCACCGCAAGATCACTTTAATTGGCGGCGGGAGAGGCCCCCCCGCCTCTTGACGCGCTCCAGTGCCCTCCGACACTTACTAGAGCCACCGGCAGCGGCAGATTCGATTGGATGTTACCCCTTGATGGGTATGAAGACGAGTGAGGGGAAGATGGCCCCCACTCGTCATAACATTGCAGGGCGGAAGTGACGTCAGAACGTCACTTCCACCCATAGCTCTTAAAGGGACATTTAAAAAAAAAAAAATTAAAATGACAAAAATTTTTTTTTTTTATCTTTTTTTTATTGCATTTTAGTGTAAATATGAGATCTGAGGTCTTTTTGACCCCAGATCTCACATTAAAGAGGTCCTGTCATGCTTTTTTTCTATTACAAGGAATGTTTACATTCCTTGTAATAGGAATAAAAGTGACACAAATGTATTTATTTTTTAAAAACAGTGTAAAAATAAAAAATAAAAGGTAAAATAAATAAGGAAAAAAATTTTTTTTTTACACTCGCCCCGCCCCGAGCTCGCGTGCAGAAGCGAACGCACACGTGAGCATATGAAAAAAAGTGTTCAAACCACACACCCCGCGATCGGTAGAGCAAAAGCAATAATTCTAGCCCTAGACCTCCTCTATAACGCAAAACATGTAACCTGTAGAATTGTTTAAACGTCGCCTATGGACATTTTTAAGGGTAAAAGTTTGTCGCCATTCCACGAGCAGGCGCAATTTTGAAGCGTGACATGTTGGGTTTCAATTTACTCGGCGTAAGATTATCTTTCACAATATAAAACAAAACTGGGCTAACTTTACTGTTGTCTTATTTTTTAATTTAAAAAAAGTGTATATTTTCCAAAAAAGGTGCACTTGTAAGACCGTTGTGCAAAGACAGTGTGACAGAAAGTATTGCAACGGCCACCATTTTATTCTCTAGGGTGTTAGAAAAAAATTCATAACGTTTGGGGGTTCTAAGTAATTTTCTAGCAAAAAAATCTGCTTTTAACTTGTAAACAACAAATCTCAAAAAGAAGCTCGGTCCTTAAATGGTTAAAGCAACACAGTATCGTATCGCACAAAAATGGCCGGTTCATGAACGGGGGGTGTAAATCTTGTGGAGTTAAAGCATACGTCTCAACATGGGATGGGAATGAGGGACACCTACTAATAAACATATGTAGGCATAGGACACGCCCCCTGCCACACCCCCTTAAAGGAGAATTAACCCAAAGAAAGGTTAATCAAATCCACAAGGACTTTTTTTTTACCACTACTATTCCTTTCTATTGGCTTTTAAAATGAACAAATGCAGCCATTTAGAAACTGGATGAAAGGTTTAGCGCCGGAAAACACTTTTTGAAAGATAAAAAGTGCATTTTATATACAACTATATAGACAAATGAGGGACAAATGAGGGGGAAAGAGGGACAGAGGGACATTGCTCCAAATCAGGGACAGTCCCTCGAAATCAGGGACAGTTGGGAGCTATGTTAAAGCGGTTATAATGTAAAACAGTATCAGAATATAAATTAATTATCATACAAATCTTTCTTTTGCAGGTGTGATCAGGTAAATTCCAGGCAGCAGCAGTAACAGCTGAACAGCTCCTGGAAATTCACAGACAACAGCGCCATCAGCTGTACACTCTCAAAAGCACTGCTATGCGAAAAAAAAAGGCTGCCCACAGTAAAGATGGCGCCGGCAGTACTTCCTGATTGTGATCAGCTAATTACGTAAGTTTGCTGACTACATTGCCCGCGGGGGTCCAAACATCAGCAGAGGGAAATCGCGTTTTCTGGTAAGAGAGCTACCCTGTTTCCTGCCATTGTTAGTATTCACAGATTTGTAGGTATTGTACCCCTCTGAGGGTCCTGGGTGATGGAGGCACAGGGGGGTTGCCAGTACTGCAGACATAGGTGTGTCATGTGACCCCCTTCTAGGTCATATAGGATTGTAATGAGAGTCCTGCAGACAGCAGGGTGGGCTCCCTGTGATCTCAGGAGGGGGGAGGGGTGCTTATCATTGAATGCATTCATGTCATGGGGTTGCTGGTGTCACAGGGGAGAATGAAGGGGCAGCCATTGCTGACCTCTGCTATGGACAATGCTGGTTGCCTGGCTGCCATGGTGATCCTTCACCTTCAGCGGTGACCTGGAAGAAGTATATCCAATCGCTGACCTCGCCTTTTCTGGAACTTCTTGTTTAACCATTTAAGGACCGAGCCTCCTTCTGAGATTTGTTGTTTACAAGTTAAAAACTGTTTTTTTTTTGCTAGAAAATTACTTAGAACCCCCAAACATTATACATTTTTTTCCCTAACACCCTAGAGAATAAAATGGTGGTAGTTGCAATACTTTCTGTCACACCGTATTTGCGCAGCGGTCTTACAAGCGCACTTAAAAAAAAAAAAATACACTTTTTTGAATGAAAAAAAATAAGACAACAGTAAAGTTAGCCCAATTTTTTTTTTATATTGTGAAAGATAATGTTACACTGAGTAAATTGATACCCAACATGTCACACTTCAAAATTGCACCCGCTCGTGGAATGGCGACAAACTTTTACCCTTAAAAATCTCCATAGGCGACGTTTTAAAAATTCTACAGGTTGCATGTTTTGAGTTACAGAGGAGGTCTAGGGCTAGAATTATTGCTCTCGCTCTACCGGTCGCGGCGATACCTCACATGTGTGGTTTGACCACCGGTTTCATATGCGGATGCTACTTATGTATGCGTTCGCTTCTACACACGAGCTCGACGAGACGGGGCGCATTAAAAAAAAAAAAAAAAAAATCTTATTTATTTTACCTTTTTATTTTTACACTGTTCTTTTAAAAAAAAAAAAAGATGTCACTTTTATTCCTATTACAAGGAATGTAAACATCCCTTTTAATAGAGAAAAAAGCATGACAGGACCTCTTTAATGTGAGATCTGGGGGTCAAAAAGTCCTCAGATATCATATTTACACTAAAATGCAATAAAAAAAAAAATAAAACATGGCCCTTTTAAGATCTATGGGCGGAAGTGACGTTTTGATGTCGCTTCCGCCCTGCAATGGTATGGAGACGGTTGGGGGCCATCTTCCCCTCACTCATCTCCATACCCAGCAAGGGACGACATCTGATCGCCTCCTCCGCTACCGACGGCTCCGGTAAGCGGCGGAGGGCACCGGAGCGAGGCGGGAGAGGGGGGGCCCCTCTCCCACCGCCGTTAAAAAAAGATGTTGCGGATTCGCCGCAGAGACCACCATTTCAGAAAGCGGACCACCGGCCGAAGAAGAGGATACCGGGGTTATGGCAGCTAGCTGCTGCCATAACAACGTTCCTCTTCAAAGTTAGGACGTATATCGGCGTGCGGCGGTCTGTAAGTGGTTAAATCTGTATTTTTTGCTAGAAAATTACTTAGAACCCCCAAACATTATATGTTGTTTTTTTTTAAATTTTTTCAAGCAGAGACCCTAGAGAATAAAATGGCGATCGTTGCAATATTTTGTGCCACACTGTATTTACGCAACGGTCTTTCAAACACAATTTTAACCACCCGCTGCAGATGTACAAGGTGGCTCGGCTGCGCAAATCGCTGTACCGGTACGGCGATTCGTGCACTAGCTTTCATGGGCGCGCACGCACTACGATTGGCTTCTCCCCTGCTGGCCAATCAGCGATCGTTCCCCCGCAGAGACAGAACGGGGATCTGCCGAAGTAAACGAGGCAGATCTCCGTTCTGTCAGGGTATGACACTGAGATCTGTCTTCCTGCTAAGCAGAAAGACGGATCTGTGTGTTTCCCGAGTCACACCATCCCCCATACTGTTAGAACACGCAGTGAGGGAACACATTTAACCCCTTGATCGCCCCTGATGTTAACCTCTTCCCTGCCAGTGGCATTAGTACAATAACAGTGCTTAATTTTACCACTGATTACTTTAATAATGTCACTGGTTCCCAAAAAGGTGTCAAAAATGTCAGGTGTCCGATCTGTCCGCCGCAATGTTGCAGTCCCGCTATAAATCACTGATCACCGCCATTACTAGTAAAAAAAAATTAAATAAATAAATAAAAATGAAATAAATCTATTCCCTATTTTGTAGACGCGATAACTTTTGCACAAACCAATCAATATACACTTATTGGGATTTTTTTTTTTACTAAAAATATGTAGAAGAATACATATCGGCCTAAACTGATGAATACATTTTTTTTTTTGGATATGTATAATAGCAGAAAGTAAAAAATATATATATTTTTTTTTTTTGAAAATTGTCGCTTTTTTTTGTTTTTTGTTTTTGTTTATAGCGCAAAAAATAAAAACCGCAGAGGTGATCAAATACCACCAAAAGAAAGCTCTATTTGTAGGGAAAAAAAAGGACGTCAATTTTGTTTGGGTACAACATCGCCCGACTGCGCAATTGTCAGTTAAATTAACACAAATGGCCTGGTCATTAACCGCTTCAGCCCCAGAAGATTTTACCTCCTTCCTGACCAGAGCGTTTTTTGCGATGCTGCACTGCGTCACTTTAACTGACAATAGCTCAGTCGTACGACGTGTCTCCCAAACAAAATTGAGTTCCTTTTTTCCCCACAAATAGAGCTTTCTTTTGGTGGTATTTGATCGCCTCTACGATTTTTATTTCTTGCGCTATAAACAAAATAAGAGCGACAATTTTGAAAAAAAAAACGCATTATTTTTTTACATTTTGCTATAATTAATATCCCCCAAAAATATATAAAAAAAAAACATTTTTTTTTCTCAGTTTAGGCCGATCGTATTTTTCTACATATTTTTGGTAAAAAATCGCAATAAGCGTTTATTGATTGGTTTGCGCAAAAGTTATAGCGTTTACAAAATAGGGGATAGTTTTATGGCATTTTTATTAATACATTTTATTTTTTACTAGTAATGGCGGCAATCAGCGATTTTTATTGTGATTGCGACGTTATGGCGGACACGTCGCACATTTTTGTCACATTTTTGGGACCATTGTCATTTATACAGCGATCAGTGCGATTAAAAATGCATTGATTCCTGTATAAATGACACTGGCAGTGAAGGGGTTAACCACTAGGGGGCGGGGAGGGGTCAAGTATGTCCTAGGGGAGTGATTACTAACTGTAGGGGGAGGGGCTAGCTGTGACACGTCACTGATCTCTGCTCCCGATGACAGGGAGCAGAGATCAGTGACACTTGTCACTAGGCAGAACATGCTGTTTACATCAGCATCTCCCCGTTCGGCGATCGCGGGTATCCCCGTGGCGATCGAGTCCGCGGGACCCGCGACCCGACTCACGGAGCTCCCGGCCGGCGCGCATGCAATGGCACGGCGGGGAATTCAAATGGACGTACCTGTGCCATTCTGCCGACGTACATCGGTGTGCGCCGGTCGGGAAGGGGTTAAGGGGGTAAATCCTTCCGGGGCTAAAGCGGTTCAGACTGATGCGGTAACCACAGCGATTCCTGTGCGGGTTCCCGCATCACATCAGAATCGCAAGGCAGTTTACACTGCGCTTTGCTGCGGGTGTCAATGTAAAGTTAATGACACCCCCAAATCGTCTTGCAGTGTGAGCTGTGGAATCTGATGGAATCGGATTGCATGGATCTGAACACCCATGCAATTCGATTTCAGTGCGGATGCAAAAAAAGGGCACTGCACCTATTTGGTGCGAATCCAGTGCAAATTAAGCCATGCTTAATGTATGGCTCAGTTCGCACCGCACTGAATTCACATGTCATTTGTATAGGAATCCGGTGCGATTCCTGTACAAATGACATGCAATGCGGCACACTGCATCAATGTGTGAACCCAGCCTAAAAGATGAGGTTACGCCGAGTAAATAGATACCTAACATGTGACGCTTTAACCACTTAAGGACCAAGCCTATTTCTGACATTTGTTGTTTACAAGTTAAAATCCGTATTTTTTGCTAGAAAATTACTTAGAACCCCCAAACATTATATATATATATTTTTTTTGGCAGAGAAAAAAATTGGGGATCGTTGCAATACTTTTTCACACCGTATTTGCGCAGCGGTCTTAAGCCTCGTACACACGATCGGATTTTAAACAAACTTTTCAGTGGATTTCTGTCCAAAGGGCGTTGGCCGTAAACTTGGTATGCATACACACGGCAGGA
This sequence comes from Lithobates clamitans, assembly GCA_037952925.1. Taxonomy (NCBI): domain Eukaryota; kingdom Metazoa; phylum Chordata; class Amphibia; order Anura; family Ranidae; genus Lithobates; species Lithobates clamitans. The sequence continues at coordinate 199,542 of JBBGZY010000867.1, forward strand.
CTTTTTAGGCAACAAACACGAACGTAGTGACGCTTCAACGTACTGACGACACTTCAAAAGAGGACGTTCGATTCTCAGGCGCCACCCTTTGGTCAGCTTCTGTATTGTTGTTTGATCTTTTTCATTGGTTCTGAGCATGCGTGTTTGTACTTTACTAAAGTCCGATGGTTTTGTGTACACACGATCGGACTTGCCGACGTAGGACTTTTGTTGCCGCCAAGTTTATTTGTTCGCACAGCCGACATTTGTCCGATGTAAACCGAAAAAGTTTGTCCGATGGAGCGTACACACAGTGGGATGTTGCCTTAAAACAGGTAATTTGCATGTTTGTTGTCAAAAAGTCCGATCGTGTGTGTACGGGCCTTTACACGCGCAATTCTTTTGGAAAAAACACACTTTTTTTTTTAACCACCTGCCACCCAGGCCAATTCTGACATTTCTCTCCTACATGTAAAAATCATCATTTTTTTTTTTTTTTGCTCGCAAATTACATAGAACCCCAAGACATTATATGCGTTTTTTTTAGCAGAGACCCTAGAGAATAAAATGGCAGTCATTGCAACTTTTAATCTCGCACGGTATTTGTGCAGCAATTTTTCAAACACTTTTTTTTTTTTTTTGTAAAAAAAACAGTTTCATGCTTTAAAAAAAAAACAAAAAAAAAACAGTAAAGTTAGCCCAATTTTTTTGCATAATGTGAAAGATGAAGTTACATCGAGTAAATAGATACCTAACATGTCACGCTTCAAAATTGCACACGCTTGTGGAATGGCGCCAAACTTTGGTACCTAAAAATCCCCATAGGAGACGCTTTAAAATGTTTTACTGGTTACGTCTTTTGAATTACTGAGGAGGTCTAGGGCTCATTGGAGCGCTGGGCTGTGGAGGGGGGCGGCCGGCTCAGGCCCTCAGCGGTTCGCTGAGTCGGGTGTCTGTCGGGATATGGCGGATCCTGACTCCATGGTGGTGATGACGCGGAGCCGGGACCGACTTCTGTGATGTCAGCAGAGAGCCGACTTCATCCCGCTCTCTGCTGAAAACGTGTCACAGGAGTGCAAAGCGAACTGCACACCTGTGATCCATAGGAGGAGTCCAGCCAAACGAGCTTTAGCTGTACTTCTCCTTTAAGTCGCAAAAGAAGCATCAAGGCTTCCTCTATTAATAATGTGACAGAAATGAAGCCCCCCAGTCCAGAGACCGTACACTGCAGCAATGGAGCCTGAGACATTCCGTTCTTATAAAGGAGCAGCTAGTAACCGTATGACTACAATTATCCAATCAAAACTGCACCCATTGGCGCCAAACACTTTATCCAATCATAAACGGGGTTTTACGCCTGACTACCCACCTCCTGCCCACACTATAGCAGAAAGACGGCCACAGCGCGGGCTTACCTTGCTGGGAGGGCGTCCATGGAGGTCCTCCTATGATCGCACTGCGCGGGTGGCACACTCTGTGTCCTTCTGACTCCGCTGATCACAGATTGGGGTAAAGGGCCAAATACAGCAGCCTTTTATCATGTGATCAGCTGTGTCCAATGACAGCTGATCACGGATGTAAACACAAGTCAGTTATCCTCTTTTCTTTCCTCACGCTGACAGCCTGGGGAGAGAAGAAGAGGGCCGATAACCAGCTTGTGTTACATAGTTACATAGTAGGTGAGGTTGAAAAAAGACACAAGTCCATCAAGTCCAACCTATGTGGGTGATTATGTGTCAGTATTACATTGTATATCTCTGTATGTTGTGGTCGTTTCTTGAAACTATTGATGCATCCTTGCCGCTCTAAGGCCCCTTTCACACTGGGGCGGTAGGGGGCGTCGGCGGTAAAACAGCGCTATTTTTATCGCTGTTTTACCGCGGTATTCGGCCGCTAGCGGTGTGGTTTTAACCCCCCCCCACTGTCGGCCGAAAAAGGGTTAAAACCCCTCGTATAGCGCGGCTATAGCAATACGGTATTGCCGCGGTATAGTCACGCTGTCCCATTGATTTCAATGGGCAAGAGCGGTTTAGGAGCGGTGAATACACTGCTCCTTCACCGCTCCAAAGATGCGGCTTGCAGGAGATTTTTTCTTCTCCTGCCAGCGCACCGCTTAAGTGTGAAAGCCCTCGGGGTTTCACACTAAACAAACAGCGGAGGCTGTTTAGGGGCGGTTTGCAGGCGGTATTTTTAGCGCAATAACGCCTGCAAACCGCCCCAGTGTGAAAGGGGCCTTACAGTAAAGAACCCTCAACGTAGTTTAAGGTTAAACCTCTTTTCTCTAATTTTAATGAGTAGCCAAAGTGTTAAAGGGACATCAGTACTGATTATCAGTGCTGTCAATCAGTGCCCACCAGTTCCATCTCATCAGAGCCCATTAGTGCCACCTCATCAGTGCCCATTAGTGCCACCTCATCAGTGCCCATTAGTGCCTCCTTATCAGTGCCCATTAGTGCCACATCATCAGTGCCCATCAGTGCAGCCTCATCAGCGCACATCAGTGCAGCCTCATCAGCGCACATCAGTGCAGCCTCATCAGCGCACATCGGTGAAGGAGAAAAATTACCTGTTTTTCAAAATTTTATAACAAACTATAAAACATTTTTTTGTTTTGTTTTCAAAATGTTTGATCTTTTTTCGCTTGTTTAGCAAAAAATAAAAAACCCCAGTGGTGGTTAAACACCACCAAAAGAAATCTCTATTTGTTTGAAAAAATTCTAAAAAATGTAATTTGGGTACAGTGTAGCACGACCGCGCAATTGTCATTTAAAATGTGACAGCGCTGAAAGCTGAAAATTGGCCTGGGCAGGAAAGGGGTGAAAGTGCCCAGTAGACACGTGGTTCAAGTAGTTGTAAACCCACTCCACTAAAAAAAACAAAAAGAAAAAACTGCAAAACAAAGGCATAATGAGCTATAATGCACAGCATACTAGCTTATTATCAAATACTCACCTCAGATCGAAACCTCCTCTGCAGTCCCCATACACTGGTCCAGCCGGTGACATCGCTCCCGGATTTATTTCCAGGTATCGCGGGCTCCGGCGCTGTGATTGGCCGGAGCCGCGATGACGTCACTCACCTGAAGCAATGGCACAAACGTGCCGTTGCTTCAGGTGCGCATGTGCCGATGACGTTGGCACATACTGATACAGGGGATATCTCCTAAACCGTGCAGATTTAGGAGATATCCGGGGTAGCTACAGGTAAGACCCTATTCTAGGCTTACCTGTAGTAAAAAGTGGATTGTAAGAGCCCTTTCACACTGGGGCGGTTTGCAGGCGCTATTGCGCTAATAATAGCGCCTGCAAACCGACCCGAAAGTGCCGCTGCTGTGTATCCAGTGTGAAAGCCCCGAGGGCTTTCACACTGGGGCGGTGCGCTGGCAGGACGGTAAAAAAAGTCCTGCTAGCAGCATCTTCGGAGCGGTGAAGGGGCGGTGTGTATACCTCTCCTTTACCGCTCCCGCCCATTGAAATCAATGGGACAGCGCGGCTATACCGCTGGCAAAGCGCCTCTGCAGAGGCGCTTTGTGGTGGTATTTAACCCTTTCTCGGCCGCTAGCGGGGGGTAAAACCGCCCCGCTAGCGGCCGAATACCGTCGGTAAAACGCCGCTAATAATAGCGGCGTTTTACCGCCGACGCCGCCCCCCCCCGCACCCAGTGTGAAAGGGCTCTAAGGGTTTACCGCCGCTTTAAGGGCAATAAACAAAACCTTGTTCGGGTCAAAAACCACTCCGTCTGTGCCACGTAGGAGATATTAGCGTCCTCCGCACACCTCTGGCATCGGTAATTGCCCCGGGACCCCCTGCCCAAGACTTCCTTTATAAAAAAAAAAAAAATGAAGCTTATTTTTCCTGGAGACTTCAGTAGAGTGTTCATCGAGGAAATTGTCCAGTTTGCAGCCTTTGCCAACCTCCGATCAGGTCTTATTCCATCTCAACAGGCAGTTTTATTACATGAAGAAGGGCTTGCTGATACCTTTCCAGGTGTTCATGAAGCTCTTAGAATATGTTCTATTGATGGTAACTACCGTAGTTGTTCGGCAGAAAGGTTGTTCAGAAAATTGGCACTGATAAAGAATTATGACCCATGAAGGACTAAGTGCTCTGTGCCTAATGGCTGTCCACAGTCCTCACCATGGTAGAGTTTGATGAATTAGTTAAAGATCTTGCAGATGCTAAAAGTGCAGAAAGAAAGACTTGCTGTAAATATTGTATTGTGATGGATAACTGTGATGTATGACTTGCCAGTGCCAATTACTTGTGTGATGAGTATTCTAATGCCCCGTACACATTGATCGGACATTCCGACAACAAAATCCATGTTTTTTTTCCGATGGATGTTAGCTCAAACTTGTCTTGCATACACACGGTCACACAAATGTTGTCGGAAATTCCGAAAGTCAAGAACGCGGTGACGTACAAGACGTACGACCAGCCGAGAAAAAATGAAGTTCAATAGCCAGTGCGGCTCTTCTGCTTGATTCCGAGCATGCGTGGAACTTTGTGTGTCGGAATTGTGTACACACGATCGGAATTTGCGACAATGGATTTTGTTTTCCGAAAATTTGAGATCCAGATCTCAAATTTTGTGTGACGGAAATTCCGATGGTAAATGTCCGATGGAGCCTACACACGGTCGGCATTTCCGACAAAACGCTCCCATCGAACATTTTCTGTTGGAAAATCCGACCGTGTGTACGGGGCATAACAGTAAATAAAATTTTGAAAAAAAAAAAATCAGACACGTGTCTTCTTTGGAACCTAACATTTTTTTTTTTAACCACTTCAGCCCCAGAAGATTTGGCTGCTGAATGACCAGGCCATTTTTTTGCGATTCAGCACTGCGTCGCTTTAACTGACAATTGCACGGCCGTGCGGCGCTGCACCCAAACAAAATCGATGTACTTTTTTCCCCACAAATAGAGCTTTCTTTTGGCGGTATTTGATTATCTCTGCGGTTTTTATTCTTAAACAAAAAAAAGAGCGACAATTTTGAAAAAAACACAATATTTTGTACTTTTTGCTATAATAAATATCCCCATTTAAAAAAAAAAAAAAAAAAAAAAAAGCAAATTTTTTCTCAGTTTAGGTCGATATGTATTCTTCTACGTATTTTTGTTAAAAAACCCCGCAATAAGCGTATATAGATTGCTTCGCGCAAAAGTTATAGCGTCTACAAAATGGGGGATAGTTTTATGGCATTTTTATTATTATTATTTTTTTTTACTAGTAATTTTTATCGGGACTGCGACATTATGGCGGACACATCGGACACTTTTGACACATTTTTGGAACTATTGGCATTTACTGTATACAGCGATCAGTGCTATAAAAATGCACTGATTACTGCAAAAATTTCTCTGGCAGGGAAGGGGTTAACACTAGGAGGCGATCAAGGGGTTAATTGTGTTCCCTAGTGTGTGTTTCTAACTGTAGGGGGAGGGGACTAACTAGAGGGGATGACAGATCGTGATTCCTAGCTATTAGGAACTCACGATCTGTCACTCCTCACAGAACAGGGATTTGTGTATTTACACACACACGTCCCTGTTCTGCCTCTCGCGCCCGTGATTGCTCGTGGCCAGCGGTCATCGTGACGGTCGGCCACGAGCATCAGCACCCCCCCGCAGTGCAGAACACGCCTGCTATCCCGCTTAAAGGTGCCGGCGTACAGCTACGACGGAACGTGGGAATGTGCCGACCTGCCGCCGTATAATGACGGCGGCTGGTCGGCAAGCGGTTAGGAGCTAGATACTGTTCATAATTTATTTCACTTCACTTTTTTGTCATATAATTTATTTTCTATGTTGAGGCGCCCCGAACGTGAAGTGTGACGCTGTACCCAAATAGAATTTGTAATATTTTTTTCCCCACAAATAGAGCTTTCTTTTGGTGGTATTTGATCACGTCTGCGTTTTATTTTTTGCGCTATAAACAAAAAAAAGACCGACAATTTAAAAAAAAAAAAAATAAAAAAAATATATATATATATATATATATATATATATATATATATATATATATATATAATAAAAAAAATCGAATTTCTTCATCAATTTAGGCAAAAGAACTATGAATGTATTAATGTATAAAAGAATGTATTCTGCAACTTATTTTTGGTAAAAAAAAAAACAATAAGCGTATATTGATTGGTTTGCATGATTGGTTAGCGCCCACAAATTATGGGATATATTTATGGCGTTTTTATTCATTTTTTTATACTAGTAATGGCGGCGATCAGCGTCTTATTGTGGCGGACAACTAACTGACACTTTTGATACTTTGCAGGAACCAGTGACACTAATACAGTGATCAGTGCTAAAAATATGCACTGTCACTGTACTAATGACTTCAGTGCACATGTGCCGATGATGTCGGCACATGCAGATACAGGGGATGTGCAGGTTTAGGAGATATCCGGGGTAGCTACAGGTAAGCCTTATTATAGGTTTACCTGTAGCAAAAAGTGGTTGTAAAGGGTTTACTATTACTTTAATGTGACCTATAAACTGTACAACTCAGTTGAACAAGAAACTGAAATATTTTAGGTGGAGGGAAGTAAAACTAAAACAATATGGTTGCATAAGTGTGCACACCCTTACACTAATACTTTGTTGAAGCACCTTTTGATTTTATTCAGCACTCTTTTTGGGGATGAGTCTATCAGCATGGCACATCATGACTTGCCAATATTTGCCCGCTCTTCTTTACAAAAACACTCCGAATCTGTCACATTGTGAGGTCATCTCCTGTGCACAGCCCTCTTCAGATCACCCCACAGATTTTCAATCGGATTCAGGTCTGGGCTCTGGTTGGGCCATTCCAAAACTTTAATCTTCTTCTGGTGAAGCCATTCCTTTGTTGATTTGGATGTATGCTTTGGGTTGTTGTCATGCTGAAAGATGAAGTTCCTCTCCATGTTCATCTTTCTAGCAGAAGCCTGAAGGTTTTGTGCCAATATTGACTGGTATTTGAAATTGTTTATAATTCCCTCTACCTTGACTAAGGCCCCTGTTCCAGCTGAAGAAAAACAGCCCAAAGCATGATGCTGCCACCACCATGCTTCACGGTGGGTATGGTGTTCTTTTGGTGATGTGCAGTTTTGTTTTTGTGCCAAACCTATCTTTTGGAATTATGGCCAAAAAAATTCAAGCTTGGTTTCATCAGACCATAACGCATTTTCTCACATGCTTTTGGGAGACTTCAGATGTGTTTTTGCAAAATTTAGCTGGGCTTGGATGTTTTTCTTGGTAAGAAAAGGTTTCCATCTTGCCACTCTACCCCATAGTCCAGACATATGAAGAATACGGGAGATTGTTGTCACATGTACCACACAGCCAGTACTTGCCAGATATTCCCGCAGCTCCTTTAATGTTGCAGTAGGCCTCTTGGCCTCCCTGACCAGTTTTCTTCTCATCTTTTCATCAATATTTGAGGGACGTCCAGTTCTTGGTAATGTCACTGTTGTGCCAAATTTTCTCCACTTGATGATGACTGTCTTCACTGTGTTCCATGGTATATGTAATGCCTTGGATATTCTTTTGTACCCTTCTCCTGACTGATACTTTTTAACAATGAGATCCCTCTGATGCTTTGGAAGCTCTCTACGGACCATGGCTTTTGCTCTAGGAAGTAACTAAGAAAATGTCAGGAAAGACCTACTAGAACAGCTGAATTTTATTTGTGGTAATCAGAGGCACTTTAAATGATGGCAGGTGTGTACTGACTTCTATTTAACATGAGTTTGAATGTGATTGCTTCATTCTGAACACAGCTACATCCCCAGTTATAGGAGGGTGTGCACACTTATGCAACCACATTATTTTAGTTCTTTATTTTTACTCCCCCCCCCTAAAAGAATTCATTTTTTTTTTAAATTGAGTTGTACAGTTTATAGGTCACATTAAAGGTGGAAAAAGTTCTGGAATTATTTATCTTGGTCTGTTTTTTACATCACAGAAACCTGACATTTTAACAGGGGTGTTTAGACTTTTTATATCCATTGTATATGCTCTCCTACCTATCAAACTATTTTTTACATTTCAGGTTTAGTTCCACTTTTAAAGCTGTATTAAACCCAAAAGCAATATTTTATTATATTGCAGTTTACCAATTCTTAGATGTGATGGCTGCATTCGTTTTTTTCTTTTTTAGGCTTTTTTTTCTACTCTTTTTTTCATCTAGTGATCTGGCCAGTAAGTCAGTCTATTTGTTTTTTTTTTTTTTAGCAGAATGTATCAGTTTACATGGATGGGACAAACCATTCAACACTGGCCGGGGTGCTAATAATGGTCAGCTTTTATTTATTGTTGTAAAACCTTTTTATCCCCAACAAAAACGATTTAAACGTTTGAGCTGGAGTTTGGTTCCAATTTAGTGTATCTAAATCTGCTAATACATTAAACACTCCCCTCCCTCTCAGACTGACAATACTGCTGTCTGCTGTGCCTCCAGTTCTCATTCATCCAGAGTTGTGTTTCACTAATACAGGAGGCGTATTACTGGCCAGATCACCAGGTGAAAACAGAGGGGGGGGGGGGGAGTCCCAAGAAAAAGAAAAAAAAAGAATGCAGCCATCTTATGTACTGATTGGTAAGCTGCAATATATTACAATTTTGGTTTTGGGTTTAAAGTGGAGCTCCGCCGTTTTTTTTTTTTTGTTTTGTTTTGTTTTTTTGTGTTTTGTTTTTTTTTTTGTTTTTTTTCTTGTTTTGTTTTGTTTTGTTTTTTGTTTTGTTTTGTTTTTGTTTTTTTTTTTTTAAAGTCAGCAGCTACAAATACTGCAGCTGCTGACTTTTAAAATAAGGACACTTACCTGTCCAGGGCGCCCGCCATGTCCTCACCCGAAGCCGATCTATCCCTCGGCTGTCGGGTGCTGCCGCCATCTTCGGTAAGGGAATCAGGAAGTGAAGCTTTACCCGCGGGTGGCTCGGGTATCCATGCCCGGCAGTGGGAGCAAAATACCTGTATTATAGAGGTATCTGCTCCCCCCTCCCCCCCTGAAAGGTGCCAAATGTGACACCGGAGGGGGGGGAGGAACCGGAAAAGCGGAAGTTTCATTTTTGGGCGGAACTCCGCTTTGATACGACTTGTGCTGCCTGTAAAGGAAGGAAATATCTAAAATAAATAAATAAATCGGTTCTAGTGACACTTTTTAAAGCTATAGTGGTCATTTGGCCCTAGAAATCATAAGGGATGGCCAGTGGGTGGTAAAAACAGTGACTGAACCACAGTTTTACTGACCCCAGGCTGCCCACCGGACTGTCACTATACAGTGGTTGCTCGCTTGATTCACAGTTGTGGAGCTTTCCACCAAGGAAAAAAAATCCATTTGGAAATTTTCACGTAAAATTAAAAAAAAAAAAAAAACACAGATGCCAGTACCGCCTCCTGACGACCTTATCGTCCTCTAAAATCGATCCACCACAGATCACTTTTTAAAGGATGTTAAGAACTGCTGTGCGTCTGAAGGGACCCGAATGGAAGCGATGACTGGCTGCACAAGAACAGACACAATGTCATTAGAACTGCTTGATGATTGTTTGTTTTCCTTTTTTTTTATCTGGTGTCCCTATTGTGCCCCCTGCAGGCCCCCGGTGGGAATGTCTTCTCATGTGTCCCGGGTGAGGTCCCTCTACAGGAAGATCCTCCTCCTGCACCGCATGCTGCCCCTCCACCTGAAAGCTCTGGGCGACCAATACGTGAAGGAGGAGTTCAGAAGACACAAAGCTGTCAGCCCAGCGGAAGCCAAACTATTTATGAAGGAGTGGGAGGTATGGACTCCTTCTTCTTTGTAATTAGAGATGAAAATATTTAAAGTGGAACTCCGGACAAAGCTTTTTTATTTAGATTTGGATAGAACGGGGGAGGTTTTTGCCTCTGTTGTTTATTGAGGCTTCAAAATTTGGATAGAACGGGGGAGGTTTTTGCCTCTGTTGTTTATTGAGGCTTCAAAATTGGGGAGATTTTAGCTCACTTGCAGTCATGTGGATATGGCAGCCCAGGATTCCATGCACAGCATCATGGGGGGGGAGGGGTGGATGGATGGGGGGGGGGGGTGGATGAGGGGGTAGGTGGGTATTAGGGGGTGAAAAAAAAACAAAAAAACTAAAGAACACTGGATAGATCTGACCCTATCCTCAGACTATAGATCTCAATAACAATCTTTCCATAGGACTATATGGGCATTTAACGTATTTTCTATAGACACTATATTGCCAAAAGTATTGGGACGCCTGCCTTCACACCCACATGAACTTTGACCACTAGCCGACCGGCGCACGACGATATCTGTTGGCAGAATGGTACGGCTGGGCAAATGGGCGTACAGGTACGTCCCTTTTTAAATCGTGACATTGTGGGCAACATTGTGCCCACCGCGTGCTCCGTGCCCGGGGGGTCCTGCGGACTTGATGTCCGCCGGCGGCCCGCGATCCTGTCACGGAGCAAAAGATCGGGGAGATTCCTATGTAAACAAGGCATTTCCCCGTTCTGCCTAGTGATATGACAGAGATCTACTGCTCTCTGTCATCGGGAGCAGTGATCGCTGTCATATCAGTGGTAGCCCCTCCCCCCCACAGTTAGAATCACTCCCTAGGACACACTTGATCGCCCCCTAGTGTTAACCCCTTCCCTGCCAGTGTCATTTACACAGGAATCAGTGCATTTTTTTATAGCACTGATCGCTGTATAAATGACAATGGTCCCAAAATGGTGTCCGATGTGTCCGCCATAATGTCGCAGTCATGATGAAAATCGCAGATATCTTATTTATTTATATAATAAATAAAAAAAAACAAAAAAAAAACAGAGGTGATCAAACACCATCAAAAGAAAGCTCTATTTGTGGGAAATAAATGATATCAATTTTATTTGGGTACAGCGTTGCATAACCGTGCAATTGTCAAGTTAAAGTAGCGCAGTGCTGAATAGCTAAAAAAAATGGCCCGGTTATAAAGGGGGTAAAACCTCCCGGAGGTCAAGTGGTTAGAAGCTCCCCTACGTACATAGGTCCGCTATAGATATGTAAACTGTGATCGCACCACACGTGAAGTATCGCAGCGAACGTCAGAGTCAGAACAATAATTCTAGTGCCAGAGCTCACATTCAACTCTAAACTGATAACCCGTAAAGGTTTTTAAAGGACAGTTTTAGGTACTGCGGTTTACCGCCATTTCACAGGCATGCGCAATTTTTAATCCTGACATGTTTTGGTATCTAGTTACTCGAGGCAACATCACCTTTTTATATTTTACCCCCCCAAAAAATGGGTATTATATTGTGTTTGTCTGCACTAAAATTAATTTATGTCTTTTTTTCCAGAAAATTTACGTTTTGATAAAATGATAAAATATTGTGCGCCATAAAAAATTGCAACTGCCACCATTTTATTCTTCAGGGCCTCTGCTTTCAGAAAATACATAATGTTTGGGAGTTCTAAGAAATGTTCTAGCAAAAAAAAAAAAGTAGTATGTGTGAAATTAAAAAAAAAAAATTGTTAAGTGGTTAAACAAAGGAACAACATTTTAAAAATACGGCGACACAATGTTTAGTCATCGTAATAAAAAATGATGTCCAAAGAAATTTTGTCTTTTTTATGTTGTGTTTATTCAAACTTTAAAAAGATTCTACATTTCAGTGATTGGACTGCCATCATAGTGGTGCAATAACTGTACAATCCACCAGATGGCAGCAAAGACACAGAAGTGCTGTAGAGAAAATAAAGCACTAACTCTTTAAAGAGACCCTGTCACCAACCTAAAACATCGCAGGTAAAAGCCCAGCAGCATCAAGTATTGTAAATGCTAATGTGCAGCATTATTTCCTTTTTCATATACAATTTTCTGTTCACTTGTAGTGGGCCTCTGGCCTTGCTGGAAGGTTTACTCCATTCCCTAGTACATCCCCCTCTCTCCATGCACGTCATAACTCTCACCTCCTCTGAGTTAACTGCTGTCTGTGCTGGCCCAGCTCCTCCACTTCCCTGCATAACCTATTATGTAGATACCATGGGAAGAACGAAGGGGAATACTATAAAGTGTGACAGCTCAGGGTCTGCCGCGGCTGAGATGGTAGCACACTGCAGCAGTCTCAGGGCTTTGAGATCTCTACATCAGGGAGGCTTTTACAGGTCAATAACATGTATAAAATATGGTAAATGCTCATTTAACTACTTGACCTCCAGAAGATTTACCCCCTTTTTATGACCAAGCCTTTTTTTTTTTTGCCACTGCGTTACTTTAAATCGGTGTTCCAGACGAATTTTATTTTATTTTTTTTAAAGTCAGCAGCTGCAAACACTGTGGCTGCTGACTTTTAACCACTTCAGCCCCGGAAGATTTTACCCCCTTCCTGACCAGAGCACTTTTTTGCGATAGGGCACTGCGTCGCTTTAACTGACAATTGCGCGGTCGTGCGAGATGGCTCCCAAACAAAATTGACGTCCTTTTTTTTCCCCCACAAATAGAGCTTTCTTTTGGTGTTATTTGATCACCTCTGCGATTTTTTTATTTTTTGCGCTATAAACAAAAAAAGAGCGACAATTTTGAAAAAAACGCATTATTTTCTGCTTTTTGCAATAATAAATATCCCTCAAAAATATGTAAAAAAAACATTTTTTTTCCTCAGTTTAGGCCGATACGTATTCTTCTATATATTTTTGGTAAAAAAAAAAACGCAATAACCGTTGGTTTGCGCAAAAGTTATAGAGTTTACAAAATAGGGGATAGTTTTATGGCATTTTTATTTTTTTATTTTTTTTTACTAGTAGTGGCGGCGATCAGCGTTTTTTTTTTTTCTTTTATCTTGACTGCGACATTATGGCGGACACGTCGGACAATTTTGGCGTGATTTTGGGACATTCACATTTATACAGCGATCCGTGCGATTAAAATCGCATTGATTACTGTGTAAATGTGACTGGCAGTGAAGGGGTTATAACACTAGGTGGCGCTGTAGGGGTTAAATGTATCCTAGGATGTGTTCTAAATGTAGGGGGGATGGGCTAGCAGTGTCACTACACTGATCGCTGCTCCCAATGACAGGGAGCAGAGATCCAGTGACACTGTCACTAGGCAGAACGGGGAGATGCTTGTTTACATTAGCAACTCAACGTTCTTCCTCTCCGTGAGGCCATTGCAGGTATCCCCGCGGCGATCGAGTCCGCGGGACCCGCGACCCGACTCATAGAGCTCCCGGCCGGCGCGCGCACGCAATGGCACGGCGGCAATTTCAAAAGGACTTACGGGTACGTCCTGTTGCCTAGCCGTGCCATTGTGCCGACGTACATCGGCGTGCGCCGGTCGGCAAGCAGTTAATAAGGACACTTACCTGTTCAGGGCGCCCGCAATGTTGGCCTCCCGAGGCCGATCCGTCCATCGGATCGTGTGCAAGCGCCGCCATTCCAACTAAGGGAAACCGGCAGTGGAGCCTTGCGGCTTCACTGCCGGTTTCCGACTGCGCATGCGCGAGTCCCGCGGCGCTTTGTGAATGGCCGGCTTGTCTTCTGGGACACACACATGTCCCAGAAGACAACGGGGGGCTTGCCGCAGAAGAGGTTGTGACTTCCTCGGACTTACTTTCTGCTGTAAAACATATCCAAAAAAAAAAAATCAAATTTCTTCATAAATTTATTCCAATATGTATTCTGCTACATATGTTTGGTAAAAAAAATCCCAATAAGCGCATATTGATTGGTTTACGTAAACATTATAGCGTCTACAAACTATGGGATGTATACTGGAATTTTTTTTTTTTTTAATACTGGTATTGGTGGCGATCAGCGACTTATAGTGGGACTGCGATCTTGTGGTGGACAATCTGACCCCAACTAACACTTTTTGGGAACCAGTGACACCAGTATCTAGTGCTAAAACACTAGACACTAAGATCCGTGATAAAAATATGCACTGTCACTGTACTAATGACACTTGCTGGGAAAGGATCGAATATCTAGGGCGATTAAAGGGGTAACTGTGTGCCTAACCAGTGTTTTTTGTGTATACTTTGTGTGGTGCTTTTGATAAAGGATGTGCTGGATTTTAATCCTTGTTTTGCAGGGAAACAAAATCCAGCACATCCCCGCTGATAGGGGGGAGCTCTGCATTGTTTACATAGGCAGAGTTCTGTTCTGTCTTTCTCTTTGCTGATCAGTGGGTGCCAGCGGACATCCATTTGCCGGTGTTCTGCCGAGAAAGGCCTCCCGTCGGATAATGTCCACCCTGTACTTCGCAGGCGCAGCGCTTGCGCAGTACAGAGGACTAAGGAGCCGTCGAAAGTCTCAGAACATGGGGTAATATTCAGTTACACGATGACGACAACCTGTAGCGCCGCCATATGCGTTTCGTCATACGTGACGTCTTTCGAAGCATCCCTTAAAAGCAGACCTGGAGTGAAGGCTGAACTCCAAGCTAAACAAATTTTGTGTAAATATAGGAGCCATGTATATTATTCCTTGACTTTTGGTGCGCTTTGTGTATTTCCTTCAGATCTGTGCAGTAATTTTATCATAAAACAACTCCTACACTTTCCTCTGTACAGGAGCTTCCTGTTCTAAAGACCGGTCACTGCTGCTTCCACTCCTTGTGCAGGTTGACTGGTCTTGTTTGCGCCCCCTCCTGTCGTTTTTTTGCAGGCAGCCTGCAGTGGGTGGGGCCTGCTGTGCTCCTCCCACAACTTTGCTCTCTGCACAGGCTATGTACAGCACATTGATTCTACTTTTACAAGGTAATATCTGGGTTTTCAAAGTCATTTGGTGCACACAAAGTGGATTTATATCTTTTGTGGCTATTGAGGAATATATTGAAAAGAAATGTTGCGCTCAGTTCAGCTGAGTTCAGCTTTACCATCTGAAGTTTGTCTCATTTAATAGATTTATTAGCACAGTTTAACCATTTCCTGCCCGTAGGACTTCAGATGACGTTCTCAAGTTGAAGTGGTTTTACCTGGAAGATGCCTGTAACTGCAGGCATCATCCTGGTGTAAAGATTTTCAGGAGGTGATTCTCTTTAACTACTTCCATACAGGGCATTTTCACCCCCTTCCTGCCCAGGCCAATTTTCAGATTTCAGCACTGTCACACTTTGAATAAAAATTGCGCGGTCATACAACACTGTACCCAAATGAAATTTTTATCATTTTTTCCCCACTAATAGAGCTTTCTTTTGGTGGTATTTGATCACCCCTGTGTTTTTTATTTGTTGTGCTATAAACAAAACAAGAGTGACAAGTTTGAAAAAACTACAATATTTTTTACTTTTTGCTATAATAAGTATCCAAATTTTTTTTTTTTTTTAAACAAATTCTTTCCTCATTTTAGGCCGATACGTATTCCTCTACATATTTTTGGTAAAAAATATCGCAATAAGCGTATATTTATTGGTTTGCGCAAAAGTTATGGTGTCTACAAAATAAGGGGATAGATTTATAGCATTTTTATTATTTTTTTTTTTTTTTACTAGTAATGGCGGCGATCTGCGATTTTTATCGTGACTGCGATATTGCGGCGGACACATTTTTGGGACCATTCACATTTATACAGCGATCCGTGCTATAAAAATGCATTGATTACTGTATAAATGTGACTGGCAATGAAGGGGTTAACCAGGAGGGGGCGCTGTAGGGGTTAATGTGTTGCTAGGGAGTGATTCTAACTATGGGGGGGGGGGATTCGCAAGGGGAGGAGACCGATCGGTGTTCATATGTACAAGGAACACACCATCGGTCTCCTCCCATCTGACAGGACGTGGATCTGTGTGTTTACACACACAGATCCACGGTCCTGCTCGGTTACAGGGCAATCGCCGGTGCCCGGCAATGTCCGCCGGGCACGCGCACCGGGACCCGAGTGATGCGGAGGGCGCGCATGCCGCCGGCGGCGCGCGCGCCCCCTGGGCTGCCTGGAAGGCTGCGCCGTCATATGACAGCGACCCAGAACAACAGCTGCACCGTCCCGCCGTCATATGACGGCGGGCGGGCAGCAAGTGGTTAAAGGAGAAGTCCAGCCTGGGCTTGTTTGACCTACTTTCTGTGACCTGTTACCCGTTTTCAGCATAGAGCGGTCTGAAGTCCCCTCTCTCCACTGACGTCACACAGATCAGTCCAGGTACCGCATCATCACGACTTCAAAAGTCTGGATCCTCTAGGTGCCTGGACTGATGGCAGTCTCAGCCTCTCAGAGAGCCACTGAGACAGCCGCACCCCGCCCCTCCACAGCTCAGCGCTCCAATGCGTGGAGGAGCAGAGAGGAGAGCTGATGATTGACAGTCATCAGCTCTCCTCTTGGGGAGCCGAGAGAACCAAGCCATCGGCGGTGTTTGTGGCTCGGTTCTCAGTGCAGAGACGCCGGGGGACAGATGCAGCATCCACCTAGGTAAGTATGATTATGGGGGAAAAAGCCAAACCCATACTTCTCCTTTTAATGTAGAAGTGAATTGAGTGGCAATACAGCCACTTGATCATTTCTACAGGTGGTGGAAGCGGGTCCACCCTCTCCTCGGGCCACTGTCTTTACCGGGCTCTCCCATCCAATCAGGGAGCCCAGTAACGATGCAACTACTTCAGTCACATTCCTTAGGAAGAGTGGAAGTTCCCTCCCCTCTTCTGTGATGTCAGAAACCGGAAGGGAGGAGGATTTTGTCACTTCCAGTTTGTTTGTTGACAAGCCGGTACAGGTTTGATCAGATGCTTTGGAGGCCAAAGGAGAGATCTGGAGTCTAATAGACCCCAGATCTCTCCATAAAGAGAAGGCCAATGCTATTACAAGGGATGTTGTTCATCCCTTGTGATAGCAGTAAAGTTGATGATAAAAGTACAGTGTTAAATAAACATGTAAATAAAAAAAAAAAAAAAAAAAAATGTAACGTGCCCCGAAGACCCCACCCGCCCTCACCAATGCGAACGTGCTTGTAGGTCTCTCTCGCAAATGTAAACTGTGATCGCACCACACATGACGTGTCACTGCAAGAACAATATTTCTAGCGCCAGACCTCAAGTGTAACTCCAAACGGGTAACCTGTAAAGGCTTCTAAATTATCCCCTTTGGAGATTTTTAGGTTCCGTACTTTGTCGCTATTCCACCAGAGTGCGCAATTTTAAAACATGACATGTTCGGTATCTATTTACTCAGTGTGACATTGTCTCTTATATTTTATAAAAAAATTGGGTATTATATTGTGTTTGTATTCATTAAAGTGTATTTTTTCCAATTTGTGTGTTGAAAAACCGCTGCACAAATACCGTGTGATATACAAATAATCGCAGCACCCACCATTTTATTCTCTAGGACCTCTGCTTAAAATATATATAATGTTTGGGGGTTCCAAGTAATTTCCTAGCAAAAAAAAAAGATAATTTTTTACATGTATGGCAGAAATGTCAGAATTTGGCAGGGTGGCAAGTAGGGATGGGTTTTATGTTCAGGTCAAATATGAGTTCGACTCAAAAATTGGCTGTTTGCCGAAAAGCAAACAATTTGGGGTGTTCGTGGCAAATTCGAAAGCCGCGGAACACCCTTTAAAAGTCTATGGGAGGAATCAAAAGTGCTAATTTTAAAGGCTAATATGCAAGTTATTGTCATAAATAGTGTTTGGGGACCCGGGTCCTGCCCCCCTGCCGTTTTTTCGGGAGCAGTGATTTTAATAATGCTTAAAATGCAATATTCCTTTTAAATTTCATACCTGGAGGGTGTCTATAGTATGCCTGTTTAGAACAGTCTGACAGCAAAATGACATTTCTAAAGGAAAAAAAGTCATTTAAAACTACTCGCGGCTATACTGAATTGTCGATATGGCAATACACATGAAAATTCATTGATAAAAACGGCATGGGATTCCCCAGACATGAAGGATATGGATTTTGAGGGGACCCCCCATGCCATTTTAAAAAAAATTTTGGTTCGGGGTTCCCCTTTGGGGAATTTCCATGCCGTTTTCATCAATTAACTTTTATGTGTATTGCCGGACCGACAATTCATTATAGCCGCGAGTAGTTCTTTCTTTAGAAATGTCATTTTGCTCTCGGACTGTTCTAAACACGGGAAAACATGCACCACTTTACAGGAATACTATAGACACCCCCCACTGGAAATGCGGGGAACAAAGCAAATGCAGCGTCGCACCGATTAGGGCGGTGCCATTGCTGGCAATTGCCACCGATTTGACATGTCAAATCGTACCAATGTGAACCAGGGCTTATACTCAGCTGTGACATGACACTACTCTCATATCAAGAGATATATATATATATATATATATATATATATATATATATATATATATATATATATATATATATATATATATATATATATATATATATATATATATATATATATATATATATATATATATACATATATATACATATACATATATATAAAATGAGACAAAATGTATTAAAACATTTTGCTTGTCCTGCAAAACGCTCTCAATCCAAGGTTTTACTGTACATTGTTAAAAAGATCAGCTTTGACATCCCCATGAATTTCTTATGAAATCTTTATTTTAAAAACTACTGTTTTGTCCAGGAAAATAAGAAATAAAATAAAAAATGCAATCGTGAATAATCGTTACGTTTTAATTTTAAATGAATTCGTTATATAATAAAATATTTTCATCTAATATCCACAAACAATTAAACAAAAAAAACCCTCAAAATCTTTAGATCCAGCATGCAGTGTTCTATTCTTCCACCAGGCGGTGACAAAACACCATATTTAGTGTCTTGTTTCCCTTCTGTGGCAGTTGTAATATTCCATAATGCTGCATAGCATACAACGCCTTGAAAAAGTATTCATACCCCCTGAAACTTTCCACATGTTGTCATGTTACAACCAAAAATGTAAATGTATTTTATTGGGATTTTATGTGATAAACCAACACAAAGTGGCACATAATTGTGAAGTGGAAGGAAAATGATAAATGGTTTTCACATTTTTTTTACAAATAAATGTGTAAAGTGTGTGTGTGTGAACGACAAAATGTTCCACAAAATATGCAAAACTTCAAGGGGTATGAATAGTGTTTTGTTTTTTTCAAGGCACTGTAGTACTGAAGTGTCTCTAAAGCCAAACTTTTTGGAGAGGTGAAGGGTTAAAGCCAGTTTGCAAAGTATTGGAGGACATGCACTCGCTCCAGCATTGGCTGCACATTGACCTGGACCAGCTTCTCAATGGTGGACCATCTGCACCCCTTGTGTGTCGGCCATTTGCAGTCTCATGCGACAGGATGCTGTCACCCCATCATAGGACCTTCATGGCAGGATCACCAGGTGTTCTTCTAATGATAGCTGCAGATTTAAAAAGATTGAAAGCAATTTTTGGAGTTCTATTACCCTCTTTTAACCCCTTCCCACCCAGCATCCCTTTTAACCACTTCCAGCCCAAGGACGTCATATGACTTTGAGACGGGATATCTGAATGATGGGTGCAGCTATAGGCACCATTCACATAATCATCTTTTTCGGCCGGCGATTCTGTGCACCGTAAAAACAATCATAGCGGCAGTTCAGCCGCTTGATAGTTCTTACAGGCGGTGGGAGGGGACATCCTCCCGCCACCCTCTGATGCTTCTCCGGGCTCGCTTGTACGATTGGCAAGCCAGAGAACAAATCGGTTGCCGATGGAAGTTGATCATAGAGATTTCTGGTGGTCCCTAGATAGTCCCCAGTCATCTCTGTGATGCTCGGAGGCCCGGGCGTGACCTTATGACGTCACGTCCGGGCTGGCGGATATAAACAAAGTCAGGGACGCGGGTGGAAAGGCTGAGACAGTGGGTTTTTTTTGTTTTTTATTATCTCGGTCTTTCTATCCTGGAGGAGAAATGTGGGGTCTTGTAGACCCCACATCTCTCCATAAAGAGGACCTGTCATGCACTATTATGCCCCGTACACACGGACGGATTTTCCGATGGAAAATGTCCGATCGGAGCGTGTTGTCGGAAATTCCGACCGTGTGTAGGCTCCATCGGACATTTTCCATCAGATTTTCCGACACACAAAGTTTGAGAGCAGGATATAAAATTTTCCGACAACAAGATCCGTTGTCGGAAATTCCGATCGTGTGTACACAAATCCGACGGACAAAGTGCCACGCATGCTCAGAATAAATAAAGAGATGAAAGCTATTGGCCACTGCCCCGTTTATAGTCCCGACGTACATGTTTTACGTCACCGCGTTTAAAACGATCGGAATTTCCGACAACTTTGTGTGACCGTGTGTATGCAAGACAAGTTTGAGCCAACATCCGTCGGAAAAAATCCTAGGATTTTGTTGTCGGAATGTTCGAACAAAGTCCGACCGTGTGTACGGGGCATTAGTATTACATGGGATGTTTACATTCCTTGTAATAGGAAAAAATGTGTAAAGAGAAAGTGTAAAACTTAAAAAAATAAAGGTAAAATAAACAATTAAAAATGTTTTTAAGCGCCCCCTTCCCCGTGTGCTCGCGCACAGAAGTGAATGCAAACGTAAGTTGTGCCCACATATGTAAACGGCGTTCAAATCACACATGTGGGGTATCGCCCTGAACGTTAGAGCAAGAGAATTCTAGCCCAAGACCTCCTCTGTAACTCTAAACTGGTACCTGTAAAAAATTTTAAAGCGTCGCCTATGGATATTTTTTTTTTTTTTTTGCCACATCAGTTAACTATATCCAGAGACTGCCTTCAGAGTAATATTCATGTATGTCTCTAATCCAGTCACATCATTGTGGCCATTCAAAGATTTTTTTTTTTTTTTTTTGAAAGGTATTGTATAACCATATGCATTTTAGTGTATAATTAGTTATAAAAGTGCCGCGATACAAGTATAGAGCCCGTTTCTTGCCTCTCGAGATCAATTGGCCGCGTCACCTCGTATTACTATTGTATGTATTTGTGCATTGGTACTTCTCTCGCTGGTGCACCCCCCCCCGCCCCCCTTTTAACCCCCCCTTATTGAACCCCCATATTTCTCGGGCGCATACTTTGGTCAATATTACTTTGATACATTGTTCTCTCTCGACTCTAATCTGTAAACTACTACTCACTCAGCCTCACTCCATTAGTGAGGAGGACAGGTAAATTCAGTACTAGATAACACTGCTGAAGGACAAGGCATTGCTTGGATCCACGGGTTCCACATTTTCGCAAACTTATTATGGTTGCCTAACCTAGTGTAGAATGTTCTTTCGCTCCACACAGTGGAGTTAACGGTTCTAATCCAGTCTTCCAGAGTAGGGGGAGTTCTTGATTGCCATGACTGTGCAATCAGTTTCCTAGCCTGGAACAGGCATCTTGCTGCCACTACCGCCGTGCTTCTATCTCCCAGACCGTTGGTGACGTATCCCAGCACGCAGGTTTTGGGATCTAACTCTAGGTTAGTTTTAAGCGTGGTATTTATTTTCTTTAAGATCTCAGGCCAGTACCTGACTAGTTTTGGGCACCTCCAGAACATATGGATTAGATCGCCTGTATTTCCACATCTAGGGCATTCATCATTAGCTCTGTGACCAAATGTAAAAAGCTTTTTCGGTGTGTAGTAGGATCTGTGTAGCAGCATCAGGTGGGAGACTTTTTGCGCGGGAGAAACCGACACCTCTGGTCCAAGTTCCAGAATCCTTTTCCACTGCGTGTCCGTGATTTCCCCCACGTCAGCCGCCCACCTGTCCCTGCCCCCGGGAAAGCCTGCCTGTGTGTTTATTTTCTTTATTAATTGGGTATATATCACTGTGATTAGCCCCTTGGAAGTCTCTGATTTTATTATTGTTTGTAGTAGTGGGATCTTGCACCATATGAGGGGTTGTCTTCCGAACTGTTTACTCAAGGCGTGCCTGATCTGTAGGTAACTAAAGAATACTCGATTTGGCAACCCGTACTCATGCCTCAGTTCCTCGAAGGGTTTCAGGGTGTCCCCCTCATATAATTGTTTCAGTCGGCTTATCCCACTCCTTTCCCACAACTTGTTCCTATCAATTGATAATAGCTCCTGCAGGAACCTGTTGTTCCAAATTGGTGAGTATTCCGAACTTCCCTTATACCCCATTATTCGCTTAGCTGCCTGCCAAACCTTAGTAATCATTTTGAGTGTTGGGATCTCCCGTTGTAACGAATCTGCCTCCAGTGCCTCAACTAATGAGCTATGAGGGCTTCCCTGTAGAATAATTTGGACACTCTTGCCTCCCCCTCCATCAATGGCGCATCCGCCAATTTGCTGCAGCTGGGCAGCCAAAAAGTAGGCATACGGGTGGGGGATCGCCAGTCCCCCCTCCGTATCAGGGCACTGTAATTTTTGTAAGCCTATCCTGGCCTGCCCTTTTTTCCAAATTAATTCCCTAAAAAGGGATTGAATTCTTTGGAACCACTTCTCCCCAATCCATACTGGTGAATTGTGGAGCAGGTATAACAACTGGGGCAGCCATATCATTTTAATCAAGTTGGCCCGACCCGCTGTAGAAAGAGGGAGTCTGCACCAGATGTCGCACTTTTTTTTAAATTTCAGTAAGAGAGGGACCAGGTTGTCCTCAATAAACACTTCAGGGTTCCTGGACAGCACAACACCAAGGTACTTCATTTTCCCCGTGACTCTTAATTGAGGTAGGCTCGGTGGAATAGGGTTGGCCAATGGATCAATCGGCAGAAGCGATGATTTCTCCCAGTTGATGGTCAGGCCTGAGAATTTGCCAAAGTCCTCCACCAAATGAACCACTTTCTCCAATGAGGAGCTCGTGTCCCCAAGGAAGAATAAAACATCGTCCGCAAAAAGCGCTATTTTCTCTTCCTCGCCGTTCCTATTGTAACCCTGTATTTCGGCCGATAATCTTACTGCTCCCGCCAATGGCTCCATAGCTAAAACAAACAGCAAAGGTGACAAGGGGCAGCCCTGCCTAGTTCCTCTTTCAAGGGGGAAGCTTTCCGAGAAGTCATTATTTACCTTGAGTCTTGCCTTTGGATGGTTATATGGGGTTTTTAACCAACTGATAAATACGGGGCCAAATCCAAACCTCTCCAGGACCCACCAAAGGTATTCCCACTCCAGGCTATCGAAAGCCTTAGCGGTATCTAAGGACAATATGGCTCTAGACCCCTCATTCTCTGCCGGTACCTGAAGATTCAAGTAGGCCCTTCTGATATTGGTACTGGTGGACCGACCGGGGATAAACCCCGATTGGTCCGAATGCACAAGTTTTGTGATACATTTATTTAGTCTGGATGCCAGTACCCTTGCGACAATCTTGGCATCCGTGCACAGTAATGATATTGGCCTGTATGAGGAGACTTCCGATAAGTCTTTCCCCTCCTTTGGTATCACCACTATATCGGCCTCTGACATCGATAGGGGTAACCTTCCGTCCTTAATCGACTGCTCCAGTACTTTTAGGAGCTCTGGAAGTAGCACTTCCCCATACTTTCTATAGATCTCCAATGGCAGGCCATCCGGGCCTGGAGATTTCTGACCTGACAGCTCCGCGACAGCTTTTTGCAACTCCTCTAGGGTCAGGGGGGAATCCATCTCACCCCTGTCCCTGTCCGAGAGCACAGGCAACTCTACCCCTTCCATAAACCTGTCTATCTCGCGCCGGTCCGGCCCCCTACGCGACCTGTACAGGTCCCTGTAGAACGCCGAGAATGTCTCCAGGACCTTGGCGGGGTCGGAAGTGATTTCTCCGGACGGTGTCTTAATTGAAAAAATAGCTGATGGAGATTTATTAGACTTGGTTATACGGGCCAACATCCGGCCCACCCTCTCCCCTTCGCCAAAATAATTTTGCTTCTGGAAGAGTCTTTTATTTTCTACTCTTCTGTTAATTACTTCTCTATACTCTTGTTGTCTGCTGAGCCATTCTGCCTGCTTTTCCGGGGTTGGGTCCGCCACATAATGTGCTTCTGATACCATAGCTTCCCTGTTAGCCCTCTCCTCCCATTCCCTAGACGTTTTCTTAGCTATGACCACCTGCTGGTGTAATAGTCCCCTAAGAAACGCTTTTAAGGTGTCCCACACTACTCCCGCGGGGGCTGAACCAGAGTTGAATGTTACGAACTCTTTTAGTTTAGAGGTTACTTCTGCTGGGCCGCTTATTAAGTCCAACCACAATGGTTTTATTGTCCACCTCTTGCGGCTAGACTTAACAGTTAGATTCAGAGTCAAGATCAAGGGAGAATGATCCGAAATTCCTCTCGGCTTGTACTCTATGTTCCCTATTAATTGCATAGCGTCCCCATTGCCTACCGCCATGTCTATGCGCGAGAGAGTGGAGTGTGTCCCTGAATAACAGGAGTACTGTCGGGTATTTGGGTTGCGGGATCTCCATAGTTCACACCACCCCACCTCCTCCAGAAGTTGGCCTAAACGGCCCTCTGATAGCCTTTCCGCCCGATTAATGGGCGGAAAACGGTCCAATTTGTTATCTAAAACTGTGTTAAAGTCCCCCACTAATATGATCGGTATATCTACTTTACTTTCCACAAACTCCAGCAGGTCCAAAATAGCCTCTGTTTTGAACGGAGGGGGAATGTAAATATTTGCTATCACCAGGGGCTGATTTTCCACCACACAGCTCAGGAAGACATAACGACCCAACGCGTCTATTCTGGCATCCCTGCAGGAAAACGAGAAACCTCTCCCCACCAATATGCTCACCCCTCTTGAATATGAGGTGTAGACTGAATGATACTGTTCTTGGAATTTGTGGTTCCGAACCTGTGATTTAGTATCGTTGGTAAGGTGGGTTTCCTGCAGACAAGCCAGACCGACGCCGTGAGCTTCCATTGCCAAGAATACTGCTGCTCTTTTAGCGGGATCACCCATGCCCCTGATATTCCAGGAGCCTATCCTTAATGTTTTAAAAGGCATCTTGGAAAAGAAAAAAGAAAAAAAAGAAGGGAAAAGGAGAAAATCATTTGTGAATTTGTGGGTTCCAAACTCATCGTAAACTCTGTGGTTGTGTTAGCCACGAAAAAATACAGAGAAAAATAAAAGAAAATGAGGTGAGGAGGGCAGCGGGCCCCTGCGTCCGGGGACCCCCCCCCTACAATTTCTGACTGCAAATACAAATTACTCGTGCTAATATACATTACATTTGTTTTTGTGAACCAGCCCTTCATGCCTATATGTGACTTACTTCTGCGCCGTTGCCTATCCCTGTGACTCACTGTAACCCCCCCATCCCACCCCCCTTCAACTTTATCCAACCCCCCTCTTCCCGCCCTAATTCGTGACCCCCCCCCTGCCTAGTTAGGCTAGCCCCAGGGGCTATGCATGTGACCTTTTTCCCCCCTCCCAACCATACAAAAAGTGACTTCCCACACATACACTGAAAAGATACATTGTGATTTGCTAACACATTCGTCCCCCCCACCCCCCCTCCCACGACCCTCTTCCAAGCCCACAAAAAAATATATGCAACTAGTGGAATCACCTCCTTCATCCGTGCTTCCACTCTCGTGCTCCCCCCAACCCCCCACCCCCGTGTCGTCTACTAATTTATTATAAGGAAAACAAACAGAAAAAAGGAGGAAAAGGAGGAAAAAAAAAAAATACGTTTTCCTCCTTTCCTGTCCAGGTTTAGATAGCCTTATTTGGCCCTTAGCTCTATAGGCCCGTTTTATTGTCTTCCAGCCATTTTGTTGCCCCTGCTATTGTATCGAAAAAATGGGTGAATCCTAAGGCAGTAATACGTAGCCGTGCAGGATATAACAGGGCGTGTTCTATGTTGTAAGTCCGTAAGTTACGCTTGATGTCCTTAAATTCAGCCCTTCGTTTCTGGAGGTCTGGGGAGTAGTCAGGAAAAAATAATATCTTAGCTCCATTGTACAAAATATCCCCCAGTTCTCTGGCCCTACGCATCAATGTTACCTTGTCTCTATAATTAAGAAGCTTCATTATTATTGGCCTGGGGTACCCCCCTGATGGTGGGGTCCTAGTTGGTACTCTGTGGGCTCTTTCAATGGCAAAAAGATGAGAGAAAGTTTCCGTCCCAAATATATCCCTAAGCCAATTCTCCAAAATCTCCTCAGGGTGGGGGCCCTTGCACCGCTCCGGTAGGCCTACCACTCTTACGTTGTTCCTGCGGGACCTATTTTCGATTTCCTCCATTTTCACTTTATGTAGTCCCATCTGCGTTTTTAGTAGCTTGAGATCTTGCTTTAGTGGGGTTAAGTCGTCTTCAACCTGGCTTACTCTCTCCTCCAGTTCAGATGTTCTAGTTATAGTCCTTTGCAGTTCTTGGCTTACCCTAATTATCTCTTCCTTTAATCCCATCAGCTGATCGCTCAGGTCATTTAAAGAGGCCCTGCAGGAGTTGACAGCCTGCAAAACGTCTTTCAGCGTGCGTTCAGCATCTGCCGATGCGTTTTGCGCAGCAGCATTGCTGGTTGCTAATCCCGCGGAGTCGCCCGCAGAGCCTTTACTGGCCGCCGCTTTTATTGTGTGCGTTGCAGCTGGTCCTTTTCCTAAGCTCTTTCTATCCCCTGAGCCCCCTGCTTGCGGCCTGTCCTGCTGCTGCTGGGTATTTTTAGGTGGCGGTGAAGTGGAGGGGTGAGCGAACTTTTCCAGTTTAGCCGCTGCTGCGACTGCTGCCTGGTTCGCCTTTTCTTTTGAAGTGCGAGTCATTTGGGAGCTAGTGTTGTCCTGTTGCTGTAATTCCTCTCCTTTTTTCCTGGTCATGGCTTGTTATATGAGCCGGGGGATGTGCAGGAAGGTTTGGCCACTCGTGGGGTTAATGTTTCCCCCCCCCCTCTCTTATCCTTTCCCCCACTCCTCTTCTCTTCACACGATATTATCTCAGGTCCAATAATATTCCTTATTGATATAATTCTCCACCAATCGTCATTTAACAGCTTTCCCCAAATATGCACTGCTCTCTGTGTGGTAGTATTACAGGCTGCTTAAGGCAGTCTGAGCTCAGGTCTGGTCATAAGCTGATGGTATATCGGGCTGTCAGGGCTCACCTGTATCTCCACTCCCCCTTCATCCACCACGATGGGTTAACCCCTGGGGAGGGGGGAGAGATAGTCCACTTCTAGTGTACCCCCTAATGTAGCTACCAAAGCTTTTACCTTGGCGCTGCCGGATACCTGGGCACCACAGGGACGCTTCTTTCTCTGAGAATAGTTGACGGCTCCTTTCTCTGGGAGCGCACACCGTCCACGCCGTCTCCTTCCCCTGGAGCCGAAGCCGTCGCCCCGGCAACCGCCCTTCCTCTCCGCTCCGAGGATTTCAGATGTGCCGCTTCTCCCGAGCGGCTTAAGCTAGTGCTGCGGCGCCACACTCCGGAGCAGGCAGGGGCAGGGGAGCCGATCAGCTGGCTAGGGGCCAAGATCTTTAGGGGGAGAGAGCCCTTACAGCCAGGTCGAAAGCGCTGGAATAGGTTCCTGCAGACACGGAGGCATCGGGCTGGGGGAGGTTCACTCACTCCTCCACTCACTCCCGCATCCGGTCACGCCCCCCCTCGTCAGCTGTAGCACAATCGCCTATGGATATTTTTAAGTACCAAAGTTAGGCGCCATTCCACGAGTGTGTGCAATTTTAAATCGTGACATGTTGGGTATCTATTTACTTATCATAACATCATCTTTCACATTATAAATAAAAATTGGGCTAACTTTTTACCTTTTTTTTTTTTTTTTTTTTTTTTTTTTAATTCCTGCAGAAATATCATGATGTAAAAAGTGTAAAGATCGCCATTTTATTACCTAGAGTCTCTGCTAAAAAAACATATATAATGTTTGACAAGTTCTGCGTAATTTTCTAGCAAAAATTATGATTTTTACATGTTAGAGAGGAGTGCCAGAATAGGCCCGGTATGGAAGTGGCTAACTGGGTCTTTATGCCCAGAAAGACTCTCCAATCATGTGGCCACTGTGATAGGGTATTACAGAGGTCACATGATCGGGAGCTGGTCCTGCCCACTCCCCATCATTACTAGGGACAGGTAGCTGCCTATGACCCCTCCGTCACTGTACTGCTCGGCTGCCCGCGGACTCATATGTGCTATGTCTGGGCATTAACCACTTCCCGTCCAGTGATGTACCCGTACGTCGCTGGACTTTCGGTGGTTATACTGGGGTGATCACCCCAGTATTGTTTTTTTAGAGCTGGTGGTCCGCTCTCATGTAATAGCAATCAGAGTGGCTAACCAGCAGCTTGATTGCTATTACAAGCAGCGGGAGGGGACGTCCTCCCCTCCGCTTTCTGCAGCTCTCTCGGGCTGTTCTGTTCCATCGAGAGACCCAAGCGACCAGCTAGCGCATCCCCCAAGCAAAGCCGGCATCAGCTTTATTCGGCTGCTCATAATAGTAACACGATAGCGATGATGTGACATAATTTACGGTTTCCGGACAGATCTATTTTGTAGATGCGATAACTTTTGTGCAAACCAATCAAAATCGCTTATTGAAATATTTTTTTTTACCAAAAATATGTAGAAGAATATATATTGGTCTAAACTGTGGAAGAAATTCGGTTTTCTTTATATATTTTTGGGGGATATTTATTATAGAAAAAAGTAAAAATATTGCTTTTTTCCAAAACTGTCGCTCTTTTTTTGTTTATAGCGCAAAAAATAAAAACCGCAGAGGTGATCAAATACCACCAAAAGAAATCTCTGTGGGAAAAAAAGGACGTCAATTTTGTTTGTGTACAGCGTCGCAACGACCGCGCAATTGTCAGTTAAAGCGACGCAGTGCCGTATCGCAAAAAAGGGCTTGGTCAGGAAGGGGGTAAATCCTTCCGGGGCTGAAGTGGTTAAGCTTATATGAGGTTTTAATTCTTGGGTTCTTTTTTTTTTAATTTGCCTGGAGTTTATTTTTATCCTCCAATATTCTGAGCCTATTAATCAGAGGCTTGTCTTATTTGAACATTTATGCAAGCGGAGAGCTTCGGGGTTTTTTATTTTCTTCAAATGAAGCCTTTTCATATGCTGTAAACACAGAGGCTAAAATCACACCCACCACATAGTGAAGGTTTGATATTCGTTTTTTTTTGTTTTGTTTTTTGAGGTTGGGGGTCTCTGTAAATTGTAAGCTTCCCTGCTTTCAGCAAACTCTCAGTACTTGGAGATGTTGAGTTATTATGCTTTTGTCTGTGCTTAATATTTAATCACTTAATAGATAGTAGCTTAGTGAAATTGAAACATGAAGAATATATTTTTTTATATAACATATTCTTGTTTAAAGGGAACCTGCTATCACATGGGGTTAGAGAGAGAGAGAGAGAGAGTCTTCAGCTCTTTGTGAGGTCCAAACTGCAAGGACTTCCTTTTTTCAACACTGCAGGTGACTGGAAGTCCTGCAGTTATGTAGACGCCTTGCTTTGCCCTGCATGGAGAAAGCTTAGGTTCAGGGGGTGACAACTGGGACAGAATGTGGTCACCCAATGACAGGAAGTACCGTATACACTCGAGTATAAGCCTTCCCGAATTTAAGCCGAGGCTCCTAATTTTACCACAAAAAACTAGGAAAACGTATTGACTCGAGTATAAGCCTAGGGTGGCAAATGCAGCAGCTACTGGTAAACAATGCCCATCTGCAGCCTCACTGTACCCATCTGCAGCCTCACTGTGCCCATCTGCAGCCTCACTGTGGCCACCTGTATCACCAGTGCCCATCTGCAGCCTCACTGTACCCATCTGCAGCCTCACTGTGTCCATCTGCAGCCTCACTGTGGCCACCTGTATCATCAGTGCCCATTTGAAGCCTGACTGTGCCCATCTGCAGCCTGACTGTGCCCATCTGCAGCCTGTCTGTGCCCATCCGCAGCCTCACTGTGCCCATCTGCAGCCTCACTGTGCCCACCTGTATCATTCAGTGCCCATCTGCAGCCTCACTGTGCCCATCTGCAGCCTCACTGTGCCCATCTGCAGCCTCACTGTGTCCATCTGCAGCCTCTCTGTGGCCACCTGTTTCATCAGTGCCCATTTGAAGCCTCACTGTGTCCATTTGAAGCCTCACTGTGCCCATCTGCAGCCTCACTGTGTCCATCTGCAGCCTCACTGTGGCCACCTGTATCATCAGTGCCCATCTGAAGCCTCACTGTGCCCATCTGAAGCCTCACTGTGCCCATCTGCAGCCTCACTGTGCCCATCTGCAGCCTCACTGTGCCCATCTGCAGCCTCACTGTGCCCATCTGCAGCCTCACTGTGCTCATCTGCAGCCTCACTGTGCTCATCTGCAGCCTCACTGTGCTCATCTGCAGCCTCACTGTGTCCATCTGCAGCCTCACTGTGGCCACCTGTATCATCAGTGCCCATCTGCAGCCCCACTGTGACCATCTGCAGCCTCACTGTGACCATCTGCAGCCTCGCTGTGCCCATCTGCAGCTTCACTGTGGCCACCTGTATCATCAGTGCCCATCTGCAGCCTCACTGTGTCCATCTGCAGCCTCACTGTGGCCACCTGTATCATCAGTGCCCATCTGCAGCCTCACTGTGCCCATCTGCAGCCTCACTGTGCCCATCTGCAGCCTCACTGTGTCCATCTGCAGCCTCACTGTGGCCACCTGTATCATCAGTGCCCATCTGCAGACTCACTGTGCCCATCTGCAGCCTCACTGTGCCCATCTGCAGCCTCACTGTGCCCATCTGCAGCCTCACTGTATCCATCTGCAGCCTCACTGTGGCCACCTGTATCATCAGTGCCCATCTGAAGCCTCACTGTGCCCATCTGCAGCCTCACTGTGCCCATCTGCAACCTCTCTGTGCCCACCTGTACCTTTGATTACAAACAGCGGATGTCTTCCGCTGTGTCATGTGCCCATCTGCAGCCTCACTGTGTCCATCTGCAGCCTCACTGTGGCCACCTGTATCATCAGTGCCCATCTGCAGCCTCACTGTGCCCATCTGCAGCCTCACTGTGCCCATCTGCAGCCTCACTGTGTCCATCTGCAGCCTCACTGTGGCCACCTGTATCATCAGTGCCCATCTGAAGCCTCACTGTGCCCATCTGCAGCCTCACTGTGCCCATCTGCAGCCTCTCTGTGCCCACATGTACCTTTGATTACAAACAGTGGATGTCTTCCGCTGTGTCATGCAACTGCAGTCTTAACTGTTCTGTGACCGTCCACTGTAACAAAGCACCACCTCCTCCTCGTCCGTGATTGACGGAACACTGAACACTGATACAATTCTGGGAAACTGAATCAGTGTTCCGTCTATCATGGACGAGGAGGAGGTGGGGCTTTGTTACAGTGAACGGCCGCCGAACAGTTAAGACTGCATGACACAGCGGGAGACCCTCACTCGAGTATAAGCCAAGGGTGGCTTTTTCAGCATAAAAAATGTGCTAAAAAAGTTGGCTTGTACACGAGTATATACGGTACCTAAACTAGAACCTTCATGGTGTGATCATCAGAAATTATTTTAATAGAAGCTACAGATCTAAAAATATACAAATAGGTTTTTTGAACTTACTGTATATAAACTTGTTATGAGGGAGGTTTATGTTTTTTTTTTTTTTTTTTAAGAATCATACTTGCCTAGCTGGATGCAGCATCAGTCCAATGCTGCATCTGTCTCCTGGCGCCTTTAACACTGAGAACCGAGCGATCAAACACTGTGGCTTGCTCAGTTCTCACAGCTCCCTGAGCAGAGAGTAAGGACTATAACGGTGCCCAATTTATATAAAAACTATCAAAAAAAATTATTATATGATAAAAATTGCACATATATACACATCAAGAAACATACAAAACACACAAAAACTGCCCATAGAACATGACCAAAAACCATGTATTACTCCTTGAATACAGACAGATTCTTGGTGGCTCCCTTATAGTAGAGCACAGTGAGTTGCTGTAAGTTCAACGCAGTTTGTGTTTCGCAGGAGATAACCCGCTTACACTCACGGTTAATAGTTAACAACATCAAAATAGAAACGCATTGAATGGTCCTCCTACAAATGGTCATTGTCACCCATATAATGCCACAGGGCGGTCCTCCTTGTTTTCCGAGACATTAGTTCCTATGTGATTGGAACTGGTTATCCATAGTCAAATCGTATTGTGTGCACCTAGCGATATACAAGGTGTTATATTCGGTAGGTAAAGTGGTTCCCACCATGCCGTTCCTCAGATCAGCGTGGCGTGAGATTGATTCAAAATGACAGCAACTCACTGTGCTCCACCATAGGGGAGCCACCAAGAACCTGTATTCAAGGAGTACTAGATGGTTTTGGTTATGTTCTATGTGCAGTTTTTGTGTGTTTTGTATGTTTCTATATATGTATACATGTGCAATTTTTATCATATAATATTTTTTAATACTTTTTTATATAAATTGGGTACAGTTATAGTCCTTACATTTAGTTTGTTAAGGTCCATTATTTTGTATATCATTGATTTAGGATGAAGTACCAGACCTACATGGTCTACCAAACTTACATCTTCGCCAGCACACCATGGATCAGCAAAAAGTTGTCCAAGAAGGTTTTTTAATGGAAAGAAGTTACATCACAAAAGAGGTTCAACATTTTGGGGCCACGCAGGACCCCTTCGTCAGGCAGGTGATCACTTCGCCATCACTTGCCTGACGAAGGGGTCCTGCACGGCCCCAAAACGTTGCACCTCTTTTGTGATGTAACTTTTTTCCATTAAAAAACCTTCTTGGACAACTTTTTGCTGATCCATGGTGTGCTGGCAAAGATGTACATTTGTCTGATGCTTCCAGAACCCGACTGGTAATCGCTGCAGCACCCATTATTTATGTGCCATTTGACTGGGAACGTGTGGGATTGGAATATCGAATTGACTACATGGTCTACCAAATGAGGGTCTCTCATTGAGGCCTTCCTCCCAATTTCCTATTGTTCCTTGAGAACAGAGCTGGTGACATTTAGTCACTATCTCTCTACTCTTCCCCCCCCCCCCCTTCGCTCACTGGAGTGCTGAGCTGTGGAGGGGGTGAAAGCGGCTGGCTAAGGCTCTCAGTGGCTCGCTGAGAGGCTGAGCCAGGTGCAAGTCCAGGGTTATGGGGGGTATCTTGACCATATTGTTAGCAATCTCTCCCCTGCCTGGACCGGCTCTGTTGCAGAGCTGTCAGCTGAAACTGGGTCACAGGAGTGCAAAATGAACTACACTCCTGTGATCTACAGGAGAAGTACAGCCAAACAAGCTTTGGCTGTACTTCTCCTTTTAACCACTTCAGCCCGGGAAGCATTTGCCCCCTTAATGACCAGGCCATTTTTTGCGATACGGCACTGCAACGCATTATGTGACAATTGTACAGTCCTGCGACGCTGTACTGAAACACAAACTGACGGCCTTTTTTTCCCACAAATAGAGCTTTCTTTTGATGGTATTTGATCACCTCTGCGGTTTTTATTTTTTGCGCTATAGACAAACAAACAGCGACATTTTTGAAAAAAAAACAAAACATTTTTTTAAACTTTTTGCTAGAATACATATCCAAAAAAAATTATATAAAAAAACGAATGTATTCATCAGTTTAGGCCGATATGTATTCTTCTAAATATTTTTGGTAAAAAATTTTGCAATAGGCATATATTGATTGGTTAGTGCAAACGTTATAGGGTCTACAAAATAGGGGATAGATTTATGGCATTTTTATTATTTTTTTTACTAGTAATGGTGGCGATCTGCGATTTTTAACGGGACTGCGACATTGCGGCAGACAGATCAGATCGGACACTTTTTTGGGAACATTGGCATTTATACAGCGATCAGTGCTATAAATAGCCACTGATTACTGTGTAAATGTCACTGGCAGGGAAGGGATTAACACTAGGGGGAGATCAAGGGGTTAAATGTGTTCCCTCAGCGTGTTCTAACTGTTGGGGTGGGGGGGGCTACCAGGGACATGACAGAGATCACTGATCCCGTTCACTGGGAACAGTAGATCTCTGACATGTCCCCTGTCAAAACGAGGAATCGCCCTGTTTACAAAGGCAGTTCCCCATTCCGCCTCTGGAACAAGCGACCGTGGGCCGCCGGCGGACATAGAGTCTGCTCAACCCGCGGGCACGCTCCCACAGGGCCTGTGCAAACTGACGTACAGCTACGGTGATTTGCGCAGGAGAGCCAACCTGCCGCAATATATTGACGGCGGGTGGTTGGCTAGTGGTTAAATCCCATATAAAATTTTACGGATTATATTTACATATACAGTACTGTGCAAAAGTTTTAGGCAGGTGTGAAAAAATGCTGTAAATTAAGAAAGCCTTCAGAAATAGCAGTGTTAATATTTTTTTTTAATTAACCACTTCCCTCTCAAGGTACGTCATATGACATCCTTGACTTTGTGCGGGTATATCTGAATGATGGGTGCAGCTACAGGCATCATTCAGATATCGTCTTTTTCACCCGGCGATTCTGTCCACCATAAGTACGATCATAGCGGCTGGTCCCCTCTCGCCGCTCTCCGGTGCTTCTACCGACTCCCCGCTTCCAACGGTGGGTCGGAGAACGGATCCGCCGGGCCCGGTTGTTTACCATAGAGATTTCCGGCGGGCCAGATGGTTGCCGGAGTCTCTATGATCGTTCGGAGGCCGGGCGCGATGTTATGTCATCACGCCCGGCCTCTGCATTCAAACAAATGGCGCCTGCCTTGGCTGGGAAGCCGAGATCGTTTATTTTTTTTTTTTTATTATTTCAGGCTTCCCAGCCTAGAGGTGAGATGTGGGATCTTATTGACCCCCGTGTCTCACTGTAAAGAGGACCTGTCATGCCATATTCCTATTACAAGGGATGTTTACATTCCTTGTAATAGAAATAAAAGTGATCAAATATATATTTATTTTTTAAAGAGTGTCAAACTAAAAAAAGAAAAGTAAAATTAACAATAAAAAAAAAAAAGTAAAGCGCCCCTGTCCCCGTGTGCTCGCACGCAGAAGCGAACGCATATGTAAGTCCCGCCCACATATGAAAATGTGAGGTATCGCCGCAAACGTTAGAGCGAGAGCAATAATTCTAGCCCTAGACCCGTCTCTGTAACTCAAAACAGTAAAAAAATGTAAAGTGTCGTCTATGGGGATTTTTAAGTACCGAAGTTTGGCGCCATTCCACGAGCGTGTGCAATTTTGAAGCGTGACATGTTGGGTATCTATTTACTCGGCGTAACTTCATCTTTCACATTATGCAAAAAAAAAAAAAATTGTGCTAACTTTAATGTTTTGTTTTATTTTAAAGCTTGAAACTTTTTTTTTTTTCCCAAAAAAAAACGTGTTCGAAAAATTGCTGCGCAAATACTGTGCGACATAAAAAGTTGCAGCGACCACCATTGTATTCTCTAGGGTCTTTGCTAAAAAAAATATATAATGTTTGGGGGTTCTATGTAATTTTCTAGCAAAAAAAAATATGAATTTTACATGTAGGAGAGAAATGTCAAAATTGGCCTGGATGGGAAGTGGTTAAACAAAAAAAAATAAAAAATAAAAAAGTAAATGAACAGAAGAGAATTTCCAATCAATATTTGGTGTGACCTCCCTTTGCCTTCAAAACAGCATCAATTCTTCTAGGTAGACTTGCACACAGTTTTTGAAGGAACTCGGCAGGTAGGCTGTTTGAAGCATGTTGGAGAACTAACCACAGATCTTCTATGGATGTCGGCTGCCTCAGATCCGTCTGTCTCTTCATGTAATCACAGACAGACTTGATAATGTTGGGATCAGGGCTCTGTGGGGGGCCAAACCATCATTTCCAGGACTCCTTGTTCTTCTTTACACTGAAGATAGGTCTTAATGACATTGGCTGTGTATTTAGGGTCGTTGTCCTGCTGCAGAATAAATTTGGGGCCAATCGCACGCTTCCCTGATGGTATGGCATGATGGATAAATATGAAATGAAATATATAAGAAGAAATATGAAAACGGGATGGCGGTACAATAGAAAGAGATGGAATTTTATATATTAAAAAAAAACTCTTTACATATAGTCTTCAGTAGATGGCACTCACTGCTCATAGTGTTTCCTAGCAGGGAATTTGAAATGTTTTGCGCTTAGAAATAACTTTAACCAATAACAAGTAGGTGCATCAAGTGAGTTTTATACAGGATGTGCTTAGATTGTTTAATGTACAGGCTGCTGTTTAATGGAGAGCTCAGAATGTATTCAGATGGTCTACTATAATTCACTCAAGACAGACTCTTGTAAAGAGCACCAATTCTTTAAAAACCCCACCAGACAGATCTCCTCCCTCCACTGGAATGACTAGTTTTGAGCCTCTCTTGTATGTACCTTTTGGATAACATGCTAGACCTTTCATGACACAGAATGGCTTAAAGTGGTCGTAAAGGCTAAAGTTTTTTTTTTTTTTTAACTTGATGCAATCTCTGTGCAGCTCCAACCCCCACCTCTGCTTCCCTCTAAATACTTACCTGAGCCTGGTCTCGATCTAGCGCTGTGCCTGAGAGCAGCGGCACTCTACCTCTTCCATTGGCTCCCACTGCTGTCAATCAAATCCAGTGATGAGGGGGCGGGGCCGAGCGTCACACACAGCTCGGTATTTGGCCCGCTCAAGCGCCCCCCCATAGCAAGCGGCTTGCTATGCGGACACTCAGAAGGCAGGAGGAGCCAGGAGCAATGGCAGGGGACACTAGAAGAGGATTGGGGCAGCTCTGTGCAAAAACATTACACAGAGTAGGTAAGTATTTTGATTTAGAATCACTTTAAAGCAGAGGGTTTTGGAAATTAATTCTTCGTGCCATAAAAGAGAGATTTAAGTGCACAAAAAAGTATGTGTGGGTATAAGGTCCCCCTTCCAGACTAGACAGCCAGGCTGTAGACCCCAGCACAGAAGCATACCAGATGAACTGGAAACCACCCTGGACCCACCATAATACATGTTGAATCATTATAAGGATGTTTTAATTACAGGCCGCATGCTCTTGCTCCTGCTTCTCTTTTATGGCGGTAGACTGTGTTTAAGGTGACATTAAACAATATCTGCCATTCTGGCAGATGGCACTCCCCCACACTCCAGCGGTGGACTGTCCCTCAGAGCCATCATTTCCAATGACAGGCTATGGGGACTCTACCTTAATCTTGATAATGCCAGGACTTTAGACCGCTGAAGCATGGGGTAGAAGAAGCTGCGGGGACTGGTCTAACTGTGGGGTGGAGCAAAGGTTCGGGTAAGTACATCTTTTTTTTTGTTTCTCTAGACCAAGGGTCTCAAACTGGCGGCCCTCCGGCTGTTGGGAAACTACAAGTGCCATCATGCCTCTGTCTGTGGGAGTCATGCTTGTAACTGTCAGCCTTGCAATGCCTCATGGGACTTGTAGTTTTGCAACAGCTGGAGGGCCACCAGTTTGAGACCCCTGGTCTAGACCAACCTTTTCAACACAGAGGAACTCTTGACATACACTTTCTGGTATCGGGGGACCCCTGCTAAAAATGACTATATCTACAACTCAT
Organism: Lithobates clamitans; assembly: GCA_037952925.1. Lineage (NCBI taxonomy): Eukaryota > Metazoa > Chordata > Amphibia > Anura > Ranidae > Lithobates > Lithobates clamitans. The sequence continues at coordinate 236,859 of JBBGZY010000867.1, forward strand.
GATATATTAGTATGATACATTAGTATGGTGGTCAGTGGGAACAATGCCCCCCTAAATTTGTAATCATTGGGAAGAATTTCCCTCTTACAGATAACTAAAAAGATCAATGATGTCAGTAGGGACTTATCTGAGAGGCAGACATTGCTCATTGCTCAAAGAACCCCTAGCAACCTCTGGAGGAACCCAATGGTTCCATGGAACCCTTGTTGAGAAACCTTGTTCTAGACCAAAATGAGCAATGAACCCTTGCAGTGCAGGCACAGCCACACTGTAAGGGCTACGTTTTTAGGTGCCCGGAGTTGGGCTTTATTGTACAAAGGAATTGGTGTCTCTGTGTTACTTTATTACCCATACAAGTCAATGTGAATGCCGAGGCAACTCAGAATAAAAAGATTAGCCTTTGCGGTGTGGCTGAACCTGCACTGCAAGGGTTTATTGCTCATTTTGGACTATAACAGGGTTTCTCAACTACAGTTCCTCCACAGTTTGCTAGGGGTCCCTTGAGCAATTTCTGCCCTTCAGATAAGTTCCCACTGACCCCAATGATCTTTTTAGCTATCTGTGTGGGGGGTAATTCTCCCCAGTGACCACAAGTGTAAGGAGCATTCTTCCCACTGACCATCACACTAATGTATCATGAGTTATCGATATAGCAATTTTTAGCAGGGGTCCCCCAATACCAGAAAGTGTATTTCAAAGGTCTCTCTGTGTTGAAAAGTTTGAGAAAGGCTGGTCTAGAGAAACAAAAAAAGATGTACTTACCCAAACCTTCGTTCCACCTCGCAGCTAGACCACTCCCTGCAACTTCTTTTCCCCCATGCTCTAGCTGTATAAAGTTCTGACATCATCAAGATTAAAGTAGGGTACATAGCCCTGCATTGGATATGATGACAGTGACACTGAGGTACAGTCCACCACTGGAGTGCCATATACCAGGATGGCAGATATTGTTTATTGTCACTTTAACCACTTCAATACCAGGCACTTAGGCACCTTCCCGCCCAGGCCAATTTTCAGCTTTTTAGTGCTGTCGCACTTTTAATGACAATTGCGCGGTCATGCAACACTGTACACAAACACATTTTTTATCATTTTGTTCCCACAAATAGAGCTTTCTTTTGGTGGTATTTGATCCCCTCTGCGGTTTTTATTTTTTGCGCAACAAATAAAAAAAGACAGAAAATTTTGAAAAAAAACAAGTTTTTCTTTGTTTCTGTTAAAAATGTTTGCAAATAAGTATGTTTTCTTCTTCAATGACGGGCACTGATATGGCTGCACTGGCGGGCACTGATATGGCGGCACTGATGGGCACCGATGAGGTGGCACCAATGAGGTGGCACTGATAGGCGGCACTGATGGGCACTGATAGGTGGCACCGATGGGCACTGATAGCTGGCACCGATGGGCACTCATAGGCGGCACTGATGGGCACTCGTAGGTGGCATTGATGGGCACTCGTAGGTGGCATTGATGGGTACTTATGGGTGGCACTGATAGTTGGCACTGATAGGTGGGCACGGATGGGCACTGACAGGTAGCACCGATGGACACTGATGGGTGGCACTGATGACACTGATTGTTTGCACTGATGCCCCTAAGGGTGGCATTGCTGGGCATCACTGCAACATAATGGTGCCAATCAGCGCCCATTTGTGGGCACTGGCACAGATTGGGCACTGACTGGGCACATTGGGCACATGTGGATGGCCATGGGGTACATACCTGGCCATCCACATGTTGCCCCTTCCCTGGTGGTCCTAGTGGCGATCCCTGGTGGTCCAGTGTGGTGATCTGAGGGGGGGCTGCACTGATAAACAAGGAGAGCCGCCAGTGAGTGAGACGCGAGTGAGGAAAGGCCGATCAACGGCTCTTCCTATTGCCATTGTGATCAGCCGTGATTGGACACGGCTGATCACGTGGTAAAGAGCCTCCGCCGGAGGCTCTTTACCAAGATCGGTGGAGCGGTGTGTCAGACTGACACACCGCTCCACCGATCGCCGTGATGCGTGTCGGCATGTTAACCTGCTGGACGTCATATGACGCCCAGTCAGTATAACTGAACCACCGCCCGGCCGTCATCTGCTATGGGCCGGGCGGGAAGTGGTTAAACACGTTTCAAAATGTTTTGTGGTGAGTCCAGAGTGTGGAAACCACTCTGGACCCACCACCAAGAAATATTTAAACATTTGTGGTGGGTCCAGAGTGGTTTCCAGTTTATCTGGTATGGCATACTGTATTTGACTTGCTCTTGAGTCTGATGCCCCTGTACTCTAGTTATTTAGGCGCAGCCCGTTTGGGGTACTGTCAGTGCAAACAAAATTCAGTCATGGAAGACTGACAGAAATGGGCCAAAAAAAGAAAGTAAATGATTACATCTGAAAAATGAAGCCTGGCATGTGAAAAGAAATGAACTGGGAAGAAAAAATGAATCAGTTAACTGACTGACAAGCTGCTCAGAAGTCTTCCCTGTATACGGTACTTTGGTGAATTGGCTGCGAGGTTAGAGATGGTTTAAACCGGCTTTGTAATTCATCACTTGCTGCCTCAATGATATTGCTAGTTATCTCCTCTTATAAATAAACATGACGTTTTTTCTGTAGAGTTTTGTGTTTCTGCAACCCGTAGCGGGTACCGGAGATGAAGATTTAGGTATTTGGAAGTGCATGGTTTTGAATGGCCTCCAGTGTGCTGTTTGGCTAAAACAATAAGAGAAAAGTAAGGAGAGGAATTTAGTTGTTTTTTCCTTGTGGGGTAGAGCAGAAGAACATTTTAGTAGCATCGATATTTAGTATAGAAAAATGAGTTTGCTACATGTAAGCAGAATGTAGCAGTATTATGCTGCAAGGTCCTTGATGTTATTGGGATTGGGCAGTGGGTTAAACAGAAGCTAAAGTTCATATTTAAATAGATATTTGTCATGGAAGTAAATAAAGTGAACCCATGTGTGAGCAGATTATGCGGGATCCCTCAGGACGTAGAGTTCGAGGGCCAGCCAGTGTTCTATCAGAGACCCCGTCCCAGAGGTTTGGACCTAGATGCGTGCTGACCCTTTGTCCACGCCTAGAACTACCCTGGCCAATGTGTGGAGACTAACCAGACTGACTGGACATGCAGAAGCAGATGAGCACAAGGGCATTCTAGAGGCAATGATGAAAATGGGAACTGTGTTGGACTTAGGACTGCGGACACACCAGAGAAGGCTGGAAAATGGAATAGGAGCCTGCATGAGGAAACAGAAAAACACACCAGGCAGCAGGACTGCAGACCCCTGCACAAGAGCATACTGGATGAACTGCAAACCATATGAGAGACTGCGGACTCCAGCGCAAAACCATATGGGGTGAGCTGTGGACAAGATCAAGCAGTGTCACTGCAGACCACCGGAGCGGAATGGGACACAGTGGAGATGGAGAACCAGAATACAGGCCAAAGGTCAGGGCAGGCGGCAGACAAGTGAATGCAAATGTCCTCAAGTGGGAAGTCAAACCAAAGAAGAGAGGGGCTGTAAAAAATGCTTGGGCGTTGGTGTCAGGGGTCAGGCTCGGAGGCCGGTAGCTATAGCAGTAGAGAGGCTCCCACCGACTAGCTGGATAGATGCAACAGCAGGTTACCCTGATGGATGACACAGGCTCACGTGAGGTGTGGAGTCTAAGCACTAACTGGTGTTTACCAGAGCCCCTGATGGTGGATATGGGTTTTGCTGCATGTTTGTACCAGGTTGCTGTCCTCAGGATTGCTCCACCAGGGGGTGAGCAAGCCAGGGTCCAGTAGCTGATATAGACGGTAGGAATCAAGCAGAGGTGTAGTCAGAAAACAAGCCAAAAGTTGGTAACGGGTGGGTGCAGGTTGGGATTAAGCGGAAGATTAGTCGAGGAACAAGCCAAAAGTCTGTAGTGAGTGGTAGTGGAGATATGAATGGCAGCAGGAGCGACCAGAGCGAGATATTGGCTGGAGAGAGCACAATAATTAGGCATTTAGGCAAAGAAACCACGCTAGAGATCTAAAAAAAATAAAAAAAATAAACTAAAACAAAGCAGCAGCTTGAAGTGAGATACACACAATAATAGATGAAAAGAAAAGAGAAGCCGTGCTAAAAAGCCCCAGTCAATGCAGAAAAATCATCATTAAAACAGCATGTATTGATCAATATTAAGGAAATAAATCCTCTTCTTAATGGCACCACAGGTACTTCAAACAAAAAATGCCCCGCCACCTTAAGAAAACCTGCTTACCGGATGGCAAGCAAAAAAGGCATGTGGCTATAGCCCAGCCAAGGCCTTTAGCTTGCATGGATAATCAATGACCGAATAGCCCAGTAGCACAGGATGGATGGCGGCAGATCTCCCCCTTTTACCGTCTATAAAGTCCGTGGCCGTAAGCCCAGCAATTGACCCAGAAAGAAAGACTGACCCTAGCGTAATACAGTCTAATCAATTTAATATATAAAGAAGTATTGCACTTACATAGGTACGTTAAAAGTTTGCATGTTAAAATCAAAGCCGACCGACAAACAATCATAAGCCCGTCCTCCTAGTACACAGCGTGGTGACTTCACGTACCCTCCTCCAGACGTGTTTCGTCATACGTGACGTTGTCAATGGGGAACGGGCAGCGTAATGACTCACCACCTTATATAGAAAACCAAACCTCATTTTGAGTCACAAGCATTTGGCTAAAAACTCCATATTGAATATGGGCAAATCTTCCCTATTACTAGGGACAATAGAAAAATGGCACTTTAATCCACTTGTCAGTAGTTAATGGACCAAAGTAAAGTATATTAAAAGTCATAGGTTAACCCTTACAGCCACGCCTCAGAATATATATAGACGTTGACCTCGAACATGTGACGCTAAATAAGCACTAACTCACAAAGCGCTATTCATAGCCGATCCCAATACACATTCATGTTAATAGAGACCCCATAGCCTAAATTCCCAAATGAAATATATTACAAAATTATAAATATTCAGTGAATTGAATAATATGACCATAATAAATAAATATTAACCCTTGAAAACCTCAAAATTAATCTAAGTGATGTGACCAATTTGGATAATAATAATATTAATCTACAAAAGTGGGTTTGCTAAGATGTATCATCACTAAAACTAAATAGTTACATAATGTGTGTAATGTGATGCAAAAAACAAAACTAAATATAAAAATATATAATTTGATTACCGTATATACTCGAGTATAAGTCGTTCCGAGTATAAGTCGAGCCCCTAATTTACCACAAAAAAATGGGAAAAACTTATTGACCCGAGTATAAGACGAGGGTGAGAAATGCGCAGCTACTGTAAGTGGAAAAGAGGGACAACAATGCCCATTTGCAGCTTCACTGTGCCCATTTGCAGCCATAGGTCCCCCGAACTTCAAACTCGGTAGTTAAGGGTTCCTAGTTGCCCCCTAGCTGCAGTCAAAATTTAATATATAAAGAAGTATTACACTTACATAGGTACATTAAAAGTTTGCATGTTAATATCAAAGCTGGCCAGCAAACAATCAGACGCCCGTCGTCCTAGTACACAGCGTGGAGACATCAGCACGTACCTTTCACCAGATGCGTTTTGTCATACGTGACATTGTCAATGGGGAACAGGCAGCTTAATGACTCACCACCTTATATAGAAAATCAAACCTCATTCTGGGTCACAAGCCTTTGGCTAAAAATGCCATATTGAATATGGGCAAATCTTCCCTATCACTAGGGACAAAAGAAAAATGGCACTTTAATCCGCTTGTCAGTAATTAATGGACCAAAGTAAAGTATATTAAAAGCCAGAGGTTAACCCTTATATTAAATATATATATATATTATATATAGACGTCGACCACGAACATGTGAACATGTAACGCTAAATAAGCGCTAACTCACAAAGCACTATTCATAGCCGATCCCAATATACATTCATGTTAATAGAGACTAGAGGTCGACCGATATTTGGCTTTTTTTACTTAATCGGCATCGGCAGATTGTGCTGATAAAAAAAGCCGATCGGGACTTGCAAATGACTTCTGTAATAGAAGTCAATGCAAGTTGTCTGAAGTTTTCTTCTCTCCCCCTCTGGGCAGCCTGCCAAGTCTGATAAGAAGATACATTGTATCTCTTTCAGGTTCTTTTATCAATAGACTGAACTCCGTGGAGAAGTTCTCAGTTTAACCATTTAAAGACTAAATCTTTTCTGACACTTGTTGCTTACAAGTAAAAATCCTGTATTTTCTGCTATAAAATCACTTAGAACCCCCAAACATTATATATATTTTTTTCTAGCAGAGACCCTAGGGAATAAAATAGCGGTTGTTGCAATATTTTATGTCACACGGTATTTAAGCAGCGGTCTTTCAAACGCAATTTTAAAAAAAAAAAAAAATACACTAATGAAATAAAAAAAAAAGCAGTAAAGTTAGCCCATTTTTTTTTTTTGTCCAAAAGTTTTGATTACCTGTTTTTGTGTATTTAATATTTAAGATATAGTTATTTTTTTAAAATCTAAATTATACATACAAGTGAACTGATTGGAGGTTTGTTTTGTTTAATAAATGTTTAAATATAAAAAATTTTCTGTATCACTTATTACTTAAGGCTGCTTCCACACTGGAGTTGGCATGCGTTGACGGTAAAACGCTGTTAGTTTTAGCGGCGCTTTACCGTCATTTTAGCGGCGCTATTCGGCTGCTAGCGGGGCGCTTATAACCCAGCTAGCAGCCGAAGAAGGGGTTAAATGCGCCCCTGAAGCACTGCTGCCGAAATGCATTGCAGGCGCTTCAGCAGCGGTGTCATTTCATTGGGCAGGAGTGGTGGAGGAGCGGTATACACCGCTCCAAATATATATATATATATATATATATATATATATATATATATATATATATATATATATATATATATATAATATATATATATATTAAATACACAAAAACAGGTAATCAAAACTTTTGGACGAAAAAAAATGGGCTAACTTTACTGCTTTTTTTATTTCATTAGTGTATTTTTTTTTTTTTTAAATTGCGTTTGAAAGACCGCTGCGCAAATACCGTGTGACATAAAATATTGCAACAACCGCTATTTTATTCCCTAGGGTCTCTGCTTGAAAAAATATATATATAATGTTTGGGGGTTCTAAGTGATTTTATAGCAGAAAATACAGGATTTTTACTTGTAAGCAACAAGTGTCAGAAAAGATTTAGTCTTTAAATGATTAAACTGAGAACTTCTCCACGGAGTTCAGTCTATTGATAAAAGAACCTGAAAGAGATACAAATGTATCTTCTTATCAGATTTGGCAGGCTGCCCAGAGGGGGAGAGAAGAAAACTTCAGACAACTTGCATTGACTTCTATTACAGAAGTCATTTGCAAGTCCCGCTGAAGGTATAATCGGCTTTTTTTATCAGCACAATCGGCCGATGCCGATTAAGTAAAAAAAGCCAAATATCGGCCGATATATCAGTCGACCTCTAGTCTCTATTAACATGAATGTGTATTGGGATCGGCTATTAATAGTGCTTTGTGAGTTAGCGCTTATTTAGCGTTACATGTTCGTGGTCGACGTGTGTATATATATATATATATATATAATATAATATATATATATATATATATATATATATATATATATATATATATATATATATATATATATATATATATATATATATATATATATATATATATATATTCTGAGGCGGGGCTGTAAGGGTTAACCTCTGGCTTTTAATATACTTTACTTTGGTCCATTAATTACTGACAAGCAGATTAGAGTGCCATTTTTCTTTTGTCCCTAGTGATAGGGAAGATTTGCCCATATTCAATATGGCATTTTTAGCCAAAGGCTTGTGACTCAGAATGAGGTTTGGTTTCTATATAAGGTGGTGAGTCATTACGTTGCCTGTTCCCCATTGACAACGTCACGTATGACAAAACGCGTCTGGTGAAAGGTACGTGCTGATGTCTCCACGCTGTGTACTAGGACGAGGGGCATCTGATTGTTTGCTGGCCGTCTTTGATATTAACATGCAAACTTTTAATGTACCTATGTAAGTGTAATACTTCTTTATATAATAAATTGATTAGACTGTATTACGCTATGGTCAGCCTTTCTTTCTGGGTCAATTGCTGGGCTTACGGCCACAGACTTTATAGACGGTGATAGGGGGAGATCTGCAGCAATCCTGTGCTACTGGGCTATTCGGTCATCGATCATCCGTGCAAGCTAAAGGTCTTGGCTGGGCTATAGCCACATGCCTTTTTTGCTTGCCATCCGGTAAACAGGTTTTTCTTAAGGTGGCGGGGCACTTTTTGTTTGAAGTCACTGTGGTGCCATTGAGAAGTGGATTTATTTCCTTAATACTGATCAATAACATGCCGTTTTAATGAAGAAATTTCTGCATTGATTAGGACTTTTTAGTGCAGCTTCTCTTTTTTCTTTTTAATAATAATCAGGCAAACAGGAAGTGCTGAGACAAGGCTTAAAACAGGAAATTAATGGAAGGAGCAACGAGTTCAACTTTCAGCAGAAACAAGGCACGAGGCCGGATTGTCCAATGGATCAGACAAGGTGCTTTCCAGCATCTCAGGTGGCTCAGCAAGAAAGAGACTTCGTCAGATACAGCAGAGTTTGGAGGTTCAGACCTGGGTCCTTACAGTTGGACAAGTGGATGCAGATCTTTAAAAAGTGAGATTGTAAAGCTTCATTTATTTTCTAAAATAATAAACATGTTGTTTCCTTACCTGTTCTGTGCAATTGTATTGCACCCCAGTCCCTCCTGCTTCCTCTGAGTCCTGTGAAGAGAGACTACTCTCAGGCACAACGCTGGATCGAGATAGGACATAGGTAAGTACTTATGGGGGCTGGGGGGAGCTGATAATGGAAGGTTTTTTACCTTATGCAGAGAATGCACTAGGGTAAAAAAAACGTTATGCCTTTACAACTACTTTAATTATTTGTGGCTTCTTTGAGAGACCTATGTCTGTGACGTCATTGTCAAGTAACTGCTTCTTTAAAACCATTGCATTCAAGGCATGCCATGAATGATGACTGCCACAGTTGCTTGTGCTCTCAACCTAACTGTCAAGCCATTAAATGACCAGTGTCATAATTGATCAGTACAGTACTATGACAACGGCAGATCAAACAGAGACAAAGATAACAGCTTCCATGGCTGTAGGATAGTCGGGTTTAGTACCGCTCTATAAATTCAACTTTAAGACACAAGCAAATCAAAGTCCATTTAAAACAATTTGTTCATCTAAGGCTAACCAGGGTGACGATGCTGCAGTCTCACTGCAGGACATATAGTATTGCTACCCTGTTAAAGGAATTAGAAAAATGGCAGATCTACTGGGTCAACAAGTAATAAAACAATATTAGAGGGAGGACCCAACATTCGCCTAATGCTAATGACAGACTACATCATATTTTTTTAATTTGATCCTGTCCTTAAAGGCACAAAGTTTTTTACCTACATGTATTCTATGCATGAAGGTAAAAAACCTTCTGTGTGCAGCAGCCCTCCCCTAATACATACCTGAGCCCCCTCTCAATCCATCGATGTCCAGGAGAGTCTTGGCTCTCCGGGAACTTGCACTCCTGATTGGCTTTTGGCAGCAGCGGGAGCCATTCACAGCCAGTGAGCCAATCAGAAGACCAAGGGGGCGGGGTAGAGCCACGGTTCTGTGTGGGTGACCCTAGAGCAAGCTGCTTACTGTGGGGGCACCCGGCAGGAGTGAGGGGCCGACGTGGAACCCGAGATAAGGAGGATCTGGACTGCTCTGTGCAAAACCATTGTATACCATGTTTGTTATTTTAGAAAAAAAAACAAACAAGCTTTAGTATTACTTTAATTACACTTGAACTGAAACCTAAACACTTTTTTTTTTTTGTATTTGTTTTTCTATGGCACTTCTCCCCGTGGGGACTCAAAGCATTTAGAAGGTGAGGCAGCCATCTTGAACACACTGAATTGAGCCAATTAACCTACCAGCATGTCTTTGGAAGAAACTGGAGTACCCAGAGGAAATCTTTGCAAACACAGGGAGAACATGCAAGTTCTTCCTGTACTTGCATGAATTTGCTCCAGGTACTCTGGTTTCTTCCAAAGACATGCTGGTAGGTTAATTGGCTCAATGCAGATAGTATCTAGGTTGGGATTCCAACTGAGGCCCTAAACTAAATGCTGCAGGGCAGAAGTGATACCTGCTAAGCCACTGTGCCCTTGAACATACTCCTGTAATGATAACATGTTTTTTTTTTTAATTTATCAATTTAAATAATTCCTGCTTTCAACAAAAATGAATTCTTTTCATCCTACCACCAAGGTGACTCCACAGGCATCTTCCAAGGGTGACACGGATGGCACTGTAAGCACTGTGGGCACTGATGGCACGGTAGGCACTGATGGCATGGTGACAATGATGGCACTTACTACACTGTGGGCACTGATGGCATGGTGACACTGATGGCACTTACTACACTGTGGGCACTGATGACACTGTGGGCACTGATGGCACTGATGACACTGTGGGCACTGATGGCGTTGTAGGCACAGTGACAATGATGGGCACTGTGACACTGATGGGAACTGTTTGGGCACTATATTGGCACGTAACTCACTTTCTTCACAGGTCGTTCTCCCTCCTCATACGGTCTCTGTATGAGGAAGGAGAGCTGTCAATGAGAGATGATCTGATGTTTACATTTGAGATCATCTCTCATTGGACACTGTGATCACGTGGTAAATGGCCACTGTGATTGGACACAGCCATCCCAGATTTTCCCCGATGCATCCCTGCGGGGGCGCACCGGGAGCGTGTTTCCAGAAGGACGTACATGGACGCCCGCCCAGCAATTAATGCCCTTTCTGTAGCCGTCTTTCGGCTATAGCGCGGGCGCGAAGTGGTTAAAATCTGCATTTTTTTTTTTTTTTGTAGAAAATTTGCTTTCAGAAAATATCTAATGTTTGAGGAGTTAAAGTAGACACACAGTGTTTGCGCAGCTGTTTATCTAATGCATATTTTTAGGAAAAAATACACCAAAATTAATTTTAGTGCACACAAACACAATTTAATAACCAATTTTTGGTAAAATATAAAAAATAGGATTGCATTGATCAAAAAAATCCAAACATTAAGTTATTTTGCACATTCGTGAAATGGCGAAAATCAGACATCTTGTGGTCACAATAACAGAAGACAACTAACCGGAACTTCTCCCCTCCACCTTCCCTCCACTGTTGAATCCAGTGTTTTCCTGCAGTAATCTGCTGAATGATGTCACATCCCAGCTCCGCCCTGCTATGTTCTTTGTTGACTCCATCAGCGAGTCGGTTGTCTCTTTCATGTTCTAGCAGCCGTCCCCTGAAGAGAGTGTATCCTGCAAAGCCCTTACATGTGTGGCACAATCGTTTACATACAAGTGCATGTCCTATGCATACGTTTGCATACACTTAAAAAGTACACTCACCGGCCACTTTTTTGGGTACACCTGTTCAATTCCTTGGTAACACAAATTGCTAATCAGCCAATCACATAGCAGCAACTCAATGCATTTAGGCATCTAGACATGGTGAAGACAACTTGCTGAAGTTCAAACCAAACATCAGAATGGGGAAGAAAGGGGATTTAAGTGACTTTGATCGTGGCATGATTGTTGGCGCCAGATGGGCCAGTCTCAGTATTTCAAAAACTGCTGATCTGCTGGGATTTTCACACACAACCATCTCTCGGGGTTTACAGAAATGGTCTGAAAAAGAGAAAATATCCAGTGAGCAGCAGTTGTGTGGACAAAATACCTTGTGGATGTCAACGGAGAATGGGCAGACTGGTTCGAGATGATAGAAAGGCAACAGTAACTCAAATAACCACTCGTTACATCCAAGGTATGCAGAATACCATCTCTGAACACCCAATACATCAAACCTTGAAGCAGATAGGCTACAGCAGCAGAAGACTGCATTGGGTGCCACTCCTGTCAGCTAAGAACAGGAAACTGAGGCTACAATTCACACAGGATCACCAAAATTGGACAATAGAAGATTGTAAAAACGTGGCCTGGTCTGATGAGTCTCGATTTCAGCTGCAACATTCAGATGGTGGGGTGAGAATTTGGTGTAAACAACATGAAAGCATGGATCCATCCTGCCTTGTATCAATGATTCAGGCTGGTGGTGGTGTAATGGTGTGTGGGGGATATTTTCTTGGCACACTTTGGGCCCCTTAGTACCAATTGAGCATCGTTTAAACGCCATGGCCTACCTGAGTATTGTTGCTGACCATGTCCATCCCTTTATAACTACAGTGTCCCCATCTTCTGATGGCTCCTTCCAGCAGGATAATGCTCCATGTCACAAAGCTCCAATCATCTCACCACTGGTTTCTTGAACATGACAACGAGGTCCCTGTATTCCAATGGCCTCCACAGTCACCAGATCTCAATTCAATAGAGCACCTTTGGGATGTGCCGGAACAAGAGATGCGCATCATGGATGTGCAGCCGACAAATCTTCAGCAAGTGTGTGATGCTATTATGTCACTATGGACCAAATTCTCTGAGGAATGTTTCCAACACCTTGTTGAATCTATGCAACCAAGAATGAAGGCAGTTCTGAAAGCAAAAGGCGGTCCAACCCTGTACTAGCAAGGTGTACCTAATAAAGTGGTCAGTGAGTGTAAATATATCTTTATTGCTATCACAAGGGGGCTAACAAGCCATTTATGTCATAGCATGGGCTGGTGACAGGTCCTCTTCATGGAGGCATCATGGGTCTTTTAGACTTTTACTCTCCACTACACCTTTACCAACTATAGTAGCCAGCTCTGAAACCAGAAGTGATGGCTCTATTACTCGCAGGGGTAATTCGGGAACAGATGTTCCTCTATCTCCTCATGCTTAATAGATGGGGCATTTTATAGCTGTAGAAGAAAAGATGAGCCTAGGAACTATTGCGGATGGCAGTGAAGGAAGGGGGGTCTGCCCCTCTTACCACTATAGCAGTGATTGGGTGGCTATAGAGCAACTTGGATCACTTTTACTAAAGAACAAATCCCTGGATGAAAAAAAAATGGTAAACTTGCTTTAACCACTTTAAGTCCAGGGCACTTTATAATGGCCTGAGGACATTTAGTGATTAATTTAAAAAGAAATAATACAGACCTGTTTTACTTACAGAGCTATTCAAAAGGAAGTATTCTGTTGTACTGTACCAATAGAGTTACACTTCTAAAAATGCAAAAAAAAAAAACAGATTTCTTATGAATAGGTTAGCATTCCAGCACAGAATCTTTTTACAGGTAGAAATACTGAAAATATATCATTTTCTAGGCTTGACTCCAGCATATGAAGGAATTCAATAAGAGACTCCCACCAGTTTTATTGTAACATGACCTTTAAAAAACCAAAAAGCATCACTGTGAAAAGTCATTGTTTAGGTGGAAGAGATTCCAAAGAGATTCTCACCCAATAAATGTTATTTCACATAATGCCCAAAGCCTTTCAATCATTGATAATGTCTATAACTCCTTATTGTACAGAGTTGGAGTCCTATTAATTACTAGTTCCTCATTTCTTTGCATTTATGATATCAACTTTTCTCCTGATGTCACTGAATGAATAAAGAGTGCTGGATATATAGAACTCTTAACCTTTTATCAAAGGTTAAAGCTGATAAGATAGATAAAACAGCTGAAATAATGAGCTTTCTTCCGAAAGACATTCATTGCTTTTTTTTTATTTAATTTTATTTGTTTTAGAGCCCGAGGTGCAGTGTGCAAAAAACCAAAAAAGTGTAAACACAAAAAGTGCAATTATGGTGTCATATGGCCCCCTCCCGGAGAAGGACCCTTCCCTGATCCCTTGGGGCACAAGACTCCTGATGGAGGTGAGGGTGAGACACACTAATGCCGCGTACATACGACCAGACTTTCCGTCAGAATAGACTCCGACAGTCTTTCCGACGGAGTTCCGTTGAAACGGACTTGCCTACACACAATCACACCAAAGTACGATCGTTTAGAATGCGATGATGTACGACGGGACTAGAAAAATGAAGTTCAGTAGCCAATAGCTGCCCTTGCGTCGTTTTTGGTCCATCGGAATAGCATACAGATGACCGGATTTCCCGATAGGAACCGATTCCATCGGAAAGATTTGAAACATGTTCTATTCCTAGGTCCGTCAGAATTTTAGAAAGAAAAAAACAGATGAAGCCCACACACGATCGGAATGTCCGATGGAATGATTCCGTGTGAGCTTTTCTGCCGGAAAGTCCGGTCGTGTGTACACAGCATTAGGTCCACTTAGCCAAAAAGCCCAGCGGACCCCACTCCTCATGGTCAGTTGACCAATGGGTGCTAGGTGAGGGGCTCGCCTACACATCTCCTCCTTGATTTCAGGCTAGACCCTAATACCCACACAGCACCATCTTGTGAGTGAAAGGAAGACATTGCTTGTGCTGTAGACAATCACATGATCAGAATGGCAGTTCATTCCTTTTACCACGTATCATGTGACCCAATGCCAAGGTTTTTGGTTGCTAGACAGATCAAGTCGAAGTATTTTTTTTTTTTTGGGGGGGGGGGGGGGATTTCATCCTTTCTGTTACTATTGTGGACTTCCCTCCTAACAAGACTGCTGTATAGCATTGTTTTAACTTTAAGCTGACCTTCAGTCTTGCACAGTTGTACAGGCTCCAGAAGCTGCAGCAAGTCACATAAAGCCTGACAGTGGAAGGGAGGAACTAAGGAAAGCAAAATATACGCAGATTAAACTTCAGCTTTAACATTTGCATACCAGCCTGCTTTAAAAAGTTATGGTCACATTACCTATTCAGAGCAAAATTTCTGTGTAAATAACATATGTCAAACACAAGGCCCACGGGCTGAATCTGGCCCACCAGGCCTTGTCATGTGGCCCTCGCACCCAGTTTCGCAGCTTGAACATGGTGGAATTCCATTCCACCACCTCTTGCTCTCGGCCTCCGCTCCTGCTCCCCGCTGTCACTTGTAAATACAGAAACCTTCTGTGTTTACAAGGGAAAGCTTTGCTATTGGCGACTCCCGGATGAAACAGATCCCTGCACATAACACTCCTGAACTCTGTACTCTGTACATAATACACTCCTGTACTCTGTACATAACACACTCCTGAACTCTGTACTCTGTACATAAAACACTCCTGAACTCTATACGTAACACACTCCTGAACTCTGCACTCTGTACATAACACACTCCTGTACTCTGTACATAACACACTCCTGAACGCTGTAGTCTGTCCATAAAACACTACTGAACTCTATACGTAACACACTCCTGAACTCTGCACTATGTACCTAAAACACTCCTGAACTCTGTACTCTGTACATAACACACTCCTGAACTCTGTACATAACACACTCTTGAACTCTGTACTCTGTACATAACACACTCTTGAACTCTGCACCCTGTACATAACACACTCCTGAACTCTGTACTCTGTACATAACACACTCCTGAACTCTGTACATATCACACTCCTGAACTCTGCACTCTGTATGTAGTGCACCCCAGATACAACCGGTCCTTTGAGGGCAATTATACTGCTAATTTGGCCTGCCATGAAATTATGTTTGACACACCTGGTGTAATAAAGTGTAATGCCCTTCCCCTGCCCTTTTTTAATTCACCACGCCTACCACTTTCTTCTTCCTACTTTGTAGCTGTCACCAAAATATCATGTGACTAGTGCTGTACAAAGCCCTTCCTTGTGCACCTTGCTCTAAAAACTAGTTATAAATTGAGGTAGTTGCCATTTTTTTGCTCATGGAAAGTGATTTCATTAGACTGAAAGTTATTCAAGAGAAGAGGCTTAATTATTATAGAGTTATTATAGAGAAGAAGGTTATGGCAGCTTCAAGGGAGTAGCAAGTAACGTTGCTGATGTATCGCCTCAGAGCTTCACCGTGATATTAGAGATCAGTCTAATGCTTCATCCTCTGTTTTAATATTTTCAGTACAAGCTGCTCAGGAGTCTTCCCTGTAAACAACACTTTGGCGAATTGGCTTCGTGGTCCTCCATAGGTTTAAACTGGCTCTTTAATTCTTTGCTTACTGTCTCTACGTGATCTTGCTAGTTATCTTCTCTTATAAATAAACATGACATAACAGCTTTTTTGATTTCTTTAGTGTTTCTGCACCCTGTAGCGGGTACCATGGATAAGGATTTTATGTATTGTATGGAGGCACAAGTTTTTTTTTATTGGCCTCTAGTGTGCCATTTAGGTAAAACAATAAGTGAACAGTAAGGAGAGGAATTTAGTACATTTCCCTTGGTGCACAGAAGGAACATTTTATGCACCTTCAATATTCAATATCCAAAATAAATAAATAAATGAAAGTAGATAAATGGAATACTATTATGCTGAAAGCAGTGATGGGTCAAGGTCACCCAGCACCCAGGGCAAGGATGCCAAACTGTGCCCCCTCCCTATTCATGATGTGCAAGTTTAGGGGATCCTATGCCGAGCAGTAACTCGCTTGTCAAAATCACTGCAGCTGTCACTACCCCTGTCAGCCACGTAATAATAGGAAGGTGCCCCTATCTCAACAGTAAACCATTGCGCCCAGGGCAGCTGCGGCTCCTGCTCACCCCTGGTCTTGGCCCTGGCTGCAAGGTCTTTAACTTACTATTATCTAGTCCCCCTGAGTTAAGGAGGTGCTAAAGCTGAATAAAAAGTGGTTCTAATGTCAGAGACCACAAAATCTCGCAGGTGCAGAAAGCAAAGCCATAGTCCAGACAAGCCAGGGTGAACAACAACCGAGTAGCAAGTATGCCAAAACAGAAGGCAGGAGCAGGGTCGGAAGCCAGGCCGGGATCAATATTAGATAAGCAGAAGAAGTACGAAAACAGCAGGCATTGGATGAAAGTCAGGGCACAAATCAAGGTCAGTAACAGAAGACAGAATAAAAAGAGTCAGGAGGCAAGCTTGGTTAAGCACAGGTTCGCAGGATGCAACTCTGCTTAGTTGGGCACCAAAAGCCAGTGCCTGAAATGCATGCTACTCCATGCACTAAAATGCAGGGATGTCACTATGCGCACGTGCAGATCTTCAGGTATGGCAGTTCACTTTCCTGACATATCTGTTCCTGGAATAGGTGCTATGGTAGATTTATAAGGTGGCGGACTGAAATAGTAAACACCTCTATGGAGGCATTTACTGTGCATCTGGGAAAGTATTCGCATCGCTTTACTTTTTCTACATTTTGTTATATTACAGCCTTATTCCAAAATGGGTTAAATTCATTATTTTCCTCTAAATTCTAAAATTAATTTCCAATAATGACAACGCGAAAGATGTTTGAAATCTTTGCAAATTTCTCAAAAATAAAAAATTGAAATAAATCACATGTACATAAGTATTCACAGCCTTTACTCAATACTTTGTTGAAGCACCTTTGGCACCAATTACATCCTCAAGTCTTTTTGAGTATGATGCTGCAAGCTTGGCACACCTATTTTTGGACAGTTTCTCCCATTCTTCTTTGCAGGACCTCTCAAGCTCCATCAGGTTGGACGGGGAGCATCGGTGCACAGCCATTTCCAGATCTCTCCAGAGATATTCAATCGGGGTCAAGTTTGGGCTCTGTCTGGGCCACTCAAGGGCATTTACAGAGTGGTCCCGTAGCCATTCCTTTGTTATCTTGGCTGTGTGCTTAGGGTTGTTGTCCTTTTGGAAGATGAACCTTCGCCTCAGTCTGAGGTCTAGAGTGCTCTGGAGCAGGTTTTTATCAAGGATGTCTCTGTTCTTTGCTGCATTCATCCTTCCCTCGATCCTGACTAGTCTCCCAGTTCCTGCTGCTGAAAAACATCCCCACAGCTTGATCCTGCCACTACCATGCTTCACTGTAGGGATGGTATTGGCCAGGTGATGACCGATGCCTGGTTTCCTCCAGACATGACACTCTCACCATTCAGGCCAAAGAGTTCAATATTTGTTTCATCAGACCAGAGAATTTTGTTTCTCATGATCTCGGAGTCCTTCAGGTGCCTTTTAGCAAACTCCCAGGAGTGGCTTCTGTCTGGCCACTCTACCATACAGGCCTGATTGGTGGAGTGCTGCAGAGATGGTTGTTCTTCTGGAAGGTTCTCCTTTCTGCACAGACAAATGCTGGAGCTCTGTCAGAGTGACCATCATGTCACCTCCCTAAGGCCCTTCTTCCCCAATCGCTCAGTTTGGCCAGGCAGCCTGCTCTAGTAAGAGTCCTGGTGGTTCCAAACTTCTTCTATTTACATATGATGGAGGCCACTGTGCTCGTTGGGACCTTCAATTCTGCAGAAAGTTATCTGTACCCTTCCCCAGATCTGTGCCTCTATACAATCCTGTCTCGGAGGTCTACAGACAATTCCTTGGAGTTGATGGCTTTGTTCTCTAACATGCACTGTTACCTGTGGGACTTTTATATAGACAGGTGTGTGCCTTTCCAAATCATGTCCAATCAACTGAATTTACCACAGATGGACTCCAATTAAATTGTTGAAATATCTCAAGGATGATCAGTGGAAACGGGATGTACCTGAGCTCAATTTTGAGTGTCATGGCAAAGGCTTTGAATACTTTTGTACATGGGATTTATTCCTTTTTTATTTTTAATACATTTGCAAACAAACTTTTTTCACATTGTCATTATGGGGTATTGTTTTCAGAATTTGGAGAAAACAATACATTTACTCCATTTTGGAATAAGGCTGTAACATAACAAAATATGGAAAAAGTGAAGCGCTGTCAATACTTTCTGGATGCACTGTAAAAATAAAAAAATAAAACTTATGGAATGATTGGATCAAGGTTTAAATCAGCTAGAATAATTCAAGGTGAACCAAAACAAAAGGCCTTCAAAGTCCTTACAGTTTTTTTTTCATAAAGCTTCCACAGTAAAAAAGCCTGTCCCCTACCAGAATTCTGCAGAGTGAGACCCTTGCTGTCTGTGTAGAAGTGTCTCTCCTTGCTGTCTGTGCAGAAGTCTGACAAACTAACTGCTGAGTCAGAGCTAGGGCTCTCCATTCAGCAGAAAGCATGAGCTTTGCTATAGTTCTGTCTCCACATGGTGCTTTTTAGACCTCTACAGAGAGACCACTGCTTTTCTACGCAGCAAGGGCTGTTCTCTGCTGCAGGCTCACAGAGGACATGCTTTTCTACTCCAGGCTGTAGCTGCTTTAGAAAGAAAACAACCTATTGACATTGAACACCTGTCACTTTGATGCACCTCAAATTAATTTAGTTGATTTGATTGAGAGTTTAGTTGAGCTTTAAGGGCCCTGCCTGGTCCCAAACGTGTTGGCCAATGACTGCATTGATTCAAGACTTTGCAAGAATATGATCTATGGTTGGCTATGTTGTTAGCTTGAGTTGTAGTTACATTCATGTCTCTTTCAGACAGGCTAACGGGTGCTGTCTGTCCAACTCTGCAGTCAGAGTTAAAATTCCCATGGCCAGGAAGCATCACAGCTGCGACCTGTTGTACAACCCCATCAAGCTGTGTAATGCCCCGTACACACGATAGGATTTTCCGACAACAAAATCCATGTTTTTTTTCCGACGAATGTTGGCTCAAACTTGTCTTGCATACACACTGTCACACAAATCCTGTCGGAAATTACGATCGCCAAGAACGCGGTGACGTACAACACGTACAACGAGCCGAGAAAAATGAAGTTCAATAGCCAGTGCGCCTCTTCTGCTTGATTCCGAGCATGCGTGGAACTTTGTGCGTCGGAATTGTGTACACACGATCGGAATTTACGACAACGGATTTTGTTGTCGGAAAATTTGAGAACCAGATCTCAAATTTTGTGTGACGGAAATTCCGATGGAAAATGTCCAAAGGACAGGGTCGGAATCAAGCTCCCATCGAACATTTTCCGTTGGAAAATCCTGTCGTGTTAATGGGGCATTAGAGTTCTAGTGGGCAGCCGGGGGGACTGTAAAACCTTAGCTCAACCTGTTTTTACTACCCCACGACAAACACCAGCCCCCCCCCCCTCTCCCCCATGTGAAATTGCCCTTATGCCAAGGAAGGACATTCTCTATTGCACTACCATTTGTACAAACCCCAAAAAGGTCCATGGGTTCAGTAGGTTTCCTTGCATTCAAGAAGGAAACAGCATGTCACCCTATCTAGGAGCTGATATTTTGGCAACTGCAGTCCATTGATTCACTTGAAATTTGTGATCTCGCTCTGCGGCGTGATGCACTCCATGCTTAAAGCAGAACTACACTGTATCTGAGCACCACAAACTCAAAACACTATTTTTATAGGCAATCTCCCCCATCCATCCATGTCTCAGTGTTTTATTTTGCTAAGAAATCACTTTGAAAAAAAACCCTTAGCATTTCTGATCGGGGGGCCACCTTGCGAAAAGGGTGGATGATTCATGCAGCATTTACCTTCTGGAATCCATCTGCCCTTAGCTCAGGCATGCAGGCAGGTGGGTGTGCTTAGTTGAGAAAACCCCTCCTCCCATGAAGACTCCTGGGATGTATGACATCATTTGCCTACAAGGGCTAAAACCAGGGAGTAACTGAAGACATTTCCTATTTACTTTCAGCATAAAGATTAAAAGTAGTCAGTGTTGGTTGAGAGAGCGAGGTTCCACTTTAAACAGTGAGGCTGATTTTTTTCAACTGAAGAGAAAGTGAGACTGTGACCCCCAACAACCAATCAAGTTTGATCTTTAAGCCGGAACGAGGACTTTGGTCATATACATTAGCTGCGGGTTCTCCAGTTTTAAGACATGCAAGTAACGCTGTGCAGCCAGCCCACCCCGCGCCATCAGTCGGCACCTCGCTAATTACTCTAATTGCTGTCTGTGGGATCACTTCCACCTTCATTAATTTTCTCCCTCTGGGTTATTGGCCTTCACCTCTGAAATGCACATCATTTGTGATTTGATTAAAGATGGCCTGTGGTCCGGAATCACACGCACTCTGCTGTCCACCTACGATTACTAATGTGCAAGTTTTATCATGTGTTCTTTATCCAGAATGTCCGACAATTTCACACAACATGCTGCTTTATGGTCATGACGATGTTATTTATGAATGAGGTACTCATTAGATGGCAGGGTATAGTCCTAGTACAGTCAGGGGAAGTCTGGTCTAGGGCTGCAACTATTGATTTATTGTTTCGATTAATTGGTTAATAATCTTAAAAAAAGTGTGGTGTATAATTTGGTTAATATGTAAAGTTTAAAAAAAAGGCAATTTATTCTTAAATATCTCTATGCAGTGGTAAATATAAATAACCAACTATATGGTTAGGGAGCAAAATATCGAATCCACTCTGAGAATAACAGACAGAAGAGATATGAATGAATGAGTGACTTGTATAGCGCTACCTATGGGAACTAAATCGCCCTAGGGTGCGTTTTTGCCGCCGGTGTCCATCTGCGGTATAGCGCAGTCCTTTACCCCATGGGATCCAGACGCGCTTACAAACACATACACATATTTGGCCAATTTTTTTTGACAGGATCTAATTAACCTACCAGCATGTCTGTGGAGTGTGGGAGGAAACTGGAGTACCCGGAGGAAACCCACACAGGCACAGGGAGAACATGCAAACTCCAGGCAGATGGTATCGTGGTCGGGAAAAGTGCTAACCACTACACCACTGTGCTGCCCAGATATACTGTATATACTATTAGAAGAGATATACTGAATATACTATTATGCCCCGTACACACGGTCGGACATTGATCGGACATTCCGACAACAAAATCCTAGGATTTTTTCCGACGGATGTTGGCTCAAACTTGTCTTGCATACACACGGTCACACAAAGTTGTCGGAAAATCTGATCGTTCTGAACGCGGTGGCGTAAAACATGTACGTCGGGGCTATAAACGGGGCAGTAGCCAATAGCTTTCATCTCTTTATTTATTCTGAGCATGCGTGGCACTTTTTCCGTCGGATTTGTGTACACACGATCGGAAATTCCGACAACAGATTTTGTTGTCGGAAAATTTTATAGCCTGCTCTCAAACTTTGTGTGTCGGAAAATCCGATGGAAAATGTCCGATGGAGCCCACACACGGTCGGAATGTCCGACAACACGCTCTGATCGGACATTTTCCATTGGAAAATCCGACCGTGTGTACGGGGCATTAGAAGAGCTATACTGTATATACTATTAGAGGAGAGATATACTGTATATACTATTAGAGGAGATATACTGTATATACTATTAGAGGGAAGAGATACTGTATATACTATTAGAGGAGAGATGCTGTATATACTATTAGAGGAGAGATACTGTATATACTATTAGAGGACATATACTGTATATACTATTAGAAGAGATATACTGTATATACTATTAGAGGAGAGATATACTATTAGAGGAGAGATATACTGTATATATTATTAGAAGAGATATACTGTATATACTATTAGAAGAGATATACTGTATTTACTATTAGAGGAGAGATATACTGTATGAACTATTAAAGGGTGCATCTGGTATCATACTCAGAGATCAATTTTTTTATTTAAAAAAAAAAAATGTAATTTTAAGAACGTTTGTTCGATTTTCTAATAGTTATTGGGGTCAAATCGACGTTCATTTTCAACCACGGTGATGGGGAAATTTGGAAATAGAAAAATTCTTGGTCAAATGAATTTTCAGACAGTGTATGTGGTTTTTGTTTAGAAATTACATTCCTTTTAAAAACAAAATGTTAAAAACAAGTGAAAATTTCAAACAACGTTCTTTCATTCAGCGAATGTACAAAGATTTTTCGTCTGAAAATTGAGCCATGTGGCCAGCATAAGGCTCGGTGCACACCTATGCAGTTTGATCTGTCTCTGCAGTGCTTTTTGCTGTGCGTTTTGATTTTTGCGCACGTGATTTTGCTGCGATTTGCGTTTTTGCAATTTTTTTTTGGCCAATTTGTTGTTGGGCAGATTAAAAAACACAAATTGCTGCCAAAACGCATTACATGCTTTTCTGCAGCTTCTCCATTGAAGTATATTGAACCAAAAAAGCACCGTTTTGCATTAAAAAGTCCCTGACTCTTTCCAAATACGCAGCGGCTGAAAAAAGCATAGATGTGAACTTGTCCCATAGGAAATCATGTAAATGACCTGTAGTGAAAAATAATGGGGTTAAAAAAACTAAAATTAGCCTTTTATAGTACAAAAAAGCAAATAATCACTACTGTAAGGGGTTTATTTTTTTACTGCAGAACTGTGAAAATAATATTTACAGTAGCGATTATTTGCTCTTTTTGTACTATAAAGGGCTCATTTTAGTTTTTTTTTAACCTCATTATGTTACTGGCCGATTAATCGATTATGAAAATAGTAATCATTTAGTTGTTTCCGCTCTAGTCTGGTCCCAGTGAAACTAAATCGTAGAGGAACACAGAAGTTTTTTTCTGGCTAATATAGGTAACAGTAGGATGCAGTCATTCTTGCCAACAATTTTCCACCTCACTCTGACTTTTGTGTGCTATTAGAGCCACCTATGGCTCAAATTTTGCCAGATTCAGCAGGAATTGGTGGGCAAGATTTTAGCCTTCCATGGCCAGCTTTAGTCGTCAAATTGGTTCCTTTTGAGCTTCTTGGATTCAAGACATAGGCTTTACACGGGGTCTTGGTTACCCTACAAATTGAGATTAAAGTGAACCTGCCACTAAGTCCTAAAAAAGCCCTCTTAAAGAGGAACTGCAGTCTGCTCACATAATTTGTAATAAAAACATCTTTGCCATTCTGAAGCTTCCCTCCCCCCACTTTGCATATTATTTTATATATACTGTGATTCTGTACTTGCCAAATATGCTGCAGAAATCTCCCTCCACTGAGTCTGGCTGCAGCCATTTTAACTGTGGGCAGCTGAAGCTGCTACCTGTTCACTTCCTGGATTTACACAGACACACAGAGGCACATCTCCCGCTCTGCAGCTCTCATTGGCCCTCTTATAACTCATTCCCCCTCCCTTCCCGGCAAACTGTGCTGAGCTGTGCATGATGTCATAAGCCTAGGCTAATGACCAGACAAATAGGAAGTGGGCTGTATAAGGTATTTACTGGCAGAAAAAAAAATGTTTTATTATCCAAAGGTAAAACAACAAAGGTAGAAGATTTAATAGATGTAAAGATGAAAAAACTGAAGTTCCGCTTCAATATCCCAGCCTCCACCCACTGACACTTACCTTGCTACAGGTTAATGGCAGTCCTGCAAGATATGTAATTACACATTAAAGGGTCACTCCACTCATAAACAGTTCTGCCTTCTTACAATTGGAAGGTATTCCTGGCAAAGCGCCTTGGTGTCAGGACCTGGATCTGAGCCTGCAACCTCTGCTGAATCTGGCAGTATCTCTTCTTGCCACCTGAGATGCTGGACAGCTCCACGGACAATTCCTTGGACAATCTTGCCCTGTACCTTGTTTCTCTTGAGCCTTGAAACTCTTACTTGTCCCATGAGCTTCCTATTTAACCCATGCCTTTGCACGTCCTGTTTGCTAGATTATTGTGCTCTCTCCAGCCAATGGCTTTCTCCTTTGTGTACTTGTAGCTGTCCTTATCTCACTACTACATGTTAATGACCTTGGCTTGTTGCTTGACTATGATTTTCTGCTCAATCCCATCTTGCAACCATTTCCTACTGACCTTTTGGCTTGTTCCTCGACTACGCTTCCGCTTGACACCAACCTGCAACTACTTGTTCCCGACCTTTACTTTACAGACTACACTTCTACCTGCTTTATCTGTCTCCTGGTGGGGCAATCGCGAGGACGGCCACCTGTCACTAACATGCAGCAACTTCTATCTCCACCATCAGGAGCTCTAGACTCCGTGCCTTGGGTGAGCCCAAGTCATCCACCAGGGTGACCTGTTTGTGTACTTTTCCAACTGGTCATTAGAAGCCTCTCTATTGCTATAACTCTGAGCCTGACCCTGACTGTGACACTTGGTCTGCTGCTGCCCACCTTCAAGTTTTGCCTATTCATTCTGACCTTGAATTATTACCTCTCCTTCTGTAGCATTCTCCATAATATAAAGATCCGGCAGGCATGGTGAGAACCTCTTACAATGGACACAGCAGGTGAGCATATGCAGGAGCTTAGCACAGAGATCCAACCAATAGGGCCCTTGAGATATACCGGGCATCTTTTAAAACGCTAAAATATCGTTTTTGGGTGGACTTAGCTTCCAAAAGCCCAGTGTGGGAACATTTCACTCACAGGCTTGCTATGTAAAGGTCATTATTTTCTGGGAGTCCTGTCTGCTTTTGGAGATATTTTTGGAATGTTAGAAAACAAATGTAGACGTCTTATAAGTACAAGAAACAAAGTCAACGGACCCTGTTTTACTGACTCCACTATAATATGTCTTTTATGACTTTTACTCTGTGATTCCCAGTCTGGTTCATCTTACATATATATTGAGCTGATATCTGAAGCTTTCTAGGTTCCAAGGCCTCATAGGGCATTCTATCATCATAGCTGTATGTGGCCGGGCTGGATGCACACAGTCCTCTACAGCCGATGCCCTTTTCTTTGACTTTATGATGCTGGCATTGCCAAGCAGAAAAATATACAGTAGATGGGAGGTGGCGGGACAGAGGTGGCGGTGTTGAGAGGGTCATGGTCACCGATCAGTGAGGAACTCCTAGTGCGTGGAGAAATTGGAAAATATCAGTATGAGGAAAAGCTCACAGTGTGGTAATACATGACATTAGCAAGCAAAGCTTCAGACGGAAATTTGATGTAGCAGCTTATTATACCAGAGAAAATAAAGCCAAACTAAAGTTAGATATAAAAGAAACCAATTTTATACTAGGAATGCACCGATAACAAGTACGAGTATCGACGCTTTTTTTTTTTTTTTTTTTTAATACTCGCCAATACCAATTACCGATACTTACTGCAACTTTTTTTGTTTACACTTTAGCTGTCAGCAATAGTACAAAGCATTGAAAAGTTATTTACAAATGAATTTTTTTTTTTTTTTTTACATTTTGCGCTCTTTTTTTAATGTGAAACATGTAAATATATGTGTTAAAGGTGTAAAAATATTAACGCACAAAGCAAACAGAAAAACAGTTTTAATTTATTAGTAGTTTATAAAATAGAAGTGAACAAAAAAAAAATCAGTAGGAAAATAATTAAATGGAGGAGAAGAAGGGGTTAATTAAAGAGGAAGTAAACCCTGATGGGTTTTACTTCCTTTCTTTGCCCCTGCAAAGTAAAACCATAATGTGCTAGAATGCATCGCATACGAGCACATTATGTGGCAAACGAAGCCTGCGCTGTCCCCGCTGGAGGGCACATCCATCTTTGCCCCTCTTCCTTCCGTGGCCGTGGACACCGGCTCTGTGACTGGCTGGAGCCGTGTGACGTCACTCCCACGCCAGCACGCGGGAGCCGCCAGTCAGGGCACTTCGCAAAGAAACGGCCCGGGGGGGGCGTTTCTTCACAGCGCATGCGCCGATGACCCCATCGGCGCAAAACCCAGTAGATAGCTCCTAAACGGCACACGTTTAGGAGATATTTGCAGTACCTATAGGTAAGCCTTATTCTAGGCTCACTTCCACAGAGAGGTTTACAACCTCTTTAAGGCTGATTAGAGTAAATTAAGGGTTAGTAAGGGGTTAAACAGAGGAACATTTTAATAAACACAAAAAAAAAAAAAAAACTGTTTTTACTTCACAGGTTGCTTTAAACTGATTTCATCTGCAGATCGAAGTGCAGCCCGTTGATCTGTAGATCAAGAAGCAGAAAGATACAAAAAGAGACAATGTTTATTTTTATCTTGGTGTTTCAGCGGCTGAGCAATGTTGTTGATAAACATGGCACGACTGCTTTTTTTTTTTTTTTTTTTTTTTTTTTCTTTTTGACAGCTCCAATTGCCGGACTTCTTTTAACCTTTTAACACTTCAGCTGTTAAGAGGGGAACATCATTGACAGCTGAATGAGTCATCAGTTGTTAAGGACGCGCGGCCCCGCTCCCTAACAACCAATAATTGTCTGCTTTCTTTTTTTTTTTTTACATTTCAGCTGTCAGTGGGGGGAATCTTTTTTGCCTACAGCATATTGAGTTTTTGGTTCCATAGACTTCAATGGAAATGCATCAAAAATGCAAGCACCGTTTTTTTTGC
Organism: Lithobates clamitans; assembly: GCA_037952925.1. NCBI lineage: Eukaryota > Metazoa > Chordata > Amphibia > Anura > Ranidae > Lithobates > Lithobates clamitans. Next base: position 263,995 of record JBBGZY010000867.1, read on the forward strand.
TGGTTTCTCCCGCATGACAACTTACACCTCCCCCCCTAACAAAAAAATGCGAAACGCATTACAAACGCATCTGAAAAAGTGTAAACCTCTTTTTTTTTTCTACTCTGAAAAACAAAAACAAAGACTACATTCAAATGAAAAAAGAGGGAAGGGAAGAGATGGTTTAATACTCTTATTATTATTATTATTATTATTATTATTATTATTATGTAGAGATACCCCGAAGGAGGTGTTAGGCTCCTTAGAGCATTAGAGGGGTAAGACATTCCGATTAATATGTTGATATGGAATATTATATTGTTGAACAAATTAATCCTAACTTGTTAGATATGAATGTATTACCCAATATTGAGGTTATTAGTATTTAAAATATGTAGGTTCTAATGATTGGAGCCTTTTTTTTTTCTTTTCTTTTTTTCTTTTCTTTTGAAATAAAGGATTAAAATACAAAAAAAAAAAAGAGAGAGAGAGAGAAAGCACAAACCACACCGGAAAAATGCATCAACCGCAACCTGCATAGGTGTGAACCTAGATAGGAGTACCATTGTGGAGTTGGTTACCTTTTCTTCTACTTTTTGGTAGTTTTGATTACATACCTTTTGACTTATGATGCAGATAGAATTCAGCTTTAACTTACTATAGAGTGTTATGTTTTCTTTTTTTTTTTTTTCTTTTTTTTTACACCTCCATCCGTTATGTGTTTTCTGGTGAGTAACTGCAACAAACAGGATCTGCAAAAAATAGCAACATCCTATAAAAAATTCATGTCGTTTTGTCAGCACCTTCCTTGTTAGAACAGATGGACACAGTCACTGAACTGCCTGTCAGGGATCATCATTTTCCAAATATATGTTTGTTTTGCTGTATGTGTGCCGCAGTGAGATTGTTTATGTTACTAAGCAGACGGGTAAATTAAAGGAGATATTTATTATTCTTCCTGCCGGAGAGCAACTTTTCTCTATTCAGAGGGAGGATGACATTTACATAACAGGTATCCATCCTGAAATGTACGTTCTGTATGACAATTCTTCTTAAAGTGGAACTGAAGTCTTAAAGCGGTATTAGGCCTCCTGTACACGGCTGCTGGTAGACGGAAGTTTAGGAGTAGTTGGGCATTTTTTTCTGCTGCTCCTGAACTCTCCTCTATGTTATCTTATCAGTACATGTACACAGGGCCGTTTATAGGCAGAGTTTAGAGGCTTTTTTTGAAACGCAAAAAAAACGGGTTCGGAAGTTGAGTTTAGAGGCATTTCAAGCGCCAAACGCTTAGCCGTGTTTCGTTTACAGTCGTTTTTCATTTTTTGTCTATTTAAAACAAATTATTTATTTATTATTATTTTTAACAACTTCCCGCCCGCCGGCCGTCAAATGACGGCTGGGCGGCGCAGCGCGGCTCTCGTTCTGGGTGGACGTCATATGACGGCCATATGACAGCTCTCGCGCTCCCGTGGGGGCGCGCATCGCGGCGATTGGTGGTGTGTCAGTCCGACACTCCGCTACACCGATCAGCCGCGTCCAATCAGGATGTAATAGGAAGAGCCATTAATCGACTTTTCCTCACTCGCGTCTGACAGACGTGAGTAGAGGAGAGCCGATCGGCTGCTCTCCGGACAGGGGGGGGTCTGTGCTGATTGTTTGTGAGCGCAGCCCCCCCCTCGGATTCCCACCCAGGATCACCAGGATGCCGCCAAACTGGACCACCAGGTATGCCACCCTAGACTACCAGGGAAATGCCAATCAGTGCCCAGGCAGCTGCCAATCAGTGCCCATCTCCAATGCCTTCCAGTGCCATCAGTGATGCCTATCAATGCCATCTATCAGTGCCGCATATCAGTGCCCGGTAGTGCCGCCTATCATTGCCCAGCAGTGCTGCCTATCAGTGCCACCCATAAGTACCTATCAGTGCAGCCCATGAGTGCCCATCAGTGCCGCCTATCAATGCCCATCAGTGCTGCATATCAGTGCCGCTTACCAGTACCCATCAGTGCCACCTCATTGGTGTCACCTCATCGGTGCCGCCTTAGCAGTGCCTATCACTGAAGGAGAAAACTTACTTATTTACAAAAAACAGAAACAAAAGAAAAACTTTTTTTTTTTTCAAAATTTTCGGTCTTTTTTTATTTGTTTAGCAAAAAATAAACGCAGAGGTGATCAAATACCACCAAAAGAAAGATCTATTTGTGGGAACAAAATTATAAAAATTCAGTTTTGGGTACAGAGTAGCATGACCGCGCAATTGTCATTTAAACAGCGACAGCGCTGAAAGCTGAAAATTGGCCTGGGCAGGAAGGGGGTGTAAGTGCGCGGTATTGTTAAAAACGCTTCTAAACACAAACACGGCAAAACAGACGTTTTAAACGTGGGTTACTATATGTCGAGTTAAATCTTTCAGGAGAGGTTATAAAAACGTCCTGTGTACATAAACCCATTATTACCTGGTGATCAGGCCAGTAACACATCTCCTCCTGTATTAGTGTGCCTCAACTCTGGATGCATGAGCACAGGAGGCATAGCAGGCAGCAGTATTGTCAGACTGGGTTAGAGGGGAGTGTTTTGTATTAGCCGATTTAGAACCATAAACAAATTGAAGCTAAACTCTAGCATACACTTTCTAAGCAGTTACAGAGAACCTTTTTTTTCTTTTTTTTTTTTTTCTTTTGGGATAAAGGTTTTACATGAATAAATAAAAACTGATCGATATAATCACCCCTGGCAGTTAGAGTTGCACGAATAATCATTAAAAGACGATTTAACCCCCCACACAATCTTAATTCAGCATTTGCACGGTTTATATAACAAGTGCAGAGCAGTTCTCTGCTCACAGCTGTCAAAAAAAAAAGCAGCCGGAAATGTTTATCATTCAACAACTTTGCTCAGTGCTGAAAGAGAGATACAAATAAACATTGTATCTTTCTGTTCATTTACAGATCAAAGGGATGAACTTTGGTCTGTAAATGAAACCCGTTTAAAGCAACCTTGTCAAGTAAAAAAAAAGCTTATTTTTGGGGTTTTTATTAAACTGTTTCTCTGTTTAACCCCTTAATTTACGTTAATCAGCCTTATTCATCCCTTAGCCCGGGTTCACACCTATGCGAATTAGATGTGCGCTTCCGCACATCTAATTCGCATAGCAGGAGAATGTGACCGGCTCCCTATGGAGCCGGTTCACATATCTCCGGGCCGGCTGCGGAGCGCACTGCACAAAAACGCTGTGCGTCTTTGGCTACGTTTCAGGGCCAAATTCAGGCATTGAATCAGCCCTGATTTGTCCCTGAAACGGGGAACAGGGGCGCACAGCGCTCCTGTGCGATCCGCAGCCCGTTGTGGTGTGAACCCGGCCTTATTCTCCTTCTCCATTTAATTATTTTTTTCCTGCTGTTTTTCTTATTTACTTTTATAAACTATTTTTAAAACTTTTTTTTTGTTTGCTTTGTTCATTAATATTTCCACACCTTTAACATATATTTACATGTTTCACATCGAAAAAAGCGCAAAATTAAAATGAATTTATTTTATTTGTAAAAGAACTTTTCAATGCTTTGTACCATTGCTGACAGCTTAAGACCCCTTTCACACTGGGGCGGTTTGCAGGCGGTATTGCGCTAAAAATACCGCCTGCAAACCGCCCCTAAACAGCCTCCGCTGTTTGTTCAGTGTGAAAGCCCGAGGGCTTTCACACTGAAGTGGTGCGCAGGCAGGGCGGTGAAAAAAGTCCTGCAAACCGCTTTTTTGGAGCGGTGAAGGAGCGGTGTATTCACCGCTCCTTCACCGCCCCTGCCCATTGAAATCAGTGGGACAGCGTGGCTATACCGCGGCTATAGCCGTGCTGTACGAGGGATTTTAACCCTTTTTCGGCCGCCAGCGGGGGTTAAAACCGCACCGCTAGCGGCCAAATACCGCTGCAAGAACGACGGTACAGCAGCGCTAAAAATAGCGCCGTTGTACCGCCGACGCCCCCACCGCCCCAGTGTGAAAGGGGCCTAAGTGTAAACAAAAAAAGTTGCAGTAGGTATCCGTAATTGGTATCGGCGAGTACTAAAAGAAAAAGACCCTAATATAACTTAAAGGTCATTTTTTTGTTTCTTCACACATTACATTATTTTTCATTACATTTCTTTAAATTTAATTGAAGCAAAGAGTATTATGTCTTATTTTATTTGATTGCCATTTTGTTTGATATCCTAATGTTCAGGGGTTGTAAACCTTTAAAATAAAACGTTTTTTTATAATTGTGAGAGAATCGTGATCTTTATTCTAAGCAAAAAAAATCGTGATTCTCATTTTATCCAGAATTGTGCAGCTCTACTGCCAGTGTTAAAGGATAAGTACACCGTTCATAACATGCAAAAAAAAGGATGGTCACGGGACTTTAAATGAGGCAAATCACTTCAAAACATAATAGTACACATGATTACAATTTATTGCACGATAGCAGATTTCATATTGAGAATTTATAGACACAATAAAATACCAATTATAAAGAAAATGCTGAGCTGATCCATAATAGGTTACCATAATACACGCTATAAATTCATGAACAATCTTCATATATGTATATACAGTGGGTATAAAAAGTCTACACACCCCTGTTAAAATGTCAGGTTTCTGTGATGTAAGAAAATGAGACAAAGATAAATAATTTTAGAACTTTTTCCACTTTTTAATGTGACTTATAAAATGTACAACTTAATTGAAAAACAAACTGAAATCTTTTAGGGAGGGGGAGTAAAAATTAAAAACTAAAATAAGGTGGTTGCATAAGTGTGCACACCCTCTTATAACTGGGGATGTAGCTGTGTTCAGAATTAAGCAATCACATTCAAACAGATGTTAAATAGGAGTCAGTACACACCTGACATCATTTCAGAGTGCCTCTGATTAACCCCAAATAAAGTTCAGCTGTTCTAGTAGGTCTTTCTTGACTTTTTCTTAGTCACATCCTACAGCAAAATCCATGGTCTGTAGAGAGCTTCCAAAGCATCAGAGGGATTTCATTGTTTATAGGTATCAGTCAGGAGAAGGGTACAAAAGAATTTCCAAGGCATTAGATAGACCATTGAACACCGTGAAGACAGTCATCAAGTGGAGAAAATATGGCACAGCAGTGACATTATCAAGAACTGGACGTCCCTCAAAAATTTATGAAAAGACGAGATTGGTCAGGGAGGCCAAGAGATCTACAGCAACATTAAAGGAGCTGCAGGAATATCTGGCAAGTACTGGCTGTGCGGTACATGTCACAACAATCTCCTGTATTCTTCATATGTCTAGGCTGTGGGGTACAGTGGCAAGACGGAAGCCTTTTCTTATGAAGAAAAACATCCAAGCCTGGCTAAGTTTTGCAAAAACACATCTGAAGTCTCCAAAAATCCTGTGGGAAAATGTGTTATGGTCTGATGAAACCAAGGATGAACTTTTTGGGCTAAAAAAACAAGCAAAAACACTGCACATCACCAAAAGAACACCATACCCACTGTGAAGCATGGTGGTGGCAGCATCATGCTTTGTGGCTGTTTTTCTTCAGCTGGAACAGGGGCTTTAGTCAAGGTAGAGGGAATTATGAACAGTTCCAAATATAAGTCAATATTGGCACAAAACCTTCAGGCTTCTGCTAGAAAGCTGAACATGAAGAGGAACTTTATCTTTCAGCATGACAGCGACCCAAAGCATACATCCAAATCAACAAAGGAATGGCTTCACCAGAAGATGATTAAAGTTTTGGAATGGCCCAGCCAGAGCCCAGACCTGAATCTGATTGAAAATCTGTGGGGTGATCTTAAGAGGGCTGTGCACAGGAGATGTCCTCACAATCTGACAGATTTGGAGTGTTTTTGCAAAGAAGAGCGGGCAAATATTGCCAAGTCAAGATGTGCCATGCTGATAGACTCATCCCCAAAAAGACTGAGTGCTGGAATAAAATCAAAAGGTGCTTCAACAAAGTATTAGTGTAAGGGTGTGCACACTTAAATAATATGGTTGCATATTATTTAAGTTTTTTTATTTTTACTTCCCTCCACATAAAAGATTTCAGTTTGTTGTTCAACAGAGTTTTACAGTTTATAGGATCTGAAATGATTTATCTTTTGTCTATTTTTTTTACATCACAAAAACCTGACATTTTAACAGGGGATATTAGCAAATGGAAATAAATGATTGCAAATTACATAGCGATCCACCCATCCCCCCCCCCCCTGTTTTTGAGTTCACCTGTAAGTAAGGCTTGGTGCACACATATGCTAATTGGTTGTGGGTTTTCCCGCATCTAATTCGTATGATAGGAAAGTGTGTTCCGGTTCACCCAGCTCCGGATCGGCCGCGGTCTGCATTGAAGAAGGGTCCTGTGCATCTTCTGGTCCGATTCAGGTGCAAATTCAGGCAAAAATTCAGACCTGATTCGCACCTGAATCGGTGAACAGGGATGCACCACCCCCCTACTGTGAGCCACAGTATATGTGAACAAAGCCAAATAGGGCTAATTGCCAACATTATTCCAATTTTGTTTTCCTTTTTTTTTTTTTCTTTTTTTTTTTTTTATTCCTGAGTTAGGAGTCATCCTATTTTGAATACAATACTATTATTCTGGCTTTTTCTATCTTATCTATTATTCTAATTTTCTTGCATCTACTCCTGAGGAAGTGGACAGGGATCCATGAAACGCGTAGAGTTATAGGATGCCAAGAAATGTGTGGATTGCTATGTATTTTGCAATCGTATATTTCCATTTGTTAATTATGTATTTCCATCCTGAAAAAAATATCATGTATACGGATATAAACATTTTTCATGAATTTATAGTGTGTACTATGGTAACCCTATTCTGGATCAGCTCATTAAATTTTCTTTTTAATTGGTATGTTATTGTGTCTATAAATTGTCAATATGAAATCTGCTATCATGCAATAAATTTGTAATCATGTTTACTATTATGTTTTGAAGTGATTTGCCTCATTTAAAGTCCCGTGACCAATGTTTACTTTATTATCTATCTATCTATATATATATATATATATATATATATATATATATATATATAAATAGATCTCTCTCTCTCTCTCTCTCTCTCTCTCTCTATATATATATATATATATATATATATATATATATACCGTATTTATCGGTGTATAACATGCACTTTTTTCCCCTTAAAATCAGGGGAAAATCATGGGTGCGTGTTATATGTCGATCTCCGCTGATTTTTTTCGATCGCACCGACGTACACATCCGAGTGTACAGATTCAAATATGGCGCCGGCTGACTCGGAGCCCGAGATACACATAGCCGCCCTGGGCGTGACTGTGAGCGGAGCCGAGTACACTCGGGTATGTGTATCTCGGCTCCGCCCAGTCCCTCCGATCTCTGCGGCGCTCGCTCTGCTCCGCCGAGTCCTCCGGCGCCATATTTGAATCTGTGCACTGTATATGTCGGCGCGATCGCAAAAAATCAGCGGAGATCAGCGGGGATTGTAAGGCTGCAATGGACACTGGGGAAGGCTGCACTAACAAGGCTGCACTGACAATGCTGCAATGAAAAGGCTTCAATGACACTGATAAGGCTGCATTGATGGGCATTTAAATGTAAGTTTTTTTTCCCTTAAACTTCCCTCCTAAAAGTTTTTTTCCTTAAAATTCCTTCCTAAACTTGGGGTGCGTGTTATACGCCGATAAATACGGTATATATATCTATCTATAGATCTCTATATATATATATATATATATAATTTAGGGGTGGAGGCTCATAACTTGTGGTGCTACAGACCACATCTGTTTTTCTCTGCCGTTCATAACATGTTACACCCATATTCAGAGTGTAACATGTTATGAACAGACCGACCCCCGCAGCCCCAATCCCCTGCTCTGACAGCTAGCGGGGATCTCCTCCCCCCTGCTAACTGTCAACATTGTAGTATTCTCTGAATAGAAAACTACAAGTCCTACGGGTGTCGGCTTGTAGATCTCAATGAACTACCACGGCACTGTGGTCATTCATTGAGTCTTCCTGTCAGACTGTATCGGCTTCCTTGTATGAGGTACGAGCAAGCCTATACACTGAGATCTGCAGGAGACCTACATGGCATTAGCAATCTGCTGATCACTGGTGTAATGCTTAACAGGCTCCCAAAACTCAAACTAAATGCACATTTTTTCACCTGCAAAAAAATGTGCATTTATCATTTTTTTTGTCAAAAGGGAAACCTTTCCTTTTAAGTAGTTTGTCCCATGCGTGTAAACCGATACATTCTGCTGGAGAGTGTGTGCTATGAAAAAAAGACTTGCTGACTGGAATATCAGATAAAAATAGAAGAAAGAAAGCCTAAAAAAAACAATACAACCATCACATCAAAGAATTGGTAAGCTGCAAAATAATAAATGTTTGCTTTTGAGTTTATTTATTACTGCTTTCATTTAAAGTGGTTTAAACCTATACCCACAGAAGTGACTATCCTCAGGTGATGCACAGAGATGATACAAATCCTCTTACATAAGTTTCACTAGCAGTTTATCTCTAGCAGTCGCGGCTGGTGCTCAATATTTGGGGGGGGGGGGCGGCAAGCCAACGGAAGGGAAGGCGGGGACCCCCCTGCGAGAGACGGGCTGGTAGGCGGTGATCACACCCCCCCCCCCGCAGGGAAGGGATGGGTAAGCGGCAATCCCCCAACCCCAGTGGGAGAAGGCGGCAATCAGAGGCCTCCTTACTTTAGCAGGCAGGACCAGGGGTTGGGCTGCTACTCCTCGCTGGCCAAACAGGAAGTGGTTCCTGAGACCCGATTGGCCAGGACTCCTAAGACTCCCTGGCCAATCGGGTCTCAGGACCCACTTCCTGATTGGCCAGGAGGAGAATCAGGAAGACCATAGCGAATAATAATTTGCTATTGTCACACAGCTGGATGGGCTCAGGGCGCAGTGCTCTGCGCCCTGAGCCCACCCTTTTTTTAAGCCAATTAAAGCCTCAGGCTCAAATCATGTGCTTAAAAAAAAAAAAAAAACATTGAAATCCATGTGTCCGGCACCCTGCATGTAGATTAGGGGCTGGGCACATGGATTAGGAGGGCGGTGCCCCTGCGCCTCTTATGGACGGGCTGCCACTAATCTCTAGTCTTCTCTCCTCCTACATCCGTTCAAAATCCAGAATTTATAAAGCTTTTCAAAAGCTTTCAGAAAGCAGGGGGCCGGAGAGCTGAAATTACACTCTGCACAGCTCAGTTTTGACAAGTTTTCCTGACACCGAGAGACAAAACGTAACGGGAGGGATCTCCAGCACACAGCCTATGATTGATAACCTCAGTTCTGTTCCTGTGTGCTATGTGATTGGGTGTGTCTCTTCCCTCCAATCAGCTCTCAGACCTCTCCTCACTGAGCTCTGCAAAGTGTGACTTCAGCTCTCCACCCCTTTTATCTGAGCGCTCAGGCAAGCTTTATAAATTCTGGAATTTGAACAGATGTAGAGAAGAGAATACTGCAGATATAGTGCCCTGAAAAAGTATTCATACACCTTGAAATTTTCCACATTTTGTCATGTTACAACCAAAAACATAAATGTATTTTATTGGGATTTTATGTGATAAACCAACACAAAGTGTCACATAATTGTGAAGCGGAAGGCAAATGATAAATGGTTTCCAATTTTTTTTACAAATATGTGAAAAGTGTGGCGTGCATTTGTATTCAGCCCCTTTACTCTGATACCCCTAACTAAAATCTAGTGTAACCAATTATCTTCAGAAGTCACCTAATTAGTAAATAGAGACCACCTGTGTCTAATTTTAATCTCAGTATAAACACAGCTGTTCTGTGAATCCCTGAGAGGTTTGTTGGAGAACCTTAGTGAACAAACAGCATCCTGAAGGCCAAGGAACACATTAGACAGGTCAGGGGTAAAGTTGTGGAGAAGTTTAAAGCAGGGTTAGGTTATAAAAAAATACCCCAAGCTTTGAAAATCTCACGGAGCACTGTTCAATCCATTATCCGAAAATGGAAAGAGTATGGCACAACTGCAAACCTACCAAGACATGGCCGTCCACCTAAACTGACCGGCCGGGCAAGGAGAGCATTAATCAGAGAAGCAGCCAAGAGGTCCATGGTAACTCTGGAGGAGCTGCAGAGATCCACAGCTCAGGTGGGAGAATCTGTCCACAGGACAACTATTAGTCGTGTTCTCCACAAATCTGGCCTTTATGGAAGAGTGGCAAGAAGAAAGACATTGTTAAAAGAAAGCCATAAGAAGTCCTGTTTTCAGTTTGTGAGAAGCCATGTTGGGGGACACAGCAAACATGTGGAAGAAGGTGCTCTGGTCAGATGAGACCAAAGTTGAACTTTTTTGGCCTAAAAGCAAAACGCTATGTGTGGCGGAAAACTAACACTGCACATCACCCTGAACACACCATCCCCACCGTGAAACATGGTGGTGGCAGCATCATGTTGTGGAGATGCTTTTCTTCAGCAGGGACAGGGAAGAGATTGATAGGAAGATGGATGGAGCCAAATACAGGGCAATCTTAGAAGAAAACCTGTTTGAGTCTGCAAGAGACTTGAGGCTGGGGCGGAGGTTCACCTTCCAGAAGGACAACGACCCTAAACATACAGCCAGAGCTACAATGGAATAGTTTAGATCAAAGCATATTCATTTGTTAGAATGCCCCAGTCAAAGTCCAGACCTAAATCAAATTGAGAATCTGTGGCAAGACTTGAAAATTGCTGTTCACAGACGCTCTCCATCCAATCTGACAGAGCTTGAGATATTTTGCAAAAAAGAATGGGCAAAAATGTCACTCTAGATGTGCAAAACTGGTAGAGACATCCCCAAAAAGACTTGCAGCTGTAATTGCAGTGAAAGGTGGTTCTGCAAAGTATTGACTCAGGGGGGCTGAATACAAATGCCCCCCACACTTTTCACATATTTATTTGTAAAACAATTTTGAAAACCATTTATCATTTTCCTTCCACTTCACAATTATGTGACACTTTGTGTTGGTCTATCACATAAAATCCCAATAAAATACATTTCTGTTTTTGGTTGTAAAATGACAAAATGTGGAAAATTTCAAGGGGTATGAATACTTTTTTAAGGCACTGTAAACAGGTATAACTTATGTAGGAGGATTTGTTTCATCTCTGTGCATCACCTGAGGCCAGTCACTTTACTGAGTATATACAGTATAAGGGTTTACAACCACTTTAATGTTGATTGAAACAGTAAAGTTTGCTTTGAATATTAATAATGAATTAGGTAGTGTGTTTAGCTTGTGGTGCTCGCAGTGTAGTTCCGCAATAAATGAAAACGGCTTTTTAAAATGATCAACAAATACTGAAGCTCAAGCTATTATATCAATTTTCCAAAAATCAAGTTTAACCCTCCCCCCCCCTTCTGTCTCCTCAACCTCCATTTTTATCCTTTAATTTGATTAGTAGCTTCTTTAAAGAGGAAGTAAACTCTCCCAATCTGATGCTTATTTTCATTTAGTCCATTATAATAAGTAATTATCAAACTATAGCCACTGTAATCCAGCCCAAATCGCATATTACTTACTGTTTAAAGAAACTTTAAAAAACCTGCTTCCAGGGGTAAGGCAGCGCCATCTTAAGTATTGTTTTCTGAGTCCACAGTAGAGTGTATTTCCGCCCTTACATTAAGCACTTCCTGTACTGTTAACCAAGCCTCCTTTTCAATCCAACATTTCTATGGCAACCCCGTTTCCCTGCTCAGAGCTGACTTGTTTTATTACATAGCATTTACTTGTGCCAATTATCTAGTGTTTGCCTATGTCAGTCTTATCGGCTTCAGCTGATAAGACTGCAGTAATGCTGTCCGATGCCCAGGTAACATGGGGTGTAGTAGGAAGCCCTGAGGGATTGTGCAGTCTTGTGGGATTTCAGTGTTGTGCCATAGGAAGTCCTGATAATAGACAGACAAGCCCAAAGAGTGTGCCGTAAATCAGGGGAGATATGGGCATGCTCAGTGACGTCATTCTAAAGAACAAAAAGGATTACAGGTTTTTTTATGCTGATTTACATGGGACAAAGTTGTGGGGGAGAGTTTACAACCACTTTAACCAGTTAAAAACAATTTAAAAATAGGCAGGGGCAGGGCCCAGCTGGATTATTACAGGGGGAGTCGAGGTTCGTGTATAGCTTTAGCTTCCTATATTTCCGTATCTGCATACTGTTGTGCAGAATACAGTAAAACCTTGGTTTGAGAGCGTTTTGCAAGACAAGCACATTTTTTTAATACATTTTGACTTGATATACAAGCAATGTCTTGATATACAAGTAGCGTCATGTCACAACTGAGAAAAAAAAGAGAAGAGAGGCGCCTCTAAGTGTAGCAATATAGTTACCTTTAATGAAGGTACAACATTTAGTAACATATTGCTACACTTAGAGGCGCCTCTCTTCTCTTTTATACTCTGTAGCTCCTGTTGGATTTTGCTTCTAATCCCCTTGTGGAGGCTTCCATTTGTGGATGGACATTTTATGGTTACACAACCTATCACACTGCTATAATCTTTTTATATGGACTATAAAGTGAAGGATCTATGAATGGTTGTGGAACAAATCACTTGATTTTCCATTGTTTCTTATGGGGAAATTTGCTTTGATATACAAGTGCTTTGGATTACAAGCATGTTTCTGGAACAAATTAGGCTCGCAATCCAAGGTTTTACTGTATAGAGAAGGTAACCTGTGCTGATTCAACTTTTCATCACCATGCTTGCTTTGCACCGCCCCGGTTTGTGACAGGTCTGCATTTCTTTGATAAGTCTTTTATTCCCTTGAACAATTGTTTGTTACCTTTTCATATATACTGGAGTCACCGGCTGATCTTTTATTTCCCAGAGTTATGCTGCAATGATGTGGAAACAAGCCAAATCCTGTCTCCATAATCCAGACCCACAGAAGATGCCGTTTGGAGCCAGCCTATCAGAAGAGAAGCTGGATTTACTCAGCCCAGAGCAGATTGGACAGTTACATGAACTCATGCAGGAGGCCACTAAACCTAAGCAGCAGTTTGAGGTGTCCGAAGATTCGGGGCAGAAGACATAAACGGCAAGAAAGAAATATTTTCACTCTGGAAAGCTATTTTTCTTTAAGTATTAAAGTGATATTAAAGGCAATTATTTTTTTTTTTTTTTTTTTTTTAAATAGCAAACATGTTACGCTCCCCTGTTCTGCGCAGTGGTTTTGCACAGTACAGGTCGGATCCTCTTCGGATCCTCTGTTCTATAGTATTCTTCTCTGCTCCTACCCTGCCAGTCATAAAAGGTTATACAGTGAGATGAGGAGGAGCTGGGCCAGCAAAGACGGCAATTAGACACATTTAGAAGAGGAGAGGGCTGTGATATGCAACAAATCGGACACCTAACTGACGCTTTTGGCAGGAGGGCCGCCCTGGCGCAGTATATCTGCGTGGGGTGGTCTTAAAGTGGTTAAATTATACCTTTCCCATTGGCTATCCATAGTCAGATAAAGCCGATACTTTGCATGTTAATTATTTGTAACTTCCAGCTATTCTCTCAATACATATCACAGACAGAACACCTTTTTCCAAAGTTGGAAAAGGTTGGAATTACCCAATACAAAGTTTGCCCTTTATCACGCAAGGGTACGATGGCAGAGAGTCTCTCCTGTGCTGGATCATGTATTCAGTACGTGATCCAGCATTTCTTGGTAGGGGGTGTGCCGGCTGTGATTAGTCACAGGACAAACCAAACAGATGGTGCTGGCCAATGGATGAGCACCGCCACCTGCTGATCAGCGAGGAGGAAGACCGGATGGAGCTCTGTCCCGTCATCGGGGATGTACCGGCTTTTTGTTACCCTGCAGAGCAGGGAATAAAATCCAGCACTAACCTTAGTAAAAGCACCTCACTGTACACACGCCAAGCATTGTTAGGCACACGTTTAACCATTTGGTTGGCCTAGATGTTGACCCCCTCCCAGCCAGTGTCATTAGTACGGTGACAGTTCATATTTTTAGCACTGATCACTGTTTTCGTGTCACTGGTTCCCACTGAGTGTCCATTAGTGTCAGACTGCCCCCCCCCCCACCCATACTATCACAGTCTCTCTCTTATGCCCCGTACACACGGTCGGATTTTCCGATGGAAAATGTCCGATAGGAGCGTGTTGTCGGACATTCCAACCGTGTGTGGGCTCCATCGGACATTTTCCATCGGATTTTCCGACACACAAATTTTGAGAGCAGGCTATAAAATTTTCCGACAACAAAATCCGTTGTCGGAAATTCCGATCGTGTGTACACAAATCCGACGCACAAAGTGCCACGCATGCTCAGAATAAATAAAGAGATGAAAGCTATTGGCTACTGCCCCGTTTATAGTCCTGAGGTACGTGTTTCACGTCACCGCGCTCAGAACGATCGGATTTTCCGACAACTTTGTGTGACCGTGTGTATGCAAGACAAGTTTGAGCCAACATCCGTCGGAAAAAATCCATGGATTTTGTTGTCGGAATGTCCGACCGTGTGTACGGGGCATAAGTCGTTGATCGGCACCATTACTAGTGTGTATAAATAAAAATCCCAGTATATATACCATAGTTTGTAGACGCAATAACGATGGGGTAAACCAATAAATATACGCTTATTTGGATATTTTTTTTTACCAAAATCATGTAGTAGAATACATATTGGCCTAAATTTAAGAAGAAATTTGATTTTTTTTCATTTTTTTTTATTGAATATGTTTTATAGCAGAAAGTAAACAAATTTTTTTTTTTTTTTCAAATTTTTCACTCTTTTTTTATGCAAAAGAAAAAAAAAAAAAACCCAGTGGTGATCAAATACCACCAAAAGAAAGCTCTATTTGTGGGGGAGAAATATATAAATGTAATTTGTGTACAGCGTGGCATGACCGCACAATTGTCAATTAAAATAACACAAAAAAAAAATAAAAAAGGCCTGGTCATGAAATCTTCGAGAAAAGGCAAGTGGATGATGGGGTTAAACAGTCTGATATGGGGATATTTCCATGCAAAGACATCCGAGGCATACAGGTATGAACAAAATTGTAATATGATGATGGCACAAGCAAACCTTTACAGATACAATCCTCCAGCAAATGTTGTATGTGGAAAGCGCATATAAATGGTAATTCTTGGTCACTTCTAGTATCCAGCAAATAATCTGTGTAGACCTAAATGTATTATCTGAGGAATGTAATATCCACAATCCAATATGAATGTAAGAGATATAATTCCCATATTTATCATTTGCACATACAAAATGATAAATGTGAATATAGGTAGAAAAATACTGACCGCAATCGGTGAAAAAGATTTAGTTCTACAATCTGGCTTCGTACCACACAGATTGATATCAATATGTGAAAATAAGCACTTTCCATAATAGGTATAGTGATAGGCAATACAGTCCCACCATGTGACACCAACCTTGATTACAGTTACATCAACTATACATGCCATACAGTGCAAGTATTCTCAGTGCTGCACTTTTTCCACATTTTGTTATGGTACAGCCTTATTCCAAAATGGATTAAATTCATTATTTTCCTCAAAATTCTACAAATAATCCCCCATAATGACAACGTGAAAGAAGTTTGTTTGAAATCTTTGCAAATTTATTAAAAATAAAAAACACAAAAAAAAAAAAAATCACATGTACATAAGTACTCACAGCCTTTGTCATGAGACACAAAATTAAGCTCAGGTACATTGTGTTTCCACTGATCATCCTTGAGATGTTTCTACAACTTGATTGGAGTCCACCTGTGATAAATTCAGTTGATTGGACATGATTTGGAATGGCACACACCTGTCTATATAAGATCCCAGCGCATGTCAGAGCACAAACCAAGCCATGAAGTCCAAGGAATTGTCTGTAGACCTCCGAGGTGGGATTGTATTGAGGCACAGATCTGGGGAAGGGTACAGAAAAATTAGGCTCAGTTCAAACTAGCGTTGGTGTGCTCTGGGTGACAATGGGCCAGTACCTGATCCTGTAGACTCCTAGGATACTTCCATCACATCTCCCAGGAGGTTGTAGGATTAAGCATCGGGAGTGGCCAGGGGGGCAGCGTGCTGCCTGCACCCAGGAGGAGGAGCTGGCTGAAGAGGACCACTTTATTAGGTACACTTTGCTAGTACTGGTACCTTTTACCTTCAGAACAACCTTCATTCTTCATGGCATAGATTCATCAAGGTGTTGGAAACATTCCTCAGAGATTTGACGTCAGTGCGTACCCTCCCAGACTCGTTTCGTCATAGGTGAGGTTTTCAATGGGACCTTCCGTCACCTATGACGAAACGGGTCTGGGAGGGCACGCACTGACGTCACCGCGCTGTTCGAGAAGAGGACAGGCACCTGTGTTTGCCGGCTGGAATTTGTTTTTATGCAATTTCTACCTTTTTATATGTAAGTGCAATACCACCCTTTTTTTCTTTTAATAAATGGTCAAACTGTATTACGCTGTGGTCAGTCTTTCTTCTTTCTGAGCCCATCCTGAGTACACCTCAAGTACGGCTACGAATTTTGGAGACGCCTAGGGGGTTGCCAGCAACAAGGTCCAGTTCCTGTGTGTCCAGCAGTCATCCTTGCAAGCTAAAGGCCGTGGCTGGGTTACAGCCAAACGCCCCTTTTTGCTCGCTATTTGGTAAGCAGGCCTTTTATACGGTGGTCGGGCACTCTTTTTCAATGTGGGGAGTCACTGTGGTGTCATTGAAGGATTGAATTTATGGACTACTGTTTTTACCAATGCTAATTTACAAATTGTGATTGGCGCAGCTCTCCTCCATTTTATTGGTCTATTTTGTGTGTATCCCACATTTGAGTTGCTGCCTTTGCTGGTTCTATCATCTATCAAGTCTAGCGCAGTTTTTTTCTTTTTCTGTTATATAGAGGTAACCTGAGCAGGGCTGATAACATCGGAATACAATAAATCAGTACCAATGATAAATTTAGCAGACTAAAAGGAAATAAATAAGAGAATATTATTGTTGGGTTTTACATTAAAGTGGATCTTCACTTTTTCAATCAACATAGCATTAGTAAATAGATCTGAAAGTATATTATATTTACTCGTTTTAAACTTTTTTTTTTTACACTTCTTCAGCTGCTTCCTGTTTTCCATGCCTAGGCAAATGATGTCATACATCCCAGAAGTCTTCAGGAGGGGAGGAGGGGTTTTCTCAGCTAAGCACTCCCTCCTGCATGCATGCCTAAGCTAAGGGCAGATGGATTCCAAGAAGTAAATGCTACATGAATCATCTGGCCTTACTCAAGATGGCCACAGCCAGAACTGCTAGGGGGTGTTTTTTTCAAAATGATTTATCGGCAAAATAAAACATGGAGACATGGATAGATGGGGGAGTTTGCTTTGAATATTAAAAATAAATTCTTGTTTTTGGTTTGTGTTGCTCAGATGCAGAGTAATTCTGCTTTAAGGTCCAAAGCATCCATTCCTTTCCGCTTAATATCGGTCACTTTACAGAAAGTTGCAATTTGCCTTCCACCAATAAAAACGAACATATCTCCATATTTTACTGCAGGATTGAAATGCTGGATTTGTTCGGCCGGATGAGACTGAATAACCACATAATTATTTCCACGTCTAAAAGCATCTGCCATTAAAGTATTTAGTGGACAGGGAATCAATAACATTAATCCTCTTAATTACACCCGCTTGAGATTCGTTCATTTGCATGTCAATTGAACCTGCTTTCACAATGCAGAGGCAATCACTTTATTGCTAATGCGATATGAAGAAAGAGAGTGGGATTCTAAAGGGTTAAAATAATTATAACAATTGCATATCAGATTTCACTGAAGTTGTATTACTTATACACCCCCCCCCCCCCCCCCAAAAAAAAAAAAGTTTGTTTGTTTTTTTTCTTTTTTAGCTTTTTAGTAATTTATTAAACTGCCCCTGTATAGGCAGCATGCTTAGGACTAGGAATTAGAGATGAGCTTGGGCGTTCTCTGAATGTATCTTTAGCCAAACTCATGTTCTTTTTTTTTTTTTTTACTTACACGAGCTGCATGTAGGCAGACGCTCTAACCTGTAGGGGGCACTGTGCCATTGTTACAGGAGGGGAGGAGTCTGTTAAAGCAGGACTCCAGGCAACGTTTTTTTCCATGCAGTTGGGCTGTGCCCGCACCGCGAGGGTCAACTGCTCGTTTTTTTCTAGGGGTGAGCAGAAAGCTTATACTCACCCGATCCTTCGATCCTCTCTGAAAAAATGCTCCCCTCAGGCCAGTGGTGGACTGTTTCTGGTCTATGGAGCCTGCTCTGGGCATGATGACGTCAGGAACAGTCCACTATTGAAGACCGGTAGAGCACTGGGGTGCCAGACCGGTCTTGTGCTGGGAGGATCAGAGGATTAGGTAAGTATAGCTCTGATTTCCTCTCCCCTATGAATAAACGGGCAGTTAACCCGTGGAGTGCATGCACAGCTTCACTGCCTGCAGTTCAACTTTAATGGAATAGTCCCGTTATGGATTTTGCTAGTTTCTCAGATAGCTGTCTGATTTGATGCTGAAATCTCTCAAGATCTCAGGCAGCCATCTTGAAGAAGGACCTTATAAATAAGGTTTGCATCATTCAGGTGCGCCTGGAGCAAATGGTACAAGCAATGTTACCAGCACACCATGGGTCCACAAAAAAATGGGTCCAGAGCAAACAGCAATGTTTTGAAGCCTCTCAGGACCCCTTCATCAGGAATCTGACGGGAAGGTGTCCTGTGAGGTCCATGTGAAGGGGTCCTGAAACATTGCTGTTTTGCTGTAACGATGTGATCGCTGAATAAAGCTTTGGACCCATTTTTTTGGAGACCCATGGTGTGCTGGTAACTTGTTCTGATTGTTCACTGTTCAAGCCAGTGATCACTTCAGCGCCCAATTAGACATACAGCTACTTTCACAGGAACATGTGCGTTGGGAAGAGTGCGTTGAAATCTTTGGAGCAAATGGTAGATTAGGGACTGGTGACCACTGGGTAGGGAAAGAGAATAGCACATGGAAAGGTTCCTGGTGAGTAAGGTTAGGATAAGGACATCTCCTGCAGTATGGGTCAACCTAGTGACCGGAAGAAGAATATTGTGAGGTTCCCTCAGTCAGCAATACAGTACTGCCTTGATACATTGCAAATCAACACCCCTCCAGCAGAACGTCCTCCAGTTATTGAGTTATTCCCGGGGAGGGAATGGCCTGGCCCTGGCTCTGGGAGTGTAAAAAGAGCGCAAGTTCCGAGTCCGGCTAGGAAGAGGTTTGGAGGACACCAAAGCTCATCTCTACTAGAGATAGAAGTGGTCCTGATGGGAGCAAAAGCTCAAGTAAACATGGCTGTAAAAGCTTAAAGTAGAAGTTCAGCCAACACCTAACTCTAAACCTACTCACAGCCACATCCAAAAACAAATCTATCAAGCCCTGTAAAAAAAATATTGCTGTACTTACCTGTTCTGCAGCCGTTCTGCACCAGTCCCACGCTGAGCTGTTAGCGGCGGCTTCGGTGTGTGGGAGTGTGCAAGAGAGGCAGCGGACAACGGAAGCCCCATAATAAGTCTATGGGTGACGTCACCTACCAGGCATTCCCCAGTCAGCTGTCTCTCCTGCACTCAGCATCTGCCACTTGAGTCCGGACCAGATCGGCTTCAGAAAAGTTATGTATAGCGGTATTTGCTTTAGAGGGCTAGATAGGTTAGTTTTAGAATGTGGCTGCAAATAGGCTTACAGTTAGTTTTGGGTGAACTTCTACTTTAAGTTTTTGGTAAATGTTTTTTAAAAATCAGCACAAGGGATGTTACATTTTATGCAAGGTGTCCCTTGTGTTGGCTGTCATATGTCCCCCCCCATACCTTGTAGCCATAATCTTCTGATACTGTAGGGTTTAATATAATAAGAAAGATGAACCTATCACAGGCACTCTTTAAGAGTACTGACTATACCCATCATTTTCACCCTCTCCTCCATTCGTAGAAGCTGTACTATAGCTTCCATGAATGAAAAGTGATCTACGAATGGAGGGTGGACAGAGGAATGGATGGTCCACCTCTTCCATTCATAGAGCACTTCTCATTGATGGAAGTTATAGTACAGCTCCTATGAATGGAGGAGGGGAAAGGGTGAGTATATTTGACGAGTGCCTGTCTCAAGTCTAGCGCTGGTATTTACCCCCGGTATGCATGGTGGAACATTTCTGCAATGACAGCCAGCACAAGGGAAATTTTACACTAAATGTAAGTAATGTCCCTTATGCTGATTTTTTTTAACCACTTCCGCTCTGGAAGGATTTACCCACTTCCTGACCAGGCCATTTTTTGTGATATGGCACTGCGTTGCTTTAACTGACAATTGCGCAGTCGTGCAACGTTGTACCCAGACTTGACCTTTTTTTCCCACAAATAGAGCTTTCTTTTTGTGGTATTTGATCACCTCTGCGGTTTTTATTTTTTTCGCTATACACAAAAAAAAAGCGACAATTTTGGGAAAAAAAACAATATTTTGTACTTTTTGCTATAATAAATATCCCCCCCAAAAATTGTAAAAAAACAAATTTCTTCCTCAGGTTAGGTCGATATGTATTCTGCTACATATTTTTGGTAAAAAAAAAAATCCCAATTTGCATATATTGATTGGTTTGCGCAAAAGTTATCACGTCTACAAAATAAGGGATAGATTTATGGCATTTTTTTCACCAGTAACGGTGGTGATCTGCGATTTTTAGCGGGACTGTGACATTGCGGCGGACAGATCGGACACTTTTGACACTTTTTTGGGACCAGTGACATTTATACAGCGATCAGTGCTATAAAAATGCACTGATTACTGTATAAATGACACTGACAGGGAAGGGGTTCCCTAGGGAGGTGCTTTTTAACTGTGGGGGGAGGGGACTAACAGGGAGTAGAGAGAGATCGCTGTTCCTAATCACTAGGAACAGGAAATCTCACTCTACTCCCCTGATAGAACAGGGATCTGCTTTGTTTACACTGGCAGATCCCCATTCTGCCTCACTGTGGAGCGATCGCGGATGACCGGTGGTCATCGAGTCCGCCGGACCCCCTAATTGGCTCCCCCGCCAGCGAATGGGCACGTGCGCGCACCCACAGATCGCCGTGTACGTGCCTAACGTACAATGACAGTGAATTGCGCAGGAGAGCCAACCTGCCGCAGTACAACTACGGCGGCTGGTCAGGAACCAGTTGAAAACAATTTTTGATCTAAATTTGGCCTATAACCACTTGCCGACCACGATATAGTCGAATGATAGTTACAGCACGGTCGTCCAGTTCTGGGAGGGCGTCTATCACAGCATGAGGAAAGGAGAGCTGGTAACCGGCAAGCGTGAAAGGGGAAATCTACACTGATAACCAGGGCACTGATCATGTGTCCTGATAATCAGTGCAGCCCCAACAGTGCCCATCAGTGTTGCCTATCAGTACTCATCAGTGCCCTTCAGTGCTGCTTATCAGTGCTGCATTTCAGTGCAGCATCATCTTTATACATTTTATTTTTTCTATTTTTTTTTTCCTTTTTTTATTTGTTAAAGTGGGAGTAAACTCCTATCTCTGACTGGTACCTATAGGTAAGCCTATAATTATAATAAGGCTTACCTCTAAATATCTTTTAAACATGCACTGTTTAGGAAATATTTACTGTATATGCAGCCGCTGACATCACTGGCACATGCGCTCTGAAGGAACGGTCACCCGGGCTGTTCCTTCAGAGTCCTGTGCCGTACACGGCGGCTCCTCCGCACATGCGCAGGAGTGATGTCATCGCGGCTCCGGCCAGTCACACAGCCGGAGTCTGCGGACCCAGAAGGAAGACCGGTTACAGATGGAAGCAGCCTGCACTGAGCTTAGTTTTCAGGTAGGTTTTACATAATGTGCTAGTATGCGATGCTTACTAGCACATTATGACATTGCCTTTCAGGTCAGAAAAAAAAAATCACCCAGCGAGTTACTACCGCTTTAAAAAAAACAAAAAAACCCCAGTGGTGATTAAATACCACCAAAAGAAAGCTCTGTCTCAAAAAAATGCTAAAAAATGTCATATGAGTTCAGAGCTGCATGACCGCGCAATTGTCATTCAAAGTGCGACAGCGCTGAAAGCTGTAATTTGGCCTGGGCAGGAAGGGGGTCAAAGTGCCCGGTAGGCAAGTGGCTAATAAATGTAGCTGTAGATGGGATTGGCAGTGACGGTCCGATGAAACTCTTGATAGTCTGTATTTTTTTTTTTTTTATGACCGACTCTCCAGCCACCTCTTGTATTATGGAAAACCTGGTGACAATGGAATAATAAAAACTGAATTGCTCCTTGTCAATATTTCCTGATTGTCGTTCATCAGCTGATTTTGCTTATCACTTGCAGTTGCTGTATAAGAGTAAGAAGAGTGAAATCATTAATATTGAGCTGGAAGGTTCACATCAGGCTTTATTCCCAGAGCTCTGGCTGGAGAAAGGTGAGACATGTACTGGTAACGGGTTCTCAAGAGTTATATCCCCCGTCTATACAGACCTGGGCGATCCATCTATTGGATTGACTCTTCTTTTGAAGTTGGACAGTTCTGCCTGCAGTATCGCCTCTGGTCCTTTTATACAGCCTTTGAAATCAAGTCATTTTATAATCCCTGGTTCAGTTCATCTAAATCCATGTAGGACTAGTCTGAAGTGATGCTAATACAGTTTTTGGTCATGCAAGATGTATACTTAAAGGGTAACTCCAGTCCAAATATTTGTTTCTTGGTTACCAATATGATGGAGAAGAGTCAGAACCTGTGAGGGCTTTACTTCTGTGTCCCCATTGGGAAGATTTCTCTTCACTTCCTGACCATAGTCATTGGGACAGGAAGTGAGGAATAGACATGTGCAATTCGTTTCAAATTAGTTTTTTAACAAATTTCGACAAATTTGTTAATTCGGAAATATCCGAATTAAAGTGGAGCTCCATCTTAAAAAAATAATATTAAAAGCCAGCAGCTACAATTACTGCACCTTTAATAAATGGGCACTTACCTGTCCCAGGGTCCAGCGATGTCAGCAGCCGAAGCCGATCGATCGCTCGTCTCTCGGCTGCCCCCGCCGCCATCCTCGGTCAGGGAATCAGGAAGTGAAGCGTTGCAGCTTCACTGACCGGTTCCCTACTGTGCATGCGAGAGTCGTGCTGCGCGTCTTCACTGGTCCCCTGTTGTGTTCTGGGAACGGTGTGTTGCCCAGAACACAACGGGGGGGGGCATCTGTGGATATTCTGCGGCTATCTATACCCGGAAGTGGGTGCAGATACCTGAATTAGACAGGTATCTGCACCCCCCTGAAAGGTGCCAATTGTGGTACCGGGGGGAGGAGGAATCCGATGAGCGGAAGTTCCACTTTAGGGTGGCGCTCCGCTTTAACGAAAACCCGTTTAACAAACTTTTCCAAATATTCGTAAATTTGAATATTGTAATATTTGTAAATTCGTACATTTGTAAATTTGTACATTCGCACATTCGTAAATTCGTACATTCGTAAATTAGTAAATCCGTAAATTTGGAAATTCTGAAATCTGAAATAATAATCAACTAATAATAACTTAACTTTATACTAACTATTAAATTATAGGCATTGTAATTTCCTTTCAAATTTGGCTGTTGGTAAACGTAACAAATACAAATTTATCCAAAGTTTCGATTTGTCTGACATAACGAATGCCATATCCAAACGAATGGAACTTTATGAATTAATAATAATAAAAAACAATAATAATAATAATAAAAACTTTTTATTATTATTAATTTGTTCCGTTCCATTAGTTTAGATGCAGCATTCGTTATTTTGGATAATTCGTAACTTTGGATAAATTCGTATTTGTTACGTTCATTAACAGCCAAATTTGAAAGGAAATTGTAATACCTATAATTTAATAGTTACTATTTCAGATTTTCGGTTTTTCGAATTTCCAAATGTCCGAATCTTCTAATGTACAAATTTACTAATTGCGATCATAACGAATGACCCGAAGAACAAAATAAAACAAAAACGAATGAAACGAAAACAAACACATTTTTTGGCAGTGCACATGTCTAGTGAGGAACATCATTAAAAGAAAATGCTACGCTATCCAGTGAGACAAACTAAAAAACACTAGCTGCTAGCACACAAGAAAAACCAAGTTCCCAAAATGTAAAATGTAAAAACTGTATTATTTTTACATAGTGAGGAACATCCTCTTCAGCAGGAGGTAATAAAACTATGACTGTGCTTTTGAAGACAAACTTTAGAAGACAAACCTCTTTTTCTTCTTTTTTTTTTTTTTTAGGCTAGATCATGGAAGAGTTAAAGAGTAACTTCACTTTTGTTGATGAGAAAAAAGCATTTCCTCTGGGTGATCTATGTACTTTGCAGGGATTTTAACAAACTTTGTTGCAGTGGTGGCTGGTGCTAAATGTTTTTTTTTGGGGGGGGGACCACACTCACTCCTCCACAGTCGTGGTGCCGTGGCTTCCTTGGCTTCTCCTCCTGGCCAACCCGATGCGCCTCCTGTCCTGATTGGCCCGGGAGGAGAATCCAGAAGAAAATACTGAGTCTTGATTCGCTAGTGTCACAAATGGGTGGGTTTGGGGCGTAATGCTCTGCGCCCCTCGTCCGGCCTTTTTTAGTGTAGTTACATAGTAGATGAGGTTGAAAAAAAGACACAAGTCCATCAAGTCCAACCTATTTTCAAGCCAATTAGAGCCTCCAGCTATGTTTATGGCTTTTGAGTAATTTTCCAGCAAAAAGTGCAGTGTAAAAAATGAAAAAGTGGTTACATTGATAAATGCATTGATTTGATAATGGAACCCGGAGCTGCAATGGTGTATTTTACATCTGCCTGGAGTTCAGCTTTAAAACTTCCCAATCCGTAATGTAGATGAGGTTGGAGCTCCAGAAAAAGAAAACAATGTGATAAGAAAAAGTTAGATAATTGTTTTTTCGATACTGGCTTATAACAATATTGAACAATATGTTCCGTGTAACTCCATCAGCCTGAGATGAAAGTCTGGATAAGAAACAAAAGCGCTATATTTCAAAAAACAAATAGGTGCCATATGGCAACTAGGAGGCTGGCATGTGTTTAGTTTGGGGGAAAAAGGAAAAGCGCTCAGAGCTGTAAAATTATAACCTCTCCTTTTATATTTGTCGCATTGTGTACAAAACCACGCCAAGGTGTCCTGTCATGTAACATTGCAAGTTCTAACTAACAGAAGAAGCAAAAATTGGTTTTAGAGTATATATATATATATATATATATATATATATATATATATATAAAATATATATACATACAGCTGGTAAAATAAATATTGAACACTTCATCATTTTTCTAGGTAAATATATTTTAATGGTGATATTTTTTTTGTCCCAAAAATTTTTTAAAGGTGAAATTGGCATGAAATTTTCACCACATGTCGGTAACAACCCATGCAATCCATACATACAAAGATACCAAAACAAATAAATTCAGAAATTACGTTATGTGTAAAAAAAATGGAATGACACAGGGAAAAAGTATTGAACACATGAAGATAGGAAGGGGCAAAAAGACATGGCAAGCAAAGACACCAGCTGAAATCTATCAGTAATTAGAAAGCAATCCTGCCCCTTGTCAGTGCAAATTAATATCAGCTGGTTCAGTCTCAACTGATGGCCTATAAAAAGGTGTCTCATTACCAAGGTGTCACACAAGAAACATCTCATGATAGGCAAAAGAAAAGAGCTCTCAAGACCTTTGCAACCTAATTGTTGCAAAACATACTGATGGCATTGGTTACAGAAGAATTTCTAAACTCCTGAATGTTCCAGTGAGCATTGTTAGGGCCATAATCCGGAAGTACAAGGGACATAATTTCACCATAAACCAGCTATGACCAGGTGCTCCTCACATGATTTCTGACAGAGGAGTGAAAAGAATTATCAGAAGAAATGTCCAAGAGCGAAGAACCACTTGTGGAGAGCTTCAGAAAGACCTGGAATTAGCCGGTACAATTGTTTTAAATAAAACAATAAGTAATCCACTCAACTGCCATGACCTGTATGCACACTCACCACGCAACACTCCATTGTCGAAAAAAAAGCATGTTGAAGCTTGTTTAAGGTTTGCTGCACAACATTTAGACAAGTCTGTGAAATACCGGGAGAATATAGTCTGGTCAGATAAGACAAAAATAGAACCCTTTGGATGCCAAAATACACACCATGTTTGGAGGTCACATGGCACATCACCCCAAAAACACCCCCATGCCAACAGTGAAGTATGGAGGTGAGAACATCATGGTGTGGGCGGGGCTGTTTTTCAGCATACGGTACTGGCAAACTTCATGTCATTGAAGGAAGAATGAATGGAAAAACGTACCAAGACATTCTTGATAAAAATCTGCTGCCATCTACCAAGATGATGAAGATGAAAAGAGGGTGGACATTTCAGCAAGACAATGATCCCAAACACAAACTCTCAATTGGTTTCAAAGAAAGAAAATAAAGCTACTAGAATGGCCCAGCCAATCACCTGACTTGAATCCAATAGAAAATCTACGGAAAAAACTAAAGATCAGAGTTCATAGAAGAGGCCCACAGAACTTTCAAGATTTGTGTGGGTCAAAATCACACCTGAGCAATGCATGTGACTAGTTCTCCATACAGGAGGCATCTTGAAGCCGTCATTACCAACAAAGGATTTTGTACCAAGTATTAAAAAAAATTTCAGTTTCAATACTTTTTCCCTGTGTCATTCCATTTTATTACACATCATTTCTGAACTTATTTGTTTTGGTTTCTTTGTATATATGCATTGCATGGGTTGTTACCGACATGTGGTGAACATTTTATGTCAATAGCACCTTTAGAAATCTATTTACCTAGAAAAATGGCGACATGTTCAATACTTATTTTTCCAGCTATATATATATATATATATACACACATATATATATATGGGTTTGGGCAGGTGGGGTCAAAAGGATTGGGGGGGATTGTTTTGTAGGGTTTGTCGGTTTTACAAAAACTGTGATGATTTGGGGGGGTAAATTTTATTCTATGTTTTCACTAATTACATGTTTTGAAGCTAATGTTTTATATCTTTAATGTTATTTATTTTAAAGTTTTAATTTAAATGTAACCCTTAAAGGCTTTTTCACACCTGCTTTTTATTTAAATGCAAATGTAGCACCATCCTGTGTAGGTTGCTAGAATAATAGGTAAATTTAGTTATTTTTGGCTCCTCTGTAATCATTGGAGCAGATATTGATTTTTCTGGGCAGTTCTAGATATCACAGGCTTTAGGTTTTGATTGCTTCCCCCACATTCTAGAGGCTCCCAGAACACAGAGAGCTGTGAGAATCAAATGGGCTTGAATATTTGTTGTGCTGCTTCTAATCTCTGGGGAGGCATGCCCAGTAGGTGGCATAAATAACCTGAGGTCTGGAGCAGCCCTTGTTCTGCTGGAGAAGTTCCCAGTCTGCTGTCCTTTTGAGGCAGTTCTGCTGGGATTGGCTGATGCTCATCGAGGTCCCAGCTATAGCAGAGCTGGGGGACATATTTCTAATTACCTTTGGAGCTAACTAAGCAGCTTCACCTCAGGATCAGGTCTGGTGAACTCACTGAAGAGTGCCTGGTGGAGGTTGGATAGTGTGTAGCTTCCCTAGGACATTGTGAATACTGACCAGGGCTCAGCATCCTAGTTGCTGTTCAACTTTCGGGGTACCAGCGGTAGCTCTCTTTCTATGACAGCTCCTACAGGATCTCAGTTTTGGCCTTCCACTTTGTTTCTGACTTAAAGACTAGGGATGCACCAATACCCTTTTTTTATTGGCAAGTACGAGTACCGATACTTTCGGTCAAGTATTCGCCGATGCTGTGTACTGCTACTTTACAGTGCGATTTGCATCAATACAAAATGAATAGGCACAAATTATACTGCAAAAAATTGCATCTCCAGTGGCTCTGTCCCCCCCCCCAGCCTCCAGCAGCTCCAGCTATCCACTGGACCCCCTTCAGCGGTTCCAACCATCCACTGGACCCCATCTCTACCAGATTGCCACAAACCCCCCTGTCAGACACCAAAATACAGCTTCACCGGTTCAGGGATTTTAAATCCTCCTTGCAGTGCTGACAGTACAAGCTAGATGGCTTCTGATTGGTCAGTGGACGGTGCTCACCAATTGGAATCACTGTTAGTCCATACTGTCAGGCTGGAGAGAGCTTCTGGAGATGCTGGGAACAAAGCCATGGGAGAGGCAGGAGGAGCCCAAGCCGCGGCTGCAGATGTCTACAGTCGGTTCGGGAGCTGGTGGAACCCGTCATGCAGGAAGGTTTCTCGCACAGCTCCTGTGTCAAATCACTAAGACAAGCCTAGGATCACACAGGAGTGATTAAGGAAACCATATATGATTCAGACAGGAATCGCATTGCATTCCTGTTTAAATCCCATGCAGATTCTTTGCAGTGCGATTTGCACCCATTCATTTTGTATGGACGTGAAAATACTCGGTATCGGTGCATCCCTACTAAAGACTGTTCAAAGAAGTGTCACCTAGTGAAATGTGTCCTCCTGTTGCAAGTTCTACAAGCCATACATCCTAAAAAGACATCCCCTAGACCAGTGATGGTGAACCTTGGCATCCCAGATGTTTTGGAACTACATTTCCCATGATGCTCATGCACTCTGCAGTGTAGTTGAACATCATGGGAAATGTAGTTCCAAAACATCTGGGGTGCCAAGGTTCGCCATCACTGCCCTAGACTGTTTAATGGAGCCAGAGTGAATGGACTGTGGCCTGTGTGATTGGTAGCCTCTGAACTCTTTTGGGGAAGAACCAGTTAAAATCAGCAGCTCCTACGGGCAGGACTGCTGTTAGAAATCATGGGGCCCCATACAGCTTACCTGATGGGGCTCCCCACCACTTGAAAGTGATTGAGGACATAGATTTATCAGTCCCTTTCTCTACAGCCTCAGCTGCATAGATGAATGAAGAGGAAGCGCTTCGAGGCGTCTACTATGCTTCAGTAAGGAAAGGACACAGAAGTGATTGGTACCCATTGTTCACTGTGTTCATTCAGGAAAGGGAGGGGTCAGTAACATATTTACCGGCCCCTTTCCCCACTCTCCATCCTGAAACATACCTGTGTGCCCATTGCAGCTGCTGGTGGGAGAGGACAGGAGGGAAGTTGGCAGCGCTGTGGGGGAAAAGGGGCACACGTGGGGTCCCAAGAGCAGATGGAAGGGACGCATGTGCTAGCACCAATCCCCCTGCAGTGCAGCCAGATGGAGAAAGAGGAGGAGAAGCTGGCAGAGCTGCAGGGGGAGTCAGAAGAGGATCGGTGTCTGCAATAAGACAGTACAGCCGGACCTCCAGCTCAGCAGGTACCTGGGCCCCCCTTTTGTACTGTACTGCCTTATCAGTGGCCCTGCCTACGGGGTTAGCACTAAATAAGCAATATAAGTACTTGCTCAGAGTG
Source organism: Lithobates clamitans (assembly GCA_037952925.1). Taxonomy (NCBI): domain Eukaryota; kingdom Metazoa; phylum Chordata; class Amphibia; order Anura; family Ranidae; genus Lithobates; species Lithobates clamitans. The sequence goes on from JBBGZY010000867.1 coordinate 293,435, forward strand.
GAGGAGGGAGAATGAGCATAAGGAACCAATCGATTGAGCTGCAGTTCTCATGTGCCAACAAGGAACGCCCTAATAGAAGGAGAGAGTAGAGTGACAGAGAGATGAGCTCATTAGTTGACTGCTTCTCTTTTCACTGTGCAGTCACAGTCTAGTGGAGGGACAAGACCTGTAATGCCCTGTACACACGATAGGATTTTCCGATGGAAAATGTGTGATAGGACCTTGTTGTCGGAAATTCCGACGGTGTGTAGGCTCCATCACACATTTTCCATAGGAATTTCCGACACACAAAGTTTGAGAGCAGGCTATAACATTTTCCGACAACAAAATCCGTTGTCGGAAATTCCGATCGTGTGTACACAAATCCGACGCACAAAGTGCCACGCATGCTCAGAATAAATGAAGAAACGAAAGCTATTGGCTACTGCCCCGTTTATAGTCCCGACGTACGTGTTTTACGTCACCGCGTTTAGAACAATCGGATTTTCCGACAACTTTGTGTGACCGTGTGTATGCAAGATAAGTTTGAACCAACATCCGTTGGAAAAAAAGTAAGCTTTGTAGGGTATATGTAGAATTGGAGGATTGCTTTGGATATTCTACACAGGTGGTTGAGAGTACAGTGGTTTAGGTAGTATTTTTTATATCTTTATATATAATGTTTTTTTCTTTTTTCTTCTTCTTAGTTTTGTAGTGACCGAGCCTGGGTAGGCCCAATAGGCTCTGTATTGTTTTATATTTACCTTGAAATTACAACAAAAATAACTTTAAAAAAATATTGAGGACACACTGATATCCTCAATATTTGGCAGTTTTATATTATATATGAAATAGTTTTTCATCTTTTCAGGCACCTTTAAAGTTCCCTGTTCCATTTTCCAAGTTTTTACCATAATATAGATCTTCACGTTTCAAGATTTAAGATTTTAGACTTTTTTGTCAAATTTTCTTCACTTTGGCACTTTTTATCACTACCTTAAATTGTATGACTGTTCTTACCTTTATCTATTTGTATAACATTTTATGTTAGCACAGCACTTTGTTTATATGTTAAGGTTATAAAGAACATAATAGCTAAAGTGTAATAAAGTTTAAAAACAAAAAAAACAATGTTTATACTAAACAACAGGAGCTCGGCAGGGATTATGATTTTCAAGTGGAGTAATAAAATGATAAAATAGATGAAATTTAGCAAACAGGTTGTTACCACAAGTATCGGGGCTGGAATAAAAATGATATCTCTTAACAGGTGTTACACTTTCCTTTTGTTATGTGTGTGAGGCTACATTCTTATTTTCCTTTTTATTTCTCTGTGCTCCCCAGCAGGATTAGATTACGGGTCTGTGATCAGGCCATGCAGACAGCTCTTGTCTTTTAGAAAAATCAATTTATTTTTTTTTTCATGCCGGCTGCCAAGCTGGCTGTAGGTTTAATTCTCCCAGTCCTGAAAATTACAGTCTACTCTTCTACTGGCAGGTCAAAGCAGAGCCGGAATTCCACATTTTATGTGAGATGACAGCTGAAGAGCACTTTGGAATCACATTATCTAAAAGTACAGGATTCTTCTGCAATTATTATTCTGTATTAGAAAGGCTGCTTGGCCCTTTTTTTTTCTTTTCATAGATTTTCATTGAAGTTTTATACTAGTACAGTTACTACGAAGTTCTAAAGCGTTGCGTGCCAAGAGGTGATAATGAGATTTCTATCAGTGCTACACTGTATTTACATTTCCAACTGGACAGACGTGTGCGACTATACAAATCAATGTGGGAATTCACCAATTTCCAGGTGGAAAGCATCCAATGAAGAAAATTGGGAGAGAAACAGAGTTAAAAAGATTGTAAAGGTCTGTTTTTATTTCCTATAAAAATAATAAACTTGTTATACTGATGTAGCAATGTGGACTACAATTGCAAAGCATGGCGATTCCCCGTCATTTCTATGTACTGTATTGTCTCTCTAGTGCCCAGCATCACTAACTGACATCATAAAAGGGATTGTGGGATTAGTAGTTTCCAGAGAATGGCAATTACTCTGTATGACTATACACCCAGACTTCATATCCCAGGGGTCTTTGGTATTATCAGGGAGAATGCTGGGAAGAGCATAAAAGAAACCAGGAATGCACGTTACGGTCTCTTCCTCCTGGGCCTGGTGTGTGACCGACCTCTCTGTTCCAAGGGGGTGAGGTCGTGGCCTACCATGCGGTGTACAAGATTCCAACCCGGCCGAGAAGAGCCCATCCCTGCTTGCTGATCATCAGACATCTATCCAGCATCACCCTGATAGTCCAACAGCCACACTTTGTGCTGTTCATCGGATGATCGTCGCGAGTGGAACCACTACAAGGATGCCTCTTCAGGAATCGCTGTTCAGAAGGCATTGAATCGGCCTGGTCATTGGTGAGAGGGCAATTGCCCACCTTCCTTTGTCGCTTCACTGGGACACTGTGCACAGACAGCTTTACCCTGGGGAAACACTTTACTGCATCTCTATTTGAACATTATATATATATATATATATATATATATATATATATATATATATATATATACAGCTGTTGCATCAACCTTACCAAGAAATACCATTGCCTTGTTACTGCACCTTATTGGATATAGGTAACGAGCTCCAACTGCTAGCTAAGACCATCAGGCCTGCAACTGGGACATTACAGTCTTTAATACTTAAAGGGCCCTCATACTGTTCTTGTTCAATTGATCTCTCATTAGGATTAAGGTTATATAGGCCGGCCTGGGTTTCCCCTTTAGAAGCCTTGCCAGAAACAATGTCTCAACTCTTGCTTATCCTTTCAGGTCATGTTCAAGTGGTACTCCATTGTACATACGAGTATATAAGACACTGTTATCTCCAGATTGTTTTAATTTGTATTATTGTGGAGGAATTCCTCCTCTGAACTAGGACTGTTATCCGAAGTTCAGTTGATACAGTTCAGTTGATCTATTACCTCCTTGTGCAACAAAATCTTCTTTGAGTTATTCAGTAAACGTTAATAGAATATAAACTCATTGAGTGGATTGACTTATTACTTTAAGGTGGTGCAAAGATGTCTGAACCCAGAGTGTCAGGTGGGTTGGAAGGTTTCCAAGCTCATGAAGGTGCAGATAAGCTGGTAAACCCAAGCAGTCCCTAAGGGGGCAGTGCTACACTTACCTCCTCTGTTGCAGTGGATTTGCACAGAGCAGCCTGGATCCTCCTCTTCTCGAATCCCTCTTCTGTGCTCCTGACCCCTCCCTCCTGTTCAGTGTCCCCACAGCAAGCAGCTTGCTATGGGGGCACCCGAGCCGAGTCACAGCTCCCTGTGCTCATTCAGACATGGAGCCCTGACCAGGCCCCACCCCCTCCCTCCCCTGATTGGCTAGCTGACTTTGATTGACAGCAGGAGCCAATAGCACCGCTGCTGTGTCTCAGCCAATCAGGAAGGAGAATCTCAGACTGCTGACACATTCATGGACATCGCTGGACAGAGAGGGACCTCAGGTAAGTGTTATGGGGGTGTGGGGCTCTTTTAACCCCCGCTAGCGGCCGAAGAAAGGGTTAAATGTGCCTGAAAAGCGCCATTGCCAAATCGCTTTGCAGGCGATTCGGCCGCGGTGCCCATTCATTTCAGTGGGTAGGAGCAGTGGAGGAGTGGTGTATACACCGCTCCTAAACTGCTCCAAAGACGCTGCTTGCAGAACTTTTTCTAACATTCTGCAAGCGCACCGCTCCAGTGTGAAAGCACTCGGCTTTCACACTGGGGCTGCAGGGGAGGCTTTTTTCAGGCGCTTTACAGGTGCTATTTTTAGCCCTTTAGCACCTGAAAAATGCCTCCAGTGTGAAAGGGGTCTTACTGTTGGCATAACACAGGACTGATGGTAGCCCTCATCTTCTTGACACCAGGCCATCCTCCAAAAGTTTTTGCCTCACTGTGCGTGCAGATGTACTCACACCTGCCTGCTTCCATTCCTAGGGAGGCTCTGCACTGGTGGTGCCCCGATCCCGCAGCTGAATGAACTGTAGGAGACAGTCCTGGCGCTTGCTGGACTTTCTAGGGTGCCCTGAAACCTTTTTCACAAATTCAGGTGAAATGTTTTTTTTTATATGGGATTACGTTCATTTTCATTGCAAAGCGGGACTTTGCAATTCATTGCAATTAATCTGATCACTCTTCAATACATTCTGGAATAAATGAAAATTGCCATCATAAAAACGAAGGCAGCAGACTTTGTGAAAATTAATATTTGTGTCATTCTCAAAAGTTTTGGCCACAGCTGTAGGTTCTATTGACAAATGTTAGAGAAGATAGGGGTCATTTCACTAAGAGTTAAATAACGGCAAATAAAATGCGGTAAAATAGCTATTGTGTTAAATCAGTTTTGAAAGTGCAATTCACTAAGAATTTTGCGTTAATTAACAATTGCACTGTTTGTTCGATTGAGCGGTGATTACTGCATTTTTTCATGGGTCTGGGGGTGGCAGCGGGCGTCTTGATTGACTATGGATCTACATCGGGAGACATTGTTTTTTTTATTTTTTAATAATAAAGGAATTGTCAAAACTGTTGTACTGTCTTTATTCACATTTACACATTTTTTTTGGTGAATGGCTAGGGGTACTATGAACCCCTACACATTCATATAGGGGGGCCGAGATCTGGGGGCTTCCAGATTCCGATAAGCCCCCCACCTGCAGACCGCCACAACCACAGTCCAGGGTTGTGGGGAAGAGGCCCTTGTCCCAAACATAGGCACAAGGCCCTCCTTGCCCCAAAGCACTCACCCCATGTTGAGGGCATGTGGCCTGGTATGGTTTAGGAGGGGGGCGCTGGCTCGTTTTCAACCCTTTCCTGGCCTGCCAGGCTGCATGCTCGGATAAGGTAAGTCATCTGTTGACAAGAAATGCGGCGGCTGGCTTCCCGGCCTGCTCCTTACCAACCAGCTATTGGGGGAAACTCCCAACCCGCTGTTTGTGACAAATACCGCATGTGATGCTGCCAGCAAAACCCTGGTGCTAAATATTGCATGTTTTTTTACTCTCTGTTCCATTTCAGAATTAGATCTAAGAGCTTACTGCATGGTCTTTTGAAGATATTTACTGACACATTTTTCATTTTGCGGTAAATACCGCACAATAATAATTTTTTTTGTGTCAATTGGACTTTATTTACTGCATGCAATAATTATGCAAATGAGTCTCGTGACCCTGTTATCACATGCGGTAAACGTTAGTGAATAAACTCCATAAGGTCATATTAAATACTCTACATTGGAGAGTTGTTAAATGGGAGCCAACCCCATCATTTTAAAAGTTTCCCAAAACAGGTACACTCAACACATGCTATGAATGATAACTGTCATAGTTGCTTATGCTCTCAACCTAACTGGTAAGCCATCAAATGACTGGTGTCCTAACTGATCACATGCACAGCACCATGGCACCTGCAGATCAGACAGAGGCTATCTTGGCTGTAAAGGATAGGAGGGTTTAGTTCCCCTTTAAGGTTCAGAGTTTTCTTTTCCTTCTCCATGCTGTTGTATTGCTTCACGTAGGGCAAGTGAAAGATTAGGCTTAAGAAGTTTTGTCACTTCGGCCACAAGGCTCTTGTAGTCCAAACGTATGATGGAGTAAATTGGCTCACCATCGGTGTCTTCTTCTGGGCTGTGTGAGCATTCCTCCAGGTCCATCTTACACAGGTGCCATTGTGATCACAGTTTTTAGAGAAAGCTCTTTTGGGTATTGTCAGCTTCTTAAGAAATCAGTCCATGAAGCTGTTCCCTAGGGTGAGAGCCATGAGATGGTTGCGAAGGAGAGGGTGGCAGAACAGAGCACACGTGGTTTATTCAATTGGTAGCTGGAACCAAAATCTGGTTCAGGACTAGTGTTCTGAATGATACAGTGCCTTGAAAAAGTATTCATACCCCTTGAAATTTTCCACATTTTGTCAAGTTACAAGCAAAAACATAAATGTATTTTATTGAGATTTTATTTGATAGACCAACACAAAGTGACACATATTTGTGAAGTGGAAAAAAAATGATAAATGGTTTTCAAAATGTTTTACAAATAAATATGTGAAAAGTGTGGGGTACATTTGTATTCAGCCCCTCTGAGTCAATACTTTGTAGAACCTCCTTTCTCTGCAATTACAGCTGCAAGTCTTTTTGGGGATGTCTCTACCAGTATTGCTCATCTAGAGAGGGACATTTTTGCCCATTCTTCTTTGCAAAATATCTCAAGCTCTGTCAGATTGGATGGAGAGCCTCTGTGAACAGCAATTTTCAAATCTTGCCACAGATTCTCAATTGGATTTAGGTCTGGACTTTGACTGGACCATTCTTTAGCCTCGTACACACGGTTCAATTGTTGGCAGGTGGTTGTCTGTTGACAGACTGTTGTCCTAAAATCTTACCTACGCTGTCCTAAATCTTAGTACGCTCCTTTTGACAATTGTTGTCCAATTTTCGGCCAACAAATGTTGGATGACAGGCTAGTAAATTTTCGGCGGGCAACAGCTTGACCTCTGATTTTGTATGGTCAGTACACAAATCCCTTACACAAAAGTCGAAAGTACAAACACGCATGCTCGGAATCAATGCTCACCAAACACGAAATTAGCAGAAGGGGCCCAAAGGGTGACGCTCAAGAGCTGAAATTCCTTGTAGTATGTCACTATGTTCATGTTTGTAGCATGACAATTGTGTACCGTTTGTATGCAAGACAAGATCCTGGCACACGCCCTTTTGACAAAAATCAGACGTACGGTTGGCCAACAATCATACCGTGTGTACAAGGCCTAATACATGAAAATGCTTTGATCAAAAACATTCCATTGTAGCTCTGGCTGTATGTTTAGGGTCGTTGTCTGCTGGAAGTTGAACCTCCGCCCCAGTCTCAAGTCTTTTGCAGACTCTAGCAGGTTGTCTTCTAAGATTGCCCTGTATTTAGCTCCATCCATCTTGCCATCAACTCTGACCAGCTTCCCTGTCCATGTTGAAGAAAATCATCCCCACAACATGATGCTGCCACCACCATGTTTTTTGGTGGGGGTGGTGTGTTCAGGGTGATGTGCAGTGTTAGTTTTCCACCACACATAGCATTTTGCTTTAAGGCCAAAAAAATTCAATTTTGTTCTCATCTGACCAGAGCACCTTCTACCACATCTTTTCTGTGTCCCCCACATGGCATCTCGCAAACTGCAAAAGGGACTTCTTAAGGCTTTCTTTCAACAATGGCTTTGTTCTTGCCACTCTTCCATAAAGGTCATATTTGTGGAGAGCACGACTAATAGTTGTCCTGTGGACAGATTCTCCCACCTGAGCTGTGGATCTCTGCAGCTCCTCCAGAGTTACCATGGGCCTCTTGGCTGCTTCTCTGATGAATGCTCTCCTTGCCTGGCCTGTCAGTTTAGGTGGACTGCTATGTCTTGGTAGGTTTGCAGTTGTGCCATACTCTTTCCATTTTTGGATGATGGATTGAACAGAGCTCCATGAGATGTACAAAGGGATATTTTTGGGATCTTTAAATGGGATATTTTATAACCTAACCCTGCTTTAAACTTCTCCACAACTTTATCCCTGACCTGTCTGGTGTGTTCCTTGGCCTTCAGGATGCTGTTTGTTCACTAAGGTTCTCTAACAAATCTATGAGGGCTTCACAGAACAGTTATATTTATACTGAGATTAGAATTACACACAGGTGGACTCTATTTACTAATTAAGTGACTTCTGAGGGAAAATTGGTTCCACTAGATTTTAGTTAGGGGTATCAGAGTAAAGGGGGCTGAATACAAATGCACACCACACTTTTCAGATGTTTGTAAAACATTTTGATGACCATTTATCATTTTCCTTCCACTTCACAATTATGTGCCACTTTGTGTTGGTCTATCACATAAAATCCCAATAAAATACATTTACATTTTTGGTTGTAACATGACAAAATGTGAAAAATTTCAAGGGCAATGAATACTTTTTCAAGGCACTGTAGCTGAACAAATACCTAAATGAATGGGGTCTCTGACATGAGAAATACTGCATGTTAATGTAGATGTGGTAACACAAAACAGAATCTACAAATATATAGAGACCCTTAAGGAAAGCTGCATATTTTAACAAAAATTGCAAACAACTTTTGAAATGACATAAACAGATGAACCACATATGAGGTTTTCATCAGAAGTCATACCACCAATCACTCTTTTTCATTTCCTGTTCAATTTAGTGTTACGCAAAATATTCTCCTCTGAAGTCAACCTTGCAAAATGCAAAAAAAATATTCATTGTTTTTCTGTTCAGATTTCTGAAATTAATTTTTATTCTTTTTTCTGTTACACAAGGAGAAAACCTTGAACCCTTTTTCTGAGCGAAAACATAAAACAAATAAGAACTAGAAGGAGAAGTATGGGTCACTAATGCACTTTTGCTGCAATAGACTGGGCCATCTGTGTTATACCCAACCTTGGGTTAAGTGATGAAGCTTTTAAATATTTTACAATAGCAGTAACTCAGGAGTGAACGGTAAATTACACGTCTCCTGATAAAGTGATTTGATCCCGGTATAATGAAAAGGTCTAGGTAAACCTTAGAGTGTATATCACCATTAATGGCTTGCTGGGGAATTATGCTCAGGAGAATATATAGCTCTGCCATAAGAGCATGTTCAACCCAATCAATTCAGCGCTGATAGGATCTTTGATAACTTCATGCATGCTGGTATGTATAGGAGTACAGGGGAGGGTGTCTTCTTTAAAGTATTACTAAAACCACAATAGTAAAATAAGTCTGTATATGCTGTAAAGCATGCTTGTTATACTCACTGTGGAACATAAGGGGTTAATCTTGTGCATTGTGTAAAAAGGTTGTTTGATCCTGTCTTCTCTGATCCTCCCCTTCTTCCACAGCCCCCAATCAATCTCCTGATAGAACAGAGCCTTGGAGTCACTCTGCACATGCTCAGATTGGTGTGTATTGCTAGAGTTATTTTTCTTTTCTTGGGAGGGCCTATCAGCACTGTCCAGACAGAGGGTCAGGGGTCCTGCTGCCTCATAGGACAGTCAGAGGTGAAAACTCCTCCTACACGTTTTAACCAGACATTGATAGAAGTCATAAGACTGCTATATACTGCTGATGAGTAAATGTATTTGTTTATATTTACTAAAACAATTGCATTTCCATGTTCTGTGGGAGACCAGATATAGTGAATGAAGGGTCCTGGGTTTAGTAACATTTTAAGTAAAGTAGTTTATTTTCCAACAATCTGGAACTGCTCTAGTTGCTGTGTCTAGATCTATCATACATACAATTCTTATATTGGAACCCCAACCAAGTATTACAAGCTCATGCTTTTAGGTATGTATATTATATGCAGCAAGCACACTATATGGCCAAAAAGTATGGGGTCACCCCTAAAATTACTGAGTCTAGGTGTTCCCAATGGGGGGGGGGGGGAATAGTAAAACGCTAAAGCATACAAAGGCAATTATTCTTTTTAATATTATACAAAACTTATATAGTGGCAACAGCTTGCACAGCACTATGCAAAATAAAGGGAGACAGAACAGTTACAATATATTTTGATACAAGTGGATTAGGAGGGTCCTGCTTATGGAGCTTGCAATCTAAAAAGGAGGAGGAAGTAGTACAAAAAGGTAATAGCTTTGGGGGATGACCTGTTGGAGAGGGTTCAAATACAGTGTTTTAGGTGGAGGAAGAGTAGATAAGTAGCATTATCTAAATCGCCAAAGGCAGGCAGGGAAAGGAATAACCCAACAGATTAGGGTAGAGGATTCCAGAGGATGGGAGAGGCTCTGGAGAAGTCCAGGAGGTCAGCATGGGAGGAGGTGACAAGAGAGGTCTTGGAAGGAGCGAAGTGCATGATTTGGGTGATATTTTGAGTTAATGTTAGTGATGTAGCTGGGCGCAGAGTTAAATGTGCCCCTGTCTACCAAGCCTACTCTTTGGGCAGGGTTGCCCCAAACTCCCTGCCCATTGGAATGAAGGGGCACCACTTTCAAAGCGCCTTAAAAAACGATTTGAAAGTACAGAAAAATGGGAGTTTTTAACCCTTTTTTTGGGTTAAAAGCACCCAGCTAGCGGCTGAAAAGCGGTGCAAAAGCAGTCTTATAGCGGGACTGCGATATTGGGGGGGACAAATCGGACACCTAACTGAAACTTTTGACACTTTTTTGAGAACCAGTGACATTATTACAGCGATCAGTGCTAAAAACATGCACTGTCACTGTACTAATGACACTGACTAGGAAGGGGTTAACATCAGGGGTGATCAAAGGGTTAACTGTGTGCCTAGCTAGTGTTTTTGTACAGTGAGGGAGGTGCTTTTACTAGGGGAAAATATGATTTCATTGTCCCTGCTTTGCAGGAACACAGGATTCATGCCTTCCCTACTGACAGATTGGCGATCTGCCTTGTTTACTTAGGCAGGCTGTCGTTCTGCCTCTGTACTGAATGATCAGCGGGTGTCGCAGGACATCGAGTTTGTTGTACCCGCTGATCAGCTTCTGCTGGGTATAATCACAGTGGGAGCCAGCTGCCGGCGGCACGCATTCGCGCCCGCTACCTGGAAGTGTAGTTTTACTTATATGCACGTGATCCTAGCAAACGGCGGGGCCTTTGTTTTAATAGAAGGTTTAAACAAGCTTGCATGCAGCAGTAATTATCTAGAATGTTCCATTAGGTAAAGATTTAAAAGGATAAACTACTAGAGATGGCAGCTCCAAAAAAGCATCCTGTGACAATAAAAAGGGAAATTGGTGTCTGCATGCAGTGTCAGTATGGTGCCAAGAAGGATGTTGGGTTTACACCCTCTCACCAGTCCTCTGTGCGATGACACAACAACAGTCCCAGGTGCTGATTCAGGCTCCTGATGCTCCTAGCGATGTTGTAAGGCACTGGATCTCTTGCTGATGGTCGATCGAGAAGACTGGTAGCGAAACTCGCAAGGTTAACAGGCAGCGGCTGATCCGATACCCGGATGGTTATCTCGATCCCTGAAAGGTGTGGGTCGTCTCTGCTGAGCTGAGTGGTGCTGGGCTGCTGAGTAGAGTCCCTGGACTAAATAGGAGTGGACCACGTGGCTGTCTCTGCTCCTGGCTCTCCTCAGGTGTCCTCATTCCTCCGTCTCCAGGCAACACTCTCCTGGCAGTCTCTGGAAAAGCTTGGCTTTCTCCCCCTCTGATGCTGCCAGAGTCTCTTTCTCTCTCAGTCTCCTTAGTCTCCTCTCTCTCTCTCTCTCTTGTTCTCTCTCTCTCTCTCTCTCTCCTCAGACCGCTCTCCTTATTCTCCTCACAGACTCTTTTTTTCCTGGGCTTCAGGATATCCCTCCTCTGTTGGGGCACACAGTCCCTGGTGTCAGCGTGTCTCTCACCTCACTCTAGCACCTTAGTTCCTTCCCCTCACACACTCCTCCTCTCCTCACTGTTAAGTGTCACTGTGTCCCAGCAAAGGACTTTTTGAGCCTTGGTATCTCCCTCTCTTTTAAGCAATCTCCTCTCCTCTGTCTCCTGTCAGCACTCTCTTTCTCTTTTACCTCAGTACTTCCCTCTCTTCTGTCGCCCTCAGCACTTCCTGAAACTCCCCTTTTTTTCAGTGTTCTCTGTCTCCCTCAATTTTTCAGGAAGGACCAGTTAGCATCTCTTGTGGCCAAAAGGAGAAATTGCATTACAACATGCCTGCTACATACTCCCCTACCAAAGAACCTTTGGTCCCCAAAGGAAGGACAGAGTCTATCAACAATAATGTCCACAATCTGTTACATGCTTTAAAAATACAACGGGAGGCAAAAACAGGTTAGTACATGTAAGAAAACAAACAATTTGCATGCACGGATAAATCTGACAGAGACACCTCCCACCATTTGTCATAAGAGGGAAGGTTGTTCTGTCCACAAGCCACCGATATTGGGATGGCCCACCTAGATGTGCCAGGGGGTGAGTTGGAGTCACTCTCCTCTAAATCTGTAGTGGGAAGGGTCGGCACGTTGTGAGTTCTTTGAGAAGTATAGATAGCTTCCTCAGAACTTTCGCCTAGAGTATCGTAAGTCAGTCTTTTTGGTGGGTGAATTATTCATTTTTCCCTTTGCTCTTTGGGCTCAGATGGTTCGGGTATAGCAGCCTCTTCCTCTTACACCCTTGAAGGTTTAAAAGTCTCTGTGTCCTCTGCAGTTAGGGAAATCAGACGATCGTCCTGACCTGTCAATAAATGGTTCTGTGGTATGAACTCTGTGGTGCCTCTGGCCTGAGGGTTCCAGTATCCGCTTCTCTAGAAGGAAGAAGAGTGGCAGTTTCTAATAGCGTAGACTGCCACAGCCAGTCCATGCCCAGTTCTTCATTCTCACTGTCCTCTTCATCTGTGTTCACTGGCACAGACTGAGACCTGGTTATTGGACATGACCTCTGAGAGGGAGTTCAAGTAGGCTGTGGATCTGGTTGTTGAGGCACACAAACTGCTTCTGATAGCGACGGTAGGTGATTACGGTGCCAGGTGGGCCGGTACTTCCATCTGGGTGGATCTGGTACACTGGTAGCCCTGGCAGCTGCTTACAGATAATATAAGGCTGTGACTTCCAGTGATCAGCCAGCTTGTGTTTTCCAGGCACACCTAAGTTCCTCAGTAACACTCTGTCGCCAGGTTGCAGATCATGTACCCTCACCTTCAAGTGAAGATTTCTTTTGTTTCACTGCCCTCAGGCAGCTAAGGCAGCCTTAGCTTTCTCATATGCTGCTGTTAGACTCTTTCTCAAACGGTCCACATATCCTCTGTGAGACATCATCAAAGTATGGCCCAGGGATGTGCCGAATGCTAGGTCAACTGGCAGTCGAGCTTCTCTTCCGAACATCAGCCTATATGGTGAATAACCTGTGTGCTCGTTTTCAGTGGTATTATACGCATGTACAATAGCTGCAATGTGCCTGCTCCAATGTTGCTTCTTTTCAATTATAAGAGTCCCAAGCATATCTAGGAGGGTGCAATTAAAGCGTTCTGGCTGAGGATCCCCTTAAGGGTGGTAGGGAGTGGTTCTTGACTTCTGAACACCTAACAGGTCTACCAGTTGTTTAATGAGTCTACTCTCAAAGTCTCTCCCCTGGTCAGAGTGAATACGCTGAGTTAGGCCGTAGAACTTCTCTACCTGAATTTTGGCCACCATAGGTGCTTTTTGGTCTTTAGTTGGGAATGCCTGGGCATACCGGGTGATGTGGTCGGTCACCACCAGACAATTTCCCTGCCCACTCGAGTCAGGCTCCAGACTCAGAAAGTCAATACACACTAATTACAGAGGTCCTTGAGTTTGAAGATGACCCTTTGGGGCAGCTCTAGGGGGCAAAGTCTTCCTCTGTATACACCGTATGCAGGAGTGACAGTATCCCTCAACTTCAGCCTGCATACAGGGCCAATAGAACCGGTCTCGCACCAGTTTGAATGTCCTCTCAGACCCTAGGTGGCCATGACTGTCATGTAAGGCAGTCAGCACCGTTTCCCTATGCTTTCTCTGTAAGAATAGCTGCCACTTATCTTCAGGATCAGCTGAGGGGCCCCTTCAGTAGACCCCCCCATTGCATAACTGCAGTCGATCCCATTCCTTGTACACTAGTCATGCTTCTGTTGGAGAGTCTGTTAGCAGTAGATCTGGGCAGTGGCCCTCCAGGGCTTTTAGTGTTAAACTACAGAGGGGATCTTCCATCTGGTCCTTTCTTAAGTCCCTATCTGAAAGCTTAGGTAGGCCGCTATCCCTGACCTGGGACAAATCACAATAGTATTTGGGGATACCTGCCACTGAGACTCCGATGGCTTCTGCCCCAGTTGTTCCTCTGGCCCGATGTTCCGCTCCCTGACACAAGGCTTGTATCCCTTCTGGAGTCAGTTCAGTCCACTCTTCAGAGGAAACCCCCAAGTCATAGGGTCTCCTCGACAGGGCATCAGCATCTCTGTTCCCAATTCCTGGGCGGTATTTTAAGCTGAAGCAGAACACTGATGGGGTGGGCAACCACCTGTGCCCGGTGGCATCCAGTTTTGCTGTGGTGAGTATGTACGTGAGTGGGTTGTTGTCAGTTTTGACCATGGAGTCTGCACCATACAAGTAGTCTTTCAACTTGTCCACCACTGCTCACTTCAGAGCCAAGAATTCCAACTTGTGAGTAGGGTAGTTTTTCTCAGCAGGTGCAAGACTTCGGCTCACATAAACAACAGGGCGCAGGTGTCCATCATGTTCCTGATACAATACCCCACCTAGCCCATCTCTACTGGCATCAACATGCAGCTCATATGGCTTGGCTGGATTGGCAAAGGCCAGAACAGGAGCAGTTGCTAGACTTCACTTCAACTGCCGAAAAGCTTGCTCACACTGGTCTGTCCACTGGTCTTTGATCGACTCTTGAGGCTTCCTTGGTCCTCTGATTTGCTCGTTGGGTTTTGTTGAATCTGGGTCATCATCATCCTCATTCTTCAATAACTCATTAAGGGGCCGAGCTATTTTAGCAAATCTTTCAACGAACCTTCTATAGTATAAGCAAAATCCCAGGAACGACCTAAGCTCAGTTACATTGGTAGGTGTTAGCCAAGAGGTGACAGCTTCCAGCTTCTGGGGGTCAGTAGCTATGCCTTCAGTGGAGACAACATGGCTGAGGTAATTAACTGAAGGCTGGTAAAACTGAAATTTTTCAAGGGACAGCTTCAATCCCTCGTCATGGTGTCTCTTCAGGACTTTCTCCAGATGCTCTTCATGTTCTTAGAGGGTTTTGCCGAAGATGATGATATCGTCCAGGTACACCAGCACTTTGATCAGGTTCATGTCTCCTACTGTCTTCCCCATCAGCATCTGATATGCCGCCGAAACACCAGACAGACCCTCAGGCATCCTGTCGAACTTGAAGAACCCTACTTGGGTGATAAATGCTGTCTTCTCCCTATCTTCAGGGTTCATGTGGATTTGATAGTATCCACTCTTCTATCCTTGGAGTGGTGTACTGATCTGGGATGGTCCTCCTGTTGAGCGTCCGATAATCGATACACAGCCTTAGGGACCCATTCTTCTTCCACACCACTACTATGGGGGAGGCATAAGGGCTCCTAGACTCCATGATGATGCCTGATCTCTTTAGCTCTGCTAGTTGTTCACGGAGATCTTCCAGATCACCCAGTGGGATCCGTCTGACTCTTTCCTTGAATGGCTTGTCTTCCTGAAGGCGAATCCGATGCTGGGCACTTTTCACACACCCCACATCAAACTCATGGTTTGAAAACATATCCTACCATCTCAGGAGCTGGGCTTTGACCTTTTCTTTCTACTCAGGTGATAGTGGGGTGTTTTGTGGGTAAAACTGTTCTATGGAGATTTCTTCCTTCTCTCCCTTCCCTAAATGAGATGATGAGACTGGTGTGGCTGGATTTACTTGTCCTAACAGCATTCGGGCTTGCAGTTTCAATGGGGAGTCCGTAACATTCCAGATGACAGGGATCTTCCCACGACTCTGTTGCAGAGCTCTAATTGATATGACTTCTGGGATTACCTCCACTCCCGTGTACTCTCCCTGAATTAAAACCATGGTTGCCTTGTAATACATGCGCTTTTGATGCGGTAATGCGGCAATTAGAGGTTTAAATCAGGTCTGAGGAGGCGACACAGAGCAACACTGTGCCCGGTAATCTTTAATTTCTCCCTTACTGTTCAGGTAGATCTCCACCTCTTTAAGGTTGCCTACCCTGAACCAAGTTCCTCACAACTTCCTTCCCCTTCTGTATTGCTGCATCTGTCAAGTGCCACCTGCAGTGGGGAGTGCAGACTGCACCTGCCTACAAACCATTTTCCCAAATTGGCAAAGGGAACTGGTGTTCTGTCCCAAGAAAATATTAGGAACAGATACTGCACCTGATCTTAGCCAACAGACAGAGAAGCTTGACGTGATGTACAGCCTAAAACCAAAAAAAATTGATGCTGTGGCAGGAGGAAAATGTAAGTGAATATTAACATTCTGTCATCCCAGAGAGGTACGGTTGTACAATTATAGTGGGTATTATAATGAGACACTAGCAGATGCTCTACCCTGGTTGGTTCACTTTAATTGCAATTTGTTTATAATTTGGTGAGTGTCCCCCTTTAATTTTAGTGGCAGGCAAGTACAATGAAAAGTGAAAAGAAGTAATAAGTTGACATCCCAGCAGTAAAGTAGCTTTTCAAGAATTACAATGTCATTAGCAAACATGGTTTTGTCGTTGTCTCTGATAGCCTCCAGACGTCTGTTTTGTATTTTCCATAACGTGGATGGCGCTGACAAACCGCAGTCGTTTAATTTTAAACGGATTTATTTCTAGACAAGATCATGTCTTCAGGAAATTCTCTGTATTTACTGACAAAATCAAAGCGGAGCCAAGACTCACATTTACACTTCTGCGTCTTCCTCAATCAATATATAATGTACAGTGCAGGCAACAATTGCCAAATGCTTAACTATGTGACATGTTGAGGGTTTATATAATGAATTGGCCCTGGAGATTGTTAGAAGGGAATTGTTTTGTGAATTCAAATTATGGTGCACTGCCAATGCAGGAATGATATGTTCTGTATAGAGCCGCTGTATCTTTGCCGAGTTTGGTGCAGACTCCTGGTGAATGAACCAATGGCATGTTGTCTCTTTTGTTTTAAAGCCAAACCCCAGGCAGATATAAACTACATAAATGAATGCAGTTCTGTATTCCTTAATACACTTTATTACCAAAAGTATTGGGGCGCTGGCCTTTACACGCACATGGCATCCCAGTCTTAGTCCGTAGGGTTCAATATTGAGTTGGCCCGCCCTTTGCAGCTATAACAGCTTCAACTCTTCTGAGAAGGCTGTCCACAAGGTTTAGGAGTGTGTCTATGGGAATGTTTGATCATTCATCCAGAAGCACATTTGTGAGGTCAGGCACTGATGTTGGATGAGAAGGCTTGGCTCGCAGTCTCCACTCGAATTCATCCGAAAGGTGTTTTATTGGGTTGAGGTCAGGACTCTGTGCAGGTCAGTCAGGTTCCTCCACCCCAAACACGCTCATCCATGTCTTTATGGACCTTGCTTTGTGCACTGGTCCAAATTATTGGGTGGAGGGGGGATTATGGTGTGGGGTTGTTTTTCAGGGGTCGGGCATTGCCCCTTAGTTCCAGTGAAGGGAACTCTTAAGGCATCAGC
This sequence comes from Lithobates clamitans, assembly GCA_037952925.1. NCBI lineage: Eukaryota > Metazoa > Chordata > Amphibia > Anura > Ranidae > Lithobates > Lithobates clamitans. Next base: position 310,611 of record JBBGZY010000867.1, read on the forward strand.
ATACCAAGACATTTTGGACAATTTCATGCTGCCAACTTTGTGGGGACAGTTTGGGGATGGCCCCTTCCTGTTCCAACATTACTGCACACCAGTGCACAAAGCGAGTTTGGGGTGGAGGAATTTGACTGGCCTACACAGAGTCCTGACCTTAACCCGATAGAACACCTTTTGGATGAATTAGAGCGGAGACTGCGAGCCAGGCCTTCTCATCTAACACAACCTTCTCAATGAAAAACAGCAAAAAATAACCCAACATATTAGTCCATTTTAGTGGAAAAATGCTGATAATGAAAAAATATTAAAATGGAAATAAGCTAAACCATGTGCAAATGCAGGAATATTGACACAACATATTAGTCCATCTTAATTAGAAACACCAACTTGGTGTGAATAGGTATCAACACAAGTGCATATGTGAAAATGGTGAATCATGAAGTGAAGAAAGGTTGGCACGCTTACCGGATAAGGTGGACGCATGTACCCTACAGCACATGGGTCAAACACGCATGATGAGGACTCTGCCTCAATTAGGTGTGAAGCAATAAAATTGGAGGTGGACCTCGAGGATGGATGACGGATGATCCCACTTTCAAACGAACAAACTCCGAAGCATGTGGCAAGTGTTAAACCATCCCAGTAGCATTAGACATGAAAGACAAATAGATCCACATAGTGTATTAACATAAGGTCTTTTACTTTAAAAAAAAAGAGGGGTTCACGCTTACAGATTTATGGATAAAAACAAGCTTGTTCTTAGATAGATAAAAAGTAATTGCCTCGAACATCACCTGAAGCGTTTCGTCCACACGGACATCATCTGGGGTGTGAATATAGTTTGCAATCACATGGTATTTATGGAAAGACTCACCGATGAATGATTTGCCTTAAAATTGGTCACAGGGGATACCTGGGAACGCTTCCACAGTAGACCAAGATGGCGTTGGCGTGCGTTCCACGCCTCGCTCACAAGGCCGGCTGTTATTGGGTAAAAGGGCCAAAGTGGTGTCAGCGTGCGTTCCACAGAAGCACATCTTCGCCAGCACACCATAGATCAGCAAACAAGATTGTCCAAAAAAGGTTTTTAATCGAAAATGGTCACATCACAAGGGAGGTGCAATGTTTCGGGGCCGTGCAGGACCCCTTCGTCAGGCAAGTGCGCGGCGGAAACGTTGCACCTCCCTTGTGATGTGACCGTTTTCGGTTAAAAACCTTTTTTGGACAATCTTGTTTGCTGATCTATGGTGTGTTGACGAAGATGTACTTCTGTTTGATGCTTCCAGAACCCAACCGGTAATCGTTACAGCACCCGTTAATGTTCTATTGCCATTTGTCCCGGAACGTGTGCGACTGGAATATCGAATTGAGCGTGCGTTCCACGTCTCCTCACAGGGACCACCATTATTGGACAAAGGGCGGAAATGACGTCATGCGCTCCGCAACACCCATATCGGCACATCGCAGAGCTGATGTGAGGCAATGCGCTCCACGCCTTACTCTCATGATCGCCAGTTAATAAGTTAAAGTACGGAAATGACGTAGAGCGTTCCACGCCTCATACTCAATCTCCTATAAGTGAGTGAAAGGCAGAGACATCGCATATACTCTCTACAATGTCATTCATGTCTAATTGGTCCATGCCTCGAGCTTAGGAGGGCGGATGCACATGACATCAACCACCCATACCACAGCGAACCGTGGACATACAAATGACATCAAATGTTCAACCCCCGTGATCCACCACATATCTGCCAACATGAACTGAACATGGGAACAGATATTGGTGAAATCACATGGCGGACAACCAAAAACCAGTATTCTCTAGATTTAAAAGGATATGTTCAAAAATAAACAACTGACTATTGTGTACCAAGAGATATATTATCAATGAATAGGCCATCGGATTAGCAAGGTAAATATAGAATAATGTAAATACATAGCAGCAATGGATATGGATTAATACAGATGAAATAGTAATATTTAATCAAATGATCATGATAAATGAAAAATGAAAATAAAACCTTAAAACGGGATCAGATAAAATCAGAGCAGAATGGAGGGACATCAGGCTTTATTAATAAAAGCATTGATGCCCCACTACTCATACCGTGTGGAAAATATGATTCAAGTTCATATATCCAATACGTTTCAAGTTTAGACACCCCGCGTTTGGCTGAATCTCCCCCGCCGTGGAGAAATAAACCGGTCTATTGCTAAAAACCGAGTACCGGTTCCTTCTGGTGAAAACGAGCATAGTGTTTGACAACGCTATGTTTCTTTTTTCCCAATCTTATATTGGAAATATGTTCAACTAACCCTGATTGAAAAACTGCGTGTGGTCCTCCCCATGTAGTGTTTCCCGCATGGACAAGTGATGAAATACACAACGTGGGTAGTAGCACACGTGATAAATGGTTTGATGGGATAAGATCTATGAGTGACATTTGATGTAAAGGAGGTCGTTTTCTTTCTCCCGAAAGTGTATTATGGAGACAGACATTGCATTTTTTACATGGAAAGTAGCCCTTCAGATCATGAAAAAACGTGGGTTGAGAAGGGGGATTAATAATATTGGGAGCGATCTGCATTTGGAGTGATGGAGCTCCCCTGTAGATTATATCCACCTTATCTGGTAACAGCGGCCCAATAATATGATCTACGATGTCTCCGCCTTTCACTCACTGATAGGAGATTGAGTATGAGGCGTGGAGCGCTCTATGTCATTTCCATACTTCAACGTATTAACAGGCGATCGTGAGAGCGAGGCATGGAGCGCATTGCCTCACATCCTCTCTGCGATGTGCCGATATGGGTGGTGCAGATCGCATGATGTCATTTCCGCCCTTTATCCAATAGCTCTTGAACGTACGCTGACACCACTTTGGCCCTTTTACCCAATAACGGTGGACCTTGTGAGCGAGGCGTAGAACGCACGCCGACGCCATCTTGGTCTACTTCGGAAGCATTCCCAGGTATCCCCTGTGACCAATTTTAAGGCAAATCATTCATTGGTGAGTCTTTCCATAAATACCCTGTGATTGCAAACTATACTCACACCCCAGATGATGTCCATGTGGACGAAACACGTCGGGTGATGTTCGAGGCAATCGCTTTTTATTTATCTAAGAACAAGCTTGTTTTTATCTACAAATCAGTAAGTGTGAACCCCTTTTTTTAAAATAAAAGACCTTACGTTACTACACTATATGGATCCATTTGTCTTTCATGTCTAATGCTACTGGGATGGTTTAACACTTGCCACATGCTTTGGAGTTTGTTTGTTTGAAAGTGGGATCATCCATCCTCGAGGTCCACCTCCATTTTTATTGCTTCATATCTCATTGAGGCAGAGTCCTCATCATGCCTGTTTGACCCATGTGCTGTAGGGTACATGTGTCCACCTTATCCAGTAAGTGTGCCAACCTTTCTTCACTTCATGATCAAGCACTTTCAAGATTTACCATTTTTACATATGCACTTCATTGATTCACACCAAGTTGGTGTTTCTAATTCAGATGGACTAATATGTTGTGTCAACATTCCTGCATTTGCACATGGTTTAGCTTATTTCTATTTTAATATTTTTTCATTATCAGCATTTTTCCACTTAAATGGACTAATATGTTGGGTTATTTTTTCCTGTTTTTCATTCACATATGGTTTAATTCATTTACATCTCAATATTGCATATTTTTTTTTTTGACTGCCTTGAGCACTACACTATAGTTTTATTTATCATTATTTTACTTTGTGTCTAGTGGAGTGTTGGCTGCTCACCTATATATTTTTTCCCTTGCGCAATTTTTCTCCTATTTAAATAAGCATATATTGATTGGTTTGTGCAAAAGTTATAGTGTCTACAAAATAGGGGATATATTTATGGCATTTTTATTATAATTTTTGTTTTTTTTACTAGTAATGGCGGTGATCAGCGATTTTTAGCGGGACTGCAACATTGTGGCAGACAGATCGGACACTTTGACACTTTTTTTGGGACCAGTGACATTATTACAGTGATCAGAGCTAAAAATAGCTGCTGATCACTGTATAAATGGTACTGGCAGGGAAGGGGTGAACACAAGGGGGCGATCAAAGGGTTAAATGTGTTCCCTATGGAGGTGTTTCTAACTGTGGGGGGAGTGGACTGACTGGAGTACAGTATAATGATGGCGGCTGGTCAATAACAGTATATAGTACAATATAAAACTCTCCAGTTTAGACAATGTAATAAAGTGCAGTGCCTATAGTAATATTAACAAAAGGTTATACCATACCAAAAAATAAACCAATACGTAAAGAAAATTAAAAAACAAAAAACAAAATGTGCACTGTGGAGGGTAAAACAAACTTTAATGCCCAGACCCAATTTTGCAACTTTGACATGTGTTAGTAAAACTGTACAGTTTTACTAACACATGTCAAAGTTGCAAAATTGGGTCTGGGCATTAAAGTTTGTTTTACCCTCCACAGTGCACATTTTGTTTTTTGTTTTTTAATTTATTTTTAAGGAATTTTAAGGAATTTAAGGAATTGTTATAAACTGGCTATTATGGTTTTTGCTCTTCTACACTTTTTTTGGTGAATGGGTAGGGGTACAATGTACCCCTTCCCATTCACAAAGGAGAGTCAGGATCTGGGGGCCCCCTTGTTAAAGGGGCTTCCAGATTCCCATAAGCCACCCACCCGCAGACCCCCACAACCACTGGGCCAGGGTTGTGGGGACGAGGGCCTTGCCCCCATCAACATGGGGACAAGGTGCTTTGGGACAGACCCCAAAGCCCCCTCGCACCCGCGCTTGCTCGTCCCCCCCCCTTTCCTGGCCTGCCAGGCTGCTTCCTTGGATAAGGGTGAGGTATTGATTTGGGGGGGGGATGCCAATTTTTTTTTTTTACATTTTGGCATGGAGTTCCCCTTAACCTATGCCAGACCCAAAGGACCTGGTATGAATTTTGGAGGGGGACCCCACGCTGTTATTATTATTATTATTTTTTTTTTGGCGTGGAGTTCCCCTTAAAATCCATACCAGACCAGAAGGGGGGGGGGGCCACGTCAATTTTTTTTTTCCTCGATTTTTCATCTATGTTGCCTGTAGCCGGCTATACATTACAGCCACGAGCAAGTCTGAATTAAATTTTTTCCTTTAGAAATGTCATTAGTGCTGTGGCACTGTTGTATATATCACACAGATGCGCCACTTTACAGGCGGACTAAGGAGACCCCCCAGGCACGATATATAAAGGAATATTTCATTTTTATTGTTTCACTTTAAGCATTGTTAAAATCACTGCTCCTGAAAAAACTGTAGTTTTAAGAACTTTTTTTGCATTGATACATGTCCCCTGGGGCAGGACGCGGGTCACCAAACACTTTTTATGGCAATAACTTGCATATAAGCCTTTAAAATTAGCACTTTTTTCATATTCGTGTCCCATAGACTTTAATAGGGTTCACATGTTCCCACAAATTTTGTGCCTGTTCACATGTTCTGGTGCAAACCGAACCGGGGGGGGGGGGTGTTCGGCCCATCCCTAGTCATGGTATAGATTCAATAAGGTGTTGGAAGCATTCCTCAGAGATCACTCATTTCCTGCAGATTTGTCAGCTGCACAATCTGTGATGAGAATCTCCCGTTCCACCACATTCCGAAGGTGCTCTATTGGATTGAGATCTGGTGGCTGTGGAGGCCATTGGAGTACAGTGACCTCATTGTCATGTTCAAGAAACCAGTGGTGAGATGATTTGAGCTTTATGACATGGTGCATTATCCTGCTGGAAGGAGCCATCAGAAGATGGGGACACTGTAGTCATAAAGGGATGGACATGGTCAGTAACAATACTCAGGTAGGATGTGGTGTTTAAACGATACTCAATTAGTACTAAGGGGCCCAAAGTGTGCCAAGAAAATGTTCCCTACAATATTACACCACCAACACCAGCCTGAACCGGTGATACAAGGCAGGATGGATCCATGCTTTCATGTTGGTTACATCAAATTCTGACCCCACCATCTGAATGTCGCAGCTGAAATCGAGACTCATCAGACCAGGCAACGCTTTTCCAATCTGCTATTGTTCAATTTTGGTGATCCTGTGCGAATTGTAGCCTCAGTTTCCTGTTCTTAGCTGACAGGAGTGGCACCCAAACCAGTCTGCCCATTCTCCTCTGACATCAACAAGTCATTTTCCTCCACACAACTGCCGCTCCCTGGATATTTTCTCTTTTTTGGACCATTCTCTGTAAATTCTAGAGATGGTGGTGTGTGAAGTTTTTCGAAATACTCAAACCAGCCCCTCTGGCTTCAACAACCATGCCACATTCAAAGTCACATAAATCCCCTTGCTTCCCCATTCTGATGCTCGGTTTGAACTTCAGCAAGTCAGCTTCACCATGTCTAGATGCCTAAATGCATTGAGTTGCTGCCATGTGATTGGCTGATAAGCGATTTGTGTTACCAAGCAATTGAACAGGTGTACCTAATAATGTGGTTGGGTGTATATTGACCTGTTGCTAGCTGCCTCCCTGCTGCCCACCGAGTGCTGCTGACTTAAATCTGTTTACATTGTTTTACCCCCATCATGAAGGAGTTAAGACCACTCGGGGAAACATTATGATTTTGTCTCTTATACCAGTTTAGCGCCATTTCCTTTGTCTTATGTTCCCTGTTCTCTTAACCGCTTGCTGACCAGCCACCATCATTATACTGCGGCAGGTCGGCACGATCCCATGAATCGCTGTAGCTATACATGAGCTCGGCGGGATTGGGATAGCAGGCAGGATCGGAATAGCAGGCGCGTGCCCGCCACCGGAGGAGCGCGCACGTGCCCGCTGCACTGCGGGGGTGCTGATGCTCGTGGCCGACGGTCACGACGGCCACGAGAGATCGCGGGCATGGGTGGCAGAACAGGGACGTGTGTTAGTAAACACAAATCCCTGTTCTGTTCTGTGAGGAGAGACAGATCGTGAGTTTCTAATAGCTAGGAACCACGATCTGTCATCCTCTCTAGTCAGTCCCCTCCCCCTACAGTTAGAAACACACACAGGAAACACAAGTAACCCCTTGATCGCCCCCTAGTGTTAACCCCTTCCCTGCCAGTGACATTTTTACAGTAATCAGTGCATTTTTATAGCAGTGATCACTGTATAAATGCCAATGGTCCCAAAAATGTGTCAAAAGTGTCCAATGTGTCCACCATAATGTCGCAGTCTCGATAAAAAAAATCGCAGATTGCCGCCATTACTAGTTAAAATAAAATAATAATAAAAATGCTACAAATCTATCCCCTATTTTGTAGACGTTATAACTTTTGTGCAAACCAATCAATATACGCTTATTGCGATTTTTTTTTTTTACCAAAAATATGTAGAAGAATACATATCGGCCTAAACTAAGAAAAAATTAGCTTTTTAAAAAAAAATAAAAATTGGGATATTTATTATAGCCAAAAGTACAAAATATTGTGTTTTTTTCAAAATTGTCGCTCTTTTTTTTTTGTTTATAGCGCAAAAAATAAAAACCGCATCAAATACCACCAAAAAAAAGCTCTATTTGTGGGGAAAAAAAGGACGTCAATTTTGTTTGGGGGCAGCGTCACAACGACCGCGCAAATTGTCAGTTGAAGCGACGCAGTGCGGAATCGCAAAAAAAATGGCCTGGTCATTCAGCAGCCAAATCTTCCGGGGCTGAAGTGGTTAAAGTCACTATTGAGACATCCGTCTTCCGGTTCTTATGTCACTAATGCTACACACATTAATTGCATCTTCTTATTTTTCTGTACTATCTTCTTTAGGATATTGACCAGACGTCATCCATCAATAAATAGTCATTTAGCTAATTCTTGCAAAACATCCTGAAAAATTAAACTTAACTAATCAACGTGGGCATGTTCTGGATCTGCAGCTAACAGTTTAAGAGCCTTTCTGTTTTATGACCGCTATCAAATGAAGATGTCTCAAGCCGTTATCGGCTCTTTCATTTAGAAACAGAATATCGCAGTTTTCCATCAATGGCTACATGTCCACCGGCTGGACGGTGAGCAGAAACAAATACAGGTAAATATCAACCGATACGGTGCATGTTTTATCCGTACTAGTCTCTATGGTAACATTCATCTTTAAAATTCTATTATTCTAAAAATAGACCCTTGTTTTAAAGTTCCATTTATGTGCAGAGACGGCAATGTTCTTATTTGTGCTTTTACTGATGACTTGAGACAATGTACATATATTCATTTGTTAGAGATGCATCAGTAGGGAAATATCAAAAACCTATGTATGAGTAATGCAATATTTTTTTCCAAAAATAACCAACATGTACCTTCCTGTTTATCTATTTGTCTAGATATTCTTCTATATTCTATATATATTCTTCTATATTTCATAAACTATGTTCTATTTTTGCTAAGGCTCCGTTCACATCTAGGCGTTTTTTGGAGCGATTTTCTGCTTTAAGCCTCAGCTCTAAAAACGTCCAACAAGACAAACCCCATTCATTTCAATGGCCCCTTTTCACATCTGAGCGTTCTGTCGCCTTAAGCCTTAACCTCCTTGGCGGTTTTCCCGAGTGTGGCTCGGGGTTAAAATTCAGGACCATTAGCGGTAACCCCGAGCCACACTCGGGATTACATCGCAGGATCCTGGTGCCTCCTTACTTACCTTGTCCCCGGGATCCTGCGATGTCACCCGCAGTGTCCGAGGGCTCCGTCCTCCTCCGAAGCCTCTCCGTGCCAGGCTCCGTTCCCTGCGAGCGTCGCGACGCATGGGGGCGGAGCCTGGCGGCAAATTAAAAAAAAAGTCAAAATCATAACACATACAGTACTGTAATCTTACAGATTACAGTGCTGTATGAAATTATTTCACATCCCTTTTGTCCCCAGTGCTTTGTCCTATGCCCTGCATGCAGTTTTATGTGATATACACTGTTCTTTCTGCCTGGAAACTGGAGATTGTCCATAGCAACCAAAAAGTGTCCCTTTACGTCAAAAGTGGCTTTAGACCAGCTAGAAAACAGCGATAGTAAATTAGAACACTTGCAGAATTGAGCGATAGTGAATTGTGGGGAAATTTTTTTTTAATACTATTTATTTTTATTTTTTTTAATTATTTATTTTTATTTGATATATTATAATTTATGTTTTTGTGTTTCAAACTTTATCATACCCGGGATATCTACTAGACTCTTGTTTGGACAGATTTAAGTGTGTTATTGTTAAGATTTACAGACCTACAATATAAAACGCCAAATTTACATGCAAAATATTTATACCGCTTTCAGCACCTAAAATCCGAAATAATCATACCGCCAGGGAGGTTAAGCAAAATGCCCGTCGCTCAAAAAAGTACATAAGCTTCTTTTTTGGCAGATTACAGGCATTTTACTGCTTGGTGACTTGTCAACTTCAAAACACCTGTGCAAAAACGCCTGTAAAATAGCAACGCCTAGATGAGAACGGAGCCTAAAGAACCAAATGTAGCAGTGTATCTACAGTGGATATAAAAAGTCTACACACCCCGGTTAAAATGTCAGGTTTCTCTGCTGTAAAAAAAAAAAGGAGACAAAGATAAATCATTTCAGAACTTTTTCCACCTTTAATGTGACCTATAACGCAATTCAAAAGCAAACTGAAATCTTTTAGGATGGGGAAGTAAAAAAACTAAAATAATGTGGTTGCATAAGTGTGCACACCCTCTTATAACTGGGGATGTAGCTGTGTTCAGAGTTTAGCAATCACATTCAAACTCATGTTAAATAGAAGTCAGTACACCCCTGCCATCATTTAGAGTGCCTCTGATTAACCCCAAATAAAGTTCAGCTGTTCTAGTAGGTCTTTCCTGACATTTTCTTAGTCACATCCTACAGCAAAAGCCATGGTCCGCAGAGAGCTTCCGAAGCATCAGATGGATCTCATTGTTAAAAGGTATCAGTCAGGAGAAGGGTACAAAAGAATATCCAAGGCTTTAAATATACCATGGAACACAGTGAAGACAGTCATCTTCATCAAGTGGATGAAATATGGCACAACAGTGACATTACCAAGAACTGGACGTCCCTCCAAAATTGATGAAAAGATGAGAAATAACTGATCAGGGAGGCTGCCAAGAGACCTACAGCAACATTAAAGGAGCTGCAGGAATATCTGGCAAGTACTGGCTGTGTGGTACATGTGACAATATTCTCCCGCATTCTTCATATGTCTGGGCTATGGGCAGTGGCGTTCGTAAGGGGTGGCTATTGAGGCTAGAGCCCCGAATCTGGGGCACATAGCCCCGAGTCCTGGGGCCGGCCCTACAGTGAGAGTGTCCCGGGCTGTCTGACGCAGCGCTTCCCGCACAGCCGCGGCACTCTCACTGAGTACTTTGCACTTGGGGGTTCACTGACAGCCATAGAAGGGATCAGTGTGAGAGTGAGTCTCCTCCCTTCCTCCGCCCATACCATAGAGTCGGGAGGAACGTTCTCACAAAGAGCTCCTGAGCAGGTGAGTGCAGACCGAGGGGGAGGGGGGGGAACTCTGTATACCCAGCATCTCCTCTCTCTGTATACCCAGCATCTCTCCTCTCTGTATACCCGGCATCTCTCCTCTCTGTATACCCGGCATCTCTCCTCTCTGTATACCCGGCATCTCTCCTCTCTGTATACCCAGCATCTCCCCTCTCTGTATACCCAGCATCCTCCCACTCTTTATAACCAGCATCTTTCCTATCTGTATACCCAGACTCTCTCCTCTCTGTATACCCAGCATCTCCGCTCTCTGTATACCCAGCATCTCTCTTCTCTGTATACCCAGCCTCTCCCCTCTCTGTATACCCAGCATCTCTCTTCTCTGTATACCCAGCCTCTCCCCTCTCTGCATACCCAGCATCCCCCCACTCTTTATAACCAGCATCTCTCCTCTGTTTATACCCAGCATCTCCCCTCTCTTTATATCCAGCATCTCTCCTTGCTGTATAACCAGCCTCTCTGTATACCCAGCATCTCTCCTCTCTGTATACCCAGCATCTCTCCTCTCTGTATACCCAACATCTCCCCTCTCTGTATACCCAACATCTCCCCTCTCTGTATACCCAGCATCTCCCCTCTCTGTATACCCAGCATCTCTCCTCTCTGTATACCCAGCATCTCCCCTCTCTGTATACCCAACATCTCCCCTCTCTGTATATCCAGCATCTCCCCTCTCTGTATACCTAGCATCTCTCCTCTCTGTATACTCAGCATCTCTCCTGTCTGTATACCCAGCATCTATTCTCTCTGTATACCCAGCATCTCTCCTCTCTGTATATCCAGCATCTCTCCTCTCTGTATACCCAGCCTCTCTCCTCTCTGTATACCCAGCATCTCTCCTGTCTGTATACCCAGCATCTCTCCTCTATGTATACTCAGCATCTCCCCTCTCTGTATACCCAGCCTCTCTGTATACCTAGCATCTCTCCTCTCTGTATACTCAGCATCTATCCTCTCTGTATACCCAGCATCTCTCCTCTCTGTATATCCAGCATCTCTCCTCTCTGTATACCCAGCATCTCTCCTCTCTGTATACCCAGCATCTCTCCTCTCTGTATACCCAGCATCTCCCCTCTCTGTAAACCCAGCCTCTCCCCTCTCTGTATACCCAGCATCTCTCCTCTCTGTATACCCAGCCTCTCCCCTCTCTGTATACCCAGCCTCTCCCCTCTCTGTATACCCAGCCTCTCCCCTCTCTGTATACCCAGCCTCTACCCTCTCTGTATACCCGGCATCTCCCCTCTCTTTATACCCGGCATCTCTCCTCTCTGTATACCCGGCATCTCCCCTCTCTGTATACCCAGCATCTCTCCTCTCTGTATACAAAGCATCTCTCCTCTCTGTATACCCAGCATCTCTCCTCTCTGTATACCCAGCATCTCTCCTGTCTGTATACCCAGCATCTCTCCTCTCTGTATACCCAGCCTCTCTCCTCTCTGTATACCCAGCCTCTCTCTTCTCTGTATACCCAGCCTCTACCCTCTCTGTATACACAGCATCTCTCCTGTCTGTATACCCAGCATCTCTCCTCTCTGTATACCCAGCCTCTCTCCTCTCTGTATACCCAGCCTCTCCCCTCTCTTTATACCCAGCATCTCCCCTCTCTGTATACCTAGCCTCCGTGCATTCGCAGCCTCTCTGTATACACTAGCCTGTCTTCTATATACACTAGCCTCTCTCTGTGTAACAATCTGCATCTTGTGGCAGGTAACATGACAAGCTCTCTGGTGACCCCAATGTAAGGGGGGCTTTCTGGGGACCCTGATGTAATGAGGGGGCTTTGGGTACCCTGATTTAATGATAATATACAATGTTACACACACACACACACACACACATTATTTACATGTGTATGCCCGCCCAGGCGTATGACTTTCTTTACTTTGCTGCTATGGGCTCTAGACCCAGATCTTTTATAGACCTAGCAATGCCCCTGGCTATGGGGTAGAGTGGCAACATTTTGCAAAAACACATCTGAAGTCTCCCAAAAGCATGTGGGAAAATGTGTTATGGACTGAGGTTGAACTTTTTGCCCATAATTCCAAAAGATATGTTTGGCGCAAAAACAACACTGCACATCACCAAAAGAACATCATACCCACCGTGAAGCATGGTGGAGGCAGCATCATGCTTTGGGGCTGTTTTTCTTCATTTGGAACAGGGGCCTTAGTCAATTCCAAATACCAGTCAAAATTGGCACAAAACCTTCAGGCTTCTCCTAGAAAGCTAAAAATGAAGAAGAACTTCATCTTTCAGCATGACAATGACCCAAAGCATACATCCAAATCAACAAAGGAATGGCTTTACCAAAAGAAGATTAATGTTTTGGAATGATCCAGCCAGAGCCCAGACCTGAATCCGATTGAAAATCTGAGGGTGATCTGAAGAGGGCTGTGCACAGCAGATGCATTTGCAATCTGACAGATTTGGAGTGTTTTTGTAAAGAAGAGTGGGCAAATATTGCCAAGTCCAGATGTGCCATGCTGATAGCTTCATACCCAAAGACCCCACAACACTGTATATACAGTAAACAATGCTTGTTATACTGACTGTGGAACCTAAGGATTTTAATCCGGTGCATTGTGTAAAAAGGCTGTTTGATCCTGTCTTCTCTGATCCTCCCCTTCTTCCACAGTCCCCAATTAGTCTCCTGATAGTACAGAGCTTTGTAGTCACACTACTTTTTGGGAGAGTGCATGTGATCAGCACAGGGCCAATCAGCACTGTCCAGACAGAGGGTCAGGAGTCATGAAAACTCCTCCTAAAAGCTTTAGTCAGACACTGATAGAAGTCACAAGACTGCTATATACTGCTGATGAGAAAAAGTATTTAGCAGTTTATATTTACTAAAATAATTTCATTTCCATGTTCTGTGTACTGTGGGAAACCAGATATAGTGACTGCAGAGTCTTGGGTTTAGTAAAACTTTAAGGCTTCATGCGCACGAGACGCCAGTGAAAACTCTGTTGAACACATGTTTTTAAAAGCTGAAACCGGCATTTAGAAATGCCCGTTTTGTCGCGTTTGCATGCCGCGTTTAGCCGCGTTTGCATCTAGAAGCGTCTGCAGAGCAGAGAATGACATTTTGCGACCCAGCTTTGGGGCCCCCCCATATCTCGGGGCCACTTGGTGCTAGGAACCCCAAATTTGGTGCGCTAACACAGTGGAACTAGCACTACACCATATCCTAATTTGGATCCTAGCACTAAGTGGCCCCGAGATATGGGGCCCTAAAGTCGGGTCACAAAATGTCATTCTCTGCTGTAGAAAAATGCTTGACATTTTGCAACCCGACTTTGGGGCCCCGTATCTTGGGGCCACTTGGTGCTAGGAACCCCAAATTTGCATATGTTGTAGTGTTAGTTCCACTGTGTTGGTGTTTGGAACCCCATATTTGGTTTGCTAACACAGTGTAACTAACACTACAACATATGCACATTTGGGGTTCCTAGCGCCAAGTGGCCCCGAGATATGGGGCCCCAAATAGGGTCACAAAATGTGAAGCACTTTTCTGCAGCAGAGAATGAGATTTTGTGACCCGACTTTGGGGCCCCATATCTTGGGGCCACCTGGTGCTGGGAACCCCAAATTTGAATATGTTGTAGTGCTAGTTCCACTGGGTTTGCACGCCAAATTTGGGGTTCCAAGCACAAAGTGGCCCCGTGATATGGGGACCCAAATTAGGTCACAAAATTTCATTCTCTGCTGCAGTTTACCATCATATTTCTGTGTTTTCTGGTCCAAAAAATAGGGTTCCTGTAGCCCCCCTGGCGGTTTTCCCGAGTGTGGCTCGGGGTTAAAATTCAGTACCATTAGCGGTAACCCCGAGCCACACTCGGGATCGCATTGCAGGATCCTGGGGCGGTGTTACTTACCTTGTCCCCGGGATCCTGCGATGTCCCCCGCAGTGTCCGCGGGCTCTGTCCTCTGCCCGAAGCCTCTCCTTGCCAGGCTCCGTTCCCTGCGAGCGGCGCGACGCACGGGGGCGGAGCCTGGCGGCAAATTCAAAAATAAGTAAAAACCATAACACATACAGTACTGTAATCTTACAGATTACAGTACTGTATGAAATTATTTCACATCCCCTTTTTCCCCAGTGCTTTGGCCCATGCCCTGCATGCAGTTTTATATTGCATATACTGTATTTTCTGCCTGGAAACTGGAGATTGTCCATAGCAACCAAAAAGTGTTCCTTTACATCAAAAGTGGCTTTAGACCAGCTAGAAAACAGCGATAGTAAATTAGAACACTTGCAGAATTGAGCGATAGTGAATTGTGGGGAAATTTATTTTATTACTATTTTTTTTTATTTTTTTTTATTATTTATTTTTATTTATTATATTATAATTTATGTTTTTGTGTTTCAAACTTTATCATACCCGGGATATCTACTAGACTCTGGTTTGGACAGATTTAAGTGTGTTATTGTTAAGATTTACAGACCTACAATATAAAACGCCAAATTTCCATGCAAAATAATTGTACCGCTTTCAGCACCTAAAATCCGAAATAATCATACCGCCAGGGAGGTTAAAAACACTTATAAACACAAATGCGGCTAAACGCGGTACCGGCATTTAGCCGCGTTTGGCGTCTGAAACGTGAAAAACTTTTGCGCCTGAACCCATTTTTTTAATTCTGGAAAAACGAGGTTAAACGCAACTGCCTAAAAAACGCCAAAAAACGAGAATGTGTACATGGACACATAGGATAACATTGAATGAGTTCAGGGGCAGTTGAAAAAAGTGTCCAACTGTCTCTAAACGCGCATTTAACAGCGTCTCGTGTGCATGAGGCCTAACCGCTTGCCTACCAGCCGCCATCATTATACTGCGGCAGGTTGGAGCGATCCCGCGAACCATTGTAGCTGTACGTCGGTCCCTTTTAAGCGGGATAGCAGGCGCCCCCACTGCACTGCGGGGGTGCCGATGCGCGTGGGCGGCGGTCGCGATGACCGCCGGGCACACGCGATCGCCTTTCACGAGAGCCAGAACAGTGACGTGTGTAAACACACAAATCCCTGTTCTGTGAGGAGAGGAGAGACAGATTGGGAGTTCCTATTAGTTAGGAACAACGATCTGTCATCTCCTCCAGTCACTCTGATCCCCCTACAGTTAGATCACACACTAGGGAACACAGTTAACCCCTTGATCGCCCCCTAGTGTTAACCCCTTCCCTGCCAGTGACATTTACACACTAATCAGTGCATTTTTATAGCTGTGTAATTGTCAATGGTCCCAAAAATGTGTCAAAAGTGTACGATCTGTCCGCCATAATGTCGCAGTCCCGATAAAAATCACTGATCACCACCTTACTAGTAAAAAAAATAATAATAATAAAAATGTCATAAATCTTTCCCCTATTTTGTAGACGCTATAACTTGTGCGCAAACCAATCAATATACGCTTATTGCGATTTTTATTACCAAAATTATGTAGAAGAATACATATCGGCCTAAACTGAGGAAAAAAATTGCTTTTTTAAAAAAAAATTGGGGATATTTATTATAGCAAAAAGTACAAAATATTGTGTTTTTTCAAAATTGTCGCTCTTTTTTTGTTTATAACGCAAAAAATAAAAACAGCAGAGATGATCAAATACCACCAAAAGAAAGCTCTATTTGTGGGGAAAAAAAGGACATCAATTTTGTTTAGGTACAGCATCACACGACCGCGCAATTGTCAGTTAAAGCGACGCAGTGCTGTATCGCAAAAAGTGGCCTGGTCATTGAGCAGCCAAATCTTCCGGGGCTGAAGCGGTTAAACGAACAGATGTGTACGAGGCATAAGACTGGAAGTGTGTTAATGGCCAGATCTCCAGGTGAAAATAAAGGAAATAAAAGTCTGAAAAAAAAAAGAAAACGAATGCAGCCGCCACATCTAAGGATTGGTATGCTGCAATATATTACATTTTTGTTTTTAGGTTTAGATACACTGTAATGATATGCATGGGAAAAGCAGAGATTTACCTTAAATAAATACAGCGCACTGCAGAGTGATTTCCTGTATTGTTTAAATGGCTGTCAAAGAACGTTTTCAAGTGAATAAGGTTCATCTATTATTTATGAAAGCTCAATTAGAAACTATTCTTCTTTCAAATGTGAAATTCAAATGGACCTTTCTAATGCTTTTTATCCTATCAGAGGTAGCATTATTATTATGGATAAGCTTCCTACAAGCATTTATTTTTGCAATAAAACTGCTAGACTTTGTAATCAAACATTTAACCAGACAAATAATCGTATAGTTTTGCATTTAAATGTTGAATAACTTTTGCCAATAAAATATTAGCATCGTTAAGCTCGGTGGAGAGTATTGGGATGGGACGGAAATTTATGCGGCAGAACGGAAGGGCAGTTTCAAATTCCAGGTTTCACCAGCCCAGCATATCCTGACAAATGACATTTATCTTTTTTAACATTTTTACTTGTTGCTCTTCATTATGCGGGACCTGTCAGTTTTGTAGAAAACAACATAAATGCAGGGAGGAAGGATCAGAGGAGTTTTTGATTTTTTTTTTTTTTTTGCATGTCTAAAGCATGTGTATTTTAAAAAAATGTTGATGTAAAAGCCCCATTCATTTTTACCTCTACCGCTCCTTTTTTAATTAATTTATTATTATTTTTTTTAATTTAAAGTTTGTTAACCCAGCATTTCATATTCCTGACATGTGCCTGTTGTACCGTGTACTTGTATGAGAAAGTATCCTGTTCTCTTTGTATTACTTTCTTTGTGTGAAATCCCTGGTGTTCCTGCCAGTCCCTCTACTTTCCTATTAAAAACTGACCACACTAAGCAGGAGAGCACAGTGTGGTCAGTTCTCTAGCTATGCTGGGAACTCAGTGTACTCTCCTCCAATGATCAGACTGGTGGTCAAACATTCCCATAGACGCACTCCTAAACCTTGTGGACAGCCTTCCCAGAAGAGTTGAAGCTGTTATACAGTATAACCTCGGATTGCAAGTAACACGGTTAATGAGCATTTTGCAATAGGAGCTTTTTTTTTTTTTTAATTCTGACTCAATTTGTGAGTGTTGTCTCACAAGATAAGCAGGAGTCAAGCCTCTGGGGTGTGCAGTACCGCATGTGGCCAGAGATGTCTCCGAGCTTTTCCTGAATGTCTCAGAGCTTTTCAGAGTGTCTCTGAGCGTCTCCAAGTAGTCTCCGAGCGTCTCCGAGTGTTTCTGAGTGTCTCCGGCACCCCCGCTCCTCTGGCCACATGCGGTACTGCATACACCAGCAGTGGCATCTGAGTTTCCATTTATTTCTGTGGGGAAACTCGCTTTGATATAAGAGTGTTTTGGATTACAAGCATGCTTCTGGAACAAATTATGCTCGTAATCCAAGGTACTACTGTAGCTGCAAAGGGTGAGCCAACTCAATATTGAACCCTACAGACTAAGACTGGGATGCCATTAAAGTTTATGTGCGTGTAAAGGCAGGCGTCCCAATACTTTTGGTAATATATTGTGTGTGTGTGTATATATATATATAGTTTTTAGCTATTTAATTCATTTCCGATATTCAAAGCAAACTCACCCATCCATCCATGTCTCCATGCTTTATTTTGCTGAGAAATCACTTTGAGTAAGAGCAAATGATTCATATAACATTTCCTTCCTGGAGTCTGTTTGCCCTTAGCTCAGGCATTCAGGCAGGAGGGCATAAACTGACATAACCCCTCCTCCCCTCCCGAAGACTCCTCCTATCTATTGACTAATGCTGGCAGCATAAGGATTAAAAATAGTTAATGCTGATTGAGAATGAAGTTCTGCTTCAACTGCTTCCTGACCGGCTCCTTTATATATACAGCGGCAGAATGGCTCTGCTGCATGAAGCGACATATATATATACTGGGGCTGCTTTAGGAGCCATAGCAGGCGTGCGCGGCGGGGGGACCTGAAGCGCGTAGCCGTCGGGCGTGATCCCCGCTGGCCACCCGCGATTGCGGGCACGAGAGCAGGAATGGGGATTTGTGTGTGTAAACACACCAATCCTTGTCCTATCAGGGGAGGAGAAACAGATTGTGTGTTCCTACTAAGAACTACTAAGTAGGAACAACAATCTGTCTTCTCTCCCAGTCATTCCCCTCCCCTCACAGTTAGAACACATACTTAACCCCTTGATCGCCCCCTGGTGTTAACCCCTTCCCTGCCAGTGACATTTATACAGTAATCAGTGGCTATTTTTAGCTCTGATTGCTGTATAAATGTCAGTGGTCCCAAAAAAGTGTCAAAAGTGTCCAACTTGTCCGCCACAATAGCGCAGTCCCGATAAAAATCGCTGATCGATGCCATTACTAGTAAAAAAAAAAAAATAATAATAAAAATGGCATAAATCTATCCCCTATTTTGTAGACGCTATAACTTTTGCGCAAACCAATCAATGTATGCTTATTGCGATTTTCTTTTACCAAAAATATGTAGAAGAATACATATCGGCCTAAACTGAGAAAAAAATGTGTTTTTTTTTTAAATTGTGATATTTATTATAGCAAAAAGTAAAAAAATATTGTGTTTTTTTTTAAATTGTCGCTCTTCTTTTGTTTATAGCGAAAAAAATAAAAACCGCAGAGGTGATCAAATGCCAACAAAAGAAAGCTCTCTTTATGGGGAAAAAAAAGACGTAAATTTTGTTTGGGTACAATGCTGCATGACCGCGCAATTTTCAGTTAAAGCGTCGCGGGGCCGTATCGCAAAAAATGGCCTAGTCAGGAAGGGAGTAAATTCTTCCGGGACTGAAGTGCTTAAAGCCCTTCCTAGCTCCCCAATGCATTGTTCTATATTGTGTACATCATATACAGCATAGCTCCCAACCGTCCCTGATTTTGAGGGACTGTCCCTGATTTGGAGCAATGTCCCTCATTCCTCTTCATTTGTCCCTCATTTTGGTCTCATCTATATAGTTGTATATAAAATGCACTTTTTATCTTTCAAAAAGTTTTTCCCAGTGCTAAACCTTTTATCGAAATTCTAAATTGCTGCATTTGTAAATTTCAAAAGCCAATATAAAGGAATAGTAGTGGTAAAAAAAAGTCCTTGTGGATTTAGTTAACTTTTTTTTTTGTTCAATTCTCCTTTAACCTCCTTGGCGGTATGATTATTTCGGATTTTAGGTGCTGAAAGCGGTACAATTATTTTGCATGGAAATTTGGCGTTTTATAATGTAGGCCTGTAATTCTTAACAATAACACACTTATATCTGTCCAAACAAGAGTCTAGTAGATATCCCGGGTATGATGAAGTTTGAAACACAAAAACATAAATTATAATATAATAAATAAATATTAAAAAAAATAATAATAATATAATAATAATAATAAAATAAATTTTCCCACGATTCACTATCGCTCAATTCTACAAGTGTTCTAATTTACTATCGCTGTTTTCTAGCTGATCTAAAGCCGCTTTTGACATAAAGGGACACTTTTTGATTGCTAGGGACAATCTCCAGTTTCCAGGCAGAAAGAACAGTATATATAATATAAAACTGCATGCAGGGCATGGGCCAGAGCACAGGGGACAAAAGGGATGTGAAATAATTTCATACAGTACTGTAATCTGTAAGATTACAGTACTGTACGTATTATGATTTTTACATTTTTTTAATTTGCCGCCAGGCTCCGCCCCCGTGCGTCGCGCCGCTCGCAGGGAACGGAGCCTGGCGCGGAGAGGCTTCGGAGGAGACACTGCGGGGGACATAGCAGGATACTGGGAACAAGGTAAGTAATGCCGAACCAGGATCCTGAGATGTAATCCCGAATGTGGCTCGGGGTTACCGCTAATGGGACTGAAATTTAACCCCGAGCCACACTCGGGATTACTGTCAGGGAGGCTACGAGGGTGTGGCAGGGGGCGTGTCCTATGCCTACATACATTTGGTAGTAGGTGTCCCTCATTCCCATCTCAAAATGTTGGGAGGTATGTATACAGTATGTGCATAGTTACATAGTAAGTGAGGTTGAAAAAGGACACAAGTCCATCAAGTCCAACCTATGTGTGTGATTATGTGTCAGTATTACATTGTACATCCATGCATGTTGTGGTCGTTCAGGTGCTTATCTAGTTTTTTTAAACTATCGATGCCCCCCGCTGAGACCACCGCCTGTGGAAGGGAATTCCACACCCTTGCCGCTCTTACAGTAAAGAACCCTCTACGTAGTTTAAGGTTAAACCTCTTTTCTTCTAATTTTAATGATTGGCCACGAGTCTTGTTAAACTCCCTTACGCGGAAAAGTTTTATCCCTATTGTGGGGTCACCAGTACGGTATTTGTAAATTTAAATCATATCCCCTCTCAAGCGTCTCTTCTCCAGAGAGAATAAGTTCAGAGCTCGCAACCTTTCCTCATAACTAAGATCCTCCAGACCCTTTATTAGCTCTGTTGCCCTTCTTTGTACTCGCTCCATTTTCAGTACATCCCTCCTGAGGACTGGTGCCTTTTTTCTTAGACTCCTTTGGCCAGTCCAATGATGTAATGGGTCCCTCCTTTGGTGGTGGAGGAGGAGGATGGTTCTGCCCTGAACAGAGCACAGCAATGACTTGGGGATGCCGTTTACTGCCGTAATAAAGTGAGCTCAGGCTACCATGTTGATACATCCCCAGGGATCAGTCCATGACACCCTGGGCTCAGATGAAGTGAGTTGAATGATGGTGGCGTTCCTTCAATCTGGAAGACTATGGATATCTAGTAAAAGAAGGAACTTACTACACACACTGACAATCAGCATTGCAACAAAAGCTGCTTTTTTGTTTTAATTAACCTATTCATTTAAATTTTTGTTATCGCTGGAACCCTGCTTCATATAAATGTTCTAAAATACCAGATGATACACTTCTCTAATCATTCTTTCCTCTAGCTTTTCACCATGACGCAGTGAATGCCCAATGTTTACCTATATCAGGGTAATAAAATACCATATGAATTGTTGAAGAAGAAGATCAAGAACCTGATCCATACCTCCGTTCTTTTTTTATGAGTGGATATTTCCAGTTTATGCGAGTAATGCGCTTAAAATCCACAGTCAATACCGAAGAAGGATTCAATCTCTGGAATATTATGAGTCTTATAAGTCTTGTAAAATGAAGAATTTACATAATTCCTCTTTCAGTAGCAGCTGTGCCACAGCAGTAAAATGGCCTTAACTTGTCGGCATGTGAAATAAGTGTCCAGCTATGGGATAAACGAATTCTTGCATAGTATTATTAAGCAGAACACAGAAGCTGCTTTTTTTTTTTTTTGCTTGTTTTGTATTTTTGCACAGGAAGCATGAATGTATTCAACAACTTCAATACAGGGCACTTTGACCCCCTTCCTGCCCAGGCCAATTTTCAGCTTTCAGCGCTGTCACACTTTGAATGACAATTGCGCGGTCGTGCAACACTGTACCCATCTAAAATTGTTATCATTTTTTTTATACAGATAGCGCTTTCTTTTGGTGGTATTTAATCACCACTGGGTTTTTTATTTTTTTGCTAAATAAAAATAAAAAAAAAAGCTAAACATTTTGAATTAAAATGTTTTTCTTAGTTTCTGTTAGAAAATTTAGTAAATAAGTCATTTTTCTCTTTCAATGATGTGCACTGATGGGCACTGATGAGGTGGCACTGATATGCAGCACTGATGGGCACTGATGAGGTGGCACTGATACACAGCACTGATGGGCACTGATAGGTGGCACTGATATGCAGCACTGATGGGCACTGATAGGTGGCACTGATGGACACTGGTAGGTGGCACTGATGGACACTGATAGGTGGCACTGATAGGCGGCATGGCTAGGCAGCACTGATTGGCGGTAAAGAGGGGCGGCACTGATGCACCGCATACTAACTCATTATGAAATACTTATGCAGCGTACACACGAGCGGACTTTTCTATCATACTGGTCCAACGGACCGAGTCCGGCGGACAATCCGATCGCGTGTGGGCTTCATCGGACCTTCAGCGGACTTTTCCAGTCGAAAATCTGACGGACTTTAGATTTGAAACATGCCAGTCGAAAAATCCGCTCGTCTGTATGCTAGTCCGACGGACTAAAACCGACACTAGGGCAGCTATTGGCTACTGGCTATCAACTTCCTTATTTTAGTCCGGTTGTATGCCATCATGTACAAATCCGTCGGACTTTGGTGTAATTGTGCGTAGTCAAGTCCGTTCGTTCGAAAGTCCGTTGGAAGTCTGTCAAAAGTCCATCGAAAGTCCGTTGGAAAGTCCATCGGACCAGACCGGTCTAAAAGTCCGCCCGTGTGTACGCGGCATTGCCTTCGATCGAGGCGTCGGCATCGGATCCCGGTCACCACAGGGGGAGCTGAGATTTCCCCCTCGGCGTGTCTTTCGGATTCGCGGCTCCGGCCACTCAAAGCGCATTTGCGCGGGAGTCTTCTTTCTAAGAAGGTCCAGCAGCAGCCGTACCTTCAGAGCGCATGCGCCGCTGACGTCAGCGGCTGCATGCAAAGTGAATATCACCTAAACCGTACAGCCTTATTATAGGCTTACCTCTAGGTAAAAAAATAGAGTATACAACCACTTTAAAGTGTATGTAAACTCAAAATATACACTGATCAGCCATACTATGATCACTAGGTCATGTCACTAGGTAGAACGGGGAAATGCCTTGTTTACATAGGCATCTCCCCGTTCTGCCGCTCCATGTCACAATCACAGGCCCTCAGCGGACATCGAGTCCGCGGGACCCACGGGCACAGTCACGGAGTACGCGGTGGGCGCGCGCCCACATGATGTAAACAAAAGATCGGTAATCGTTTTTTTTTTTTGTCTAAATCAAGAATGTTCCACAGCCATCTTGCCTTGAAACTGTAATAAAGTGAGAATAGGTTTCTCCAAACATCCAGACCAAAGTACCATTTCCAAAATAGGCTGTTCGATCATTGGCTTAGTTTGTGAAAACTGGGCATTGAAGGCATGGCAAAGCTGATAATATCTAAACAAGTGGGAACTGGGTAAATTAAAATTTAAGGTAAGTGAAGCAAAAGAGAATAACTTCTGATCAATTACAACCTGAGAAACCAACGTAACATTATACTTAGTCCATACACTAGGTTCAGGTAATTTAGAGATCTGGAGTAAAGTAGGATTCAACCACAGGGGGGCATTCGGAGCAATTGCTGCTCTAGGATAATGCTTACATCTAATGCCCTGTACACACGATCGGACCTTCCAACAACAAAACCGTGGACTTTTGTTCAAAGGGTGTTGGCTCCAACTTGTCTTGCATACACACGGTCACACAAATGTT
The DNA here is from genome assembly GCA_037952925.1 of Lithobates clamitans. Classification (NCBI taxonomy): domain Eukaryota; kingdom Metazoa; phylum Chordata; class Amphibia; order Anura; family Ranidae; genus Lithobates; species Lithobates clamitans. Next base: position 334,359 of record JBBGZY010000867.1, read on the forward strand.
GGCCAACAATTATGAACATAGTGACGTACAAGACGTACATGATATCTCCATTACAAACGCTAGTTTTAAAAGACCAAGCACTTCCGGCTCATCCTTGCTTCCGAGCATGCGTGTTTGTACTTTGGACTTTTGTCCAACAGACTTGTGTACACACGATCGGAAAGTCCGACAACAAACATTTGTTGGCGGAAAATTTGAGAACCTGCTAGCCAACATTTGTTGGAGGAAAGTCTGACAACAAATGTCCGATGGAGCATATACACGGTCGGATTTTCAGACAACAAGCTCACATCCAACATTTCCCGTCGGAAAATCCGATCATGTGTATGCGGCAAAAGACCAGCCCCCTAAGCTCGAATAGTAGTAAGCATCGAGGGAGTCAACTGATAAGGGACCCGAGGGCCTCTGAATAACAGGAACTTTAGAGCTTCTAAAGATTACACCACTGTTGTTTCCAACAGAATGGAAGGATTAGATAGATCTGGACATAACCACCATGCGGCCATCACCAGTTGAGTAGCTAGAAAATATTTATAAAGATCTGGAAAAGCTAGACCGCCCTGTAATTACAGGGTGCATCAAAGTTGTCAATTTTTTATCTCGTTTTTTTGGGCCCCATAAAAAAGAGGAGAATAGTTGATTGAGTCTTGCAACAAATGCTCTAGGGATCCACTGAGGAGAATGTCTAAAATGGTATGTAAATTTTGGAATAATTTTCATTTTCAGAAGATTAATGCGTCTTAAAAGGGATAAGGGTAAAAATTCCCATGCCTTTAGTCTTGGCCGCATATCCCTCAAGACTGGGGTTAAATTCAAAGAAATGAACTCTGAAGTCTGTGAGATACCACCACTCCTAGGTAGTTAAAATCCTCTACCCACTGTAATGGGATATCAGAAGGAGCTGTATTTCGAGCATCAATATCTATTGGAAATAACAATGATTTTGTCCAGTTAACCTTCATCCCCGTAATGGACGAAAAGGAATTTAATATCTATAAAGCACCCTGTAGGGAAGGTCCAGCATAATTTTGGAACAATAGGAGGTCATCCGCACATAGGGCTACTCTCTCCTCCAGCCAACCAACTCGCAACCCCTTGATATTTGAAGAAATGCGAAGAGCCTCCGCCACCGCTCCATTGCAATGGCAAAAAGGGGCTGAGATAGAGGGCAGCCCTGGCGAGTGCCCCTATATAAAGAAAAATGGGATGACAACCCTCCTCCCAGTTTTACTGCAGCTTTAGGACATCTATATAAAACCTGTATCCATTTAATGAATGTCAATGGAAAACCCATCCTACGAAGTACCTCCCACAGAAAAGGCCACTCAACTATATTCAGGGAGGCCACAAACCTGGTACCCATATTAAGATGTGAGGCATGGATGTTAGTATATAGATTATGTAAATTCACATCTGTGGCCCTCCCTGCCATAAACCCAGTCTGATCCGAGTCAATAATTGTAGACAGAATGGGTTGTAATTGTCGGGCAATGTCAATATCTTGAAATCTGTATTCAGAAGAGCAATAGGCCTATAAGATGCGCAAAAGGATGGATCTTTTTGTGGTTTGTGAATCAGAACTATATGAGCGTGGCTCATTGAATCCAGAAACGCCCCCTCCTTCAGACAGTGGGAATAGAGAGAAGCAAGAAGAGGAGCAGGAAGGCCTCCATGAGCCTTATAAAATACTATAGGGAGACCATCCGGTCCCGGTGACTTCCCCATAGGGAAAGAACTAATAATTTGGAGAACCTCCTCCTATGTTATAGGAACTTACTAAAGCCCCTCTCTCTGTGTCTGACAACCAGACAAGCGCCACTGGATCCACTTAAGCCGCCATATCATTAGGCAAAAAATCTGGGGTTAACTGGGATGTATACAATGGCTGGTAGTACTGTCGAAAGGCCTCTAAAATATTAGATTGTGAAGAAACCGTACCCCTCAATGAGGTAAGGTACGTATTTCAGGAATCAAGGTTGTAGTATGCTCATGTTCAGCCATCCTTGCGAAAAAAATGACCATTCCGGTCCCCCTGCTCAAAGGACCTCTGTTTATTTTTGTAAAGATCCATCCTTGTGGTCTCTGTCATATGAAGATGTAAAGTTCGTTTTGCATGTAATAAACAATTAAAATTGATCTCTGACGGATCAATTGCATATTGAGCTATTCGCTCTTCCACCAAAGCCTGCAAGGTATCGTTCTTCACCCGCTGGGCCTTATTGACAGCCTTAATAATAGATATATATTGTCCTCGAGTATATGCCTTAAAGGCATCCCATACATTTGCAGGAGAAGAAGATCCCTCATTAAAATCCCAGTATTCTGTAAGAAGGGGTGGAATTTTATCTTTCATATCAGGATGTGACAGCCAGTGGGTTCCCAATCTCCATTGTGCTGCATCTCTAGAATGGGGAAGACATAATGTAAGTAATAGTGGAGCATGATCAGATAACCCACTTGGCAAGTACTTAGCATCTATTATATCGGCTAGAATAGCAGGGTTAGCAAAAGCCAGTCAATACGAGAAGCAGTCATATATGAGGTTGAAAAACATGAATAGGATCTGATTAAAGGATTCTTCCACCACCAAACCTCTAACAGACGAGCCACCTGAGCCCAAGCAGAGATGTCCACTGAAAAATGTTTTATGTCAAAAATTTATTTCATGATAAATGACAGGGATGTATCGATCTCCTGACTCTGTTTTTTGTCTGTCCCCTTCTTTCCAAACATCCATGCTGATTTCAGCTTAGTTAATTTTTTTGAACTTCTTAAGTCTGCGAGAGTTAAAAAAAAGTTCTGTAAATGAAAATATTTTTTTGCTCCGTTTAGATAAAAACGGTGAGAATTTTACAAAACTGAAGCTTTGTTTTCACCATACTAAAGCCCAACTCTGGTCATAAACCTTCTAAATGTCTCCCCTGGACATTTATTCCAAATATAAGCAAGGATGGATCAGATCCGCAGAGTTCCCTAGCCAATTGGAGTTTATGTGCCACCGCTGCAACCTCCAAAACCGGGGGGGTCTCCATTTATTTCTTTAAGCACACTGCTCAGGACCTCAGGTAACGGAACAACGGGTTGACCCAGAAGGGTGCTACCTCTTCCTGAGGGGTGCCCTTCAGGGTACTCCTGTGATTTTAGATAACCGATACTGCCCTAACTAAACATGCTGCTTTTTTTCAAACCATCAAGCTTAAATTACAAGGTTTGTCATCCAGACTGACCATTTTGTGGGGGGACCTCAACATCCCACTCACGCCACTGTTAGATTCCTCTAATGCCAAATCTTCCCTCCCTTACAAAGCCCTCCAAAGGGTTTAATTGGAGTTTGAGTATTAAGGAGGGTGGACTACATTACTATTTCCTCTGATCTGCCCAAGGGACCTCTAAAAGCCGGAACATGGAAGAGGGGTTGACACCTCTTTGCACCCCCTTAGGGAAGCAAGCAGTTGGTACACAATCTCCCCTTGCCGGCATCAGGATACCAAAAAGCCCAGTGGCACAGCATCAGGGCTTTGGTGTTTTGGGAGAGGGGCTGCTGTTTTTTTAGGGAAATCTCCTTTAAAGCACCCCCAAAGCTGAAGAACATGTGAGATAGTATCAGTGTGCTCACCACTCCCTTGCTATAGGGATACCAGCCTGCTTGCTGGCTAGCTCTGGGGGGCACACTTTTATTTTCAGTAACTGCTACTGTACTATTAAGACTCACTGTGGCAATATTTGATCAACAAGATTTGCACAACTAATAATACAATACATAGCTTGAATTTGGCAGAATCTCTTTAAATCCGAATGTTTTCACTGGGTGAATGTTTCCAGCAAATCTTTGGTAAATATACTCCAATGAGGCTAATAAAGGGCTGTTTTTTTACACAAGAACAGATCTAGAACATCTGAAGAAATTTCTGTATCCCTCAGGGTTTATTAAAGCCTGGGCAGGGTTCCTGCTACTTAACAAGTTGCTTTTTTCTTTCAGTGCTCAGAAGTTGCTCAGCTGTCAGTTAATTACCTGCCACTTATTGTTACATAGTTACATAGTAGGTGAGGTTGAAAAAAGACACAAGTCCATCAAGTCCAACCTATGTGTGTGATTATATGTCATTATTACATTATATATCCCTGTATGTTGTGGTCGTTCAGGTGCTTATCTAATAGTTTTTTAAAACTATTGATGCCCCCCCCACCGAGACCACAGCCTGTGGAAGGGAATTCCACATCCTTGCCACTCTTACGTGTCTTATTGAACTCCCCTCTCAAGTTTCTCTTCTCCAGAGAGAATAAGTTCAGTGCTCGCAACCTTTCTTCGTAACTAATATCTTCCAGACCCTTTATTATCTTTGTTGCCCTTCTTTGTACTCGCTCCATTTCCAGTACATCCTTCCTGAGGACTGGTGCCCAGAACTGGACAGCATACTCTAGGTGCGGCTGGACCAGAGTCTTGTAGAGTGGGAGAATTATCGTTTTATCCCTGGAGTTAATCCCCTTCTTAACGCTTGCCAATATTTGCTTTGTTAGCAGCAGCTTGCCATTGCATGCCATTGCTGAGCCTATCAGGTCCTTTCCCATTCTAGATTCCCCCAGAGGTTCTCCCCCCCAGTGAGTAGATTGCATTAATATTTTTGCCACCCAAATGCATTATTTTATATTTTTCTACATTAAACCTCATTTGCCATGTAGTTGCCCACCCCATTAATCTGTTCAGATCTTCTTGCAAGGTTTCCACATCCTGCAGAGAAGTTATTGCCCTACTTAGCTTAGTGTCATCCGCAAATACAGAGATTAAACTGTTTACCCTATCCTCCAGGCCATTTATGAACAAATTAAACAGGATTGGTTACCTTAGTGATCCACCTGGTTACCATTTACCTGCCTCTATAGTCTAGCCTATAGCCAGCTCCTTTTTGCTATTTAAGCAGCTTAGTTCATTTCCTCCTTGCCCTTGTGTGGTCTATGATCTCTAAGTGCTTTCCTTCCTGTGCTCCTATGTATGACTTGGCCTGGCTGACTTCCCCTCCGATTCCTGTTCCTGATTTTTGCATCTGACTACGCTGACTTCTGGTTTCCTGACCCCAGCTCGTCTGTTTACTGACTCTGGCATCCAAACCCTGGCTTCTGTTTTTTTACTACGTTCCTGAGCTGTGTAATTAAAGGTGTGATTTTAACTGCACTTTCTATCTCCATCTGGTTTATGGTTCCTGGCAGCCTATTACAAAAAAATCACCAAAAGACACCTTAATTTTGTCTTTCTAATTGATTCAAACACATTCACCAAATATTTGGTAAAATAAAAACTCTCAATTTCTCTTATCCTTATTTTTCTGTTTCAATAATAAGAGAAAAGATCACTTAACAAAGCAGCGAACAATCCTTGTGTGCTCCGTACATGTAACAAAAGTGGTACATAAGTGTGGGGGGGGGGATGGGAAAAGGATGTAACAAGCAGGTTGGGTCTTCCATGTGGTCCTAAGGGGACACATAAGCTTGTAAAGAAAGGGAGGACAAGTGGCTGATTGTAAATTGCTAATAAAGTGCAAAGACATCGTGACCTCCAAATGACAGCCATTTAGCTGACCAGGATCATATTTATGCAAAACAGAAGAACCATGAGCTCAAAACAGCAATAAAATTTAACCGCTGTAAAGTGGCCTGGACAGTGAGCAGTGGCGGCCCATCTATGCAAGGCTCAGGAGCGCCGTCCCCCCTATCCATGCGTCTGGCCCCCTAATCTACATGCAGGGCACCGGACGCATGGATTCCAATTTTTTTTTCTTTTGAAGCACATGATTAGAGCCTGAGGCTCTAATTGGCCTCAAATAAGGGTGGGCTCGGAACGCAGAGCACTGCGCCCCGAGCCCGCCCACTTGTGTGCAAAGAGCAAATTAATATTTGTTGCTGTCTTCCTGATTCTCCTCCTGGCCAATCAGGAAGCAGTTCCTGAGACCCAGTTGGCCAGGGAGTTTAGGACTCCCGGCTGATCGGGTCTGTCAGGACCCACTTCCTGTTTGGCCTGGAGGAGAGGCAAGGAGCTGCAGCCCGGATCCATGTTTGCCTGAACTGCCTCCTTCCTAAGGTAAAGAGGCCTCTGATCACCGATGCATTCCTGTCCGTCTCCCGTGGGTGGGGATCGCTGCATTCCCGTCCGTCTCTTGCGCGCGCCGGGGAGGGGTGTCGTTGGTTTGCCACCCAAAATATTGAGCATCAGCCGCCACTGGCAGTGAGAAAGTCTCAGGCCTATATTATCGGATAACTAAGGTTATGCCCACTATCAGACACCATAACTGTCCCATATGGGGGACTCTTTTCCCTCAAATATGCACAGATGTATCTAGGTAAGATAGGAGACAGAAAAGCTGTAAAGGCATGATGCCAAGAGTAGCAAGAAACAAAAAAATGAGAGAAAAGGTAGAGAGAAAAAAAAAGGGAAAAGGAAAGGGTTAATCCGTCCGGGGATTCTGTGTTGATCATCTGTAAAGTCAACTCCGTACATCGGGGACCTGTAAGTAAGTAAGCCAGGACGACCATATTTTATCGAAGAGGGGTTGTTTGTCTCGCAAGACACTCACGATTTTTTCATTCAGCATGATCCACGTGAGTTTGTTTAATTAATGCTGTAATTATAACAGGACTTTTCCACGCAGACGTGATAGCGATCTAGGAACATAAAGTATAATAAAGTCTGGGTATGATGAGGAACATTTTAAACTGGCTTGTTTAGTAGGGCGATGCTTGTGGCTTTGGTGATATTTTCTATTGTGACCGAGAATATATCTCATCCTTATTTTTAAGGATAATTACATAAACATCTTTTCTCTTTCCTCACTGTTGACATTTTATAGTGCTATTTGGTTTCTGTATCTATGATATTATAGCTTACTATGTCCTATTTCCTATCAGTTTGATATATGCTGTACTGATTGTTATACTGATTGTAGTACTATTGCTTTTATGTATATTTATTTTGTTGACTTCTAGTACTAAGAGGATGCACACACACTTTCTGATTTTTTCTACCAACAAAACTTCTTTCATGACCTTCACCACTTTAGTGAGTGCCTCCATTTTGTTGTTTTGATTCATATTTTAACAAGTGCAGCCTCTCCTCTGAGGGTTTGAGTACTTATTATTCTTCACGTGATCTACAATGGCATTAAAAACTTGACAGAAGTTCTACTCCTTTCCTACTAGAGGGATTTCCCATCATTTCCTGTCCCGCTCATCCCCACCTTGGGGAGGAAACCTCTAACCCTTTTGCATAGCTCCCATTTGTCCCTGATTTCGAGGGACTGTCCTTGATTTGGAGCAATGTCCCTCTTTCCTCCTCATTTGTCCCTCATTTTGGTCTGATCTATATAGTTGCAGGGCCGCTTTTAATTTTGATTGGGCCCTGGGCAAACATTTTCCTGGGCCCCCCCTCCATTCTGAGACATACAAAAAATAGCAGGTAGACTCAAAATCAGTTTACTGCAGCAGATCACGCAATGCAATTGTTTGCCAGAGGTTACAGCCTATCCTTACTGCTCACTGGCTGGTTGCTAGAGGTTACAAGACATAATTTCTGCTTGCCGATTGGTTGCTAGAGATTACAGCAGATCACTACTGTTCGCTGATTGGTTGCTAGAGGTTAATGCACATCATTACCTCTCACTGAGCAGTGAAGCAATTCCAAATAATTTAGCAAGTAAAGGGGCACATTAATACACATACTACAGGAGAGTGTCAGAGAGTGCAGACATACTACGGGAGAGGTTCAGAGACTGCGGACATACTGCGTGAGAGGTTCAGAGACTGCGGACATACTGCAGGAGATAACCAGAGACTGTGGATATACTGCAGAAGACAATCAGAGACTGCGGACATACTGCAGAAGACAATCAGAGACTGCGGACATACTGCAGGAGATTACCAGAGACTGCGGACATACTACAGGGGACAATCAGAAACTGTAGACATACTGCAGGAGATTACCAGAGAATGCGGACATACTACAGGAGAGCATCAGAAACTGCAGACATACTGCAGGAAATTACCAGAGACTGCGAACATACTGCAGGAGACAATCAGAAACTGTAGACATACTGCAGGAGATTACCAGAGACTGCAGACATACTGCAGGAGATTACCAGAGACTGCGGACATACTAGAGGAGACAATCAGAGACTGCGGACATTATATAGGAGATGGTCAGAGAACTTTCAGCAATGCACAGCTTTACAGTTGAATAACACAGCTCAGGGTTTAAGCAGTCAGGCATTTTATGGGTGTAAGGACATACCTGGCCAGCCAAACTCACTATATACATTTAGAGGTCCGTGGGCAGGGCTTCCACTCTCAGCTCTCACTACAACAGCCCCGCCCCCGGACCTCTGTATTCCCCAGCTAGTATAGAGGGGGCGGGGCCAGGAGCTTCACTGATGCTTTGTTGGGGGGCCCGCGTTACCACGTGAATTGGGGCCCCGATGACGGCTTTGCAGACTGCACAGAGGACACAGGAGGCTGTATTCCCGCACTAGCCAGCTGAGAGGGGGCATGGGCGGGGCTGGTAGCTCCACTGACGCTCTGACCCCGCCCCCGTGCAGCCTGTATGCCAGGAACAGACCAGCTGTAGTGAGAGCCAGTGATTGGAGTGGGAGCATCAGTGGAGCCCCCAGACCTCTGTATTCCCCAGCCAGTATAGAGGGGGCGGGGCCGGGAGCTCCAATGACGCTCCCACTCAGATCACTGGCTCTCACTACAGCCGCTCTGTTCTGAGCATACAGGCTGCATGGGGCAGGGTCAGAGCGTCAGTGGAGCTCCCAGCCCCGCCCCCTCTCAGCTGGCTAACGCGGGAATACAGCCTCCTGTGTCCTCTGTGCGCTCTGCAAAGCCGTCATCAGGGCTGTTATAGTGAGAGCAGAGAGTGGAAGCCCCGCTCACGGGTAGCGCGGGCCCCCCAACAAAGATTGAGCCCAGGGCAAGTGCCCCGTTTGTCTACGCTAAAGACGGCCCTGTATAGTTGTATGTAAATTGCACTATTTATCTTTCAAAAAGTGTTTCCAAGTGCTAAACCTTTCATACAAATTCTAAATGGCTGCATTTGTAAAATGTAAAAGCCAATTTAAAGGAATAGTAGTGGTTAAAAAAAAGCCCTCGTGGATTTAACTTATCTTTCTTTTAGTTATTTCTCCTTTAAGGGGGCGTGTCCTATGCCTACATACTTTTGCTAGTAGGTGTCCCTCATTCCCATCTCAAAATGTTGGGAGGTATACTTATGAACTCTATCTAAATCTAGAACAATTTGGCTGGAGGTGGGCTTTAAAGCCAACATCACCTTTTGAAAAGTTTACCCTTTGGAGCCGGCGCCTCCAGGCCCTTTAAGGGGTTTAGGATGCCAGGAAGCGGGGTTTATAAACATGTGATGGCCGTGATTGGATGTCACTGCGGTCACATGATCGAAAAGCTCCCGATCGCAAGCAGCAATCGGGAGCTTTCTGTTAGCCGCCGGTAACTGTGCCGGGAGCGCTCTTTCAGCACAGCTGCGTTTGACTAATGAAGCCACTTGACGCCAAGGCCCAATAAGGCGTTAAATAATCTATTGGCCAGATCATATTAAATAAAAGGCAGCTGTGGCTGCAATACTCACCCCATCTCCAGTGCTGTCCATGTAGACCCACTGCTCTTCGGTCCAGCATTGCTTCTTTTTCTTTTGGAATGAGACCCAGCATCATTAAACCCTCTTCCTGAGTGCCGAGGGTGTCAATGAATTGCCCTTTGAGGGTGAGGTTATCAAGTCCCCCCCCCCCCTGTACTCATAGAAAGCTGCAGGTAACAGTTACATCATTACATGAATGTTGTTCCCTTGAGCACTCAGGACTGCTCACTGCTGGAGGAAAACAAATAGCAAGTGGAGGCAAAATTGTGCTCCAAGGGGGGAGTACCCAGTCTGGAGTTAGAATTTGCAGGGGGTATACCGTATGGCTAGAAAAATCCACTAGATAAAGTTACCAACACTTTTCAAGTCCCGAGTTGAAGCATTATTAAAGTGATATTAAAGTCTTGGTTTTTTTTTTGTAATTTAAAAATAACAAACATGTCATACTTACCTGCTCTATGCAGTTGGTTTTGCACAGAGCAGCCCCGATCCTCCTCTTCTCGAGTCTCTTTTTGGCGCTCTTGGCCCCTCCCTTCTGCCGAGGGGCCCCCACAGCAAGAAGCTTGCTATGGGGGCACCCGAGCCGAGCCGCTGCTCTGTGTGTCTATTCAGACACGGAGTTGCATCTCAGCCCCGTCCCCTCTCTCTCCTCATTGGCTCACTAGTTTTGATTGACAGCAGTGGGAGCCAATGGCGCCCGCTGCAGTGTCTCAGCCAATCAGGAGGGAAAGTCCCAGATAGCCGACTCTCTTGTGCAACATCTCTGGATCGAGTAAGTATTAGGGGGGCTGCTGCACACAGATTTTTTTATCTTAATGCATAGAATGCATTAAGATAAAAAAAACACTCTTCCTTTAGAACCACTTTAAGCATCTCCCTCTATATGCCTTTCCCAGTTTTGTTGCCTGAACAAGTGGAACTAGCCACGCATGTTTACAATCTGATTGTACAATCTTCTATAGATTTACCAATAACTATTTATTGCAATGTAAGTTGAATGGATTACTACATGACCTCTGTTTTCAGAAAATGTAAAATTGTTTGGGGTTTCTAAGTTATTTTCTAGCACAAAATGCAAATTTTAACATGGTATGTCCCAGGAATCCCCTCTGATGGAGGCGTCTCACCACATGATCAGCTGTGACCAATCACAGCTCATCATCACGTGTACCAGGAAGTGCCGGTAAACGTCTTCCCTCGGTTTGTGCTGACAGGGAGAGCCGATCGGCGGCTCTCCCTGTCAGAAGGAGGATCTGCGCTGATAATCAGCACATTGATTATCAGCGCAGCCCCCGTGAGAGGTGCCCATGAGTTGCCAATCAGTGCTCAACAGCTGCCAGTCTGTGCCCCATCAGTAACGCCTATCAGTGCTCATAAATGGGCCCATCAGTGCCCATAAATGCGCCCCATCAGTAATGCCTGTCAGTGCCCTTCAGATGCCAATTACCGTGTTTCCCCAAAAAAAAGCCCGGGTCTTATATGAATTTTGGGTACAAAAAATACACCAGGGCTTATTTTCAGGGGATGTCTTAAAAAGTTCAATGTCTTCTCCCCCCTGTTAGGTCAGGAGTTGTTTTTTGGGAATTAAAATGCCAAAATACTATCTTAGTAAAAAAACCTTATAAAGTTCTGTGGTCTGTTTTATAGGGGGATTGTGCTGGTGCAGGGTGCTGTGTGTCTCTATTTGAGGCAGTTTTATGAAAAAAAAACTCTGCTTGGGGCTCACATGAACTTCCTCAGCTCTTCTCCGCTCCGAGATCCCCACTGACGTCAGCCCGCTCTGAGAACTACAGATGGAGGGGCTGCAGCCGGGAGGAGCAGAGAAGGAAGAGCCGCGATCCCCGCTGACGTCAGCCTTCTCCAAGCACTAAAGAGGGAGGGGCCGTCAGCCGGGTGGAGAAGGAGAGGAGAAGATCTCTGCCGGTTATAAATGGGGTATTTTACATGGTGCTGTTGCAGTGGGAGACACACTGCATCTGGGATCTCTTTCCAAAATGGATTGCAGCTTTTTGCATTAACTTTACTAGGGCTTATTTTCAGGGTAGGGCTTATATTGCAGCCCTCCCTGATAAACAAGATAGGTCTTATTTTTGGGGCAGGGATTATTTTCGGGGAAACATGGTAGTAATGCCTGTCAGTAGCTCCTCATCAGTACTGCCTATCCAGTGTTGCCAGCCTACCAGATTGAAATTTACTGACATGACACCCAAAATTTACTGGCACAGCCAAGTTATTACTGACATTTCCAAAAGTTTTAAGTGCAAACAAGTATAATATGCAATTAGCAATGTGATTTAGGGTAGAAATTAGGGCAAAAAACATATTTCTTATTTTATTTTCAATATAATAAGTACGTTGCTCAGGGACAGGACAGTCTCTCTCCATGCCAGGTGGTCCCTTCAGTTCAGTCCCCTCCAGTCCAAACAGCACTGACAGTCCCGCATCCGGCTTGCCTTGCTCCCATCCCACACAAGAGACTCTGGCTGCTCGGCTCAGCTCCCTTGCACTATGACATCACATGAGATGTTCAGGCACCGCCTCCGCCAGATCAACCCCCTGCCCGCCCTGCCCTAACATACTGTAGCTGGCACAGTGTGGCTCCAGGCCGGAACTGCAGAGCATAGCGGCACAGCCATATTTTTTACTAGCAACCTTTTGCTGTCACTGGCATTTACTGGCAGGCGAAAAGTGCCCGTTTTTTACGGGCTGCCAGTAAAAATACTGACGGTTGGCAACACTGTGCCTATCCAGTGCCATCTATCAGTGCCCAATCAGTGCCACCTATCAGTGCCACCTAATAGTGCCCATTAGTGCCACCTATCAGTGCCCATCAGTGCAGCCTCATCAGTGCCCATCAGTGCCACCTCATCAGTGCCCAGTAGTGCAGCCTCGCTAGTGAAGGAGAAAACAACATTTTATAACAGAAACTAAGAAAAACTTTTTTTTCTCAAAAATTTTCGTTTTTTTTTAGTTTGTTTTACAAAAATAAAAACCGTAGAGGTGATCAAATACCACCAAAAGAAAGCTCTATTTGTGGGAAGAAAATTATAAAAAAATTTAGTTTGGGTACAGTGTTGACCGCGCAATTTTCATTTAAAGTCTGACAGCGCTGAAAAATGTCCTGAGCAGGAAAGAGGGGGGAAAGTGCCGATATGGAAGTGGTTGACAAAGCAACAGCAGCCTGAGTAGAAAAGCATATCTCCTGCCAGCATGCTACAGTGATGCTCTCTCTGTAGTGTCCGGCTGGACTTTAAAGAGGACTGTACAGAGATAACAGATTGTAAAATGTGTGCTTAGAGTTTTAATGATATTTGGGAAGCTGTGCATATAATAATAATAATAATACACATTTTGATCACAATGCTTTCTTCCAGTGGAAGGATTTTTGGGTGTAAATGACTTTTTATTAATTTCTTGGCAAATCTCTCTGAAGTTTCTTTTAATGGAGTTATCTGATTAACTGAACAAGCATTTCATTTCTTCTGTCAAGGACATTTCAGTAATAAAAGTTCTAGAAGTAAATGGTTATTCCATTTTCATGTTGGATGAGTCTGATTCATGCCAACAGCAATTATTTAACAGCAGAAAAATCTGTAAAATGTCATTCAGGACTGCAAATGTGAGGTTCAATAAGCAATAGCTGGGTATTTTTCTTCATGTAACCCTTACACCAACACTAAGCTGCCCTATATACCTAACACTAATCCTTCCTGTAACCCTAATATTAGTCCTCCATGTAACCCTTACACCAACAATAAACTGCCCTATAATCCTAGCACTAATCATTCCTATAACCCTAACACTAACCCACCATGTAACTCTTACACCAACACTAAGCTGCCCACAAATCTTTCCTGTAACCCTCATATTGGTCCTCCATGTAACCCTTACACCAACACTAAACTGCCCTATAATCCTAACACAGCATATCCAACTATAGTGTGTACTTGTCTCAATTCAGAGCACTAGGTGTCATTTCTGTCTGCTGCTTCATTCCTCTGCTATTTGGTCTGGCGCAGGGGGGGAGACAGGGGAGCAGAGGAGAAATCGCACCACCCTAAATACCCTACAATGTTAGAACTGACCTTATAACGTCAAAATTCCGGCAATAGGTAATTATGTGACCTGGGCAGCTACATCATTTGGTATACATGTTTAGGTTTGATATTGTTGAGTTTGATGCTATGTTTGATACATGTCGACTTTTTTACAGTGGACAACCATCCTCTGAAGAAGACCCGGGAAGGGTCGAAACGCGTCAGAGTTTTACACATACAATCTTTGTTGTTCCACATACACCGTATTGTATATCGCCCTTATTATATAGGCATTGTTTGTTGCTACTTACTAAGGATTCAACACTTGTAAATACGCTGGTTGCCCTTTGGCACATTGTGTCTTGTATTGGTTTTAATTGTATGCTTTGTCCGCTGCTATTGTACGCCATATCCAGTTCATGTCCTGACTCTAATAGTCAGTACTTATTCTCAAATGTCCTTTTTAACATAATTTTTGTACCAATAAAATTGAATTTTTTCAACTATTCATATTTCATCTCATTGGCTGCTTTAAAGCCCCGTTAGGGGGTCTTTTGTATCTGCCCTATAATCCTAACACCGATCCTTCCTGTAACCCTATCACTGACCCACCATGTAACCCTTACACCAACAATAAGCTGCCCTATAATCCTAACACTAATCCTTCCTGTAACACTAATATTAGTCCCCATGTAACCCTTACACCAACAATAAGCTGCCCTATAATCCTAACACAAATCCTTCCTATAACCCTAATATTGGTCCTCCATGTAACCCTTACACCAACACTAAACTGCCTTATAATCCTAACACCGATCCTTCCTGTAACCCTAACATTGACCCACCATGTAACCCTTACACCAACAATAAGCTGCCCTATAATCCTAACACAAATCCTTCCTATAACCCTAATATTGGTCCTCCATGTAACCCTTACACCAACACTAAACTGCCTTATAATCCTAACACCGATCCTTCCTGTAACCCTAACATTGACCCACCATGTAACCCTTACACCAACAATAAGCTGCCCTATAATCCTAACAGAAATCCTTCCTGTAACCCTAATATTAGTCCCCCATGTAAACCCTTACACCAACAATACGCTGCCCTATAATCCTAACCATAGGTGTGCGCACAGGGTGTGCCAAGTGTGCCTGGGCACACCCTAATCACCCTGTGCTGGGCACATTTCCCCTGCTGCTTGGCTGCAGAGAAAGAGACTGGGGAATATCTGTCCTTAGTCCCTTTCCCTGTCTCAAAAGTGAGACATCAGGGGTCTGTTTAGACCCATGATATTTCACCAAAGCCCCCCAATGCAGCTCCTAAAAAAAATGTAAAAAAAGTTATAATAAATTGTAAAAAAAATGTTTGTAAAAAATTATAAAATTGTAAAAAAGTAATAATAAAATATATATAAAAAGTAAACTACTGACACCAATCTCTGCCCTTCTGACACCGTCCATTGCCCTACTGCCCTATAAATACAGTATATGCACACATATGAGCTTTGGGGTGCACACCCTAATGCAATAGACTGCGCACACCTATGATCCTAACACTAATCCTTCCTGTAACACTAACACACCATGTAACCCCTTACACCAACACTATGGTGGGGGGCAGAAAGAAGGCGAGTTTTGCAGTCTGAGACGCATTTTTTAAGCTCCAGGGGGACCATTAGCCCAGACTTGGGTTTTAACTAAAATTAGGAAACAGCATCTGCTTTGGGAAATGGGAAATTTACACCAACTTAAAGTGGTTGGAAAGCTCTGACATGAAAAATGAACACAGCATATCCAACTATAGTGTGTACTTGTCTCAATTCAGAGCACTAAGTGTCATTTCTGTCTGCTGCTTCATTCCTCTGCTATCTGCAAGTCTCAATTAATGTGCGGTACTTCTAGGTATAATAACCACCCTATACTTAGTAGACCACCACTGCGCCTCAGAAAATCAACCTAGATGATGACTATCTTCAGTTGGTAAATTCTACCTATAGCTGCCACTTAGTGAATATAAACCGTATAACAAATATTTTCAAATCTTGTGACGTGCTAATGGTGTACCACACCCACGTGAAGAATCAAAAATTGTGGCGCTATCCTAAACACACTTGTATTAACACTATATCCAGTGCAAAAAAAAAACCTAATCTAGTGAACACATTATTTCAGGTGTAAATAAAAATCAAAAATGAATAATAAATAAATCAAATAAATACATCAAATAAATACAATACCTAAAGTGACTTAGTGCTGATGATAAACAGATTATATGTGTGACTCCTTCTTCAAATAATAAAAGTAACTAGCACCATGCACATTAACAAAGTGACTAATGAATAAAGTCTGTGGAAGATGCACACATATGTGTGAAAAAAGTCTGTGATAGTGGTTCAGTAAAAAACAACAACTGTGCCACAGCAAGTCCTTAGTGTTTCTCGATGTAAAATGGAACCTTCCACCACACCTATGTGTTCAGTGCTCCCTCTCCCAATAGACAGTCTCTCACCAGCTCTCTCTGCCTCCACTTTCGTATGAGGCTAACAAGCATAGGAGTATCCAGGCTACCAGCAGGGGTTAGGTTTATTCCATCCAGAGATTTGCTCCATATAAGAATGAAAAAAAACTCCCAATAGTGTGATAACGTAACAACTTTTAATAACACACACTTCAAATAACACTTCAAAAGATGCACTCACATTGTATAAAAACTATAAAAGCACAGCACAAATCCACGGCAATCTGCACACTGCAATATCAACACAGCGATCTGGACAAGCCTCCCTGGGGGGTATGCGGTCACGGCGGACCCTGCCACAGCTGGCGTATCAGAAGACTCTCTCACCCTCTCCTCGCTCGCTCGTCCACCGGACCCACCGTCTCCCCTGTTAGGCAAACCTCAACGATCGCTTCCTCCTGTCACCTAGTATGTAGTGTTTATTCTCCGCTCGGCCACGCCCCCGACATGTTTCGCTATTTCTGTAGCTTAATCATGGGATCATGATCCCATGATTAAGCTACAGACGTAGCGAAACATGTCGGGGGCGTGGCCGAGCGGAGAATAAACACTACATACTAGGTGACAGGAGGAAGCGATCGTTGAGGTTTGCCTAACAGGGGAGACGGTGGGTCCGGTGGACGAGCGAGCGAGGAGAGGGTGAGAGAGTCTTCTGATACGCCAGCTGTGGCAGGGTCCGCCGTGACCGCATACCCCCCAGGGAGGCTTGTCCAGATCGCTGTGTTGATATTGCAGTGTGCAGATTGCCGTGGATTTGTGCTGTGCTTTTATAGTTTTTATACAATGTGAGTGCATCTTTTGAAGTGTTATTTGAAGTGTGTGTTATTAAAAGTTGTTACGTTATCACACTATTGGGAGTTTTTTTTCATTCTTATATGGAGCAAATCTCTGGATGGAATAAACCTAACCCCTGCTGGTAGCCTGGATACTCCTATGCTTGTTAGCCTCATACGAAAGTGGAGGCAGAGAGAGCTGGTGAGAGACTGTCTATTGGGAGAGGGAGCACTGAACACATAGGTGTGGTGGAAGGTTCCATTTTACATCGAGAAACACTAAGGACTTGCTGTGGCACAGTTGTTTTTTTTTACTGAACCACTATCACAGACTTTGTTCACACATATGTGTGCATCTTCCACAGACTTTATTCATTAGTCACTTTGTTAATGTGCATGGTGCTAGTTACTTTTATTATTTGAAGAAGGAGTCACACATATAATCTGTTTATCATCAGCACTAAGTCACTTTAGGTATTGTATTTATTTGATGTATTTATTTGATTTATTTATTATTCATTTTTGATTTTTATTTACACCTGAAATAATGTGTTCACTAGATTAGGTTTTTTTTTGCACTGGATATAGTGTTAATACAAGTGTGTTTAGGATAGCGCCACAATTTTTGATTCTTCACGTGGGTGTGGTACACCATTAGCACGTCACAAGATTTGAAAATATTTGTTATATCTGCAAGTCTCACTTCTGGAAGGTTTTCCTGACACCAAGAGATAAAAAGGTGACAAGGGAGGGAGCTCCAGCACACAGCCTCTGTTTGGGAGCCTCAGCTCTGTTCCTGTTTGCTGTGTGATGTACTCAGTGGCTGTAACTTCAACTCCCCACCCCCTGCTTTCTGAAAGCTTAGACAAACTGTGTAATTCTGCACTTTGAATGACTGTAGAGAAGAAAAGACTGCAGATAATCAGGTACACCTTATGTAGGAGGATTTGTTTCATCTCTGTGTATCACATGAGGCCAGTCACTTCAGTTAGTCGGGCTTACAATCACTTTAACTCAACATACTGTATGTTGTCCAGTAGCGACATAGCTTATTTAAATCCTTTTTGTATCTTTCCTGAACAAATCCTTTTTGTATCTTTCCTGAACAAATCCTTTTTGTATCTTTCCTGAACAGGAGATTGGAGTTTTTCATTACTCACCTGTCCTTTGCACAATTTCCTGTACATTTCTCTGATTATTTCCCACTATATTTCAATTAGCAATACAAGGCATAACAGCAAATAATGAGGTTATCTAATGTGCACTAATTGATACTAATTGAGAGCTGTACACCCAGGGAATGCAATCCTGTGTGTCTTGTCTATAAAACAATAAATAAACAGAATTAAGAACTCATTACAGAGAAACAGGAAACTCACAGTACAAGGATTATCTGAGAATTTTGCGCTTTAATTTGAGTTCAAAACTTTTTGTGTGATGGAGATTAATGGTCACAAATAAGAAAATTTACGGGTATAACATTAAATCAGATTTTATTTTGAATCAAGCTTTAACTATTTTGTGAACAGAGAGAGATCACAAAAGCCTAAATATCCAGGAAAAACGCCATCTTCTCAGCAAACTGAAACTCCTGGCAAAAGCTATACAATGCTAATTTATACTATATATAGCTGTAAGAAAAAGACAGTGGGTCCTTACCTTTACTGATGTCCATGCCACTCCAATAAAAATTAATTTCCAATTGATGTAGCACGGCCCGTGTTACAACTAGGCGAACTAGGCAACAGCGGGGCCAGGAGAGAGGAAACAGCGGGGCCAGGAGAGAAGACAGCGGGGCCAGGAGAGAGGACAGCGGGGCCAGGAGAGAGGAAACAGTGGGGCAAGGAGAGAGGAAACAGCGGGGCCAGAAGAGAGAAAACAGCGGGGCCGGGAGAGGGGACAGCGGTGTCAGGAGAGAACACAGCATGGCCAGGAGAGAGGAAACAGCGGGGCCAGGAGAGAGGACAGCGGGGCCAGGGGAGAGGACAGCGGGGCCAGGAGAGAGGAAACAGTGGGGCAAGGAGAGATGAAACAGGGGGGCTGGGAGAGAGGACAGCATGGCCAGGAAAAAGGAAACAGCGGGGCCAGGAGAGAGGACAGCGGGGCCAGGAGAGAGGACAGCGGGGCCAGGAGAGAGGAAACAGCGGGGCCAGGAGAGAGGAAACAGCGGGGCCAGGAGAGAAGACAGCGGGGCCAGGAGAGAGGAAACAGTGGGGCCAGGAGAGAGGAAACAGTGGGGCCAGCAGAGAAGACAGCGGGACCAGGAGAGAAGACAGTGGGGCCAGGAGAGAGGAAACAGTGGGGCAAGGAGAGAGGAAACAGCGGGGCTGGGAGAGAGGACAGCGGGGCCAGGAGAGAGGAAACAGCGGGGCCAGGAGAGAGGAAACAGCGGGGCCAGGAGAGAGGAACAACAGGGCCAGGAGAGAGGACAGCGGGTCCAGGAGAGAGGACAGCGGGGCCAGGAGAGAGGACAGCGGGGCCGGGAGGGAGGAAACAGTGGGGCCGGGAGAGAGGACAGCGGGGCCAGGAGAGAGGAAACAGCGGGGCAAGGAGAGAGGAAACAGCAGGGCCAGGAGAGAGGACAGCGGGGCCAGGAGAGAGGACAGCGGGGCCAGGAGAGAGGACAGCGGGGCCGGGAGAGAGAACAGCGGGGCCAGGAGAGAGGACAGTGGGGCCAGGAGAGAGGACAGCGGGGCCAGGAGAGAGGACAGCGGGGCCGGGAGAGAGGAAACAGTGGGGTAAGGAGAGAGGAAACAGCGGGGCCAGGAGAGAGGACAGCGAGGCCAAGAGAAAGGAGAGCGGGGCCAGGTGAGAGGACAGCAGGGCCAGGAGAGAGGAAACAGCGGGGCCCAGAGAGTGGAAACAGCGGGGCTGGGAGAGAGGAAACAGCGGGGCCTGGAGAGAGGAAACAGTGGGGCCTGGAGAGAGGACAGCGGGGCTGAGAGAGAGGAAACAGTGGGGCCAGGAGAGGGGAAATAGTGGGGCCTGGGAGAGAGGAAACAGCGGGGCCAGGAGAGAGGAAACAGTGGGGCCAGGAGAGGGGAAACAGTGGGGCCAGGAGAGAGGAAACAGCGGAGCCGGGAGAGAGGAAACAATGGGGCCAGGAGAGAGGAAACAGCAGGTCCTGGAGAGAGGACAGCAGGGCCAGGAGAGAGGAAACAGTGGGGCCAGGAGAGGGGAAATAGTGGGGCCTGGGAGAGAGGAAACAGCGGGGCCAGGAGAGAGGAAACAGCGGGGCCAGGAGAGAGGAAACAGCGGGGCCAGGAGAGAGGAACAACAGGGCCAGGAGAGAGGACAGCGGGTCCAGGAGAGAGGACAGCGGGGCCAGGAGAGAGGACAGCGGGGCCGGGAGGGAGGAAACAGTGGGGCCAGGAGAGAGGACAGCGGGGCCGGGAGAGAGGACAGCGGGGCCAGGAGAGAGGAAACAGCGGGGCAAGGAGAGAGGAAACAGCAGGGCCAGGAGAGAGGACAGCGGGGCCAGGAGAGAGGACAGCGGGGCCAGGAGAGAGGACAGCGGGGCCGGGAGAGAGAACAGCGGGGCCAGGAGAGAGGACAGTGGGGCCAGGAGAGAGGACAGCGGGGCCAGGAGAGAGGACAGCGGGGCCGGGAGAGAGGAAACAGTGGGGTAAGGAGAGAGGAAACAGCGGGGCCAGGAGAGAGGACAGCGAGGCCAAGAGAAAGGAGAGCGGGGCCAGGTGAGAGGACAGCAGGGCCAGGAGAGAGGAAACAGCGGGGCCCAGAGAGTGGAAACAGCGGGGCTGGGAGAGAGGAAACAGCGGGGCCTGGAGAGAGGAAACAGTGGGGCCTGGAGAGAGGACAGCGGGGCTGAGAGAGAGGAAACAGTGGGGCCAGGAGAGGGGAAATAGTGGGGCCTGGGAGAGAGGAAACAGCGGGGCCAGGAGAGAGGAAACAGTGGGGCCAGGAGAGGGGAAACAGTGGGGCCAGGAGAGAGGAAACAGCGGAGCCGGGAGAGAGGAAACAATGGGGCCAGGAGAGAGGAAACAGCAGGTCCTGGAGAGAGGACAGCAGGGCCAGGAGAGAGGAAACAGTGGGGCCAGGAGAGGGGAAATAGTGGGGCCTGGGAGAGAGGAAACAGCGGGGCCAGGAGAGAGGAAACAGTGGGGCCAGGAGAGGGGAAACAGTGGGGCCGGGAGAGAGGAAACAGAGGGGCCTGTAGAGAGGACAGCAGGGCCAGGAGAGAGGAAACAGCGGGGCCGGGAGAGAGGAAACAGCAGGGCCAGGAGGGAGGAAACAGCGGGGCCAGGAGAGAGGAAACAGCGGGGCCTGTAGAGAGGAAACAGTGAGGCCAGGAGAGAGGAAACAGTGGGGCCGGGAGAGAGGAAACAGCGGGGCCTGTAGAGAGGACAGCAGGGCCAGGAGAGAGGAAACAGCGGGCCTGGGAGAGAGGAAACAGCGGGGCCGGGAGAGAGAAAACAGCAGGGGCGGGAGAGAGGAAACAGCGGGGCCGGGAGAGAGGACAGCAGGACCAGGAGAGAGAAAACAGCAGGGGCGGGAGAGAGGAAACAGCGGGGCCGGGAGAGAGGACAGCAGGACCAGGAGAGAGAAAACAGCAGGGGCGGGAGAGAGGAAACAGCGGGGCCGGGAGAGAGGAAACAGAGGAAACAAATTTACGTTAAGAACAGGGGTTTAGTTGCACACATTTGCAAATACATGCGTAATCTGCAGGCCCCGCCAAGGCACCCTGTTTCCTGAAGTCCCTAACTACTGAAAGTCTCCATCTTGGAAGCACATGCATTTATAACGGATAGGTAGGGGACAGGTGAGCCTGGAAGGAGCGACCCCTTCCTAAAGGTACAGGGTCACAATGAACATCCAGCATCCACTACAAAAGTAACTGTGAGGGGTTACAGTGTTCTGGTACCACCAACACCTAAGGCCCAGTTTTTCTGCAGAGCATTTAGAGCAGGCCGTATAGTATATATACTGCTATTCAGAGTATATACATAGTGCCTGGCAGCCTGGGGGACCCCCACGCCATTTTTAAAAACAATTTAGTGCAGGGTTCCCCTTAATATCCATACCAGACCTGAAGGGCCTGGTATGGATTTTTGGGGGGACATCCAGGCAATTTTTTTGGGTATTTTTATCTATATTGCCGGGATTCGACAATACATTACAGCCACGAGGAGTTTTAAATTAAATTTTGTCCTTTAGAAATATCATTTTGCTGTGGTACTGTTATAAATATGGGAAAAATGCGCTACTTTACAGCCATACTAAGGACACCCCCAGGCTCGATACATAACCACTTCCCACCCGGCCACTGCACATAAACGGCCGGGTGGGCTATCTCTCCTTCTGAGTGGACGTTCAGGAACGTCCCTCGGAAGGAGCGGGATCGCGCGCGCGCGTGCCCGCGCAGCGGCGTGATCCCGATGCGCTCGTGTCACCCGGACACGGCGCATCTCCGATCGGTAGGAGGGCTCTGTGATTGGCCCTCCTGATCACATGACGGCCGTGTCGAATCACAGCCGTCATGTGATGTATACACAGAGCCGGTTGCTAGGCAATCTGCTCTCCTCTCCTCACACGGAAGTTGTCAGTGAGGAGAGGAGAGCGGATCGCTGCAGCCGGCTGGTGATCAGTGAGTATGAGCTGTTTTTTACAGCTTTTTACTCACTGATCGCCAGTCTAGTGTCCCCACAATGTAAAAAACACAAAGTAAACACACAATGTCCCCAACACACGTCCCCAAAACACATGTCCCCAAAATACATGTCCCCAAAACACATGTCCCCAAAACACATGTCCCCACATAGTAAAAACACCTGTCCCCCACATATGTCCCAGTAAAATCACATGTCCCAATGATTATCTGCACACATATGTCCGTGATCACCTGTGCACATCTGTACATTATCATTTGCGCACATGTGTCCGTGATCACACGAACCAATTATTATACACTTAACGGGATTTTTTTTAACAAAAACATGTAGCAGAATACATTTTGGCTTAAATTTATGACAAAATTCGATTTTATTGGATTTTTATTAAAATAGAAAGAAGTAAATATTGTTTTTTTTCCAAATTTCCGCTCTTTTTTTCGCTTATATCGCAAAAAATAAAAAACGGAGTAATGAATAAATACCACCAAAAGAAAGCTCTATTTGTGTGAACAAAATGATAAAAATTTCATTTGGGTACAACATTGTATGACCGCGCAATTGTCATTGAAATTGTGAGAGCGCTGAAAGCTGAAAATTGGTCTGGGAAGGAGGGGGGCGAAAGTGCCCAGTATTGAAGTGGTTATAAAGGAATATTTCATTTTTATTGTTTCACTTTAACCGATTCAGCCCCGGAAGATTTTACCCCCTTCCTGACCAGAGGGTTTTTTGTGATTCGGCACTGCGCCGCTTTAACTGACAATTGCACGGTTGTGCGACGTTGTACTCAAACAAAATTGACGTCCTTTTTTCCCCACAAATAGAGCTTTCTTTTGGTAGTATTTGATCGCCTCTGCGATTTTTATTTTTGGCGCTATAAACAAAATAAGAGCGACAATTTTTTAAAAAACGCACTGCTTTTTACATTTTGCTATAATAAATATCCCCCAAAAATATATAAAAAAAACATTTTTTTTCCTCAGTTTAGGCCGATCGCATTCTTCTACATATTTTTGGTAAAAAAAAAATTGCAATAAGCGTTTATTGATTGGTTTGCGCAAAAGTTGTAGCGTTTACTAAATAGGGGATAGTTTTATGGCATTTTTATTAATAATTTTTTTTTACTAGTAATGGCGGCGGTCAGCGATTTTTATTGTGACTGCGACTTTATGGCGGACACGTCGGACATTTTTGACATATTTTTGGGACCATTGTCATTTATACAGCGATCAGTGCGATTAAAAATGCACTGATTACTGTGTAAATGACACTGGCAGTGAAGGGGTTAACCACTAGGGGGCGGGGAGGGGTTAAGTATGTCCTAGGGGAGTGATTACTAACTGTAGGGGGGTGGGCTAGCACTGTCATTACTCTGATCACAGCTCCCGATGACAGGGAGCAGAGATCAGTGACACTTGTCACTAGGCAGAACGGGGAGATACTGTTTACATCAGCATCTCCCCGTTCGCCCTCCCGCGATCGCGGGTATCCCTGCAGCGATCGAGTCCGCGGGACCCGCGCCCCGACTCACGGAGCCCGCTGGCGGCGCGCACAAAATGGCACGGCAGGGAATTCAAATGGACGTACCTGTAAGTCCATTTGCCCAGCCGTGCCATTCTGCCGACGTACATCGGCGTGCGCCGGTCGGGAAGGGGTTAAGCATTCTTAAAATCACTGTTACCAAAAAAACTGATGTTTTTAAAACTTTTTTTGCATTGACACATGTCCCCAGGGCAAGACCCAGGTCCCCAAACACGTTTTATGACAATAACTTGCAGATAAGCCTTTAAAATGAGCACTTTTGATTTTTAACGTTCGCGTCCCATAGATTTTAACAGTGTTTGATAGGATAGTGAGGAGCTTTAGGGAGATTAGGATCCTGTTATTGTGCTCCCCAAATAAAAGAGCTATTTCAATACAGGAATTAAGAATGTTTAAAGTAACTATGGTTACACAGTTTTTTTAATTACTCCAGAAAGTTACTTATTCATATAAAGCAAACCTAAACCTAAAGAATATGTCAACCCAGCATTTCATATTCCTAATATGTGCCTGTTGTACCATGTACAGTGCATCCGGAAAGTATTCACAGCGCTTCACTTTTTCCACATTTTATTATGTTACAGCCTTTTTCCAAAATAAATTAAATGGTTTCCTCCAGACATGATGTTTGCTATTCAGGCCAAAGAGTTCAATCTTTGTTTCATCAGACCAGAGAATTTTGTTTCTCATGGTCTGAGAGTCCTTCAGGTACCTTTTGGCAAACTCCACCTGGGCTGTCATGTGCCTTTTACTAAGGAGTGGCTTCTGTTTGGCCAATCTACCATACAGGCCTGATTAGTGGAGTGGAAAAAATAGTGGGGGAAACTGCGCTAAAAACCAAATACAAAATAAATACTGTGAGAAAGCAGCAATCCTCACAAAAACATCAATTGTGAAAAGGCATAAAGAAAATAAGAGGTTGCGCTAGTACTTAAAAACACAATAAATACTTAACAGTGAAGAAAGAATTCATATGAGGATTGTAAACACGTAAATGTGCAAAACTCAGTGAAAAAGATTGTATATAAAAGTCCATAAATCAAACTATCACTCAAGTGTTGTGAAAAAGTCCATGGGAGTAAAACATCAATAAAGTGTTGTAAAACGTCCAAATCACCAAAGAAAATTGGTAAAGATTGATGAAAAAAATCCAGGTGATAAATAATAAAGATCTGTGTAAAATGGGAGGGGTCCACCACCAGATATTGAAGGGGTTACTCCTTACCAGAAGGCCATGACCCCCCACTACAGAGGATCACAGCAAGCAGAGATCTTTAAAGCCAAAATGGGGATTACCAGCGGTGTCCACTAGGGGTCATCTCGTCAGCAGCCACTCCAATGGCCCAAGGCATGAATACCAAAAAATAAAAGGGGCTCACATAGTGTAAAACCACTTTACATTTTATTAAAACAAATAAGGATGTACACTTACAAAGTGTTGGATGATTAGTGGAGTGCTGCTGAGATGGTTGTTCTTTTGGAAGGCTCTCCTCTCTCCACAGAGAAATGCTGGAACTCTGTTAGTGACCATCGGGTTCTTGCTCACCTCCCTGACTAATCCCTTCTCCCCCGATCACTCAGTTTGGCTGGGCCAAAAAGTATCCTGTTCTTTTATATTGATTCATTTGTTCCTGGGGTTCTTGCCTGTCCCTCTGCTTTCCTAATAAAAACTGACCACATTAGGCATGAGAGCATATCCTGGTCAGTTTTCTAGCTGTGCTGAGATCTCAGCCTGCTCTCCTCCAATGATCAGACTTGTCCTGACACTACCCACCGCTGCACAGCCATTTTTTGGGCAGATTGGTGTGCTGCTGTTTCTCCTCCTCCAGCTTTCTAAACTCCTTATGCAGCTGAGAACAGAGGGTATGTGATCACTCATTAAAAAAAAAAAAGAAAAGGAAAAAAAAAGGTATTTATATACCGTACCTCCCAATGTTTTGAGATGGGAATAAGGTACACTGATTAGCATCGCACTTCCTGTAGACAAAGGAAGGTGCCAATCCACTATCCAGTGTTTCAATGAAAGTAGTGTTTCAATGGAAGTAGTGTTTCAATGAAAGTAGTGGATTGGCACCTTCCGTTGTCTACAGGAAGTGGGCCTATGTACACAACAGCTCCTGGCTGCCGTGGTGATGCTGATTTAAGGGCTCAGGTTAGGCGGCTCCCCTACCTACTGAGAAAGCTCAATGAGAGGGCGACACGCGTCTAGGAGGGAGGAGCTGAGCCTGTGACGTCATGCTGCCACTGCGATCAGAGGGGACTGGTGAGACAGCTGATGAGAGATATATATGAGTGTTTTACTTGTACTTTTTTGTAAGTGTATTTTATTGGGGGGGGGGCTTTAAATAAATCATGGAAATGGAGAGCACTATGTACTTGCATTTTTGTTAAATGTGGTTCGTCTGAGAAAGAGTGATTTAAAGGAGTGCCTTATCCCAGGACAGGTGACCAGCCCAGGGGGATTTTCAGGAGTTGTAAAGAGAAGCCTTTAATATTCATCTGTGAGGTGAGCAGGTTTTTCACCTGGAGTTGACGTGCACTCTAATTAAGCAACAGGACTACTGACTGAAGAGCGCAGTGGTGGATTAATATATATATATATATATAATTTAAATGACTTTAATAGTATTACACAACTAAGGGATTATAAAGCAACTTACAGTGCCTTAAAAAAGTATTCATACTCCTTAAAATTTTCCACATTTTGTCATGTTACAACCAAAATATGTAAATGTATTTTATTGGGATTTTATGTGATAGACCAACACAAAGTGGCACATAATTGTGAAGTGGAAGGAAAATGATAAATGGTTTTCAAACTTTTTTACAAATAAATATCTGAAAAGTGTGGCGTGCATTTGTATTCAGCCCCCCCTTACAGTCTGCGACAAGCCATGTTGGGGACACAGCAAACATGTGGAAAAGGGTGCTCTAGTCAGATGAGACCAAAACTGAACTTTTTGGTCTAAAATCAAAACACTATGTGTGGCAGAAAACTAACACTGCATATCACCTTGAGCACACCATCCCCACCGTGAAACATGGTGGTGGCCGCATCATGCTGCAGAGATGTTTTTCTTCAGCAGGGACAGGGAAGCTGGTCAGAGTTGATGGGAAGATGGATGGAGCCAAATACAGGGCAATCTTAGAAGAAAACCTGTTTGAGTCTGCAAAAGACTTGAGACTGGGGCGGAGGTTCACCTTCCAGCAGGACAACAACCCTAAACATACAGCCAGAGCTACAATGGAATGGTTTAGATCAAAGCATATTCATGTGTTAGAAAGGCCTACTCAAAGCCCAGACCTAAATCCAATTAAGGATCTGTGGCAAGACTTGAAAATTGCTGTTCACAGACGCTCTCCATCCAATCTGACAGAGCTTGAGCTATTTTGCAAAGAAGAATGGGCAAAAAGGTCACTCTCTAGATGTGCAAATCTGGTAGAGACATCCCCAAAAAGACTTGCAGCTGTAATTGCAGCTAAATGTGGTTCTACAAAGTATTGACTCAGGGGGGCTGAATACAAATGCACGCCACACTTTTCACATATTTATTTGTAAAAAAATTGGAAAACCATTTATCATTTTCCTTCCACTTCGCAATTATGTGTCACTTTGTGTTGGTCTATCACATAAAATTCCAATAAAATACATTTACATTTTTTGGTTGTAACATGATAAAATATGGAAAATTTCAAGGGGTATGAATACTTTTTCAAGGCACTGTATACTGTTTAGTAGTGCTGCGCTATATTGGTTATTTCAAACCCATTTTAGATTTAATGTAAGAAGATAAATGTAAAGCTTTTTATCTTTTTTTTTAAATTGTCTTGATTGTCATTTTTTCAATGCTCGCTTTTTTTATGTTTAATGCCCTCACTATATATCTGGATAGTCTACACTTTACTGTTGTTTTTGAGTAGATTCAAGGCTGAGCACTGCGGAATGATAACCTCAGCCCACATAATGTCACAGCCATTAGTTAGAAGAAAACAATAAAGCGTTCAAATACAAGCACTCAGCCATTCAAACAATGCTATTTAATTGACAGAGGAAAATTCTACTTTGTTAAAAAGTTGGGATGCATGATTTGTAAAGATGTTTTTTTCATTTAAAGCCCAATTTAAAGTGGGGTTCCACCCAAAAAAACAAAAATACATGAAAAATCCTAAAAAAACCCCCCAAAAAACATTTGGATATTTTTTTTTTAACTTACCTCTAAATGCCTGTTGCTAGGGGGTCCCTCGTAGTCTGCCCCTTCCAGTGCCTGGGCTGGTGACATCACTTCCCCCTCGGCACAGGAAGGGCTCCGCTCTGCTCCCTCCCTCCTGTCAATCATCTGGGACCCATTACAGGTCCCAGGTGACTGAGCGGCCAATCACGGCGCACGGCGCCGCTCGCGCACGCGCAGTGAATGCCAGGCTGTGAAGCCACAGCCCAGCGCCCACAGTTGCAATGCCGGCGCCGCTGCACGGAGGGGGAGACGAGCGGGGCTTCGATCCCCCGCATTGCTGGACCCTGGGACAGGTAAGTGTCCAATTAAAAGTCAGCAGCTGCAGTATTTGTAGCTGCTGACTTTTAATTTTTTTTTTTTTCATGGGCCCCCTGGGTGGAACTCCTCTTTAAGTTAAAATACAAAGTATGCCAAACCATAATGCTAAATGTGTGAAGACATTTAAAAGCTCCTCGGCGATGCTGAAAAGTCTGCAGAAAAGAGAGCAACCATTGCTGATTGTACAGCTGTAGTGGTGACAAGGCAGGAGGTATATTGGACCATACGGAGATAGAGTTGCCACCTCTTCCCTTTAAACCCGAACACATATGAATTACACAGGTTCTGAGGCTTATTTAATGCAGATAAGGCACCAAGTGAGTTTAAGCACTTGCCGCCCGCCATATAGCAAAATGACGTCGGCAAAAAATGGTTGCGATATCCTGACCGGACGTCATGACTGGTGGTTGCGATCCAATTCCTGTGCGAGTTCATAGTTTGCACTGCGATCTGTGAACTGATCTGGGGGTGTCATTGACAATGTGTTGACACCCGCAGCGGTTCGCAGAGGGCAGTGTGAACTGCCTGCGGTAGAGATGTGATGCGAGAACCAGCGCTGTAATCGGGTTGGTTCCCGCGTCGCACAAGTGTGAACCTAGGCTCTCGTTTAGAAGATTATGAAAATAGGGCCCGGCATTCCAATATCCGTATACAAGGAATACCTGAATCTGTCACTGATTTGCAAGCCACTATGCTATCCCTATTTCAAGAACTACAGCCTTCCATACCAAGTGAACGAATGGAGGTGGACAGGGTTCATAGAGCCCTCACACCTCACAAAGCTGATGGACCACCACGCAACATTATCGCTAAATTTCACTATTTCTGTACTAAGGAACAACTTCTAGCTGCAGCTAGAGCAAAAGATTCACTGATTTTCCAGGGATGTACCTAGCAACTTTTTGCTGATCTATCTCAGCTCACCATCTCTAAGTGTCGGGCTTTGAAGCCACTTCTTCACGTTTTACAGCGACATTAAATCACCTAAATGGGGCTTTCCATTTTCAATTTGCTTCACTTACCAAGGATCTAAAAATGTCTAATGTTCTGCTGAAGAACTCCAATCTTCTTCACAAAACATCTAGCTTCTAGAATGCCCTCTCAACCAAAGCAATGCACGAAGTTGAATGGTTACCCTTTCCCTGCAAAAATCAGCTGGTACAGAAGGAAATAAAAGTCGCCAGGGGCAATCAAAATGTGGTAGTTTCTCTTTTCCTACGCCAACTCCTGAGGACTCTATGGACTGACTTTTTTCTTTTTGTTTGACTCAATGTCAGGTATTCTTATATCTTTAACTTCCAACCAACTGGATGTTTGGTAAACTTCTTCCTTTTTTTTGTTTTTGGTGTCTTACCAGTTTAGAACTCGCTCGATGCAAACTTTTTTCTATTGTTTACCTCCTTACTTTTATGCTAGTCTATATACTTTTTTATTTTTTTTTTACTGACAGCAGTGACACCTTACCCCATCCCTTCCATCCCTCTTCATATGCTTTCTAATGAAACATTGATGGATATGGAACTTTTTGGGACAATGGCATAATTTCTATTTATGTATTACTTTTTATTGTTGGCAGTGTTCTCTTTGGTGGTGTTTTTGCGCCTCCAATTTGCTACCCTCGGATCCCCATTATTATGTGGGCCTCTGACGGTAGTTCTTTGGCCTCTGGTGAACCACTTGTCTCCTCCCAGTATGCCGTTCTGTTGATCTATTAGCTCTCTTTATTATTTTACAATTCTTAGTAAAATATGCTCAACAAGAGCCAATTCCCTTTTCTTTTCTTCCAGCTTTTCCTTTTTCCTACCCCCCCATACAGAATTGTATGCAATCCTACTGTCAGAACTTAACGTTTTTATTATGCAACTCCTTATATTACCAATATCCCTTAAGCATTTTGACCCTAAATGTCCAAGGTCTTAATATACCACAAAAACACACTAAAGCATTCTGTTCATTTGCCACAGCTAAAATCCACATTGTTTGTCTACAGGAGACCCATTTTACTGAACAATCTACTACTAAGTTTTTCAGCTCCTCTTATCCACAGGTATATACAGCAGTTACTAAAAAATTAGGTGTTCTTATAGCTACTGTATTCACCACACAACCCCATTTGTACTTTCATCTGAAATTAAAGATCCTGAAGGCCGCTACTTCATTCTTATTGAACACATTTCTGACGTTGCTGTAACCGTTGTATCATATTATGCTCCTAATAAACATCCATTATTTCTTTCCCATCTTTTCATATAATTGATTCACACACATTAGGTAAAGTGATATTATGTGGAGACACGAACCAAGTTCTTTTTCCCTTCTTGGATAAACCTCCCCCTTCTCCCTCCTCCTGTTCCCCTAAGCTTTTATTTCAGCAACTTATCTCTAAGCATAACATGTTAGAAACTTCGCGTGAGCTCAACCGAGCCCGTAAAACGCTTTACATATTACTCTCATCCACACAAATCATTTTCTAGGATTGATCATATCTTCCTAAGTGTTGGCAAGGCCCCAGAAATCCTATCACCAGTTATTATGTCCTTTACTTGGTCCGATCATAGTGCAGTTTGTACTACCATCTCCTCCCCTATCCCAAGATCCCAGGATTCGTCTTGGTGCATTAATGATTCCATTCTAACTCACCGTCCCATTGTCTAGATATTAAACATGCTCTCAATGATTATCTCATTAATAACACTTCTGCAGATATTCCTCCTCTCACTCTTTGGGAAGCCCATAAACCTGTAATTCGAGGTATGCTTATCCGGCAAGCATCATATCTCAAACATGAGCATAAGCTCCTTCATTAAAAATTTGAAAATGACTTCAATCTGTGTCACAATGCATTCCAAACTTCTCCCTCCCTTTCTACTAAAGCTAAGATTGATAGAGCTCGCTTAGAATTTGACCTGTTTCTCACTGACTCTGCAGATAAATTATTACGTAAATAAAAACACCTTTATTACCTCAAAGCAAACAAACCAACCCTATTAGCTTGAACCTTACGCTCACTGCAAAAACCTACGACATCCGTGCGGCTCAAACTAAACTGTGATTCATACACAAGTAACCCTGTCAAAATTTTACACACATTCCGCTCAAATCTTGCTAAATTATATACGCCCAACTATAATTTTCACCATGCAGCTGCTGATTCCCTTTGTTCACAAATTACCCTTCCAGTGCTCTCACAAACCCACTGTGAATGACTTGAGTGTCCCTTCTCTGCAACAGAAGTCATCACGGCTATCAAGGTTTTAAAACGTAATAAACTTCCCGGCCCAGATGGATTTTCTGCTTCCTACTACAAGAAATTTAAGAATTATCTCTTATCCTAACTGAGGCCTTCAATATGTTCTTGAGGGGACACTCTTTTCATTCAGAATCCTTATTGGCCATAATTTCCATGCTTCCCAAATCTAAATCTGATACAACCTCTTGGACAAATTACCGTCCTATTTTGCTTCTTAATATTGACATTACACTTTTAGCTAAAGTACTTGCGACCTGCTTGAATCAAGTAATAGGCAAACTTGTTCATCAAGATCAGGTTGGGTTTATTCCCTCGTGCCAAGCAAGTGATACTATTCATAGAGCTTCTTTACTCGCCCATGTTGCTAAATAGGGATGGGTGAACAGTTCGGCCCGAGCATAAACTTTGGTTGTTCGGACGTTTCATGAACAACGAACATTATACGGTACTCACGGCAAATTCGAAAGCCGCGGAACCCCATTAAAGTTTATGGGACACTAATATGAAAAACCAAAAGTGCTCCTTTTAAAGGATTATATGCAAGTTATTGTCATAAAAAGTGTTTGGGGGCCCGGGTCCTGCTCCAGGGGACATGTATCAATGCAAAAAAAAGTTTTAAAAACATCCGTTTTTTTCGGGAGCAGTGATTTTAATAATGCTTAAAGTGAAACAATAAAAATGAAATATTCCTTTAAATATCGTGCCTGGAGGGGTGTCTATAGTATGCCTGTAAAGTGGCGTCGTTTTCCATGTTTAGAACAATACCACAGCAAAATTACATTTCTAAAAGAAAAAAAGTAATTTAAAACTGATCGCTGTAATGAATTGTGGGGTCTCGGCAATATAAAGAGATAAATAGATAGATATAGATAATTGCGTGGGGGTCCCCCAAAAATTCATACCAGGTCCTTCAGGTCTGGTATGGTTTTTTAAGGGGAACCCTGCGCCAAAATAAAAAAAAATGGCGTAGGGGTCCCCCCAAAATCCATACCAGACCCTTATCCGAGCACGCAACCTGGTAGGCCGCAGGAAAAGAGGAGGGACGAGAGAGCACCCCCCTCCTGAACTGTACCAGGCCACATGCCCTCAACCTACATACTATATAGTAAAGTGTACACAAAACATGTGTGACATCCGCCAGAGGGGTCACACCTGTGGGTAGCGGCACCACCCGCTGCCCTAAACTCTCTGGTCTCGCCGGTTATCTCCCTCAGTGGAGCGGACCGAAGCTGCCTCCCCCTTCTCTCTTTTTACATCCACACAGGAGGAGCCAAGGGACACACAGTGCTGTCCGCTGTGTATATCCATCCACGCTATTCTGAGGTCTGCACACTTTACTATATAGTATGTAGGTGGACATGTGCCTATGGGATGCCTATGGGAGAAGAGAGGGGTGCCTATACTGAAGGGGGGTTTGCACTAAGGGGGGGTGTCTGTACTGATGGGGGGGTCTGCACTGAAGGGAAGTGTCTATACTGATGGGGGGTCTGTACTTATGGGGGGTCTGCACTGAGGGGGGGGTGTCTATACTGATGGGGGGGTGTCTATACTGATGGGGGGTCTGCAATGAGGTGCGGTGTCTATACTGATGGGGGGGTCTATACTAATGGGGGGAGGTCTATACTGATGGAGGGGGGGTGGTCTGTACTGAGGGGGTCTGTACTGATCGGTGGTCTGTACCATGCCTGCAGCCTCTGCATCTCCTGTACCATGTCCACAGCCTCTGCATCTCCTGTACCATGTCCACAGCCTCTGCATCTCCTGTACCATGTTCGCAGCCTCTGCATCTCCTGTACCATGTCTGCAGCCTCCGCATCTCCTTTACCATGTCCGCAGCCTCTGCATCTCCTGTACAATGTCCGCAGCCTCTGCATCTCCTGTACCATGTCTGCAGCCTCTGCATCTCCTGTACCATGCCCGCAGCCTCTGCATCTCCTGTACCATGCCTGCAGCCTCTGCATCTCCTGTACCATGTCCGCAGCCTCTGCATCTCCTGTACCATGCCCGCAGCCTCTGCATCTCCTGTACCATGCCCACAGCCTCTGACATCTCCTGTACCATGCCCGCAGCCTCTGACATCTCCTGTACCATGCCCACAGCCTCTGACATCTCCTGTACCATGCCCGCAGCCTCTGACATCTCCTGTACCATGCCCACAGTCTCTAACATCTCCTGTACCATGCCCACAGCCTCTGACATCTCCTGTACCATCCCTGCAGCCTCTGACATCTCCTGTACCATGTCCACAGCCTCTGACATCTCCTGTACCATGCCCACAGCCTCCGACATCTCCTGTACCATGTCCGCAGCCTTTGCATCTCTTCCTGTACCATGCCGCAGCCTCTGCATCTCCTGTACATGCCCGCAACCTCTGCATCCCCTGCACCATGCCCGCAGCCTCTGCATCTCCTGTACCATGCCTGCAGCCTCTGCATCGCCTCCTGTACCATGTATATGTGTGTGTGTATATATATATATATATATATATATATATATATATATATATATATATACAGTATCACACAAAAGTGAGTACACCCCTCATATTTTTGTAAATATTTTATTATATCTTTTCATGTGACAACACTGAAGAAATGACAAATGACACTTTGCTACTATGTAAAGTAGTGAGTGTACAGCTTGTATAACAGTGTAAATTTGCTGTCCCCTCAAAATAACTCAACACACAGTCATTAATGTCTAAACCGCTGGCAACAGAAGTGAGTGCACTCTTAAGTGAAAATGTCCAAATTGGGCCCAAAGTGTCAATATTTTGTGTGACCATCATTCTTTTCCAGCACTGCCTTAACCCTCTTGGGCATGAAGTTCACCAGAGCTTCACAGGTTGCCACTAGAGTACTCTTCCACTCCTCCATGAGACCTTGCGCTCCTCCACCTTCCGTTTGAGGATGCCCCACAGATGCTCAATAGGGTTTAGATCTGGAGACATGCTTGGCCAGTCATCACCTTTATCCTCAACTTCTTTAGCAAAGCAGTGGTTGTCTTGGAAGTGTGTTTGGGGTCGTTATCAGGTTGGAATACTGCCCTGTGGCCCAGTCTCTGAAGGGAGGGGATCATGCTCTGCTTTAGTATGTCACAGTACATGTTGGCATTCATGGTTCCCTCAATGAACTGTAGCTCCCCAGTGCCGGCAGCACTCATGCAGCCCCAGACCATGACATTCCCACCACCATGCCTGACTGTGGGCAAGACATATTTGTCTTTGTACTCCTCACCTGGTTGCGGCCACACATGCTTGACACCATCTGAACCTAATAAGTTTATCTGGGTCTCATCAGACCACAGAACATGGTTCCAGTAATCCACATCCTTAGTCTGCTTGTCTTCAGCAAACTGTTTGTGGGATTTCTTGTGCAGCATTTTTTGAAGAGGCTTCCTTCTGGGATGACAACCATGCAGACCAATTTGATGCAGTGTGCGGTGTATGGCCTGAGTACTAAAAGGCTGACCCCCCACCCCTTCAACCTCTGCAGCAATGCTGGCAGCACTCATATATCTTTTTCCCAAAGACAACCTCTGGATATGACACTGAGCACAAACACTCAACTTCTTTGGTCGACCATGGCGAGGCCTGTTCTGAGTAAAACCTGTCCTGTTAAACCGCTGTATGGTCTTGGCCACCGTGCTGCTGCTCAGTTTCAGGGTCTTGGCAATCTTCTTATAGCCTAGGCCATCTTTATTTAGAGCAACAGTTTTTTAGACCAGTATGAGAGAGTGAGAGCTATAATGCCAAATTTAACACACCTGCTCCCCATTCACTCCTGAGACCTTGTAACACTAATGAGTCACAAGACACTGGTGAGGGAAAATGGCTAATTGGACCCAAATTGGACATTTTCACTTAGGGGTGTACTTACTTTTGTTGCCAGCAGTTTAGACATTAATGGCTGTGTGTTGAGTTATTTTAAGGGGACTCAAATTTACACTGTTATACAAGCTGTACACTCACTACTTTACATTGTAGCAAAGGGTCATTTCTTCAGTGTTGTCACATGAAAAGATATAATAAAATATTTACAAAAATGTGAGGGGTGTACTCACTTTTGTGAGATACTGTATATATACATATACACACACACACATTTATATTATATACATGTATATGCCAAGCGTATGACTTTCTTTACTTCGCTGCTATGGGCTCTAGCCCTAGATCTTTAGCAACGTTCCTGCCTTGGCCCATGTAATTCAGATCTGATCCAAACTTAAAAGGTATTGAATTAGCTGAATGTCATCATAAAGTATGTCTTTTTGCAGATGACATTATACTCTTCATGTCATCTCTCCATATCACAGCACCTACTCTCCTCTCTGTCTTAAACAGTTTTGCACACATTTCGGGCTAAATAGTTAACTATCAAAAATCTACTCTGTACTCTCTACTCTGCACTCAACATTTCCTTGCCTCCTTCAGACCTTCAACTTGCTAAAGCTTCACTTCCCTTCTCTTGGACACCTCATCTTCCATACCTAGGAATACATCTCACTCCTAAGATAACTGACTTATACTCAGCTAACTTCTATACAATTAATAAAACAGGTTACTGAATTATTATCACAATGGTCCTCTATCCCTCTACCCTGGATAGGCAAAATTAATGTTATTAAGATGGCTATATTGCCCAAGTTTTTATATCTTTTTAGAGTTTTGCCCATCCCAGTTCCATCTAATTTTTTTCAGCTTATACAGCGCAGAATTATCTCCTTTATCTGGGGTAAAACAAAACCTCGAACCTCTAAATCCACTCTCTGTCTCCCACAATGCTGCGGAGGTTTAGGTCTCATAAATATTTCTGCTTACTATCATGCTGCACACCTTGCACATTTACCAAAATACCATGCAATCACACAAATTCCTTCATGGGTAACAATTGAGTCTATTGACTGTGACCCTATTTCAGTTTCTAAGATGTTATGGTTAAGACCTACTAATCATACTTTTATTTGCAATCCTATCACAAAACATTCCTTATTCATCTGGGACAGATTCAAAACTTCTCTTGGCCTTCAATCTTCTCATTTACCGCTCGTTTCTTTTGCTAAAAATCCCGCTTTTTACCCTGCCAGGATTGCTCCTAAATCTTTCAAAGCATGGAATACAGCTAATTTATCCCGTTTATATAATTTGGTATCTGCCTCCTCCATACATTCTTTTCCTACTTTGTGTGATACATTTGGACTTCCTCAATCGGAACTGTTCCGATATTTGAAAATCAAAATTTTTTCCAACCTTATCTCAATACCAACTCCCAACTATCTCAGATGTCGGGTTTTGAATGCATATGTTGTTCTGACCCTCATGCTAGAGGACTTGTTTCTTTTCTCTATAAGCAAATTTTAGCTTGTACTAACACTGGTCCCCCCCTCATATGTCTCCAAATGGGAACCAGACCTTAATCGCCCATTTAATGCTACTGAAATGTCTAGCATATGGTCTGCCACTAAGTCTGCTTCTTCTGATGTTGTTACTGTGGAAACTAACTTTAAGGTGCTAACCTTATTTGGTCCCCACTAGAATATGGAAATATGCTTCTGATTAGCCTGGAGCTTGTTTTTGCGGCTGTTCAGAGTCTGGCACTCATATTTGGTGGGATTGCCCAATTGCCCAAAAATTCTGGAAGGCAATTTTTGACTTTGCCTCCAAAATTATTGATACACCTATACAGCCCATTCCTGCTACAGCACTAGTAAACCTGAAACCTGATGGGATCACACAGAATCAATTTCACCTTCTTTTACAGCTCCTAACAGCCACAAAACAAACCATTGCTAAGGCATGGGAAACTCAATATTTTATTCTAGCTGAAACCATACACAGAACTAATAAAAGCTCTTATTCATGCTAAAATTGAAGCAATCAAAAGAGATCGATTTGGTCAATTTGAGAAACTCTGGCTTTCTTGGGTTAAGCATTGTTTACCTCAAGACTACGATGACAAACTATTATTGCCTTGGTAATTTTATTCTGTTTGCCTTGGCTATACTTTCTATTCATTTGGGATTGCATCCCCCCCCCCCCCATTCCCTCCTCCCCTTTTTTTCTACCCTCTTCTCTCTATCTACTCCTATTTTTTGTTTTCTACCTTTCTTTTAATATTGTGTGGTACTTATATACACATTATCTCTTCTGTTTTTAATATATACCTATTAGATTGATCTCCTTATTCCTGCTCTTGCAAAATGAACCAATAATCACTAGCTTCCTTTATCCTTCTGATGGAATTTTCCAATGCTTTCGATGTTATACTTTATTGGTATATTCGTTGCGCTACTCGTTAGATTTTTACATTGTTATGTACTCATCCTGTTCATGAATCGATATGTTTAGCTTTATTGCTATTTGAATATTGTACCGCCATCCTTGTATGTACTCAATTTGTCAATCTTTGCTATATTTAAAAAATAGAAAAACAAATTTGACGAGAAGAACAAATCTAAGCCTAATCTTTCAGGATGTGATCAGTTTAAATCAGTCCTAAACCCTGGAAAAATATGCAGTGGTATTAATAGGCTGCATATGTCTTAAAGTAGAACTATAGGCACAACTTTTTTTTTTCATTTTGGATGGAGGGAGGGTTATAACCCCTGTCAGGTTTATTTTCTCCATCTGTATCCCATTTCAGATATTTCCCTTTACTTCCTGTTCTGTAGCCAAATAGGAAGTGAGAGGAAAACTCTGCAAATTAAGGGAATCTCTTGAGGCTCCCCAGGCACCAGAACTAGTGTCCCCATTGGAAGATTTACCCTCTATTACTTTTCTGGGGACACCCCAAAATGTGTGATTTTCTTTTATTTTCAATTATAACGGTAAACAGGACAAATAAAGAGGGCGAATCTCCCTAATGGGGGCACAGACAGGAATAAAAACTGTCAAATCCCTCTCCACTCTATCCAAAAAAAATAAATAAATAAGCTTTTGTCTTTAGATAAACTTTAAAAACCAATCGGTGTATGTGCATTACACAGTTCCCACCCCTGAACATGGTTAGATCAGGAGGAATTACAGAAGTAGTGTGTACTAGAGTAGCTCTATAGAAGTTAACTGGCAATAGTTTATCAGTTGTCAATTTTGTGTTTTAAAATCAGGAGCAACAAAGACAAAAGAGAATATCAAACTTTAGTCTGCATAAAGGGTAGACTAGTGTTAGATATTTTTTAGAGGTTAAACCATAGTTAGGCTAACCATAAAAGACTCAATTCCTGCCCAATCTGACAGCCAATATGACTTGACAAGGACCAGGCTGTCTAGATTTACCCCTAAGGTCATAAGAGCTCCTTATCATATACCAAGATTTTTTTACTACTCCATGAAATATGTTTTTTGCAGGGTTTTTATTACTTGAGTCAGTCTACAGCAGTAGTCTATAGCAGCCAATTTCACCCAGGGCTCTGTGGATATCTAGGGTTTCTCCAGAGGTTGCTAAGGGGTTCCTTGCGCTTTGGCTGATTGACTTTGAGGGTGCCTGCATAGTTCTGGGCCAATGCACTTGAATGAATCCCTCTAAAAATTCAACCAGGAGACACAATTCTGCAAAATTGTAGCAGGAATTAGGAGTATCACCTTCCTGATAATAGTGTAGCAGAGAATCACACCGTTGCCTGGACAGACTCATAATTATTTAGTCAGATATAACAGTTTACAGTGCTGTGTTTTAGGCAGCTGTGAAAAAATGCTGTAAATGAAGAATGATGTTTT
This sequence comes from Lithobates clamitans, assembly GCA_037952925.1. Lineage (NCBI taxonomy): Eukaryota > Metazoa > Chordata > Amphibia > Anura > Ranidae > Lithobates > Lithobates clamitans. The sequence continues at coordinate 374,009 of JBBGZY010000867.1, forward strand.
CTTTTACCAATTAACAAAATGGAAAGTAAATGAATGGAAGAGAAATCCAAATCAAATCAATATTTGGTGTGACCACCCTTTGCTTTCAGTATAAATTCTTCTAGGTACACTTGCACACAGTTTTTGAAGGAATTCAGCAGGTAGGTTGTTCTAAACATCTTGGCAAAATAACCTCGGATCTTCTTTGGATGTAGGCTGCCTCAAATCTTTCTGTCACTTCATGTAATCCCAGACAGACTCCACATTGGTGAGATCAGGGCTCTGTGGGGGCCAAACCATCACTTCTAAGACTCCTTGTTCTTCTTTACACTGAAGGTCGTTCTTAATGACATTGGCTGTATGTTTGGGGTCATTGTCCTGCTGCAGAATAAATTTGGGGTCAGTCACACAATTCCCTGATGGTATAGCATACTGGATAAGTATCTGCCTGAATTTCTCAGCATTGAGCACACCATCGACCCTGACCAAATCTTGATTTGCAGAAATGCAGCCCCAAGCATGCAAGGAACCTCCACTATGCTTTACTGTTGTCTGCAGACATTCATTATTGTACCGTTCTCCAGCCCTTGCCCAACAAACTGCCTCCTGCTACCACCAAATTTTGACTCATCCGTCCAAAGCACCTGCTGCCATTGTTTTGCACCCAAGTCCCTATGTTTTCATGCATAGTTGAATTGCTTAGCCTTGTTTCCACATCCGAGGTATGGCTTCCTCCATGAAGACCACCTCTGGCCATTTCCATTTTCTCCGGGCAGTAGGGTGTACCTAGGTCCCACTTGTTTCCACCAGTTCTGTGCTGACGACACTTCTGGACATCTTTCAATGTCGAAGAGAAGCAAGCATGATGTGTCTTCCATCTGTTGCATTATGTTTCCTTGGCCAACTACAGCATCTACAGTCCTCAACATTGCCTGTTTCTTTGTGCTTCTTCAAAAAAAACTTTAACAGCACACCTCAAAACCCTGGTCTGCTTTGAAATATTTGCCTAAAAGAGATCTTGCTGATGAAGTATAACTACCTTGTGTCTTGTTGCTGTGCTCAGTCTTGCCACGGTGTATGACGTGTGACATAAAAACTGTCTTCCACAACCTCAAGAGTCTGGCTGTTTCCCACCCAGTTTTAAGCCTCCTACACAACTAGCTGTTTCTGGGGTTTTTTAACGTACATTTGATATTGACGATCATTAGCACCTGCTTGGTATATTTAGTTAATTATACACCTGACTCTAATCCTACAAAATCCTCCATAGGATGCATTAAGGTGAAAAAGCACGTGGGTTTACAACCCATTTTAAGGGGGGTTTAAAGGGGTTGTAAAGTCTCGTTTTATTTTTTTAAATAACAAACATGTTATACTTTCCTCCTCTGTGCAGTTGGTTTTGCACAGAGTGGCCCCGATCCTCCCCTTCTAGGGTCCCCCAGCAGCGCTCCTGGCTCCTCCTCTCCTCGAGTGCCCAAATGGAGAAGCGCTTTCCCTGGGGACACCCCCACCCACGGGCGCACTCCCGTGTCCTACTGCTGCGTCCATTGACACAGACAGCAGGACTCGGCCCCACCCCTGGCTCCTGTGTCATTGGATTTGATTGACAGCAGCGGGAGCCAATGGCTCTTGCTGTTATTAATCTATCCAATTAGGACCCAAGACAGCAGCTGGAGCTGGTGTGCTTGTTCCCCGTTGCTGGAAAGACAGGGTTCAGGTAAGTATAGGAAAGCTCTGGGGGGGGGGAGCTGCAGCACAGGAGGGTTTTCACCTTAATGCATAGAAACTAAAACAGCATTATTTCAAAATGGCACTCTAATAACACACACAGTCTTTGATTTCAGCAATATGTGTACAGTTAGAATTTGACTTGAGTTCGATGTAAAATTCGGACAAATTTTGTTTCGGTATTTGGAGCATTCGGCAAAATTCCTTTATAATTGTAATTTGGGGAAATTTGGATATATCCAAATATTCGAATAATGAAACATCCGTCCGAATATTAATTTGGAATGAAATTAACCGAACATGTCTACTATTCAGGGTTTATCAATGTTCTTAAACCATAAGCTTTTATGGGAATATAGTTTTGCTAAAAGACGCTAACGCTAAAAAAACGCAGATGCAAAAATGCTGAAAAACTCACTCTAGGGCTACAGCCTTCCACAGCTAATGTTACTGGCTTTTTTATAATGCCCAGTGTGCATGAGGCCTAATACGGTGATCAGTGCTAAAAATATGCACTGTCACTGTACTAATGACACTGGCTGGGAAAGGGTTAACATCAGGGCTCATCAAAGGGTTAACTTTGTGCCTAGCCTGTGTTTATGTGTACTGTGGGAGGTGCTTTTAACAGGGGACGGCATGGATCCATGTCACTGCTTTGCAGGAACACAGGATTCATGTCTTCCCTCCTGACAGAACTTTTTGCATAGGCAGATGCAGGGGGGCAGATTTGTACTGGGAGGAGGGGGAATGTATGCTTATGGGGTAAGCATGCAGATTAGTGCTCAGTGTTTTTGAGGGGGGGATTTTTTCTGACACATAATGCTCATACATCCTTGGGAGGAAAGAGGGGGGGTGCAATTTGATATGTTTGCCCTGGGCTCTAGATGACCTTGTCCTGGCACTGAGCAGACTGTCGTGGATCAGAAGTGAACCGAGCCTGGGGTCTCCCTTTCCAAGTGGTCATGGGTACGATTTGAATACCGGTCCTGGGCATGGTTCGGAGCACTCACACTATACAAATTAACTGGGCCATGGGGCTGCACCTCTAGATTAAGTAAGGGAAATGCAGCTCTCTCACCAAGGAAGTCTCCTGTGTATAGGGGTAGAGTCCACGATAGGGTGCTCAGGCTGTTGTGTCCTCCGGGCAACAATTAAATAACAGTCAAAATAGGAAAAGCCAGAAACTCCATGTCCATATCCAAATGTAAACATTTTATTGGTACATGTAAAGAGATACAAGGGCTGACGCGTTTCGGCACACCGCCTTGGTCACAGCACCAAGGCGGTGTGCCGAAACGCGTCAGCCCTTGTATCTTTTTACATGTACCAATAAAATGTTTACATTTGGGTATGGACATGGGGTTGCCGGATTTTCCTATTTTGAAGGGGCTGAACTGCACTGAGACGAGTTCAGAGTCCTAGTGTGAGTGCACCATAAGTCCACTTTACTGTTTAGTACATGTGAACCGTAAATATGAACATGTTTTGTGTAGGTATCTGTTAACCACTTACGGACCACCCGCCGCAGTTTTACAGTGGCTGTTTGAAGGAGGATATCGTCGTTATGGCAGCAGCTAGCTGCCATAACCCCGGTATCCTCGTCTTCAGTGGGTGGTCCGCTACAAGATAAAAGTGGTCTCTGCGGTGGATTCGGTAGAGGGCCCCCCTCCCGCCGCAATCCGGTCCCCACCGCCACTTACCGGAGCCATCGCCAGCGGCAGGGGCAATCGCGTCCTGTCTCCTGTCAGGTATGGAGACAAGTGAGAGGAAGATGGCCCCCACCCGTCTCCATACAATTGCTGGGCAGAAGTGACGTCAAAACGTCACTTCCCCCCCACAGCTCTTAAAGGGTCCAAATATGAGATCTGAGGACTTTTTGACCCCAGATCTCATGTTTAAGAGGACCTGTCATGCTGTTTTCTATTACAAGGGATGTTTGCATTCCTTGTAATAGGAATAAAAGTGACAATTTTTTTCTTTAAACAGTGTAAAAATAAAATATAAAAGGTAAAATAAATAATACTAATATTAATACTAATAATACTGCCGCGTCCCGACGAGCTTGCGTGCAGAAGCGAACGCATACGTGAACAGCGCCCGCATATGAAAACGGTGTTCAAACCACACATGTGAGGTATCGCCGCGATTGGTAGAGCTAGAGCAATAATCCTAGCCCTAGACCTCCTCTGTACCTTAAAACATGCAACCTGTAGAATTTTTTAAACGTCGCCTATGGAGATTTTTAAGGGTAAATGTTTGTCTCGCAATTTTGAAGCGCGACATGTTGGGTATCGATTTACTCGGCGTAACATTATCATTCACAATATTTAAAAAAAAGGCTAATTTTACTTTTGTCTTATATTTTTAATCAAAAAAAGTGAATTTTTTCCAAAAAAAGTGCGCTTGTAAGACCGCTGCGCAATTACGGTGTGAAAAAAAGTATTGAAATGACCGCCATTTTATTCTCTAGGGTGTTAGAAAAAATATATATAATGTTTGGGGGTTCTAAGTAATTTTCTAGCAAAAAAAAAAAACTGTTTTAAACATGTAAACACCAAAATCTCAAAACGAGGCTGGTCCTTAAGTGGTTAATAATAAATAATAATGGATTTCATTTGCCATTAGAAGTACAGCTACAAGTGCAAAAATTGAAAATACACTATACAGCTACATCACGCTATTGTTCACTGGCATGCCTATGCCTAATGCTTGTAAAGCCTAATGTGGAAAAAGTTGCTTACCCCCGCTGTAGAAGAAACCTTCAAAATAAAAAGCAGAGTGGCAGATAAAAAAAATAAGTGAAACACATTAAAGAACACAAGGCCTTACATGCAAATCTGTTGAGTGCATTCCATTTTATTTCTTCCAGTCAAATTTAGTATAATTCTCCTTGGAGCAAGGTTTCCATAATAAACACAACTCGTTTTGGATGCTAACAATATAACAGCTTCACTTTTTTTTTTGTACGTTAATTACAGGAAATTTTAGCAACCTATCATGCATAATTTAAAGGGTAACTCCACCAAAAAAATATAGCAAATAAAGAAAAAATAATATAGTGCATTGCGACACTAATCATTTTGTAATTGAATGTTATTAAAAACTACCTTTCCTTTTCAATCTTCAGCCGCTGTAATTTTCTGAGAATACATTGAAATATGGCTACCTTCACTTTTCTGTACACAGAGTTTGTGACCACTCCCCAGAAACATCATTTCCTGCTTGTGTGATTGGCTCACCAATTTTCCCAGAAGCTTGCCTAACATACAAGTCAGATTTCAGGCATCCCCTGCAACTAAAATGTCAATTTTGAGAGATACTTTCAATAGGAACACGTCTAAAGGGATGCAGGCCCAGCAGATTTCCTCATTAGTGCTCTGCAGCTCCACACCTGACAATTAATTATGAAACCACTCCCATTAGACCCACTCAGAACAGAGGCACAGACAAACACACAGGGATTTCTTCAGACTAACAAAAGGTAGGAATCTGCAACAAAGTTTGTTACAATCCATGTAATGTAAATAGATCACCCAGAGGGGAATGTTTTTTTTCTCAACAAAAGTGGAGTTACGCTTCAACCACTTCAGCTCCGGAAGGTTTACCCCCCCTTCATGACCAGGCCATTTTTTGCGATACGGCCCTGCGTGGTTGTGCGACGTTGTACCCAAATAAAATGTTTATTCTTTTCTTCCTTTTGGTGGTATTTAACCACTTCAGCCCCGGGAGATTTGGCTGCTGAATGACCGGGCCATTTTCTGCGATTCGGCACTGCATCGCTTTAACTGACCATTGCGCGGTCATACGACGCTGCCCCCGAACAAAATTGATGTCCTTTTTTTCCCACGAATAGAGCTTTCTTTTGGTGGTATTTGATTGCTTTTGCAGTTTTTATTTTTTGCGCTATAAACAAAAACAGAGCGACAATTATGAAAAAAAAACAGTATTTTGTACTTTTTGCTATAGTAAATATACCCATTTTTTTTTAAAAGCTAATTTTTTCTCAGTTTAGGCCGATATGTATTCTTCTACATATTTTTGGTAAAAAAAATCGCAGTAAGCGTATATTGATTGGTTTGCGCAAAAGTGATAGCGTCTACAAAATAGGGGATATAGTTATAACATTTTTATTATGAATTTTTTTTTTTTACTAGTAATGGCGGAGATCTGCGATTTTTTATCATGGACTGCGACATTATGGCGGACACTTCGGACACTTTTCACACATTTTTGGGACCACTGGCATTTATATAGCGATCAGTGCTATAAAAATGCACTGATTACTTTAAAAAATGTCACTGGCAGGGAAGGGGTTGACACTAGGGGGCGATCAAGGGGTTAACTGTGTTTCCTCAGTGTGTTTCTAACTGTGAGGGGAGGGGACTGACCTAGAGGAAATGACAGATCGTGATTCCCAGCTGTTAGGAACACACGATCTGTCACTCCTCACAGAACAGGGATTTGTGTTTTTACACACACACGTCCCTGTGCTGCCTCTCGTGCCCGCGATCGCTCGTGGCCGGCAGTCATCGCGACCGTCGGCCACGAGCATCGGCACCCCCCCCGCAGCACGCGCCTGCTATCCCGATCCTGTGAGCCGACGTATAACTACGACAGTTCGCGAGATCGTGCCGACCTGCCGCAGTAATATGACGGCGGCTGGTTGGCAAGCGGTTAATTACCTCTGCGGTTTTTATTTTTTGGGCTATAAACCAAAAAAGGAAGACAGTTGCCACTCCAAAACCCAAATCCTCTTAAAGCATACGCCTTGACACCATCTTTCACGCGAGGGCCAAGTACAATTAAGATCGACATTGCAATTGGCTTTGCCAGTTTACTAATTCCCCATTTCCTATTATTATTAGATTTTTTTTTCTACAGTCAAAAAATTCTACAGCATGTTATCCTATGTGTCCATGCACACATAGGCTGTTATCGACTATCTTTGGCTGGGGCGTTTTTTGGCTGTAAAAGAAACCTAAAACTAGTGGCTTCTGAGAAAGAGACATAAAAACGCCTAAAAACGCGGCTCACCAGTGGTTTTTAATGTTTTTGATCCCATAAAAAAAGCGCTTAAAATCGCTAACGCAAAAATGTTGAAAAACTCACTGCAAAGCTACTGCCTTTTTTATAACGTTATTATAACGTCCAGCGTGCATGAGGCCTTTCATATTGTTATCCATAAACATTGTAAAGCCCTGATATCTCTTGACCTTTCCAGTTCTACTTTGAACATCCTACTTTTTTGATCACTTTTGTTGAGCACAAATGAACATGATTTGCCCCTAAGTGTAGGTAATCAGTGGTTGTCCGGTTGTATCCCAACAGTCACGGACAGATGCAGCTTCGGCTAGTCATTGTATTGTACACGTTGTACAAGTTGAACGACCGCAAACCATTCTGATCACACTTTAGCGCTAAATGCAAGTATAATTATCAGACTTCCAGGTTGCCTCCTGATGATATTGATCAGGCTCTTCCAAGTAAGGGAGTTGTAGACTCGCACCACCACAGGACAATCAAACTCTTTACCGCCAACCTCCCCCTGACTCTCTTTAGTGAGCTTCCTTCTGACCCAGCTTGATCCCTGGACAATGGATCTGCAAATAGGCCCCCCGACTAAGCCTAGCTGGAAGCTCAGTGTTTTCCTCAAAGCTCGTCCAAGGATCCTGCACCAGTCTTCTCCTGCAGGACTGGACCCAGGAACACTGTACTCTGTTGCCTAGACCTCAGACTATTTATGGGCTCTCCCGCCACTTTTTGGGCTCACCTTCTCAGGGATTGGCTGGAGTCCCAAAAATATTCAGGTTGCCTGTTCTGCTCTCTTTCCCATTATGGTTCTGGAAGCCTTCAGAAAACGGGGGAAGTAGCAGAACAGCAGCCTGTTCAAAACTGAGCGGCCCTAAGCAATCAACCCTTGCTCCACTGATTACACAGGAGCTAAACTAAATTTACCTAGCAGCCTACTCTAACTAGAATGGTGCTACATAGTTATGGGTATCAATGCTGCTTTGTATTTTTGGTTTGCTGGTCCTTTAAGTGATTCATTTTCTCTTGCACGTGTCTTCCTCATCCTTTAATCCAGACGGAAACATTCCCTGGACAGTCATCTAATGTGCCGTCAGAAGCAGTTATCTTCATTATGAAAAACTGTGAAGGGGGAACAAATTTCTTGATCTAGTTTAGAAAATGATTTGATACACTGTATGATTGGAAAATCAATATGTGGATTCAGATAGAAAGAGAATGTCTGTAAAGGAAATGCTTCATCTATAAACCGTACACTGTCTGAATTCCAATCTTCCAAATGTACATCATCCTCTGGTGTTCTATAATTACAAATCCAATCTGGCTTTCCATGGTTAGCCCTTCGACTGGGCTGTTCTCAACCAATATCTCAACCCATATTTCTTTGTCACTTTTATACTCACAACTCTGTCATTGGTTGCATGGAATTTGTTCCCCAAGAAAGTGACAATATGTGAATTCTGTCAGTTTTAAGAAGGTCATTTTGTTTTTCGCAGTATTTCTGTTGGAAAACTTATCTATGCTTATCTCACCATAACTTTACAGTGGACCTACCATCGGTAATTCAATGCTACTGTGTGAGCACTGGAGGAAGAGTAGAAAGAGGAAAAGCTTTTTTTCTGTCTGCAGCAGATTGTGTCCCCTGCAAGGTAATATCATAATGTGCTAGTATGCATCGCATACTAGCACATTAAGAGAGACTTACCTTAAATGAAGAGCTTCCATCTTTACCTGGTCTCCTTTCGAGGTACGCGGCCTCCAGCTACATGAGTGGCCGGGGGCCCGATGACGCCACTCCCACATCGGTGACGTCACTGGCTGCATGCACTCTGAATATTTCCTAAATAGTGCAAGTTTAGGAGCTATTCACAGTACCTACAGGTAAGCCTTATTATACCTGTAGGTATAAATGGTAAAACAGAGTTTACTACCACTTTAAAGGACTTTTAGGTCTTTTCCTGGAATTGCCCCGCAGCCAGGCACACAGTTACAGTCACTCCTTTGGCTCAATGAACAATCTGGAAGTATACTTTTCTGATGCTGTATTGTAGAACTTGAACTTGGGTAGGAGTAGGGTAACTGTGGGATACTTCAGTGACCTTCAGTGGCAATTTGAGTTAAAGTGGTGTTCCGGCCGAAATGCTACTTTTTAAATAAAAATACCCCTATAATACACAAGCTTAATGTATTCTAGTAAAGTTAGTCTGTAAACTAATGCCGCGTACACACGGTCGGACTTTCCGGCATACTTGGTCCGGCGGACCAGAGTGTGCCGGACAATCCGCCCGTGTGTGGGCGGCGGCGGACTTTTCCGGCGGACTTCTTCCCAAAAGCCCGCCGGACCTAGATTTAAAGAAAGTTTCAAATCTTTCCGTCGGACTCAGTTTCGGGCGGAAAGTCCGCCCGTGTGTGTGCTGGTCCGACGGAAAGCCCACTCGTGTGTAGGCTGGTCCGACAGACCAAATACGACACGAGGGCAGGGTATTGCATCTCGCGCTCGCTGCAATAGGAAAAACAAATCTTCCTATTGCGGCGAGCGCGGGGCATACCAGGCCCTTAGGTCTGGTATGGATTATAAAGGGGAACCCCTACGCCGAAAAAACGGCGTGGGGCCCCCCTAAAATCCATACCAGACCCCGATCCGAGCACGCAGCCTGGCCGGTCAGGAAAGGGGGTGTGGACGAGCGAGCGCCCCCCCCCTCCTGAACCGTACCAGGCCGCATGCCCTCAACATGGGGGGTGGGTGCTTTGGGGGAGGGGGGCGCCCTGCGCCCCCCCCAAAGCACCTTGTCCCCATGTTGATGAGGACAAGGGCCTCTTCCCGACAACCCTGGCCGTTGGTTTTCGGGGTCTGCGGGCGGGGGCTTATCGGAATCTGGGAGCCCCCTTTAATAAGGGGGCCCCCAGATCCCGGCCCCCCACCCTATGTAAATGAGTATGGGGTACATGGTACCCCTACCCATTTACCTAGGAAAAAAGTGTAAGTAATAAAACACACTACACAGGTTTTTAAAATATTTTATTAAACAGCTCCGGGGGGGGGGATCTTCCTCCGGCTTCGGGGGTCTTCTTCCGGCTTCGAGGGTCCCTCCTTTTCATCTTCTCCCGGCGTCCGGTTGGTTCTTCTCCGCTCACCGGCCTCTTCTCCCGGTGTCGCAGGTCTTCGGCCGGCCCCCTCCGCTGTCTTCATGTAGCTCTATTGCAAGCGGAGGTCCGGACTTCTTGGCTTCTTGGCTTCTTGGCTTCTTGGCTTCTCTTCTCTTCCCTTCCCCCAGATGTTGACACGACGCTCTCTCCGGCTGGACTGGTCTCTGAGGGCTGCGTTGTGACTTATATAGGCGGAGACCCCGCCCCCATATGATGTCACAGTCCTTGGGCATGCTGGGACTGTGACGTTTTAGGGGGCGTGGTCGACCACGCCCCCTAAAACGTCACAGTCCCAGCATGCCCAGGGACTGTGACATCATATGGGGGCGGGGTCTCCGCCTATATAAGTCACAACGCAGCCCTCAGAGACCAGTCCAGCCGGAGAGAGCGTCGTGTCAACATCTGGGGGAAGGGAAGAGAAGAGAAGCCAAGAAGCCAAGAAGCCAAGAAGCCAAGAAGTCCGGACCTCCGCTTGCAATAGAGCTACATGAAGACAGCGGAGGGGGCCGGCCGAAGACCTGCAACACCGGGAGAAGAGGCCGGAGAGCGGAGAAGAACCAACCGGACGCCGGGAGAAGATGAAGCGGAGGGACCCCTGAAGCCGGAAGAAGACCCCCGAAGCCGGAGGAAGATCCCCCCCCCCGGAGCTGTTTAATAAAATATTTTAAAAACCTGTGTAGTGTGTTTTATTACTTACACTTTTTTCCTAGGTAAATGGGTAGGGGTACCATGTACCCCATACTCATTTACATAGGGTGGGGGGCCGGGATCTGGGGACCCCCTTATTAAAGGGGGCTCCCAGATTCCGATAAGCCCCCGCCCGCAGACCCCGACAACCAACGGCCAGGGTTGTCGGGAAGAGGCCCTTGTCCTCATCAACATGGGGACAAGGTGCTTTGGGGGGGGGCGCAGGGCGCCCCCCTCCCCCAAAGCACCCACCCCCCATGTTGAGGGCATGCGGCCTGGTACGGTTCAGGAGGGGGGGGGGGCGCTCGCTCGTCCCCACCTCCTTTCCTGACCGGCCAGGCTGCGTGCTCGGATCGGGGTCTGGTATGGATTTTAGGGGGGCCCCACGCCGTTTTTTCGGCGTAGGGGTTCCCCTTTATAATCCATACCAGACCTAAGGGCCTGGTATGCCCCGCGACGGGGCTCGCAAGGTGTCAATCTCGCCGATAAAAGCGGCAAGATTGACATCCTTTTCTAGTCCCGTCGCACCTGAGTCACGTTCAAAATGAACGGACTTGTCCGTGTGTGGGCAAGTCCGTTCATTCTGAAAGTCCGCCGGAACTCCGGCGAAAGTCCGTCGGAAAGACGGGCGGACTTAGCCCGCCGGAAAGTCCCGGCGTGTGTGGGCAAGTCCGTCCGTTTTAAAGTCCGGCGCACCTGGCGGACAAAGTCCGTCGGAAAGTGTGCCGGACCAAGTAGGATAGAAAGTCCGCTCGTGTGTACGCGGCATAAGGTCTGTTTTGTTAGTTTATAGCAGTAGTTTGTTATTTTATAAACTTCCAGCAGGCCGTGGCCATCTTAAGTGTGGGCATCTGAAGCCAGACTGTATTTCTTCCTGGATCTCATCCTTGCAGATCTCGCACATGCTCAGAGCAGCACAAGTGTAATAGGTTTCTGGTCGGGTTTCCATAGCAACGTCAGTTTCAAAGGAAGTTGCCGCCCCTTCTAAGAAGGCATTGCAAACAGGAAATGATGCGATGGGCCGCGGCCAGGGAGGGGGAAGTGAAAAATGAATGAAGCAGATATACAGTAGCTGCTGAGAAAAAAAAATAAAAAAATATCCAATTTGTTTACAGTGCACAGTTTAGTGAGGGATGCTGAAGAGTTGTAAAAGTGGGTGGAACTCCACTTTAACTAAACTTTCTTCTTCAGAACTAGCCAGGCACACAATTCTGATCATTCTTCAAACTCAATAACCAGTCTAGGGGTATGCTTTTTCTGGATGTGAACTTGAATGGTTAGTGGATAATTGTAGGATACTCCAACAACCCTTAGTAACAGCCTGAGGACACTAAGGCCCCTTTCACACGTGCGGTCCGTTTATCCGTTTTTCATCCATCTGTTGACGGATGAAAAAACGGACATCAACTCATCTCTATGGAAAAACTGATGTAAATGGATGATCACCCATTTACATCAGTTTACATCCGCATTCGTCATCATCCTTTTTTTGAAACTGATCAAAGCTCTATTTTTCTTTCTTAGCAAAACGGATCGGAGGAAAAATGGATGTAAACTGACAAATGGTCAGTTTTTCATCCGTATTTGCATTGGTAGTGGATGTTAAAAAAAAACTGATGAGCACTGATGAAAAACAGGTAATAAAACTGATGAGCACGGATGATAAACTGATGAATACTTCATCCGTTTTGATGTGACTGAACTGATAAAATGAACGGTCCGCATGTGTGAAAGGGGCCTTATTATTTTCTCCTTTTGAACTGTGAGTCAAGTCCTTGCACAAGGAAATGGTGGACTGGGCCTTGTATTAGCAAAGTGAGGAGATTAATCTTCCTCTTTGGACATCTAAGCAAAGTCCTTTCACTAAATATTGAATAGACTGAACTCTTCAGGACACCAGACACAATATCGCCTTTGAACACAGCTGAATCTATGGCACCAGAGGGGTGGCAACAGCACACAGTCTCTAAGATCTCTCACACCAGTCTGTACTCACTAATGTCCTTGGATCAGGGCTGGACCAAGGGGTGGGCAGGAGGGCCGGCTGCCCTTGATGCACCGGTTAAATGCTTATTCTGATACAAGGCATTTTGACAAGTGGTAGCATCCCCTAAGCTTGCACATAATGAAGGGAGGGAGGGAGGAAGGGGGGGGGCGGGAGCGCTGTTTTCTTTTTGCCCTGGGTGCTGAATGATCTTGTCCCAGTACTGCCTTGGACGATTGGTTGCCTCCTTCCAATATCTTCCAGACGCTTTTTCCTGGTGATACCAGACTAGATCCTCAGTTGAAAAGCCCCTCAGTCAGTTTCGTTTAGAAAATGGTGCTTTTAGAAAAATGATTCTTTGTGGACAGAGATTCCGTTAAAGAGGTTCTCTAGATGATATGTGGGACCACCCCTTCAGACACTTAGTCTCTGCAAGGGATAGACTAATACAATTCAAATTTTTACACAGAACTATTTCATTCCTGCCAGAATTGCAGCAATATACCCTTCAATCTCCCCGGAGTGTTGGAGATGTGGTTTTTCACCGGCTGATGCTAAACACATCTTCTGGGATTGCCCTCAAATTAAGACCTTCTGGGAGGGGGTGGTCTCATGCATTACAGATTTACTGAAGATCCCTATCCCAATTTCAATCAGGGTTTGTTTATTAGGCCTGGTTGAGGAGGTGGTTCCCTCAACGTTACTAAACATACTATTTTTCTACGGGAGGAAGGCTATACTATTGAAATGGAGGTCCTCCACGCCTCCTGGTATACCCTTTTGGAAGGGACTGGTGAACTCCATGCTCCCTTACTATAAAGCAACTTACCTTTCCAGGGGGTGTGAGAAAAGGTTTAATAAAGTGTGGCAGCATGGTTTAATTCAGATACTACTGCTGGATAGGTCTGTTTACTGTATCGTCCCCTGTAGTCAAAAGTTAAAATCATAACTGTTTGGAATTCTCTAAGGTCTCCCTTTTATGTTAAAGGGGATGGCTTTGAAATGGTAAATATACTCTTTGGGTTTTACAGTAATTGATGGATAAATAAATGTGCAGTACCTGGTCATTATTTCAGCCATTTGGATATATCTGTTGTATATACCCTGAGTTTTACCTTTGAGGTGTAAGGTGAATGTCCTGTCCAAAGATGGGGGTGAACTGAGTTATGCCCCGTACACACGGTCGGATTTTCCGATGGAAAATGTCCGATCGGAGCATGTTGTCGGAAATTCTGACCATGTGTGGGCTCCATCGGACATTTTCCATCGGATTTTCCGACACACAAAGTTGGACAGCAGGAGATAAAATTTTCCGACAACAAAATCCGTTGTCGGAAATTCCGATCGTGTGTACACAAATCCGACGGACAAAGTGCCACGCATGCTCAGAATAAATAAAGAGATGAAAGCTATTGGCCACTGCCCCGTTTATAGTCCCGACGTACGTGTTTTACGTCACCGCGTTTAGAACGATCGAATTTTCCGACAACTTTGTGCGACCGTGTGTAGACAAAACAAGTTTGAGCCAACATCCGTCGGAAAAAATCCTAGGATTTTGTTGTCGGAATGTCCGAACAAAGTCCGACCGTGTGTACGCCCTATTACAGGTTCTTGGGGGGAGGGGGTGGGGGGCTAGGGGATGGGCTATACACTTAGTTGCCAATATTAGGTAGACTGATCTGTAGAGTTAGAACAGACCAGTTTGGTCATGGAGCGATCTGGCAGTGTGTCAGGGTCACTCTTTTGTTAACTTTTGATGTCTTTCAATAAAAAGAATGTTTAAAAAAAAAAGAGGTTCTCTAGGAAAGACTACACGCATACAGTAAAAGATTGTCCAGCTGTCAAGCATTCACCACCCACCAAGACCATCTGTGAGCACCCAGCCTAAGATCAATAAGCAGAAAATACACGAGCAGTGACTGAGGATTTTCAATGCACATGTGTGACTTGAAAGGGTTCATTTTTTTCTTGTAAAAAAAAATATATAAATAAGCAGAACAGCCCTGTTTGTTGTTTATATGTGACTCACTTGTTCTGTGCCAAAAATTATGAAAATAATTAAAAGAACGAATTACATATTAGGTAATCAGAAAATTACATTTGCTTGGAGTGTCCCGGCTAATGGGATAGGTCACTGGCCCACAATAAGTGTGATTTATTCCGACAATTATTAATGGAGATCCCGTAAAAAAAAAACAAGAGTTACAATATTTGGTCAGCTAATCCGAGTACAAGCTTCTATTTTGCTGTATTGAACTTATTCAGAAAAATAACCTGAACAAACAACTTTACCAGAAGATGCATCATTGTTATAATGAGTCAATTACAGAATGCAATAATGAACTGAGTGAAACAGGTTATATTGAAGAAATTAGATTGGATTGTACTTCTAAGGAATAATTCCATACAAATATGTTATATTTAAAGTGCACCTGTGGGCAGACTATGGACAGCAGTAAAGACGTTCCTAACGGACCTCTGTAGCTGCAGGCTCTATGGAAAATTTCATCAGCGCAACCCAAAGCAGCCCAATTCTGCCGTTGTGAATGAGAACTAATATTAAAAACAAAAGGAAAATTGTTGCAACCTGTCTGATCGTTTCCTCTTGGTGTAACCTCAAAAGGAATTAAAAGGATTTTACACAATTTTTTTCTGCATTTATCACAGTCAGGACCAAAGAATACAATGCAAATTGTTTAGGTAAATGTTGAATATCGTTTATTGTAATATTTTTTATTGTTTAATAAGTGGAACTCCCTATTCCTTTTAACATTGCCCTGTTGTTTACAGGTCTCAAAAACTCAAGCTAATAATTACAAATGGCTGAATGAGTCAAAGTGATGCCTCCTCACCATGACTGGATTGAAGATTTTTATAGTTTTTTTTACAGATTTGGTTAGAATTAAAAATAAAAAAAAAATATAATATTATCATTATTTTTTTCTTTCTTTGCATGTTTACCAGACTGCAAAACTGAATGAGTGATTCATTCCTGCGTTCTCTGCTCAGACAGCTTTGTACGGAGCTTTCAATGCCTGCCATCCAAGGCATTTTTGGCATTTTTCATGTACATAGTTAACCAGCATTTTTTTGCTAGACAATTACAGTAAAACCTTGGATTGCGAGCATAATTCGTTCCAGAAACCTGCTTGTAATCCAAAGCACTTGTATATCAAAGCAAATTTCCCCATAAGAAATAATGGAAACTCAAATGATTCGTTCCACAACCATTTATTCATAGGTCCTTCCATTTATAGTCCATATACAAAAGATTATAGCAATGTGATAGGTTGTAAGTCCAGAAATCCAAATGCGATGAGAAAGACATCACCACTCCAGGTAGATCCACCGAGGTGAATCCTTCGCCTCCAGAGAAAAAAAAGCCCCAGGTGTTGGCTAATGCATATGCAGATAGAAATGGGTGGAAAAACTCTGGACAGCCGCACTCCGACGAAAGTTTCTACTTTTCTTCAGGACACCAGACACATAGCTATGAGTAAGTACTTAGTATAAGTGTAAAATGCGTCAGCTTCTTTCCTGTGTCACTCTGCTGTGGTTTGTACCTTGTACTTTGTGGTCCTGGTTCACAATAAAAGGCATAAAGAAACTTTTCTCGGAGTGCGGCTGTCCAGAGTTTTTCCGCCCATTTCAATGTGATAGGTTGTGTAACCATAAAATGTCCATCCACAAATGGAAGCCTCCACAAGGGGATTAGAAGCAAAATCCAGCAGGAGATAGAGAGTATAAAAGAGAAGAGAGGCGCCTATAAGTGTAGAAATATGGTTACATTTAATGAAGGTACAACATTTAGCAACTCACATGGTTGATGATTAAAACAGACACATCTAAGTATGCAGGAATCCGGGGTAAAGATGTCCATATAGACCATCCCCGCACCAGACTCTCACCACTGTCAGTCTGCAATCATGACTGAGAAGACTACCCTGCAGTAGAGTGATCTGAAAGTGAAGCTTGGAGCGCAGCATGGAGGGGATGACGTCGATGGCGGTGTGGAGGATGGTCTATGTGGACAGCTTTACCCCGGATTCCTGCATACTTAGATGTGCCTCTTTTAATCATCAACCATGTCAGTTGCTAAATGTTGTACCTTCATTAAATGCAGCCATATTGCCACACTTGGAGGCGCCTCTCTTCTCTTCTATACCCAGCTGTGACATGACACTACTTGTATATTAAGTCAAAATTTATTTAAAAATGTAGCTTGTCTTGCAAAACGCTCTCAATCCAAGGTTTTACTGTACTTAGATCCCCCAAACATTATACATTTTCAGAAAGCAGAGGTTTTGGAGAATAAAAAATAGTGGCTGTTGCAGTTTTTTATGCTGCAAAATATTTGTGCAGCCATTTATCAAATGCAAATTTTATGAAAAAAATACACTTAAATGAATTTTAGTGCACACAAACACAATATAATACCCATTTTTTGGGATAAAATATAAAAGATGATGTTGCATCGAGGAAATAGATACCAAACATGTCAAAATGTAAAATTGCACATGCTTGTGAAATGGTGATAATCTATGGTACAGTACCTAAAATTGTCCACAGACAATACTTTCAAGGGTTTACAGGTTATCAGTTATGCCCTGTACACACGGTCGGACTTTCCGACGGAATACGTGCGACCTGAGCTTGTTGTCGGAAATTCCGACCGTGTGTGGGCTCCATCTGACTTTTTCCATTGGAATTTCCGACACATAAAGTTTGAGAGCATGCTATAAAATTTTCTGACAACAAAATCCGATCCTTTAAATTCCGATCGCGTGTAGACAAATCCGACGGACAAAGTGCCACGCATGCTCAGAATAAATTAAGAGACGAAAGCTATTGGCTACTGCCCCGTTTTGTAGTCCCGACGTACGTGTTTTACGTCACCACGTTCAGAACGATAGGATTTTAAGACAACTTTGTGTGACCGTGTGTCCAGGTAAGGAGTACAAAGACAAGTGTGTCTTGCCTACAGTCAAGCATGGTGGTGGAAGTGTCATGGTCTGGGGCTGCATGAGTGCTGCCGGCACTTGGGAGCTACAGTTCATTGAGGGAACCATGAATGCCAACATGTACTGTGACATACTGAAGCAGAGCATTATCCCCTTTCTTCGGAGACTGGGCCGCAGGGCAGTATTCCAACATGATAACGACCCCAAACACACCTCCAAGATGACCACTGCCTTGCTAAAGGAGCTGAGGGTAAAGGTGATGGTCTGGCCAAGCATGACTTCAGACCAAAACCCTATTGATTATCCGTATGGCATCCTCAAACGGAGAGTGGAGGAGCGCAAGGTCTCTGACATCCACCAGCTCTGTGTTGTTGTCATGAAGGAGTAGAAGAGGATTCCAGTGGCAACCTATGAAGCTCTGGTGAATTCCATGCCCAAGAGGGTTAAGGCTCTTTGCACACCTCCCCAAATTTCCCCTCCTAGAACAATTCTTACCTCTTGCTGCCCCCCAAATGTTTTCTCTCTCAACATAAATCCCCTCCCCCCAGTCTCCTTGTGGTGCCCCTATACCTCACATGATACCACAGTGCCCAGGGCAGCTTCCCCTCCTGCCCACCCCTTGTCCTGGCCCTGGCTGCACAACAGTGCTAATTTTGACTTTAAATTTCAAATTTAGTTTTAGTTATAGTCTTTTGACTAAAATGCCATATTAGTTTTAGTTGTATTTTAGTCTTTTGACTAAAATGCCATCTGAGTTGTTTTAGTTTTAGTCTCATTTTACTCGGCTAAACTCTAATGGGTTTAGTTACATTTTAATGCATTATTTCTTTAGAACTGCCAAACATTATATACTCCTGGAGTGGAAATCCAATAATATATTTATTATTTATGGTATTAAGGTTTGAACATGCACTACAGACACAGATTTAGCCATTGTCCGTCATTCCCAAACGGACAACACGACGTTGGACAGTTGCAGGATAGGATCATGTGGTGAAAGACAGTCCCCAGCTGCATTTTATGGGACACAGGCTGCATGTATGGACGGACTCCTCTGGGGACACCTGATGGCATTTGGTGGCAGGCGACGTGGCTAGTGACACGCTCAAGGCCCCACTGATTCTGCATTATGTTTATGGCTGGGTCTCGGGGCTCTGATCCAGGTCGTGTGGTGTCAGGAGCGGTCTGAGCATCCATCTAACAATTCAGCTTTTAGCCCATCAGCTGAACGAGCAAAGGCCCTGGCTGGGTTTAAGCCATCTGCCCGACTTTGCTTGCCAGCTGGTAAGCAGGTTTTTCTTAAGGTGGCGGCACGTTTGATTTGATTTGGTTCGTCCTGGTGTTTGGTTCAATAGTTTGAACTGTTTACTGATTTATCCACGAGCAATTGTATGAACTTTCCATTTATTAGCGCAGCTTCTTTTTCCCTTTCCATATCCTTATTTGTGCTATCACACATCAAGCTACTGCTGTTTGGACTACACTTTATGATTTTGAGTTATTTGTGATTTTTTAATCTACTTCACTTAATTTTCAATGCTTAACATTTTTTTACTAAGTGTGTTTTTTTTTTTTTCCTTTTAGTTAAATAAAGGGGACAGGTTTAATTGAATCCTATCTATAGCATACACTGACCGATAGCTTTAATGGTGAGAGGGTTGGAACATAAAGCCTCCATTGCTGCCTATTCTAACCCTTTTGACTACAGAGGTAGGTCCAGTAAGGGCATTATGGCTCCTTTAATACATGAAAATGATAAAAAAATAAAAAATAAAGAGGTAGCGGGACTTTTTATATAGACACTCGGGAGCAGGAATAAAATTGATAGCTTTTATTAGAATCAAATGGTTATAGAGTTTCTGTATTCGAATAATTCAATGCATGATGCTATATATAAAACTATTCGTACAACTACTACAATTCATGGAAACCAGAAGAGAGAAACATACATACATGTTCCAACAAGGAATCAATACATAATACATAGTGTAAAAACATTTGGAGCATGGTTACATGATTAAATGGAAAAATTGGAAAACAAAGAAAAAGGGGGGGGTTTAATTGTAGGGGGAAAAAAACAAATTATTATGGAACGGCCTGGTCAGATGCATCAATGTGTACACTAGGTTGTTGTTGGCTCTACGCGTTTCAAGGTATTTAACCTATCATCAGGAGCAAGGAACCATAGTGATAATCTAAAAAATGAAGGAAAAATATTTAATTGAAAGGAAAAGGAGAAAAGGAAAAAGAAAAAAGAAGAAAAGGAAAAGGGGAAAAAAGGAGAGAAAAAGCTCAGAACAGGCAGGAAGGGTCCTCCCTGATGGACCCGAACTGCCTGTACACTTACATGTGTGGTCCACACAGTGGCGGTGCGGCCATGAAACACACAGGCCAAACCAAATATGCCACGCACGGGAGCTGAGGGGACATGCCGCAACGGGCAAAACACAGGAATGGACGATGTCCCGCAGGAATGTCATTGTAGATAGTAGTGGAACAAAAAAAACAAATCTGTAAAGGAAAAGAAAATTATGTGGCTGTGGAGTGGATGTGGGGCAAAGTGAAAAGAAATAGGTAGAGAAAGAAAGATATAGAGCAAGGGAAGGAAATAAAAGGGTTTTTAAAAAGGTTTTTTTTTGTTCCACTACTATCTATTCTACAATGACATTCCTGCGGGACGTCGTCCATTCCTGTGTTTTGCCCGTTGCGGCATGTCCCCTCAGCTCCCGTGCGTGGCATATTTGGTTTGGCCTGTGTGTTTCATGGCCGCACCGCCACTGTGTGGACCACACATGTAAGTGTACAGGCAGTTCGGGTCCATCAGGGAGGACCCTTCCTGCCTGTTCTGAGCTTTTTCTCTCCTTTTTTCCCCTTTTCCTTTTCTTCTTTTTTCTTTTTCCTTTTCTCCTTTTCCTTTCAATTAAATATTTTTCCTTCATTTTTTAGATTATCACTATGGTTCCTTGCTCCTGATGATAGGTTAAATACCTTGAAACGCGTAGAGCCAACAACAACCTAGTGTACACATTGATGCATCTGACCAGGCCGTTCCATAATAATTAGTTTTTTTCCCCCTACAATTAAAACCCCCCCTTTTTCTTTGTTTTCCAATTTTTCCATTTAATCATGTAACCATGCTCCAAATGTTTTTACACTATGTATTATGTATTGATTCCTTGTTGGAACATGTATGTATGTTTCTCTCTTCTGGTTTCAATGAATTGTAGTAGTTGTACGAATAGTTTTATATATAGCATCATGCATTGAATTATTCGAATACAGAAACTCTATAACCATTTGATTCTAATAAAAGCTATCAATTTTATTCCTGCTCCCGAGAGTCTATATAAAAAGTCCCGCTACCTCTTTATTTTTTATTTTTTTATCATTTTCATTCAACCGGGATGGAGGGGGGGACCTGAGCGGCACCCCTATTCCTCATATAAAGTCCCACTAATTCCCTCATTTTCTTCCCTATTATTATTATCCTTTAATACATATTCCAGTGAACTTGACTGTACATTTTGCTGAGGCAGTATTGATAATCTTTCCTTCTGGTGTTTCCAATTCCAAATTGCTCTTTGTGTAAAGTGTTTGCGTCCTCCTCTGGGAACAATAAGAGTGGCAGCTGTTCTGCTCGTTTCCTGCTAGCAAGAAAATCATTTCCATTTAACCTCTGCTTTTGTAATACAGGGCAAAGACAGACTGTCACCCGGTATCCAGCCACACAGAACAGGGACATGCTACAGTACCAGGAATGTCATTAAATCATATTGCAGTGTCAGGCTGGGGACAACCATGTCAAAGCTAGTCTTGTCTAAATGCAGGCAAAGCTCAATACATTCCCAATAAATACCTGCCAGGAAGCTGCAGCACAAGTCTTCTCCGGCACAGAGACACTGATGTACAAAATGATATACTGATAGATTAGAAGCCCCCTTTACCAATCAGTCAAGGCTGCTGGTAACATTGTATTCCCAAAGGTGTTATCTCTAATAGCCTTATGCCGCGTACACACGATCATTTTTCTCGTCGGAAAAAGATATGATGGCTTTTCCGACGGGATTCCGCTCAAGTTTGCCTTGCATACACATGGGTCACTCAAAAGTTCGCTGAACTTACGACCGTCAAGAACCCGGTGACGCGCAACGCTAAGACGAGCCGAGAAAATGAAGTTCAATGCTTCCAAGCATGTGTTGAATTGTTTCTGAGCATGCGTAGGAATTTTGAGCGTCCGAATTGCCACAGACGATCGCATTTTCGGATAGGAACTTTTTCCGACCGAAAAATTGAGAACATGCTCTCAATCTTTTGCTGGCTGGAATTCGGCCAGCAAAAGACCGATGGAGCGTACACACGCTCGCATTTTCCGACGAAAAGCTCTCATCAGTCTTTTGCTGACCGAAATTCCGATGGTGTGCACGCGGCATTAGAGCTTCATCTTCCAAATGTTGGTATTGTTTAAGACTGTATAATTCCCTTTATTTGCCCTAGGAGTGAGCTGAGTGATTTGAGCAAAATGAAGCTTATTGATTGATCAGCGTCAGTGGCCTTTGCTTGATAAAATAAATAATTATTTTTTCTTTATTGGATGTGTTTTTGGGGTGTATTGGGGCAGTTTATAATATTTCATTAAATGCTCTTATTCATACCTCCCAACATTTTGAGATGGGAATGAGGGACACCTACTAACAAATGTATGTAGGCATGGGGCGCGCAGGGCCGGTCCCAGGCGGGTGCACGGAGTGCAGTGCACCCAGGCGCCAGAGAGGTGGGGGCGCTGAAGCGCCAGAGTGCTCCCCTCCCTCCTCCTCCTCCCCTCCGTGTCCAGAAGTAGCTCTGTCCGCAGCAGCTCACCGCCGCGGAGCGGCCGCGCCGGCGCCGCTGTGCTTTACATTGCTAGAGCCTGTCCCCCCTCCCTCCTCCTCCTGTCAGAGGAGAGCAGCCGCCGGAGATCGGAGCGGCTGGTCTCTGTATTGAGAGAGACCAGCCGCGCAGTGACTTCGCTGTGGGGAGGGGGGGCGGCCCGTGCCTGCAGCCTGACACAGGTTCTCTCTCTCCTCCGCTGTCTCTCACTCCCGCTCGATCTGTTCTTCACCCGGGCGGCGCGGCTGCACACTGTCCTCTCTAGCTGCTGCCCGGGTGTTAATGTGTCTGTCTGTACTGATAGAGGGAGGTTTGTCCCTGGGGCGGTCTGTACTAATGGGGGGGTTGTCCTGGGGGGGCGGTCTGTACTAATGGGGGGTTGTCCTGGGGGGGCGGTCTGTACTAATGGGGGGTTGTCCTGGGGGGGCGGTCTGTACTAATGGGGGGTTGTCCTGGGGGGGCGGTCTGTACTAATGGGGGGTTGTCCTGGGGGGTCTGTACTAATGGGGGGGTTGTCCTGGGGGTCTGTACTAATGGGGGGGTTGTCCTGGGGGGTTTGTACTAATGGGGGGGTTGTCCTGGGGGGTCTGTACTAATGGGGGGGGTTGTCCTGGGGGTCTGTACTAATGGAGGAGGGGTTTGTCCTGGGGGGTCTGTACTAATGGAGGGGGGTTGTTCTGGGGGGTCTGTACTAATGGAGGGGGGGTGTTTGTCCGGGGGGTCTGTACTAATGGAGGGGGGGTCCTGGGGGGGGGTCTGTACTAATAGAGGGGGGTTTGTCCTGGTGGGGGGTCTGTACTAATGGAGGGGGGTTTGTCCTGGTGGGGGGTCTGTACTAATGAAGGCGGGATTTGTCCTGTGGGGGTCTGTACTAGTGGAGGGGGGGTTCTCCTGGGGGGTCTGTAGTAATGGAGGGGGTTTGTCCTGGGGGGTCTGTAGTAATGGAGAGGGTTTGTCCTGGGGGGTCTGTACTAATGGAGGGGGGGTTTGTCCTGGGGGGGTCTGTACTAATGGGGGGGGGGTTTGTCCTGGGGGGTCTGTACTAATGAAGGGGGGATTTGTCCTGTGGGGGTCTGTACTAGTGAAGGGGGGTTCTACTAGGGGGTCTGTACTAATGGAGGGGGTTTGTCCTGGGGGTCTGTACTAATAGAGGGGGGTTTGTCCTGGGGGTCTGTACTAATGGAGGGGGGTTGTCCTGGGGGGGTCTGTACTAATGAAGGGGGGCTTTGTCCTGGGGGGGATCTGTACTAATGGAGGGGGGGTTGTCCTGGTGGGGGTCTACTAATGGAGGGGGGGTGGTTTGTCCTGGGGGGGTCTATACTGATGAAGGGGGGTCTGTACTGAGAGAGGGGTTTATACTTAGTGGGGGTCTATACTTAGTGGAGGGAGGTCTGCACTGAGGGGCAACTAAAGTTGGTGGAAGGAGGGTGACACCATGTTATACCGCACCTGGTGACACCAACCCTAGTGACGTCACTGCAGCTGCTATACTAGTGAGCGGCACTGGCCGGCACAGCCTTCCACTATGTTTCTTTCCCCGCCTTTATATCAGCCAGGGAAAAATAGAATAGAAAAAGGAGAAGAGGATTGTGGGACATGTAGTCCCGAGGACTGGCAGCCCCACTGTAACACGGAAACTGCAGTCCACACAGCAGGCTCAGCTGAATGGGAGAGAGAGAGATACAGGAGCCTGGGAAAGCTTTCAGGGAAGTGCACCCAGGACTCCAGAGGGAGAGGGCAGTGCTCAGGGAACACCATCAGAGAGGAAACCCCACTGCCCTGCGCCACCAGGGGGAAAGCCACACAGCCTGGTGCCATCCCTGGCGGAGAAAGGAATGGAGTCATTGCCAGAATACAGATCTGGGTGCTACCCAGCGGAGTCACCACGGGCAATTCAGAGTGAGCTTACTCCTGATCAGAGGAACCATCGCTGGGTCAGGTGAGAGGGCCAATCGGCCATTATCTACTAATGTCCATAGGAACTGCAGTCTCTGACCATCTCCTGTATTATATCTGCAGTCTCTGACCTTCTCTTGTATCATGTCTGCAGTCTCTGACCATCTCCTGTATCATGTCTGCAGTCTCTGATCATCTCCTGTACTATGTCTGCAGTCTCTGATCATCTCCTGTACTATGTCTGCAGTCTCTGATCATCTCCTGTACTATGTCTGCAGTCTCTGACCATCTCCTGTATTATATCTGCAGTCTCTGACCTTCTCTTGTACAATGTCCGCAGTCTCTGACCTTCTCTTGTACAATGTCCGCAGTCTCTGACCTTCTCTTGTATCATATCTGCAGTCTCTGATCATCTCCTGTACCATGTCTGCAGTCTCTGACCATCTCCTGTACTATGTCTACAGTCTCTGACTGTCTCTTGTATCATGTCTACAGTCTCTGACCATGTCCTCTACTATGTCTGCAGTCTCTGATCATCTCCTGTACCATGTCTGCAGTCTCTGATCATCTCCTGTACCATGTCTACAGTCTCTGATCATCTCCTGTACCATGTCTGCAGTCTCTGATCATCTCCTGTACTATGTCTGCAGTCTCTGATCATCTCCTGTACCATGTCTACAGTCTCTGATCATCTCCTGCACCATGTCTGCAGTCTCTGATCATCTCCTGCACCATGTCTGCAGTCTCTGATCATCTCCTGTACTATGTCTGCAGTCTCTGACCATCTCCTGTACTATGTCTGCAGTCTCTGATCATCTCACGTACCATGTCTGCAGTCTCTGATCGTCTCCTGTACTATGTCTGCAGTCTCTGATCATCTCCTGTACCACGTCTGCAGTCTCTGATCATCTCCTTTATTATGTCTGCAGTCTCTGATCATCTCCTGTACTATGTCTGCAGTCTCTGATCATCTCCTGTATTATGTCTGCAGTCTCTGATCTTCTCCTGTACCATGTCTGCAGTCTCTGATCATCTCCTGTACCATGTCTGCAGTCTCTGATCATCTCCTGTACCATGTCTGCAGTCTCTGATCATCTCCTGTACCATGTCTGCAGTCTCTGATCATCTCCTGTACCATGTCTGCAGTCTCTGATCATCTCCTGTACTATGTCTGCAGTCTCTGATCATCTGTACTATGTCTGCAGTCTCTGACCATCTCCTGTACCATGTCTGCAGTCTCTGATCATCTCCTGTATTATGTCTGCAGTCTCTGATCATCTCCTGTATTATGTCTGCAGTCTCTGATCATCTCCTGTATTATGTCTGCAGTCTCTGATCATCTCCTGTACTATGTCTGCAGTCTCTGACCATCTGCTGTACTATGTCTGCAGTCTCTGACCATCTCCTGTACTATGTCTGCAGTCTCTGATCATCTCCTGTACCATGTCTGCAGTCTCTGATCATCTCCTGTATTATGTCTGCAGTCTCTGATCATCTCCTGTATTATGTCTGCAGTCTCTGATCATCTCCTGTACTATGTCTGCAGTCTCTGACCATCTCCTGTACTATGTCTGCAGTCTCTGATCATCTCCTGTACCATGTCTGCAGTCTCTGTCCAGCTCTTGTATTATGTCTGCAGTCTTTGACCGTATCCTGTATTATGTCTGGGGACTCTTTCTAACAGAAGCCCTCTCTGTGTGCATCAGAGAGGTTCCCCTCCAGGTCTCATTAGTGTTCTCTCTTCCTGTATTTTGTTTATTGTTAAGAGATCATGGGAGGATTTCAGGGTAACAAAGACTTCTTAGGGGAGCAGCTCTGTATTTGAGTCGTTGCCATAGAATCATTTGTAAAGGGGTGGAGTTGGTAAGATGACCCCGCCCATGTGGGGGCGCCAGAAATATTTCTGCACCCAGGCGCCGGTGACCGTAGGATCGGCCTGGGGGCGCGCCCCCTGCCACACCCCCTTAAAGGAGAATTAACCAAAAAAAAGGTTAATTAAATCCACGAGGAGTTTTTTTTACCACTACTATTCCTTTACATTGGCTTTTAAAATGTACAAATGCAGCAATTTAGAAATTGGATGAAAGGTTTAGCACTGGGAAACACTTTTTGAAACATAAAAAGTGCATTTTATATACAACTATATAGATCAGACCAAAATGAGGGACAAATGAGGTGGAATGAGGGACAGAGGGACATTGCTCCAAATCAGGGACAGTTGGGAGCTATGTCTTATTTGTTTTTTTCAGTTATTGATAGAGATTTTGAGAAGTTTAGGAGACACTAAGCTCAGTTTTTACATTGTTGTAAACTAGCTGATTATGTCTGTAGGTAGATGTGTGGTCCATGTTGGGGGCAAAGAGGAGAGGGTGGCTATGTTCACATACACAAGGTAGAAAGTACAGCCTACTTATATTTAAACATATTGTATTTATTTTATTGTATAGAAAATGTGAGTTAA
Organism: Lithobates clamitans; assembly: GCA_037952925.1. NCBI lineage: Eukaryota > Metazoa > Chordata > Amphibia > Anura > Ranidae > Lithobates > Lithobates clamitans. The sequence goes on from JBBGZY010000867.1 coordinate 400,746, forward strand.
GTGTCACTTTATGACTGGAGAGAGTAGGGTGGGTGTATGGGGGAGGATGAGTAGGAAGGGGTGGGAGGGGGGGGGGAGAAAGTGTAGCCAGGGAGTGTGGGCACCTCCAGTCAATTGGTTGCAGAATGCTAGGATACAGCTATAGTTCTAACAGGTGACAAAGTTCTTTTTTTTTGGTATTTGTCTATTGTGTACTGTCAATTTGAGTTTTTTTTTTCCTTTTTTTTTTTTGCAGTGTTTTCTTGGTGCAGCTGTACATGGTAGCCAATCAGCTTCTAACTCCAGCTTGTTCAATTAGGCTTTGACAATAAAACCTGGACGCTGATTGGTTTCTATGCAGCTGCACCAGATTTTGCACTCTCTAGTGTTAGTAAATCAACCTTATAGTGTATTTCAATTGAAAATATTGAGTGATTTTGTAGTATAGTTTGGGTTCTTGTCTATAGGTAGGTTCAGGGTCAGTGCTACCACTAGGCATACTTAGCAGCCGCCTAGGGTGTACTGCCGCCTATGGTGCCCAGCTGCTTTTTTTCCTCTGCGTCTGTGCACTCTGCAGGCAGCAGCATGTAACTAACTCAGTCTTAGACAGCTGCTCCATCTGACCGATAGTGTAATTAAAGGCACAGCACAGCACTGGAGCCTAAAGGACATGTCCCGAGTCTCCCAACAGAACGGAAGCAAACATCCCCTGCCGCTGTGCTCCTCTATGATCATCAGTGACTGACTTGTCTGTCTCTCTCAGAGACTCTCTGGTGATTGTCCCAGTACAGCCAGCTACTGCCTTACACACAATGCATCCCTTACAGCAGGGGTGCTCAACTGCTGGCCCTCTGATATGGCTCGCCACCTCCTGCTCTGGGATGGTGGGTAGAGAAGCCCAGATTGCAGGTTCCCGACTCACCATTCCCGAGCATCAGTGTGAAGAACGGAGCTGGCACTAGAGGAAGCAGAGCCGATGCTTCTTCTATAGCGCGGACTCCTGTCACATGGGCAGGGCAAAGGGGTGGAGTCAGGGGCGAAGCCATGGGGGGTGGCAAAATGAGGTTGAGCCAAGGGTGTCAGAAATCCTTGCACCTGCCCTGGGTAGGTTAAAGTAAACTTTGTCCATTCAGGGAAAAGCAATAACATTTATTGATAGCCTACCTTCCCTGCTACTGATAAGCAACTTCTCAGTATAACCCTTTTGCCTAGAAGAGCTTACACAGGGCTTAGTGCTTCATCCTGCCCTACATACACTATATTACCAAATGTATTGGGACGCCTTCCTTTACACGCACATGAACTTTAATGGCAACCCCGTCTTAGTCTGTAGGGTTCAATATTGAGTTGGCCCACCCTTTGCAGCTATAACAGCTTCAACTCTTCTGGGAAGGCCGTCCACAAGGTTTAGGAGTGTGTGTATGCGAATGTTTGACCATTCTTCCAGAAGCGCATTTGTGTGGTCAGTCTCCGCTCTAATTCATTCAGTCAAAGGTGTTCTATTGGGTTGAGGTCGGGACTCTGTGCAGGCCAGTCAAGTTTCTCCACCCCAAACTCACTCATCCATGTCTTTATGGACCTTGTGTTGGAACAGGAAGGAGCCATCCCCAAACTGTTCCCACAAAGTTAGGAGCATGAAATTGTCCAAAATGTCTTGGTATGCTGACTACTTAAGAGTTCCCTTCACTGGAACTAAGGGGCTGAGCCCAACCACTGAAAAACAACCCCACACCATAACCCCCCCTCCACCAAATGGCTTGGACCAGTGCACAAAGCAAGCAATGCGCCTCTGGAAGAATGGTCAAACATTCCCATAGACACACTCCCAAACCTTGTGGACAGCCTTCCCAGAAGAGTTGAAGCTGTTATAGCTGCAAAGGGTGGGCCAACTCAATATTGAACCCTACGGACTAAGACTGGGATGCCATTAAAGTTCATGTGCGTTTAAAGCCAGGCGTCCCAATACTGTTGGTAATATAGTGCATCAGTACTTGGTCTTGCGATTCGCTACTCTGGCACTGTACAGTCAATTTTCCTTATATAATATCTTTATTGGTTGGACCATGAACGGAACAGTAGATTAAAAATGTTTAGAAAAGCAAAAACCTCTAATAATGTACAGTATGTTTTGAGGTGGACAAATAAATTTCTTCCCACGGTATCGTCTTTCCTATATTTGTTGTGATGGGAGCAGCCACCTTGTATAAGCAAGAATAATAGGCCTGTCATATTTATCTTCTTTTCTTTCAAACTGCACAGGAAAGTGTTTCGGTACAAAGTATCAAACAGCATCATGTGGTGTTGAAGGGACAGCAAAGCAAAGAGCTTCACAGAAGATATGTCAACTTACTCATCAAGTTAGAGGAAAAAATATATGACAGTCAATGCAGTTGTAGGTGGTCATACTCAATTGGACTTGTTCTATGTTAAGATGTTTCATAGCTTCTCCAAATCATTCTTTGGTTCTAAAAAAAAAAAAAAAAAGTGGCTTGGATAAGCTACAAAACTCTTCAATATCACAGACCAGGTTCAGTTGATTGTGACGGTCAGAGAAGGCTTGCCCATAGCACAGATGAAGTACAGTGGGGAAAACAATTGAGGTATGAATAATAAAAGATAAAAAAAGATGTGACCCAGAGAGAAATCCGCCACCTCCTAAACAAGCACACACAGCCTCTTACCAGATGAAGTTGACCACCTAATAACAAGCGCTCAAACCAAGTTAGTTTACAAAGGATCCGATCCACCAACAAACTCGGCTTAAAACCTCTCCATACTGGAATGGTCAGATGGCACAAAGCAGTGAATCTACAGGATATACAGATTATACAGTGCCTTGCAAAAGTATTCATACCCCTTGAAATGTTCCACATCTTGTCATGTTACAACCAAAAACATAAATGTATTTTATTGGGATTTTATCTGATAGACCAACACAAAGTGACACATAATTGTGAAGTGGATTGAAAATGATAAATGGTTTTGCAAATGTTTTACAAATAAATATGTGAAAAGTGTGGCGTGCATTTGTATTCAGCCTCCTTTACTCTGTTACCCCTACCTAAAATCTAGTGGAACCAATCGCCTTCAGAAGTCACCTAATTAGTAAAAAGAGACCACTTGTGTGTAATTTAAATACAGCTGTTCTGTGAAGCCCTCAGAGGTTTGTTAGAGAACCCTAGTGAACAAACAGCATCACTGGGAACACACCAGACAGGTCAGGGATAAAGTTGTGGAGAAGTAGACTTGGGTCATAAAAAAATATCCCAAGCTTTGAACATCTCACGGAGCTCTGTTCAATACATCATCCGAAACTGGAAAGAGTATGGCACAACTGCAAACCTACCAAGACATGGCCGTCCACCAACACTGACAGGCCGGGCAAGGAGAGCATTAATCAGAGAAGCAGCCAGAGAAGCAGAGAAGTTACCCATGGTAACTCTGGAGGAGCTGCAGAGATCCACAGCTCAGGTGGGAGAATCTGTCCACAGGACAACTATTAGTCGTGCACTCCACAATCCTGGCTTTTATGGAAGAGTAGCAAGAAGAAAGACATTGTTGAAAGAAAGTCATAAGAAGAACCTTTTTGCAGTTTGCGAGAAGCCATGTGGGGGACACAGCAAACATGTGGAAGAAGTTGCTCCGGTCAGATGAGACCAAAATTGACCCTTTTGGCCTATAAGCAAAACACTATGTGTGGTGGAAAACTAACACTACACATCACCCTGAACCAGGGGCAGACTGACCAGTCGGTCCATTTGGATGTGTTCCGAGGGCCCGGCCGCTAAAGGGGGCCCGCCAGCGCCACCTGCTGGACCCTTTAGGGCTGGTGATAACCTTTTCGGGCCTGCACGGGCCCCAACGCTGCCTCGGAGGGCAAGGGGGAGGGCAGGCGCCGCCGGATTATGTAAAGTGGAGATCTCCTGATTACCGCTGTCATCTGATGTCCCGCCTCCTTTGATAGATGTCTCACTGGTCCAATGCCGGTACACGTGACATCTAACAAAGGTGGTGGGACACCCGATGACAGCGGTCGCCAGGTGTCAAAGCGGAAGTTACCCATGCATCCTCCATGCACTGAACAGGCTGCATGGAGGGGGCATTCTGGTGAGGCTGCATGGAGGGGGCATCCTGGTGAGGCTACATGGAGGGGGCATTCTGGTGAGGCTGCATGGAGGGGGCACTCTGGTGAGGCTGCATGGAGGGGGCACTCTGGTGAGGCTGCAGGGAGGGGGCACTCTGGTGAGGCTGCAGGGAGGGGGCACTCTGGTGAGGCTGCAGGGAGGGGGCACTCTGGTGAGGCTGCATGGAGGGGGCACTCTGGTGAGGCTGCATGGAGGGGGCACTCTGGTGAGGCTGCATGGAGGGGGCACTCTGGTGAGGCTGCAGGGAGGGGGCACTCTGGTGAGGCTGCATGGAGGGGGCACTCTGGTGAGGCTGCATGGAGGGGGCACTCTGGTGAGGCTGAATGGAGGGGCACACTGATAAAGCTGTATTGAGGGGCACTGGTGAGGCTGCATTAAGGGGCACTGGTGTGGCTGCATTAAGGGGTACTGGTGAGGCTGCATTAAGGGGCAATGGTGAGGCTGCATTAATAGGCACTGGTGAGGCTGCATTGATGGGCACTGATCAGGCTGCACTGATGGGCACTAATCCGGCTGCATTGATGGGCCCTGATCAGGCTGCATTCATGGGCACTGATCAGGCTGCATTCATGGGCACTGGTGAAGCTGCATTCATGGGCACTGGTGAGGCTGCACTGATTGGCACTGGTGAGGTTGCATTGAGAGGCACTGGTGAGGCTTCACTGATGGGTACTAATGAGGGCTTTTTCTAACATAGACTCTCAAATGGGCACAGAGAGGACCCTCACACGCAGACAATGTCATTATGTGTTGCACCACGTGTCTCCGCGCATAGGGCGTGCTGCAAACCTTCTAGATCTACCGTCCCAGATAGGGCAAAGGTGACCACTTCCCTCCAAGTACCTCCCTCACCTCAGCAAACAGCGCCCAAAATGGTGGAAGAGCAGAGGACACACCAGCCAGCCAGGGTACCAGCCAGCCACCCATCCACAGCAGGGCCAGGGTGCCAGCCAACCACCCACAGTGACCCACCCACAGCAGGGCCAAGGTGCGTGCCAGCCAACCACCCACGGTCATCCACTCACAGCAAGGCCAGGGTGCCAGCCACCCACCCACGGTGACCCACCCATAGCAGGGCAGGGTGCCAGCTAGCTAGCCACCCACGGTGACCCACCCACACCAGGGAGCCAGCCAACCACAGAGGATGTGGGAACCAGCTAGCCACAGAGGATGCGGGAACCAGCCACAGCTACAGTACCCATAGTTAAGGTAAGAGGAGCTCTACACAGTACCAATTTTATTTCTATTTTGTGAGAGGTTGGGGCAGGGGTGAGAGTCATGGCACAAGGAGGGGGTCCTGGGAGGACCAGGGTGAATGAAGGTTTTCACTATACACTATGTTGGAAAAATGCCCCCCTCCAGACTCTCTAATGGACACTGTTAGAGAGAGACCCCCTCCATGTCCCATAAAAAAAAGGCAGAAGTTGTACTTTGTGCAAAACATAAAAGCCCAAAAAAACCAAAAAGATTTGCAGCTGTAATTGCAGTGAAAGGGGGTTCTACAAAGTATTGACTCAGGGGGGCTGAATACAAATGTACCCCACACTTTTCACATATTTATTTGTAAAAAGTGTTAAAAACCATTTATCATTTTTCTTCCACTTCACAATTATGTGTCACATAAAATCCCAATAAAATCCATTTACATGTTTGGTTGTAACATGACAAAATGTGGAAAATTTCAAAGAGTATGAATACTTTTTCAAGGCACTGTATAGCACACTCCATGCGGTCAGTAGTCCTCTGTACTCTCTGTTCTTCCAGGGTCTCTCCTCGTGGGTGGGGTATGGAGAGACCCTGGAAGAGACCCCGCAGACAATGCTGACAGGGGAATCCCTCCTGCGGAGGATTTGGAGGGGGGGGGGTGAGTAGGGGGGGCAGGGTCTTGGTGGGTAAATCCTCCGGGAGAAGACAGTGATTTTTTCTAGTGGCTATAGCATCTCGCAAGCTGGAGAATCCGGCAGGCTGGTTGCACCAAAGTTGATCAATCGACCAATCAGCTTGGTACATTCAGCCTGCCCATTAATGGTTCATCCCCGTATAGCTGGCCTTACTCATCAAGTCAGAGGAAAAAATATATGACAGCCAATATAGTAGGCTTACCAATCCAGCGCCGGTCTTCTTCCAGGCTGAATGACCCTCAGTATCATTTAACCCACCTCCTGTGGTCCCAAGGCGTCAAGGAACCACCCTCTGTCAGGGCTCAGTGGAGAATTCTGCAGGGGGCAGGGGCTGGCGGGTAAAGCCTCCGGGAGAAGACAGTGATTATTGCTAGTGGCTATAGCGTCTCGCAAGCTGGAGAAACCGGCAGGCTGGTTGTACCAAAGTTGATCAATCGACCAATCAGCTTGGTACATTCAGCCTGCCCATTAATGGTTCATCCCCGTATAGCCGGCCTTACTCATCAAGTCAGAGGAAAAAAATATATGACAGCCAATATAGTAGGCTTACCAATCCAGCGCTGGTCCTCTTCCAGGCTGAATGACCCTCAGTATCATTTAACCCACCTCCTGTGGTTCCAAGGCGTCAAGGAACCACCCTCTGTCAGGGCTCAGTGGAGAATTCTGCAGCACTACATCTTCAGAATTTAGGATCCGCCTACTGTTGAATAAGGAAGAGGAAAAAAGAGGACCTGTAATACCCCTAGACTGAATACAACTGCAGAAAAACTATGCATATATATATTTTTTAAGTTCATGGGGTATTTTAAGGGGCGAAAAAAAAGAAGCCATCAAAGAGTTGGGCTTTGAGACTGATATACTAAAATACTTTCTGAGCAGGCTTTTCTACATAGAGGAGCTCTTATTTAAACAGACGCCTGTGTATGAGTCATACTTTAATACTCTATTAAATATTGTTAAACTGAAACAGGCTGAACACTTTAATTTAATTAACGGCTTGAACACATTGATGTAAAATCCCCCTACAGATTTCTGTGCACAACTGTACAACGCATGGCGTTCTAAATTATTCTGCTGATCCCTTTTAATTTATTCATTACGAGAAGCTGTTTTGTGTCATTTCTGTTTTATGAGCTGTGTAAAAATATATGTTAATCTATACATGTAACTTCAAGCGCCTTCATCCTAATGAGTGTTTACCCCAAGCAATTATTGACTGTTGTCACCAAATAGCCGAATGCTTTTGGTATGTTCTGTTCTTTCTCCTGCTATTCAATGTCCATTATAATATTTCAGCCCGAGACATTTAATAGTCCTGTACTGCTGTATATCATACTTTTCAACTGATTTTAAACCCTCTTTAATCACATTTATTCATTTCCCTCTTCCCCCCTCCTGTTTATAATTGTACTTTATGCAGCACTACCTGCGCGACTGTCCATTTAAGTAAGCCACCCTATAGGGCAGGGGATATGCAATTAGCAGACCTCCAGCTGTTGCAAAACTACAAGTCCCATCATGTCTCTGCCTCTGGGTGTCATGCTTGTGGCTGTCAGTCTTGCTATGCCTCATGGGACTTGTAGTTCCGAAAGATCTGGATGTCCGCTAATTGCATATCCCTGCTATAGGGACTCTTGTCATTGTCTGTAGAAGTAGGGGAACTGCTGCAGTTAGATCTGGGTTACTGTAGATATCCCTAGAGTGCACTCTAGCAGTATAGTGTACTAGTGACAGGAAACTTATTGCAACACTATTTACCCTTGCTGTTAATGTGATTTGTGCCATTGTTCATGCTGATTAGCAGGTTACTGGGTAAATAACTATTAAACTATATTGAGCTCTATACCGAACATATTTAAATGGACTGCATCTTGGGTCAAGCAGAGCCTGTTTAGGGCCCTGGTTCCCACGCTTGGCCCACATTTTGCATAGGGGTAGCATAGAGACAGGTGACCTGTCAGAGCCTAGACTTGAACCTGGAACCTCTGCTGTGTCTGTTGATGACTCTTCTCACTGAGCTATCTGAAATGCTGGACAGCACCCTGTCTGATAATGAGGAGTACTCGGAATGGTCAGGGGTGGGTAGTGGGGTCCCCCAGGGTTCTGTGCTGGGACCAATCCTATTTAATTTGTTCATAAACGACCTGGAGGATGGGGTAAACAGTTCAATCTCTGTATTTGCGGATGATACTAAGCTAAGCCGGGCAATAACTTCTCCGCAGGATGTGGAAACCTTGCAAAAAGATCTGAACAAATTAATGGGGTGAGCAACTACATGGCAAATGAGGTTTAATGTAGAAAAATGTAAAATAATAGATTTGGGTGGCAAAAATATGAATGCAATCTACTCACTGGTGGGAGAACCTCTGGGAGAATCTAGGATGGAAAAGGACCTGGGGGTCCTAGTAGATGATAGGCTCAGCAATGGCATGCAATGCCAAGCTGCTGCTAACAAAGCAAACAGAATATTGGCATTAAAAAGGGGATCAACTCCAGAGATAAAATGATAATTCTCCCGCTCTACAAGACTCTGGTCTGGCCGCACCTGGAGTATGCTGTCCAGTTCTGGGCACCAGTCTTTAGGAAGGATGTACTGGAAATGGAGTGAGTGCAAAGAAGGGCAACAAAGCTAATAAAGGGTCTGGAGGATCTTAGTTATGAGGAAAGGTTGCGAGCACTGAACTTATTCTCTCTGGAGAAGAGACACTTGAGAGGGGATATGATTTCAATTTACAAATACCATACTGGTGACCCCACAATAGGGATAAAACTTTTTGCGGAAGGGAGTTTACCAAGACACGTGGCCACTCATTAAAATGAGAAGAAAAGAGGTTTAACCTTAAACTACGTAGAGGGTTCTTTACTGTAAGAGCGGCAAGGATGTGGAATTCCCTTCCACAGGCTGTGGTCTCAGCAGGGAGCATCGATAGTTTTAAAAAACTATTAGATAAGCACCTGAATGACCGCAACATACAGGGATATACAATGTAATACTGACACATAATCACACACATAGGTTGGACTTAATGGACTTGTGTCTTTTTTCAACCTCACCTACTATGTAACTATGATGCATTAGACAACCCTGCCTTGTGCCTTGACTTCTACTGAACCTTGAACTTTTTGCTACTTCCATGAACTTCCTGATTCAAACCACGTCTCTGTACTTCCTGTTTGCCAGATTATTGGGCGCTCTTCAGCCAGTATCTCGCTCTTGTCTTCCCTGCTGCCATCCATATTGTGCTACTACTCGTTATTGACCCTTGGCTTGTTTCTTGACTACGCTTCTGCCTGATTCCAACCTGCAACTACTTCTTACTGAACTTTGGTTTGTTTTACTTACTATGTTTCTGTTTGATCCTTACCTGCTTATCCGCTTCTTGACCCCGGTTTGTTCACCTCCTGGTGGGGCGATCCTGAGGACTGCAACCTGGTACTAACATACAGCCAAATCTATCTCCACCATCAGGAGCTCTGGTGAACACTGGTTGTTACTTAGACTTCACACCTCAGATGAGCCTGTGTCAGCCATGAAGGTAACTGCCTGTGTACCTGTCCTGCTGGTCGGTGGTAGTCCCACTATTGCTATAGCAACTGGTCTTCGAGCCTGACCCCTGTTCGTGACACTACCAGTCTGACAGGGACAGTGATTAGCATCAGGAACAGGTTTCAGATGAGTAATGAAAGGATAGGGACAGGTCATCCTTCTTACCAGGAGGGAGGGAGGGACAGGAGCAAGCGGGGATCACAAACGGACCCACTGAGATGTTGCCAGGGGAGGGGGGGCGAAGTAAGAGAGGAACCTAGCCCACTCCTCCAGCCACTCTGTACTTGTTTAGAGTGGTGGGGGTGGGAGATGAGCAGGAAGAGCGGACGCACACCTGGCAGAGCACCCGGCTACAATTAAACATTTTTTTTTTTCCATAAAATACCCTTTTAAGTAGGACCCAGGTTGGCCCTTTTGGCTTTCTCGTCTAAGTGATATTGATGTACACCCTTTGCCCAAAACTTCCTGGGATACTCACCTCATGCATGCCAGGAGGCTTCAAGTCAATCACCACAACAATGTGCATGCCCAGCTACACATCTTTGGTGGGCCGGCTACAGGTACTCAGAGGAGTCAGCCAGCCCCTGATGACATAAAAGATGACACAAAAAGAAAAAAGGGTGGCGCAAGACCCAGTATGCACCAGTAGAGATAACACCGGACAATGCTGGATTCACTGGGCATCTAAGTATGTTTTTTGAGGACAACTTAGAAGTCAAGATAAGAAGAGAAGAAAAAAAATGTAATGGAGGAGGGAAGTTCTTTAACGTTTTTGCCGCCACCAATTTATGTCACATGTCAGCAACAGCGGGAGGTTGTACACAAACTCATCTACCTATAAAAATCTGTCAACTCTTTCTCCGGGGAAGCTCCCTCCTCATTCATAGCCAGTGAGCCAATGAGGAGAGAGAGGGGGCAGAGCTGAGCCGCTTCGCTGTGTGCGAATGGACACACAGAGCAGCAGCTCGGAATCAAGCCTTCTTGGGTGCCCCAATAGCAAGCTATTTGCTCTGGGGGCACTTGGCAGGAGGGAGGGGCCAGGAGCTCCAGCGGGGAACCCGAGAAGAGGAGGATCAGTATAACGTTTGTTATTTTAAAAAAAAAACCTTGCCTTTAATATCACTTGAAGGAAAATCTCCCCAATGATACGCAGCTGGAAAAAAAAATTAACAGGAGTTATACATTTTGCTTTTAGTTCTACTTTAGGCGTTGTTCACATTTGTGTGGCCGCGGGTTCGTGCCTGGTGTCCGGTACATGTTTGTTTACCGGTTCAGGTGCGATTTTTGCCTGATTCGCACTTGAACTGGACCCAAACACGCACAGGACCCTGTTGCAATCTGCAATCCCCGGACCTGTGAGAACCAGCTTCATTGAGTTCACATCACATCACATGTCATGCAAATTGGATGCGGGGGAAACCCGCATTCAATTCACACATATGTGAACCCAGCCGAAAAGTCCACTGCACACCCATCTAAGACTACCCTGTTCACAGGGTGACAACGCTGCCGTGCAATTTCACTACCAAACAAATAGCATTGTCACCCTATTACAGGAAGTGAACAAAAATATCAGATCTGCTGGCAAGATCAACAGGTAATGAAACAATTTTGAATGGGAGACTCAAAAAAAAAAAAAAAAAACTGATGTGTTAATGCTGTGGCATACTGCATTGTATTTGTCGTCTTTGATTTTTCTTATAATTCTACTTTAAAATTCTGCTATAATCCACAAAAACATGTCATTTTCCAAGCCTTCATTACACATGAAATAATATTTATCTAATTCACATGGAAGTACACAGGGATTCCTCATAACATATTAATAAGTCTCCAACTTCCTGTCTCTTTTTGATATTCTAATCTATACTCCTTTAAGATCTATTACTGTAAAGCTATCAAAGGGGAAGCTGCAGGGCATCAATGAATATATAACCACCTCTAACCTAAAGGTTCAGCCACATGATCATATTATGGTTCCACATAAGGATTCCATTGCATCTCTTCCCGTTCTCGCTAATTAGCATCTCTGAGAATAATCTGTAGGAAGAGACAAAATACCTGCTGATTACCACCACTAATGCCCGCCGAGACTAGAGAGACACATGACTCATTCCAGGAACATCAAGGATATTGGGAGTGACTGACATCCAAGTAGACAAATTAACTAAGAGAACGTTATAGGTCTTCAAATAATCATGACCGCTAATTGCTCTGGGGGCCATTAAATAACCAAGAAGGTTAATTGCTGTGCCATTTGGGCTATAAGTCTAAAAATTAAAGGTGAAACCCAGGGATAAAAAACCTTTACCTTTCCAGTGGGTTCCTGTTTACCGCCATAAGGGTTAACCTTCTCGTTATGCCTAGGGAATGATGAACATAGTGATAGCCTTACTTTATTCCTTGCTCCTCTTGCAGCTGATGCACTCCTATGGTGTCTGATGTTCCAGGCGCTGTGGACCTCCTGTACTATGCAGGGCTGCTGGTCCTGCATTGTAAAGGATGACGCCAGCGAGTTTTGACTGGTGAGGCAGTAAAGAAAAAAGGGCTTCTGTGTACTGGTTGCAAGAAGAAGTGGAAACCAATAGGAGCAAGGAGTAAAGTATGTATTTCACCTTATTCATCATCCCCCTAGGCAAAACCCTTACAGTCAGGAGGGAGACCCATAGCAAGGGAAAATGTTTATTGTCCCAATGAGTTCCGCCCATAAATTGATTCAGTGCATCTAAAATCAATCAAGTTAGTCAATCAGTGTATTAACCTATATATGAAACTCCTCAGTGCATAGAAATTCATAAATCCTATAAATATACATACATCTGTTGAAAAAAAATATATATACATAAGTATGATTTGCTGTTTTGGGATCTATGTATCTATCTATCTATCGCTATATCTATATCTATATACATATATATCTATATCTATATATATATATATATATATATATATATATATATATATATATATATACACACACACACAGTATCTCACAAAAGTGTGTACACCCCTCACATTTTTGTAAATATTTTATTCTATCTTTTCATGTGACAACACTGAAGAAATGACACTTTGCTACAATGTAAAGTAGTGAGTGTACAGCTTGTATAACAGTGTAAATTTGCTGTCCCCTCAAAATAACTCAACACACAGCCATTAATGTCTAAACTGCTGGCAACACAAGTGAGTACACCCCTAAGTGAAAATGTCCAAATTGGGCCCAAAGTGTCAATATTTTGTGTGGCCACCATTATTTTCCAGCACTGCCTTAACTCTCTTGGGCATGGAGTTCACCAGAGCTTCACAGGTTGCCACTGGAGTCCTCTTCCCCTCCTCCATGATGACATCCGGAGCAGGTGGATGTTGGAGACCTTGCGCTCCTCCACCTTCCATTTGAAGATGTCCCACAGATGCTCAATAGGGTTTAGGTCTGGAGACATGCTTGGCCAGTCCATCACCTTTACCCTCAGCTTCTTTAGCAATGCAGTGGTCATCTTGGAGATGTGTTTGGGGTCGTTATCATGTTGGAATACTGTCCTGCATCCCAGTCTCCAAAGGGAGGGGATCATGTTCTGCTTCAGTATGTCACAGAACATGTTGGCATTCATGGTTCCCTCAATAAAATGTAGCTCCCCAGTGCCGGCAGCACTCATGCAGCCCCAGACCATGACACTCCCACCACCATGCTTCACTGTAGGCAAGACACACTTGTCTTTGTACTCCTCACCTGGTTGCCACCACACACGCTCTACACCATCTGAACCAAATAAGTTTATTGTGGTCTCATCAGACCACAGGACATGGTTCCAGTAATCCATGTCCTTAGTCTGCTTGTCTTCAGCAAACTGTTTTCAGGCTTTCTTGTGCATCATCTTTAGAAGAGGCTTCCTTCTGGGATGACATGCAGACCAATTTGATGCAGTGTGCGGCATATGGTCTGAGCACTGACAGGTTGACCCCCCCACCCCTATAACCTCTGCAGCAATGCTGGCAGCACTCATACATCTATTCCCCAAAGACAACCTCTGGATGTGACGATGAGCACGTGCACTCAACTTCTTTGGTCGACCATGGCGAGGCCTGTTCTGAGTGGAACCTGTCCTGTTAAACCGCTGTATGATCTTGGCCACCGTGCCACAGCTCAGTTTCAGGGTCTTGGCAATCTTCTTATAGCCTAGGCCATCTTTATGTAGAGTAACAATTCTTTTTTTCAGATCCTCAGAGAGTTCTTTGTCATGAGGTGCCATGTTGAACTTCCAGTGACCAGTATGAGAGAGTGAGAGCGATAACACCAAATTTAACACACCTGCTCCCCATTCACACCTGAGACCTTGTAAAACTGACAAGTCACATGACAACAGGGAGGAAAATGGCTAATCCCAGGACATCCTGCTCTCTAGCTCCCTTGTTACCTCCTCCCATGCTCGCCTTCAGGACTTATCCAGAGCCTCTCCCATCCTCTGGAACTCCCTGCCCCAGTATGTCCGATCAGCCCCTACCCTGTCCACCTTTAGGAGATCCCTGAAAACTCATTTATTCAGGGAAGCCTATTCCACACCCACATAACTGTCCCTGAGCCACCCCCATCAAATCATTCTCTGCAGCTATTACCTTTTGTACCACCACCCCCTCCCTTTAGAATGTAAGCTCTATGAGCAGGGACCTCCTGTACCTTCTGTATTGAACTGTATTGTAATTGTGTTGTCTCCCCTATACATTGTAAAGTGCTGCGTAAACTGTTGGTGCTATATAAATTGTGTATAATAATAATTATAATAATAATTGAGCCCAATTTGTATATTTTTACTTAGTGGTGTACTCTCCTTTGTTGCCAGTGGTTTAGACATTAATGGCTGTGTGTTGAGTTATTTTGAGGGGACAGCAAATTTACACTGTTATATAAGCTGTACACTCACTACTTTACATTGTAGCCAAGTGTCATTTCTTCAGTGTTGTCACATGAAAAGATAGAATAAAATATTTACAAAAATGTGAGGGGTGTACTCACTGTTGTGAGATACTGTATATATATATATATATATATATATATATATATATATATACTCACTGGCCACTTTATAAGGTACATCTGTTCAATTGCTTGGTAACACAAATTGCTAAGCAGCCAATCACATGGCAGCAACTCAATGCATTTAGGCATCTAGATGTGGTGAAGACGACTTGCTGAAGTTCAAACCGAGCATCAGAATGGGGAAGAAAAAGGAGTTAAGTTACTTTGAACTTGACATGGTTGTTGGTGCCAGACTGGCTGGTCTGAGTATTAAAAAAAACTGCTGATGTACTGGGATTTTCACACACAACCATCCCTCAGGTTTACAGAGAATGGTCCAAAAAAGAGTAAATAACCAGTGAGTGGCAGTTGTGTGGAGGAAAATGCCTTGTTGATATCAGAGGTCAGAGGAGAATGGGCAGACTGGTTTGAGGTGATAGAAGGGAAACAGTAACTCAAATAGCCACTCGTTACAACCAAGGAATGCAGAATACCATCTCTGAATGCACAGCACATCAAACCTTAAAGCAAATGGGCTACAGCAGCAGAAGACCACACTGGGTGTCACTTCTGTTAGCTAAGAACAGGAGACTGAGGCTACAATTCGCACAGATCACCAAAATTGGACAATAGAAGACTGGAAAAATGTTGCCTGGTCTCGATTTCAGCTGCAACATTCAGATGATGGGGTCAGAATTTAGTGTAAACATGAAAGCATGGATCCATCCTGCCTTGTATCAACGGTTCAGGCTGGTGGTGATGGTGTAATAGCGTGGGGGATATTTTCTTGGAACGCTTTGGGCCCCTTAGTACCAACTGAGCATTGTTTAAACCCCACGGCCTACCTGAGTATTGTTGCTGACCATGTCCATCCCTTTATGACTACCGTGTCCCCATCTTCTGATGGCTCCTTCCAGCAGGATAATGCACCATGTCACAAAGCTCCAATCATCTCACCACTGGTTTCTTGAACATGACAATGAGGTCCCTGTACTCCAATGGCCTCCACAGCCACCAGATCTCAATCCGATAGAGCACCTTTGGGATGTGGTGGAATGGGAGATTCGCATCATGGATGTGCAGCCGACAAATCTGCAGCAACTGCGTGATGCTATCATGTCAATAGGGACCAAAATCTCTGAGGAATGTTTCCAACACCTTGTTGAACCTATACCACAAAGAAGGAAGGCAATTCTGAAGGTAAAAGGGGGTCCAACCCGGTACTAGCAAGGTGTAGCTAATAAAGTGGCTGGTGAGTGTATACACAAATATGTTAGATCTGATTCCCAAATAAGGACACATGAAATAAAAGAATATTGCGTGCATTATATTGTTTGTTGGGCTACATTTCTAGAAATGATCACTAAATTATCATTAGAGTGGTGAGTACAGCTTCTATAAGTAATGTATGTATTAAAATTGATACAATGTAACAGCTGAGTACGGAGTGGTGAAATATTCAGACATTCCCGTCATAATATTTTGTGGCTAGTGTAGCCTTTGAAAAGTCAATAGTCAATCAATAGTCATTTTCCTCTGCCATAAATCAAATTTAACCATTAAAGATCGAGTTAAGTTGGCCTAAAGGGGACAAAAGCCCACTATAAAAATAATTAGGTAAAAGCATCCTTACGTAGTAACACCATGCCTTTGATTCATCTCATATTGTCATTTAGGATGTTTCTAAATAGTATTTATGACAGAATTGCTCAGTGATGCTGTACCAGCATTTTATGCGTTATTTGCGCACAGTGGTATGGGGCCTGACCACCACCACCACCATCACCATCACCACCATCATCCCCACCATCACCACCACCATCACCACCATCACCATCATCACCATCACTACCACCACCACCTCCATCACCATCATCACCACCATCACCACCATCACCACCATCACCACCATCATCACCATCATCACCATCACCACTACCACCATCACCACCATCATCATCACCACCATTATCACCACCACCACCACTATCACCACCATCACCACCACCATCACCATCACCACCACCATCACCACCACCATCACCACCACCACCACCATCACCACCATCACCATCACCACCATCATCACCATAACCACAACCATCACCACCATAACCATCACCACCATCATCACCACCATCACCACCATCACCACCACCACCATAACCATCACCACCATCATCACCACCATCACCATTATCACCACCATCACCACCATCACCATCACCACCACCACCACCATCACCATCACCACCATCATCCCCACCATCACCACCACCATCACCACCATCACCATCATCACCATCACTACCACCACCACCTCCATCACCATCATCACCACCATCACCACCATCACCACCATCACCACCATCATCACCATCATCATCACCATCACCACCACCACCATCACCACCATCACCACCATCACCACCATCATCATCACCACCACCATCACCACCACCACCACTATCACCACCATCACCACCACCATCACCATCATCACCACCATCACCATCACCACCACCATCACCACCACCATCACCACCACCACCACCATCACCACCATCACCATCACCACCATCATCACCATAACCACAACCATCACCACCATAACCATCACCACCATCATCACCACCATCACCACCATCACCACCACCACCATAACCATCACCACCATCATCACCACCATCACCATTATCACCACCACCACCATCACCACCATCACCACCATCACCATCACCACCACCACCACCATCACCACCACCACCACCATCACCACCAGCACCATCACCACCATCATCACCACCATCACCATTATCAGCACCACCACCACCATCACCACCACCACAATCACCACCATCACCACCATCACCATCATCACCATCATCACCACCATCACCACCATAACCATCACCACCATAATCACCACCATCACCACCACCACCATCACCATCACCACCACCACCACCACCACCATCACCACCATCACCACGACCAAACACACAAACAATGCAAGGGTATAATGGTTGTTAAGTCTAAAGCTGGCCATAGATGGATTTTTTTTGATCAACCACCTGAACCACAAGAAACAAAAATAACAATGGAATTACCCATCTACTGTACATATTCAAGGTGGATGAAGAAATCCTTCGCTAATGTATTCTGACAGCAAGGACTTCTCCACTGATCAAACTAAAATTTTCCAACTTTCTCATGTGTCAGACATGAATGGAGCCAATACCTGCACAAGCACCAGGGTATATTTACCTGGAAGTGTTACATTTACACATTACTACAACCACCATCTACATTGTTGTGTGATGTATTCACAATAAACACAGCTAACGCTTTTTAAACTTTTTTTCATTTTTGTATGTATTATATCGTCCCCAATATAATACATACATTTTTCAATGTTGTTCTAATAAAATATTGTGCTTTTAGATGAGTTTTGTATGTCCGCGTTAATGGTGCACAAAGTCCAGTTCCAGGGTGTATAACACATGGTCATCTTCTGAAGGAAAAGGAGGATAGCCTTGAACTTCCGGGAGCAAGGCCACTGACAGGGACAAGGTACTTGTGGTCCACCCAGCTGAAACTAGGCAGACTTCATTCTTCGGGCCACCTATAGAGGAGGCAAGGTTCTACCCAAGTACAAGTTGGAGCTCTCAAAGGGAGACTTCATGGGAAGGGAAGAACCTAACCATAAGGCTGCCTGTCCTGTGTGTTCCTACCCCATAGGGTGACCGCAGTCTCAACAGATATAAGTCATTTTCCATTATTTTTTTTCCAATGATTGAACTGTTATTGAGCCATTTTTTTTCTTTTTGAACTAATTACGTACACTATAAGGCAGGAGCGTACCTAAGGCATTTGCGACCTGGGCCCATGCGTGCACCCCCCTGTACGCCTGGATAGGAGGAGCGGTGGGGGCAGCTGCATATAGAGGAATCGATTTCTCAATTTTCCTCCCGCAGCTGCTGAATGCCCACTTCTCCTCCTCTCCCTCCTTAAGCGGCTGCTGGAGAAAAATGGAGAGATCAAATGCTTTATATGCAGCCGCCCCACTGCTCTTTCTAGCCAGCTTCCTTCTGCTGCCCCCCTTGTGCTCTCCAGCCCCATCCTCCCCAATCCCCCACAGCAGCCAGGTTCCCCCCTCCCCTCTTCTGCCGGCTACTGTGGGGGATTTGTCAAGATGGAGAATGGGGAAGGGGACAGTAAATGTGTAATTTACTGGTCCCTTCCTTTTCTGAATGGAGAGTCAGTGGAGAGTTTGCTACAGTTTGTGAATGAACAGGAGGCTGTATACAGAGCTATTTCTGTCCATCCATTCAGTGCAGTTGAGACTGCAGAGAAGGAGATTGAGGGCTGTGTCCTAAATTTCCTTTCTCTGTTTCAAAGGTGTAACATCAGAGGTCTGTTGAGACCCTCCAATGGGGCTCCTAAAAAAATTGTAAAAAGTATTAAAAAAGATATTGTAAGAAAAAAAAAAAAAAAAAGGTAAAAAGGTAACAAAATTATAAAAAAAATAAAACAACAAAAAAAAAAAAAATACTGATACCAGTGGCAGAACTACCGGGGTCACAAAGATCGCACTTGAGGCTGTGCCCTGGCATTCCGCAACAAGGCTCGGAGCGAAGGGCCCCAGCCTGGGGTCAGGGGAGCCCTTCATGATTTCTTGCACCCGGGCCCTGAAGGTTCTAGTTACGCCACAACTATAAGGGCTCTCCCACCTCCCTCTTCTTTTTTCAGTGGACATCATGAGCTGTCCCAGAGATCACTGGCCAGCCCTTTAGGACTGAATGCCTTGGCCTTCCTGGGGAGGAAGTGGCTAGATCATGCTGTACATTCTGTAGCCAGGAAAGGAGGTGGGCTCTATATAACTTGTTGCAGCTTCTAATGCATATTATATGATGCTCACAGTGTGCAGTGAAATCAAAATAAACAATTTTAGTACAGGACAGGAACTTGTACAACTGGACAAGATTGAAGGTAAGGGTGGAGTTCAGCTTTAGCATTTGGTCAATGGGAAAAAAATATTATAATAATGAAAATAATAATATAAAGGAAGACAGATACAATAGTCAACATCATAAAGCAATAAAAAAAAAAACATACAGTTCTCCGCAGCCAACCACTAATCTGGCTTTTTTCATCTATTGGCAGTGTTCTACATGTACAGAGTTCCCGCAGAGATCCTCGTCATCTATAATGTATCTTACAGAACTGTCTTGTGAAGTTTTTGTTACTGATGAAAAGAAATCTTTTTGGATGTAATTGGGCATTTATGAAACATTTTCTTGAAGTGCTACACTTGGCAGCCTATTGATGATGGACATTTTACATAATCATTGTCACATCATGAATATACCGTGCTGAGAAATGATATTACAGAAGTCATGTGTATATAAAGTTAGTCAAGTAAAGTGAAGTCAGGGTTACTGCTTGAGCCTCTCTCTTATTTTCCAAGTAAAGTACCAAAAGTGTATATTAATGCTGTAAGAGAACTCCACCAGTGTTTGATTGAAAAATAAAATAGATTTCTGAGGCCACATGCACACTGGGTGTTTAGCCCTGGTGCTTGACCCTCTGGAGTGTGCAGAAGGCACCGGTTCCAGGTCTGAACCTGAAACCTCTGCTGTGTCTGGGGATGTCTCTTCTTGTTGAGCCACTTGAGATGCTGGACATCATCCTATCTGATCTATTGGACAATCCTGCTTTGTGCCTTGTTTCTGCTGAACGTTGAACTCCTTGCTCCTCCCATGAACTTCCTATTTAAGCCACACTTTTACACTTCCTGTTTGCCAGATTATTGTGCTCTCTCCAGCCAATATAGAACTTTCTTTATTCCTGCTGCTGTCCGTATCTCCGCTACCACTCGTTATCTACCTTTGGCTTGTTCCTTCTGCCTAATCCCAACCTGCAACCACTTTTTACTGATCTTTGGCTTGTTTACTGACTACGTTTCTGCTTGATCCTTACCTGCTATATCTGCTTCTGGACCCTGGCTTGCTCACCTCCTGGTGGGGTGATCCTAAAGACCATGACCTGGTACTAACACATAGCAAAACCCATCTTCACCATCAGGAGCTCTGGTGAATACCAGTTAGTCTTTAGACCTAGCACCCTAGGTAAGCCCATGTCATCCGCCAAGGTGACCTGCTGCTGCACTTATCCAGCGGGTCGGTGGGAGCCTCTCTACTGCTTAATCTACTGGTCCCGAGCCTGACCCCTGACCCTGGCACTAACCTTTAGGGCAGATTGCGCTCAGGGATGAATGCTCGCAAGAAAGACTTCTTGCATTTTGAGCATTCTTCCCTGGGTACATACTAAGGCCACGTCAATGTGTACATACTCAAGTGGCCACCATTTTTCTTAGAAAGTGTGTGGTCAGGGGACGGTAAAAATGCGCATATTGCCTATTGTTACTGCCCTCCCTTGCTGAAGTGTAAAAGAGGCCTTAAAAAACTCTTTTTCTGACTGTTAGACTGAGGTCTTATGTATTTGTGTTTTCTGGGTTCTTAACTGCTTGACGACCAGCCACCACAGTTATACTGTGGCAACATGGTTCGGCTGCGCAAATCGCCGTCATGTTACATTGCTTCCAGATTTGGCCACTAGGGGGCGCTTCCAGATTTGGCCACTAGGGGAACGCACGGAGCCAATGCGAGTGCCCGGTGGTCGCGATCCCTGCCGGGCTCCCACGATCGCTCGGGGCACACTGAGAACCGGGATCTGTGTGGGTAAACACACAGTTTCCGGTTCTCTGAGGGGAGAACAGACAGACAGATTGTCTGTTCTTACAGAGTATGAACAGCGATCTGTCATCTCCCCTACACAGTCCCATCCACCCTTCAGTTAGAACACACACTAGGGAACACAATTAACCCCTTGATCGCCCCACTAGTGTTAACCCCTTCTCTGCCAGTGACATTTTTACAGTAATCAATGCATTTTCATAGCACTGATCGCTGTATAAATGCCAATGGTCCCAAAAATGTATCAAAATTGTCCGAAATGTCCATAATGTTGCAGTACCGATAAAAATCGCAGATCGCCGCCATTACTAGTAAGAAATAAATAAATAAATAAAAATGCCATAAAACTATCCCCTATTTTGTAGACACTATAACTTTTGCGCAAACCAATCAATATACGCTTATTGCGATTTTTTTTACCAAAAATATGTAGAAGAATACATATCGGCCTAAACTGAGGAAAAAAATATTTTTTTATACATTTTTGGGGGATATTTATTATAGCAAAAAGTAAAAAATAACGCATTTTTTTTCAAAATTGTCGCATTTTTTTTGTTTATAGCGCAAAAAATAAAAACCGCAGAGGTGATCAAATACCGCCAAAAAAAAGCTCTATTTGTGGGGAAAAAAGGACATCAATTTTGTTTGGGTGCAACGTCGCACGTCCACGTAATTGTCAGTTAAAGCAACGCAGTGCCGAATCTCAAAAAGTGCTCTGGTCAGGAAGTAGGTAAAATCTTCCGGGGCTGAAGCGGTTAAAGTGCACCTCTGCCCAGGTCATGGCTTTGAAATTATTTACATTTTCTTAAAGAGGAATTTGCGTAGCAGTTTTACAAATAGATTTTTTTTTTGAAAAAAAAAAACACTTTAATGAATGAAACAAACAAAACAAAACACAATAGCTACCCCAATTATTTGTATAATGTGAAAGATCATCATCTTTCACATTATACAAATAATTGGGGTAACTATTGTGTTTTGTTTTGTACGCTGAGTAAATAGATACCTATCATGTCGCGCTTTAAAATTGCGCATGCTCGTGGAATGGCAACAAACTACAGTACTTAAAAATCCCCAAAGGTGGCGTTTAAAGGCCCTTACAGGTTACCTGTTTAGCGTTACAAAGGAGGCCTAGTGCTAGAATTATTGCTCTCGTTCGCTGCGATACTTCACATGTGTAGTTCAAATACCGTTTACATATGCATGCGTTCACTTCTGCGCGCGAGCACAGAGGGATGGTGGCAATTTACATTTTTTTATTATCATTTATTTTACTTTTTATTTTTGTATTTTTACACTGTCCCCTCAATTATTATTTTTTGATCACTTTTATTCCTATTACAATAAATGTAAACATCCCTTGTATTAGAAATAAGGATGACAGGTCCTTTTTATGGGAGATCTGGGGTCAAAAAGACCCCAAATCACTTCTTTACCTTTAAAAGCAAAAGATAAAAAACATTTTTTTTTGCTCTTTCGCTTAAAAAAATAAAATAAATTATTTTCTTCCAGCCTTCGCCAGAAGTGTCATTATGTCATTGCTCCGGTCCTCCAAGGCCATAGAGTGTTAACTCTTTGATCGCCTATGGGATCAGCCGCCAGCTCTCAGGTGAACCAGTGGATATCCCTTCCCGCTGCTTCAGAAACAGTTTCCACGACTCATGAGCCGCTCGGACCAGTTTCATGAGAAAGACGGTTGCCTATAGAAAAGAACGGTACCGGTGTTATGGCTGATATCTTCAGCCATAACCCCAGTAAACCACTTGCAAACCACAACTTATATTTTTGTATTGTAGTGGGCAAGTGGTTAAAAAATAGGTACTTGCCCTTAAGCCCATGGAGTCCAATGCTGTCTCCCCATCGCCGATGAATCCCTGTCAACACCATCTTGGATTTGAGAGCTAGCTGTGACTTCTTGAGGAATCACAGACAAGATTGTGTCCTGCAGCCTACCAGGGGGCTGCATGCAGGGAGCAGGACACGAAAAGGCAATGTCATCCTCACCTAGGCGCAGATTGAAGTACTAAATGGGTACTGTCAAAAAAAGTCCCCTTTTTCCTCCCGAAAAAACCTTCAACTCAGTTAGAGCCTGAGGGATTGAGAGTATGAGCGGTACTTCACTTTTTGAGAGAAATTATGCTTCCACAAGCAGTAAGTGAGCTTCAAAACAAAAGAACCCTGACCACTGTAATTGCTTGTACTGTCAAGTCATTTATTATCAAAGATCCTCAAAAACCACAACAAAAACTCTAAAGTCAGTTTCAGTCATTTCAGAAAGCACACCCGATGTGTGTTTACAGTAGAGGGCTGCTTGGCTGCCAAGATTCTGGTGGAATGGAATGTATTAAAAAAGTTAGCTGTGATTTCAGTCCATCTGTGAACACAAACATAACTTTCTCCACAATGCCTATAGCTATTGATGAATGAGCACTTGTTTTAAAGTGCTTTTTTTGCAGACCCTGCCTTATATTGTTGTGTCCCTAACGAGTTCTGTTTGATGATGAATATAACTATTAATAACTGTAATCTTGATATTTCACATATGTGTTGCACCCTCTACTTAGGTAATGTGTTAGAGTTGAGATTTATGTCAGTACAGGTAAATTTAAGCAGGCCTAGCCAAAAGCTAGGCCTGTTTGTTTTGATCTCTGGGCTGGGAGTGGCTTAGAGTAGGCCGGTGACTCACAGCTAGTTTCATCTTTCTGTTACCTCCCTTCTGCTTCTAGAAGGAAGGTGGGGCAGTAGGGTGGAGCTGTCTGGGGTGTTCTAAGCAGCCCTGACCAATCCCCAACTTGGATTGGCAGGGGGCAGGCCTCCTTAAATACCTAGAGTCAGCCCAGCTGGGGAGTTGTTGTTCAGGTAGAACAACTGGAGACAGAGTGTTAGGCTGTCGGGGCTTGGAGGTAGCGCCCTACTCTGGGGGGGGATGACCTTGGGCCAGGGGCTCGGAGCTGAACGGAAACCCCACAAAACCCAAGGGGTGTCCTGAACAGGAGAAGGAGAGGACAGCAGGGAATACTGCCAGGCAATTTTTTCAGGAGGGATCCATCAGGTGTTGGTGAGTGACAGGCACAGTCAGGAGAGCTGGGAGAGGCATGCCGGAGCGGACTGGGAGTGCGTCTGAGATGGATGTAGGGCCAGTGGGAGAGACTTTGATGTTACTGGCAGTGAAGTCGGGCCGCTGCAGTCAGGAGGACTGTCAGGGTCTGCAAAGGGCTGACTGGGATCAGTAGTCCACCAACGAGGTCAGCGTTCACCAGAACTTTATTTTGCTACACTATAGGGGCCCGCGGCCCCTGCCTGTAATAAGGAACTTTGCTAAGGCCTGGCTGAAACCAGAGTCAGGCCTAACCATGTGCTAGCTGCACCTGAAGATTTGTACTGGAGGGATAAGGAGAGATAGTCTGCAGCAAGTGTTGTGCAGGAGGAGAATATCTGAACTGTCCCAAACCATTCAAGAGTAATTTTCTGGGCATCCCATGAACTCCTTAACCCCATCCAAGTTCTAATCCCATAATAAAATACAAAAGCAAAGCTGTTCATTGTCTTGGAGTGTCTGGAAGTGAATGCCGGGCTGGGCAGGATGACAGGGGTGCCAGATCACTCAGCAGCCCCTACGGGGGGTACCACTACATATGCTATTGCAAATGTTTGTTTTCCTTAGGGATTTCAGTTACCCATTCACAGCGGGATACATAGCTTTTGGAAACAAAAAACATTTTCGGATTTTTAGCCTATGAGGACAAGGCCATTTTTAAAGGAGGGGGAGAGTGTAGGAACCTTACCCAATGTTGTATTGTCCCTAACTACATTTATTTTGTTATTGCAAGGCTGAGACTAGCATGATGTGTTACTGAGCTTTTTTCTGGGCTCTGTAGGTCTTCCCTAGGCTCAGTGGGTTAATTGCTTCTACCTGTTACTGTAAAAAGGGCTCCATTAAGCAGTGTGGGAAGGGCACTTCCTGAATTATGAATATTTATGTAGAAAGATATATCACCAGAACACCAGCAAGTTATTTAAAAGGCCAAAGTTTTTTATTCTTGTACGATCACAGAGAAAAGTAGTGTTTCAGGACCCTTCCTCAGGCTTTGATGATGCATAATGTTGAAACATTGCTTTTCTATGTGATCATATACCAATAAAAAAGCTTTGCCTTTGGAAACAATTATTATTAGTCTTCTGGTGACATACAGTATCTTATCCATGTTGAAAACTGTGACTACTAGGGAGTTGTTGCAGTACACTTTTACATGGTCGATACCAGTATGGCACATGAAAATAATGAATACCATGCATTTTTATGTGACCCAACCAATCCTTGATGGTGTTGTCCAGTGGTATGGTTTAAGAAGATATTTGGAGAAGATCTCCCTCCTTCCTGAGGAAGATGTCTGCTTAGAAGGATGGGCCTTGCCTTAGCTGGGAGCTTGTGTTATAGGCCCAGGGAATTTAGCTACTTGCTGCAGTATAATGCCCCGTACACACGGTCGGACTTTGTTCGGACATTCCGACAACAAAATCCTAGGATTTTTTCCAACGGATGTTGGCTCAAACTTGTCTTGCATACACACGGTCACACAAAGTTGTCGGAAAATCCGATCGTTCTGAACGCGTTGACGTAAAACACGTACGTCGGGACTATAAACGGGGCAGTGGCCAATAGCTTTCATCCCTTTATTTATTCTGAGCATGCGTGGCACTTTGTCCGTCGGATTTGTGTACACACGATCGGAATTTCCGACAACGGATTTTGTTGTCGGAAAATTTTTCATCCTGCTCTCAAACTTTGTGGGTCGGAAAATCCGATGGAAAATGTGTGATGGAGCCTACACACGGTTGGAATTTCCGACAACAAGGTCCTATCACACATTTTCCTTTGGAAAATCCGACCGTGTGTACGGGGCATAAGGCTGGAGGTAACTGGACTGAAGGAATCATCTAGCTGAAGACTGCCACAGAGGAGCTGAGTTGAGCTGCCATCTGCACATTGTAGAAAGGATTCATTGCCCTCAAAGCAAGGTATTTTTAAATGCTTTGATCAGATCCAGAACCAGATTAAATAGAGAGAGGTGCAAGAAAAGACTGCACATAGATCTGCTTGGCTGATCTCATGGGACCACCAAATTACCAAAAGGCTTAAACGGTCCAATACTAATTTCGCAACTACTACTTCTACTTCAGAATACCTGCCCTATTTTTGTAATCTTTTTGGGATTCCTCCCCCTCCAAATCCCCTTTTCCAGATTTGAGCATACCAATAAATAGTAAAAGACTAAAGTGACTGGCACCCAACTTTTTCTTCACCCTACCAAACACCAAGAACCAGACCCTGAGATTGAAATGCCAGCCTACCACATAACCTAGGGGGTCATTCCACACCACCCAAAGAGGAGGAGTGCATATGCAATATACTTTAGTATACATAGCCTGGGCACAGGTTTACTTTAGTTAGTAAATATACTTATTCAATGAATGGCAAATATCTAAAAGTTGGGGTTTGAAGGACAAAGTTACAGGATCACTTTAAAGCTGAATTCCAGGAATTCAGCTTCTTTGTAAAAAGTGAAGGCACACTATGACTTAAGTGCAAGGAGGTGCATGACATCCCCTGGACTTATCTCTATTATTTACATCTGATACTTTTCTTGCACTCACACTGTATTACCAGAAACCCGATGATGATGCTTCAGGTATAAGGATCTTCAACATTAGAGTTGGTGCAGATGCTATACCTGCCCCTCCCCATCTTCCTGCCCAGTCACAAAAGCCTTTGTATTATGTGAAGTCCTTCACAAAATACAAAGGCTTCTCTGAATGGGCAGCAGAGTGGAGGGCATAGCTGCTCTTTGTGCATCTCTCTCCGGGTGTCAGTGTATGCTCCAGCAGAGCCATAATAGAGATAATTTCAGGAGATTTTGTGCATCTCCTTGGACTTAACTCATAGTGTGCCTGCACTTTTTACAAAGTGTCTGCATTCCTGGAATTCAGCTTTAAAGATTGGTTTTAAATGATTGCTTACATTTGAGAATGATTGAGTGTATTCTTGCCTGATATCTACAGTCAGTCACAAAACCTGGAACAATACCGTGGGTGTTGCATCTTTCAGTAATTCAATGGATGTTGGATGTTGTACTGAAAGGTACTCACATTCAGGGGCGTATGCATTCAGGGAAATAAATATTCCCTGAATGCAGGAATTCTGCTTTTGGGTTATACGTCCGTGAACGCAGCAGCATACGACTTGGTACTATGTCGAGCCGTTGCATATTTCAGCCTATCATTGATTTCAACAGGTTTCTGGCAGCTGGTTGGACGCCATACCTGTACCTCCTAGACACATGAAATTGCTGCAGTTTGATGCTGATGTACCAAACCGCCCATGTACTGTACATGAAGCCTCAAAAAACATCATTCCTCATCTGGAAATGGATGTGTTCTTGAGTCCCCCTCCAGGTATCCTGAAGTGGACATAAAAGTAAAACATAAAAAGGAAAAAGAAAACACAGGTTATAAATATTGTGCTGTGATGTCTCCAGACTTGCTGCCTTGGGCAAACACACGTAAGTAGCAAAAACAGCCCCGTGACTTTGTAGCACAATGAGGAGGCTCCTTTCCGAGACAAATACGGGATAAGTCCTGCAGTCTCGGTTATGTGGTTTTTATGACACTTACATGATTCCTTAGATTTTATGAGAAGCGGCGAGAAGAGATATAAATTATGAAATAAACATATTCAAGGCACTGGTGAGACATCGGAACACTTTCATCTATGGCCTGGGGCAAGACTCAACTTGAAAGCTCTTCGTAAACAACATTTCAAAAATATCTCATTATTTACCACTTTACATTTTAAGTCACATTTTCAGCTCTTTGTAAGTAACTGAAATCCATTTGTACTTTGTGTGGGTGTGAGAATCCGCCGAGCTAAGATACACGGGGTTCTTATATTGTGCAATCATGTCCAATCAGATCAAGTGGGCAATTTGTCATCTGATCTATCTATCTATCTATCTATCTATCTATCTATCTATCTATCTATCTATCTATCTATCTATCTATCTATCTATCTATCTATCTATCTATCTATCTATCTATCTATCTATCTATCTATCTATCTATCTATCTATCTATCTATCATGCAATCTGTCACTACAATTAAAGTATATTAAACTATGTCTTCTTAAAGTGACATTAAAGCTTCATTTTTTAAAATTAAAAAAACAAGTATATTCTATTTACCTCCTCTGTTCAATGGTTTGCAGAGAGCAGCCCCGATCCTCCTGTTTTTGGGTCCTGAACCAGCACCCCTGGAGGGAAGCTACATGCAGAAGGTCTTTTACCTTACTGCATAGAATATATATAGCACCCTCTAGTGTAGAGTACTAAGTGTACATAGTTTTGTAGTGTAGGAAAATTTAGTTGGGCTGAGAGCCAGGCTGGGTTGAATCTGGGTCAGGGCGAGTGGCTCATGGAGGCTGGATGACTCATCATGCAGCACCTCTGGTACCTCCCCTTACTTGCTGGAACCTTGGAGAAGCTTCCAGAAGAATGGAGGGGAGGTTAGGAGGAGCTGCCTGGAGTATTGAGGATGGCCTCAGCCAATCCCCAGCAATTGGGCTGGCAGGGGGTAGGCACCTCTTAAATACTCTGGGTCATGCCAGCAGGGGGGTGAAAGCTGGAGATGGAGTGCTGAGGAGGCTTTCGGTGGCCCTTGACGGTGCCCTCTAATCTGGAGGGGGCTCGGGTGCTGGAGGGATTCTCTCAAGACACACAGAGGAGTACTGTCCTGGATGCACGGGAGCAAGAGCGAGGGCAGCGGTAGAGAGTAAGGATGTCCAAAAGATCTCCAGGGAGAAGTCAACCGGGTGGCTGGTGATTGTGCAGTCTGGGAGGACTGTGGTGAAGAAGTTAGCCAGGAGGGCTAGTGAGAGAGGCAACTGTAGCCAGGCGGGCTGGCAGTGCCTGAAGAGGTGGTGCTGGAATCAGTAGGCACAAGGATGTAGCTGGACACTGGACTTTTTCTGTACACACCAAAGGGGCCCAGGGGCCCTGCCTGTAAAGAGCTTTTGCTAATCTGGTTGAGTGGTTTTGCCAGATTTACTAAAGTGTCCCAGCTGAGTCTGCGTTTCTGCAAGCAAGTGAGTGTTGGAGGAAAAGTGGAGTGTGTATAGCTGTACATAGGAAGAGTTGTCCCTGAAGAGTTCTAAAGTCGAGTTGGCATCCCATAAATTCCCTAATCCCTATACAAGTTTCCAGCCCTCAATAATTAAAAAAGATAAATCAAAGTGCTGGACTGTTCGATGACTCTAAAGGGTGGATTTACTAAAGGGAAATAGACTGTAAGTGTGATTACTCCAGAGCTTAGTAAATTAAGTAAAGCTTCACTTTACAAAGAATACCCAATCACATGCAAGGAACATAAAAAACTGCATTTTTGCTTGCACATGATTGGACGATGGAAGTCAGCAGACCTCTCCCACATTTACTAAGCTCTGGAGCAACTGCACTTGCAAAAGTGTACAGTCTATTTGCCTTTAGTAAATCAACCTCTAAGTGTTCCTGTTAATATACGGTGTGTTTGGCTGTGCAGTGTGGGGGATCCCCATTCATCAGCAGCTCCTACCTGGGGTGTGCTACACATACTATATATATATATATATATATATATATATATATATATATATATATATACAGCCCTCAAATTTTCCACTTGCCTACTAGTATTTCGCGAGTGGAAAACTGTTTCTGGCGAGGAGCTGGGCTGCCTGGTAGTTGGGGGGGCGAGTACCGCCAGCATGCGGGGTTGAACGGGAGCCGTTCTACCATCGATCGCCCCAGGGGAAGAGAGCATGAAGGAAGAGGAGAGCCAATGGATCGCAGAGTGATAGCCTGCTGTTACAGCTTACATTACAATTGCCTCCGCTCGTGATTACATACAGCCCGCCCCCCTGACCCCGCACCTGTGATAGACAGAACACGTCTCAGAATTGGACTGGAATTCTGTCTATCACAGGCTGGGGGTCAGGAGGGTGGGCTGTGTGTAATCACGAGTGGAGACAATTGTAATGTAAGCTGTAACAGCAGGCTAGCGCTCTGTGATCCGGGGGCTTTCCTCTTCCCCGTGATGATCCTCTGCACAGGTGAGCTGAGGCTGCAATGGTGGATACAGGTGAGCTAAGGCTGCAATGGTGGGCACAGGTGAGCTGAAGCTGCAATAGTGGGCACAGGTGAGGCTGCAATGGTGGGCACAGGTGAGCTGAGACTGCAATGGTGGGCACAGGTGAGCTGAGGCTGCAATGGTGGGCACAGGTGAGCTGAGGCTGCAATGGTGGGCACAGGTGAGCTGAAGCTGCAATGGTGGGCACAGGTGAGCTAAGGCTGCAATAGTGGGCACAGATGAGGCTGCAATGGTGGGCACAGGTGAGCTGAGGCTGCAATAGTGGGCACAGATGAGGCTGCAATGGTGGGCACAGGTGAGCTGAGGCTGCAATGGTGGGCACTGATAAAGTTGTTGTTAATATTTATTTTTGTAACTTAATTCTGCATAGAACATTTAAGTGTAATTTCATGAGATCATTTACGAGGGTGTGTATAGGGGCGGAATTTGGGGCGGTGCATGGTAGGGATTGGGTGGGGCAACTGGTGGCGAGTAACCCTTAAGGCCTGCCTAGTAGCTCAGGAATTGAAATTTTTAGCCCTGTATATATATATATATATATATATATATATATATATATATATATATATTGGCATTCAATTTTCAGAGGAAAATCATTTAAAGCTGAAATTCGAGCAGATAAAAAATTATGCTATTAAAGCAGAGCTCCACCCAAAAGGGGAAGTTTCACTTTAAGGTCTCCACTCTTTTTGGGGGGGGGAGCAGGTACTTGGTGTTGACAGGTACCCGCTTCCACTTTTGCTCGGATCACCTCCCCTCCCTCCCTGCAGCCATCTGGGACACGTCACAAGTCCCAGAAGACTGCAGGACCAATCACAATGCACAGTGCAGTTCGTGCATGCGCAGTGGGCACCCGGCTGTGAAGCTGCAAGTTCTCACAGCCGGGTGCCCACAGTTGAAATGCCGGCACCGGCGACAGAGGACAGGGGGAAGGAAGGGGATGGCTCAGGTGAGCACATTGCTAGATCCTGTGACATTAAAGAGGAAGTAAACCCTGATGGGTTCACTTCCTCTTTGTTTCCCTGCAAAGGCAAAGCATAATGGGCTACTATGCATTGCATAGTAGCCCATTATGTGTCACTTACCTGACACAGGAGCCTGCGATGTCACCGCTGTCCCCTCTGCTACGGAGCTTCCATCCTCTTTCCGGGTATCATGGCTCTGGCGCTGCGATTGGCCGGAGCCGCGATGACGTCACATGCTAGGCTTACCTGTAGGTCAAAGTGGTCTGTAAGGGTTTACAACCACTTTAAATAATCACAAAAATAAATGCAAGCAGTGTAAAACCTGAATTTGACAAGACATCAGTCTTTTGCAACTCCTGTTGAGCAGAGCTCAGAATGGGGGGGGGGGCACAGGGAGACAAAAAGTTGCAATGGTAGGAACATGCTGATAGGTGGAGAAAGCAGAGTGAAAGAGAGATGAACTCATCAGTTTGCTGCTTCTCCCTTCATTGTCCAATCACATGGTAGAGCGGAAAGCTGAAAGTGTTACTAAACTGCAGTAGACAGGGCTGTGCAGGGATATGAATCTCAGACCTGCATGGACAGAAATGCGAATCCTTTGGCAGGTAAAACAGCCCCGCTATGTGTATTTCAACTGTGCTTTTAGCTTTTTGTCTGTAGTTCAGATTTAATTTGTGACCTGTTAGTAGATGTAGACCAACCTACATTAGTACAAGACAGCGGCCAAACCCATCCGGCACCCAGTTGCAGGCCACTTACGTTACATTGGCAGAACACTGGCAATCTGTTAAAACCGCTTTAACGCTTTGAGAAATGTTCCTGAATAAAGCTTTAGCCTCTGTGCCGTACAGATAAGTATTACACAGGAGATGCTACTTATACTTTAAAATCTCCCAGACTGCAGTAATTACTCCAATAATTTCACTTGTTTCAAAATACTTGAAAAGTTAATTGTTTTCAGTACTTCATTCTACCAAAACACGAGAACAAAATGAACTCCATAATTCAAGCTGCAAAGAGATCTAATTGCTTTCCCCACGTCTCTCTCCCCATATCACAAATGTAAAAAAAAAAAAAAATCTTTCATCTGTGCCGATTGTTGTTCTCATTCCTCTGCCAGCGGGAAGAGGATTTTTTCTTTAATAAAGCTGTAGAGATAAATTGTTTCGTTTTATTTCCTGGTGTTCCTTGGCTAATTTACCTTTTAAAAGTAATTTCATGAATAAAGGAATGTTCATTTAACATTGAGGAATTATTACCGCAGCTACAAAACACGATGGATTAGTCACTGGCATCCTGTTATCCAAACGTACAAGGCTAATGAAACACTTCTGTATGGATGGCGCTAATAAATAGTGACTGTAAACACTCAAGTCTGCTTAATGCGTTTTATTCTATCTATCTATCTATCTATCTATCTATCTATCTATCTATCTATCTATCTATCTATCTATCTATCTATCTATCTATCTATCTATCTATCTATCTATCTATCTATCTATCTATCTATCTATCTATCTGTCTATCTATCCCAACCATTCCCAACAAGGGTTCTGTGGTACCCTGGGGTTCCTCCAAAGGTTGCTAGGGGTTCCTTGATCTGTGGCTGATTGACATCCCATTTGATAGTACCTGCATAATTTTGGGACCAACACCACTTAGCAGCAGGAGTCCAATAATCGTTTTATCTGTCTGTAAGGGTGACATCCTAACCACCACTGTAAGAAGGACATTCTTCCCATTGACCACCAATATAAGGAGCATTCTTCCCAATGACCACCAATGTAAGGGGCGAATTCTTCCTATTGACCACCAATATAAAGAAAATTCTTCCCACCGCCCACCAATATAAGCAGAACATTCTTCCCATTGACCACCAAAGAAAACGAGAGGGCTCTGACCTGAAGTAGTAAGCAAAAAAGGTATGCCACATCCCATAATATAGAAAAAGAACAGAGGGTTCCCCTTGGGTGGGATTTTGAGGGCATTACCATAAAAAATACATAGTAAGTAAAAAAGATAATTTTATTGCAAAGTACAAAAACATGACAGGAAATATACCATATAAAATTGTTAAATCAAACACAAATGATACATACAAACAATCGCATCAAGGGCAACATGTATGAAATAAAGAATACCACAACATGGCAAAGAAAACAGACCAATGGTATGGAATGAGGTAAGTCTCACTAAAACCGACGCGTTTCGGAAAGTCCTTCATCAAGGTTTGACAAGTGAGAATTATCATCCAATACAAATGTTATACAGGCATTCAGGACATACAATCAGTTCTGCTGCGGTATCCCAGGCCATGTGCACATAGCGAAAATCCAATTGTGGGTAGGTGAGAAACTATAGGTGATTCATATAAGGAGTACAATCCCCATAAGTGCTGAAAAACGCCACGTCCAAAGATTTGGCGCAGCGCCTGTGCATGGGCTGGGGTCCAAGAGGATCTTCGGACCTGGGAACTAGAGCCAAAGATGACACCTACAAGATATAGCGTAGGGGAGGGGAGGAGGGCTCACACAACACACCATGCTGGCTGCCAAGCAACTGACACTAAAGGAGAGACTTTAGCAGCCAAGAGCGCAGCGTGAGTGCATCATCCTACCTCATCTTGTAGGTGTCATCTTTGGCTCTAGTTCCCAGTGACACCAATGTAGGGGGAAAATTCTTCCTATTGACCACCAATATAAAGAACATTATTCCCACCGACCACCAATATAAAGAACATTCTTCACACTGACCACCAATATAAAGAACATTCTTCCCACCGACCACCAATGTAAGGACAACATTCTTCCCACTGACCACCAATATAAAGAACATTCTTCCCAATGACCACCAATGTAAGGGGAGCATTTTTCCTATTGACCATCAATGTAAGGGGAGCATTTTTCTTATTGACCACCAATATAAAGAACATTTTTCCCAATGTCCACCAATGTAAGGGGAGCAATTTTCCTATTGACCACCAATATAAAGAACATTCTTCCCACTGACCACCAATATAAAGAACGTTCTTCCCAATTACCACCAATGTAAGGGGAGCATTCTTTCTATTGACCACCAATATAAAGAACATTCTTCCCACTGACCACCAATGTTTTTTTGTTTCATAATGTTTTTATTGATCAGGCAGATTATCAAGGTACAGAAACAGGGGAAATTTTTTTTAAGGCAGCTGTTAAACCGGGATTTCCATAAAGAGCATGCAGTGGACGACTGTCTTCCAGGGGCACGCTCTTTATGGAAATCCCGATTTAACAGTTATACGCTGCTGGGCTTTATTTGGTCACCTGTATGGTTCAAGCCCCCTAGTGAGCTGTGTACGGCAGATGCCTTCTACATCCTTTGTACCAGGACTACTAAATGCCCATTTGCCCCTGCCTCTAGTTCCAGTTCTCGTGGATTTATTTCCCAATCCTCAAATATA
Organism: Lithobates clamitans; assembly: GCA_037952925.1. Lineage (NCBI taxonomy): Eukaryota > Metazoa > Chordata > Amphibia > Anura > Ranidae > Lithobates > Lithobates clamitans. The sequence goes on from JBBGZY010000867.1 coordinate 435,672, forward strand.
TTGTTCATCCTACCATGGATATTATAATAATATATTCCAAATTAAGATAGAGAAACATATTCTCTTATCTGTTGCGTCTTTAAACCTTGATCGTGTCCTGAAGAAGCCTAGCGGTGAAACGCATAGACGCACAAGGGCTCATTGCTCATAATAGACAGCTGCACAGTATATGATGTTTTTATCCCTTTTTTGATTAGTTTATGTAATTTTCAATAAAATTTATTGCTTTTATTAGATTTTCTCTCTATTATTTCTTAGCCTAAAAAGTCCGCTATACTGGTGATACTTAGTACTACCAAAAGTTTTTTCCCCTTATTCATGGACGTGGCTTCGCAATTGCACTGTTCTTCTCTAATGATTCAAGGTACAGAAACATTGCAAGAAAAATGAATATGACTAGGGCATCATTTTTAACATTAATCAAATCAACTATATTTCATGGTATGAATTGAACTCGGTTGTCAGGTAATAAGAAAGTTTGAACCCAGTAATTTATATCTGATATACTAAACTTAAGAGAACATATCAGGATAAGTAAATGCTGGAAACCTATGTTTGCCATGTATTTGCATAATATTTGCCAATGTTGTAGTGGATGTTGATGTAGAAGGGCCTCAGGTGGACATGTTTCTGTGGTGGTTAATAGAAAAGGGTGCATTATTATTCTGTCCCTTTCTTTTTATGAGCTGTGATAACGGGGTAAGGAGAACATTCTTCCCACTGAAGGGTGTTTGACAGTAGTAGTAGGTATGGTGCTGCTCTATTGGTTTAAAATGTATAGTGCCCCTTAAGTAAACTTCTGGTGTTTAATTAAATTTCAGTTTACCATATAAACTCGAGTATTGTCCGACCCGAATATAAGCCGAGGCACCTAATTTTACCACAAAAAACTGGGAAAACGTATTGACTCGAGTATAAACCTAGGGTGGGAAATGCAGCAGCTACTGTAAGTGTAAAAGAGGGTCAACAATGTCCATCTGCAGCCTCACTGTGCCATCTTCATGCCTCACTGTGCCATCTTCATGCCTCACTGTGCCATCTTCATGCCTCACTGTGCCATTTGCATGCCCCACTGTGCCATTTGCATGCCCCACTGTGCCATCTTCATGCCTCACTGTGCCATCTGCATGCCCCACTGTGCCATCTGCATGCCTCACTGTGTCCATCTTCATGCCTCACTGTGTCTATCTTCATGCCTCACTGTACCATCTGCAGCCTCATGTATCTGATCTCCAGAACACCGGCGCTGTGACATGCAGTCTAGTCGGCGGCCGTGCAGTGTAACGAAGACCCGCCTTTTCCTCGTCCGTGACGGAACACTGATTCAGTTTCCCAGCAGTGAGTCAGTGTTCCTCCTATCACGGACGAGGATGAGGAGAAGGCGGAGCTTTGTTACGCTGTACGGCCGCCGACTACACTGCATGTCACAGAGCCGGGAGATCAGGAGCATGAGGCTGCAGATGGGCACAGTGACTCGAGTATAAGCTGAGTAGGCTTTTTCAGCACAAAAAAATGTGCTGAAAAACTGAGCTTATACTCGAGTATATACAGTAGTTTTTAAGCTCCTTCATTGTTCAATCAGATGGCTAGGGGAAACAGGGGGATGAATCTTTATAAGAGGAAGGAGAAGAAAGAAACGTGGATCTGGGTTTGCTACACAGTGGCATAAACTGTGAAGGTGTGATACCTCCTAGAGTTGGGTTTTTTTTCTGGTGAGTGCAGTACTATAGGGGGAGCACTGCAAGAAGCACCAGCACAGCAATGAGTTTTTGATATGCACGAGTGAAGAGCACCTGTCGCGTATCCGATCAAGGAGAATTTACATTTACCAAAGACTATTTGGTCCCCATTGACAACGTCTGCTGATGACGAAACGCTTCTGGAGGAAGGCACGTAGTGACGTCACCACGTGATCGGAGGACGGGCTCCGTTTTTGTGTATGCCGGCCAGCTCTTTTACATGCAATGTTATCGCCTCCTAATTGTAAGTGCATTACTTGATCTTATTAAAACTGTTTGGAATTTTTTTACACTATGGCCAGTTCTTTTTTCTTCTGGGCAATTTACTGAGTATATGGATGCTGGATGCGGGTCCTAGTGAGTGATCTTCACCATCCGAATACTGTTCTTATTGTGGTCATCAGCAAGCTTAGAGGCCTTGGCTGGGCTATAGCCACTTGCCTTTTAAGGTTGCCGTCCGGTAAGCTCAATCTACAGCTACGGTGGTCGGGCACTTTACTTGTGTGTGCACACTGCTGTGTTATTATGACCCTTCATGTTTTCAATGGACATTTTTTTGTCTTCATGTTAATTGTTGTGGACCTAATTTTAAGCGCAGCTTCCCCTATTCCATAGACTTATTTGTTTTACTGCTTATCTTTTAAAGAGCACTGGTCACTTTAATTTATAAATGTTGTTCAATGAGTACTTTTTGCACAGCAAAGGTTTATCAAATTGTTGTTTTTTATTTATTTAAAGAGCACCTGTAACTTTATAAACTTATCAACTATATAATTAACTGGTTGTGCAATGAAACCAACATTGTTTACCTAAGGATATTTCCTGCAAGTAAAAGTTAATCAAATTTCTATTGTTTTATTTATTTATTTCTGATCAATTAAGAGCACCTGCCACTTTATAATCTTATCAATAAGAGTAAGTTCAAAATATAAAGGCACATTGAGGTATAAAAACTAAATTGAAATTGAATTAAACTCCAGAAATTTACTTAAAGGGCACCACACATTTTAAACCAATATAGCAGAGCCATATTTATATTTATAATAACTGCTACCCCTACTGGTACAACTACCTAATAAGGTAGAGTCTGAAATGAAGGGTGTTTGACAGTAGTAACTAATAACAGTACTGTCAAACACCCTTCATTTCAGACTCTACCGAGTTAGGTACTTGTACCAGTAGGGGCATTAGTTCTTATAAATATAAATCAACAGCCATTTGCGCGGAATCACCCCAGTTTTTCTAGTATTCTTCCCAATGACCACCAATGTAAGGGGAGCATTCTTCTCATTATGTAAAAAAGTGCAGCGCTGATGTGATATGAGTAGAGTGAACAAAAAAACTGATATAACTACATACTCAGTGCAATGACCTCATATGCATAAAACAAGTGCTAATAGCAAATAAATGTACTTTGTACTAAAAAGTATGGAATGTGACGCAGTGGCATCAGCAGAGCCCATACCAACGCATTTCGTTTAATAAGACATCATCTGGGGACTGATGATGTCTTATTAGACGAAACGCATCAGGACGGGCTCTGCTGATGCCACTGCATGACATTCCATACTTTTTAGTACAAAGCGCTTTTTATCTTCACCAAATGTGAGTGTTCCCTTTTTATATACAATAAATGTTTTTATATTGAAATGGAATCACACTATGTGGCCTATTCCTTCTTCCTATAATGCACACCATTTGGGAGAAATTTTCTGATCCATCCCTTGGCCATCATTCCTCCGGTGGGCATCTACTTGGAAGTAGTGCTGTCAAGGACCATACAAATTTTACCCCCAAATGGATGCTGTATGTGCCGATGAAATATTCCCCTAAGTGTATTACAACACAAGCTTTACTGACTCATTAGGCATACGCCTATTTGGGTTCAACTTTTCCGGTAAGCCTTATTTATATTGGTGGTGGATTATCTACTGACAAAGTGTCTGCACCAAGCATTTACTTCAAGTCACCATGTTGTCTTATATATTTATTTATAGACTCTGATATCTATTCACGAATGCATATATATTCAATTTTTTGCTTCACATTATTGTTTTTTCACTATTTGCAAGTTAATGTTTGTTCACTTCTGTCTATATGGGGATTGTATGACCTTTCCATTATAGAACATAGATTTATTTGCTATTAGCACTTGTTTTATGCATATGAGGTCATTGTACTGAGTATGTAGTTATATCAGTTTTTTGTTCACTCCACTGATATCACATCAGTACTGCACTTTTTTACATATATAACTTTTGCTGTGTCAGCTGCTAATATATTATTTAAACAGATGGCACGGTCTATCTGCTCCATATATTCATTCTTCCCATTGACCACGAATATAAGGAGCATGCTTCTCACTGATCACCAATGTAAGGAGCATTCTTCCCACCAACCATTAATGTACAGTAAAGGGCATTCTTCCCACTGACTGCCAATGTGAGGAGCATTCTTTCCACTCATCACCCATCTAGGGAACATTCTTCCCACCAACCACCAATTTAAAACACATTCTTCCCACAAGCCACTAATTTAACGAGCATTCGTTCCACTTACCACCAAGATAAAGGGTATTCTTCCCACTGACCACCAATGTAAGGAGAATTCTTCCCGATGACCACCAATGTAAGGAGCATTCTTCCCGATGACCACCAATGTAAAGAGAATTCTTCCCACCAACCACCAATATAGGGACCATTCTTCCCACAAGCCACTAATGTAAGGAGCATGCATCCCACTGACCACCAAGATAAAGTCTATTCTTCCCAATGACCAACAATGTAAGGAGAACTTTTCCCAATGACCACCAATAAAGGACTATTCTTCCCAGAGACCACCAATTTAATGAACATTTTTCCCACTCACTGCCAGTGTAAGGAACATTCTTCCCACTGACCAATAAAACAAATTTCTATCAGCGCAAATATTAATAACCTTAATCACTATGTAGTGATATGAATAATAGGTAATATAACAAAATCCCACAAAAAAACCCCCAAAAAGATGAAAAATACCCCCCCCCCCCACCTGGCTGCTGCACACGCAGAAAATGCGCAAATGATAATAACCTTAATCACTATGGGGGTCATTTACTATAGCGCTATGGCGCTAATTCGCGCAAATTGCCGCGAATCAGCGCTAATTCGCGGCATTTTAGCGCTAATTCGCGGCAATTTAGCGCGAATTAGCGCTAATAGCGGTAATTCGCGCTAAAACGGTATTCACTATAGCGCTGGTGAGAAAATTCTCCCAAAATCGAATTTACTATAGCTCCCTGAAACTAAATAGAGCCCAAACCCTTACTCTGCTAAAACCTAGAGAATTGCACATGGAAATAATTTTTAGAGCATGATATAATTGCCTAAATGGTACTGAAATATGCGGTATATTATTTAAAGATTATCTGCTTTTAAACTGTGTGAAAAAGTGATTTCTACACTGAAATATCTTTAAAAGTCTGAAAAGTGAAAAATTCCCCGTTTTGGACAACTAGGTGCCAACACAACTGAGCATGCTCAGACCTGAAAATAACTCTCATTTTAACTCAAGTGTCTTTTTTACCTGGAGGTATAGTAAATACCAAAATGAGAGCTAATTAGAGAGCATTTTTTGGGAGTTAAAATCTGCTCTAATTTAGTCCAAATGAAGTTTCAGTCACTGATTCTAATGGAACAATTCTAACTTTCACAAAAAAACCCTTTTAATGTTGAGATGAAATGTATCTTTCTGTGAAATACATTTTCCTTTGCAACATTGTTGCTTCTACTTAAAATATTTTGATTTTAAGAATGCTAGAATGTGGAATGTTTTGATGTTTTGGTAAAATATATTTTTCTCTGTCACTTTCACTTGTTTTTCTTCATCTCACAACCATCTTTACCCCAAACTCACACAGGTGTCTTTACAATCCACAAACAATACCATTGCTGATGAAAATTTAAAATGAATCACAATTTTTTGTGCTTTGTATTATTTGCAAATATTCATAATTTGAGCCCAAAAATGTGATATGTGTACCAACATCAGAAATCAAAATGTAATTCCCAAAAATTTGAGGGTAATATTCTACTCTCACCCACAAAAAAACACCAAATATCACAGAATAAATCAAGAAGAATAACTCTTGAGTAATGTAATTCCATCACCTGTATGTCCATAGAAATGCAGTATTTATGTGTTTTTATGTGTATTTATGTGTATTTATGTGTAGTTATGTGTAGGAGGGTCTCACACGTGGCAGCTCTGTTGCTTAGAGGTTAGAACTTCTGCTTAGTATCTCTGAGGGTCTGGGTTCAAATCCCAACCATGTTACTTCATGTAGAGAAGTTGTCTCATTTCCCAGGTCCTATAACTATGTCTAATTGTAGTAGTTATGTGTAGGAGGGTTCCACCACCATTGTAAGTCTTTTCCAGATACACTATATAGCCAAAAGTATTGGGACGCCTGCCTTTACACACACATGAACTTTAATGGCAGCCCAGTCTTAGTCCGTAGGGTTAAAATTTGATTTGGCCCACCCTTTGCAGCTAGAACAGCTTCTGGGAAGGCTGTCCACAAGGTTTAGTCTGCCTATGGGAATGTTAGATCATTCTTCCAGAAGTGCATTTGTGAGGCCAGGCACTGATGTTGGATGAGAAGGCCTGGCTTGCAGTCTCTACTCTAATTCAGCCAAAGGGTGTTCTATCGGGTTGAGGCCAGGACTCTGTGCAGGCCAGTCAAGTTTCTCCACCCAAAACTTGCTCATCCATGTCTTTATGGACCTTGCTTTGTGTACTGGTGTGCAGTCATGTTGGAACAGGAAGGGGCTTTCCCCAAACTGTCCCCACAAAGTTGGGAGCATGAAATTGTCCAAATTGTCTTGGTATGCTGATGCCTTAAGAGTTCCCTTATCTGAAACTAAGAGGCCAAGCCCAACCCCTGAAAAACAACCCCGCACCATAATCCCCCTCCACCAAATCATTTGGACCAGTGCACAAAGCAAGGTCCATAAAGACATGGATGAGTGATTTTGGGGTGGAGGAACTTGACTGGCCTGCACAGAGTCCTGACGTCAACACAACAGAACACCTTGGGGATAAATTAGAGAGGAGACTGTAGGTCAGGCCTTCTTGTCCAACTTCAGTGCCTGACCTCACAAATGCACTTGGAAGAATGGTCAAACATTCCCATAGACACACTCCTAAACCTTGTGGACAAGAAGAGTTGAAGCTGTTATAGCTGCAAAGGGTGGGCCAAATGAGTTTTGAACCCAATACTAATACTGGGATGCCATTACAGTTCATGTGTGTTTAAAGGCAGGCATCCCAATACTTACGCCAATATACTGTATATTGCTTGTGACACTGAGCATGGCTATGGACTTAGGGCTGGTTCACACCACAGAGATGCAGAGAACATGTGTGGGTCTGCCCTGGTGGCTAAGTGGGTAGCAGTTCTGTCTAGCAGCACCTGGGATGTTGGTTCACTTCCACCAACATGCTAATGCTTGTGTTGAAGTTTATATGTTCTCCCTGTGTGGGTTTCTCACCACAATCTAAAGACATGCTGGCATCTTATTTGTCTCCTGTCGAAATAGGTTCTAATGTAAGAAAGTTAATTTTGGACTTTATATTGGAAGCTCATTGCAGCCAGGGACTGATGTTAATGTTTATTAGCACTAATCATGCCCAGGGACTTGGACATTTCAAATTTTAGGGTTTACACTGCACAGGTACATATGCTTAGAAAACTTTTGCTTTGTTTATGTGGATGCAAATGGACTTTGATCTTTGTCCTGTAGTTGGAGATTTGATGCACATAGCCAAGGGCTAACACAGTTGCGAATAGTATTATGTGTTCCTGCTCATCAGGTGCAATCACTTTAGACATACATGAAGAGACAGATTGAAAGATACTGGTGGGCGTGTACTTCTATTGGGTGTGTCAGTGTGCTAACAATACAACCTCTCTTATATAAAGGCCTGCAGTAGGGGGGTTCGTTTGGCCTGAGAAGGTCAATTTTTTTGTTGTGATGGAGAAGGAATGATATTGGGAGATTTGATGAAATTCTTGTGCATTTTTTCAATCAAAAGTGGGTTTATGTGGCCATGCTGTCAATGTTGTGTGTGTATTGTTCCTGTCTGATCATGCAAACATCGTTTGGAAGCATCTGCTGACCTACTATTTTTGATCTCGTTTAATTGTGTACACCGAAATGCAGCTTCCAGCAGAACATGGTCACCAATGTATGTATGTGTGGATTGTGGGCTGGTGGTGGGTGTTTTGAATAAGTCTTTTGCAATATTATGTTGGAATGCTTTGTAAGAATGACTGTTAAGTATGTTTCTAAAATCTTTCAGATAATAATGTGATGTGTTGCCCGTTATACACTGAAATTAAAGCTGTGTCCACTCTAAGGTTTTGTCTAATTTTAGATTGTAAGCTCCTATGAGCAGGGCCCTTAAAATTCCGTTGCTAAATGTAGTACCATATATCCTGTCCAAATTTTTTTGAAGCTAGTAAATGTAAATTAATTTTTTTTCTGCTGGTAAAATAAAAGTACATTGAGCTCTTGTTGTGGTGTGTGGGGGTTTTTTTTTTTTCCTTCTACTTTTCTTTCTTTAGTTTTTGTGGGTGGTGGTTTTGGGAAAGTGCAATATCTCTTTTATATTTTATTTCAATATGTATTTGTGCACCAAAAAACTAATCTCTTTGCCCTGGTTCACATGCTACTTTGAAATTGTGCTACTTCACTTGAAGTAGCATGATTTCAAAGTAGCAAGGTCAGCGTGATTTCAGGTGGCTTCATACACAAATGTCTATTGAAATCGGCAAAAATAGTGCAGGAACTACTTTAGCAAATTGATGCGGTGCCACAAAAAAATGTTGCATCAATTGGAACAGTGCCAGTGCCATTAGTCATGCGATTTGATCTCTCAAATCGCATGACCAATCGCTCCAATGTAAACCTAGGCTTCTGCACAGCTGCAAGTTATATATAAAGATTCCACCTTTATCATTAACAGCTGTGGAGAATTGCAGGTAATGAATTCAGCTGGTGGATAGGCAGTGTTTGAATGTGTCAGCTCTGGTTCACATTGGTGTGATTTGACATGTCAAATCTGTGGCAATTGCACTGTTCTAATTAGTGCGATTTGTATTGATATTGGTGCAGAAACCTGCAACGATGTCTCTGATGTTGCCCCCACAGTCGGGACTGACATGCAGGAATGAAATTGTGGGAGTTCAGCTGAACGCTTTCCTCCTGCTGTCAGTGTGAACCAGGGCTCAAACTGGGCCTTTTGCCTTTGTAATTCACCTGCTGCTAACCCAGGGACACCATTTCTTAGCAAACTCCCTTAAGTTTACCTTCAAATATATGTAGAAATACAGATTTGCATATCTGAAAATAAAAAAATACTAATCATGGTTGAGATCAAATATTCGCAGCTGCAATCAAAAGCGTGGTTTCACCTTCTGACCTGGAAATTAGTCATTGTATGCACCCGGAAGTTCTTGTGCTGGTCAGGATCTCAATCTAGGTGGACATGGCGAGGTCTCTTTAGCAGAGAGGAGGTGCTGCTCATTGGCCGGGTAAGTGTAGGATCTGTACTTGTACTTAATCAATGTAGGGGTGGATGTCATAGTTAGATTTGGTGTGGGTGGGGTTCATTGATTTGTTTGGCATCACCACACATTTGCTTCCGTCCCATGTGCACACATCACTTCCTGCATTTGTTCTGCTGATGTAAATCAGTAAGGACTATGCAAGTATAAATGAGAGATCCTTTTATTAAAATATATATGACTTGTTTCACAGCTGGGCGAATTTTCCAGCAAATTTGGACCTCTGAGTTGCATGGCAAGTTGTACCCCATGATTCTCAATGACAACCATTCATATCTGTGCTACTTTAAGTCGCACCAACTTCAAAGTAGTCCCTGTACTACTTTGGTGTGACTTGAGGTATATCGGGTACAATATTACACAGGCATTCCCAGAAGTTGGAGCCAAGTTGCAGCGGCAAAGTGGCAGCAAAATAGTGTGACTTTCAGTTTGCAGCAGTGTGAATGAGATTCAAGGATAACACCTTTGAATTTGGCCCTTTTGTCACTTGTGCATCCTGAAAGTGTAGCAAATTCGTCCCTGTACTACCTTGGTTTGACTGATGCAATTTGAGGTCCATACACCACAAGATTACACAGACATTGCTTCAAGTCATGACAAAGCTGTGCAAATGGGGCCTTATTCAAAGGTGTTATCAATTAATCGCATTAGGTTACTTTCACACTTGGGTGACACTTGGGTTTCACGATTCTTGCTATTGCAAAGAACTCTCTCTGCTCTTCTGAAGCCACAGCCGAAAAACCAGGAAGTCTGCCAAGAATTAGAACATTCTTTATCAGTGAACTTGACTAGAAACCTTGTAACAATTTGTCAATTAAATAGAATTCTGTGTAAGTGAGGAAAGTTTAACCACTTAAACACTAAACATTTTTCTGACATTTGTTGGTTTCAGGTTAAAATCATTTTTTTTTTTGCTAGAAAATTACTTAAAACCCCCCAACATTATATATATATTTTTAGTAGAGACCCTAGAGAATAAAATGGTGGTTGTTACAATATTTTATGTCACACTGTATTTGCGCCTTTCAAATGCAATTTTTTTTGGAAAAAATGACTTTAATGATTTAAAAAAAAAAAAGAAAAGTTAGCCCAATTTCTTGTGGGATAATGTGAAAGATTTTATGTCACGAGAATCGTGATCTTTTTATTCTAAGCAAAAAAATTGTGATTCTCATTTTGGCCAGAACCGTGCAGCTCTAATATCTATGCAACTTCACCCATGTTCACATAGGTCTGAATTGACATGTCAAATTGTAGGCCAAATCGGCGCCTATTGATGGCAATGGAACTGTCCAAATTGGTGCGACGCCACAACAATTCCCAAAAGTAGTTCCTGCACTACTTTGGGCGACTTCAGGGGGCGATTTCTTACCTCCCAACTTTTTGAGATGGGTATAAGGGACACCTATTAGCAAAAGTAGGTAGGCATAGGACACCTTCTTAAAGGAGAACAGTTGGGACCTATGTGATTTCACTAGACATTTGTGCAGGAAAGTGCACTGATGTCTCTGAAATCGCTGACAAAGTCAGGCTGAGTCACACTTGTGCAACTTTGGACATCAGAGTCGTATGACAAGTCATACCCCATGATTTTCAATGTGTACCATTCATATCTGTGCGACTTCAAGTAACACTGACTTCAACGTAGTCCCTGTACTACTTTGGTCTGACTTTGATGCGAGTTTGAGGTCCATAGACCTCAAGTTTACACAGGCATTACCTGGAATTGCAGCAAAATTGCTGATGCAAAATCGTGGGAAAGTTGTGTGTCTTTCCCTGCGACTCCTGCGTCCATAGACCTCAAGATTACACAGGCATTGCTTAAAGTCGCATTAAAATCTCGCAACTTTCAGGTCGCACAAGTGTGAAAGGTGCCTAAGTCACTGTGCTGAGTACTATTTTATACCTAGAATATAAAGTAGTCCCACCATCAAACACTAGTAAACATATGTTCTCAATATAATTGTGCTCAAATGGCTGAAAATCACACAGATGGTATCACCTACTGAAAGCTTGCATTGTACTCAGCAGCATATGCTGAAAAGAGGCGAACGCCTATTAGCCAATGGCACATCGGCATGAGCATGGTTGTTACTATAATATTAATGCCTGAAATGCAAAACATTATTGTATTGAATCAAACATTAGTAAATGTATTTTCTCTGTAGGTAAGTGCTCAGCTCTGTAGCATAGCGGTACACCCTGCTGCCCCCAAAAGTTCAAGCCATGAATTCAAATCCCACTGACAGCATCACCTCCTAGAAGTGTGCATTGTACCTAGAAGTGTGCATTGTACTCAGAAGCATAATTAGCCAAAGCACATCAGCTTGCTTTATTCCATATTTTAACTCTTCAAATGCATGCAATGGTATGTACTTATTCAATAATATTATGGTATGGAATTCCAAATTTCAAGGAAAAAAATGTCGTAGGGTCCCCCCAGTACATACCAGGCCCTTCGGTATGGACTTTAAGGGGAACCCCACACCAAATTGTAAAATAAATTTGATGTGGGGCCCCCCAAAATCCATACCAGACCCTTATCCGAGCATGCAGCCTGGAGGTCAGGATAGGGGGGGACGAGTGAGCACCCTCCCCTTCTGAACCTTACCAGGCCACATGCCCCAAAGCACCTTTTCCCCATGTTGATGGGGACAAGGGCCTCTTCCCGACAACCCTGGTCGGTGGTTGTCAGTCTGCAGGCAGGGGGTTTATCAGAATCTGGAAGCCCCCTTTAAAAAGTCGGCTCCCAGATCCTGCCCCCTATGTGAATAGGTATAGGGTACATTTTACCCCTACCCATTCACCAAAAAAAAGCAGTGAAATGTAAAAAAAAACATTAGCCGGTTTTTGACAAGTCCTTTATTGTAAAATAGCTCCGAGCTGTCTTCTTCCCTTGGCCATCTTCTCCAGACGCTGTCTCCCTCCTCCATCTTCTCCCCGAGCTGTATTTTCCCAGAGCCGTCTCTCCTGCCGCTGCCATGTTCTCCATCTGCTGTCTTCTTCCACACCGCTGGTTACCCGCTAATAAAAAAAAGCTGCTCTTTTTCCATGGTGGTCTTCCTCTGCTGTGTTGTCACCTGCTGTGTGGCGTCTCTTACATAGCCATGGAGCGGACTCTCCGGGTGACATTATCGGATGGCCACAGAAGACCGCCACAAGAAGAGCGGCTTTTTTTTTTATTAGTGGGTAACCGGCTGCGCTGAAGAACACATCAGCGGGGGAAGATGGTGGCAGCAGGAGAGACAGCTCGGGGAGAAGAAACATCAAACACTAGTGAATGTATTTTCTATGTATTTTCTATTTATGACTGTGCTACACCCAATAGGCTAGCAGTCAGCACTTCTACCTTGAAGAACTCATGGGTTCAAATCCCACAGAGAAATACTAAAAGATTGAATTGGTGAAAAAAAAAGCAAATGACTATTAGCCAATTAGCCAAAGTAGCATATGCTGAAAATAGGTGAATGCCAATTAGCCAATGCACTTTAAATTTGGCTGATTATATTAACTCTTCAAATGCATGCAATGATATGTAAGTATTCAATACTATTATGGTGTGAAATTCCAAATACCACACACTAACTAATGGGCAGATTACATTTTTTTGTTTGTTCATTTTAATTCGCTTGTGCACTGAAAAAATAAACACAGCTGGGGGATGGTAGGTTGGCTGGTATTTGAACTTGTACCGTGAGTGCTGTGGAGACATCTGAGCAGACTACTAAGCCATTGTGCTAAGTATGAGACCTACATAATAGTGTAGTATGATTAAAGAATGAATATAAATAATTACCGCTTTATAGTCACCTAAATTAAAAAATAAAAAACAACATACAACAAATAGGTAACCTAAATGTTTAATACATGTAACTTTACAGAATAGCAGACATTACTATGTAATAATCATTCATAACTGCATTAGTTAGCAAAAGAAGGAAAGAAATAGGAATACTAATTGCAACATACATCAATAGATGCACATGAGGTAGAGCACATCTCACATAAAAATGTTTCTTTCACATACATGGATCATGGCTACAGTACACTGCTATATAACAACTTGATAAGAATTGGCATTTGTATATACGCGGAAGCGCTAATTAGCGGCAATTTAGAACTTTCAAACGTTTGTTCTCCACTTATATCGCTGATTTTCATGCGCAAATTCGCCGTTTTGTTTCCATTTGGCTAAAATTGGCTCTATTATTTGCCATAGTGCCCAGTACTTCCTGGAGTTATAGTAAATGACCCCCTATGTATTGATATGTGTAGTAGGTGATGTGACAAAATCCCACCACAAACCAAAAATTGAAAAATACCCCCCTACCTGGCTGTTCCACACACAGAAAATGCGTTCACTTCACATATAGAATATACACAACAAAACAGTGTTGCGCTTCCTAAATAACTACCAATAAATCCTTAAAGAGAATAGATGATTAACTTGCAATAAGGCAAGATACTGAGTGCACAATCAAATATTCGTGTTCCCTAACTGGGAATAATGAACAATACACAATAATGAAATACACGTGTTCCCTATATGGGAATAGTGAACAATAAACAATAAAGATAAAGTCCACACACTCAAAAGAAAAAGAATTGAATAAAAATAAGAGTCCAAATGCACAAAAATAATCCTCAGAGTCTCATAGTTGCCAACAGTCCAGATTTTCCCGGGACAATCCCGACCCTCGTCCCGATTTAATTTTGTCCCGGGTGTTTTCCCGAATTTTTGGGTTTGTCCCGAGAAAATCATGAGTGTTTTTATAAAAAGCGGCAACGGCTCCACAAAAATGGCCGCCGTCGCCTCCACGAGTCAGTCACAAGGTTTCCCTTGTGTTCAGTGCAGGGGAAAGGGGCAGCCAATTGGCTTCTCTCTTCAGTGTACAAATAGAAAATTCTATTGTTCACTGAAGCCTATTGGCTGGAGGGATTGGCAACCCCTCCCCGCTCTACACTGAACACAAGGGAGACGTGATCAGCCTCCACTGCCATCACCTTCCGCCCCCGTGTGTCCGACGGGGCTCGGGGAATGGTGGGAGTGACGGGAGGGAAGAAGGGATGCTTCACCTGGCTGTTCAGGAGTTTTCTGACGGACCTGTGAGTAGTGGCCTGTCAGTGTAGTGGGGGAGAGGAGAGATAGGGAGAGGGGGTGTACTCAGTGTATGGGAGGCTTGGAGCTTTCCCTGCAATACACTTCTCAAATGCTGAAGTCCAGCATGGAAGGACCGGGGCTCCGCTGGCTGGGGACATTGATGGTCCTGGCTCCCCTCTTGCACCCCATGTCACCACCATACCTGCACCCCCCTCCAACATGTTACCACCATACCTGATTCCCCCTCCCCCCTGTGTCACCACCATACCTGCACCCCCCTCTCCCCCCCTGTGTCACCACTATACCTGCACCCCCCTCTCCCCCCTGTGTCACCACCTTACCTGCACCCCCCTCTCCCCTCTGTGTCACCACCATACCTGCACCCAACTCTCCCCCCGTGTCACCACCATACCTGCACCCCCCTCTCCCCCCCGTGTCACCACCATACCTGCACCCCCCTCTCCCCCCTGTGTCACCACCATACCTGCACCCCCCTCTCCCCCCTGTGTCACCACCATACCTGCACCCCCCTCTCCCCCCTGTGTCACCACCATACCTGCACCCCCCTCTCCCCCCCGTGTCACCACCATACCTGCACCCCCCTCTCCCCCCCGTGTCACCACCATACCTGCACCCCCCTCTCCCCCCGTGTCACCACCATACCTGCACCCCCCTCTCCCCCCTGTGTCACCACCTTACCTGCACCCCCCTCTCCCCTCTGTGTCACCACCATACCTGCACCCAACTCTCCCCCCGTGTCACCACCATACCTGCACCCCCCTCTCCCCCCCGTGTCACCACCATACCTGCACCCCCCTTTCCCCCCTGTGTCACCACCATACCTGCACCCCCCTCTCCCCCCTGTGTCACCACCATACCTACACCCCCCTCTCCCCCCCGTGTCACCACCATACCTGCACCCCCCTCTCCCCCCCGTGTCACCACCATACCTGCACCCCCCTCTCCCCCCCGTGTCACCACCATACCTGCACCCCCCTCTCCCCCCCATGGCACCACCATACCTGCACCCCCCTCTCCCCCCGTGTCACCACCATACCTGCACCCCCCTCGTGTCACCACCATACCTGCACCCCCCTCTCCCCCCCGTGTCACCACCATACCTGCACCCCCCCTCTCCCCCCCGTGTCACCAACATACCTGCACCCCCCTCTCACCCCTGTGTCACCAACATACCTGCACCCCCCTCTCACCCCTGTGTCACCACCATACCTGCACCCCCTTCTCCCCCCTCTGCTGGGGGCACCTTATGTAAGGACAGACTCTGCTGGGGGAACCTGATGGCATCTGGTGGCAGGCGACGTAGCAGGTGACACGCTCAGTGGTCCCACTGATTCTGCATTATGGTGAGTTGAATGATTTCATTTAATATTACAATGTAATAGTAATAATGTGCTTCAATCATCCTGACACCATAACAACCATGGTGCCGGGATGATTGAAGTGCTAACACCAGGTGTTTGGAGTATCTTTATCTGCTGATGGTTAAACTCTGGACTAAACATTGCTATTGTAGTGTAGGATCTGGGTCTGCTGTCCCTCCATCCCTCTCCCCCTACCCCCCTTTCCCCCTTTCCCTCTGCATCCCTCATTCATCTCAGACTCTAACCACACCCATTTTTAGCCACGCCTATGTAAGCCACATCCACTATTTCACGTAAACCACGCCCGTTTTTTGCGTGCCGCGCTTTGCGCGCCGCATTTTTCCCTTTTTCTATGCCACGCCTACTAATGCATGCCCCACCCCCTAATTATAGGCTGACTCCACCTACAGCCAAAAAAGTGTCCCGAAATTTTTTTTTCCAATGTTGGCAACTATGGAGTCTTCTGCACAAAAACGCACAACACACCACTAGTGCATAAACGTTGAAAATGCAAGTGCTCTCCTCCACCTCAATATCCTAGCCGCTCACCTCACGTTCTGACCCCTGTTTCACCAGAAGGTCAAAAAAAGCAGGTTCCCTCTCTGGGATATAAAGGAATGAGCTGGTCATGGAGCTCCTATTCCGTCTGTGCTGTCTCCGGCTGACTAGATGGATACCAGACAGTACAAATTCAGGTCATGTCTTGTCTACCATTGATAAACCATATATGTGTGTTTACCTTGGTTTAACCTTTGTAATATGAAAACAGTCTTTGCATAGCAGGTATAGGTAACTATGCATTTCACACATGATGTACAGCCTGCTTCATCAGGAAAGGCTCAAGGAAATCACATGATATAGCAATGCGCATTATCCAAAAAATGGCACAGATGGAGTCCAACCTCTCAATAGCAGGTGCAGGTTTACTATCTAGGAGGGCGTCAATCCTTCTGAAACAAGATCTTTTCTACATATATCATACCTCCCAACATTTTGAGAGGGGAATGAGGGACACCTACTAGAAAATGTATGTAGGCATGGAACACACCCCCAGCCACACCCCTTAAAGGAGAATTAACCAAAAAAAAAGGTTAAGTGAATACAAAAGGGCTTTTTTTTAACCACTACTATTTCCTTATATTGGCTTTTAACCACTTCAATACCGGGCACTTAGACACCTTCCTGCCCAGGCCAATTTTCAGCTTTCAGCATTGTCACAATTTGAATGACAATTGCACGGTCATACAACACTGTACCCAAACAAATTTTTTACCATTTTGTTCCCACAAATAGAGCTTTCTTTTGGTGGTAGTTGATCACCTCTGTGGTTTTTATTTTTAAAAAAAGACCGAAAATTTTGAAAAAAGAAAAAAGTTTTTCTTTGTTTCTGTTAAAATTTTTTGTAAATAAGTACGTTTTCTTCTTCAATGGCGGGCACTGATATGGCTACACTGACGGGCAATGATGAGGTGGCACCAATGAGGTGGCACTGATGGGGTGGCACTGACGGGCACTGATGATGGGCACTGATAGACGGCACTAATAGGTGGCACTGATAGGTGGCACTGGTATGCGGCACTGATGGGCACTCATAGGTGGCACTGATGGGCACTCATAGGCGGCACTGATGGGCACTCGGTGGCATTTATTGGTACTTATGGGAGGCACTGATAGGTGGCACGGATGGGCACTGATGGACACTGATAGGTGGGCACTGATGGGCACAGATGGGCACTGACAGGTGGTACCAACGGACACTAATGGGTGGCACTGATGACACTGATTGGTGGCACTGATGACACTGATGGGTGGCATTGCTGGGCATCACTGATATATAATGGTGCCAGTCAGTGTCCATTTGTGGGCACTGATTGGCACAGATTGGGCATAATTTGCACATGTGGATGGCCATGGGGTACATACCTGGCCATCCACATGTTGCTATGTTGCCCCCTTCCCTGGTGGTCCTGACGGCTTCCCTGGTGGTCTAGTGCGGGCATCCAAGGGGGGGCTGCGCTGATGAACAATTAGTGCAGACACCCCCCCCGTCAGGAGAGCCGCCGAACGGCTCTCCTCTACTCGCATCTGTGAGGAAAAGCCGATCAACAGATGATCTGTGGTTAGTTCTCCAAGATGTCTGGGACAACCTACCTGCCGAGTTCCTATAAAAACTGTGTGTAAGTGCACCTAGAAGAATTAATGCTGCTTTGAAGGCAAAGGGTGGTCACACCAAATAGTAATTTGATTTGGATTTCTCTTTTTTTCATTTACTTTCCATTTTTTAAATTGGGGGCACGTAGTAAGGTAAATTTTGTTGCTTTTGACATTAACAGCGCCTGACTTTACAATTTTAAAATAAACTATTAACACTTCTATTTCTGAAAGCATTCTTAATTTACAGCATTTTTTACACCTGCCTAAAACTTTTGCACAGTAATGTATATGTCTTACTTTATCAGCAAATGCAACCGTATGCATCAAAATGCTCTTGGCTATTTGGGAATTTCCTGTGGTACTAACAAAGAATTGTTGCACAACCAACGTCATTTCTTTTTTCCCTTTCTGTATCCCTATGATCATCACGGTGGACCAAGATGTGACTGTACTTCTATGTTTGTACCTTGGGGGATTACATTTGCAGTGGGCACCTGTGTTTCTCAGTTGATAATTCAACTCTGAAGAGAATCATATATCTTCTTTATATATATATTGTCTTTTTTATACTCACCTTAGGAGACATTCATCAAAATAAAAGGCGCTATATATCATACTTTATTGGAGCCACTGTCACGGGACAAAGGACACTCTACAAAAATAAGATTGATGTTAAATCAAAAAAAAAAAAGAAGGACTTTGAGACATATACAGTGTCTCACAAAAGTGAGTACACCCCTCACATTTTTGTAAATATTTTATTCTATCTTTTCATGTGACAACACTGAAGAAATGACACTTTGCTACAATGTAAAGTAGTGAGTGTACAGCTTGTATAACAGTGTAAATTTGCTGTCCCCTCAAAATAACTCAACACACAGCCATTAATGTCTAAACCGCTGTAATTGGTTACCATGCACAGTTGCACCAGATTCTGTGTGCAACCGGTTTAGTAAATCTCCCTCTCAGTGTGCCATGAATGCAGAGCGTACTGTGTGTGACGGGAGTCACTTTGGACGAGGGGCATGTGGAACCCAGGTTACCTTGGAGAGCACTGGAAGCTCCTTGTCCAGCTCCCCTGGCCCCTCCTATGTGTAAGTTACCCTGTGTCTATTAGGGGCACAGGGTGACCGAGAACCCCAGTCTGATCTGTACTAATCGGACTCACTGTACAACCACACTGGAATGTTGTATGTATATATATATATATATATATATATATATATATATATATATATATATATATATATATATATATATATTGTCTCATACTGTTGGGGACACTTTGCTGGGTCGTTTGGGGTGTGGCTGTATTCCATTGTTCTATTGTGTCTGTCTGCCTTGGGTATTATGGGATGTGTATGTGTATTTGTTGTGAGGATGGAGGGGAGAATTCAGCTCTCCCTGCTGATATGACAGTCTACCCCACCCTGAATGCAAAGTGGGGAGGAATGTCCAGAGTGTTACCTCTGTGTACCTGTGTTTCAATAAACAGTTCTGCAGCCAAAACGAATACTGCCTAGTTATTGGTTGTCAGCGTTTGGAATATATGCTATCTATATTCAGACTGGAGGTAGCGGTGTATGACGAAAGCACTCAAGCGGAGTATGGGACATTTCGTTACATTGGTGGCAAGCAGTGGGACACTTTCTGCAGTCTGGGACATCCAAACCTCCACCTGGATCCAAGGTCCGGATAGCAGGAGAGGAGAGATACAGATACCAGCCGCCATCGAAGAGGAATTCGGAAGGAGGTTGCACGAGATGCAGATACAGCACAGAGGACCGGTGTCAGAGCACGTCCTGCTAGGATGGTATGATTCAGTGCTGGAGCCGATATGAATATCTCCTAAACATTGCAAGTTTAGGAGATCTTCATGATACCTACGTGTAATGCCGCGTACACGCGAGCGGAATTTACGTCAGAAAAAGTCAGATGGGAGCTTTTCATTGTATATTCCGACCGTGTGTATGCCCCATCGGACTTTTTCCGTCGAAAATTCAGACGGACTTAGAGAACATGTTCTATATTTTTCCGAAAGGAAATAACTACTATCGGAAAAACCGCTCGTCAGTATGCTGTTCCGACAAGATTAGCAGAAGGAGCCCAAAGGGTGGTGTACTGGCTATTGCACTTCCTTTTTCTAGTCCCGTCGTACGTGTTGTACTTCACCGCGTTCTTGACGGTCAGACTTTGGTGTGACCGTGTGTATGAAAGACAGCTTGAGTGGAATTCCGTCGGAGAAACCTTCAGAGTTTATTCCGATGGTAAAACCGCTCGTGTGTACGTGGCATAAGACTTATTATAAACTTACCTGTAGGTAAAAGTTACAGTTATGCCGCGTACACACGAGCGGACTTTTCGACCGGACTGGTCCGATGGACGGAGTCCGGCGGACAATTCGACTGTGTGTGGGCTTCATCGGACCTGCAGTAGACTTTTCCGGTCGAAAAATCTGACAGACTTTAGATTTGGAACATGTTTCAAATCTTTATGTCGGAACTCCGCCGGACCCAGTTCCTATTGAAAAGTCCGCTCGTCTGTATGCTAGCCCGACGGACCAAAAACCGACGCTAAGGTAGCTATTGGCTACTGGCTATCAACTTCCTTATTCTAGTCCAGTCGTACGTCATCACGTACGAATCCATCGGACTTTGGTGTGATCGTGTGTAGGCAAGTCCGTTTGTTCGGAAAGTCCGTCGGAAGTCCGCCGAAAGTCCGTCGGATGGACCGTCTGACCAGTCCGGTCGAAAAGTCCGCTCGTGTGTACGCGGCATTAGAGTTTAATGCCACGTAATTTTCCAAATTGAATGCTTAAAGCAAAAGAAATGTTCAAGTACTTTTGAACGACATTCGTCAAGTCATCATATGTAATGATGAGAAGTTTTGTATAAACGTTTGTTCGAAAATCTACTAGCGTATGGCCAGCATTGCTCTATACACCATTGGAAGTGGATAACGATATCTGCACTTCATTATAAATGTCCACTTTAATAAAATAGTGTGTGCATCAAACAATTGTTTTTTTTTTTCCGCTGTACAGAACCCAGTAATATCCACCAGATGGAATTTCTCTACATTGCTGTAACAAATCTCAGCTAACTAGTCAGCGGTATTTTCAATATTTGCAATGCTTTTGAAGTGTAAACTTGTACTTTCCATTGATTTTAATCTAATATTCACAGCAGATGGGCCAACTTGTTTGTCCTCTTTTGTTTGCTATACAAAGGGGAACGTCAGGCGTAAATATGTAACTACCCATTGCCGAATTTCACTCATTGGTCCCTTCGGGCAAGTGAAATTATTCCAACAACTTAACAAACAATTCTATACAATAACCAATACCAACTGCTTTTATGTCATATACTAAGTGCTGATGGCTAGGCTAGGAGGCTAGGTCAGGTTTACCTGAATGAAGATTGCTAATATTTACCTTTAATAAAGAATGATTTCCGATGTAAAGAACGCCGACACTTCTGTCCACAGTTTTTTCCAGTAAAGCTTTGTGAACTGTTTATTTTTAATAGTTCAAATGTAGCGATCCTTATGCTAAGCTAACATTTGATTAAGGAGTGAAGAGAGACAAATATATTGCCTCATTGACTTGCATTGCGCTATTCTGTCCATTCTTTCTAATTCAAAAAAGTTACAACTACGGAAGGGTCGTTCCACACCAGAACCCTTATATTCACAGAGCTTTAGTATTACTCTTAATAAGCAGACAGTAAAAAAAATAAGAGAATGTTTATTGACTATTCGCTTTTCTAAAATTGCTGGTAATCAACTGCTAAGAGTAGGGATTGATCCTAAAACAGTTGTTACCAGTGACTCCTATAGGTCTAATCTACATCAGTAGTTTATAGACGTAATTAATTGTGTCTGATCGCACAATACTATAAGTTGGGAAACATTTGACCATCACATCTTCTACATAGCCACACATACACTATATTACCAAAAGTATTGGGACGCCTGCCTTTACATGCACATGAACTTTAATGGCATCCCAGTCTTAGTCCATAGGGTTCAATATTGATTTGGCCCACCCTTTGCAGTTATAACAGCTTCAACTCTTCTGGGAAGGCCGTCCACAAGGTTTAGGAGTGTGTCTATGGGACCGTTTGACCATTCTTCCAGAAGCGCATTTGTGAGATCAGGTACTGATGTGGACGAGAAGGCCTGTATCGCAGTCTCCATTCTAATTCATCCCAAAGGTGTTCTATCCGGTTGAGGTCAGGACTCTGTGCAGGCCAGTCAAGTTCCTCCACCCTAAACTCACTCATCCATGTCTTTATGGACTTTGCTTTGTGCACTGGTCCAAATCATTTGGTGGAGGGGGGATTATGGTGTGGAGTTGTTTTTCAGGGGGTGGGTTTGGCCCCTTAGTTCCAGTGAAGGGAACTCTTAAGGCGTCAGCATACCAAGACATTTTGGGCAATTTCATTCTCCCAACTTTGTGGGAACAGTTTGGGGATGGCCCCTTCCTGTTCCAACATGACTGCTCACCAGTGCACAAAGCAAGGTCCATAAAGACATGGATGAGCGAGTTTGGGATGGAGGAACTTGACTGGCCTGCACAGAGTGCTGACCTCAACCTAGTAGAACATCTTTGGGATGAATTAGAGCGGAGACTGTGAGCCAGGCCTTCTTGTACAACATCAGTGACTGACCTCACAAATACGCTTCTGGAAGAATGGTCAAACATTCCCATAGACACACTCCTAAACCTTGTGGACAGCCTTCCCAGAAGAGGTGAAGCTGTTATAGCTGCAAAGGGTGGGCCAACTCAATATTAAAGCCTACGGACTTATGCCCCGTACACACGGTCGGATTTTCCAACAGAAAATGTGTGATAGGACCTTCTTGTCAGAAATTCCGACCGCGTGTTGGCTCCATCACACATTTCCGACACACAAAGTTTGAGAGCTTGCTATAAAATTTTCTGACAACAAAATCCGTTGTCGGAAATTCCGATCGTGTGTACACAAATCCGACGGACAAAGTGCCACGCATGCTCAGAATGAATTAAGAGATGAAAGCTATTGGCTACTGCCCCGTTTATAGTCCCGACGTGCGCGTTTTACGTCACCGCGTTCAGAACGATCAGATTTTCCGACAACTTTGTGTGACCGTGTGTATGCAAGACAAGTTTGAGCCAACATCCATTGGAAAAAATCCATGGATTTTGTTGTCGGAATGTCCGATCAATGTCCGACCGTGTGTACGGGGCATTAGACTTTGATGTCATTAAAATTCATGTGCGTGTAAAGGCAGGCGTCCCAATACTTTTGGTAATGTAGTGTATGTGGACGCTCCTCCAAATTATTGGGTTCTGGTGTTTCCAGCAAAAGGTATTCTATACTACAGCATACAAAGAGATTTTAGACTATTGTGCTCTTCCAACCTTGTGGTAAAAGTTTGGTGAAGTTTGATGAAGACCTAAAGGCAAAACTTTTTTTTATTTTTGGATAGAGTGGAGATGGATTAGAACACCTGTCAGTTTTTATATATGTCTGTGGCCCCCATTAGGGAGATTCACCCTCTCTATGTGTCCTGTTTACTATTATCATTGAAAGTAAAAGAAAATACTATCGTTTGGGTTGTCCTCAGAAAGGTAATAGAGGGGAAATCTTCCAATAGGGATACTAGTTCTGGTGACCTGAGAAATTCCCTTAATTTGCAGGGATTTCCTCTCACTTCCTGTTTTGGCTATGGGACAGGAAATGGAGGTAAATCTCCACAATGGGACAAAGGGTTGTCGATAAAAATCAGACAGGGGTATAACCTTCCCTTGCTCTATCCAAAATGAAAAAAAAAAAAGTTTTGCTTATAGTTCTACTTTAACTAACCTATTCTATTTCTGCCTCCAGTACACACTGCATATTTTCTTCTCAAGTCCTTATACGTAATGCATTTGATGCCATCAGTGAGACACATGCTACTGCTCTTCCTCTCTTTCTCACTTGCTTTTAATGGTGGAGAAGTTAAAGTGGTTCTAAAGGCAGAAGGTTTTTAAGATAAAAAACCTTCTGTGTGCAGCAGCGCCCCTCAGCCTCCCTAATACTTGCCAGAGCCCCAATTTTGATCCAATGATGTTGCACGAGAGCCTCGGCTGTCTGATGCTCTCCGTCCTGATTGGCTGAGACACAGCAGTGGGTGACATTGGCTCCCACTGCTGTCAATTAAAGTCAGTGAGCCAATGAGGAGAGAGAGGGGGCAGTGCCGAGGCAAGGCTCCGTGTCTAAATGGACACACAAAGCAGCAGTTTGGCTCTGGTGCCCCCATAGCAAGCTGCTTGCTGTGGGGGCACTCTGCAGGAGGGAGGGAGGTAAGGGACCCCAGAACAGTAGGATCTGGGGTGTTTTGTGCAAAACCATTACACAGAGCAGGTAAGAGCCGGTTCACACAGGGGCGACTTGTCAGGCGACCTAGCCGCCTGACAAGTCGCCTCCCGTTCTGTACTATAGAACCCTTCTAATAGGAGCGACGCAAGTCGCTCCGACTTAGAAAAAGGTTCCTGTACTACTTTGGGGACGACTTGAGGCGACTTGCATAGACTTCTATACAGAAGTCGTTTTGCAAGTCGCCGTGGAAGTCGTGTGCAGGCCGCCTCGGTGAGGCGACCTGCAAGTCGTGCCGCCCCTGTGTGAACCGGGGCTAAGTATAACATGTTTGTTATTGTTAAACAAAACAAAACAAAAAAAAAAAAAAAACAAGAGTTTAATATCACTTTAAAACAATGTGTATTACTCTCACTGAAGGATGAACTTGCCTTATATAAAATGTTCCCATTTGTCTATATTAACCTGACATCTGTGATATAAAATATTTCCATTTGTATATATTAGCTTGAACTACAATTGGGTTTCACTAAAGAGTCATTTATTAGTCAAAAGAGGCCTTTATTTCTCTGTCTATTCTACAGCATGCATACATCAATAAAATATGGAATATGATAAGTAAAAGAGGGACTGTATGGGATGATGCATTTAATTCACTTGTCAGCCAAGTCCATTATTCACTGGTAGGCTCTCCAACGTTTGGGTATTGATTTTCAGAATGCCACCCATTCTAGTGTAATAGTATGGAAACCTTGACTATAGTCATGTTAAAAAAGAAAACGATCCATCAAGTGAAAAAAGGAAAAAATTATTATAATCAAAATTTTGATTTATTACTTCCTCTGTCGCTACGTAAATATACTTAAGAGAAGTATTGTGCGTTTAACTGCCTTTTTTCTAACATTTGTTGCTTACAAGTTAAAATCAGTATTTTTTTTCTAGAAAATTACTTAGAACCCCCAAACATTATATATATTTATTTTCTTAGCAGAGACCCTAGAGAATAAAATGGCGGCCGTTGCAATATTTTATGTCACACTGTATTTGCGCAGCGGTCTTTCAAATGCAATTTAAAAAAAAAAAAAATACACTTTAATAAATAAATTAAAAAAAAAAAACAGTAAAGTTAGCCCAATTTTCTTGTATAATGTGAAAGATGATGTTACACTGAGTAAATAGATACCTAACATGTCATGCTTTAAAATTTGCATACACTCGTACAATGGTAACAAACTATGGAACTTAAAGATCTCCATAGACGTTTTAAAAATGATTAACCGTTACTTGTTTAGAGTTACAGAGGAGGTCTAGTGCTAGAACTATTGCTCTCGCTCTAACGACCGCGGTGATACCTCACATGTGTGGTTTGAACACTGTTTACATTTGCAGGCACAACTTACATTTGCGTTTCTCGCGCGAGAACGGGGGGATTGTATGCTTTCAAAATTTAAAAAATTTTTTTTTTGATCGCTTTTATTGCTGTCACAAGGAAAGTAAACAACCCTTGTGACAGTAATAGTCAGTGACAGGTATTCTTTATGGAGGGATCTCCAAACCCCTTCTCTGCACTTGGAAGTATTCCAAACGCCAAGATCTGCGTTTTTGAATACTTTTAATTTTTGAAAATTGGCGCCGTTGGCTCCAGTAAACCGGAAGTGATATCATGGTGTCGCTTCCGGGTTACCAGATCCGAGACCCGATCAAAGCCAAATCCAGCTTTGTTCAGGTCTCCGGCCAGCCGGCGGACGTGCTGGCTGGTCGCTCGGGTCTCCCGGTGGGATGGGAGAGCGCGGGCGAGCAGCGGAAGGTGGCGGGAGGGGGTCGTCCCTGCATAACATCATTTTAGATAAAGAGGAGACTTAATGGCTCTGCACCCACGTTATTGATATGTAACAGTAGAAGTAGAAGACAGACACGGAAGTTCTCCAGAACTTGTTGGGAGGTGGACACTTTGTTAGTGAATCTTCCTTCTCCCAGGAGAATTTTCATATTGTATATGATGGTATGGGTAGGTTTCTCCTGGGCTCTCTCATAAACAAAGAAGCAACTAGCAGTGATGAAAAATTCCGCAGAATAGCACTTGGTAGCTACACAATGAAGACTCTTTAATGGCCATGATTCATCAGCAGGATTTCCCGCTGACAGCAAAATATAAACAAAACAAGTGCTAGTAAAAAAAAAAACAGCTTGCCTCCCCCAAAAGGCACGGGGTCCCCCCAAAATCTATACCAGACCCTTATGCAGTCTGGGGAGGTGTTCAAGCAAGCACCCCCCATTCTGAACCATACCAGGGCACATGACCTCAATATGGGGGAGTGTTTTTGGGGACAGGGCTCCCCAAAAGCACCTTGTAGTCATTTTGGTTGTGGAAGTGCAGGGGGGTGACGTATTAGAATCCGGAATCCCCCTTTAACCAGGGGGCCCCCAGATCCCACCCCTATGTGAATGAGTATAGGGTACATTGTACACCTATTAATTCACCAAAAAATATGTGTAAAGTACATAAAAACACAAAGGCAGTTTTTGACAAGTCTTTTATTCAAATCCCCCGAAAAAATAAAAGTCCCCCGAAGTAGATCCAATGTCAATCACAATGAATGTCGACTCACAAGAAAGAAAACCTGCCACCCACCGAACTACGACCCCGGGTGACCCCGCCCCCATGTTTACCGGTCATTCGGAGAGTGTCCCATCAAGAACACCTTCGAGATATATTAGAGCAGAGACTGCAAGCGGGGTCTTCTCGTCCAACATCAGTGCCTGACCTCACAAATGCTCTTGTGGAAGAATGGTCAAACATTGCCATAGACACTCTCCTAAACCTTGTGGACGGCATTCCCAGTAGAGTTGAGGCTGTTATAGCTTTCAAAGGGTGGGCCAACTCAATATTGAACCCTACGGACTAATGCCCCGTACACACGGTCGGATTTTCCGATGGAAAATTTCCGATCGGAGCGTGTTGTTGGAAATTCCGACCGTGTGTGGGCTCCATCGGACATTTTCCATCGGATTTTCCGACACACAAAGTTGGACAGCAGGAGATAAAATTTTCCGACAACAAAATCCGTTGTCGGAAATTCCGATCGTGTGTACACAAATCCGACGGACAAAGTGCCACGCATGCTCAGAATAAATAAAGAGATGAAAGCTATTGGCCACTGCCCCGTTTATAGTCCCGACGTACGTGTTTTACGTCACCGCGTTTAGAACTATCGGATTTTCCGACAACTTTGTGCGACCGTATGTTGACAAAACAAGTTTGAGCCAACATCCGTCTGAAAAAATCCTAGGATTTTGTTGTCGGAATGTCCGAACAAAGTCTGACCGTGTGTACGCCCTATAAGACTGGGATGCCATTAAAGTCCATGTGCGTGTAAAGTCAGTTGTCCCAATACTTTTGACAATATAGTGTAGATCTGGACCTGTATGGCTTGGCACTCTCGTCCTTTTGCTCCACACAAGTTGATTCTCCCATGGACCTTGATGGATTTTTACTGGGCTATAGAGAACTGCCAGACTTTAGCAGTCACAAAGGCAAGCAGTCACTTCCAGCGCTAGAAAGGTCTTCTGTGGTAAGAAGCAACAAGGACAACTATATTCCAGGACTAGATGGATGCTGCCCTCCTCAGATAGGGTAAACCGATAGATCCTACAAGAACATAATAAAATGGAAGGCGCGCACACCTAGTGCATTACCAAACACATTTATTGAATAATAAAATCAGTAAAAAGGGGGTACTCACAAAGTAGCAAATCTCAATGGGCCATAAAACCACACAGAGTTGAGCAGTGCGGACACATGTGCCGTATCACATCAAGGGGTAAAAGCTGACACGTTTTGGGGGCACACCCCTTACTTAGAGCTAGGCCCATTGAGAGTTGCTACTTTGTGAGTACTGATTATATTATTATTATTTAAGAAATGTGTTTGGTAATACACTAGGTGTGCGAGCCTTCCGTTTTGTTTTGTTTTTTTGTAGACTTTAGCAGTCATTTGATTTTTTTCTTTTTTGGAAGCTCCACCAGTATTGGAGTCCAGATCTCCGCCATCCTAATTCTAGAATTCCTCTTTTGGGTTTCTGACACCTAACTGTGGGACATCAGCTGAGTTTCTGACCCACACAAGTATCGTACTTCTTTCAAAGAATTATGAAATCATTATCGGCTAAGAATATCTCGGTATGATCTTGTTTTAAATATGAAATATTGCTCTTATTGTATTTAAGAACCCAGGAGAAAGTGCAAAAAGAAATTACAATAAGAAAACATTATACTGTTATATATTTCCTTGAAGAGAAGATTACATTTCTTATTTGGAGGATTGAGAAACTAATTTTAAAGGATTATTCTCCTTGCATTTGTTATGAAACATTCTAAAATGGCAAAAATTTGACTGAGATGTAAAAAGTTTTATAACCAGGAATATCATTTATCTTAAAAATGTTATGTGTTTCTCAGCTAAGAAAATCTTTGTATAAGTATTGATCCAGCTGAATCTCCAAGGGTTTGACAGATCAAGTGGTTGAAATCCACCAATCAGCACAGGTCTGAGTATGAAGTAGCATTAGTATAGTATAGAACAGTGTTTCTCCACTAGGGTTTCATAGCACTCTTGGTGCTGTTTGGGTTCCCATGGGGTGCCCCAAGAATGTAACTTAGTTTGCCCCAAATCAGTGCCTCTGAGAGTGTGGGGAACCATAAACCAGACAGAGAGAGAAAGTGCAGTCAAAATCACACCTTTAATGAAATGGCAAAAATAACACAACTTAGGAACATAGTCAAAAACAGAAGCCAGGGTTTGGATACCAGAACGGGTAATCAGACGAGCCAGGATCAGGAAACCAAAAGTCAGCGTAGTAAAAAGGCAAAAATCAGGAACAGGAATCGAAGGGAAGTCAGCCAGGCCCTCATACACAGGAACACAGGAAGGAATGCACTCAGAGATCATAGACCACACAAGGGCAAGGATGAAATGTGCTAACTTGTTTAACCACTTGCTGACCGCTGCACGCCAATATACGTCGGCATAATGGCAGCAGTGGGCAAATGGGCATACCTGTGCGTCCCCTTTAAACAGCGGGGCTAGCAGGAGTGTGCACCCGCTGCGTACATCCTGACTGTGCCCGCGGGACCCGCAGACTCGATGTCCACCGATCTTCCGGCGCTCGTGTCACGGAACCGCAGAATGGGGAAGTGCCTATGTAAAGAAGGCATTTACCTGTTCTGCCTTGTGACATGACAGAGATCACTGCTCCCTGTCATTTAATCACAACACGGTTGCGATTACCCCTAGCCCCCTAGCCTGAAGTGCCAGATCACATACCGAGTACGTGGCACTATATATATATATATATATATATACATACATACATATATATATATATATATATATATATATATATATATATATATATAAACTAACAAAACTGTTGAGTTTTGATTTACTGAGAAAAATAGGTAATCTCTAAGAAATGAGAGAGTGTTATCAGCTAGTTTCATTATCACTACCTATGTAAACTGCTAAGCTGTAATTGGCTATTGTCTATGTCAACTTTATAGAAATATCTAACTCACAGAATAAACGTTTGATAACTGAGTTGATACACCTCCCTGCTGTATCTGTCTTCTCATTTATCCCAAGCTCAGAGTGACCTGACCCAACAGAAGGGAAACAAAAGCCTGCGGCAGATTTAACCCCTGGGGGGATTGAGTAACTCAACAAGACGCATCCATCCTCCAACCAGTAAACAACAACCATAAAAAAGGGCAATGCTTAAAGCCCAACTCTGGGCTAAATTATTGTTAATCTTTAACCAGCTTTAATAGTAGAATTTATTATCTGCACAAAGGTCGCCTGTCATAATAAAGCCACGTTTCTTGAAATATTGTCAATAAAGATTTGGTTGGTTGATTGATTAAAACAATAAGAATTTGGCTTTCCAACATGAAACACATACACATTATGCTTTAGTGTTGTCCGTGTTTATTATCAACTTTTGAGGAGAGCACATGGACTTCACAATAAGCCCTATCCAATAAGAAAAAGTATCTTGTAAAAAAAAAAAAAAATGAAGATGTACAGTACCGTCCAAAAGATTTAGGCGGGTGAGAAAAAAATGCTGTAAATGAAGAATGCTTTCAGAAATAGAAGTGCTAATAGTTTATTTTTATCAATTAACAAAATGGAAAGTGAATAGAAGAGCAATCCAAATCAAATCTATATTTGGTGTGTCCACCATTTGCATTCAAAACAGCATCAATTCTTCTAGGTGCACTTGTTTTTGAAGGAACTCGGTAGGTAGGTTGTTCCAAACATCTTGGAGAACTAATCACAGATCCTCTGTGGATGTCGGCTGCCTCAAATCGTTCTGTCTCTTCATGTCACGATGTTAAGACCAGGGCTCTATGGGGACCAAACCATCACTTCCAGGACTCCTTGTTCTTATTTAAACTGAAGATAGTTCTTATTGACATTGGCTTTATGCTTGGGGTTGTTGTCCTCTTGCAGAATAGATTTGGGGCTAACCACCTCCCTGACGGTGTGGCATGATGAATAAGTATATGTCTGTATTTGTCAACATTGGGGACACCATCGATCCTGACCAAATCTCCAACTCCATTTGCAGAAATGCAACCCCAAACTTGCAAGGAACCTCCACTATTCTTCAATGTTGCTGGCAGACACTCATTATTGTACCACTCTCCATCCCTACCTGAACAAACTGCCTTTTGTTACAGCCAAATATTTCACATTTTGATCAGTCCAGGGCACCTGCTGCCATTTTCTGCACCCCAGTTCCTATGTTTTCATGCATAGGGCATGGAAACAAGGCTAAGCGACTCAACTATGTATCAATGCGCTGAGAGTGCCTCTAATGTCATCACATCTCTGCTGCCTTCTACATCATCCTGGACCACCCACCGCTCAGAGAAAACCAAAGAGGAAGAGTACCCAGCACATCACTTGACTGGTCAAAACACATTGAAAAAGGGTAAAATAAAAAAAAACTTAAAAACAAAATTACCCCTGGGGAGGAGAAGAGTCTCAAGGTAACCATTGGAAAGGGTTGGGGCAGAGCCCAGAGTTGGGATGTAGAAGAAAAAGAAGCCATTTCTATCCTTTCTGCCTTTCTGTGTTTATACTTCCAGCCCCTGTAAGCCAACTATCTTGTGCTGCCCCCTTCTATCCTAGCCAAATGCCTAGGATTAGTATTGCACTAATAAATTAGACATCACAAACACACAAAGCACACAGACACTGGGGCAGCAGTCTAGAACCCTTTATTATACATGGGAATGTCTTACTGACAGTTGGCAACATGATGTGTGGGTAGCTGTGTGCTCTTCATTAGCACCCCGGCCACCCTAGGCCATGGTCAATATTGGCTTTAAAGAAATCAAGCCCTGGATTCACCCTTACACATATAGAGAATTGGCGCATATGCACTGGGCCCAAAGGGAGCGCTCTGGGCTTAATAGGGAGAAAAGTCAACAATAGTCTAATGAGAACCTCCAGAGCCAGGAACAGCTGACATCCTTCTGTATAGAGTGGGTTACAAGGCATAGTGGGTGTAATGCAAGGTAGATTCATGGGTGCCAGACACTTCTTGAATGCAAAGAGATTTATTTTCTCTTGAACAGAACAGTTGGAGAGAGGGTTTAGGGCCAGGACACTCTTAGATAGTAGCAATGTCAATAAGCAGACTCTGAGACTTCTACAGGTAGACAGCCATGCAGGGAAAGGCATCCAGCAAGACACCACATCTGCATGTGTAGGAGCGCTGTCTCCTATGGCAACAGTCTTAGAACAGTTCCTAACACAAATTTAACAAACTCCTTTACTTTTATACAATCACTCCTTGTAGACACTCAGCCCACTGAGCTCCCAGTCTCTCTCACTAGACTTGCTGATTCACTGCCACTGAATCCCGTGAGCTCTTCTAATCTTCTTACTTTAGTATCTTCCTCAAGTGTCACCCCCGCTTCCCTGCTCGGTCCCTGGCTTGGCACTCCAGATACTCCTCAAGTGTCACTCCACTGGCTGGGTCCCAGGCTTGGCACCTGCTGAAGTTTCATGATTCTTCACCGTCCCTGGTTGGTGAAAATAGTGCTCCGATACTTGCTTCAGCTACTCACTGTGGTCCCTGCTAATAAGGTGGATGGTCCCTTAGTGGCGACAGCTTCCCCTCTACCTCCGATCACGACAGGTTCTATGGCCGGCAGAACCATCACTTCTGGTTGGGCTGCCAGCTGCAATCCCAACCCTATGCTGCTCTCTTGCTTCTGGATAGGCTCTCAGACAGCCTAGCAGCCAGATGTAACCTGGGATAGGCCCGAACTCTGGCCTAGCAGCCAGGGCAGTACAACACACGTCCACCCAGACAGCCATCCAGGTGGCACAGAACCCCCGATCACCTGATTTCACCCAAATATATAGGTTCTTCTAGCAGGCTGAAAGATTTAAGAAAACCCCTGTCCATTGGCTGACATACCCCATATACTCATAATCTGTCCTTGCTTTGCCCTTGTCTCATCTAATGCCACCGGGTACCTGGCCACCTAGTGGCAGAAGAGAGAAGTGCAGCAATTCCAGACTTAGAGTGAACTCAATTGTTCCCTAACAATTGGCCAAAGCAAATACACCTGGCAGGTAAATTTAGGAGCAACCCTGCCTAAACCTTAGGGTGCTACAGTAGTAAAGGACAAAGCTGGGGGGGTCAAAGAGGGGAGGGAAGAAGGAAAAGGGGGGGGGAAGAGAGGGGGGCAAAGAGGTGGGTGGAAAATGACACTGGCCCTAATGCTTCTTCCCTTACAGTGTATTTCCCTGGGACTACAGGGTCACTGAAGACTACACAATGGTTTCCCATAGTTTCTAATGGCTAAGAGTTTGTGTCCCTGAATTAAAACATATTGGGGTAAATTTACAAAAGGTACAGTAAACAGGCTGTGCACTTTGCAAGGGGACTGAGGCTTAGTAAATGAGGTGATGCCCTGATGACTTCCATCATCCAATCATGTACAAGCAAAAATACTGTTTTTTAGCATTCTTCTTATATGATTGGATTTTCTTTGCCAACTGCGTCGGAATTGTAAACAGACAAACTGAATTTCCGATAGGAACTTTTTCCGATGGTAAAATAGAGAATCTGCTCTCAATCTTTTGCTGGCGGGAATTCTGCCAGCAAAAGTCCGATGGAGCATACACGTGGTTGGAATTTCCGACCGAAAGCTCACATCGGACATTTGCTGGCGTTAATTTCCGATCGTGTGTACGGGGCATTAGGGCCCAACTCCAGGCAAATTCTGTTATGCTGATCCTTGAGTTGGGCATTAAAGGTATGCTAAAGTTGTCTCTCAGATGACATATGATAATGTTGCTTAACCTCCCTCCCCTATGATTATTTCTGATTTTAGGTGCTGAAAGCAGTACAATTATTTTGCACAGAAATTTGGCGTTTTATATTGTAGGCCTGTAATTCTTAGGAATGGTTCACTTAAATCTGTCCAAACAAGAGTCTAGTAGACATCCCGGGTATGATAAAGTTTGAAAAACGAAATAAAAAATTATAATATAATAAATAACTATAAATAATTATAACAAATAATAATATAATAATAATAAAAATTATATAATAATGTAATCAAATCAAAAACACTGAAATTTGCTCAGTTGCAGAATTGTCGCTTTTGTTACTTTTAGTGTTTGGTGACGGATTTCCCCACAAATCACTATCGCTCAATTCTGCGAGTGATTCTAATTTATTATCGCTTTTTTCTAGCTGGTCTAAAAGCACTTTTGATGTAAAAAGACAGTTTTGGTTGCTATGGACAATCTCCAGTTTCCTGGCAGAAAGAACAGTTTTATATATATAAAACTGCATTCAGGACACTGGGCAGACCACTAGGGACCGAGGGGGATGTGTAGTTATTTGATACATACTGTAATCTGTAAGATTACAGTATGCTGTATCTATACTATGTGTTTCACTTTTGAATTTACCGCCGAACTCCGTCCCCGTGCGTCGCAACGCTCGCAGGGAACGGAGCTCGGCACTGTGAATCGAGCGAGACACAGCGGCTCGCCGATCACAGCGGGGAGACATCGCAGGATCCAGGGGACAAGGTAAGTATGTTCTTCCTGGATCCTGCGATGCAAGCCCGAGTCTGGCTCGGGGATACCGCTTTTGGTATGAAAAATCCAACCCGAGCCAGACTTGGGAATACCGCCAGGGGGGTTAAGGGCTCATGCACACTGCAGCTCATTACAGGCATTTGAGCTTTTATTTCTGCCTACAAAAGCTTGAAGAAGCTTGTTCTTTTTTGTGCTCTTTCTCCCGTTTTTATTGAGCTCTTTCGAGCTTTTTCGTGCATAAGCCTTTTTTTCACAAATTCTCCTTGATAGTATTTTCTTAACCACTGTATAAACAAAACAAAAATCTGGAAGGTGCGTGTTCAGCTCTTTGGAGCTCTTTGAGGCACTAGCTGCTCTCAAAAAAGCGAGTTTGATGGGGTTTTTTCTGCCTGTAGGAGCATATGCCTGAAAACACCTGAAAAAACCCTAGTGTGTATGGTCACATTGGCTAACATAGAGGGGAGTTTCTAGGCAGAAAAAATAAGAGCTCAAAAGCCTGTAAAAGCTGCTTCTTTGAGCTCCTTTGAGCTGCAGTGTGTACAAGCCATAAGAGGCCATTATACCATGCCTTAACCTCCCTGGCAGTATGATTATGTCAGATTTTTGCGTCTCAAAACGGTACAATTGTTTTGCATAGAAATTTGTTGTTTTATATTGTAGGCCTGTAATTATTAGGAATAACTCACTTAAATCTGTCCAAACAAGAGTTTAGTAGACAGCCCGGGTATGATAGAGTTTGAAACACAAAATCATAAATTATAGTATAATAAATAATTAAAAAATAATAATATAATAATAATAAAACAAATTTCCCCACGATTCACTATCGCTCAATTCTGCAAGTGTTCCAATTTACTATCGCTGTTTTCTAGCTGGTCTAAAACCACTTTTGACGTAAAAGGACACTTTTTAGTTGCTATGGACAATCTGAAGTTTCCAGGCAGAAAGAACAGTATATATAATATAAAAATGCATGCAGGGCACTGGACAAAGCACTGGCGACAAAAGGGATATGAAATGATTTCATACAGTAATGTAATCTGTAAGATTACAATGTACTGTATGTGTTATGAGTTTTCAACTTTTTTAATTTGCCGCGGGGCTCCACCCCCCGTGCGTTGCGACGCTGGCAGGGAACGGAGCCTGGCACACAGAGGCATTGGGCAGAGGACAGAGCCCGCAGACACATCGGGGGGACATCGCAGGATCCTGGGGACAAGGTAAGTATACAGCACCAGGATCCTGCAATGCAATCCCGAGTGTGGCTCGGGGTTACCTCCAATGGTGCTGAAATTTAACCCCGAGCCACACTCGGGAATACTGCCAGGGAGGTTAAAGTGTAACTAAAGGCAAACTTTTTTTTTTTTTTTAGATAGAGTGGAGATGGATTAGAACACCTGTAGGTTTTTTATTGCTCTCTATGCCCTCGTTAAGGCGATTCCCCCTCTCTATCTGTCCTGTTTACCATTATCATTGAAAGTGAAAGTAAAAGAAAATCCCAAGTTTTGGGTTATCCCAGAAAAGTAAGAGAGGGGAAATCTTCCAATGGAAGACGCTAGTCCTGGTGACCTTGGGGTCCCTAAGAAATTCCCTTCATTTGCAGAGATTTCTTCTCACTTCCTGTTTGGCTCCGCAATGGGAAACAGATGGCAAAAAAAAATCTGACAGGGGTGATAACCCTCTCTTATGCTATTCAAAATTAAATACGCCTATATTTCTACTTTAACCACTTCCCGCCCGCTAAATAACAGAATGACGTGCGCAAAGTGGTTAAGTTATCCACAGGGGGCGTGCAGCACAGCCATTGGTGGAATGGTGTGTCACTCTGACACACCGAAACTCTGATCGTGGTAAAGAGCCTATGACGTAGGCTCTTTACCATGTGATCAGCTGTGACCAATCACAGCTGATCACAGAGTGTTTACAGGGAAGTGCTGGTAAACGGCTTTCCTCAGTTCGGGTTGACATGAGAGTCGATCGGCAGCTCTCCTGTCAGAGGGGGTCTGCGCTGATAATCAGCGCATTCATTATCAACTCAGCACCCATCAGAGGTGCCCACCACATCTGCCAATCACTGCCCATCAGCTGCCAGTCACATAGTTGCCAACAGTCCCGATATTCCCGGGACAATCCCGATTTTGGGACCCTCGTCCCGATCGGAGGCCGTCCCAATTTGGGATTTTGCCTTTTTTGTCCAGGAAAATCGAGAATGTTTGCTTTTGCAGCAGCTGGCTCAAACAAAATGGCCACCGCCACCGCTAGATCATTCCCCTTGTGTTCAGTGGAGAGGGGAGGGGGCTCGATCCGTGCAGCCAATGAATCGGCTTCTCTCTTCACAATACTGAAGCCGGGGTTAGCTGCACAGATCGGCCCCTCCCCTCTCCACTGAACACTCGTGGAGTTTCTTCTACTCTCTCTTGTCCCTCTTAGCATAAAGGCGCCCAGGCAGCTATGTAACTGTAATGTACAGGAGGGGGGGTTAACTATGTACAGGAGGGGGGGTTAACTATGTACAGGAGGGGGGCTTAACTATGTACAGGAAGGGGGGTTAACTATGTACAGGAGAGGGGGTTAACTATGTACAGGAGGCGGTTTACTATGTACAGGAGGGGGGTTAACTATGTACAGGGGGGTTACTATGTACAGGGCGGGGGTAACTATGCACAGGGGGGGTTACTGTGCACAGGGGGGTAACTATGCACAGGGGGGGTAACTATGCACAGGGGGGGAAACTATGCACAGGACAGGATACTATGTACAGGGGGGTAACAATGCACTGGGGGGTTACTATGTACAGGGGGGCAACTATGCACAGGGGGGTAGCTATGTACAGGGGTGTAACTAGTGGGAGAGAGGAAGCTATGTACAGGGGGGGTAACTATGGCTCTGCCTGGGACACTGATGTAAGGACTGAGGCTGTGAACACTGGTGTAAGGACTGACTCTGCTGGGGGCACCTGATGCAAGGACGGACTCTTCTGGGGGCACCTGATGCAAGGACGGACGGCTGGTGGCAGGTGACATGACATGTGACACTCTCGGGGATCCCACTGATTCAACATTATGGTGAGTTGAATGATTTCATTCTATCTTACAATGTAATAATAGAAATAATGCTCTTCAATCATCCTGACACCATAACAACCATGGTGCGGGATGATTGAAGTGCTACCACCAGGTGTTTGGACTATCTTTATCTGCTGATTGTTAAACTTTCTAGAATACACATATTTCTATTGTTGTGTAGGATCTGGGGCTGCTGTCCCTCCATCCCTCTCCCCCCGTTCCCCCTTTCCCTCTCCATCCCTCATTCATCTCAGACTCTAACCACATCCCTTTTGAGCCACGCCCATTTAAGCCATGCCCACTATTTCGCGAAAACCACGTCCATTTTTCGCCGCAGCACGCTTAGCGCGCCGCATTTTTCTTTTTTCCCTATGTCACGCCTATAAACACATGCCCCCTAATTATAATAAGACTCCAGTGATGAATGTGCCTTCGCGCTAAAATGTGTATCACACAAAGAAATATTTTTAAATAAGAATAAAAAATAGATTGCGGCAAAATCTAAAGTGTTCACAGTGACACCAATAAAGACTAGACAAAAAAGGTGATTTTGCGCAGTGATCTAATAAACTAGGGATGTTTCCTCTAGGTATGATAAAGTGAACGGTGATAACAGGTGATCATAAATAAATAAATAACTGATAAAAACATATAAGTAAAAGAGCTAGTAGAAATAACTGCAATACTAGTAAAATGCTGCTGATAAATTAATAATAATCGTAATACTATTCAATGTGCAATATAAATAAATAGTCCAAAAAAGTCAGTGCCCACCAAAGTGCCAATCAGTGCCCATCAAAGTACCAATTAGTGCCCATCAGTAATGCCTGTCAGTACCTCATCATGAGTGCTGTTCATCAGTGCCGCCTTTCAGTGCCCATCAATGCTACCTATTAGTGCCCATCAGTGTCGCCTATTAGCGCCCAATCAACTTATATGTATCTGAGCACTACAAACTGAAAAAGCCATTCAATTTACTTTTAATATCTAAAGCAAACTCCCCTATCCATCCACGTCTCCATGCTTTATTTTGTTGAAAAATCACTTTGAAGAACACCCCTTTAGCATGTCTAGTAAGGACAAATGGATCATGAAGCATTTACTTCCTGAAATCAGTCTGCGCTTAACTCAGGCATGCAGGCAGGAGGGTGTGCTTAGCTGAGAAAGTCCCTCCTCCCCTCTTCCAGATAAAAGTCAAAAATGCCCATTAGGACTCCTGGGTTGTATGACATCATTTTGACCTAGGCCAGAAACCAGGAAGCAACTGAAGAAAGGTAAAAAAAAAAGTTATAAAAAAGTAAATATAATATACCTTCCTATCTATTTACTAATGCTAACATGATGAGGATTAAAAATAATTCATGTTAATTGGGAGAGATTAGTTCTGCTTTAAAACTAAACATTTAAATATTACATCCTTGCATGAGCTATGACAGGTTCTCTTTAGATTGAACCACATTAAACATACAAGAGAAGCATAATGCCATTAGATAAGAGCCGGGTTAATCTAATGCTGGGTGGCATGTTTGTCAGATATGTTCTCATCTGTTTTTTTCGAAGCGTGGTGCTGACAGTGGCCTGTTACAGGTCAGGAAAGAGGCTAGTGAACTGACTTTGTCTTCTTTTGTCTCTCCTTCACGGCGACAGAATGTCCCACTTCACAAATAGCGCAGCTCATAAAGGAAATAATTATTCCAATTAAGTCAAAATGAATCAAATTGTTTTGTTTTGAAAAGAGAAAATTACACCACCTCCCTTTTTTTTTAATTCCCATAATTGTTGTATTAAATGTATTTGTATTTGCATAAAGCAGCAGAAAACGACCGCAGAATAATTACACCTAATGCCTGGAAGATATTAAAATATACACGAAAGTAAATACAACACTGGCACAAAAATAAAAAAATAAAAAGATATAATTGTATTATATATACACTATATCGTCAAAAGTATTGGGACACCTGCCTTTACACGCACATGAACTTTAATGGCATCCCAGTCTTGTGCCCCGTACACACGATCAGAAAATCGCACAGAAAATACCGCTTTCTAAATGATTGTACGATAATCTGATCATTAGTACCGAGCTTTCGAGAGCCGATCATCACAGTTCAACCGATATTATTTAAATGGAAATGCACAACATTTTTTTCAGATCATATGATTTTCATTTAATCAGTAGAGCTATCGTTCGAAAATGCAATACGAATGTATTACAGCACATGACATCACTTCCGAATTTATTTTTTTTCTGTCATACATGAATTTTTGTGACTTTAGTAAACATATCAGATTTCATCTGGGATTAGCATGCAAAAAAAAAAACGGACGATCGTCAAACTCATTGTGTGTACCGGCATTAGTCCGTAGGGTTCAATATTGAGTTGGCCCACCCTTTGCAGCTATAACAGCTTCAGCTCTTCTGGGAAGGCTGTCCACAAGGTTTAGGAGTGTGTCTATGGGAATGTTTGACCATTCTTCCAGAAGCACAATTGTGAGGTCAGGCACTGATGTTGTACAAGAAGTCCTGGCTCACAGTATCCGCTCTAATTCATCCCAAAGATGTTCTGTCAGGTTGAGGTCAGGACTCTGTGCAGGCCAGTCAAGTTCCTCCACCCCAAATTAGCTCATCCATGTTTTTATGGACCTTGCTTTGAGCACTGGTGCGCAGTCATGTTGGAACAGGAAGGGGCCATCCCCAAACTGTTCCCACAAAGTTGGGAGCATGAAATTGTCCAAAATGTCTTGGTAGGCTGACGCCTTAAGAGTTCCCTTCACCGGAACTAAGGGGCCAAGCCCAACCCCTGAAAAACAACCCCCACATCATAATCCCCCCTCCACCACCACCACCACCACCAAATGGCTTGGACCAGTGCACAAAGTAAGCAATGCGCCTCTGGAAGAATGGACAAACATTCCCATAGACACACTCCTAAACCTTGTGGACGGCCTTCCCAGAAGAGTTGAAGCTGTTATAGCTGCAAAGGGCGGGCCAACCCAATATTGAACCCTACGGACTAAGAATGGGATGCCATTAAAGTTCATGTGCATTCCAAAATGTCTTGGTATGCTGATACCTTAAAAGATCCCTTCACTGGAACTAAGGGGCCAAACCCAACCCCTGAAAAAAAACCCCACACCATAATCCCCCCTCCACCAAATGATTTGGACCAGTGCACAAAGCTCTATATATATATTTATTATACATTCTTACGCTCAGCATTTTAAGTTTATGTTATATTATGTCACTGCTGCTGATATTTATTTATTCATTAAATACATCTTTTTTTTTTTTACAAAATACTTTCTTATTGTACAGGGTCTTACATAGAAAGTAGAGTCCTTATGTCCTCCTCCCAAGTTGATAATATATGTGGACGTCGCTAAAGCATAATGTTTACTTGTTTCATATAGGAAAGCCAAATTCTTATTGTTTTAATCAGTCAACTAACCAGCTGTTTGTTGACAATATTGCAGGGAATGTGGCTTTTATTGTGACAGAAGACCTTGTGTCGTTAATAAACTCTACCATTAAAGTTGGTAAAAGATTAACGATATTTAATTAAGAAGGGCAGGCAGTGTGCCATAGACAATATAACATTGAGCTTCCCGTTTTATTTCCACGTTCTTGTTAATAGAAACCTTTCTGACACTTGAAGTATAAGGCTATAGGCTCAATTCGCAAAGCTTTAACACAAGGATAAAAATCTTTATGTAGCGGGCGCCTACTTTTAAGCGGGTGACCTTTTTTGTTAGCTTCTGTTACAGGTAAATTTAGACAGGCTGATGCTATTGCAGCAGGCCTGTTTTGTTTGATTTCCATGTTGAGTGACAGGTGGTTTATATGCTGGTCTCGGCCAATCATTAATTTGCTTGGTAATCCCGGGACTCTCATATAAAAAGGGGGTCACACGGTGTCCGGGGGGGGTTCGAGTTCAGTCCTGCTCTGAGGAGCGAGAAAGCCAGCTTGGTTCCCGGAGGGGAAGTTGGAGGGTTTCCC
Organism: Lithobates clamitans; assembly: GCA_037952925.1. Classification (NCBI taxonomy): domain Eukaryota; kingdom Metazoa; phylum Chordata; class Amphibia; order Anura; family Ranidae; genus Lithobates; species Lithobates clamitans. The sequence continues at coordinate 477,195 of JBBGZY010000867.1, forward strand.
CTCCGGGGAGCCAACGGAGCTTCACCTTAGCGAGAAGGATGGAGGTCCGGTCCTCATGGAGGAACAGACGACATCTTGCCGCGTGTAGTCGTGGATGTCGTAGGGAGGGGAGGCCAAAAAGAGATAGAGAGAACTGAGGATCATTGCGGATGAAGTAGCAACAAAACAAAGGAAACTGGGCGATCAATCGTTTATGAGTGGCACATGGACTATTGATCACGTGAGTGAAAGCCCAAGAGAAAGGTATTACCAAAGACTGAGGGTTGTTGGTGCACAAGTCAGTGAGATGGGCAGTAACGGCCTATGACTTTGAGTTCAGCATTGCACCGAGATTCCAATCAGTCAAGCGGGAGGAGTTATACAAGATAGGCTCTCCTTTAGCACAACTTGGAAGTACCATGTAGGTGGGAAGTAGTGGTAAAGAGGTAGCGGTGAAGCTGCAAACACACATGTAGAGATATGGATCGTTCTTTTAAAGTTATCCAGATGAAGAAGTTATTCAGAGTGACTCTTTATCAAATCATTCTCTATCAAATCTAATTCCATCGTTCCTGATTGAAGAGAGCATTAAAAAATGACCTCTTAACTGTCCGCAACAGTACTCAGATTCTCCTGTACGATTCATTGAAAGGTGACAATGTAACAAAAGAGCATCTCAAAGGAAGTCCCTCTCCCATCCCAGTTTATGTTGATGAATAAAGCATTAAGAAAAGCATTAAGGACTGCGACTTTTAAATCTATGGGCTGCGAGGGTTGAGTTGTAAACGTAAATTACAGATATAGTAAATATTTAGCCGCTCCTTCGGGGGTAAGTACATTTATTTTTCGGCTATATGACTATTTTTTTTTTCAAATCTTTATAGATTTAGCTGAAAATAACTGCCACTTTTATAAAAATAAGGATCTTTTCCCTGGTTTGTTGGATTTGGAAATTGAGCCTGATATATTATTGGAAGTAGTAGTAAAATGTTTTATTTTTTGTGCCCCCTTCTTTTCTGTGCTACCCATCCCTTTTCACTTTTTCTTTTTACCTTCTGATATTTTATAATGAACCTCGCTGGGAGTAATATCAAATGTGGCACAAATAATTATTGGAGTGGCTGTATGGAGTTCAAGTGAGGAATCATTGATTTGTAAAGGGCTGTAATAACGGTAATCTTTAAAGTGGTGTTCCGGCCGAAATTATACTTTTTAAATAAAAATACCCCTATAATATACAAGCTTCATGTATTCTAGTAAAGTTAGTCTGTAAACTAAGGTCTGTTTTGTTAGTTTATAGCAGTAGTTTGTTATTTTATAAACTTACAGCAGGCCGTGGCCATCTTAAGTGTGGGCATCTGAAGCCAGACTGTATTTCTTCCTGGATCTCATCCTTGCAGATCTCGCACATGCTCAGTGCAGCACAAGCAGTGTAATAGGTTTCAGGTCAGGTTTCCATAGCAACAGCAGTGTCAGAGGAAGTTGCCGCCCCTTCCCAGAAGGCATTGCAAACAGGAAATGATGCGATGGGCCGCGGCCAGGGAGGAGGAAGTGAAAAATGAATACAGCAGATATACAGTAAGTGCTGAGAAAAGTGCACAGTTTAGTGAGGGATGCTGAAGAGTTGTAAAAGTGGGTGGAACTCCACTTTAACTGTCCCATATATTATGTCACTAGCCTATGACTCTCTAGTCTCCAACAATTCCTATAGCATGTTTTCAGGCTTTGACCATCACTTGTAACATGCCCATAATCTCCTGTTGAATGCCACACTGGAGGACTTGAGGCCTCCTACATAAAGAGGATTGACCACCACTGCTATATGGTATTTTTTTTGTTTTTTTTTATTAATTTTTGTGGCAATGCTCTTTCCTTTTTATATAAGCTTATGTTTAAAAAAATTCAAATTAAAAGAGGTTTATTTGCATACAGTTGGAAATATATGATGCCACACCCCCTCTTCAAGGTCCTCCTGTGATCAGGGAGCCCTGAAGGATGAGGCCCACACCCTGTTATGGTGCCCTAAGTCTATAGCAGTGAGAGACACTAACAGAAACCCTCATCTCCGCCTTCACTTTTGTTAGCATGCTGTTTATACAGACACAGGTGCAAACCATTCTCATATACAGTATTATACTATGATTAGTAATTCTGCCACTATATGATACTGTTATTCTCAATATATTCTTATTCCTACTAGAACTACATGGTTATGATGTAATTTCCTGTTGTGCTTCTGCCATTTTCCAATGTAGCGCTATCTCCCATAAGAGCTGCTGGTTTGTGTCTTGGAGTCTTTCCTCTCTGTATAGCAGCAGACAGGCACACAGCATCTTCCACTCCTCTCTGGGTTGCTCTTTTAACAGTTTATTGTAGATCAACTTGGATGGGAATGAGGAGATTGAGGGATACTCCAGAACACTGAACAAACTTTCCCCGTAACAGTAGCTTCTTAACACCGTCCTCCAAGTGTTAGGACATGAAGTGGGTAGCACTGGGGCACCATTTGCAATGTTCCAGAATAGACAAACCCTAAACTCAGTGCTGCAGGGATTAACAAGAGCACAGTCATTGAGATCCTTTCTCCCTTAGGTCTGTACTCACAGTGTCCTCAGGGCTTGGATGTCTCCCTCAGGCTCAAGCAGGCAGACTTCTCTGAAGAGCTCCCAAATAACATCCTCAGTGGCACCCTTCTTATTGGCTCCCAAAAGACTTCTAGTAGGATAGGCCCCTCAGCTAAGCACAGCTTGGACCTCGATGAGCTAGGCAGAATCTTGAGAAGAATGACCAGGATGGGCTAGCAGCCCTCCTGGCTGGAAACCTCTTCTCCTGGTAAAGAACCCTGCTCTCTGAGGCTCCAAACTATTTATGAACTCCACAACCACCAACTGGGCACACCTCCCCGAGAATTGGGGAGTTGCATACATTTTCAGGCTGCTAGTTTGACTCTCCCACTCATGTTCTGAAAATCTCCAGAAATCAGTTGGGGGAGCAATTGAACTTGCAGCCTGCAGAGCCCAGAGCAACCTAAAACAATCACATGTTGCTCTGCTGATTACAGGAGAGCCAGAGAGCTAAATTTGCCTAACCAAACCTAGCAGGCTATCTGGGAGGGTGCTACACCAATAAAACAAGAAGGGCTCAGCCATATATCCAGCACTATCTTGAATAATAAGTCCTCTTGCACACGATACTCCTCTTTGAGCATCTATTTTTTCAGCTGTGTTTTTTTGTATGTATTCGCGTGTATTTTAGCGCATTTTTGCATGCATGCGCACAAACTTATTCGCGCATTCACAATATGTTAATAGACATTTGCGTACATTTGCATACGCATGAATGAGGTGTAAATTACTGACCAAAATGCAGATTTTTTCATTTCTTTTTTTTTACTGAAGAATACACATCGCTTGTTTACGCGCCTGTTTGCATAGGCACATTACAATTAATGGGCTGTATTTTAGCTCAGTAAAAAAATAAGCGGTACTGAGCTTTTTCAAGCTGCAGTGTGCAAGAGGCCCAAGAGTCCTTCCCGTCCCCACAACCCATTACTCAATTGCTTTAACAAAAATGTGCTAAAATCTATTTGTTCCTGCTAATTGCCTCATAACTTCTTACACTGCTCATATAAAGAGCGGGTTCCTTTTGGTTTGCCTGCACTCCTTGATGCAGGAGCACATGCCAACGTTAGTGCAGAACTAAACCGGGAAGCACCCCTCTACTGGCTGATGTTATGCCGCGTACACACGAGCGGACTTCTCGTCGGACTGAACTCCGAAGGACTTTGACGGAGTTCCGACGGAGTTCCGACGAAACGGACTTGCCTATACACGATCCCACCAAAGTCTGATCGTTTCGAACATGATGACGTACGACCGGACTAGAAAAAGAAGTTCAATAGCCAGTAGCCAATAGCTGCCCTTGCGTCATTTTAGGCCCGTCGGACTAGCATACAGACGAACGTTTTTTTCGATAGGAATCAAGCCTGTCAGAAAGATTTGAAACGTGTTCTATTTTTAAGGGCCGTCAGATTTTTCGACAGAAAAGGTCCGATGAAGCCCACACACGATCGGAATGTCTGACGGATTCGTTCCGTCTGACCTTTTCTGCCGGAAAGTCCGGTCGTGTGTACGCGGCATTAGGGGCGATGAGAAGTTTATCCACAATGAAATAAAGTAAAAAATGGAGGATTGGAGAAAAGCCAACATCGATTGTGCTGGTGGTATGGGAATGATATCTGGTGGAGCAAATTTTAAACAATTAATAACTACATAAAAAAATGTAATATTATCATCATTATTATAATTATGGTTATTATTATTATCATGCAAACAGTAAATGCAATAAAATAGGTACAATAACTTCAATTCTTATTCAAAAGCGACAGACCCTCCGCAGTGAGAGATTAGTTAATTTGTTTTCTTCTATTCTGCAATTAATCTACATATTTGCTCCTGCGGACAGGACTAATAGCTGTGCTATGGAGTAATGAAGCATACATAATTTATCAGGAAGTGGATCCAAGCCCGAGTCGCTGGCCCTAGGAGACATGGCAAACCCGATTATTCTAAAATTAGTTCTGCCTAGATTCTATACATTTCAGGTGAAGTAAATGACAGTTATTTGTTTTAATTATAAACTCATTCACAAAAAAAAAAATTACCATGAAGACAGGCTGGAGCCTGTTCTGGGTGAGTTGTTTAATATTCAGCGTGACTTGGGAAAGATGGTAAGATGTACTGCCTCTGAAGATTTGGTAATAAAGAACTTGGGTCATATAACTTCCATAAAATGGTAATCCCATTCCTGTACTGTGAAATATTTACAGATCTCTGATGAAGATTGAAAACCAATTTGTTATATAGAGCTGGGAGTGATTTTTGCTGCTCAAGTTCAAGCTACTCTATGATTGCTGCCTCGGGAGGAAGGCATCAAACTTTTACCCTGATTAAAGGCAAATAGAACTTCAGTCCTTTACTGGCATGATCCAGCATTTGAAAACAATGTATAAATGCTCCCAGATTAATTTTAAAAAAAAATTACCATGTATTCATTTTTTAGCAATGGAGCCTGTAAAGCATTGAAACCACCAACAGTGGCTCCTGCAGACTATTTCTCCAGCCGCAGGTACAGACCTTTGGTTATGAAGCTGGAGGAATTTATCCATGGACAACAAGTGCACTGACATTACGGCACTTGTGTTCCATTCAGATCTACGAATCCCTCTGACTTTGGTGGCAGATAGGACTCCATTCACACGGCTGTGTTGGCAAAGCCAGTCATGCCAAATTAAAAAAATGACAGGCGCCTGAGGGGAGAAGGACCCCCAGAATCAGTAGTGGGGGAGGCAGTTTGGGGGTGAGGGCATGCAGACTGGGACCATGTTTTATGTATGGGTGTAACATGAAACATGGTAAGAAAGATGGGCATAGCCTTTAAAGCTCAATTCGAAGCTAATATTTTCCTAATAAATGATGGCACCTCAGCAGAGGATAAAAATTAAAGAGCAGCTCTGGCTTCAATGCTCATACCTTAATTTTAGCGCTATCCTTCGCAGACACACCTTCTACAAGGTCCAGCACCAGTCCTCTTCCAAGGTCATTCAACTTTCTTCCTGTAACCGCAGGGCATCGAAAAACCAACCCCCTGTGGGGGGGGGGCACTACCACTGGGCACCCTTCCTCAAAAGAGAATCATGCAGGAAATGGCGCTGACATCAAAACATCAATGCTGATCTCTGCATCATTAAAGGCAACCCACCAGAAGAGCAGAAAAGAACCCGAAGCTCATGTGACCAGCTTAAAAAATATGGCTAAAAAACATTTGTACACTTGCTTCGGCTTCAACAAGGCTCAACAAGGCCTCAGACAGGCTTTGTTAAAGCTCTCTGAACGCTAGTCAAAGCTCCTGTCACTAAATAAAATGGTTAACTTACAGTCCTGTTTACATCTGCTTTTGCTTTGCTTCGCTTCGGCTTTGCTTCAAAAATTATACCCTATGTAGCTTCAGTGGTGCTTCAAAGCGTCTTCAAAGCCTCCATAGAAGTCTATTGCAAAGCCTGCTTGAAGCCCTACTGTATCCTCATCCATGCCCCACGAAGCCTCACCGAAGCCTCATCGAAGATCCCACGAAGCTTCACCAAAGCCTCATTGAAGCCTCACTGAAGCCCCACCGAAGCCCCATCAAAGCTCCACCAAAGCCCCACCGAAGCCTCATCGAAGCCTCATCGAAGCACCAAGCAAAAATAGGTGTAAACAGGACTGTAAGCTAACCATTATATTTAGTGACAGGCGCTTTGGCTGGTGTTCAGAGAGCTTTAACAAAGCGTGTCCAAAGCCATGTTTTGAAGCAAGTGTAAACTAGCCCTTACAGTAAACCTGGCTGATCCACCCGTTCAACAGAGATCACATGACTAGCCTTTCCATTACCCAAGAATGTTATTATAGCAACATCTTTGTAATCTGCTCCATCAGCTGGTTCAAACCTCCTTCTTCTTCCCCCTCGGGCTTTCACACTGGAGTGACAGGCGAGGCGCTTTACAGGCGCTTTGCAGGAGCTATTTTTAGAGCTATAGCGCCTGTAAAGTGCCTCAGTCTGAAAGCGGCCTAACTGATATGCAAATTTCAACTTTTTGTTAAAAGTCAACAGCTAAGCTCCATCTGTAATCACTCACCCTCAATGCTGATGTACTGTACAAAGGTATCCTGAATATACAGGCTATGACTGCCAGACAAAAGTCAAGCTGAGGCTGCCCTTTGGGGTTCCTTGAGTACAAGGTGCAGTTTGCCCTGGATCAGGGCCTGTGGGAGGACTTGTGATAGGGGACTGTGTGAGTGGGGGCTCTGTTATAGGGGGACTCTGTGATGGGGGACGCTGTGTTGAGGGGTTGATGAGATGAGAAGATTCTGTGATAGGGGGGGTCTCTGTGGTGATGGGGAAATGCAGGATGTGATGGGAGGAATCTGATGTATAGGAAGGAGTCTGATGTGATGGGGGGCTTTGATGTGAAGGGAGGACTCTGATGTGATGGGGGACTGCTAAAGTGAGGATAGAATCTCTTCCCATGAAGGGGGAACTATGACATGATGGAGGGACCTCCGAAGTGGTGGGGGCCTCTAATGTGAAGGGGGGACTCTGACATAATGGGAGGACCTCTGATGTGACGGGAGGCTTCTGGCGGGAGAAACGCTCAACTAGAGTGGAGAGTATGGTTTATAATTACTGAATGTTGAGTTGTTTATAAGCGGAACATTTATTTTTTGGCAGTAGCTTCTCTAAACTTTGGCAAAGCAAAGGGTTGTGCTAAAGAACTGTTAAGATGACCCCATTTTCTGGTGTTGTCATGTAACTCTGCAGGGAAGAGTTTTCCTTAGCTCACGTAAATTATCAAGAGTGGAACTGTAAAGACCAGCCCTCGAGTCTGATTGAAGCCCAACTCGCAAGCATGGTTGTCCGAAAGTGGAGTTGTCTGGAAGTGTCTGTATTTCAGAAGGAGTTGCACATACACACCAACACACAAGTAAAGAGCAAACAAAGAAATGCACTAACCCATAAAGAACATTATCAGATTTCATATTTTAGTCTTCTGAAAGGTAATGAATCTGATCTTCAGGCAAACAGCTAATTACACAGATTAAATACATATGGAGGAGTTGTATTACCTGCCGAATAATTTATATGTCTGCCCATCCAGTGCTGAGATTTATAAAGCCCTGCTACACAACATATTCCTGTCCGGCAAGGGAGGAGACCTGATATCCCCAGAGGGCTAGGGTGGTGACAGCCTGGGTCACGGACTAGCCTTTCAAAGTAGGCATGGGTGCAGCTCAGCTCTGTCTAGCCACCTGGTTCAGGTACAGCAGCATCCGGTGAAACTCAACACAATACAGCTCGACAAAGCACAGCACAGAACTTCTTTTCCCACTTCTCTCCAGTTGGCATGCATCCCAACTGCCCGCTCCTTCCTAGGCTTTTCCTAAGCTTCTCTCCAAGGCTACATTTCCCAGAGTGCCACAGGCTAAGCTCAGTCACAAGCTAGCTAAAGTATACTTCCTACCGCTATCTTGTGGAAGAAAAGAGTTCTGCAGCCAGTAAAATAACCTCCTGTTACACACTTACTTTATATGTACGTCCTGGACAGGAAGCACTTTTACCGGATCATGGCTACAGCTGCAGCGATGACCTGGTATTGATTTTTACAGCCGTCAATTAACTCTGGTGATCTGATCAATTACTTTTACAGAGCTTCTAAGGCCTGCCAGTGGGCAGAAAAACACAGTAAGAAACTATTTAATGAAAAATAGATTACAGGAAATGTAAGTAGCAGATGCGTTTCGATTATTTTTGGAAAATAAGGATAATGTTTAGTGTCATTTTAAGTCCAGGCATAGAAGAATGAGCAAATACTTACTTTTTCTTCATACTCCTGGCAACTGGCTCTCTTCCTCACTCTCCATCGCTCTATGATAAGGCCCCTGGTGTCCTCACATACAATGCAGGATCAGTGGTGACTTCAGAGAGGTCACAAATAGGTGAGCAGCCTGGAGAAGCAGCTTAGGTTTCTGGTAATGCAGCAAGAAGGGATATGGTAAGTATTACAACTTATTCCTCTACTCCTAGACGAAACTAGCATTTAACCCTTGCAGTGTGGAATGGGACCAAACAAAGGTTGCTTTTTGTTTTCCCTAGAGTTCCGCTTTAATATGCTGACATGTGATCAAACCCATTAGAGTCAACAGAGAACTGAATAATTGGTTTTGGCATGAGTATGGCATCGGTGATTTGCTCATCCTTGTAAGTATAGTCTCTTTTGCTGTTATGTTGTTATCAAACATGTCCAGAGATGCATACTGTTTTTCTTTTGTTCAATTACTATTGACAAAAAATTGTTATACTAGTTCATTACTCTACTAATGCATTCCCCTATTTATGTTATAGAGTACTCATGACTTTCAAAAGATGACATAAGCCTCCGAAGAAGGACTACAAGGTCCGAAACATGTTAGGCGTCATTTGTAGTATGCGTTCTTGCTAGCCCAACATTGTCTTCAGGGTAGCCAAGCTTAATACCAATGTTAATTTGAGTATACTTGTTTTTTATGTAATTTTATTCTCTTGCTTCTGCAATTTTACTGTATATTTATGATAAAATATATTTTTTCTACCACATTACCTTGTCTGTCTATAAAATCCAGAAGGGTATTACCGTGCCTTGAGCACTGGGTTTTTCTCTTTTTTTGGTGAACCTTGTACAATGTACATCTATAAAAGCTCCAGCATCTCCTGTGAAATTTAATTTTAATGTTATGTGCATAGTGTGTTATATACTGTAAATTCTTAATCCATCAATTATAGATAACACATGAGCAGATATACTGATATCTCCCATTTTCTACATGATCATGAACCCTCACCCATAAGTGCTGTCACAGAGGTCCATAGATCCTTTGTGTTACTAGGGATGTAGGGTCAATGTATGACAACAGACAGGTCAGGTAGAGCGATAAAAGTCCTCAAACAAATGATCAGAGCAAACAGACAGTAGCAGATTCAGGGTACTTTAACATCAATCACTGCATTACAACGCAGCAGCTGGTGTGCAGTAGGGTGGGATCACAGCAGTGCCGATGCGCCGATCGTAGGACATCACACTGTGCACACAGTGACATTTTATTAAGTTCCGTTGGACACCACACAGTGCAAGGCAGTGGATTACCTCACCCTATTCTGCATTGGAAAAAAATACGGCTTGCCGTATTTTTTTCAGCCCATACCATTGCAATGTTGTGGTGTGAAACCGACTAGTTAGGTGAAAAGGCATTCCTTGTCTTGCGATGGGACTGCGCTGGAATACCTGTTTGCTGTACTATATATACGTGAGTACTATTTATGTAGATTCTGATATACTCTACTATTCAGATCTGATGGTTCCGATGGGTCTTATACTGCCGATTTTGTACTTAAATTCTGTCCTGGCCACCTGTGGCTGCATGTGTCACTCCTCTGGTCCAGAATTCCCTACACGTTACGTCACGGCACGTGACTACCCCTGATGAAGTCAAGTGCTGTGACGTAATGCACAGGGCATTCCGGACCGGAAGCAATGCAAGAGACTGGCAAGTCACTGTATCTGAACTGAATAGAATTTTTCTAACTGTAATGCCCCGTACACACGATTGGATTTTCTGACAACAAATGTTGGATGTCCGCTTGTTGGCGGAAAGTCCGACCGTGTGTATGCTCCATCGAACATTCGTTGTCGGACTTTCCACCAACAAATAATGGCTAGCAGGTTCTCAAATTTTCAGCCAACAAAACTTTGTTGTTGGACTTTCCGAGTTCATGCATGCTCGGAATCAAGTACCAGCCGGAAGCACTCGGTCTTGTAAAACTAGCGTTCGTAATGGAGATATCACAAGACTATTGAACTTCCTTTTCTATCGGCTCACCATACGTCTTGTACATCACTACGTTCCTAATTGTTGGCCAACATTTGTGTGATCGTGTGTGTATGCAAGACAAGTTGGAGCCAACAACCTTTGAACAAAATTCCACAGTTTTGTTGCCAGAAAGTCCGATCGTATGTACGGGACATAAGAGTTGCTATTTTTTTAAATGATTAATACTTTTAACTACTACACTATGGAGGAATTTCTTTCTTTACTCTTAACATATGGAGTGAGCGTGGGAGAGTGTATCTTAAAGGGACCATCACTTAGGATTGCCTGAAGATCCATGGAAAACCTGGAACAAAGCCAAGGCAGATGCAACATCATCCCGGATACTAACATAAGGTATTACTACAGTCTCTTTAAGGTGAGAGTTTTGGGGGCACAGAGGTGGTACAAGAAGGTGAAAGCACACAAAGAATGCACAAATACAGCATTTTAGTGGGAGAACACTACGTTTGATATATCGTCGCTGGGGGAATATTTATCACTTTAATTATATATACAGTGCATACAGAAAGTATTCACAGCGCTTCACTTTTTCCACATTTTGTTATGTTACAGCCTTATTCCTAAATTGATTAAATTCATTATTTTCCTCAAAATTCTACAAACAATACCCCATAATGACATCATGAAAGAAGTTTGTTTGAAATCTTTGCAAATTTTTAAGAATAAAAAAATTAAAAAATCACATAAGTATTCACAGCCTTTGCCATGACACAGCACAAACCAAGCCATGAAGTCCAAGGAATTGTCTGTAGACCGCTGAGATTGGGATTGTATGGAGGCACAGATCTGGGGAAATGTCCAGATACATTTCTGCAGCATTGAAGGTCCCAATGAGCACAACGGCCTCCCTCATCTGTAATTGTAAGAAGTTTGGAACCCCCAGGACTCTTCCTAAAGTGGGCCGCCCAGCCAAACTGAACGATGGTCGGTGAAGGGCCCAATGGTCACTTTGACAGAGCTCCAGCATTTCTCTATGGAGAGAGAAGAAACACCATCTCTGCAGCATTCCACCAATCAGGCCTGTATGGTAGAGTGGCCACATGGAAGCCACTCCTCAGTAAAAAGGCACGACAGCCCGCCTGGAGTTTGCTAAAAAGCACCTGAAGGACTTTCAGACTATGAGAAACAAAATTCTCTGGTCTGATGAAACAAAGATTGAACTCTTTGGCCTAAATGGCAAGCGTCATGCAGTGAAGCATGGTAGTGGCAGCATCATGCTGTGGGGATGTTTTTCAGCGGCAGGAACTGGGAGACTAATCAGGATTGAGGGAAAGATGAATGCAGCACTGTACAGAGACATCCTTGATGTAAACCTGCTCCAGAGAGCTCTGGACCTCAGACTGTGACAAAGGTTCATCTCCCAACAGGACAATGACCCTACGAAAACAGCCAAGATAACAAGGAGTATGCTTTGCCGCTATAGTCCTATTTTTATAGGCAACAGGGGTATCCTCCAGTTGTTACCTATTTTTTCTTCTGCAGTGGAATAGCCAATCTTCGCAGTCCTACTGCACCTGGTGTGAAAGTACCCTCAGTAGGATGACGGCCAGGTCAAATGAAGCTAAACAGAGTCCAGGTTCTAGATAGGTTAATGGAGCAATGGTGGACAATAGAAGAAATAACAGGCCAAAAATCAGGACAGACGAGCACAGTACAAACAATGCAAAAATACATTAGAGTAATGCAAATCATAATCAGTCAGACAGAAGTCACAAACAGACAAACCTCTATCCAGAGAATGAGTAAACAGAATTCCTCTTGATCAAGTGCTGTTCTTGCCCCACATTTAAGCCCACTAATGAGGTTGGGTGTGTCATGGTTATGCAATAGAGTTTGTCGATCAGCATACCTGTCTCCATGTGTTCATCTCTAGAGACCAGCTGACCCTCACCTGACTGCTTTTGTAACCTCTCCTCTAAGCATGGCCCCACCCCAGGCCCTATCAGGGAACCCTATATTAACCTGTGCACTGCAAGCCAGCAGTGCTGATCAACCATTGTGTGTTAGCCTCTGTGTGTACCTGCTGTGTTTCCTACGTCTGATTCCTGTTACCGACTTTGGCCTGTTCTTTACTATTCCTGTCTGCTCGTGACCCTGACCTTTGGCGTGTTCCCGACCATCCCTGTTTGCCTGTGACCCTGATCCTTGGCGTGTACTCTGTTGTCCTTGTCTGCTTGTGGCCCCGACCTTGGCTTGTCCCTTACTTTCCTTGTTGTTCCAGCCTGCTGCCTCCTTCCTCTTCTCCTGTAGTCTACCGTGAGCGTGAGCTGTGAGACCCTGGGGGCCACGACCTGGAGCCAGACTGCAGCTCAGTCCATCCTTACCATTAAAGGCTCTGGTGAACACCTGCTGGCTCTTAGACTCCGCGCCCTGGGGAATCTATGCTCTAGCTCCCAGTGGGATCTGTGTCAGTGATCCAGCAGACCTGCTTCCTGAACCTCCCAGGGTTCAATCCGCAGCAGTCAACCGTAGGGTCCACTACCTTGCGGTGCACTCCTGATCCCAACAGGGTGCATCTGTCACCTGGATACAGGTGACCTGACAGGGTGGGCACAGCAGACACCTGAGATGCAGTGGTAAGTAATGAGCTCCACATGGAGACGGTTCAAAGCTGATCCTTGCAATCATATTCAGTAATGCGTGAAGGTGTAGAATCTTCCAGATGGGCAACCAAGGAGCGAAAAAAAGTGGAAGCTGAGTCGCAGTTTTACTGCCTCCTGCCTGCCCACCTGTATTGTACCAATACAGCCAGGCAGGGCTGAACATGGGCCATTTTTAAGTTGCCCATTGAGCTCAATGGGGCTGCACTGCAACTGTGGGCCAAATACTCAGCTTACAGTTGGGGTGTGGTCCCTCAATTCAGGAAGCAGCAGTAGCTCCTGCTGCCTGCTGTACCTCCCTAAATTTTTTTTGGCGGTATACAGTACCGCAAGTGTGAAAGAAGCCAAATAGGGACATTGCGATGTGGATATTTTTTGGAGCGAAGTGTTAGCTGAGTTGTATGTTATATGTCAATAAAGCAAGTTGCTTATGAGCATGCCATCCGATTGTTCATTATTCTTTTTATTTTTTGTATTTATGTTGCTCAGAACTTGCCCTATTGTGTACCCCCATCCTGCACTGTACCTCATTATTGGTTAGTTGCAGTGATGGCCCAATAGTAAAGAGCAGGGCTCAGGAGGGGCAGGCCAGAACAACAGGAACTGGTCACTATTTGGTTACTCTGGTTACTATTGGTTACTCTGGGGTTACTCTGGGTTTTCTGAGCACTCTATAACAACCCCTAATTAATGTTCCTGGGCTAGTAGACACATACATTTGTTATACAAAACAAATGTATATAGCCTACTTCTGGCACTCTAAATTACCACATGGCTTGTATAGTAATTGTAACAATTACAGAAGATATCTTCCTGGAGTTCAGCTTTAATAGTTGAATGGGGAAGACATTGTCATGAGGGATGAGAGAGGATAGAGGTTACATTTGATGACCAAAAGTATGTGGAATCCTAACCATCACACCTATATGACATCTCATTCCAAAACCACAAACCTTCAAAAGAATCCTCACCCCATTTCAGCTTTAACAGCCTTCATTTTTCTGGGAAGGCTTTCTCCAAGATTTTGGAGCATGTCTGTAGGAATGTATGCTCCTTTAGCCAAAAAAAAAAAATTGTGAAGTCAGGTACTGATGTTGGATAATAAGACCTGGTTCTCAATTGGCGTTCCAGTTTATTCCAAAGGTGGTCAGTAAGGTTAAGGTCAATCACGGCTCTGTGCAAACCACTTGAATTCCTCCATACCAAACTCATCAAACTATGTGTTTACAAAACTGTCTTTTTAACTGGAATAAAGCCATACCCGAACAGAAAAAGGCCTTCACCAAACTGTTGCCACGAGTGTGGAATTTTCTCATACTTTTGGCCATATTGGTAGGGCTGATGGTCAGATGTCTCAAACCTTTGGTTATATAAGTGTAGCATCCTTCAAGTTCAGTAGGTTGCTAGGTATATTAAGTTGGCTCCCCTGTAGGCAGAGAGGCAGAGGGGTTAATTGTTTTGGGCTGTTCAGTGCCTCACAAGCTGCTGTTCTGTTACATCCCCCTGTCTTCTGGATGTTTGCAGAAGTATAGTGGAAGGGAGGGCAGAACAAGCCAACTGAATGTTTGTGGATCTCTAGCCAATCCCTGGGAGGGGTGGTCCAGTAGGTGGCTGGGGGGGTCTATAAATATTCAGAGGCCTGGCAACTGAGTCCAGGGTTTCAGCCAAGAGTAGGAACCTGTGCTGCCCCTGGGGCAGAGAGAAGAAGGAGAGAGAACTTAGGAGTCTGGTATGTGCATTAAGGTCCCAGTTAGGCCTAGCTGAGGACCCTAGCAAAAAGAGGAAGACTGGGTCAGCATTTGGACCGAAGAGCCAGGAGGTCTCGAGTAAGGAGGCTTGATAGCCTGGGTCTAAGTAAGTACTTCATCCAGCTACTGAAAAGAGAAGTGATTGTGGGGTGACCCACTAAGTCACGACGTGTGCAGCCAGGAGTTGTGCAAGACAACCAGGAATCGCACCATATTTCAGAGACTGAACTTAGCACAGGAGCAGGGAAAGATAGCCAGCATCCTTTTTTGTCCGTCGGACTAGCATACAGACGAACGGATTTTTCGATCGGACTCGAGTCCGTCGGAAAGATTTGAAACATGTTATATTTCTAAAGTCCGACAGATTTTTCGACAAAAAAGGTCCGATGAAGCCCACACATGATTGAATTGTCCGACGGATTAGTTCCGTCGGACCAGTTCACTCGAAAAGTCCGGTCGTGTGTACACGGCATTAGGTAGAGTCACTTAGAACACAGAAGGAGAAACTTAGCTAAGAGTAGTGGTTGAATTTTGCCATGGAAGATGTAGCTCTAAAAATTGGCATTAAAGGCGAGGTAAATTTAGAAAAAAATCATAACTTGCCTCAAAGTGATTGATGAAATAGGTATTTCAAAAGTGAGTTTTTTTATTTTTAATTAAACTACCTTAAAGCACGCACAGTCCCTAAACTTTTTCAGAAACATGCATCTAATGACATATTATTTCTCAACAATACCTTGTTCTTTTAAATTAAAAAGAAGTAATTATATTTGGTGCCCTTTTACTATTGTCCAGTCCTTCAGGAGGTCGCTCCATAATTATCAAATTGTACAGGATGCAGAACACCTCCTTGGAAATTATAATGAAAATAGCGGACGCTAAAAATATAATTGGTGCGCGGTATAATAGGTGTGTTTTTCCAGGTCATCCGATGCTGAGCCTCGCTCGTTTCCAATCTGACCTGTAATTTTCATCCACCACTATCATTTCATAACTATCTCAGGACAATCTGAAAATTGCACTTGGTAATTATGTTGTGCATAATAAATCAAGCAGGACTAGCCGGCGTTTTAGTCATGAAGGTTTAAGTCATAATCATTTTAATTTGGCTTATTTACTCATGCACTTATATGTTATCGGTAGTAGTGGAGAGTACTGCGCTAAATGAATGAAAGCTGCTGACACTAAAACAAAGTCCTAACCAAATGTGAAAAAACTAAGTGTAGCACTAAACATACAAAAAATATAACAGTGATTACTCTAAATATTAGTGTATACAACATATATACCTGTGATGCAAACATCAAAAAATATATCCAATGTTCACATATACAAAGACCAAATCTGTGAAACTGAAATTCAAAAATCCATCAAATAAATGAGTTTCAAAAAAGGTGTGTCCATCAAATAAATGGTGAATCCTCTATCGAGGATGGTGATGTTGCAACAAAGTGAGTATAGCTGTGAGGCGAGGAAATCCTCTGTAAAGGAGTTATAGATAGGTACTCTTACCAGACAAGTTGGACTCACTTGCCAGCGGCAGTGAGTCAATCAGGCTCGTATAGGCCGAACGCCACAGGATCTAGAAGTGTGCCGGCTCTGATGTAGTGGGAACCTGGAAGATGGTCACTCCAAACAAGGTAGGTCCACTTGTTGGCAATATGGATTCAGCAAAAGACCCAAGGTTCTGCTATCTCTCCAGGCAGGAATGTGACCACCACCCAATGGAAAGGTCACCTGGAGACCGGTGGTGAGTGAAGGAATGGACTCGGTCAAACCGGAATGTAGGAAAAATAAAAAAAGCTCCATATGGTGCAGGTCAAAAAATGAGATTTTTTTTTTAAAGTACAAACTATGATAGATATGTACAAAAAATACAGCTTTCTATGTGATCACAAGATAAAAAGTTAAAAAGCAATGTGGGAAGCAAATAACGCAAGCCCAGGAAAAACTAGAAGTCAGAAGCTACTAGAACTATAGCTGTTGAGTTTTGAAAACCAAATTGATGGGAATCTAAACAAACCTGGAGCAGCCAGAATCTGGAGTAGTTGTGCATGGCAATCGTAACAAAAAGTGACTTATCCAACATCCACTGACACTTACACTAATAAAAGCAATCTTATTGGCCAATTAGGTCTTTAAATTCTTTATCTGAATAACATTGGACATCAATATTTTTTTGAGAATTAGAAAGGGCTCATTACAATTGACAAATTCAAATCATCATTGATGAAAGAAAGTAATCAGAATTACACTTTCTTTTCTTCATAAAATTAAAGGTAAAACCTGATTGGTTGCTGGGGGCAACAATTGCAATTTTCTTTTCTCCGGTTTTAATCTTCCCCAATGGAAGATAATAAACTCTTCACAGGTACAGTCATCATGAAAATTATTCATTTTTTCCTAGTAATAATAAATATTGTGACAATAATAATAATTATAATATGGTGATGATGATAAATATCAATAAGATTTGTATTGTCTTTTTCTCCCAGTATTTATAATGTAACAATGCCAATTAAAATACAATATTAATATTAATAATAATAATAATAATAATATATTGCTATGCTTTATAGTGTATTTTTCAAATTACTTTCACTTCAGTCATCTTGAAAAGTTTTTTTTCCTAGTAATAATAAAATGTATAGCAATAATATTATGATAATAAATATCAATAAATTGTCTATTTTCTTTTTTCCTAGTATTTATAACATAACAACACAAATTATAATACAATGATAACATATCAATATAATTTTTTTGTGTATTTTTTAATTACTCCCATAGATTCTTGTGATAAACTTTTTAATCAACAAGGCATGCTATTAGACTCAACTGTTTAGACTATGGTTTGCTTTTTTTTTTTTCATAATAATAATCACTTCAACCATTCTTGTGTTTAATAAATTTTTATTAAAGAAAATAATTACAAAAATAAACAGTTATGTCACAAACTGGGTACAAATATTATGAGAAGCAAAGTCAATTTCAATGCTCGGATATATACAATGAGTGTCAAGAAGCTTGAGATACATTAAACAGTTCTGTATATTCAGAAAGGAGGATGAGAATCAATGTAGTAATTGAGTAGAAAAAGGAAAACCTTCCTTCAGAGTAAACATAGAAATCAAAGTGTAAGAACAAGATGAAAAACCTTGCATCAGTTAGATAAAAGAGATATAATGAAGCTAACAGAAAGCTTGAGATGCAGAAAACTTGATAATAGGAGAGGAAATGAAAAAGGAAAGGGGATAGTGAATAGGATAGAGGGTAAAATGAGAAGAAAGAGGATAAGGTGGGGTGTTGGCATACATGTGCAAAATGTTGAGTGATCGAAATTTTGTGACGATATAAAAGTAATAAATTTATGAGGTCTGTACTATAATATCCTTATATGAGGAGGTGGACTGAAAATCCACCCAAGGAGCCCAAGTGGCTGAGTGTTTTTCTGAAGTCCCTTTGATATTATGGGTAATACTCTCCATGAGTTGAACTTCATCAACCTTCTGCAACCAGGTCCTAATAGACGGAATTGCTGCTTGGCCCCAGAAGGTGGGAATTAAGGCTTTGGCTGTGTTCAAAAGGTGAGGAATGAGTGAACGTTTATATGAGCCTATGGAGGTTGTAGAGGCATGAAAAAGGATAGTCCATGGGTCCATGGGTAGATTTACCTCCATAATCTGTGAAATCAGATTGCAGATGGCCATCCAGTAGGGGCGGATGAGTGGGCAAAACCACCAGATATGTGCATGAGTGGCTTCGTTCCCACAGTTCCTCCAGCACAATGGGGAACTGGCGGGGAACATTTGGTGAAGTCTAACGGGGGTGTAATGCCACCTAGTGAGTAGTTTATAATTGACCTCTGCCATCTTAGAAGCAAGGGAGGAAGTGTGAGCCAATTGTAAGACCCTGTCCTTTTGATTGTCTGAGATGGGAGAACCCAGGTCAGTCTCCCATTTTACCAAAAAGGGTGGAAACCCAGGATTTTGAAGGGCAATAATAGCTCTATAAAATAGAGAAATACTATGTAAGGGAGGGTCTTTTGGGTAGAATATTTCTTCTATTCGATTTAGATCTTGCAAACCTCTAAGCGGATGAGGGAGAGAGCTTAAGAAACATTGTAATTGATGGTATCTCCATTTGTCGATAAACGAGACAGGTTTGGGATCGATGATCAAATGTAATGGTTTAAGTGTATTGCCACGGAGGGCGTGATGTAATAAGAAAGGTTCTCTTGGTCTCCAAGATTGGAAACCGGGATCTAATAAGCCTGGTAGAAAATATTTGTGATTAAGGAGAGGTGTTAAAGGGGAGTTATACCCCCATGAGAATTTTTTATGTAGGGCGTCCCATATAGCTAATGAGGATATAGTGAGTGTTGAGGTGGATCGATCAAGATTCCTGCAGGAGCGGGGTATCCAAGGAACTACCGATAGATCAACACCGCTCAAAAGGTATTCAAGTTGGACCCACAATTTTGAATCAAGAGCATACTTCCAGTCGGCTATCCTAGAAAGTACAACCGCCTGATAATACGCTTTAAAATTAGGTAGTGCCAGTCCCCCAGACATCTTGGAGCGAAACAGTATCTCTCTAGATATCCTGGGGTGACTGTTCCTCCAAACAAAACGGGAGATCATGGTTTGCAAAATGGTGAAGAACCCCACTGGAACCCCTAGTGGGAGCATTTGAAAAAGAAAGAGTATGCGGGGTAATATGTTCATTTTAATAATATTTACTTTACCTAGCCAGGTGTGGGATAAACTGGACCATTTTCGTAGATCTTCCCTAATCCTGTTAAGCAATGGAATATAGTTATGTCGGAAAAGAGAGTGAAGGTTGGGAGTGAGATAAATACCTAGATATTTCATATGTTTTGGTTCCCATTTAAAGGGGAAAAGAGGTTTCAGGGAAGACACCTCGGATTGGGAGAAGTTGATGTTTAAAATTTCTGATTTGGATAGATTTATTTTGAAATTAGAGATTGACTGAAAGATGGAAAATGCTGACATTAGGTTAGGTATGGAGATGCGGGGTTGTTGAATAAAAAATAATATGTCGTCAGCATATGCTGCGTATTTATGGGAACTCTTACCAACTCGAATGCCTTGAATACTATCATTGTTCCTAATTGTCGCTAGAAAAGGTTCCAAGGTAATGGCAAAGAGGAGGGGGGATAGGGGGCATCCCTGCCTTGTACCGTTATGTAAAGCAAAAGATTCACTCAGCGTTCCGTTGATTCTGATTTGTGCTGTGGGGTTAGAGTATAGAGATAAAATACGGTGGAACATCTTAGGACCCAATCCAAAATGTCTCAATGTCATTCTAAGATAGTCCCAGTCCACCCTATCAAACGCTTTTTCAGCATCAGTGGATAGGAGTAGGGTGGGCTGGGCGTTTCTCCGAACATACTGGATTAGGGAAATCGCTCTGAGGGAATTGTCTTTTGCTTCTCTATTGGGAATGAAACCTGATTGATCTTTGGAGATCCAGTTAGGTAGTAGGGGGAGTAGGCGATTTGCCATTACTCTGGCAAATAATTTGATATCAGTATTTATTAATGAAATTGGTCTATAACTATTACAGAGGGTAGGGTCTTTATCAGGTTTAGGAATGACAGTAATGTGAGTGGAGAGGGATTCTGGGCGTAAACCTGAGGATTGAGAAACTGAGTTAGCATAAGCTGTAAGATGGGGAAGCAGAATGTCACTAAATGTCTTGTAGTATAGAATAGTGAACCCGTCCGGGCCGGGTGCTTTACCAGAGGGAGTAGACTTCAGAGCAGCTTGAAATTCCTCTACCGAGAAGTCTGCCTCTAATTCTTTAAAAATAGATGTAGGTAATTTAGGTAGTTTAGCTTCTTTTAAATAGGAGAGCATGCGTCTACGTCTCTCTTTCTGAGGTAAAGAGGACAAGTCATTGTTGACACAGTAGAGATCTGCGTAAAACTCCTTGAAGGCCTTTGCAATGTCTGGGGTTGCATGAGCGAGCTCTCCTGATTGTAGTTTAATTTTGGGAATAAAGGACTGCATTTGTTTAGCTTTTAATGACCTGGCCAATAGCCTACTTGGTTTGTTTCCCCATTCATAGTATTTTTGTGATAAGCGTTGGAATTTTCTCTTAGTGTCTAAGTTAAGAAGAGATTTTAATTCTTCTCGTTTGAGTGTGAGTGATTGGAGGTGCTCATTATGGAGAGAAAGTTTGTGTTGCTTATCAAGTTCAGCTATTTGTTGTAGGACCTGTTCGAGTCGCTGACCATGCTCCCTTTTCAGTCTAGCACCAAGTTCAATAAACCGTCCTCTGATAGTGACCTTATGAGCTTCCCAGACAACGGAGGGAGAAGTATCAAAGGGTTTGTTTTCTTTAAAATATTGTGAGAGATGAGAGGACATTAAGGAAACCTCGGCTTCATTAGTAAGAAGGGAGTCGTTGAGTTTCCAGTTATTAGTGCGGCGTGCCAAGGAAGGCATAGACAGCGTCATCGAAACAGGTGCATGATCCGAGATAGTTGCGGTGCCTATGTGGGCAGACTGTAAGAGGGGGAGGTGAAAATGATCTAGAAATATATTGTCAATTCTGGAATATGAGTGATGTGATGTGGAAAAGTGTGAAAAATCTCTCTCTTTGGGATGGAGGAGGCGCCAGACGTCCATGAGTTGGAGGTCCAAGAGTCTTCTTTTAACAAATTTAAGGCGTTTAAAAGAGATATTAGATCGTCCTTGGGACGTGTCTAGTATAGGGTCTAGGGACATGTTGATATCACCTGCTAATATAATAAGACCTTTGGCAAAATGTGATAATTTGGTTAAGATTTTTGAAAAAAAAGTAGGTTGGTTTTGGTTTGGGCAATAAACGTTTGCTAGAGTACATTGGGTATTACCAATGAAACCCTGGAGAAAAAGAAAGCGGCCTGAATCATCTGCTAGCATGTCAGACAAACGAAAGGATATGCTTCTGTTAAACCCAATGGCCACTCCCTTAGCTTTGTTAGTGTCAGATAGACTATAGTACCATTGCGGAAAATGAGGTGAGGTCAGTTTAACCGGTGTTGTATGAGTTAGATGTGTTTCCTGAAGAAAAACAATAGAACAAGCGGCCTGCTTTAGTTCACGGAATGTTTGGTGCCGTTTAGCTGCGACATTAAGACCTCTAACATTATATGATAGAAGCTTCAATGTAGTCATTGTTACATGTAGGTAGAATACTTCAGCCTATGCTTCCATGTATGCCAGCAGGGGAGAGGGAGGGGGGGGGGAGGGAGAAGGAAAAGAGAGTAAAGCAAAGAATAGAAAAAAAAAGAAGGGAAAAGTGAACTTATAGAAAAATCATACATATGAATTAAAGAACTTTTGGGATACGTATGAATAACACGCAGAAATCTGCAGTGGTCCCATTGGGGAAGAAGAGAACGAGCGGCCATCCAAAACCTCAAACAGGGATTGGACAAAATAACTTTTAAGGTCGCGCGCACTCGTCAACCCCAGAAGGAGGGGGGGACTGGGTTATGTTGTCGGGGAGGAGCAATATAAGAGACGTGCCCCAACAGCACTCGGCCCATAACAAATAATTAACTTGTAATTAGAAATGAAAAATTTAGTTCCAGTTAAATAAAAATAAAAATAAGGGGTCATGTAGGCAGAAACAGAAATCAACTTAAACCTTGAAATTCCTACTGAGCAGCATAAATTGTAGACCATTACTGATGCGACAACAAATCAACAAAAGAACATGAAAGGAGATCAGTGGTCAAACTAATCATAAGTCAGAGTTTACCAAAAATAGTCAGGTAAATGTGCAAAAAAAAAAAAAAAAAAAAAAAAAAAATTTTTCATCTGAAGACTGACTTGGCATCAATTTGCTGTAGGAAAATAAGCATCTGTGCTAGTGAAACGTGGTTGAATGAAAAAAGGCAAAGGACAAAGTTGCAGAGTTCAACCATTCTTTTGTGCAGAGCCCGGGATAGAGGAACGACCAGCCTTTGAAGGGGTTTTTTTCCAGACTGAATCTGCAAGATTCGAGAATTTAGGAATGGAGTCCTGCCAGCCTGGGAGATCCACGGGCGGAAGATTAAGAGCTTGCGAAAAGGTTGTAAGTTCCTCCGGGAACCTTAGTGTGTGGGATCGGCCATTTTTTGTGGCAATCAGGCAGGCTGGGAAGCCCCATCTATATGTGATCCCTTCTGTACGTAAGAGGTCAAGGAGCGGCTTTAGAGCTCTGCGACGGTCTAAGGTGTCCTTGGAGATGTCTGGGAATATGGTGATGGTTGCCCCGTCGAAATCTATGTTAGGCAGGCCTCGCATCTTCATCATAATTGCATTTTTATCTTCGAAGTAATGTAGGCGACAGATAACGTCTCTAGGTTGGTCAGAGTTAGTATTGCGGGGTCTCAGAGCCCGGTGTACCCGGTCAAAGCGGAGTGGTGCGGTGACAGGATTACCCAAAATGGTGTTGAAAATGCCCCGTATTGATGGTTCTAGGTCACTATCTCCAGTAGCCTCGGGTAGGCCTCTGACCCGTATGTTGTTTCTTCGATTGCGGTTCTCGAGGTCTTCGAGTTTGTATAGGGAGGCCCGATGAGCAAATGCTAGCTGGGTAACAGTGTCCTGCAGTTCTTTAATGGCTAGCGCTTGGGTATCTTGCCGTTGCTCCGTCTCCTCTACTCTGACCAAGATGTGAGACATGTCAGTCCTAACTGCAGTTATCTCTTTTTTAATAGATTTTTCCCAAGTTATGGAACATGCCTGCAAGTTCTTTTTTAAGACCGCTCATCAGCGTATTCATTTCGGAGCCAGCGGGGGAACTTGGGTCATCCATGAGATCAGAGCAGTATGAAGAGGCTGGAGAGCTTCCCCTCACTGAGGCAGCGTGAGATGAGGGAGAGGCGCTTAGTCTCGAGGTTCGGGCCTGAGTGCCGCGTGCGTTAGACAAATATTGTTGAATAGAGCCTGCAGATATTGAGTTAGACAGTGACCTTTTACCAGATCGTTTACCTGCTGTAGAACGAGATTTAGCTGATTTGGAAGGCATAACTGGAACTATTAGGCCGGTAGCCGTGTGGGGCACCTCTCACTTACATTTGCTCAGCGTCGGGCATATTTCAACATACTGTGGTTGCTTGTGGAGATGTTCGTGAAAAGGAGAAGAAAAAAAAAAAAAAAAAAACAACAACAAAAACAAACAAAATTTCTTTCCTCTTCTCTCTGTTTCTCCTCCCTTCCCTTTTGCAGGTATTGGAAGTTCCCCCTCAGCTATAGATCAGGGGGAGATCTGATTGAAGTGGAGCCTAAATGAGTATAAGCAATGGCTGCACTGAGCAAGTGAAGGCACAGATGTGGATAGGGAGTACAAAGATGGCCGCCGACTTCCGTGAGTAGGCCGAAGCCTCGGACTTTCCTGACAGTCTAGGCCGGCCGGGAGAGCACCAATAGCGCGGAGGCCTCGGGTGGCTTCTTTTGGGCCCAGGAACGGGATTTCCCTCTGATGGGGGGGCCGACTGAGAGGTAGGTGATAGATGGTGAATTATCCAGGTACTCACCGCTGTGAGTATAAGCAATGGCTGCACTGAGCAAGTGAAGGCACAGATGTGGATAGGGAGTACAAAGATGGCCGCCGACTTCCGTGAGTAGGCCGAAGCCTCGGACTTTCCTGACAGTCTAGGCCGGCCGGGAGAGCACCAATAGCGCGGAGGCCTCGGGTGGCTTCTTTTGGGCCCAGGAACGGGATTTCCCTCTGATGGGGGGGCCGACTGAGAGGTAGGTGATAGATGGTGAATTAACCAGGTACTCACCGCTGTGCAGAAGGTGGAGTAGGTCGGAGCGGTAGGCCGCGGTAGGCCGCGGGATGGCGTCGGACCCCCGGAGGTCGGCCCGTCAGAGGAGGGATCTCCGGGTGGAAGATACTGGGACGGGGGGATCCCAAGTGCGGACAGGGTGCCGTGTGGGAGCTTCACGGAGGTCTCCAGTCCAGAGCAGCGGAGATCCGGGGGCTCCGAGTGTTAGATAGGGCCCAAGATGGCGACTGGCGTCCGAGGCTCGGGCTGAGCTGTAGGCCTCGAACCGCTTCCAGGGGTCAAAAAGGTTGGATAGTCCCCAGGGGCCGTAGCCAAAAGTGTCCAGATACCCCTGAGGTGTGTAACTAGCCTCGATGGGTTGAGGAAGGGTAGAGATGGCTCTGGATGCAATCAGCCCAGACGGAGCTAGAGCAGCACACGTCCTCCCTGTTGAACGTCCAGACACGCCCCCACTTCAACCATTCTTAAAGGTCTGTACACTTGATCTTCTGGCTACAATTTAAATTACCTACCCTAGTTGTTGGGGCTTCCTCAGGAATTGTAGGATTCAGTGCTGTTTATATTTTTGGGCAGTTTTTTATCTGATTTTGTGTTTCATACAATTTTTTAATAAAGGACTGGATAGCCACAAGAAGGTGTCACATCTTACAATTTTATTTTGCTTGTTGGTAGCAGACTGTTTTGTGGTGACACCCACCGTGAAAATTGGGCAATTTGGTCTTTAGTATACTGATGTCCTGAACCAAAGTTTTTTAGTTTGCTTTACAATGTTAATTAGCTCAAATACCGGCTGGCCAGGTATCAAATCTGTTTATTGTAACACTGCAGTGTTATTATTACATCCACAGGCTACAATTACCAAGCAGCCCTGGTGAAGTGAGTATATTTGCCCCCCTGAAATGCGTTGCCATCTGGCTTATGTCAAACCACAAAAGGGACTTTTATACTTGAAACTTCTGTTCTATTTGCTTTTGGTGCTGCTGTGGAAAACCAAAGAGGAGTACTCTGGCATTTTACTTCACATCACTGGTCAAGGTGCGCTGTTTCTATACATCTTTACCACTCTGTGTGGGCTGCTGACAGGCATGCTGCTCTGCTTCACTTGTGAGTGCATTTTCTAGGTTATCTATTTTATTTTATTTTTTTTTTAATTGCACCAGGTCAGGGTGCTTTTTTGTTTATGTCTGCATTCTTTCAGTACAGGGCCACCCCTGCCTTAACCAAATCAGCTCCGAAAAGATTTACCCTCTTACTGACAAGGACACTTTTTGCGATACGGCACTGCATTACTTTAACTGACAATTGTGCAGTCGTGAGCATGTACCCAAATAGAATGTATGTCCTTTTTTCCCACAAATAGAGTTTTCTTTTCTTACTATAAACAAAAAAACACAGACAATTTAAAAAAAAACTATATTTTTTACTTTTTGCTATAATACCGATATAGTTTAGACCAATATATATTCTTCTACATATTTTTGGTAAAAAAAAAATCGCAATAAGTGTATATTGATTGGTTTGTGCAAAAGTTATAGCTTCTACAAAATAGGGTATAGATTTATGGCATTTTTATTTTTTTTTACTAGTGATGGCGGCAATTTGCGATTTTTAGCGGCACTGCAACATTGCAGTGGACAGATTGAACACTTTTGAGACTTTTTTGGGACCATTGACATTTATACAGCGATCAGTGCTATAAAAATGCACTGATTACTGTGCAAATGTCACTGGCAGGGAAGGGGTTAACACTAGGGGGCAATCAAGGGGTTGAATATGTTCCTTCATGTGGGATTCTAACCATGCGGGGAAGGGACTGACTGGAGGAGGAGACATATCACTGTTCCTAATCATTAGGAACAGCAGATCTCTCTCCCCTCCCCTGTCAGAACGGGGATCTGTCTGTTTACATACACAGATCCCCCTTCTGGCTCCCATGCCCGCGATCGCGGGTGGCCGGCGGACATCATGGCCGCCGGCCACACGCATCGGGTCCCCCGTCGTGCAGCGAGTGAGCGCACGTGCGCCTGCCATTGCCCTTAAAGGTGCCAATGTACACCTATGCCGATTTGCAGGAACAAGCCAACCTGCTGCAGTATAATGATGGCGGCTGGTCGGCAAGTGGTTCAAGTCTCTCCTCTTTGTGGCTGAAAATAATCAAAAGTCTGAAATTTGGATTTAGTATCAAAATCAAAGTTAATTAAAGCTAACAGTTCATTGGAAGTATTCTGTCTTGCTTCAGCTTGGCAGCCTTATTTTTTATCTGTGTCAACTTACAGATATTTCATGACACTGGGGTTGATTTACTAAAGCTAGAGAGTGCAAAATCTGGTGCAACTGTGTATAGAAACCAAACAGCTTCCATTTTTTTTGTCAAAGCTTAATTAAACAAGTTGAAGTTTAACCGCTTCCTGACCGCCTCATGCAGATACACTGCGGCAGAAGGGCACGTACAGGCACGCACGCGCCCGCCGGGAGCTCCGTGACCATGATCGCGGGTCCCGCGGACCCGATGTCTGCAGGGATACCCGTGATCGTCTCACGGTGAGGAAGAACGTGGAGATGCTAATGTAAACAAGCTTCTCCCCGTTCTGCCTAGTGACAGTGTCACTGATCTCTGCTCCCTGTAATCGGGAGCAGCGATCAGTGTAGTGTCACACACAGCCCCTCCCCCCCACAGTTAGAAACACTCCCTAGGACACACTTAACCCCTACAGCGCCACCTAGAGGTTAACCCTTTCACTGCCAGTGACATTTTTACAGTAATCAATGCAATTTTTTAGCATTGATCGCTGTAGTAATGCCAATGGTCCCAAAAATGTGTCAAAATTGTCCGATGTCCGCCATGGTCGCAGTCACCATAAAAATCGATGATCGCCGCCATTACTAGTAAAAAAATAAATTATTAATAAAAATGCCATAAAACTATCCCCTTTTTTGTAACTTTTGCACAAACCAATCAATAAACGCTTATTGTGATTTGTTTTACCAAAAATATGTAGAAGAATACGTATTGGCCTAAACTGAGGAAAAACATTTTTTTAAATATATTTTTGGGGGATATTTATTATAGCAAAAAGTAAAAAATAATGCGTTTTTTTTCAAAATTGACGCTCTTTTTTTGTTTATAACGCAAAAAATAAAAACCGCAGAGGTGATAAAATACCACCAAAAGAAAGCTCTATTTGTGGGAAAAAAAGGACGCCAATTTTGTTTGGGAGCCACGTCGCACGACCGCGCAATTGTCAGTTAAATTGACGCAGTGCCGAATCGCAAAAAGTGCTCTGGTCTTTGGCCAGCAAAATGGTCCGGGGCTTAAGTGGTTAAAGTTGATTGGCTACCATGCTCAGCTGCACCAGATTTTGCACTCTCCAGTTTTATTATATCAACCCCAGTAAGTAGGAGGCACTCTTTCAAAGTGAAAGTTAGACATAAGAATCCACAAAGAAAAGCTGGCACATCAGTGTAAATCAGAAAAAGGTTTGTCCTTTATTGTACACAGTGGAATATAACCATAAAATGCCAGCACGTTTCGGTTGTTCAGGCCTTAATCATGGTCCCCATTAGAAAATTTCCCTCCACTTCTTGATTTGGTTACAACTGCAACATTTTTGAATTTCCATCCCCTTCTGTCCAGATGACATTGTCACCTGGACAGATAGAGAGGGTGAGTCTCCCTAGAGGTAAAACAGACAGCACTACTAACCTGGCAGAGGTTCTAACCCTTTCCTACTCTATCCAAAAAAAAAACAAAAACATTTGGCTATATACTGTATACACTTTAATGCATTTTGTGCATCTGTGATACTCAAGATTTTGATTAATAAAGTTGGAGGAATGGGTCCTGCATTGTTTTGGCCATCTTCTATTTTTGTGTTGCAAAAACGAACAATAACAACAAAAAACCTGCAAAAAAAAAGTATGATTTCCCAAGATGCCGCAGACAGCTAACAAATCTGATACTTCAGCACATGAAATAATTAAGGACAATAAAGGGAAAGTACAAAGCGAACATAAATTTGAAAACTAGAGGCACATGTGACTTTCATAAACAGTTTTTTTTTCTCTGTGGTAATAATAAAGGTAAATGGCTAAAAGCTTGTGATTTACAACACGCCGCAATCGCCGTGAATTACATTTTTGATGAATTTTTATGGTTTTGAGATTTAATAAAATCTACAAATGAAGATCATAAAATATTCTAACTCATGCTTTATGAAAATGCAAGAATGCATCAAAAGAGTTGACTAGTTTCGGCAAATGAATAAGAATTAACAACTACCTTGCTAATTATATACATATTTGTAAACTTTTGGTTATAAATTTGTATTCTGTTTTATGGATTCAAAAGTATTAAGAACATTTAGGAATTGTAATGTTCTCTTTCTTTAAGGTGAATCATTAAAGAAATATTTATCTAGCAGTAAAGGAGTATTGTAAAAGAAAAAAAAGGCCTCAAAAGATGTACCCTTAAATATACTTATCATAGTGACAAGCTTAGGTTTGGGTTTGGGTTTGGTTCGAACTTAAGTTTGTCTTAACCCAGAAGTGAGCTGTCATTGCTAGACCAATGGCATGGAATGGAATAGAAATTCCCCAACCCGCAGCTGCTGTACACAAAGGGGCAGAGATGCCTGTGACATCATTGGCTTAACCACTTAAAGTGTAAGTTGACCTTTACAGAAAACTAACACAGGTCCCCCTCCCCCCCCCCCGGTCCCGCTGACCTGTACCATGGCAATCTCCGGTTCTAAGCCCGGTATATCAGCATCAGGAGTCCGGGGCTTAGAAATCCTCTCTCCATCCTTGCGTCTTCTGAATAGATGACAGGATGGGCTATGCGGCTTCTGATTGGTCCACGCCGTCCATGTGATGGCGCTAACCAATTAGAATGCTCCAAAACGTCCCCTGATGAGGGATGGTTTGGAAATTCAGCCCAGAAGGATTTCTAAGCTCCGGACACCTGGCGCGGATATACCGGGGCTTAGTACCTGAGATTGCGGCGGCACAGGTCAGCGGAACTGGGGGGGCAAGGAGGGGGACCTGTGTAAGTTCACCTTACAGAGTTTTCTGTAAAGGTAAACTTACCCTTTAAGGACCGGAAGACTTTCCTGCTTAATAACCAGGCCATTTTTTGCGATACGGCACTGCGTCACTTTTACTGACAATTGCGCGGTCATGTGATGCTGTACAGAAACAAAATTGACGTCCTTTTTTTCCCACAAATAGAACTTTCTTTTAGTGGTATTTGATCACCTCTGCCGTTTTTATTTTTTGCACTATAAACAAAAAAAGAGAGACAATTTTGAAAGAAAAAACAATATGAACGGGTAACACTAGGGGGCGATCAAGGGGTTAAATGTGTTCCCTAGGTGTGTTTCTAACTGTGAGGGGATGGGACTGACTAGTAGAGGA
Organism: Lithobates clamitans; assembly: GCA_037952925.1. NCBI lineage: Eukaryota > Metazoa > Chordata > Amphibia > Anura > Ranidae > Lithobates > Lithobates clamitans. Next base: position 507,187 of record JBBGZY010000867.1, read on the forward strand.
GCCAGATCGTTGTTCCTACTTAGTAGGGACAGATGATCTGTATCTCCTCCCCTGTCAGAACAGGGATTTGTGTGTTTACACACGCAAATCCCCATTCCTGCTCTTGTGCCCGCGATCAACGGTGGCCAGCGGCGATAGCGCCCGCCAGCCACGCGCATCGGGCCGCCGCCTGCTATGGGTCTTAAAGGAGACAACATAACCTTACAGCGATTCGTGGGAACGTACCACTTTGCCAACAGATATCAGCGTAAGCCCTTCAGCAACTGGTTAATATAGGCACATGGCCATGTTAGGTCAATTACATCATGTGCATGCCCACTCTTTGTATACATTCAATCTGCCACCTGTAACTTTCTGGCCCAACAATGGCAACTAACTTCCAGGTTTTGACCAAACCCAAGCTCACCCCTATTATAGACCTTTATTAAACAGTTTTGGTAGATTTAAGGGAATGTGTATGGACATTGTACTGTTAGACTATGTGGCAGACCCAACCAGGGCAGGGGCTTTTGGAGGAAATTCAGGGTAGTCTCTTGCCTACTGACTATGGGTCCTGGCTTTTGAGGGGGCTGTATTCTTTGGGATTCCCTGGGGGACCTTTCGAGTGGCTTTGCTTCAGATTTGTGTCCATGTCTCTCAAAAACACACAGACTCTGAGTACTGGATGACCCGGAAACAGATTTGGTACCTTTATGCCCAAACCAGCATTGACTGCTGCAACTCCCCCCCCCCTTAGACTCAGAGACTCAGAGCAGATGTTAACATAATCAACTCAAAACAATCTTAGTCTGGGGTCTGCTGCTATAATCTGTTTACTAAGGTGTCTTTTTCTCATTGTATAATTCCCCATTTTGTGCATCCTAGGTGTGAATCCCCATTGTTTATTGAGTTGCCAATTGTTACTTTCAGTCTGCGTGTCCGCTTCACCTCGTTACCAAACTATTGTGGGATGTTATATGCCTATATTAATTAGCTTACTGTTTAAATAGATTACTGTTTATGTTAGCTGTTCTTTAGATGTACTGATATTACTGTTTACAGTTTGCATAGTGTAGAGTAATGTGATCAGGCTTTTATCTGGTTTTCCAGTTCCAGTTTGCACCTAAGCTAGTGTCGTCTAGCTCTTGGGTGCAGTGCTCAGCTATAATACCTGGTTCATGGTTCCAGAGTGGAGGAAGCTGTACCTTGGCGGAAGCACCCAAGCCGGGTGCTAGGCAGTCCGTCACAGACTGTAACATGTATGGTTAGCTTAAAGTGATTGTAAACCCGTACATATACCCAGTGAAGTGATACATAAAGATGAATCGAATTGTAGCTGTTTATCTGCAGCCTTCTCTTCTCTACATCCATACAAAGTCTAGAAATTTTAAAGGCTCTGTCATAAAAAGGGGGCAGAGAGCTTAAGTTACACTCTGCAGAGCTCAATGAGGACACTGAGGGTTCTGAGAGCTAATTGGAGGGAAGGAACACACCCTCCTTTACACAGCACACAGAAAAAGAGCCAAGGCTATCAGCTGGAGTTCCCTCCTCTGTTCTTTTTTTTGTTGGTGTCAGGAATACTTTTCAGATGCGATTCATGCTGATAGCAGTGGAATGAAGCAACTGAAATGACACTTAGTGCTCTTAATTGAGACAAGTTCACACAATAGAGGGATATGCTTTGTCTATGTTTCATATCTGAGGTTTACAACCACTTTCAGGCAGCCTGGATTTTCCATGTGTTGCTTTAACATTTTAAGCAGGATAGTTAAGCCTCTGTAGATTTGTTTGGTAACTGGAATCCTTTAGCTGGTTAGCAGGACTGAATTCTAATGCCCTGTACACACGACCGGACTTTTTGACCGAACTCGTCCGCCGGAACGAATCCTTCGGATAATCCGACTGTGTGTGGGCTTCATCGGATTTCCGACTGACCTTCTCGGTCGAAAATCAGACGGACTTTAGATTTGAAACAAGTTTCAGATCTTTCCGACGGATTAGAGTCCGGTCGAAAAATCAGTTCGTCTGTATGCTAGTCCGACGGACGAAAACCAACGCTAGGGCAGCTACTGGCTACTGGCTATCAACTTCCTTATTTTAGTCCGGTCGTATGTCATCACATACGAATCCATCGGACTTTGGTGTGATCGTGTGTAGCCAAGTCCGTTCGTTCGAAAGTCTGTCAGAAGTCCGTCAAAAGTCCGTCGAAAGTCCGTCAGAAAGACCGTCAGACCTTTGATGCCAAAAAGTCCGCCCGTGTGTACACGGCATAGGGAGTATTTTTCACAGCTCGGTTGTTCTGAATTGCTCTCTAAGTGCCTTCCTTTGCTGGTAATAAATTGATTGAGGATGTTCCCTCTTCTCTTTTTTTAAGTTATCTAAGACTTTACAGTAGACTCCTTGTTATCTGTCACACAAACTGGCTGATTTACAAAATTAATTATATAGTATGTTTATTTCAAACACCAAAATTCTTTTAAAAATAGGAGCTTTCCCAACAAATGATTAGATGCTGGAAACAGATACAAGGTCGCTGCGCAAAGAGGAAAATATGACATTGGTGCTTATAACAATTACATGACCCCCTGTATTCTCCGAAGAGTTTAAAGAACTGAGCACTGAACACTATTATATTTTTGCTTTCGATAAGAAAACTACCTGACATGATAGAGATAAACAAGTTAAAGTAGATGAGGATGTATAATCATTTAGAAAACAAGCAGAACTCCAGACAAAAATAACCAGGATAACAATGAAGGGTTCATCAAAAGATAAAATAACAAAACCAGCCCTTTCTGTAGTATTCAATTTCAATCTAGAGATTTTGCCTGCTGTATTTTTTGTTCTGGCACTAGATGTCATTTTGTCTGATGGCCAGCATTACATTATATGTATACCCACTTCCTCTTATCATCCCGGACGAGCCCCCAACTTTTGACTTGACAGTGAAATGAGAGGCAACACATTGATAAAATGAATAGCCCATTAAAAGGCAAAACACAGATACAGCTTTTGCTACAATAATCATCTTCAATCCATGGGCTAACACAAAGGAATTGTTGAAACCAATAAAGAGACCATACACCATTACCTAGTTCTTCAAATATTTATTTGTTTGGCAAAATGTAAATATTGGCCATGGTGTTATTCAAGGGGTAACCTGATATAATAATAATAATAATAATAATAATAATAATAATAATAACAATAATAATAAATATAATACTTTTTAATGAAATATGAAGCCATACTGGCTGTAATACATCAACACAAAATTACACTATGTCAATCCAGACAATGCTGGATGGCTACTCCCCTACTACTCCCGGAGTCCCGGTCAGGTCCTGCAGGTTAGTGGATAACGGCTATAAATCCCCTTTTATATGCTCCAGCGGGCTTTGGCTTCCCACCAATTTTGACAATTCTGCTGCTTGCTGCTGTGTAGAGCAACCTTCCAATCTGTTGCCTGTTGCTGTGCAGGGAACTGCCGTCTGTAGCCAAGGACAACCTGTGGAGAAATACCGGGAGAGACGACCGTGCAGCCCCCTTTGAGCTATCCCATGAGGGTCCAGCATATTGCTATGGACCTGACAAGGACTTCTACTCGTCTGATGGCTAGCATCATTCAACCCACCTCCTCTGTGCCAAGAGCATCCTGGACAAGCCTCCAACCCGTGACAGGGCACTGAAAAGAGAAGCAGCACAGTGATGAGCTCATCTCTTTGTCACTCTGCTATCTTCACCTACCAGCATGTTCATTGTCAGTACTGATTGGCTTCTTGTGGCCTGTTGTACAGAGACTGCAAGAGGCTGATGCCAAGTCACATTTGTTTCTTATACTGCTTGAATTTTGAAGAAATACATTTAATGATGCATTAATGATTAGAGAACTGCATAAATGTGTGCCTTGTCTATCTGCCTAGAGTTCAACCTATTTTTTTTAAGCCTGTAGATATGGATTTTTGTGGTCGGCATACAGTGGGGACGGAAAGTATTCAGACCCCCTTAAATTTTTCACTCTTTGTTATATTGCAGCCATTTGCTAAAATCGTTTAAGTTCATTTTTTTCCTCATTAATGTACACACAGCACCCCATATTGACAGAAAAACACAGAATTGTTGACATTTTTGCAGATTTATTAAAAAAGAAAAACTGAAATATCACATGGTCCTAAGTATTCAGACCCTTTGCTAAGTATTTAGTGGAAGCACCCTTTTGATCTAATACAGCCATGAGTCTTTTTGCAACAAGTTTTTCACACCTGGATTTGGGGATCCTCTGCCATTCCTCCTTGCAGATCCTCTCCAGTTCTGTCAGGTTGGATGGTAAACGATGGTGGACAGCCATTTTTAGGTCTCTCCAGAGATGCTCAATTGGGTTTAAGTCAGGGCTCTGGCTGGGCCATTCAAGAACAGTCACGGAGTTGTTGTGAAGCCACTCCTTCGTTATTTTAGCTGTGTGTTTAGGGTCATTGTCTTGTTGGAAGGTAAACCTTCGGCCCAGCCTGAGGTCCTGAGCACTCTGGAGAAGGTTTTCGTCCACCATATCCCTGTACTTACATTTGCTCTGACATGCACTGTGAGCTGTAAGGTCTTATATAGACAGGTGTGTGGCTTTCCTAATCAAGTCCAATCAGTATAATCAAACACAGCTGCACTCAAATGAAGGTGTAGAACCATCTCAAGGATGATCAGAAGAAATGGACAGCACCTGAGTTAAATATATGAGTGTCACAGCAAAGGGTCTGAATACTTAGGACCATGGGATATTTCAGTTTTTCTTTTTTAATACATCTGCAAAAATGTCAACAATTCTGTGTTTTTCTGTCAATATGGGGTGCTGGGTGTACATTAATGAGGAAAAAAATGAACTTAAATGATTTTAGCAAATGGCTGCAATATAACAAAGAGTGAAAAATTTAAGGGGGTCTGAATACTTTCCATCCCCACTGTAGTCAAAAGATGAATATAATTATTAGCAAAAGTTACTGTTCTTCAAAAACAAATACAGCAAAAGCTTTTAATGCTAAAGAGTACAGTTATTTTCTGCAAAAATAATTCCTGAGAGATTAAGTCATGATGATACATTCTGCTCTGGGAAGCTCTACTGAAGAAGCCCTGACCCTTAAAAATAAAGTGAAGAGGAAGCTTTCTAGCATTTAATGTTTGATCTTTGCCTTATTTTTAACCCAGTTTAATTTTTTTGTAAAGTTTGTAACCTTCAGTTTTGTATGTTTCAGAGATGAAAAATGCTTTCAAGACACTTCACAAAAAGTACATTACTCCCATTCAGGGAGCAAAATGTTGCCATGCAGGTTAGTTGCAATGTCCCTCTCAAATGGACCACAGTCACCTTACCTTCGCTCTCCTGTTTGGTTCAGCCAGCAGAAACAAGGAAAGAAAGCCCTGTATAACCTCAGAGGTGCTCTAATGGTAACTAACACAAGGTTGAAAACTCTCTGAGCTTCTGGGAAAAGAGGTATTGCCCTACATTGACAGGGGATGCGTTTGCATTAAAGAGTATGTAAACCCTAACAACAAACTTCTTTTATTTGCTCCCTTTTGATTTGTTTGACCACTTGCCCACTGGGCACTTTAACCCCCTTGCTAACCAGACCAATTTTCAGCTTTCTTACATTTTGAATGATAATTACTTAGTCATGCAACACTGTACCCATATGAAATTTTTGTCCTTTTTTCACAGAAATAGAGCTTTCTTTTCGTGGTATTTAATCACTACTGGGGTTTTTATTTTGTGCGCTATAAATAAAAAAAGACCGAACATTTTATAAAAAAAATGCATTTTTCTTCATTTCTGTTATAAAAGTTTGCAAATTAGTAATTTATACTTCTGGGCACTGATATGGCACAGATGAGGCCCTGATATGGCACGGATGGGGCACTGCTGGGCACTGATATGGCACAGATGGAGCACTGCTGGGAACTAATATGGCACAGATGGGGCACTGATATGGCACGGATAGGGCACTGCTGGGCACTGATATGGCACTGCTATGTCACAGATGGGCACTGATATGGCATGGATGGGGCACTGCTGGGCACTTGCACAGCAAAAAAAAACCTCAAGCAGCCCCACGCTGCAGCTTCTCCCTCCTCTGCTCACACGACTCGGACTTGACGCCGGTTCATTTACATTGATCGCTCCGTCAGTGGAAGGGTCAGTGGTTCTGCAGTCTCATAGGACAATCAGAAAACTCCTCCTACAAGTTTTTACCAGACACTGATAGAAGTCATAAGACTGCTATATACTGCTGATGAGAAAAGGTATTTAGCAGTTTATATTTACTAAAATAATTGCATTTCCATGTTCTCTATACTGTGGGATACCAGACATGGTGAATGCAGGCTCCTGGGTTTAGTAACACTGTAACTCTCTCATATCTCTACAACAAAAAGACTAATTATTCTGTAGTCCAAAATAAGAACTAGGAGGGCTAAATACTATTAGTAACATAACAAAGCAGCTCTGAATTTCTGACAAGCTCAAGAGGTATTTTTTTTTGCACTATATCAGATAAAACAAAATGCCTTCAATGGTATATTTAATGGACCAAAGGTGAGCAAATAAGAGAGGCTCATTGTTAGGGTTTACATATACATTAAGTGATAGGAATATAATGTTTTGTATGTAACTCCACTTTTGATGAAAAAACAACCCCCTCTGGGTTATTAATGTACCTTCCAGGGACTTTAACAAACTTTGTAGCAGATTCCTACATTTTTCTACTCTGAAGAAATAGCTGTTTGTTCTACTATGTCCTTTTTACACTGGTTTTGAATAGGAAGGTCTGGTTTTTTAGAATCAGTTGCTGCGCTCTTGAGAAATGCTGCAGGGTATGCATCCCTTTAGAAGTATTTAACCCTTGTGGAGTAGTTCACCAAAACTGAAACCCCTATTGCAGTGGACGGAGTGGATACCTAAAATCTGACTTGTATCCTAGTGCAGACTTCTGGGGAAAATCAGTGAGGCAGTCACACAAGCAGGAAATTACATTTTTGGCTTCCAGGTTGCCATATTGCATTTACAGAACATTACAGCTGCTGTAGATTGAACAGGAAAGGTATTTTTAATAACATTAAAATACAATATGGCCTGTTTAGCAACTGTATAAACAATTGTATAAACAAATGGCCCCTGCCCCCACCTATAACTGGTCTTTGCAGCATATGGAAGGGCGATGCATGTCAAGCAAAACCAAAGAAACATCCCAGCTCAACTTACCGACCAGCCTGCAACCAACCTAATTATCCTGCCTAAAAGGTCAGAACCACAGGGACACGCATACACTCTACAGTACTTCAGCTCTATGTACGAGTGGCCTGTCTTGGAAATTGTGTGTCCCTGGTTGTTTTGCGTTTCTGCAAATTATATTTTCTGGTCCTTAAATACCTTCTATGGTCACCTGCAGTCTTTGGCTTGTTGTGGCATTTCTACAATCCTTCAACCTCCATTGATTGCAGTTTATATATTTGTCCTAGTTCCTGGGAAGGTTTGTGCCCTAAGTGGAAAGCATCCCCTGAGGAAGCCCAGATTGACGGCAAAACATGTTGGGAACTACATCAAATTTGCTGTATCCATAAGGACTGCACTATATGTACTCGCTGCGAAATTGTTTTTAGATATTTTTTTTAACTAATGTTAAAATAAAATAAATTTCTTTTAATATATTTTTCTGGATCTATTTCTTAGTATATGCACCTTAAAAATCCCACACATACTCCAATATCTTCTGAATTCAGGGATGTGGTGCTAACTTCAGTGGATTTGTCCCTGGTTAAGAAACTATCCTGTCTAAAAGTATGCATTAAAAATAAGGGTTTAGTTTGCACACATTTGTAAATACATGTGTAAGTTGCAGAGCCACTTCACGGCACCCCAATATTATCTGCAGTCCTAACGCTATACATTTTGAGAGCCTCCATAGTGGAAGCACATGCATAATAATGGACAGATAGAGGGCAGGTGAGCCTGGAGGGAGCCCACCCCTCCTTAAAGGCACAGGGGCTGGACCCAGCACCCAGCACATAGCACAAGGGCAACAAAGGTGTCCAGTGCATCCCTGCACCAGTATTCCAACAGCACAAACAAATGGCCACTGCCCCCACCTATAACTGGCCTTTGAAGCAAGGAGCACATGGAAGGGTGATGCATGTGTAGCAATTGTATATGCTATACTATTTGCTATATTTCTTTTTTTTTTTTTTTTTTTTTTTTTACAAACATGACGTTACTCTTTACGTTATCAAAAGCAATGTTCACCACTCAAATATAAAGTGCAACAAATAAATATATTAATACAGTAAAGATCAAAATCAAACTGTAAATGATAAAGCAAAGAGATTACTAAACCATTAAAGTGCATCAATCTATATAATGTGCAACAATGTACATAGACCATATAAGGTGCAAAAAAAGTGATCTTTATAGTGCTGGTGCTTTATAATTGTCCATCAATTCCTAAAGTCATAAGATCCCCAAATCAAAATAAGAGAGTACTTCCTGAGATCCTAGAATAATAATATCCACTAATGTGAAAATAAAATGTCTCCACTTTGTCACCAGTAGTGCATTGATCCTCCACCTCTATGCACTCACCAGAAAGTAGCTTTAGCGTGTAGTCACAGGCTTTCTTGCAAGCACATACTCCCACTTGAACTCCCACTTTAGATCGGCAGAATGGGGTCCTGCGCAGAAAAAGTTCACCAAACGGAGCTAGGATGACCGCCGATCCAAGACCCGGAAGTGGCAGCGTGACGTCACCATGTAAGGCTCCACCCACTCTTTCAATTATAAACTTCATAAAAAGCTGCAGGTAGACAGGGCCCTATAATGTATGGCTGTTGCCATGTTGCAATGTAATATTGAATACAGCCACTCCTGCGAGTTTAGCAGCTTTTTAAAGTTTGCTCGTACACCTGTAACAGAAAATGAATCCATAGTGGATGTGGCCAATCAGCCTTCATATAACTGAGAACTTATTAGATGCTTTTGCAAATTCATATGCCGCGTACACACGGTCGGACTTTTCAGCTACAAAAGTCCAACGGACGCTGACGGACTAAAGCTGGCTGGTAATCCGATCGTGTGTGGGCTTCTCCGGACTTTCAACGTACTTTTTTAGCCTCAAATCCGACGTACTTTAGATTTGAAACATGCCTCAAATCTTTACGTCGTAACTATGACGGACCCAGAAATCCGCTCGTCTGTATGCTAGTCCTACGGACAAAAACCCACGCTAGGGCAGCTATTGGCTACTGGCTATCAACTTCCTTATTTTAGTCCGGTGTACGTCATCACGCACGAATCCGTCGGACTTTTGTGTGGTCGTGTGTAGGCAAGTCTGTTCGTTAGAAAGTCTGCCGCAAGTCCGCCGCAAGTCCGCCGAAAGTCCGCCGAAAGTCTGTCGGACAGGCTGTCGGACTTTTGTAGATGAAAAGTCCGACCGTGTGTACGCGGCAATAGTCTTCACTTTAATTTGATGCTTTTCATTTTTTTTTTCTTCTTAAAATGCCATTAGAAAACCATCACATTGTTAAATTTGCAGTTTTTGCCTTCATTTTTTTGTTGTTGTTTCAATGCAAGGACTGAGTATCTTCCACATACATAATGCCTTTTTTATACAAGGATCACTGCAGGTTACACGCAACGATAATTGCCACTCTATAGGAAACACAAAGCTTGGCTTATCTCAGGAATACAGTAAAGTTTGCTCATCCGTAGCAGGGAAAACAAAGATGTTTTGTAAAGAACACCAACCCAACGAGACGAGCAGCAGCAGTCAATGGACTTGTGTCTATGTCTAAATTCACTGTTTCGATGTCAGGTATAATAAAGGGACCATGTACTCTCTGTTTGTTAGATTCTCTCTTGTCAGTGCCACAGGAGCTCACAGAGTTTCCTATGCAAATATTGACTTTCCCAAAGTAGGTATTTGCATAAACTTAATCAAGCCCCTGCTACTGTATGTGACAGTGCTCCAGCTTAGCTGGTGACACCTTTCAAATATTGGATTTCCCTTCTCTATGGTGAGATTTTGAATCACTTCTTGTTGGGTCTGTGGAAAGGAAATTAACCACTTGACCACTGGGCACTTAAAGCGGAATTCCACCCAAAAATGGAACTTCCGCTTTTCAGGTCCACCCCCCCCCCTCCGGTGTCACATTTGGCACCTTTCAGGGGGGAGGGGGGAGCAGATACCTGTCTAATACAGGTATTTTGCTCCCACTTCCGGGCATAGATACCCGAGCCACCCGCAGGTATCTACGCCACTCCCCCCCCCCCCCCCCCGCTGTATTCTGGAAGACACACGGGTCCCAGAAAACAGCAGGGGCCATTGAGATAGCGCTGCGCGAGTCGCGCGTGCGCAGAAGGGAACCAGGAAGTGAAGCTGCAAGGCTTCACTTCCTGATTCCCTTACCGAGGATGGCGGCGGCACCCAACAGCCAAGGGATAGATCGGCTTTGGGTGCCGACATTGCGGGCACCCTGGAAGGTAAGTGTCCTTATATTAAAAGTCAGCAGCTGCAGTATTTGTAGCTGCTGACTTTAAAAAAAAAAAATGACAATTACTCAGTCATGCAACACTGTACCCATATGAAATTTTTGTCCTTTTTTCACACAAATAGAGCTTTTTTTGGTGGTATTTAATCACCGCTGTGTTTTTTATTTTTTATGCTGTCAATGAAAAAAGACCGAAAATTCTGTAAAAAAAATACATTTTTCTTTGTTTCTGTTATAAAATTTTGCAAATTAGTAATTTTTCATAACAAATTTGGGCCAAATTTTATACTGCTACATATCTTTGGTAAAAATAATCCAAATCGGTGTATATTATTTGGTCTGTGTGAAAGTTAAAGAGTCTACAAACTACAGTGCCAATCACTGAAAATTGATCACACCTGAAGTACTGATGGCCTAGCTCATTTCTTGAGACCCTAATAAGCCAGGACAGTACAAATACCCCCCAAATGACCCCTTTTTGGAAAGTAGACATTAAAAGGTATTTAGAAAGAGGCATGGTGTATTTTTTGAAGTTGTAATTTTTTCCCACAATTCTTTGTAAAATGAAGATTTTTTTTTCAAGAAAGTGTCATATTATCAGGTTATTTCTCACACACAGCATATGCATACCACAAATTACACCCCAAAATACATTCTACTATTTCTCCTGAGTATGGTGATACCACATGTGTGAGACTTTTACACATCGTGGCCACATATAGAGGCTCAACATGCAGGGAGCACCTTCAGGCGTTCTAGGAGCATAAATTACACATCTAATTTCTTGACTACCTCTTGCACTTTTGAAGGCCCTGGAGCACTAGGACAATAAAAACGCCCAAAAAAATGACCTCGTTATGGGAAGAAAACACCACAACGTATAATCTATGAGGCATATTGAGTCTTTGGAACATGTCATTTTTTTCTACAAGTTTTTGGAAAATGTGGAAAGAAAATGAAAACACTTTTTTTACATAAAGTTGTCCATTTATACAATATTTCTAACACATAGCATGTACATGGCAAAAACTACAAACCAAAACATTGTCTACTACTCCTCCTGAGTATGGCGATACCACATGTGTGAGACTTTTACACAGCCTGGCCACATACAGAGGCCCAACATGCAGGGAGCACCATTAAGTGTTCTAGGGACATACATTTCAAATCTAATTTGTCTACCTATTACACTTTGAGGCACTGTAGAGGCATGGATGAGCCGTTGATGGGGATGGCTAAGCATGGTTGAGCCATGAATCTGCATGGCTGGGTATAGCTGAGTATGGATGGGATGGCTGAGTATGGATGAGTGGGTATGGCTGAGTATGGCTGGGTGGGTATGGATGGGGTGGCTGGGTATGGCTGAATATGGCTGGGTCAGGTATGACTGGGTGGGTATGGCTGAGTGTGGATGGGATGGCTGGGTATAGATGGGATGGCTGGGTTGAGTATGGCTGAGTATGTCTGGGTGGGTATGGCTGAGGCTGGGTATGGCTGAGTGTGGATGGGATGGATGGGTATGGCTGAGTATGGATGGATGGATGAGTATTGCTGAGTATGGATGGATGGTGAGTATTGCTGAGCATGGATGAGTATGGATGGCTGAGCATGAATGGATGGATGAGTATTGCTGAGTATGGATTGATGGATGAGTATTGCTGAGCATGGATGAGTATGGCTGTCTGAGCATGGATGGATGGATGAGTATTGCTGAGTATGGATGGATGGATGAGTATTGCTGAGGATGAATGGATGGATGAGTATTGCTGGGACGGCTGGAGTATTGCTGGGACAGCTGGATGAGTATTGCTGGGATGGATGGATGAGTATTGCTGGGATGGATGGATTAGTATTGCTGGGATGGATGGATGAGTATTGCTGGGATAGCTGGATGAGTATTGCTGGGATGGCTGGATGAGTATTGCTGGTATGGATGAGTATTGCTGGGATGGATGGATGAGTATTGCTGGGATGGCTGGATGAGTATTGTTGGAATAGCTGGATGAGTATTGCTAGGATAGCTGGATGAGTATTGCTGGGATGGCTGGATGAGTATTGCTGGGATGGATGGATGAGTATTGCTGGGATGGATGGATGAGTATTGCTGGGATGGCTGGATGAGTATTGTTGGGATGGCTGGATGAGTATTGCTGGGATGGATGGATGATAAAAAGGGATATCTCCCCACTGAGGACAACATTAATAAGGTTCTTCTAAACTTTTCTTACTGTATTCAAAACTAAATCAAGTTTTAGCTGTAGTTTTACCTTAGAAACATCGGAAGGCCATAGTCTAGTACTTTGACAACCATAGCATTTATTTATGTATTTTTACTTTTGCACAACACCTGCATTTTACTCACTCCCGGTTAGTAAGGAGTAGGTCCTTGAACTTGCCCTGAATGTCTTGGAGGGAGAGCAGGTGACCTTATGGTCAGGTTCTCCCCCTCCTATGGTGTCTCTCTTTGGAAAAGCCCCACCTGGTACTTGGGTGAACCTTGCTTCAGCAGGTCCCTTGAAGAACGGGGTCTGCTTGGTTTTCGGCCCAGGGGGACCATGAGAACCCCGGTCCCCATCAGGAGTCTTGCTCCCCAAGGGATCATGGCCAGGCCCATTTCTCTTTGGAGGAGAGCCATGTGTACATCCTGTGGACTTTTTTGCGGTTCACTTCCTGTGTGCTCACTTTTTTATTGCAACTGGTGTTTAGTTTTGAGTGTGTGCACTGCATCGAGGGGAAAAATAAATTTACTTTAGGTACATCACTGGTTTTCTTTCAATTTTCATGAATGCATGCCCTCCACAATCTCAATTAAAGGCCAACAACGGTTAGCTTAAAATAATAATAATAATAATAATAATAATAATAATAATATTGACTCTATTACACTCATAAATATTATGTAAGTCTTTAAAAATGTTTGTAACAAGAACCTATAGTTATCTTAATCCACGGTCTTCCTCTTCACCGCTTGCGGTTGTGATGACCAGTGGGATAAGCCACTCTGCATGCCGTTCTCCAACTGGTCTTGTTAACATCTTCTTGTAGACATTATCATGACTACACTATAAATAAGTGCTGGAAGAGTGGCCACATCATAGGGATAAAATGTTTACCTTTAATCCTGCTATACAAACTTTATGTTAATAGGCTCTCAAATGTATTCAATCCAAGAATGTTCATTTCTAAAGTCCATAAGTGATGTGCTGTCCTTGGAGGAATATCCAACATTTCCAAAGTGTACCGGAGCTGCCACATGAAGGAATGTGAGTGTACACCAGGGGTGTCCAAACTTTTTTCAAAGAGGGCCAGATTTGATGAAGTGAACATGCTTGAGGGCCGACCATTTTGCTGGACATTCTTTGAACCATTAAAATCGGTCTAAGTGTGTTTGTCCGAGCACTAATACACTGCCCAACAAGAATTCTCCTGCCTTTGTGGCTGTGTGTGGTAAAGAGATGAGCTTGGGCATGTTATTTGGATATACCGTATTTATCGGCGTATAACACGCACCTTCACTTTAGAAGGGAAGTTTCAGGGAAAAAAAATAAATTTGATATAAAGAACTGTGAAGCAAAATAAGGGTCAGTGCCCATCAATGCAGCCTAATCAGTGCCCATCTGCAGCCTCACAAGTGCCATGAATGCAGCACCCCCATTGCCATGAATGCAGCCCCACCACTGCCATGAATGCAGAACCCCTATTGCCATGAACGCATCACCCCCCATTGCCATGAATGTAGTCTCACCATTACCATGAATGCAGCCCCACCATTGCCATTAATGAGGCCCTACCATTGCCATGAATGCAGCACCCCCATTGTAATGAATGCAGACTCACCATTGCAATCAGTGCAGCATGATCCATACCCATATGCAACCTCGGAGGGGACAGGGAGGGGGGCGGGATGAGCGCCAACAAATTACATACAGGCAAAACTCCTGTTTTCTCGGCGGCCTCTTTAATGCAAAGTCCAGACCCCTATGATGGATAGAACAATCGTCCAATGGCAGCGCAGGAGACAGAACTTCTTATTACAGAGGCCGCCGCGGTAAACAGGAAATTCTCCTGTATGTACCGCACTCGTCCCGCCCCCTTCCTGTCCCCTCTGAGGCAGCCAGAATATATATCTTTTGTGGCCCCGGCGCTTGGAGATTCGTTGGGGGCCACAAAAGATATATATGTTCAAATTACCAGGCGGGCCTTTCGAAACCGGAATGTGGGCCGCAATTGACGCCCGGGCCGGACTTTGGACATGACTGGTGTACACCATTACAGCTCGCCGCCTGAAGTGGCAGGCATGCAACCTGTAATTTCCTGGGGCTAGAACTAAAACAAAGCGAGAACCTTCTATAATGGCAACTATGCAATGGCAGAGCAGGCATTTTTTCCCTAGATGCTTCTCCACAAGCACCTCTCACTGCAGCTCCCATGATGGCCCTCCCAAGTCCCTGTCCCATGCTACCCTCTTGGAATGTGTTTCCTCTGTTCTGGAACAGAACCCAAGAAGATCATTGGCTCCTCTAGCTCCATCTGTGCTTCTTCCAAGGGACACCATGCCACCCACCACCTCTTTTTCAGACCTTCCCAAACAAGCTGCTTTTGTGGTGACAGACACTTCTGCATTCTAGATCTTTCTGTAGCCAAGTTCAGCTTCACAGAAAAGGCACAGTTAAGGGCTCCTTGGGGGGAACACAACCTAGAGTGCCATACCCCCCCCCCCCCCCCCCCCCGCTGGGAGAACCCCATATGCAAAGAAAAATGGCACAAGGTCTCATCCTCCAGATCTCCAAGCTATTATGTCAAACCACCCAATGCACACTCATGTGCTGTTTCCAGACCTTCAAAATTTTAGAAATCATAGGGATAACAGACCACATAGAGCACACATTAAGAGGCATTGGGCATCGTTCAACCACAAAAAGAACTAGTGCTGGGCAATAGAGCAAAATGACTTGGGGAAAAGCATCAGAGAGAAGGTGGGTGTTTCAGTGAAAGCACACTGTGAACTTCTCACATTGTGCATTAAAAGCTGCAGCAAGTTAGATAGAGCCCCCCTCATTTCCTGGTTGAAGGTTATTAAGCAATATCTATCCCTCTCTTCCCCAGCCTTAATGTCCTGACCCTCCCCATTTTATTTGGATTTTGGTACTTTCAATCATGGAGGCTAACAATCACATGTGGGCATTACTTAGGGTCTTCATGGAAATGCATGGAGGGAAGGCAAAATATAAGCAGATTAAGCTTCAGCTTTAAAGAGGAAGTTTACCCATAACAACTTGTAGGAACATACATTCCACATTAATAATTATGCTACCAAAATGAATGTGTGCTGTAAATTGCCCCTAGTATTGTTCCTGTTTCTTCTTGCTGGAATCTGCCACTTTGCTGAAGCCCAGAGCCCCCGAGCAGCAGTAAATCTTCAGGCCTCTAGTGACTTTGATGTTCATCACAATGCTGAAAAATGCTGAGCATATGCAGAGCAGAGTGAAAGAGTGCATTACTGGATTTAAACAGTATAGACACTTGTTTTTAATGTTGTACATAGCTATAAGACCTGCAAAAGGGGCCAGCCTGAAGTGATCTAGCAGGACTCAATTTTGTGACTAAAGTTCCTCTTTAAATTTAGGTAAGTATTATTAACCTGCTGCTGACCATATAACCCAGATATATGGTGGCAAGGTGGCTGGGCTGCGCCAGATCATGTACCTAGTATGCGTATCTAGCCAGCGACCCAGTCATGCTGTGATCAAACACAACAGATGTCAATCACCGGTGCTAATTCTTTTTGGCGGCACCCAGCGATCATCATGAATTTACACAGGACGGGGCTCTGCCTATGTAAACAAGGCAGAGCCCTGTCCTGTCAGCTGCAAAGTAATAGATTTTCTTTCCCCCCGCAAAGCAGGGAAAAAAATCTACTACTTCCTCTAGTGAAAGCACCACACAAAGTACACATAAATACTGGCTAGGCACACATTTAACCCCCTTGATTGCCATAGATGTTTAACCAGCCAGTGTCATTAGTACAGTGACAGTGCATATTTTTAGCACTAATCACTGTATTAGTGTCACTAGTTCCCAAAAAGTGTCAGTTAGTGTCCGAATATCTGCCGCAATATCACAGTCCCACTATAAGTCGCTGATCGCACCATTACTAGTAAAGATAAATAAATAAATAAAAATTCCAGTATACTGTATATATATATATATATATATATATATATATATATATATATATATATATACCATAGTTTGTAGGCGGTATAACTTTTGCACAAACCAATCAATATTTGTTTATTGGGATTTTTTTTTTACCAAAAATATGTAGCAAAATACATTTTGCCCTAAATTCATCATTTTTTTTTCTTTCTTATTGAATATTTTCTATAGCAGAAAGTAAAAAATATAGTTTTTCTTTCTTCAAAATTGTCGGTCTTTTTTGGTTTATAGAGCAGAAAATAAAAAACGCAGGGGTGATCAAATACCACCAAAAGAAAAGTCTATTTGTGAGGAAAAAAAGGACATACAATTATTTGGGATACAGCGTCGCACGACCGCGCCATTGTCAGTTAAAGTAACGCAGTGCCGTTTAGCAAAGAATGGCCTTGTCAGGAGGGGGGTAAATCTTCCAGGGGGGGTTAAGTGTTTAAGCCAGGTGCATTGTTTATGGTGTCTCACAAACCTGGCTCCTCCTTTACCCCAGAAATTGGGCTGCTGCTATGAGGCAAAAAAAAAAATTTTTATTTCTGCCATGCAATAGGCTCTGATATAATATTCCCCAATAAGATTTTTTTGCACTAAATATAAAAGTAAACATTGCATTTTACATATCCCCAAAGCCTCGTTAACTTTGAATTGTTGGCACATTTCCCATGGGGTTTCCTGTAAACAATACTAGTTGATATTAGGGGGGAGCTTTCTGTTCGGGTCGAACATGAGCTGTTCGCCCGTTCGTCGAAAACCAAACATTATCCGGTTCAATACCGGGCATTTTCACCCCCTTCCTTCCCAGACCAATTTTTAGTTTCCAGCGATGTCGCACTTTAAACAACAATTGCGCGGTCGTGCGACGTTGTACCCAAAAAAAATTGACGTCTTTTTTCCCCCACAAATAGAGCTTTCTTTTGGTGGTATTTGATCACCTCTGCGGTTTTTATTTTTTGCGCTATAAACAAAAGAAGAGCGACAATTTTGAAAAAAACACAATATTTTTTATGGCCCATAATGCACTGCGGGAGCGCAGTGCATTGCTGTATGATGATTGGCCAGAGCATGCACCATGACCTGCATGCTTTGGCCAATCACAGCGCCCTCAGCTAAGAGAGCCATAATTGGCCAAAGGCAGGGTGATTTTCGCCAATCATGGCTCAGGGGGACTAAGTCCACGCCCACACTATATAAGGCTGACTGCACGTCAGCCTCATGTAGTGTGTCGTTGCTGGTGTGGACGGAGCAAGAGTGTCATTTAGATTGAGCAGGCAGGCAGGCAGATTATTCAGTTAGCTGCAGTGTATTTCATATATATATACATATATACAGTGAGTCTAGTATATATATATATATATATATATATATATATATATATATATATATATATCCACTGCATACAGTTTAGCTAGATCTCACTGCGGTCCGTTCCTGGTGTACTGTTTCTACTATACTTCTGGCAGGCAGGTGATTCAGTTAGCTGCAGTGTATTTTATATATATATATATATACAGTCAGTCTAGTATATATATCCACTGCATACAGTTTAGCTAGATCTCACTGCAGTCTGTTCCTAGTGTACTCACTGTTTCTACTATACTTCTGGCAGGCAGGTGATTCAGTTAGGTGCAGTGTATTTCATATATACATATATATATACAGTCAGTCTAGTATATATATACCCACTGCATACAGTTTAGCTAGATCTCACTGCGGTTTATTCCTGGTGTACTGTTTCTAATATACTTCAGGCAGGCAGGCAGGTGATTCAGTTATCTGCAGTGTATAAAATATATATACAGTCTCCTACATATATATATCCACTGCAATCTAGTCTAGCGAAGCCTATATCTGACTGCAGGTCGTTCCTGGTGTACGTTTTCAAATACTGTACACTTTCAGGCAGGCAGGCAGGTGATTCACTGATCTGCAGTGCATAAAATATATATATAGTCTCCTACATATATATATCCACTGCATTCTAGTCTAGCCAAGCCTATATCTGACTGCAGGTTGTTCCTGGTGTACATTTTGAAATACACTTTCAGGCAGGTAGGCAGGTGATTCAGTGATCTGCAGTGCATAAAATATATACAGTCTCCTACATATATATATCCACTGCTTTCTAGTCTAGCCAAGCCTATATCTGACTGCAGGTCGTTCCTGGTGTATGTTTTCAAATACACTTTCAAGCAGGCAGGCAGGCAGATGATTCAGTGATCTGCAGTGCATAAAATATGTATACAGTCTCCTACATATATATATCCACTGCATTCTAGTCTAGCCAAGCCTATATCTGACTGCAGGCCGTTCCTGGTGTACGTTTTTAAATAATCTTTCAGGCAGGCAGGCAGGTGATTCAGTGAACTGCAGTGCATAAAATATATATACAGTCTCCTACATATATATATATCCATTGCTTTCTAATCTAGCCAAGCCTATATCTGACTGCAGGTCGTTCCTGGTGTATGTTTTCAAATACACTTTCAGGCAGGCAGGCAGGTGATTCAGTGATCTGCAGTGCATAAAATATATATACAGTCTCCTACATATATATCCACTACATTCTAGTCTAGCCAAGCCTATATCTGACTGCAGGCCGTTCCTGGTGTACGTTTTCAAATACACTTTCAGGCAGGCAGGCAGGCAGGTGATTCAGTGATCTGCAGTGCATAACATATATATATAGTCTCCTACATATATATATAGCCACTGCATTCTAGTCTAGCCAAGCCTATATCTGACTGCAGGCCATTCCTGGTGTACGTTTTCAAATAATCTTTCAGGCAGGCAGGCAGGTGATTCAGTGAACTGCAGTGCATAAAATATATATACAGTCTCCTACATATATATATATCCATTGCTTTCTAATCTAGCCAAGCCTATATCTGACTGCAGGTCGTTCCTGGTGTATGTTTTCAAATACACTTTCAGGCAGGCAGGCAGGTGATTCAGTGATCTGCAGTGCATAAAATATATATACAGTCTCCTACATATATATCCACTACATTCTAGTCTAGCCAAGCCTATATCTGACTGCAGGCCGTTCCTGGTGTACGTTTTCAAATACACTTTCAGGCAGGCAGGCAGGCAGGTGATTCAGTGATCTGCAGTGCATAACATATATATATAGTCTCCTACATATATATATATAGCCACTGCATTCTAGTCTAGCCAAGCCTATATCTGACTGCAGGCCATTCCTGGTGTACGTTTTCAAATACACTTTCAGGCAGGCAGGTGATTCAGTGATCTGCAGTGCATAAAATATATATACAGTCTCCTACATATATATATCCACTGCATTCTAGTCTAGCTAAGCCTATATCTGACTGCAGGCTGTTCCTGATGTACGTTTTCAAATACACTTTCAGGCAGGCAGGCAGGTGATTCAGTGATCTGCAGTGCATAAAATATATATACAGTCTCCTACATATATATATATATTCACTGCATTCTAGTCTAGCCAAGCCTATATCTGACTGCAGGCTGTTCCTGGTGTACTTGTTCTAGTAAACTTCAGGTGGTGTTTTGCTAATAAAATTTTACAGCATGTCTGGAAGGCCACCAAGGAGAGGCAGACGCTCAAAGGCCACTAAAAGAGGGCAAGCAGGCTCTGTGTCTACAGCCAACAGTGCTGGTCGTGGACTTGGTGCATCCTCAGCACGTGGCTGTCACCCAGGCTGAGAGCAGTTTGCCTGCCAATGCAGCTGCCAAAACGGCCTATTTCATCGGCTCAATGTCATCAGTCACTCTTTCCCTAGCCCCACCATCATGCACGGAGGAGTCCCCCGAACTGTTCAACCACAGTGCCGGGTACATGCTGCAGGAGGATGCACAGCGTTTTGAAGGCTCCGATGATGATACCCGGTTGAGGAAGGCTGTAACGTGAGCCCAGAAAGAGGGGGTGCGCAAGAAGGACAAGAAATTGGCAGTCATGTTCCCCCAGCTGTAGCATACCGCCAGGTTTGCTCCAGTGACGAGGAGGGAGGGGATGATGAGGTCACTGACTCTACGTGGGTGCCTGATAGAAGAGAGGAGGAGGCACATCTCCAATGAGGCAGGATGACCTCCAGGGGCCAGCTTAAGGGCAGCCACCCGACTGCATCACACCGCAGAGCTCCGCATGTGCAGGGCGCTGCTGACTCCCCGCGTATTTTGAAAAGTTCTGTGGTGTGGGCCTTTTTTGATATGTGTGCAGCAGATCACACCGTTGCTGTGTGCAACATATGTCTGAAGCGTATCAAGTGTGGCCAAAACAGCAGCCACTTGGGCACCACATGCTTAACCAGACATATGATGACTTCCCATGCAGTCTATTGGCAACAGTAGTTAAAAGACCCACATCAAAGAACAAGGCGGACCTTTCCTTGCTCCTCATCAACTGGAATCTCCAACCCCACTATACCTTCAGTCCTCTCAGAAACCTGCACTGAGAGGAATGAAGGTGTAGAATTATGTGTGCTAAGTACTTGCGGGCAATCTGCTATCGCTACACCAACATCCGATTGTAGCAGGCATATTTCCCTACTGCAGTTGCTAAACCGTCGAAAGAAATTCGGTCCCTGCCATCCACATGCTCAGCGGCTGAATGCTAGCTTGGCTGAATTGCTAGCACTCCAACTGCTGCCTTTTCAGCTGGTAGACTCTGCCCCCTTTTGTGAATTTGTGGAATGTGCAGTACCTCAGTGGCAGGTTCCCAAACGCCATTTCTTTGCACGGAAGGCCATTCTGGCTCTCCCCCGACATGTGGAAGGCAATGTCTTGGCCTCGTTGGACAGGGCGGTCAGAGGTAAGGTGCATATTACCGCTGACTCATGGTCCAGCAGGCATGGACAGGGACGTTACCTTTCTTTCATGGTGCACTGGGTAAGTCTGCTGGCAGCCGGGAAGAATGCAGAACAGGGTGCAATATTGTTGGAGCTTGTTCCGCCACCACGCCTCCAAAATGCTAGTAGTGGTGATTCTGCCACACCTCTCTCCTCCACCCCCTACTCTTCTTCTTCCTCTATGGCCTCTTCCTCTGCAGATTTCTCCTCTGAACCAGCGGTGCTCTGTAGGCATTCAAGGGGCTACACAAGCACTCAGGAAAAAAGATGCCATGCGGTGCTTGAGTTGGTCTGCTTAGGGTACAGGAGCCACACTGGGGCAGAGATTCTGTCAGCTCTGCAGGGTCAGACCCAGAGGTGGTGGATGCCACGCCAGCTTCAGGCAGGAATGATGGTTTGCGACAATGGCACCAACCTTCTCTCCGCCCTCCGACAGGGACACTTGACCCATGTTCCCTGTTTGGCTCACGTCCTAAATTTGGTGGTGCAGCGATTCTTGTGCAGGTACCCGGGCTTACAGGATCTCCTGAGGCAGGCCAGGAAAGTCTGTGGGCATTTCCGCCAGTCATATAATGGCAGTGCTCGGCTGGCTGACCTTCAAAAGGAATGCAAGCTGCCCAAGAAGCGCCTCATTTGTGACATGCCCACCAAGTGGAACTCAACGTTGGCAATGCTGCAGCTGCTGCACATACAGTAGAGGGCCATCAATGAGTACCTGTGTGAGTATGGCACCAGGACAGGGTCAGGGGAGCTTGGCTTTTTTTTCGCCACGCCAGTGGCTACTGATCAAGGATGCATACACTGTCCTGTCACCATTTGAGGAGGTCATGAGGATGGTGAGCAGTGACAGTGAATGCATCAGTGATACTGTCCCTCTTGTCTTCCTGTTGGAGCACACGCTTTGTGGAATAATGGACAGGGCATTTGAGGCAGAACAGGGGGAGGACGAGGAGGACTTCCTTACCTCTCAAGGCCCCCTTTATCCTGACAGTATTCCTGCGGGCCCGCCAATCGCACAGGAAGAGGAAGAGGAGGATGAGGATTGTGTCAGCGTAGAGGTGGAACCTAGCACTCAGCATCAGCAGCAGTCTTCAAGGGGTCGTTTTCAGTCCCCAGAAACCCATGGACTTGTACGTGGCTGGAAGGAGGTGGCTGTGGATCATGTCATCCTTAGTGACCCAGAGGGCTCCGGATCGAATGCCTCAGCAAACCTTCGATGCTTGGCCTCCCTGATCCTGCAAAGCCTGCGAAAGGACCCTCAGAATTGTGGTATCAAGGAGAGAGATCATTACTGGCTGGCAACCCTTCTTGATCCACATTACAAGGGTAAGGTTGCGGAACTTATCCAGCATTCGCAGAGGGAGCAGAGGATGAAACATCTTCGGGAAGGCCTTGTAGAAAGGTTTTTCAATGCGTTTCCAGAGCCTGGGAGGTTACAATTTCCTGGTCCTCCTGGACAAAGTGTTGCTGAGGCTTCGGTGAGTCACAGAAGGAGCGGTGGAGAAGGTGGCCATCTGACCGATGCGTTAAGACAATTCTTTAGTCCGCAGCCCCAAGGTCTGATCGGTTTCAGCAACTATCGCCAGCGTCAAATTTACATGGTGCAGGAATACCGAGGGACAAGATCAGACTTGGAGACCTTTCCGACCGAAAATCCACTGGGTTACTGGGTCTTGAGGATGGATCACTGGCCAGAACTTGCACAATATGCAATTGAGTTACTGGCCTGTCCTGCATCCAGCGTTCTTTCTGAACGTACATTCAGTGCTGCTGGAGCCTTTGTAACCCATCATAGAGTGCGCCCGTCCACAGACTCAGTTGATCGGCTCACCTTCATAAAAATGAATCCGTCTTGGATCACCAGCTACCAAGCACCTGATGCTGATGTAACAGATTCATTTTTCTATGAATGTGAGATCCCTTGCTGAGTGACTATCCTATTCCTATCCTACTATCCTATGTTCATGTTGATAGCTTCTAAGACCCAATTTTTCTGCCCCTGTTTAACAGGGGCGTGTAATTACAATTTTTGCTGTAATATTTCGAAGCAGCGCTAGTTTTTGCGCTCAACTAGAGTATCTGTGAGGGGTTGCAGTGTTGTGGCACCACTACCAGTGCCTAAAGCCAAATTTTTCTGTCCCTGTTTAACAGGGGCATGTAATTACAATATTTGCTCAATATTTCACAGCAGGGCCTGTTCCTGTGCTCAACAAGATTATCTGTGAGGCTTTACAGTGTTGTGCCACCAACACCACCACCGCCTAATTCCGCGTACACACGGCCGGGCTTGTGAATGGGCTAAACTCGTCTGCATTTCCGACGGAAAGATTTAGAACAGGTTCTATATTTGAGTCCGTCGGAAATGCCGACAGAAAAAGTCAGATGGGGCATACACACGGTCGGAATGTCCGACCGAAAGCTCCCATCTGACTTTTTCTGTTGGGAAGTCCGGCCGTGTGTACGTGGCATTAGGCCCAATTTTTTTGCCCCTATTTAACAGGGCATGTAATTACAATATTTGCTCTAATATTTCACAGCAGGGCTCATTCTTGTGCTCGACAACAGAATCTGTGAGGGGTTACAGTGTTTTGACACCACCACCACTGCCTAAGACCCAATTTTTCTGCCCCTGTTTAACAGGGGCGTTTAATTCCAATTTTTGATCTTATATTTCACATAAGGCCCGTTTCTGCGCCCAACGAGAGTATCTTTTAGGGGGTTACAGTGTTGTGCCACCACCACTGCCTAAGACCCAATTTTTCTGCCCCTGTTTAACAGGGGCGTGTAATTACAATTTTTGATCTAATATTTCACAGCAGGGCCTGTTCCTGCGCCCAACAAGAGTATCTGTGAGGGGTTACATTGTTGTGCCACCACCACCACCGCCTAAGGCCCAATTTTTATGCCCCTGTTTAACAGGGGCGTGTAATTACAATTTTTGATCTAATATTTTACAGCAGGGCCTGTTCCTGTGCCCAACAAAAGTATCTGTGAGGGGTTACAGTGTTGTGCCACCACCACCGCCTAAGGCCCAATTTTTATGCCCCTGTTTAACAGGGGCCTGTAATTAAAACTTTTGATCTAATATTTCACAGCAGGGCCCGTTCCTGCGCTCAACAAGAGTATCTGTGAGGCTTTACAGTGTTGTACCACCACTACCACCACCACCGCCTAAGACCCAATATTTCTGCCCCTGTTTAACAGGGGCATGTAATTACAATTCTTGATATAATATTTAGCAGCAGGGCCCATTACAGCGCCCACCAAGAGTAAATGTAAGGGCTTACAGTGTTCTAGTACCACCAACACCTAAGGCCCAATTTTCCGCAGAGTGTATAGGGCAGGCTGTATAGTATATACAGGCGGTCCTCTATTTTCATAGATCAAAATTACAAATGACTTCTACTTACAACCGGAGGGAGACAACAGGAAGTGAGAGGAAATCTACCCCTAGGAAGGGTAATTCTCTCCTGTAAGAGTTAATATGGGAAAAAGGTGTCTCCACTGATGCTTTATCACCAATTCTTGTTTCTACAACAACCCAACATTTTCAAAATCCAATTCTCATTGGGACAGAAAGTGAGGTGAAATCTTCTGAACAGGGGCACAGACAGCAAAACAAATGTTACAGGGGTGATGATAACCCTTCCCTATGTTATCCAAAAAGCTTTTAAATAGATTTTTTGGCCGGAGCTACATTTAGAAAATGTACCTTTTCCAAATTACAAACAGATTCAACTTAACCTACAGTCCCTATCTTGTTTGTAACCCGTGGACCGGCTGTATACTGCTGCTGTCCAGAGTGTATAGGGCCTGGGGGCCCCACGCCTTTTTTTTTTTAATTTGGGTGCGGGGTTCACCTTAATATCCATACCAGACCCAAAGGGCCCATTAATGGGCAGGGGGGGCAACATTACATTACAGTCTCAAGCAGTTTTAAATGACTTTTTTTCCTTTAGAAATGTCATTTTGTGCAGGGACTGTTCTAAACACAGAAAACACGTGCCACTTTACAAACATACTATAGACACCCCCCAGGTACGATAGTTAAAGGAATATTTCACTTTTATTTTTTCACTTTTTTTAAGCGTTATTAAAATCACTGCTCAAGAAAAAACGGCCGTTTTAAAACTTTTTTTTGCATGGGTACATGTCCCCTGGCAAACACTTTTTAGGACAATAACTTGCATATTAGCCTTCAAAATTCGCACTTTTGATTTTTCACATTCGAGTCCCATAGACTTTAACGGGGTTCACGTGTTCGCAAAAATTTTTGGTCTGTTCGCATGTTCTGCCGCGAACCGAACCTGGGGGTGTTCGGCTCTTCCCTAGTTGATATTATCAGCCTGCAGTGTGTCATTGCCGCACCATCAGCAAAATGCTATTTGCGTCCAGATATGCGTAAAATAAAGCTCAATTCAATGCCAACTGCCTCTTTTATTCCACCAGCCTTTTGTATGACAAATCAATGTAAACGACTATTCTTCTTTGTTCCTCTGTTCTTTCCAAGCACCAGACTTCCCCGTGGTGTCCTCCCACAGTGCCGCCATCCTTTGTATGCGGCGTCCCACAGCCCATGTTTTCCATCCCTCCGAGGTAGCTGTCTTTGGCTATGGATGCTCAATCATACATTTATTATGAGATATATTCAAAACGGCAGAAAGTCAATAAAATGTTTTCATGCCCCATAAAGTATTTTACGAATCTGCTTCACTGGGTGGCTTTGTATTATTAATTTATTCTCTTTCTTCCCACGTCAGAACCAAGCCGGTGTTCAGAAGTTGCTTCAAATGCAGTTGCGTCAAATGCAATGGACTTCATAAAATGTAGCAAGTTCAGAAAAGTTTTTTGTTTTTGTTTTTTTCTAAATACCACTTCAGAGATCTCTATCGAGAGGCTATTCAGCTTAAAGTGGAGCTCCAGTCTCCTTGGCAATTTTTTCCAAAAAGCACCCCCGTGATACTTACTAGTTGTACATTAAAATTAGGAGACTCTTCTAAGTGTAATCCTTCTTCTTAATTATAAATTTACCATTACTCACAGGATCCCGGTAGGCAGACGGCGACCATTGACTATGTGGGCATCTGAAGCCCGTTCCTATTTGCTGCCGGGATTCCGGGCAGCTGTCTCACGCCTACGCAGTGATGACACCTCACGGCGCACTGTGTTGTTTACAGGTTCCCATAACAATGGCATCGTTGGCGGAATTTCCTACCCTGTTGTTATGGCAACCTGTCAATCAGCACAGAACTTCCTGTCTCGAAATACCGCGAGATTGCATTATTAGGTGTCCCTAGGACTTCTGGGATAGATGACGGCGGTATCCCAAATGGCCTAGGGAATCACCTAATGAGGAAATCGCCTAGGCGGCTCGGACAGGAAGTGCGGACTACACAGAGAAAAATAAGGTATTTAAAAATAAAAATTGAAAAAAATATTGCCATTACAGACTGTTCTGGGGATGGGCATTATCTTGCAATGAACATGAAAAAATGGGTGCAACTCCGCTTTAATGTTCATTCACTGTCTCCAACATGGTCTCACATCATTGTGATATATACTTCCCCTTTTTGTTTTTCTTTTTCTTTTCTCTCCCTCCCCTTTCTATTCCTCTAAACTTTATTTACCGTATAAGAGGGAAGTTTCAGGAAAAAAACTTTTTTTTTCAAAATAAACCACTTTGAAGCAAAATAATTGTCAGTGCCCATCAATGCAGCCTGATTAGTGCCCATCTGCAGCCTCAATGCAGCCTGAAATGTGCCCATCTGCAGGCTCGATGCAGCCTGATCTGTGCCCATCTGCAGCCTCAATGCAGCCTGATATGCGCCCATCTGTAGCCTCAATGCAGCCTCATCTGTGCCCATCTGCAGCCTTAATGTAGCCTGATATGCGCTCATCTGCAGCCTCAATGCAGCCTGATATGTGTCCATCTGCAGCCTTAATGCAGCCTGATATGCGCCCATCTGCAACCTGATCTGCGCCCATCTCCCATCAATGCAGCCTGATGCCCATCTGCAGCCTCACCATCTCTCATGCAGGGAATCACCAAGCCGTCATCTCCTGTTTACTCGGGCTCTCAGTTGGCAGTCACGTACACAGTCCCGCCTCTGCCATCGGCATTGGACCAGCTCCTGTGACTGACAGAACCCTGTTGCAATGCTGGTGGCGGAGGCAGGACTGTGTGTGTGATGTCAGAGCCGAGTGAGAGCCGATTATACAGTATCTGTGCCCATCCGCAGCCTCAATGCAGCCTGATCTGTGCACATCTGCAGCCTCAATGCAGCCTGATCTGTGCCCATCTGCAGCCTCAATGCAGCCTGATATGTGCCCATCTGCAGCCTGATTAGTGCCCATCTGCAGCCTCAATGCAACCTGATCTGTGCCCATCTGCAGCCTCAATGCAGCCTGATCTGTGCCCATCTGCAGCCTCAATGCAGCCTGATCTGTGCCCATCTGCAGCCTTAATGCAGCCTGATATGTGCCCATCTGCAGCCTCAATGCAGTCTGATCTGTGCCCATCTGCAGCCTCAATGGAGCTTGATATGCGCCCATCTGCAGCCTCAATGCAGCCTGATATGTGCCCATCTGCAGCCTTAATGCAGTCTGATATGCGCCCATCTGCAGCCTGATCTGCGCTCATCTCCCATCAATGCAGCCTGATGCCCGTCTGCCTGATCTGTGCACATCTGCAGCCTCAATGCAGCCTGATCTGTACCCATCTGCAGCCTCAATGCAGCCTGATATGTGCCCATCTGCAGCCTGATTAGTGCCCATCTGCAGCCTCAATGCAACCTGATCTGTGCCCATCTGCAGCCTCAATGCAGCCTGATCTGTGCCCATCTGCAGCCTCAATGCAGCCTGATCTGTGCTCATCTGCAGCCTCAATGCAGCCTGATCTGTGCCCATCTGCAGCCTTAATGCAGCCTGATATGTGCCCATCTGCAGCCTCAATGCAGTCTGATCTGTGCCCATCTGCAGCCTCAATGGAGCTTGATATGCGCCCATCTGCAGCCTCAATGGAGCTTGATATGCGCCCATCTGCAGCCTCAATGCAGCCTGATATGTGCCCATCTGCAGCCTTAATGCAGCCTGATATGCGCCCATCTGCAGCCTGATCTGCGCTCATCTCCCATCAACGCAGCCTGATGCCCGTCTGCCGCCTCACCATCTCTCATGCAGTATATCACCGAGCCGTCATCTCCTGTTTACTCGGCTCTCAGTCGGCAGTCACATACACAGTCCTGCCTCCGCCGTCTGTATGGGACCAGCTCCTGTGACTGACAGAACCCTGTCCAATGCTGGTGGCGGAGGCAGGACTGTGTGTGTGATGTTAGATCCGAGTGAGAGACGATTATACGGGAGATGATGGCTCAGTGAATTCCAGCGGCGCTCGTCCTCCTTCGTCCCCCTTCTTCCCCTCCGAGGTACACTATTGGCGTAAAACACGCACCCATGATTTGCCCCCCTATTTTCAGGGGGAAAAGGTGCATGCTATACGCCGACAAATATGGTATTTTTTTCCCATATACAAATAGCCAAGAACTAAAACATACAGTAAACATCTGTATCTGATTTACAAAGTACAATACTTTCCCTACCTATTTCTCCCTCCTCCATCCCACTCCCCCCTCCCTACTCCCTATCTGGTTTGCCATCGCTCGTCCCTCCTATTTCAAGCCCTACTGCCCTCCTCCATCATCCTTTCCACATATTTCCCCGAAGCCTTAAAATCTATCCATCTTCCCCAGATACTGTTATATCTCTCTACCTGCCCTATATCTCTACTGCTTAAATATTCCATTTTACAGATGTAATCTACTCTTTCAAAACACTCCTTTATATGTGGTTTTCCTGCAGATAACCATTTTTTGGTATTAGCCCTTTTGCAGCATTTAACAGAAATGGGGTCAATGTTTTCCTATAGTGCTATTTTGTATCTTTTGTATCATGAAACAGACACCTCTGTGGATTGTTTAATATCTTTTCACCAATTATCTCTCTTATATAATCTGGAATTTCCTGCCAGTAATCATTTATTTTTGGACAATCCCACCAGATATGTGTCATTGTACCGATTTGTTTACATTCCCTCCAACATTGTGGGGATCTATCCTGTTGGTATTTATAAATTTTCTCTCTGGTGTATGTACCATCTTACCAAAAACTTGTAGTTCATTTCTATTGTGTTTATCTCTGTTGCGTAGTTATATACTGCTCCTATCATTCTCTTTACTTGTTGTTGGTCCAATTTTATACCCTTTTATACCCTTTTATACCCTTTTATATTTCTTTTTCCCATTTTCCTATATAAGGGGGTGACCCCTGTCCTTCTAGATCTGTCAGGATTCTGTATACTTGTGATATCCCATGTTTAGTGGTGTACAAGTTTTTCTAGTGGATTCAGATTCTCTCCATCTCTGATTGGGTGTGGTATTGTATTTGCCAAATGTTTTAGTTGCAAGTATTCCCACTCACTAATCTTCCACCCATTTATGTACTTTAAATCCTGTAATATTCGTATTTTTCCTTGTTCAGCGATATCCTTTAATTGGGCATTTCCCATTCAGCTACCGAAAAGTGTCTCCTTCCCTGGAGTAAAAAAATTTGTTCCTGTGAGTGAGATTAATGGTGAGTAATGCTTCTGTGGTACCCATATATTCTTGTGCAGTAGTGTCCTGCTTAAAGTGTTTTCCATCATAACCCACTTTTTCTCGCTTTTTTCATTCACCCATTCTACCAGTCGTGAAATAATAACTGCTTTATAGTATCTATTTATATCCGGTGCTGCTAAACCTCAGTGTTTTTTTTTTCTGGTGATTAATGTAAATTTTACTCTCTGCTTTTTTTTTTGCCATATTTACTTTGGCATCATTGTTTTTATTGTTCTAAAAAACTTTGTGGTATTGCTATTGGTATCATTTGGAACTTATGTATTATTTTTGGAAGGATCACCATTTTTAACATATTTATCCTTCCCATCCAGGATAGAGGTCTCGATATTTTCTTAAATTCCGTTTTGATCTCATTCAGTAATGGGGTATAGTTAGCCAAGTATAACTTCTCTAATGCAGGTGTCAGCTTAATTCCTAAGTATGATAGTTTACTTCCCACCCACGTAAATGGGAATTCCCTTTGTAGCGTAAGTTCTTTTTTTTCTTCGCCTATATTTAGTATTTCTGTTTTTATGGGATTGAGCTTAAAATTCGAGAGTTCCTCATATTTTTTTTTTATTTCTCTCATTATATTTGGTAATGTCACCCTTGGTTTGGTTACATACAGTAAGATATCATCTGCGTATGCCGTCAACTTATGTTCCTCCTCTCCCACTCTCGCTCCTCCTATATCATTGCTGTTATGCAAAGATGCCAGGAGTGGTTCTAATGACAGTATATACAGAAGTGGCGAGAGCGGGCACCCCTGTCTTGTTCCATTGAACCTTTCAAAAGGCAACAACATACTTCCGTTAACCCTCACCATCACCATAGGGCGACTGTATAGATTTTTAATCCAACGCATAATTTTAGATCCCATTCCTAGCTGTTGGAGCGTATCAGTCATGAATCCCCAGTCTACCCTGTCAAACGCTTTCTCTGCATCGATTGACAGGAGTAGCGCTGGGGGTCGGTCCCCTGTTTTTTCCCTTTTGCAGCATTAACATTGTTCTTATACTATTATCCTTGCCCTCTCTACCAGGTACAAACCCTGTTTGATCTGCGTTCACCCATTCTGGCATCATATTTTTTAGTCTCGATGCCAGGATTTTTGCGTATAACTTTGTATCAGTGTTCAGAAAAGCTATGGGCCTATAATTAGAACAGACAGTTTTATCCTTTTTGGGTATTATTGTAATATGGGCTAGTAATGACTCTTTTCTTATTTCTTCATTTTCCCCTATTTTATTCAGGTAGTCGCACAATTTTGGTATTAATTGAAATTTTTTATAATATTTAATCGTAAACCCGTCAGGTCCTGGGCTTTTCCCTATAGGTGTTTCTTTCAATGCTTTTCTGATTTCATCGTGTGTAATTGGTTCATCTAGTTCCTTCAGTCTTCCTACTGGGATTTTTGGTAATTTGGCATCTGTTAGGTAATATTATGTTTTTATTTTTCTTATTTCTTCTTCCTTTTGTGTCTCTTTGTTTCTGATCGAGTATAGTATGTTTGAAAGGCCTTTGCGATATCAGTTGTTCTCCATTTATCCTTTCTATATAATTTAAAGTCTTCTTATTTCTTAAGATTTTTGCAAGGTGTTTCCCTGGTTTATTTCCCAATTTGTAATTCTCCTTTACTACTCTGTTAAATACCTTTCTTGTTTCCTGTTCCATCAAATCTTTTAGTTCATCTAATTTTAAGATTAAAGCCTGATGCATTTCGGCTTTCGCTTGCTTTTTAGTCCTTTGTTCTAATTCATATATTTCTTTTACCATTTTTCCCATAGTATTTGCTCTCTCCTTCTTTTTTCTTGCCCCAATAGAGATCAACTTTCCCCTAATAAAAGCTTTATGGGCTTCCCATATAGTTGCTTTTGTTAATTCTGGTGTCTCATTCAGCAAGAAATATTGGTCGATTTCATTCATTACAGTTTTTTCTACTTCTACATCTTCTATTAAGTCTTCGTTTAATTCCCCTGTTCTTCAATTTCATCTTCATTATTACTGGGGCATGGTCCGATATCGATGTTATTCCAATTGAGGTTTCTATTGCAGCCTCTAAGACTCTATGCTCCACCAATATATAATCTAGCCTGGAGTATGTTTCGTGCACTGCCGAGTGGTATGTATAATCTTTTGTGCTCGGTAGGGATGAGCTTCGTGTTCGAGTCGAACCCATGTTCGACTCGAACATCGGCTGTTCGACCGTCCGTCGAATTGCGAACGATATGGGCCGTTCGCGCCAAATTCGTGTGGCGCGTCACGGCCCATAATTCACTGCGGCATCGCAGTGCATTGCTGGCTGATGATTGGCCAAGCATGCACTATGACCCGCATGCTTGGCCAATCACAGCGCCGTCAGTAGAGAGAGCTGTAATTGGCCAAAGCCAGGGTGGCTTTGGCCAATTATGGCTCAGGGATTTAGTACACACCCCACACTATATAAGGCCGCCTGCACGGCGGCCCTGTGTAGTGTGTGTTCCGGTGTGCTGAGCGATAGAGAGAGAGAGAGACAGTGTCATTTGATTTGAGTTAG
Organism: Lithobates clamitans; assembly: GCA_037952925.1. Lineage (NCBI taxonomy): Eukaryota > Metazoa > Chordata > Amphibia > Anura > Ranidae > Lithobates > Lithobates clamitans. The sequence continues at coordinate 539,910 of JBBGZY010000867.1, forward strand.
ATAGATTAGGCAGAACAGTCAGTCAGTTAGCTGCACTTACAGTGTATTGTGTATATATATGCATCCCAGGTGTTGCATATATATATATACACTGTATTCAGTTTAGCTAGATCCGTTCCTGTTATCTTCTATCTAGACTATTTACATTCAGTGCAGTGTGTCCTGCTCACAGTGTTCAGCTAGATCCGTTCCTGCTATTTACATTCAGTACAGTGCTTCCTGCTCACAGTGTTCAGCTAGATCCGTTCCTGCTATTTACATTCAGTGCAGTGCGTGCTGCTCACAGTGTTCAGCTAGATCCGTTCCTGCTATTTACATTCAGTGCAGTGCGTCCTGCTCACAGTGTTTAGCTACATCCGTTCCTGCTGTTTACATTCAGTGCAGTGCGTCCTGCTCACAGTGTTCAGCTAGATCCGTTCCTGCTATTTACATTCAGTGCAGTGCGTCCTGCTCACAGTGTTCAGCTAGATCCGTTCCTGCTATTTACATTCAGTGCAGTGCGTCCTGCTCACAGTGTTCAGCTAGATCCGTTCCTGCTATATACATTTAGTGCAGTACGTCCTGCTCACAGTGTTCAGCTAGATCCGTTCCTGTTATCTTCCTACTGACAGGCAGGCTTGTCTGGTTACAGTATATAAAGCTACCTGAAGAAAATTACAGGTGTTCTTTTTGATCCTATTAGTACCACGGTCAGGCAGCTAGACTATTTACATTTAGTACAGTGTGTCCTGCTCACAGTGTTCAGCTAGATCCGTTCCTGTTATTTACATTCAGTGCAGTGCGTCCTGCTCACAGTGTTCAGCTAGATCCGTTCCTGCTATTTACATTCAGTGCAGTGCGTCCTGCTCACAGTGTTCAGCTAGATCCGTTCCTGCTATTTACATTCAGTGCAGTGCGTCCTGCTCACAGTGTTCAGCTAGATCCGTTCCTGCTGTTTACATTCAGTGCAGTGCGTCCTGCTCACAGTGTTCAGCTAGATCCGTTCCTGCTATTTACATTCAGTGCAGTGCGTCCTGCTCACAGTGTTTAGCTACATCCGTTCCTGCTGTTTACATTCAGTGCAGTGCGTCCTGCTCACAGTGTTCAGCTAGATCCGTTCCTGCTATATACATTTAGTGCAGTACGTCCTGCTCACAGTGTTCAGCTAGATCCGTTCCTGTTATCTTCCTACTGACAGGCAGGCTTGTCTGGTTACAGTATATAAAGCTACCTGAAGAAAATTACAGGTGTTCTATCCCAGCTTAGTGCAGCTACAGGCCATTAGTATGTCTGGAAGGCCAAGAAGGAGAGGCAGACAGTCACAAGCCAATAAGAGAGGGCAAGCAGGCTCTGTGTCTAGTGCTGGTCGTGGAGACGGTGCATCCTCATCAGCACGTGGCCATGGGACACGCTTGGCCTTTTTTTCGGCAGCTGGCCGTGTTGAGCCGCAACATGCGGAAGACTTGGTCGAGTGGATGACCAAGCCGTCCTCATCCTCCTCATCCTCTCTCACCCATGCCCAGGGTGCTTTGTCTGGCAAAGCAGCGGCCTCTTCCCTCAGCTCAATGTCATCAGTGACTCCTTCCCTAGCCCCACCATGTCCTGCTGAGGATTCCCTCGAACTGTTTGACCACAGTGTTGGGTACATGCTCCAGGAGGATGCCCAGCGTTTGGAAGGCTCTGATGATGATACTGAGCTCAATGAAGGCAGTAACATGAGCACGGACAGAGGGGGTGCCCAAGAAGGACAGCAATCTGGCAGTCATGCTCCCCCTGCTGCAGCATACTGCCAGGTTTGCTCCAGTGATGAGGAGGGAGGGGATGATGAGGTCACTGACTCAACGTGGGTGCCTGATAGGAGAGAGGAGGAGGAGGAGGAGGAGGAGGAGGAGGTGGCACATCACCAACTAGGCAGGATGCCCTCCAGGGGCCAGCCTAAGGGCAGCACATTGACTGCATCACACCCCAAAGCTCCACATGTGCAGGGCGCTGCAGTCTCTGCGCGTTATTCAAAAAGTTCTTTGGTGTGGGCCTTTTTTGAGACGAGTGCATCAGATCGCACCGCTGCTATTTGCAATATATGTCTCAAGCGTATCTCGCGTGGCCAAAACATCTCCCGCTTGGGTACCACATGCTTGACCAGACATATGTTGACCTGCCATGCAGTTCGTTGGCAAGCGTATCTAAAAGACCCACACCAAAGAACAAAGACGATCTCTCCTTGCTCCTCATCAGCTGAGATTTCCAACCCCACTAGACCTTCAGTCCTCTCTGCGACCTGCAGTGAGAGGAATGAAGGTGTAGAATTAGGTGTGTCACAGCCAAGTACTTATGGGCAATCTGCTTTTGGTACACCGACGTCAGATTGTACCAGGCAAATTTCCCTGCCCCAGCTGCTGCACCGCCGAAAGAAGTTTGCTCCCAGCCATCCACATGCCCAGCGGTTGAATGCTAGCTTGGCAAAATTGCTAGCACTTCAACTGCTGCCTTTTCAGTTGGTAGACTCTGCCCCCTTCCGTGAGTTTGTGGAATGTGCGGTTCCTCAGTGGCAGGTACCCAAACGCCACTTTTTCTCACGGAAGGCGATTCCGGCTCTCTACCGGCATGTGGAAGGCAATGTCCATGCCTCGCTGGACAGGGCGGTCAGCGGTAAGGTGCATATTACCGCTGACTCATGGTCCAGCAGGCATGGACAGGGACGTTACTTAAGTTTCACGGCGCATTGGGTGACTCTGCTGGCAGCTGGGAAGGATGCAGGACAAGGTGCAGTAGTGTTGGAGGTTGTTCCGCCACCACGCCTCCAAAATGCTGATTGTGACACACCTCTCTCCTCCACCCCCTCCTCTTCTTCTTCCTCCATGGCCTCTTCCTCGGAACCAGCGGTGCTCCGTAGGCGTTCAAGGGGCTACGCAAGTACGCAGGCCAAAAGATGCCATGCGGTGCTTGAGCTGGTGTGCTTGGGGGACAGGAGCCACACTGGGGCAGAGGTTCTGTCAGCTCTGCAGGGGCAGGTTCAGAGGTGGTTGACGCCACGCCAACTTAAGGCAGGAATGGTGGTTTGCGACAATGGCACCAACCTCCTCTCTGCCCTCCGACAGGGACAACTGACCCATGTGCCCTGTTTGGCTCACGTCCTTAACTTGGTGGTGCAGCGGTTCTTGGGCAGGTACCCGGGCTTACAGGATGTCCTGAGGCAGGCCAGGAAAGTCTCTGTGCATTTCCGCCGGTCATATAATGCCAGTGCTCGGCTGACGGACCTCCAAAAGGAGTTTAACCTGCCCAAGAACCGCCTAATCTGTGACATGCCCACCAGGTGGAACTCGACGTTGGCCATGCTGCAGCGGCTGCACACGCAGCAGAGGGCCATCAATGAGTACCTGTGCGACTATGGCACCAGGACAGGGTCAGGGGACCTTGGTTTTTTTTCCCCACGCCAGTGGGCCATGATCAGGGATGCATGCACTGTCCTGTCACCATTCGAGGAGGCCACGAGGATGGTGAGCACTGACAGTGCATGCATCAGTGACACTGTCCCCCTTGTCCACCTGTTGGAGCACACGCTGCGTGGAATAATGGACAGGGCACTTGAGGCAGAACAGAGGCAGGAAGAGGAGGACTTCCTTAGCTCTCAAGGCCCCCTTTATCCAGACAGTGTTCCTGCGTGCCCGCCGATCACACAGGAAGAGGACGAGGAGGAGGAGGAGGAGGAGGAGGAAGATTGTGTCAGTATGGAGGTGGAGCCTGGCACTCAGCATCAGCAGTCTTTAAGGGATCAGTCCCAAGGAACACATGGACTTGTACGTGGCTGGGAGGAGGTGGCTGCGGACGTTGTTGTCCTTAGTGACCCAGAGGACTCCGGACCGAATGCCTCAGCAAACCTACGCTGCATGGCCTCCCTGATCCTGCAAAGCCTGCGTAAGGATCCTCGTATTCGTGGTATCAAGGAGAAGGACCAATACTGGCTGGCAACCCTCCTTGATCCACGTTACAAGGGTAAGGTTGCGGACCTTATCTTGCCATCGCAGAGGGAGCAGAGGATGAAACATCTTCGGGAGGCCTTGCAGAAAGGTCTGTGCAACGCGTTCCCAGAGACTGGGAGGTTACAAACTCCTGTTTCTGGACAACGTGTTGCTGAGGCTTCGGTCAGTCAAAGAAGGAGCGGTGGAGAAGGTGGCCGTCTGACCGATGCGTTCAGACAATTTTTTGGTCCGCAGCCCCAAGGTATGATCGGTTCCAGCAACCATCGCCAGCGTCTGTTTTACATGGTGCAGGAATACCTAGGGGCAAGATCAGACTTGGACACCTTTCCCACCGAAAATCCTCTGGGTTACTGGGTCTTGAGGATGGATCACTGGCCAGAGCTTGCACAGTATGCAATTGAGCTACTGGCCTGTCCTGCATCCAGCGTTCTTTCGGAACGCACATTCAGTGCTGCTGGAGGCGTGGTAACCGATCACAGGGTGCGTCTGTCCACCGACTCGGTCGATCGGCTGACCTTCATAAAAATGAATCAGTCTTGGATCACCACCAGCTACCAAGCACCTGATGCAGATGTAACCGAATAATTTTTTTTGAAATCTCAGATCCCTTCAAAGACTGCCTATGCTGATGCTGAGTGACTATCCCTGAGTAATTATCCTCTTCCTCCTCAATCATCACGCTGATAGCTTGTAAGAACATTTTTGGTTCTGGGCGCCACCACCAGTGCCTAAGGCACAATTTTTCAGCCCCTGTTTAACAGGGGCGTGTAATTACAATTTTTGATGTAATACTTTGCAGCAGGGCTCGTTCCTGCATTCCAACTAGAGTGTCTGTGAGGGGTTGCAGTGTTGTGGCACCAGCACCAGTGCCTAAGACCCAATTTTTCAGCCCCTGTCTAACAGGGGCGTGTAATTACAATTTTTGATGCAATACTTTGCAGCAGGGCTTGTTCCTGCATTCCAACTAGAGTGTCTGTGAGGGGTTGCAGTGTTGTGGCACCAGCACCAGTGCCTAAGACCCAATTTTTCAGCCCCTGTCTAACAGGGGCGTGTAATTACAATTTTTGATGCAATACTTTGCAGCAGGGCTTGTTCCTGCGTTTCAACTAGAGTGTCTGTGAGGGGTTGCAGTGTTGTGGCACCAGCACCAGTGCCTAAGACCCAATTTTTCAGCCCCTGTCTAACAGGGGCGTGTAATTACAATTTTTGATGCAATACTTTGCAGCAGGGCTTGTTCCTGCGTTTCAACTAGAGTGTCTGTGAGGGGTTGCAGTGTTGTGGCACCAGCACCAGTGCCTAAGACCCAATTTTTCTGCCCCTGTCTAACAGGGGCGTGTAATTACAATTTTTGATGCAATACTTTGCAGCAGGGCTCGTTCCTGCGTTCCAACTAGAGTGTCTGTGAGGGGTTGCAGTGTTGTGGCACCAGCACCAGTGCCTAAGGCCTAATTTTTCAGCTCCTGTTCAACAGGGGCATGTAATTACAATTCTTGATCTAATATTTCACAGCAGGGCCCTGTGAGGGCTTACAGTGTTTTGGCCACAGCAACACCTAAGGCCCAAATTTCTGCTGAGTATATAGGGCAGGACCCTACTTTCAAACATCTAACTTACAAACGACTCCTACTTGCAAACGGAAGGAGACAACAGGAAGTGAGATGAAATCTACCCCTAAGGAAGGGAAATTCTCTCCTGTAAGAGTTAATATGGGAAAACAATTTTTCCTTTCCACTGATGCTTTCCAATCCTTGTTCCACAAAAAAACACAAATTTTCAAAAAACATTTTTCATTGGGACAAAAAAGTGAGGTGAAATCTTCTGAAGAGGAGGAAAGACGCAAAACAAATGTCACAGGGGTGATAACCCTTCCCTATGTTTTCCAAAAAGCTTAGAAAAGATTTTTTGGCTGGAGCTAAACACATTAAAAATGTTCAAAATTACAAACAGATTCTACTTAACAACAAACCTACAGTCCCTGTCTTGTTTGCACCGCCTGTATACTGCTGTTCAGAGTATATAGGGACCTTTCCTTATTTTAATTTGGGTGCGGGGTTCCCCTTAATATCCATACAAGACCCAAAGGGCCTGGTAATGGACTGGGGGGTACCCATGCCGTTTGTCTCACTGATTTTCATCCATATTGCCATGACCCGACATGACATTAAACCCGCAAGCAGTTTTAAATGAGATTTTTTCCTTTAAAAATGACATTTGGTGCAGGGACTGTTCTAAACATGGGAAACACGCGTCACTTTACAGGCATACTATAGACACCCCCCAGGTACGATATTTAAAGGAATATTTCACTTTTTTTTTTTTACTTTAAGCATCATTAAAATCACTGCTCCCGAAAAAACGGCCGTTTTTAAAAGTTTTTTTTGCATTGATACATGTCCCCTGGGGTAGGACCCGGGTCCCCAAACCCTTTTTAGGACAATACCATGCAAATTAGCCTTTAAAATGAGCACTTTTGATTTCGAACGTTCGAGTCCCATAGACGTCAATGGGGTTCTAACGTTCGTGCGAACTTGCGGTCCGTTCGCGGGTTCTGGTGCGAACCGAACCGGGGGGTGTTCGGCTCATCCCTAGTGCTCGGATGATGTTGGATTCTCCATACATCAACCATCGACCAATTTTTTTTCTTTACCAATCTTAGTTGTTTATTTTCTTTAGCCAGTGCACAAGTTAAAGTCTCCGGCCAATATTAGGTAGCCCTGCTTAAATTCCATCAAATCGTTTAAAATTTCTTTCAAATATTTTTTGGGGTATTTTTTGGGGGCAATATACATTTGCAAGTGTGTATTTCATACCCTGTAAGGTCCCCTTCAAAAAAAGGAAGCGACCTTCTGGGTCTACTTTTCTCTCCTCTAAGATGAAACTGACCTTTTTCCCTAACCTTTTTGCTACACCTTCTGCCCTTCTACTTGGAGAGTATCCATAATATCATACTGGGATGGCCTTTGAGTATAATTTAATGTTTGAGTCCTGTGCAATATGTGTCTCTTGTAGAAATATTATTTCTGCAGCATATCTTTCCAATTCCCTTAATACCATATGTCTCTTTTCTAGGGAATTTAAACCTCTTACATTTTATGTCAAAAACTTTGTATTATTCATATTTCTTTTTTCTTCTCTGTCTCCTTCCCACCCCCCAAGCACGGGACAAAGCTGGTAGCACTCACCCCATATCAGAACCTGAAGGGCAACAAAACATTCGGAAATTCACCAAACATATCTCCCCCCCGACCCCCTTCTGCTTCCTCCACTCTTGTAAGTAGATGACCCAAGTCCTTGTGAATTATTGCCATCTCTGTTTTCAGGAAGTTCTCCAGGGCCGCAAACATGGTTGCCATATCTGATTTTGTTGGTAGTTGAGCCTTCATCTGTTGTTCCTCATCTCTCTCTGTCTCCAGCCCTAGTTCACAGTCTTGCTCCATTCTAGGTTCAGAGAGTGTGCTTATTTCTAATAATGTTTTATTCTAGCCCTTTTTTTCTTTTTTTTCCTTTTGCTTCAGTTTCGCTCCCTTTGATACTGTTGTTTTTCTGTTTTTTGCTTATCTCTGCTCCCTCCTTGGGTCACAGACTAAGACGGGGTGATTTTACCACCGCTTCCCACCTTCCCGACTTCCCCCTCATATTTTCCCCTTTGTTCTTTGTTTCCCCAATACAGTGTTCAAATAAGATGGTGCGGTGGAGGGGTGGTGAGTTTTAAGAAATGAAGAAAAAAAAAAAAAAGACTGTCTTTGCCCTCTATTTTCTACTGATAGTCTTTATAGACCTACACCCTCTCCTGGAAGTCCGTTACACTTTTATGTCTCCTCTGATCAATTCCTTCATGTGTCCAGACCCTTACCTCCACAAAGGACTAGACACACCAAACACGAGGTACTCTCCAAACACAGAGTAGTCTCCAGAAATACATCATGTTACCCGTTAAGGAAAAAATACAATCTTGTATCAGAAACAACATATGGCACATATGTAACCAGAGTGTAAAAAAAAAGAAAATTCAGGTCTTTGCTAGTTGCTAGTTGATCGGTATATGAAGAATATAAATAAATTTAATAAATAAAAAATAAAAAGCACTCACTACACCCCTTTCTTCTTTTCACTTCTTCTTTCCCACTTTTTTTTCCTTCTTTCTTCACTTCTTTTCCTTTCCTCTCTCTCTCCCAACGGGGAGGGGGGGGGGGCTATACAGCTCTACTCTGTAAGGTATCCGCGGATCTCTCTCTGCCATTCTAGTTCAGGAAGCCCTGGGGGGCCCTTACTTCGGCTCCACTCAGCTCCACCCGGTTAATCTTGGTCGTCTTCGGTCTCTACCGATCTCCGCCACTATTCCCTGAGTGCCCACGTCTCCTCCTGCCGTCCCTGAGTACTTCTGAACACCGGCTTCGGATATCCGTCGGGTATCCACGGCCGCCTTTTATGCCAATGGTCCCCTACGCTCCTCTCGGTCTATCCCCTCCACCCCGAAAAGGGAGGGGGGGCACTTCTCCACCGCCAACACACTCGTTCCGGGCACTCTCCCCCTCCCGCAGTCTCCGCACTCACAGCAGCAGATGTCCCCGCGAGAAAAGGGCAGACCGAAACCAGCAGGGCCAGTGAAAGAGATCCTCCTCCCCGATCCAGTCGCCAGCTCTTAGGGACAAAGGAGAGGTAAGCCAAGAAGCGGGAATCTGAGATGGACGTGCAGGACAGGGTTCAACCTAGACTGGTGTACGAAGGCACTGTTCTACTCCATTAGGGGGCTTTGGAGACATGGAGGTCCTACAGCATGCACCCGCCCAGCGCCATTACTAGACTCCTCCCTCCAGAATAGTTTTAAGGTGTGGGGCTTTATTCATAAAAAGTACTGCTAAACAGCTCAGTAACAATTATAAGGGGGCCTGAACGGGCGCTCGCCAGCCGGCCGGCGAATTCGCTCTACTTCCTATGCTGGAATGTAAGTTCTTTACTTGTTTCAATAAATTTATTTGTACGGAGTTACGATATGGATATCTCCTTTTTGCTCCTATGTTGGTGACTTGGGTTGTGGCAACCCCCTTCCGCCCCATGCATGTCCATGGTACATTGATTGAGTGATGTCCTGATGCTGTTGGATGCCTGAATACAAGGTCCTATACAAACCTGGTTTGCCTGTCATCTGCCACGTCAACAGAGGGATGTTCCAATACTTGCTGGTTATCCGGCCACTGGTTTATCTACGAGTTTATTGAGCTTACTATCTGGTAAGCATGTATTCTTAAAGGTGGAGGATCACTGCAAGGGGTGTCGTTTTCACTTTTCACTTTCAGACACTGATCCCTATAAAGAGCTAATTGGGGACTCTTCCCATCCTTTTAGAAGATTTCCTTTTTGGTCCTGGGACTTTTTGTTTATGTTTCACTATTTTGTGCTTTCGGCACTTTTGTGACTTTTATTATATAATATTGACTGTTCATTATTGATTTGTGTGCTATTTTATTTAATTTTTAGAGGATTCACATATACTTCCATAATCAATTTGGCGTCCTTTTACTTATACCCTAACACATGGTTTGAGGGTTTAGCGCAGTTTTTTTCTTTGTTTTTGTCCCATTATTGTGTATTGCACAATTGAACTGCAGCTCCTATTAGCTTTATTGTAGCGTAGTGTTTTCTTGTTCCACTATCCTATTTCACCTTCTCACTTCTTCTGTGGTGTTTTGTTCGTGTGTCACCGTGGATGAACACATTGATGTACTACTCACAATATATGGACTATTGATTTGGTTCTTTATCCGTTAAGGATCAATTAGTGATATTTGCACCAATTGCATCATTTGTAATTAATAAGAGTATTTTTATCACATGTATATATGGACTCATTTATGTCACATATCTAAGGTATCATTCCGGATTATCAATTATTAACCAGCGCAACTTAAGTTTTAATTAAGTTTTCGCAGCGCTTTACAGCATGAGGGCAGACAGTACAGTTACAATACAATTCCATACAGGAGGAATCAGAGGGCCCTGCTCCTTAGTAAGGATGAGCCGAACACCCCCCAGTTAGGTTCGCACCAGAACATGCGTACAGGCAAAAAATTTGGACGAAAACACGTGAACACCGTTAAAGTCTATGGGACACGAACATGAAAAATCAAAAGTGCTCATTTTAAAGGCTTATATGTAGGGATGAGTCCGATGTTCAAGTCGAACGTAAGTTCAACTCGAACATGGGGTGTTAGCGAACAATAGCGAATAGCCGAATAGTGAACAATTTGGGGTGTTTGCGGGAAATTCGAAAGCCACGGAACACCCTTTAAAAGTCTATGGGAGAAACCAGAAAGGCTAATTTTAAAGGCTTTTATGCATGGTATTGTCATTACAAATGTGTTTGGGGACCTGGATCCTGCCCCAGGGGACATGTATCAATGCAAAAAAAGTTTTAAAAACGTCCGTTTTTTCGGGAGCAGTGATTTTAATAATGCTGTCCCTGTGCAAAATGACATTTCTAAAGGAAAAAAAGTCATTTAAAAGTACCCGCGGCTATAATGAATTGTTGGGTCCCGTCAATACAGATAATAGTCATTGACAAAAACGGCATGGGATCCCCCCAGTCCATTACCATTTTTGATCTGGTATGAATATTTAGGGGAACCCCAAACCAAAATTAAAAAAAAAATGCATGGGGGTCCCCCCAAATTCCATACCAGGCCCTTCAGGTCTGGTATGGATATTAAGGGGATTCCTGCGCCAATTTTTTTTTTTTTAAATGGCATGGGGTCCCCCTCAAAATCCATACTAGACCCTTCAGGTCTGGTATGGATTTTAAGGGGAACCCCGTGCCAAAATTTAAAAAAAATGGCGTGGGGGTCCACCCAAAAATCCATACCAGACCCTTATCTGAGCACGCAACCTGGCAGGCTGCAGGAAAAGAGGGGGAGACGAGAGAGCGCCCCCCCTCCTGAACCATACCAGGCCTCAGCATGGGGAGGGTGCTTTGGTCCCATGTTGATGGGGACAAGGGCCTCATCCCCACAACCCTTGCCCGGTGGTTGTGGGGGTCTGCGGGCGGGGGGCTTATCGGAATCTGGAAGCCTCCTTTAACAAGTGGACCCCCAGATCCCGCCCCCCCAGTTTAAAATGGTAACAGGTAAATTGTACCCATACCATTTCACCAAAAAAGTGTCACAATGTTAAAAAAAAAAAGACACACCCGGGTACGTAAACAGGTGGCCCCGCCACCCTCTGGAACCACGGGGAAGCCATTGAGAAGTCCCCGTGCGTCAGAGGAGTGCAGGGTCACCCAGGTACGTCATCGTGTGGCCCCGCCCTCACTTATAAAAGAACTGTCATCCGCGCTGAAGCATCATAAGGCAGGTACCTCCCATGGAGGCGGATCTTTTTTATTTTATTTTTCGGTCTGTTGGCAGAGCCATAGAAGAAGATGAATGGACTTCGTGGGACATTTTTATTTTTTTATTTTTTAATAAAAGACTTGTCAAAAGGTGTGTCTTGTTTTTTTTTTTAACATTTTGACACTTTTTTGGTGAAATTGTACAGGGAACAATGTTACAATTTCAAACAGGGGGGCCGGGATCTGGGGGTCCCCTTGTTAAAGGGGGCTTACAGATTCCGATAAGCCCCCTACCCGCACACCTCCACAACCACCGGGCAAGGGTTATGGGGATGAGGCCCTTGTCCCCATCAACATGGGGACAAGGTGCTTTGGGGGATTACCCCAAAGCACCCTCCCCATGTTGAGGACATGTGGCCTGGTACAGTTCAGGAGGGGGGCTCTCTTGCCCCCCCTCCTTTCCTGTGGCCTGCCAGGTTGCATGCTTGGATAAGGGTCTGGTATTAATTTTTGGGGGGACCCCCACGCCATTTATTTTTTAATTTTGGCGCAGGGTTCCCCTTAAAATTCAGGTCTGGTATGGATTTTGAGGGGGACCCCACGCCATTTTTTTTTTTAAATTGACGCTGGGTTCCCCTTACTATCCATACCAGACCTGAAGCACCTGGTATGGAATTTGGGGGGACCCCCACGCAATTTTTTCAAAATTTTGGTTCGGGATTCCCCTTAATATTCTTACCAGACCCAAAGGGCCTGGTAATGGACTGGGGGGATCCAATGCCATTTTTTTCAATGACTGTTATCTGTATTGCTGGGACCCGACAATTCATTATAGCCGCGAGTACTTTTAAATGACTTTTTTCTTTTAGAAATGTCATTTTGTGCAGAGACTGTTTTAAACACGGGAAAAATGTGCCCCTTTACAGGCATACTATAGACACCCCCAGGTACGAAATTTAAGGGAATATTTCACTTTTATTGTTTCACTTTAAGCATTTAAGTGAAACAATAAAAATGAAATATTCCTTTAAATATCGTGCCTGGATGTGTCTATAGTATGTCTGTAAAGTGGCACAGTTTTCCCATGTTTAAAACTTTACCACAGCAAAATTACATTTCTAAAGGAAAAAAGTAATTTTAAAATGATCACGGCTGTAATGAATTGTCGGGTCTTGGCAATATAGATAAAACTCACTGAAAAAAACGGCATGGGTTCCCGCCCCAGTCCATTACCAGGCCCTTTGGGTCTGGTATGAATATTAAGGGAACCCCGAACCAAAAATTAAAAAAAAAATTGCTTGGGGGTCCCCCAAAAATACATATAAAGCTCTTCTGGTCTGTTATGGATTTTAATGGGAACCCTGCGCCAAAATTTTTTAAAAATGGCGTAGGGGTCCCCCCAAAATCCATACCAGACCCTTATCTGAGCACGCAACCTGGCAGGCCGCAGGAAAAGAGGGGGGGACAAGAGAGTGCCCCCCTCCTGAACTGTACCAGGCCACATGCCCTCAACATGGGGAGGGTGCTTTGGAGTAGCCCCCCAAATCACCTTTTCCCCATGTTGTTGGAAACAAGGGCCTCATTCCCACAACACTTGCCCAGTGGTTGTGGGGGTCTGGGGGTGGAGGGCTTATCGGAATCTGGAAGCCCCCTTTAACAAGGGGACCCCCAGATCCTGGCCTCCCCCCATGTAATTGGTAACGGGTACATTATACCCCTACCATTTCACAAAAAAAGTGTCAAAAATTGTACAAAAGACAGGAGACACAAGTCCTTTTTAAAAAAATAAAAAAGTAAAAATGTCCCACAATGTAAATCCATCTCACGCCGCCCAATGGACCAAAAAAGAAAAAAAAAGCTGCAACAGCTCCGTCTCCATGGGAGGCTTCCGCCGAGTGAAGCTTCTTCTCAGTGATAGCTGTTATATAGCTGAGCACAGGGCCACCTGGTGACGTAAACGGGTGACCCCGCCCCCTTCTGATGCCATGTGACCTATGCCGTTTTTTTCAATGAGTTTTATCTATATTGCCGAGACCCGACAATTCATTACAGCCGCGATCAGTTTTAAATTACTTTTTTTCCTTTAGAAATGTAATTTTGCTGTGGTACTGTTCTAAACATGGGAAAACTGCGCCACTTTACAGGCATACCATAGACACCCCCCCCCCCAGGCACGATATTTAAAGGAATATTTCATTTTTATTGTTTCACTTTAAGCATTATTTAAATCACTGCTCCCAAAAAAACTTCAATTTTTAAAACTTTTTTTTGCATTGATACATGTCCTCTGGGGCAGGACCCGGGTCCCCAAACACTTTTTATGGCAATAAATTCCACATAAGCCTTTAGAATGAGCACTTCTGGTTTTTCATGTTAATGTTACATAGACTTTAACGGTGTTCCGCGGCTTTCAAATTTGCCGCAAACACAGCATAATGTTCGCTGTTCGGCGAACAGGCGAACATCGTGCTCATCCCTGCTCGTTAGAGCTTGCAATCTAAAAGGGAGGGTCAAGTGATACAAAAGGTGATAACTGTGGGGGGTGGGCTGATGGAGAAAATAAGAATCTAGTTGTTAGGTGGAGGCAGGATAGGCTTTGTTGAAGAGAAAAATCTGCAGGGATCTCCTAAAAATGGATAGTGTTGGGCAGCCCTCAAAATTTCCACTCGCCTGCTCACATTTGGAAATTAGTGGAGGGCGAGTGTGGAACAGGGCCAGACTGGGCTGACAGTTTCCTGGCTGATCGCTTCTGGCAGAAGCGGTGCGACCATCAGATCGACCTGGAGGGGGGCTTTCTGCCCTCCCCCCTCCCGAGCCACTCTGATGCCTTGTAAAAAAGGCTGCACCGCTTCTGCCAGAAGTGGTCAGCCAGGAAACTGTCAGGAATATCTGGCTGAGACACAGCTTGTATATGAATAGCCGGCCGCTGTCAAACAAAGTCCCGCCCAATTAACCAACTACTATGTTAGACAGCACACTGGTCCAATGCCGATCCAGGAGGCAGGACTTTGACTGTGGCCGGTTATTTATTTACAAGCTGTGTCTCAGCGGGAGATTCCCTCTCTGTGTGATCAGGCCGCCAGATCCCCCTGATTGCTCCCTGCTGCTGATGGGCACTGATGAGGCTGCACTTATGGGCACTGATGGGCACTGATAGGCTGCACTGATGAGCATGGATACGGCTGCACTGATGGGCACTGATATGATGTACTGATGGCAACTAATGAGGAGGCACTGATGGCCACTGATGAGGCGGCACTGATGGCCATTGATGAGGCAGCACTGATATGCTGCACTGATGGGCACTGATATGCTGCACTTATGGGTACTATTAGGCTGCACTGATGGGCACTAATAGGCTGCACTGATGGGCACTAGTAGGCTGCACTGATAGCCACTGATGAGATGGCAATGATGGGTACTGATAAATTGGACTGATGGGCACTAATAAGGCTGAACTGATAAGGCAGCACTGATATGCTGCACTGATGGGTACTGATGAGGCTGCACTGATGGGCACTGATGAGGCTGCACTGATGGCCACTGATGAGGCAGCACTGGTAAGCTGCACTGATGAGGCTGCACTCATGGCCACTGATGAGGCAGCACTGATGGCCACTGATAAGCTGCACTGATGGCCACTGATGAGGCTGCACTCATGGCCACTGATGAGGAGGCACTGATGGTCACTAATGAGGCGACACCTTTAAGCTGCACTGATTCGGCTGCACTAATAAGGCTGCACTGATGGGCACTGATAGTCTGCACTGATGGGTATTGATGGGACTGCACTGATAAGGCTGCATTGATGGGCACTGATGAGGCTGCACTGTTGGGCACTAATGAGGCTGCACTGATGGGTACTAATAGGCAACTGGTGGCAAGTAATTCTTAAGGCCTGGCTAGTGGCTCAGGACTTGAAATTTTGAGCCCTGGTGTTGGGGATAGTCAGACAGATTGGGGTAGAGAATTCCAAAGGATGGGAGAGTCTCCGGAGCAGTCCTGAAGGAGAGCATGGGAGGAGGTGACAAGGGAACTAGAGAGCACGGGGTCTTGAGCAGAATGAAGAGTAGGATTTGGTAGGTAATTTGAGACTAGGTTAGTCATGTAGCTGGGAGCCAAGTTGTGGATGGCTTTGTAAGTTATTGTTAGCATTTTGAATTTAATTTGTTGGGTGAGTGGCAGCCAATGGAAGGATTGGCAGAGAGGGGTAGCAGATGCTGAGCAGTTTGTAAAGTGGATGAGTCTGGCAGCAGCATTCATGATGGAATGAAGGGGGATAGCCTATTTAAAGGTAAGCCATTGAGGAGGTAATCACAGGACTAGGATAACCAGGGAGTTAGGAGCTTTGTAGTGTCACTGGTTAGGAAGGGACGTATTTTGGAGATGTTGCGCAGGTTGAGGCGGCAAGCTTTCAACAATGATTGGATGTGGGGCCGAAAGGAGTATTCAGAGTCCAGATTACACCTAGCACCCTGGTGTGTGGGGATGAGTTGATGGTTGTGCCATTGATCTTGAAGCCAGGGGAAGTCAGGGGAAGGGGCACATGGGCGGTTTTGGACAGGTTGAGTTTGAGAAGTGGTGTGACATCCAGACTGATATGTCGGTCTGTAAATTAGTGATATGTGAGGAGACTGATGTTGTGATCTGAGGGGTAGAGAGATAGATTTGGGTACCGTCAGCGCAGAAATTATATTGAAAGCCATGGGAGGAAGAAAATGACATACATTATGTTGTATGGAACCAATTCAACTTAAGTTATTCTCCCTGACAAAGGATTTTAAACTGTGTTCAGTGATCTAAACCAGTATTTCTCAATGAGGGTGCAGTTTGGGTTTCCCCAGGAACTGAATCAGCATCCTGCATTGGCGGGTCCACCGCTAGCACCGTAACAGCCAATCAACTCTAATGCCAGGATGAACGGCATCATTCATTGCTATCGTGCTGGTGGCTGGTCCTTCTGCGCCATGGCAACACATGACGCTGATTGAGGGCAGGTGTCATGCAGGGCCACCTCCAGCATTCAGTAGAGCAATGTTTCTCAAATCCACTCCTCAAATACCCCCAACAGGTCATATTTTCAGGCTCTCCATTATTTTGCACAGGTGATTTGATCAGTATCACTGCCTTAGTAATTACCACAGCCGTTTCATCTGAGGGAAATCCTGAAAACATGACCTGTTGGGAGTACTTGAGGACCGGAGTTGAGAAAAATTGCAGTAGAGGACAGAACTGCGCCTCTGTTCAAACCTGCTACATCTCCTTCTCTCTGACATTGTACTGGAGCTGTATGGTAGGGTTCTGACAGGATGAGGGGAGTCTATGATGGGGGGACTCTGATGTATTGCGGGACCTTTGTGATGGGAGTCTCTGTGAAGGGGGAACTCTGATGTTATGGGGCACTCTCAAGTATAGGAGTTGCGCTGATGTATAGGGGGGCCCTGATAAGAAGGGAGGTGCTTCTGATGTAATGAAAGGATTCTGTGATGTAGGGACTCTGATGTGATAGGGAGAATCTGACGTGAAGGGTGGACTCTGACATACAGGGGGACACTGATATGATGGGGGGAACCGATAAAGTGATGGGGGACCTCTAATGTAAATGGGAGCTCTGATGTGATTGTGGGGCCCGTTGATATGAAGGGGATCTCTAATGAGATGGGGAGACTCTGATGTGAAGGGGGGCTCTGATTTGATTGCGGGTCCCACTGATGTGAAGAGGGGCTTCTGGTGTAATGTTAATTTCACTGTTGTGTGCCATGTCCCAGGCTCAGGTTTCCCATTGATGGCAAATAACATTTTCATTTTTTTACATCATAGACTGTAATGCCTTGAGCTTACTGCTAAAGGTTGCCATAATTAAAAAAGGGTTGAGAAACAATGATCCAAGACATGGTGCACAGACAGGTACATAAGGGTGGGGGTAAGATGAGAGCACCACAGGTATTTAATAAATTCAGTAAAGCTGTATTGGCCACAATAGAAAGTCAAAGCAGAAGACCTCACAGATATGTTGGAAAGTCAGAAGACTGGACTTACAGTGGGGACAGAAAGTATTCAGACCCCCTTAAATTTTTCACTCTTTGTTATATTGCAGCCATTTGCTAAAATAATTTAAGTTAATTTTGTTCCTCATTAATGTACACACAGCACCCCAAATTGACAGAAAAACACAGAATTGTTGACATTTTTGCAGATTTATTAAAAAAGAAAAACGGAAATATCACATGGTCCTAAGTATACAGACCCTTTGCTCAGTATTTAGTAGAAGCCCCTTTTGATCTAATACAGCCATGAGTCTTTTTGGGAAAGTTGCAACAAGTTTTTCACACCTGGATTTGGGGATCCTCTGCCATTCCTCCTTGCAGATCCTCTCCAGTTCTGTCAGGTTGGCTGGTAAACGTTGGTGGACAGCCATTTTTAGGTCTCTCTCTAGAGATGCTCAATTGGGTTTAAGTCAGGGCTCTGGCTGGGCCATTCAAGAACAGTCACGGAGTTGTTGTGAAGTCAACTCCTTCGTTATTTTAGCTGTGTGCTTAGGGTCATTGTCTTGTTGGAAGGTAAACCTTCGGCCCAGTCTGAGGTCCTAAGCACTCTGGAGATGGTTTTCGTCCAGGATATCCCTGTACTTGGCCGCATTCATCTTTGCCTCGATTGCAACCAGTCAACCTGTCCCTGCATCTGAAAAACACCCCCACAGCATGATGCTGCCACCACCATGCTTCACTGTTGGGACTGTATTGGACAGGTGATGAGCAGTGCCTGGTTTTCTCCACACATACCGCTTAGAATTAAGGCCAAAAAGTTCTATCTTGGTCTCATCAGACCAGAGAATCTTATTTCTCACCATCTTGGAGTCCTTCGGGCATTTTTTAGCAAACTCCATGCGGGCTTTCATGTGTCTTCCACTGAGGAGAGGTTTCCGTCGGGCCACTCTGCCATAAAGCCCCGACTGGTGGAGGGCTGCAGAGATGGTTGACTTTCTACAACTTTCCCCCATCTCCCAACTGCATCTCTGGAGCTCAGCCACAGTGATCTTTGGGTTCTTTTTTACCTCTCTCACCAAGGCTCAGTTGAGTTTGGCCGGACGGCCAGCTCTAGGAAGGGTTCTGGTCGACCTAAACGTCTTCCATTTAAGGATTATGGAGGCCACTGTGCTCTTAGGAATCTTAAGTGCAGCAGAAATTTTGTTTGTAACCTTGGCCAGATCTGTGCCTTGCCACAATTCTGTCTCTGAGCTCTTCAGGCAGTTCCTTTGACCTCATGATTCTCCTTTGCTCTGACATGCACTGTGAGCTGTGGTCTTATATAGACAGGTGTGTGGCTTTCCTAATCAAGTCCAATCAGTATAATCAAACACAGCTGTACTAAAATGAAGGTGTAGAACCATCTCAAGGATGATCAGAAGAAATGGACAGCACCTGAGTTAAATATATGAGTATCACAGCAAAGGGTCTGAATACTTAGGACCATGTGATATTTCAGTTTTTCTATTTTAATAAATCTGCAAAAATGTCAACAATTCTGTGTTTTTCTGTCAATATGGGGTGCTCTGTGTACATTAATGAGGAAAAAAAAAAGAACTTTAATGATTTTAGCAAATGGCTGCAATATAACAAAGAGTGAAAAATTTAAGGGGGTCTGAATACTTTCCGTCCCCACTGTACTGTATGTGAAAGCTGAAGGTGTGCAACCTTTGTGTCAACGCAAAGCTCAACGGCTCAAAGGGGCTGTTGGAGTGAAATCCATAGGAGCTCACCCTTTGGGAGTGCTGAGATGCTACTGTGATTTTAATCGAGTGAGACATGAGGAGCTCGCTTAGTTATCCAAGAGAGACTTAAAGTGGATCAGAGCAAGGATCTGTTGTGTCATTTGGCAATTGAAGCCCTGACCAAACAAAACCTGGGTCTGTGGCTGAAGAGTTGCGGGTTCCATAGTAATACACCAGGAGTAGAGCAGCCTACAGATGAAGGATGGACTGCTGTACAGGAGAGGCCACTCTGAGGATTGGGAAAAAAATTGGCAGTTATTCCTTCTTGAGAAACATCAGCCAACTGTGTTGGGAGTACTGCATAATGAACATGAACACTTAGGCCCAGAAAGGACCTTCCGGTTAGTCAGAGACAGGTTCTACTAGCCTAACATGATAGCAGAAGTGGAGAGCTATTGTCATTCCTGTTTGCAATGCATTAAAATAAAGACCCTGCCCATTAGAGCAGCACCCATGGGGCACCTGCAATGCCAAGGGCCCACGGAGCTGGATTGGATTGACTTTCTGTGCCTGGAGCCTGATGTAGGTGGAATAAGTAATGTCCTGGTGGTGACTGACCATTTCACTCAGTATGCCCAAGCCTACCCCACCAAGGATCAGCAGGCCCTCACAGTGACGAAAGTATTGCCCATGCGAATTCACTCTGAATAAGGCAGGGACTTTGAAAGCAGACTTGTACACCAACTATGTCAACTGTTGTGCATAAAGAAGTCCAGGACTTCTCCGTATCACCCACAGGGAGACCCCCAACCAGAGAGGTTCAACCAACTACTGAACATGCTAGGAACCCTGCCCACTGAGAAAAAACAGCATTGAGGAAATCACATTGATGCCATTGTGCATGCTTACATTAGCACGACAAATGATGCTACTGGGTACTCCCTCTACAGACTGATGTTCAGGAGGGGGGCTCAACTCCTGGTTGACTTGGCTTTTGGAACATCCATTGATCACATTTACTTGACTTCCTATAGGGGGTATGTGGAAAGATGTGTGGAAAACCTGAAACAAGTTACGAGAAGGCAGTGGAAAATGCTACTACCTGAGAACATAGAAATTAAAAAACTTCAACTTAAAAGTGAAGCTGCAGGATCTCTAGCCCCGGGATCGTGTGTTGTGGAGGAACTTGGGGGTGCCTGGAAAGCATAAGTTAGCAGATTGTTGGCAACCTCAACCCCATGTTATCTGCTAGAAACTTCCTGGTCTGCCAGTGTATCAGATCTGCCCATAAGAAAAGGCAGGCTCTTTGAAGACATGGTCTCGGAACCACCTGCTCCACTCTTCAATGATGTTCGAGTGCCTCAAACACCTACTCCTCCCAGTAGAGAACTGACACCCCCCAGAACCTGTCTGCGCCAATGGTGTACAAGCCCACCTCCAGTGATGGAAGATAAAGACAGTGAAGATGAAGAGATAGTGCCTCACTGGTTATGGCCCCAAACACAAGAAACTAATTATGGGCCTTATGCTACCGGAAGAGTAAGAGAGAGCTCTTCAAGTCCAGGAATGGAGATTTTCTCTCTACCTGAAAGGGTTAGTGAAGTCAACATCGAAAACATTAGTCCAACCACCGAAGGGGTGTTGGAGATCTGATTAGCTTTAATAATGAAGACCTGCTACTACCTGAACCAGACTGCTCTTCTGAAGTTGAAATTCCACTATCAGATGAAGAACCTCGTAAAGGTTCCATACCCATACCTGACCATACTGAAGTCGCAGATCTTCCCATCCCAAAGTTTAATTCTGCTTATCTTTCGCAAGAACCCCATGATTCCATTGATGTTGAGAATCTGGGCATAGATTCCTGTGCCTGAAGATTATTCGTCTTTTAGACTGAGACAGAATATAAACCCCCTAAGAACTCATTTATGACATTCTGGAAGTAAGCTCTGATGAACGGATTCCTACTATCCAGAGACAGAACTCCATGCCAGACCCCACTACTATCCATTGGGTAGGGGGTGACCTACCCTCTGACACTACTGAGTGGGCCATGGCAATAGCCCTAGCCGGTAAGCAAACTGATTATGAACTAACTGAACATGTATATGTATGGTTCCAATAAAATTCAGAGGAAGAATATTTGTTAAGTCTAAGTTATGGCTGATGCTGTTGTAATTTCTGTGTCAGTTTCAGTATTAGCTATTGGTTAAATAGTCCTTTGCAAATTTCCTATACCTTTGGGGGACCAAAAATTTTGAGTGGGGGGAGGATCTAGCTATGAGCTGGCTGAATTGCCTGCGGTGTCAGGGGACACTTCACAACATCTGTCACAGGGAGACTATTTCCACTAGTACTCAGCACGGACTGTTTTGTCACATCCTGAATGCAGAGTGAATGAGGACTCACAGAAGAGTGGAGGATCTTGAGACATGTAGTCCAGGGAGCCGAGAATCCCACTGGAGACTGATCAGCGTGGACTGCAAATTCCAGCCAGCTGGAGGGAGAAGACAGAATGCTGGGAGAGGTGATGTATAGCCTGTGTTGGGGAGGAGTCGGTCTCTTGGCACCACGGCCTTCATCTGGAAGCAGCGACCCGCACCGTCAAGGAGAGTGAGTTGATGCTGCAGCCTAGGCAGCAAGGGAGAGCCTCCAGTGGGAGAGTGTGGATGCATACATCATTGGCAGTGTACAGTCGGTCTGGTGACAGTCAGGAGGTCGCCTTCATCACTTGCATCACAGATCCAGCTGAGCTGTGGCAAAAAGGAGTAATCTGACATAAAACTGGTCATTCTCCTTCCCTTTTCTGACATGCAGCCATAGACCTTGATCAGGTTACTGCTTGTTGCTCTTATTTCTACTAAAGACTATATCCACAGTTAAGTCCTGGTAAAGGAACCCGGCAACTAAGCCTCCCTACTGCGTATGCGCGAAGCGCGCTGCGCTGTCTAATTGGTCCGGCGGCGTGGGAAAGAGGAGGGGGCCGAACTTCCGGTAGACCGGGCTGCGGCCTGATCTCCCGAAAGTGGGGAACGGTACCTGTCAAAAACACTTTTGAGTGGAACTCCGCTTTAAGTAAAAACTCATCTGTTTTACTGTGTTCTCATTTTGGGTTCTGTGCATTATATTTAATATTGAAGAAATGTCTGAACTCAGGGTGTCTTTTTTAAGTCTTTAAGTGACCACTATGGGGGTAGCGATGCACTTAGACTGATGGATAAAGAGCATTTCAACAACATTGGGTTAATCGTTCTGCTATTTCTCAGCCTGTAAGCGACTGCCCCACCCAGTGGTGGCCTTGCCATTCCTTATACTGTTCTGTCTCACCAAGCCTCATCAGTGCAAGCCTCGTGGAATCTTTCAGCACATACTTCTGAAACTTCTTCTGTAAAATGCACAGTATGTAATTGACATACCATAATAGGTCAGTAAACAGTTTTTAATTGTACTGCTACATAAAATCCTTAACCAGCTTCTTCAAGAACCTTTTTACAGTTTTATTTTAGGATCTGGAAGACGTGGCAGCGTGTTAACCTTGGCATGTCTCCCTTTTCACTTTATTGTTATTTATTGTACAAAAGGATGCGTTTTTCTTTCTGACCTGCCTGGGTACAGCGTTCCCACAATCACATATTACTTTGCAGATGTAGCCTTGAGTGTTTGTATTACCACAGAGTGCATTCTCCCATTAACTGCGGGGATACATCGGAGATGCTATTGTTTACCAGAATATGCACTTAGAGCCATGGTGATCTTCAGCACATGCACACAGGAATGTACAGGACGGGATTACACGGGGTGTTTTCACTGGATCTTAAAGAGACACACCAGGCCAAAATAAAAGTATTACATTCAAAGTCGACCTCTGACCTGCAGAAAGTTGGTTCCCTGTCCTGGACCATTTAGCAGGGACCAGCAGGAATATAAATGCATCCTTGGTAAGTCTTCAGGGCAACCAATTTTGTGAGGTTGCATAGACATTGCATGGTTCACCCTCCCAGGACCCCTAAGGAGGAAAGAAAAAAGGAATAGCACAAAGAAAAAAAAAATGGAGAGTGTAAAGAAGAGATTGTGAAGGGAAGATAGAAATAGATGGAGAAAGTGTTAGGGATAGAAGAGATGAAGAAAGGAAGGAAAGAAGGAAGGAAGGAAGGAAGGAGGGAGGGAAGGAAGGAAGGAAGGAAGGAAGGAAGGAAGGAAGGAAGGAAGGAAGGAAGGAAGGAAGGAAGGAAGGAAGGAAGGAAGGAAGGAAGGAAGGAGGGAGGGAGGGAGGGAAGGAAGGAAGGAAGGAAGGAAGGAAGGAAGGAAGGAAGGAAGGAAGGAAGGAAGGAAGGAAGGAAGGAAGGAAGGAAGGAAGGAAGGAAAAAAAGAGAAAGACAGAAATTAGGATAGGTACACGTTTTGTATAATCTAGGGCAGTTCAGCAAACAACGGGCAGGGGAAGCCCACACGTCTTCTATTATATATCTCTCTCCGGTTTTTCTTTTGTCTTTTATACGCTTTTTACTCCCTTATACGAGACCCTCCCCCCTCTAACTTGACCCAGAAAATGATAAAGATCCACCTGCCACAGGGATCTAGGGCCACTGCAGACTGGGCCTAAGTGTTGGGAACAAGGGAGGGCCTGCTGGTAAAGCGGGATATTAATATATTCAGAGAGATGACACAAAAGGAATCAGAGGTAAAGCATGATCCACTATGATGAAAACCAGAGAAGGCGTTTAGTCAATGAACATCGAGCTGATTTTGCCCTCTGCTTATTGGTTTCTGAAGTGGAAAAAAAAAAAAAAAAAGTGTTAGGGATAGAAGAGATGAAGAAAGGAAGGAAAGAAGGAAGGAAGGAAGGAAGGAAGGAAGGAAGGAAGGAAGGAAGGAAGGAAGGAAGGAAGGAAGGAAGGAGGGAAGGAAGGAGGGAAGGAAGGAGGGAAGGAAGGAAGGAAGGAAGGAAGGAAGGAAGGAAGGAAGGAAGGAAGGAAGGAAGGAAGGAAGGAAGGAAGGAAGGAAAAAAAGAGAAAGACAGAAAGAAAGAAGAAGGAAGGAAGGAAAGAAAGAGTGAGGCAAAGAAAGAAGAAAGAAATGAAAGAGGTAGCAAAAAATAAAGGAGGAAAGGAAGAAAGAAAGAAAGAAAGAAAGAAAGAAAGAAAGAAAGAAAGAAAGAAAGAAAGAAAGAAAGAAAGAAAGAAAGAAAGAAAGAAAGAAAGAGAAGAGGAGAAAGAGGAGAAAAAAAGAAGAAATGCAGGAATTAAATGCAGGAATTAAAGAAAGAAGGGGGTAGGGAAGGAAGGAAGTATTAAAAGAGCAAAGGATAAAGGATGAAGTATAGAAACAACTAAGAAAGAAAGAAGGACGAAAAAGAAAGAAGGGAGCAGGGCCGGACTGGGAATTAAAACCAGCCCTGGAAATAATTTCATACTAGCCCCATAGCATTATTATACCAGCCCAACGTCATTATTTTCTTGTTCATGAAAGGGAAAAAGCACATTTGAAGAGCGTATTATATATAGATAAGACATATATGAAAGCACATAGGGCTAGGGATATAGGGATATATATATATATATATATATATATATATATATATATATATATATATAACAGCAAATTTCAGTTAAAGTAGTAAAAGTGGAACAATCATCAAGGAGGACACCTGGCACTCTGGAAATGTGGGGGGGGGGGACTCTGGTGACCAGAGACCACCTTCTGCAGAAAGAATACACTAAGGTAAAAGGGGGGTTTCTGATATAGGGGGGAAACCTTTATATGAGTGCCCCCTTACATTATTTAAGTCACTCCCTCCTTACATCAGTGACTCCCCCTCAGACTGGACTGGCGGTGCTGTCACTGACCTCCTCTCAGGTGCACCATGCAGGGATCAGTCAGTCGGCTCCAGCTTAGTGGCTCTGGTCCCCTTCAGAGACTGGGCCACAGGGCAGTATTCCAACATGATAACGAACCCAAACACACCTCCAAGATGACCACTGCCTTGCTAAAGAAGCTGAGGGTAAAGGTGATGGACCGGCCAAGCATGTCTCCAGATCTAAACCCTTTTGAGCATCTGTGGGGCATCCTCAAACGAACGGTGGAGGAGCGCAAGGTCTCTAACATCCACCAGCTCCGTGATGTCGTCATGGAGGAGTGGAAGAGGACTCCAGTGGCAACCTGTGAAGCTCTGGGGAACTCCATGTCCAAGAGGGTTAAGGCAGTGCTGGAAAATAATGGTGGCCACACAAAATATTGACACTTTGGGCCCAATTTGGACATTTTTACTTAGGGGTGTACTCACTTTTGTTGCCAGTGGTTTAGACATTAATGGCTGTGTGTTGAGTTATTTTGAGGGGAGAGCAAATTTACATTGTTATACAAGCTGTACACTCACTACTTTACATTGTAGCAAAGAGAAAGAAAGAAAGAAAGAAAGAAAGAAAGAAAGAAAGAAAGAAAGAAAGAAAGAAAGAAAGAAAGAAAGAAAGAAAGAAAGAAAGAAAGAAAGAAAGAAAGAAAGAAAGAAAGAAAGAAAAAAAGAAAGAAAGAAAGAAATAGTAGTGGGAAGAAAGAAATACAGGAAGGAATGGTTAGGGATAGAAGAGATGGAGAGAGGAAGAAAAGTAGGAAGGAAGGGGAAAAAGAGGAAGGAAGGAAAGAGGGAGGTAAAAAAAGAAGGAAGATATGAAGAAGGTATAAAAAAAGAAAGAAAGAAAGAAAGAAAGAAAGAAAGAAAGAAAGAAAGAAAGAAAGAAAGAAAGAAAGAAAGAAAGAAAGAAAGAAAGGATTGGGGGGGGGGGGCAGGGGGATAAGAATGAAAGAAGAAATGCAGTAATGAAAGAAAGAGGGAGGTAAGGAAGGAAGGAAGAAATGAAAGAACAAAGAATAAAGAAAGAAATATAGAAACAACTAAGAAAAGTAAAAGTAATTAAAAAGCAAAAAACATATGGGAAGAAGCAAAGAAAGAACGGAAGGAAGGAAGAAAGGAAGAGGGGGAAAAAGGAGGGGAAGAAGAAAGAAAGAAAAGGGGAGAAAGAAAGAAGAAAGTGTAAAGAAAAGATGGTAATGTGAATAAAGAAATACAGGAAGGAACGGTTAGGGATAAAAGAGATGGAATGAGGAAGGAAGGAAGGAAGGAAGGAAGGAAGGAAGGAAGGAAGGAAGGAAGGAAGGAAGGAAGGAAGGAAGGAAGGAAGGAAGGAAGGAAGGAAGGAAGGAAGGAAGGAAGGGGAAAAGAGAAAGAAAGAAAGATTGGTAATAATATGTTTTGAATTTAGAATAATTGTAGATGATGCATCTACAGAAAAGAAAGAGGAAAAGGAAGGAAACAGTAGTAAAAGAAAGGAAAGAAAGGAAGGGAGAAAAGAGGAAAGGAAGGAAAGTAGGAAGAAGTGAGGAAAGGATGGAAGGAAAGGACAGATTGAAGAAGGAAGGAAAGAATAAAGCAAGAAAGAGAAAGAAAGAAATTAGGGAATTTTTATGTCATTAATAGATACTTTTATTTTTATCCTATTTCAGTTTCATTGTACGTGATGTGCCTCTAAAAAACTCAAAGTGAAAAGAACAAAACGTTCAGCCCTGTATACCACAAATGTTTTCGGTGGAAATACTTTATTTGGCCAAGCACCATAATGAAGGGAACCCTCAGGGAAATGCAGTTTGCTTTAGGATAGGGCCATGTCTTTATTCATCCGGTATCTCTCGGTGGAAGGCTGTGTGTGCTGCAGGTAGCGATAAACAATGGTTCCCTTCACAAAGAGGCAGAATATTGTGTGCACACAACTCATTATTATGCCGCCAGTCATCTATTGTGTGCGCCATTCAAAGAACGCGGGAATAGCTAATGGCTAATATCCTTTGTTTGTTGACCACAAATAATGTTTACCAGCTTTTGTACATGAGGGAACGTGAAATATTAAACATGCACTGAAGATACAAAGTTACTCTTTTCTAAACACAGTTGGGTTATATGAGATTTCTATAAAACAGTGCATAAAATGAATGGAAATGTTTTAAAAAGGACCTGGGGCCAGAAAAGAGTTCCGGATGTTCCAAAGCTCGATAAAGGTACATTTTTCTGACAGATCTGTCAGCGTGCAGAACAATGTCTTAATAAATTTACTGCAGGCACAGTCACTTAGAATGATAATTATCAGTGTCCACGTACGCCATAGAATAAAGAGCTCTCATCTCTGGGATAACGAGTTTTCAGTGCCGGAATTTTTACGGATACTTTTTAAAGCATGTCTGTCACCTTGGGGCAATAATAAAGTAATTATGGGTAACTTCAGGTTGATACTTACATTTTTAGAGTTCAGCTAGCATTAGAGAGCATTAGATTAGGAGTTGGAGGTTCATTTTAAGAGAAGGCTTAAAGTGATTGTAAAGTCTTGTTTTTTTAAGTTAAAAGTAACAAACATGTTATACTTACCTGCTCTGTGTAATGGTTTAGCGCAGAGCAGCCCGGATCCTCCACTTCTGGGGTCACTCTTCTGTGCTCCTGGTCCCTCCCTCCTGTTGAGTGCCCCCACAGCAAGCAGCTTGCTATGGGGTCACCCGAGCCGAGCCACAGTTCCCTGTGTCCATTCAGGCAAGGAGCCACGGTCTGGCCCCGTCCCCTTTCTCTCCTCATTGACTAACTGACTTTGATTGAAATCACCAGGAGCCAATGGCGCCATGCTGCTGTCTTAGACAATGAGGAAGGAACTCCTGGATGGCCGAGACACTCCTGCAATATTGCTGGATCTAGAGGGACCTCAGGTAAGTATTAGGGGGGCTGCTGCCCGGCTTTTTATCTTAATGCATAGAATGCATTAAAATAAAAAACCTTTTGACTTTACAACCCCTTTAAGGCTTAAAGTAGTATTAAACCCTCAGCATTTTTTAGCTTAACATATTGAGCACAATAAAACAAACTTTCCCATGTAAACTATTTGTTAACATTCTTACTCCAGCACTTGCAGTTTACAACCTTACCGCATTTCAGATATACTCACAGAGGTTAATCCTCTGCGTTGTGTAAAAAGGCTGTTTGATCCTGTCTTCTCTGCTCCTCCCATTCTTTTACTGTCTCCAATCCATCTGCTGATAGAACTGAGCCTTGGAGGTACTCTGCACATGCCAAGTTTGGTGTATATTGCTAGAACATTTTTCTTCTTTTTTGGGATGGTGCATGTGATCAGCACAGGGTCAATCAGCACTGTCCAGACAGAGGGTCAGGGGTCATGCAGCCTTATAGGACAGTCAGAGAAGAATGAAAACTCCTCCTACAAGCTTTAACCAGTGCTCAGCCGGACAATGATAGATGTCACAAGACTGCCATATACAGCTGATGAGTAAAGGCATTTAGCAGTTTTTATTTACTAAAACGATTGCATTTCCATGTTATGTGTGTAGCAACACCCCCGAAGGAGCTGCTGTTGTTGGTTCAGTCGGTTACTCTGCCTCTCAACCCCAAAGAACTGTCCCAGCCCCTCTGGCACACCTAGCAAGGTGGTTAATAGAATAACCTGTTAATAATACACAACTCAATTCTGTTCTTCAAGTTTACTTGGAGCGGAATAAAGTTTAGAATAACATTAGTCAGCCAAGGCCTGTATACAGTAAGTAGCCAGGCCTTGGTTGAAACAGTTAAAAAAAAAAAAACAGTCAGTAACACTATGCAACAAATAAAGGGTAAATAACAATGTACACAGATTAAATAGGCTTCCCCAAACCCACTATTGATGTATGTAGAATGCTATGGCTAAAAGGGAATCCCAGGCCGGCCTATAATACTTCCAATATACACAATGCGGTACTTTAAACACCCGGGGCATGTCCTCTTTAAGAGCCACCACAGTAATGTTCTATGAGCAAAGCTTTGCATTTATTCTCTTCACCGGCATGTAGGAGCTCTGTGGATAAAGGTCCCTCAATATAACAGAGTGATGAGGAGGAATGTAAGTAGCTGGTGCTGTGATGTAGCACTCCTCTATGTGATCCAGATAATAGGTGTCTGTACACAGTATTCAGGTGTGGTATCTTATGGAAGGCAATAAGGTTCCTGGGCAAAGCCATCTCACCAATCCTATACGCAATTAGTGGTCCTCCACAGAGCGAACGATCGACCGACTCTCCTGGCTGCAGGTGTGTCGCGATGGCCCATGTGAATTACTATATATAGGGCGCACAGTGCGACCTCTCCAAGTGAGATTAAATGAGCATGTTGGGAACATCATAGTTACATAGTTAGTCAGGTTGAAAAAAGACACAAGTCCATCCAGTTCAACCATAAAAAAAAAAAAATATATCGTACAATCCAACAGACCCAATTCTATACCCACAGTTGATCCAGAGGAAGGCAAAAAATCAGGCGAGGCTTCAAAGGCCATTCAGTGTCTAGGCACTATTTGGAGGTACACAGAAAGGATCCTAGAGGTACATCCTTTTTGGCCATTGACAAACTAAAATCTCACTGGAAAGGGGGCCCCAAAAGACGAGCTATATCCAAACTCGAAATGAGTTGGATATATCGTGTCTAAAGTCTTAAACCTATGGGTTTAAATGTGGATATTGAAATGAATGCTTTTATAGATAATTCCTAATTTGTGCAATGGTATCTAACTATTAACTATTTTTCATTTTATTTTATTTTATAAATATTTTTTTTTCTGGTTGTACAGTGTATCAATTAATGTTATGCATTTTTCTGTACACTAGAGGTCGTGTCTTAAAGTGACGATCCTTTTTCCTTTTAAAGCCCATTTCATGCATTTATAAAAGAAAAAAATATGTGTTTTATTTATATATATTTTTTATGTATTTCCCCATTCTTTTTAACTGTTTAGTCCTTTGGTGCAAATTTTATGTCCAAATTTGCATTAATACATTTTTTGTATTTATTAACTTCGAGTTACCTAATGTTTTGCATGTTAGACAGACTGGCCTGATGGTCACTTTGAGATATGATGTTTGGTCCATGGTTACAGTCTGTATATATTGTCATAGAAGTAAGTAAGACTTGAGTGTCCTGGCTTTTTATTCTAGTATGGCTGCTATATGAGAGTGAGGCTTGGTTGTTGCCTGCTATATGAAAGTGAGGCTTGAAATAGAGTAACTGATAGCGAGTGTCTTTCTTTATCTGTCTTTCTCACTAACATTCTAAATGAGGCTTGGTTCGTTATCACTAATATGGCCATCATATGAGTGAGGCTTGGTTGCTTCCCAGTGAGTATTAAAGGTGATGGCTCAGCGCGTCGCCCTTGCCCCTTGGAAGACGTCACGTATGACGAAACATGTTGGGCGGAGCCACGCACTAACGTCATCACGCTCCACATGACCCCGGAAGCACAGGTGTACGTTCGTATTTTTATTGCCGGCATATTTTAAAGTTTTATATCAGATTGGAATCTTTTTTTTGAACAAATAAATGAACTGTGTTTAAACTATAACACACTATTGGAGGCCTTTTTATTCTCCTATACGTTACACTCCCGTGTCTCTGAGCGCAGTGGACGGAAGGTCCTTTCTGAAGTGAGGAGGGTGCCTGGATCGCAGTGGAATCGGCATCCTGGACTCATCTCAGACCCTGCAGAGGGCTATATCTGCAGGCGCTGTTGACCTTGCTTCTTATAGGAGGTCCTGTTTATCTGGTAAGAGTTTTTACTTCTTCCGGTGTATATCCGGTCAGTCGAGTTCAGGTAGTTCCATCTTACACCAGGTTGGACGTTATTTTCCCAGGTTCAGGTCGACTGAGCTTTCGACCTCAAAAACCAGGACTTCCCAACTAGGGCACAAGTCAGCCAAAGCCATGTCACAGGCCGGCAGCGTAGACCTCACATCTGCCCCTCTGTCACCCTCTCCGCTTTCAAAGAGCAGCAGCGTGCAGTCCCTCAGGGGATGGACCATCTCCAAGTTAACAGTGGAACTAAGGCACAGGGGCGTGCCCTTCCCCGCTACAGCCAGGAAAGCCGAGCTCTTCAGGCTCCTCTTTCTACCACCAGTGACAGATGGACCCAGCTCCCAGCAGGTGTCTCTTCAGTCTATGTCCTTGGCCATTTCTCAGCTTCACATAAAATTTTGTTTGGTGTACGACCTGCCTGCGCCTCATTCCTCCCACATCCCGAGTTTGAATTCCTTAATTCCATCAGAGGAATTCTCCCTGAAATATGCTTCAGTCGACATGACGATCCAGGCCATTATCAATATAGGCACAAGCGCCTGGCTCTCTAAAGCCGACATATTAGACGCATTTAAGCTTCTACCCATCCAACCATCCCTCTGGTGATGGCATGGCATTAAATGGAAAGAGTCATATTACTTCTCCACTAAACTGACCTCCGGCTCTAAAAAACAGCCTGTGGCTCTTTGACACCTTTGCACAGTCCCTCACTTGGATCCTGTCACACCAAGCTCAGTGCCAGATGGTCATTTATTGTCTGGATGACTTCCTGCTTATCGAACAGCCCGGTGAGCCCCCAGTAGTCCTAGATAAGTGGTGTTTGGGTATCTCAATGTGCCCATAGCAGAACACAAAGTGGAAGGCCCAGCACACTTTATCACCTTCCTTGGGGTCAACCTGACACTCGCTCCATACAGGCCAGCCTGCCCCCCCGACAAACCGACCCGTATCAGGTCGGTTCTTCATGACTTTACCCGTGCACAGGGGTGTACTAAGAAATAGCTTTAATCTCCCTTAGGGATGCTCAACTTCGCAATGAGAATCATTCCCCAGGGATGATCTTTTATTTCGAGCCTCTTGGCCTTACTCTTTCAGACACAGGACCTCGATCAAATTCTTAGACTAGACACAGCAGCAGTAGTAGATTTGTCTATGTGGGATGAGGTACTTACTAGTTGAAATGGCATATCCATGTTCATACTGTCAGTATCGCCTTCATCACCGCAGGTAGTAATGTATGCCGCAGCCTCCACAGGCTTCGCTGCAATTTTTTGGCCATCATTGGTTTGCAGGACCGTGGCCTCCAGAGATACTATATACTATACTCGATCGTGGCAGCTGCTCAGGTCTGGGGCCATACCTGGACCGGACAAGCGGTGGCCTTCACTACCGACAACCAGGCCACGGCCGATATTGTTAACATGGCCAACACCATACAGCTGTTTAACAGGACAGGTTCCACTCAGAACAGGCCACGTCATGGTCGACCAAAGAGGTTGAGTGCACGTGCTCAGCGTCATATGCAGAGGTTGTCTTTGGGAAATAGACATTTGAGTGCTGCCAGCATTGCTGCAGAGGTTGGAGGTGTGGGGGTTAGCCTGTCAGTGCTCAGACCATACGCCACACACTGCATCAAATTGGTTTGCATGGCTGTTGTCCCAGAAGGAAGCCTCTTCTAAAGATGATGCACAAGAAAGCCCACAAACAGTTTGCTGAAGGCAAGCAGACCAAGGACATGGATTTCTAGAGTCATGTCCTGTGGTCTGATGAAAGCAAAATAAACGTATTTGGTTCAGATGGTGTCAAGCGTGTGTGGTGGCAACCAGGTGAGGAGTACAAAGACAATTGTGTCTTGCCTAAAGTCAAGCAGGGTGGTGGGAGTGTCATGGTCTGGGGCTGCATGAGTGCTGCCAGGACTGGGGAACTACAGTTCATTGAGGGTACCATGAATGCCAACATGTACTGTGACATACTGAAGCAGAGCATGATCCCCTCCCTTTGGAGACTGGGCTGCAGGGCAGTATTCCAACATAACGACCCCAAACACACCTCCCAGAAGATCCCTTTAAGCATCTGTGGGGCATCCTCAAATGGAAAGTGGAGGAGCGCAAGGTTCCTAACATCCAACAGCTCCTTGATGTCCTCACGGAGGTGTGGACTCCAGTGGCAACCTGTGAAGTTCTGGTGAACTCCATGCCCGAGGGTTAGGGCAGTGCTGGCCACACAAAATATTGACACTTTGGGCCCAATTTGGACATTTTCACTTAGGAGTGTACTCACTTTTGTTGCCAGTGTTTGGACATTAATGGCTGTGTGTTGAGTTATTTTGAGGGGACAGCAAATTTAAACTGTTATACAAGCTGTACACTCACTACTTTACATTGTAGCAAAGTGACATTTCTTCAGTGTTGTCACATGAAAAGATAGAATAAAATATTTACAAAAATGTGAGGGGTGTACTCAATTTTGTGAGCTACTGTATGTATGGATAGATAGATAGATAGATAGATAGATAGATAGATAGATAGATAGATAGATAGATAGATAGATAGATAGATAGATAGATAGATAGATAGATAGATAGATATATAGATAGATAGATAGATAGATAGATAGATAGATAGATAGATAGATAGATAGATAGATAGATAGATAGATAGATAGATAGATAGATAGATAGATAGATAGATAGATAGATAGATGGGGTATCAGGTGAGGGGACTATTATAGTCCATTAGGGTAATAATGATCAGTGCAGCGTTCAAAGATCAAAGCCTAGAGAATGAGCTACACATAAACAATCAATATTTCTGAGATCAACATGTATAATACACTAAGCAGCACCTGGGATCGACTCATGGTCATATATATATATAAAAAAGGGAAGGCGAAAAAGGAAAAAAAAGGTGAGAAAACTATCCCATTGGTCTCCACTGAGGGCAGTGCCCCACCCAAGGGCCAGAAAACTATACCATCAAAACATTTGCCCTAGAAGTAAAACCAGGGATCAATAAACAGACTCACCATACTGGCATGTGGCAGAAAAAAAAACAAAGCAGAAAAACAAAAGGAACAAGGAGTAAGAGAAGGAAAACAAAGAAACAGGAGTCACAAAGAAGAAAGTAAGCCCCCAGTGTTCATGATTCAACAATAAGAAAGAGACTGGGCAAAAATGGCATCCATGGGAGAGTTCCAAGGCCAAAGCCCCTGCTGACCAAAACGAACACACAGGCTTCTCTCACATTTGACAAAAAAATCTTGATTATCCCCAAGATTTTTGGGCAAATATTCTGTGGACTGATGAGACAAAAGTTGAACGTTTTTGGAAGGTATGCGTCCCGTTACATCTGATTTAAAACTAACATAGCATTTTATAAAAAGAACATCATACCAACAGTCACACATGGTGTGATAGTATGATGGTCTGGGGCTGCTTTGCAGCTTCAGGACCTGTACCACTAGCTGTCATTGAGGGAACCATGAATTCTGAGCTCTACCAGAAAATCCTGAAGGAGAATGTCCGACCATCAGTTCTAGACCTCAAGCTCAAGCACACTTGGGTTATGCAGCAGGACAATGATCCGAAAACACACCAGCAAGTCCACATCTTACTGGCTCGAAAAAAAAACAAAATTAAGGTTTTGGAGTGGCTTAGTCAAAGTCTGGACTTAAATCCCATTGAGATGCTTTGACATGACTTTACGCAGGCCGTTCATGCTGGAAAACCCTGCAATGTGGCTGAATGAAAACAATTCTGCAAAGAAGAGTCGGCCAAAATTTCTCCACAGCGATGTGAAAGACTCATTGCCAGTTATCGCAAATGCTTGATTGCAGTTGTTGCCGCCAAGGGTGGCACAACCAGTTGTTAGGTTTATGGGGGCAATTTCTTTTTCATATAGGGCTAGGCAGGTTTGGACAGCTTTTTTCCCTTAATAAATTAAATCATCATTTAAAAACTGCATTTTATATTTTTTTCACAGCGCTGTAGCTTTAGATCTACTTTAAGGAATAATAACCCGTGTGGTAATCTTTGTAAATTTACTTTATATTGATTTTATCATAATTACCCTAAAATTAACACTGACAGTATAAATATAGCACTAGCAGTGGTACTTATAAAGCAGGCTTAACACATGTTCTGGACCTTTGTGAATTGAGCCTTTAGAGATTTGAGCTATATAAGGAACGGTGTCAAGAAGATAGAACAGATTTGTAAAATGAACCTTGGTTAATAGCACACTGGGAATTATAATTTAGATATAATAGTCAACTTATTTCCCAGGTGAAAGGCAAATACATTCACTATGTAGCAACTTTTCTTTTATCTGTTGTACTGTTGTGTTATTTTCATATACACCACGACCTCATTTCCTGAAGTCTTTACAGGGGATTGGAGTCCAGTTTTCTAAGTAGGGCAACTTTCAAAGGAAACAGAAGAATTCCAAGAGTACACTTTACACTAATGCCCCGTACACACGGTCGGATTTTCCGATGGAAAATGTGCGATCGGAGCGTGTTGTCGGAAATTCCGACCGTGTGTGGGCTCCATCGGACATTTTCCATCAGATTTTCCGACACACAAAGTTGGAGAGCAGGAGATAAAATTTTCCGACAACAAAATCCGTTGTCGGAAATTCCGATCGTGTGTACACAAAGCCAACGGACAAAGTGCCACGCATGCTCAGAATAAATAAAGAGATGAAAGCTATTGGCCACTGCCCCGTTTATAGTCCCGACGTACGTGTTTTACGTCACCGCGTTCAGAACGATCGGATTTTCCGACAACTTTGTGTGACCGTGTGTATGCAAGACAAGTTTGAGCCAACATCCGTCAGAAAAAATCCTAGGATTTTGTTGTCGGAATGTCCGAACAAAGTCCGACCGTGTGTACGGGGCATAAGAATTAAAGAGGACCTGTAATGCGGATGCTGCGCTTCGTAAAGGTGATAAGAAGACAAAGGACTAGTCTCAGTATTTGCTAAAAGCTTCTTGCAGCTGATCTTTTCCCATTATTTTTACCTTTGGTAAAAAAGTTCTTTACCACTGACATTAGTATATCAGAGTACCTCTCCACTGTCCACAAAAGTATGGGACACTTTTCCACTGGCCATTAAACATTATCCACTTTTTTTTTTTAAATGTTAGGTATATCACATTCTTTATTATTTTATTTTTAACTTGACTAAGTTATATATTTATTTTAATGTAATGTTAGCTGTAAATATAATTATTAGCAGGGACTCTTTGAGACATGATACAAAATCATCAGTGCAGGTTATCAGTGCCCATCAGTACCGCCTATCAGTGCCGCCTATTAGTGCTCATCAGTGCAACCCATCAGTGCTCATCAGTGCCACCTATCAGTGCTCATCAGTGCCACCTATCAGTACCACCTATCAGTGCTCATGAGTGCCACCTATCAGTACCGCATATCAGTTCTCATCAGTGCCACCTATCAGTGCCCATCAGTGCCACCTCACCATTGCAGCCTCATCAGTGCCTCCTCATCAGTACCCGTTAGTGCAGTTTATCAGTGCCCACCAGTGCTGCCTCATCAGTGCAGCCTCATCAGTGCACATCAGTGCCCTTCAGTGCAGCCTCATCAGTGCCAATCAGCGTAGGTAATCAGTGCTGATCAGTATCGCCTATCAGTGCCCATCAGTGCCACCTATCAGCGCCCATCAGTGCCACCTCATAATTGCAGTTTTATCAATGCCTCCTCATCAGTGCCCATCAGTGCAGCTTATCAGTGCCGCCTTATCAGTGCCCATCAGTGCAGTCTCATTGGTGCCCATCAGTACCCATCAGTGCAGCCTCATCAGTACCCATCAGTACGCATCAGTGCAGCCTCATCAGTGCCCATCAGTGCAGCCCTATCAGTGCCCACCAGTGCAGCCTCATCAGCACACATCAGTGAAGAAGAAAAATTACTTATTTGCAAAATTTTATAACAGAAACTAAGAAAACATTTTTTTTTTTTCGTTTTTTCGTTTGTTTAGCAAAAAAAAAAAAAAACCCAAGTGGTGATTATACCACCAAAAGAAAGCTCTATCTATCTAAAAAAAATTATAACAATTTATTTTGGGTACAGTGTTGCATGATCGCACAATTGTCATTCAAAGTGCTACAGCGCTGAAATCTGAAAATTGGCCTAGGCAGGAAGGGGGTGAAAGTGGTATTGAAATGGTTAATGCATTCTCTGCAATAAAGGAGAAGTCCAGCCTGAGCTCATTTGGCTGTACTTCTCCTATGGATCACAGAAGTGCAATTCGTTTTGCACCCCTGTGACAATCTTTCAGCAGAGAGCGAGCTGAAGTCCGCTTTCTGCTGACGTCACACAGATCAGTCCAGGCATCGAGTCTGGATCTGCCAGGTGCCTGGACTGACACCCGTCTCAGCCGCTCCCCGCCCCTCCACAGCTCAGCATTTCAGGGAGTGCGGGGGGGGGGGCAGAGCGGAGAGCCCCTGACTGACAGTCATCAGCTCTCTGCTCTGGGAGATGATCGAGCTGTTCAATCGCTCAGTTCTCAGTGCAGAGGTTCCAGGGGATGGATGCAGCATGGAAGTGATGCTGCACCCACCTAGGTAAGCATGAAACTGGAATAAAAATAAAAATGCATACTTCTCTTTTAAGGTAAAAAAAGCGCCCCATTCCCAGTAACTGGCTTCAGCAATGCAGCCCTCACATCTGGCTTTCACAAGAGAAGGGAGCGGTGGTGCAAACCAATTTAGCTTTCAATCCAGATAGACACAACCTATATTGTTACTTTAGATCACATAATTCTGTGTGTACCGCTTATCCTCTCTCCCTCTTTGAGCGATAATAAGGAGCCTATTGCATGCTTGGCAACCCACCCTTTAAGGAATTCTGTCATGAGAAAAGTAAGAAGGCTTCCATGGCATTGATGAACTCGCTCTCTAAAAATGCAAGTTCATTGATCGTATTACTGAACTTTGAGCCATTAACTCAGTACAAGTGTACAGATATTCTCTTTCCTGATTGGCATACTGTTCTGGATCAGTAACCCCAAGACTATGAAAGCCAAAAGCTCATCATTGCAGCCAGTCACCTACCAATTCAAAATTGTATAGTTATTCCCAGAGTCGTTCCCAGAGCAGGAATAGAAGGTAAATCATTCAATTGGGACACATTTTGGGGACGACTAAGAAAGGAATTCCCTCACTTTGTATAGATTTACTCTCACTTCCTGTTCAGTCTCCATTGCAAGAAATGAAGAGAAATCTCCCCAGTAGGATATAAATAACAAAAAATTAACCAATGGGGTTTCTAACCCTTCCCTACTCTATCTAAAACTGAAAAAAATGGGTATATACATAAAAAATAATGATATGTGCATTTTAACGATATAGAGAATCTCATAGTGTAATGGGTCAGGTCAGGTGCTCTATCACCAGATGCTACTTCTAATATATGATATTGATAGGATTTGATGTTATATATGTAACACTCTGCATTGTCAGTGAGATCTAGAACTCTTTTTGCCCACAAGATGGCAGTGTTTACTACTTTGCCTTGTCCTGGTTCTAACACAAGTGCTCAAAGCAGTCTGGTAGATGTAGTCTCGAAGGAGGTTCATAAACACAGTAAAACTGGGGTCATGACTACAAGGTCCAAAAGCAACAGAAAAGGTGAGGGAGTTGGAGAGAGACACTGCAACTGGGAAGGTGTGTGGTAGCTGTACTGTGCTATGTTGAACCAGGACTTCATCTGATGGGGCTGTATCAGAGCCAAGGTGCAGATTGCTGATCTGAACGCTGAGCCATGAAGTTAGTCCATGATGGAGCACCCATCATCCAGAACCGCTGTTCGAGCAGTATTCCTCTCTATTACCGCTGCTGCATCGCTGCTTAAGGGGACCCTCCACTTAACAAACAAGTTGTTGTTGCCTGTAGACTGCCGAAGAGGAATCTGATGAGAGGGTCCCTGACCCCTACAACATCCATAACCAAGACTTAAAGTGGAAATAAACCCGCCTATCGTTTTCAGTCAAGGAAATTGCCATTTTGGCCTCTGTTTAATCTGTTTAAACTGCCATGATACTGTTCATGTGATCAGTTATGACACCAGCCATGGGATAGTTTGACAGTTTGGTTGAGAGCACAACCAATGGGAACTGTTTTTTTAAACTGCTAAATGAATGGGTTTACTTCCGCTATACCTCTTGTTTGCAACAAAGGCCTATGGTAGGGCCATTTTCCTTCATTGGGATTGTTTCCCAATTAGAAGCTGAACCCACTTGATGCCATTTTCAACTGAGAGAAGCAACTAACAACATCAAAGGAAGCCTTCAAGGCTATTTTTACTCCAGACTGCTGACTTTAATTACTCTTTGTGCACCATCACTTGCTGCATAGTACCCTAATGTTAACGCCTCCCAATTCTCTCTTCACATTGCTGTCCCCTTTCTTTTGAACTGGCTTACTGTCACCTAGCTGCCTTAAAGGGGCGTACCCAACTGACTAAGTTTAACTCCTCACTTACCTGTTCCTGAACTTCACCCCTAGAAACATTGCACTGCTTTTGTGCGTCAGTGTTAAATGGCCCCAACAGTGCTGGCATAAGCTAACATCAAAGAACTGTTAAGTTTTTGTTGCATATCTGGGGGTAGAACTGGATTGCTGGTAGTATATCAAACTCATAGTCTTAAGTCTATCCCCACTTGTCCGAGTACCCTCAAGTGAACAAGCCCGTCATACCTATTTTTATTCCTCCGCAGTCACTTGGGGTGTAACCTCTCAGTCAGAGAGCTACTGTTTATGTTCTTGGTACTGCAGTACACACTAAGTCTATCCTTAAAGTGGAGTTCCACTCACTTTTACAACTCTTCAGCATCCCTCACTAAACTGTGCACTGTAAACAAATTGGATATTTTTTTTCTCAGCACCTACTGTGTATCTGCTGTATTCATTTTTCACTTCCTCCTCCCTGGCCGCGGCCCATCGCATCATTTCCTGTTTGCAGTGCCTTCTGGGAAGGGGCGGCAACTTCCTCTGAAACTGCCGTTGCTATGGAAACCTGACCTGAAACCTGTTATACTGCTTGTGCTGCACTGAGCATGTGTGAGATCTGCAAGGATGAGATCCAGGAAGAAATACAGTCTGGCTTCAGATGCCCACACTTAAGATGGCCACGGCCTGCTGTAAGTTTATAAAATAACAAACTACTGCTATAAACTAACAAAACAGACCTTAGTTTACACACTAACTTTACTAGAATACATTAAGCTTGTGTATTATAGGAGTATTTTTATTTAAAAAGTATAATTTCGGCCGGAACACCACTTTAAGGTACCTGGGTTGTTTGCATTGTATTTGTATTGTTTTCTACTCAACTACTGATCCGCTGTTACCTTCTTTTTTGTCTGTCAATACAACCTGCCATCTTTGTGTGACTGCTGGGAGTTCCCAGCCAAGGTATTCTGGTGGTGTCAGCAGGAGTGAGGTTCTGTCTAGGTCCAGCCAGAGAAAGAGCAGAGGACCCAATTTTACTAACTGCTCCTGCTGGGGGTAGTGCTATATATGATATTGTTAGGATTTTTTTTCAGTGGCTTTACTGTCAATACTCTAATCTTATAAAATGAAGTTAAGTGTTTGATTCACAGCATGACAGGAAATGCTGTTTGTTGACCATGATTTTTACTTGATCAGTTCATCTTTTTAATGTGTAATATGAGTTGTTCCATTATGTATTTACAGCCAGCATTCCGAATCCTTCCACCCTGTAGAAGCTATCCATCCACATCAACCATCCAACTACATCTCATGAAAGTTATTAACAGCCACTTGTCCTGTGGTCACTCAGCAACTCCTACTTGTCCTACTTAATGGACACACACCTTTAAATAAATGCAAACTAATTTATTTTTCTTCCTGAGAAAGGTCTTCATAAATTTGTAACACCAGCTGTAATAATTCCATTGCCATTACTTGGGGTCGGTGTTCTGACATACTTTAAAGTTTGTAGCAATAACTAGAGAATGATTAATATTTTTTAGGTTGCGTTAGCCTGATAATATTAAGAGAGATATATAGGAAGCATCTGTCATATAAATATCAAGATTCAACTTAATGATCTCATAAGAGCTATAGATATAGCTTGGAAATCTGTAGAGACACAAGGGCAATCTGCTTATGTGGTATTAAAGAAGTCCATCATATTGTGTCAAATGTTTTCTCCTATAAAGGGACTGAAATAGCTTCAGCATTTGAAAGGAAGGGAAAGTTAGAAAGCGAATAATAAGTATCAAGTGTTTACTTTTTGTAACGATCTGTCAATGGCTAGTTACCACCTACCTGTTATGCCCTATACACACGAAAAGGATTTTCCGATGGAAAATGTGTGATAGGACCTTGTTGTCGGAAATTCCGACCGTGTGTAGGCTCCATCACACATTTTCCATAGGAATTTCCGACACACAAAGTTTGAGAGCAGGCTATAAAAGTTTCCGACAACAAAATCCATTGTCGGAAATTCCGATCAGGTGTACACAAATCCGACGCACAAAGTGCCACGCATGCTCAGAATAAATTAAGAGACGAAAGCTATTGGCTACTGCCCCGTTTATAGTCCCGACATAAGTGTTTTGCGTCACCGCGTTCAGAACGATCGGATTTTCTGACAACTTTGTGCGACCGTGTGTATGCAAGACAAGTTTGAGCCAACATCCGTCGGATAAAATCCATGGATTTTGTTGTCGGAATGTCCGATCAATGTCCGATCGTGTGTACAGGGCACTAGAGTGGCCTGCAACCCTCCTTCCTTCTTGGGAGTTGATCAATTATGGATGGGGTCAGAACTGTAATTGAAAATCATAAATGAAGAATGAAGAATGAAGCATGGAAGCTGCCAAGCCAAGGAAACCAATGTTTGACCACATTGTTCTTGACAACCAGTCTCTCTCTCTCTATGTCTGTGAAGGTTCTCATTAGTCAGGTCATGGTATAGCTACCGTAGCAGCAGTTAGTCACATTCTGTAGTGCTGAAGGGCATATAGCTTCTTATCCTTGTAGTTTCCTCAGCTCTTTTTTTTTATTTCAAATATCAAATATTTTTTTTGTTATTAAACATTCCATACACGAATATGACAAAGAAAAAAAGAACAAAGGAAAAAAAATTCAGTTACATATTTTTGCAAAAAAAAAAAGAAAAACCAAAAACTAACAAGACAAACAAAACTAACGCCTCTGAGATTAAGATAACTAAGTTATACCAAATTGGACCGAAACCTAGACATTTGCTACACACTGATTTTGTCAACCCCGGTTACCTACATTGGTCTTATGGCAACATCCCATCTCTTACAAAATCATTTCTCCTCTCCTCTTCCACCCCCACTCCTCTCTACTGAATGAGCCATCATATAATGGACTATTAGGGTCCAACCAGTGGGACCATATTTTTTTTAAATTTGGGGTATTCCTCTGTGTTTATAAGTTAACCTTTCTCTTTTGAATATATAATTACGCCTCCCCCCCATTTTTTATGAGTTGGAGGAGCAGGCGAGATCCATTCTTGTAAAATTTGTTTACGTGCTAAATACAGGGGCCTAGTCCATTCTCCATCAGGAATTATCCCCAGTAGTGCCAATTTTGGAGTTCCTATTATTTCTGTCGAGCATAGTGAATTCAATGTTAGGAACACCCTTTCCCAATATCGATAAAGTTTTGGGCATCGCCAAAGCATATGAATAAGGGATCCATTAGATAAAGACCAACGAGGGCATAGTGGTGTTTTATTTTTTCCCCAGGCATACAGCTTTTGTGGGGTGTAATGAGCCCTATGTAGAATAAAAAGCTGAGTCAGCCTCTGAGACAGCGAGAGAGATATCTCAGGTAAAGCCTCCATCGCCCGTATCCAATTCTCCTCATTCAAATCTTCTATATCCCTTTGCCAACATATAAAACTATTTACCTGTCTTTCTGTGCTCTCTATAGTTTGTAGAATAAGGTAGAGGTCTCCTCTTAAACATTGTTTCGTACAAAGTACTGAGGTTGCCTTCCCTAATAACTTAGAGGGGTTATAATATAATTGAAATTGTGAGGACTGAGTTTGTAGTGCATGTCGTATTTGAAGGTATTGATAGAAATTATTGTTTGATAACTGATAACGATCTTTTAATATATTAAAAGGCAATAAGATACCCCCTTCATTTAACTGATATAAAAATATTAAGCCGGCTTTTTTCCATTCTAGTAATTCTGGCAGTTTATTTGATTCACCTAGACAGTAGTTATCCCATATAGGCATGTGTCTTGTATAACCCTCATGTTGAGTAATAGTTTGTGCTGCCTCCCATAACCTATGGGTTAGATGAAAGGTAGGGAGCTTTCTCTTGTTATAAAAATGATGAGCGACTATTAGGTGTACTAAAGGGGATATCTTAAAATGGGATATTATAATCTTCTGTATAGGATCCTGCATATCTACATCCTCCGAGTCCCAACCATACCAATGTTGCAGTTGTGCTGCAATAAAATATAATCTTGTGTTAGGGATCGCAACTCTCCTCTATCCCTTGCCTGTTGCAACATTTCAAGTCTAATTCTGGGTTTTCCACATTTCCATATGAGATCCCTGAAAACAGAGTTGATAGTTTTTAATAACTGTAGTGTCAGCCATATCGGGCAGTATATACATATAACATTTGGGGCATCCACACCATCTTCACCAGATTCGCTCTCCCTATCATAGTCAACGGAAATCTACTCCAAGTTTTACTTTTTTTTAATCAGATTCTTTTTATTGGCAAAAAGAAAAACATTTCCATTGAACAAAAAACGTATCATATGATATTGTAGAGGACATAGGATTATACAGGCGTACAGCCAGCTATCCTTACCACTTATATATCAGCATATTATATGAAGTTACAGTCCATACAAAAATAAAAAGACCAGTCATTGAAAATATATATCTTTGTCTGTCTTTTTGTAAGTTACTATATATTAAGCGTGTCCTCTTAGTATTCTATTCCCTAGCTCTGCTTCCGGTCCTCAGATGGACCGTCAGTTGGGGCAGGAGTGTGTCCTACCCCTAAACAGTGGGGCAGGATTCACAGTGTCCACATATCAACTGTCACATAAAACTAATATAACTAGCCACTGCAGAGCAAGATATCACCACATCAAAAATATTGTTTCAGAGTAATCCTTACTCAGAGTCCCAGTGCGTAATCCTTACTCAGAGTCCCAGTGCATCTGTCCAATCAGTCACCCACTCTGTTTATTCAGCCAACAACCCCCCATGAGGTAGAGGATGGCTATGTCCTGCCACCAAGTATTCTAGTATGGACCATTTGGAGGGGGGCCAAACCAAGCACTTCCAGCCAGGCATCCCAGACGTTTTCAAACTTCATTGGACTACCCCTGTGTTTGTATGTCAGCTTCTCCCTCAGAAGAGTGTCATTTATGGCAGTGACCCATTCTGCATGTGTAGGAGGTAACACTGAGAGCCATTTCCTGGAAATGAGTTTTCTGGCGATAAACCAAACCCTGAGAATGACCGTACAGGTGTGGGGCATGTACAGTTCCTCATCCAACCACCCAAGCAGACACAGCTTAGGGTCAACTGCAAATGTGAGATTCCATATTCTATTAAAAGAGCTGATCACTTTGGACCAGTACCTTTGCAGTTTCGAGCAATTCCAAAGCATGTGAATAAGGGTACCGTTGTCCACCAGACAAGGAGGACAAAACAGATTGTCTCTTCTGTGGCATTTGTGTAATTTATATGGGGTACAGTAATTTTGGTGAATAAGGAATAATTGTGTGAGTTTTTGGGAAGAAGAGAGTGACACCCTAAGTACATTCTCCATTATAGTAGACCATTCCTCATCTTTAGACACCTGACATAGTAGGGAACCATACAGGGAGGATATCTGTCCCTTCTGAGTCGAAGATGTCACTAGTTGTGTGAGCACTGAGAGTCTCGTTAATTCCCACTCGTACAGTGTAGATTGCGCCGAAATGGCATGACTGAGTTGTATTCCACTTT
Source organism: Lithobates clamitans (assembly GCA_037952925.1). Classification (NCBI taxonomy): domain Eukaryota; kingdom Metazoa; phylum Chordata; class Amphibia; order Anura; family Ranidae; genus Lithobates; species Lithobates clamitans. The sequence goes on from JBBGZY010000867.1 coordinate 584,562, forward strand.
TAGGGATTGAAAATCTTGTAAAAGGCCGCCATGGTATAGCTGTGATATATACACAACACCACACCTAGACCAGGCTGAGAAGCCCTCTAGTTTGCAAAGTTCAGGATAGTTTCTGTTATTCCAAATACGGGACCACTCAAAGTATCCTACATATTGGAAGTGCTGTTTGGCTTTGTTCCATATTCTATCTATGAGTACCATTGTGGGATAGTCGGACATTGTTCCAAGTTCTCTGCTTCTATGCATTCCACAAGGCCATCACCCAAAAGTAGTGTACATACAATGTTTTTTTTATGATCAGAGGGCGCGAGGTGCTGCCACCCCGTTAGATGCTGCAATTGAGCCGCTATGAAATAGTAATATGGGTTCGGAACTGCTAGTCCACCCGAGTCCTTTGCTTCCTGTAGTGTTTCCAGCTTGGTACGAGGCACCGGTTTCCTCCATATCAGGGAGCGGAATATAGTATTACATTTTTTGAACACAAGAGTTGTGGACTCCAAATCATTTTTATCAAGTTACAGCGGCTGACTACCAATGGGGGTAATTTAATCCAGCTAGCTGTTTTTTCCTGAAATTTGTGGATTAGAGGATTTATACTGAGTTCAACATAAAGGTCTAAGTTGGGGTGAATAACTATACCTAGGTACTGAAATGTATCTACTACCCTAATCTGTTGCGCTATCTGGGGAAGGGGTGACGTGGGAGGATCAAGTGGTAGCAGCGTGGATTGGTCCCAATTTATTTTGAGTTGTCTAAATTTAATGACAAGAGTAAGTACATTCTTATCTACATATTCAGTAACATTTGGTGTAATTATCACTCCTAGATATTTAAATGACGTAACTAGCGTCATCTGATGAGCCTGGTGTGGAAGCTCAAAACGTATGGGATCAATAGGCAATATTACGGATTTATCCCAATTAACATTAAATCCTGAGAATGTTCCATAGGTGTCTATTATTGACATAACCGTGGACAAGGATGTATATGTATCCCCTAGGAACACTAGTGTATTGGCCGCATAAAGTATTATTTTTTCTTCACCTGTAGATCTCCGAAACCCCACGATATCTATACAGCTATGGATAGCCTCCGCCAGAGGTTCTATGGCCAGTGCAAAAAGGAGCAGAGACAGGTGGCAACCCTGTCTTGTTCCTCTATTCAACAAAAAAGAAGCCGATATATGTCCGTTTATTTGTATTCTTGCATTCGGGGAATTATATAAAAGTTGTATCCATTTTATATATCTGGGACCAAACCCAAAGCATTTTAAACAGTTCCATCAAAAGTCCCACTGTCGAATGCTTTAGCCGCGTCCAGCGACATTATGGCTCTATTTCTTTTATTGTCTATGGGAAGTTGTAAATTTAAAAATGAACGCCTAATATTACTAGCTGTAGATCTATTAGGAATAAATCCTGACTGATCACAGTGAATTCGTTTTGTAATATATTTTGACAGTCTGGTCGCCGAATTCTTTCCTAGTAGCTTAATGTCTGACATTTTACAAGGAAATTGGACGGTATGCATCAGGGTTATTTGGATCTTTACCAGCTTTTAAGAGCACAATAATCACTGCTTCGGTCATCGAGGGGGGCAATGAGCCCATCTCCATGGCATGGTTGAAGACTTCCAAAAGATCATGTAACAGTACGTCCCCATATTTTTTTGTATATTTCCCCTGGGAGGCCATCTGGTCCTGGCATTTTATTATTAGGTAAATTAGCTGCTGCAAGTCTTAGTTCCTAGAAACATCAGTGGTCCTTCCAATACCTCTCTCTCGTCATCTGATAAGGTTGGTAAACTAATAGTTTTAAAGAATTTCCTCAGGACCTCCTCTGAATAGGATGTCCTACTTTTGTATAGGTCCTGATAAAATTCCCGAAACACCTCCAAAATCTCTACGGTAGTGTCAACCCTCCTATCTGATGAAGATTGCATTTCAGTTATATACGATGCGGGCTGCTGGGCCTTTACAGTAGTGGCCGGTAGGTGTCCTGTCCCTTCTCCCTCTTCAAAATATGGTTGAAAAAGGTTTACCTTCCAACATGACAATGACCCAAAGCACACAGCAAACATAACTACACAATGGCTGAAGGAGAAAAATGTGAATGTCCTTGCATGGCCTAGTCAGAGCCCAGACTTAAAGCGGAGTTCCACCCAAAAATGGAACTTACGCTTTAAGGGAAGGTGACCTCCTGACATGCCACATTTGGCATGTCATTTTTTTTGGGGGGGAACCCTCTTTTTAGAGGGTTCCAGCTCCCACTTTCTCCCGGGCGCCGGAAGTAAGTTCATCTCTTCCCCGTCCCTCTCGGCAATCATCTGGGACACGTCACAGCTCCCAGATGATTGCCCGGCCAGTCACATCGTGCAGCGCAGTGACAGCGCAATGCATGCCTGGCTGTGAAGCCACAGCCGGGCGCCCACAGTGACAATGCCGGGGCCGCAGAGAGGAGGGGGAGACAAGTGGGGCTTCGTTCCCCCACATCGCTGGACCCTGGGACAGGTAAGTGTCCGATTATTAAAAGTCAGCAGCTGCAGTATTTGCAGCTGCTGACTTTTAATTTTTCTTTCTTTAGTCGGAACTCCGCTTTAAACCCCATTGCAAATCTGTGGAATGATTTGAAGACTGCAGTCCACAAACGCTCACCATCAAATTTAACTGAGCAGTTCTGCAAAGGAGAGTGGTCAAATTTTGCAAAGTCTAGCTATGCAATGTTAGTAGAGATAGATCCAAGCAGACTAAAGGATGTAATTAAAGCAAAAGGTGGTAAAACAAAATACTGACACAAGGGAGTGATTCTAGTGGTTGTAAAGAGTGATTCTATTTTTGATTTTTTTTTTTTTCTGACATGTTGGTGTTATATCTTTCACTCGAATGTTATAAGTTGCACTGAGTAAATACAGCTGGATAAAACAAAAATTGTGTCTGTCTTAATTTCAGGCTGCAAAGCAGCAAAATATGATTATTTTAAAGGGGGTGCTTCTTTTTTTTATACCCACTGTATGTATTTAAACAATGTACTTAGCTATTGGTCTACAGTTCTGCTTTAAAGCGTAATACTGCTTTAATCACTTTGTTCAGCTTTCATATTGTAGTACAAAACCTGGTGTAGAAAAAGAATACGGCTCCCAGGACACTCGGTCATTTAGGAAAACAACTTCCTCATGTACCTTGGTGGCTGATCAGCAAAGCGCCTCTGCACTGCATTAATAAAATATCATCAGCTGTAACATGACAATTCGGAGAAAAATTAGGCATGTTCGAATACACTGGAGTTTTCCCCCTAGGAGTCATGGAAGAAAATGCTTCACAGTTTAATCAGCACCAGGAAATTGTTTATTACTGGATAGAGCACTGATTAGTTGTCTTTTAGAAATGGATTCTTGAAAAATGATCAGATAGCTGCCAGGAATGATTCAATATAACTAATATATACTTGCAGCAAAAAAATTCAAAGTACACTGAAGTTAAAATTGAAAATAAAAACCTTGGGATGCACAAGAATGGCACTATCTGCTAAACAATTTAGTTTTTTTCGTTCAAAGATTTTCATTTGATCGAAACAAAAGTACATGAAATACACTATTTCCAACGAGGCAATAAAAGGTACATTGTGGCTGCACATAAGATAAGCGAATACAGAAAGGTAAGACCATTTGCTCTGGGTCATATCCCTTGCGAGACACTCACGCTTTTGATAACTATCTGGATATTGGGTGGATTACTCCCGGCACCCCTATTGGGATCATACTGTGCCAATTTTTTTTTTTCATCCAGATGTTACTGGTTTCCCCCAGTCCCCCCATTCAATTTTGTCTATAATTTGCTAATCCTGAAAAGCAACTACTAATAGAACACAATTAGAGCCTGGCCCATGCTCCTTTAGATTTCCCTGCAGGACATTCTTCCCTGTTGCAGTTTGCTATTGGTTGACCATACAGAGAAGAGAAAGTATCCCCAACACAGGAGGAGCGGTGTTCATTTTTGTGGAGACTAAGAATGGAAAGAAGGCCAGGGACTGGCTGCCATCACAGCCTAGGGGGGAAGTTTGTCCCTAACAATGGCAGATGAGGATTCTGATTGGCTGCTGAGTGGCCAGGACTGAAACCTTGCTCACCGAACCCGAGAGGGAGAACTTGCTCTGTAATCAGAACATTAGGAAACCATGCGGAGATCATCAGGAGGGAGTGGGCTTCTGGAGGAAGCCTGTCCAGAGGTGCTCTGTTGTTGTGAGAGCTGAACTGAGAGCTGTGAGTACAGGGCGGCTGTGCTAAGCCCTTCAGAGACTGTGTTGTTGTTCCTGTATTGCCCTAAGGAAAACTTCCATATTGCGGCAGGTAGAGACAGTTCTGTTGTAAGCAGGAGCGGCCGGTCCATAAGGGGCGCAGGGGTGCCAACCCCCTAATTTGCATGCGGTTTGCATGTGGGGCGCCGGACTCATAGCTTGCTATGAGTTTTTTTTGCAACCACATGATTAGAGCTTGAGGCTCTAATTGGCTTGAAAAAGGTTGGGCTCGGGGGGGGGGGGAGGGTTGTTTGCTGCCCCCCCCCAAAAAAAGGTTTAGCACCAGCCGCCACTGGTTGTAAGGAAAGTACTGTGCTGCACCTGCCGGAGACAGAGCTAATGCAGGTATTGTGTGGTACTGCTGCTTAAGTATGAATATAGCTGTTCTGTGAAGCGCTCAGAGGTTTGTTAGAGAACCTTAGTGAACAAACAGCATCATAAAGGCCAAGGAACACACCAGACAGGGATAAAGTTGTGGAGAAGTTTAAAGCAGGGGTAGGTTATAAAAAAAATATCACAAGCTTTGAACATCTCACGGAGCTCTGTTCAATCCATCATCAGAAAATGGAAAGAGTATGGTACAACTGCAAACCTACCAAGACATGGCCGTCCACCTAAACTGACAGGCTGAGCACGGAGAGCATTCATCAGAGAAGCATCCAAGAAGCCCATGGTAACTCTGGAGGATCTGCAGAGATCCACAGCTCAGGTGGGAGAATCTGTCCACAGGACAACTATTAGTCGTGCTCTCCACAAATCTGACCTTTATGGAAGAGTGGCAAGAAGAAAGTCATTGCTGAAAGAAAGCCATAAGAAGTCCAGTTTGCAGTTTGCAAGAAGCCATGTGGGGCAAACATGTGAAAGAAGGTGCTCTGGTCAGATGAGACCAGAATTTTACTTTTTGGCCTAAAAGCAAAACACTATGTGTGGTGGAAAACACTGCACATCATCCTGAACACACCATCCCCACCGTGAAACATGGTGGTGAGAGCATCATGTTGTGGGGATTAGGGATGAGCTTCGTGTTCGAGTCGAACCCATGTTCGACTCGAACATCGGCTGTTCGACCGTCCGTCGAATTGCGAACGATATGGGCCGTTCGCGCCAAATTCGTGTGGCGCGTCACGGCCCATAATTCACTGCGGCATCGCAGTGCATTGCTGGCTGATGATTGGCCAAGCATGCACTATGACCCGCATGCTTGGCCAATCACAGCGCCGTCAGTAGAGAGAGCTGTAATTGGCCAAAGCCAGGGTGGCTTTGGCCAATTATGGCTCAGGGATTTAGTACACACCCCACACTATATAAGGCCGCCTGCACGGCGGCCCTGTGTAGTGTGTGTTCCGGTGTGCTGAGCGATAGAGAGAGAGAGAGACAGTGTCATTTGATTTGAGTTAGATAGATTAGGCAGAACAGTCAGTCAGTTAGCTGCACTTACAGTGTATTGTGTATATATATGCATCCCAGGTGTTGCATATATATATATACACTGTATTCAGTTTAGCTAGATCCGTTCCTGTTATCTTCTATCTAGACTATTTACATTCAGTGCAGTGTGTCCTGCTCACAGTGTTCAGCTAGATCCGTTCCTGCTATTTACATTCAGTACAGTGCTTCCTGCTCACAGTGTTCAGCTAGATCCGTTCCTGCTATTTACATTCAGTGCAGTGCGTGCTGCTCACAGTGTTCAGCTAGATCCGTTCCTGCTATTTACATTCAGTGCAGTGCGTCCTGCTCACAGTGTTCAGCTAGATCCGTTCCTGCTATTTACATTCAGTGCAGTGCGTCCTGCTCACAGTGTTCAGCTAGATCCGTTCCTGGTATTTACATTTAGCGCAGTGCGTCCTGCTCACAGTGTTCAGCTAGATCCGTTCCTGCTATTTACATTCAGTGCAGTGCGTCCTGCTCACAGTGTTCAGCTAGATCCGTTCCTGCTATTTACATTCAGTGCAGTGCGTGCTGCTCACAGTGTTCAGCTAGATCCGTTCCTGCTATTTACATTCAGTGCAGTGCGTCCTGCTCACAGTGTTCAGCTAGATCCGTTCCTGCTATTTACATTCAGTGCAGTGCGTCCTGCTCACAGTGTTTAGCTACATCCGTTCCTGCTGTTTACATTCAGTGCAGTGCGTCCTGCTCACAGTGTTCAGCTAGATCCGTTCCTGCTATTTACATTCAGTGCAGTGCGTCCTGCTCACAGTGTTCAGCTAGATCCGTTCCTGCTATTTACATTCAGTGCAGTGCGTCCTGCTCACAGTGTTCAGCTAGATCCGTTCCTGCTATATACATTTAGTGCAGTACGTCCTGCTCACAGTGTTCAGCTAGATCCGTTCCTGTTATCTTCCTACTGACAGGCAGGCTTGTCTGGTTACAGTATATAAAGCTACCTGAAGAAAATTACAGGTGTTCTTTTTGATCCTATTAGTACCACGGTCAGGCAGCTAGACTATTTACATTTAGTACAGTGTGTCCTGCTCACAGTGTTCAGCTAGATCCGTTCCTGTTATTTACATTCAGTGCATTGCGTCCTGCTCACAGTGTTCAGCTAGATCCGTTCCTGCTATTTACATTCAGTGCAGTGCGTCCTGCTCACAGTGTTTAGCTACATCCGTTCCTGCTGTTTACATTCAGTGCAGTGCGTCCTGCTCACAGTGTTCAGCTAGATCCGTTCCTGCTATTTACATTCAGTGCAGTGCGTCCTGCTCACAGTGTTCAGCTAGATCCGTTCCTGCTATTTACATTCAGTGCAGTGCGTGCTGCTCACAGTGTTTAGCTACATCCGTTCCTGCTGTTTACATTCAGTGCAGTGCGTCCTGCTCACAGTGTTCAGCTAGATCCGTTCCTGCTATTTACATTCAGTGCAGTGCGTCCTGCTCACAGTGTTCAGCTAGATCCGTTCCTGCTATTTACATTCAGTGCAGTGCGTCCTGCTCACAGTGTTTAGCTACATCCGTTCCTGCTGTTTACATTCAGTGCAGTGCGTCCTGCTCACAGTGTTCAGCTAGATCCGTTCCTGCTATTTACATTCAGTGCAGTGCGTCCTGCTCACAGTGTTCAGCTAGATCCGTTCCTGCTATTTACATTCAGTGCAGTGCGTCCTGCTCACAGTGTTTAGCTACATCCGTTCCTGCTGTTTACATTCAGTGCAGTGCGTCCTGCTCACAGTGTTCAGCTAGATCCGTTCCTGCTATTTACATTCAGTGCAGTGCGTCCTGCTCACAGTGTTCAGCTAGATCCGTTCCTGCTATATACATTTAGTGCAGTACGTCCTGCTCACAGTGTTCAGCTAGATCCGTTCCTGTTATCTTCCTACTGACAGGCAGGCTTGTCTGGTTACAGTATATAAAGCTACCTGAAGAAAATTACAGGTGTTCTTTTTGATCCTATTAGTACCACGGTCAGGCAGCTAGACTATTTACATTTAGTACAGTGTGTCCTGCTCACAGTGTTCAGCTAGATCCGTTCCTGTTATTTACATTCAGTGCAGTGCGTCCTGCTCACAGTGTTCAGCTAGATCCGTTCCTGCTATTTACATTCAGTGCAGTGCGTCCTGCTCACAGTGTTTAGCTACATCCGTTCCTGCTGTTTACATTCAGTGCAGTGCGTCCTGCTCACAGTGTTCAGCTAGATCCGTTCCTGCTATTTACATTCAGTGCAGTGCGTCCTGCTCACAGTGTTCAGCTAGATCCGTTCCTGCTATTTACATTCAGTGCAGTGCGTGCTGCTCACAGTGTTTAGCTACATCCGTTCCTGCTGTTTACATTCAGTGCAGTGCGTCCTGCTCACAGTGTTCAGCTAGATCCGTTCCTGCTATTTACATTCAGTGCAGTGCGTCCTGCTCACAGTGTTCAGCTAGATCCGTTCCTGCTATTTACATTCAGTGCAGTGCGTCCTGCTCACAGTGTTTAGCTACATCCGTTCCTGCTGTTTACATTCAGTGCAGTGCGTCCTGCTCACAGTGTTCAGCTAGATCCGTTCCTGCTATTTACATTCAGTGCAGTGCGTCCTGCTCACAGTGTTCAGCTAGATCCGTTCCTGCTATTTACATTCAGTGCAGTGCGTCCTGCTCACAGTGTTTAGCTACATCCGTTCCTGCTGTTTACATTCAGTGCAGTGCGTCCTGCTCACAGTGTTCAGCTAGATCCGTTCCTGCTATTTACATTCAGTGCAGTGCGTCCTGCTCACAGTGTTCAGCTAGATCCGTTCCTGCTATTTACATTCAGTGCAGTGCGTCCTGCTCACAGTGTTCAGCTAGATCCGTTCCTGCTATATACATTTAGTGCAGTACGTCCTGCTCACAGTGTTCAGCTAGATCCGTTCCTGTTATCTTCCTACTGACAGGCAGGCTTGTCTGGTTACAGTATATAAAGCTACCTGAAGAAAATTACAGGTGTTCTTTTTGATCCTATTAGTACCACGGTCAGGCAGCTAGACTATTTACATTTAGTACAGTGTGTCCTGCTCACAGTGTTCAGCTAGATCCGTTCCTGTTATTTACATTCAGTGCAGTGCGTCCTGCTCACAGTGTTCAGCTAGATCCGTTCCTGCTATTTACATTCAGTGCAGTGCGTCCTGCTCACAGTGTTCAGCTAGATCCGTTCCTGCTATTTACATTCAGTGCAGTGCGTCCTGCTCACAGTGTTCAGCTAGATCCGTTCCTGCTATTTACATTCAGTGCAGTGCGTGCTGCTCACAGTGTTCAGCTAGATCCGTTCCTGCTATTTACATTCAGTGCAGTGCGTCCTGCTCACAGTGTTCAGCTAGATCCGTTCCTGCTATTTACATTCAGTGCAGTGCGTCCTGCTCACAGTGTTTAGCTACATCCGTTCCTGCTGTTTACATTCAGTGCAGTGCGTCCTGCTCACAGTGTTCAGCTAGATCCGTTCCTGCTATTTACATTCAGTGCAGTGCGTCCTGCTCACAGTGTTCAGCTAGATCCGTTCCTGCTATATACATTTAGTGCAGTACGTCCTGCTCACAGTGTTCAGCTAGATCCGTTCCTGTTATCTTCCTACTGACAGGCAGGCTTGTCTGGTTACAGCATATAAAGCTACCTGAAGAAAATTACAGGTGTTCTATCCCAGCTTAGTGCAGCTACAGGCCATTAGTATGTCTGGAAGGCCAAGAAGGAGAGGCAGACAGTCACAAGCCAATAAGAGAGGGCAAGCAGGCTCTGTGTCTAGTGCTGGTCGTGGAGACGGTGCATCCTCATCAGCACGTGGCCATGGGACACGCTTGGCCTTTTTTTCGGCAGCTGGCCGTGTTGAGCCGCAACATGCGGAAGACTTGGTCGAGTGGATGACCAAGCCGTCCTCATCCTCCTCATCCTCTCTCACCCATGCCCAGGGTGCTTTGTCTGGCAAAGCAGCGGCCTCTTCCCTCAGCTCAATGTCATCAGTGACTCCTTCCCTAGCCCCACCATGTCCTCCTGAGGATTCCCTCGAACTGTTTGACCACAGTGTTGGGTACATGCTCCAGGAGGATGCCCAGCGTTTGGAAGGCTCTGATGATGATACTGAGCTCAATGAAGGCAGTAACATGAGCACGGACAGAGGGGGTGCCCAAGAAGGACAGCAATCTGGCAGTCATGCTCCCCCTGCTGCAGCATACTGCCAGGTTTGCTCCAGTGATGAGGAGGGAGGGGATGATGAGGTCACTGACTCAACGTGGGTGCCTGATAGGAGAGAGGAGGAGGAGGAGGAGGAGGAGGAGGAGGAGGTGGCACATCACCAACTAGGCAGGATGCCCTCCAGGGGCCAGCCTAAGGGCAGCACATTGACTGCATCACACCCCAAAGCTCCACATGTGCAGGGCGCTGCAGTCTCTGCGCGTTATTCAAAAAGTTCTTTGGTGTGGGCCTTTTTTGAGACGAGTGCATCAGATCGCACCGCTGCTATTTGCAATATATGTCTCAAGCGTATCTCGCGTGGCCAAAACATCTCCCGCTTGGGTACCACATGCTTGACCAGACATATGTTGACCTGCCATGCAGTTCGTTGGCAAGCGTATCTAAAAGACCCACACCAAAGAACAAAGACGATCTCTCCTTGCTCCTCATCAGCTGAGATTTCCAACCCCACTAGACCTTCAGTCCTCTCTGCGACCTGCAGTGAGAGGAATGAAGGTGTAGAATTAGGTGTGTCACAGCCAAGTACTTATGGGCAATCTGCTTTTGGTACACCGACGTCAGATTGTACCAGGCAAATTTCCCTGCCCCAGCTGCTGCACCGCCGAAAGAAGTTTGCTCCCAGCCATCCACATGCCCAGCGGTTGAATGCTAGCTTGGCAAAATTGCTAGCACTTCAACTGCTGCCTTTTCAGTTGGTAGACTCTGCCCCCTTCCGTGAGTTTGTGGAATGTGCGGTTCCTCAGTGGCAGGTACCCAAACGCCACTTTTTCTCACGGAAGGCGATTCCGGCTCTCTACCGGCATGTGGAAGGCAATGTCCATGCCTCGCTGGACAGGGCGGTCAGCGGTAAGGTGCATATTACCGCTGACTCATGGTCCAGCAGGCATGGACAGGGACGTTACTTAAGTTTCACGGCGCATTGGGTGACTCTGCTGGCAGCTGGGAAGGATGCAGGACAAGGTGCAGTAGTGTTGGAGGTTGTTCCGCCACCACGCCTCCAAAATGCTGATTGTGACACACCTCTCTCCTCCACCCCCTCCTCTTCTTCTTCCTCCATGGCCTCTTCCTCGGAACCAGCGGTGCTCCGTAGGCGTTCAAGGGGCTACGCAAGTACGCAGGCCAAAAGATGCCATGCGGTGCTTGAGCTGGTGTGCTTGGGGGACAGGAGCCACACTGGGGCAGAGGTTCTGTCAGCTCTGCAGGGGCAGGTTCAGAGGTGGTTGACGCCACGCCAACTTAAGGCAGGAATGGTGGTTTGCGACAATGGCACCAACCTCCTCTCTGCCCTCCGACAGGGACAACTGACCCATGTGCCCTGTTTGGCTCACGTCCTTAACTTGGTGGTGCAGCGGTTCTTGGGCAGGTACCCGGGCTTACAGGATGTCCTGAGGCAGGCCAGGAAAGTCTGTGTGCATTTCCGCCGGTCATATAATGCCAGTGCTCGGCTGACGGACCTCCAAAAGGAGTTTAACCTGCCCAAGAACCGCCTAATCTGTGACATGCCCACCAGGTGGAACTCGACGTTGGCCATGCTGCAGCGGCTGCACACGCAGCAGAGGGCCATCAATGAGTACCTGTGCGACTATGGCACCAGGACAGGGTCAGGGGACCTTGGTTTTTTTTCCCCACGCCAGTGGGCCATGATCAGGGATGCATGCACTGTCCTGTCACCATTCGAGGAGGCCACGAGGATGGTGAGCACTGACAGTGCATGCATCAGTGACACTGTCCCCCTTGTCCACCTGTTGGAGCACACGCTGCGTGGAATAATGGACAGGGCACTTGAGGCAGAACAGAGGCAGGAAGAGGAGGACTTCCTTAGCTCTCAAGGCCCCCTTTATCCAGACAGTGTTCCTGCGTGCCCGCCGATCACACAGGAAGAGGACGAGGAGGAGGAGGAGGAGGAGGAGGAAGATTGTGTCAGTATGGAGGTGGAGCCTGGCACTCAGCATCAGCAGTCTTTAAGGGATCAGTCCCAAGGAACACATGGACTTGTACGTGGCTGGGAGGAGGTGGCTGCGGACGTTGTTGTCCTTAGTGACCCAGAGGACTCCGGACCGAATGCCTCAGCAAACCTACGCTGCATGGCCTCCCTGATCCTGCAAAGCCTGCGTAAGGATCCTCGTATTCGTGGTATCAAGGAGAAGGACCAATACTGGCTGGCAACCCTCCTTGATCCACGTTACAAGGGTAAGGTTGCGGACCTTATCTTGCCATCGCAGAGGGAGCAGAGGATGAAACATCTTCGGGAGGCCTTGCAGAAAGGTCTGTGCAACGCGTTCCCAGAGACTGGGAGGTTACAAACTCCTGTTTCTGGACAACGTGTTGCTGAGGCTTCGGTCAGTCAAAGAAGGAGCGGTGGAGAAGGTGGCCGTCTGACCGATGCGTTCAGACAATTTTTTGGTCCGCAGCCCCAAGGTATGATCGGTTCCAGCAACCATCGCCAGCGTCTGTTTTACATGGTGCAGGAATACCTAGGGGCAAGATCAGACTTGGACACCTTTCCCACCGAAAATCCTCTGGGTTACTGGGTCTTGAGGATGGATCACTGGCCAGAGCTTGCACAGTATGCAATTGAGCTACTGGCCTGTCCTGCATCCAGCGTTCTTTCGGAACGCACATTCAGTGCTGCTGGAGGCGTGGTAACCGATCACAGGGTGCGTCTGTCCACCGACTCGGTCGATCGGCTGACCTTCATAAAAATGAATCAGTCTTGGATCACCACCAGCTACCAAGCACCTGATGCAGATGTAACCGAATAATTTTTTTTGAAATCTCAGATCCCTTCAAAGACTGCCTATGCTGATGCTGAGTGACTATCCCTGAGTAATTATCCTCTTCCTCCTCAATCATCACGCTGATAGCTTGTAAGAACATTTTTGGTTCTGGGCGCCACCACCAGTGCCTAAGGCACAATTTTTCAGCCCCTGTTTAACAGGGGCGTGTAATTACAATTTTTGATGCAATACTTTGCAGCAGGGCTTGTTCCTGCATTCCAACTAGAGTGTCTGTGAGGGGTTGCAGTGTTGTGGCACCAGCACCAGTGCCTAAGACCCAATTTTTCAGCCCCTGTCTAACAGGGGCGTGTAATTACAATTTTTGATGCAATACTTTGCAGCAGGGCTTGTTCCTGCGTTTCAACTAGAGTGTCTGTGAGGGGTTGCAGTGTTGTGGCACCAGCACCAGTGCCTAAGACCCAATTTTTCAGCCCCTGTCTAACAGGGGCGTGTAATTACAATTTTTGATGCAATACTTTGCAGCAGGGCTTGTTCCTGCGTTTCAACTAGAGTGTCTGTGAGGGGTTGCAGTGTTGTGGCACCAGCACCAGTGCCTAAGACCCAATTTTTCAGCCCCTGTCTAACAGGGGCGTGTAATTACAATTTTTGATGCAATACTTTGCAGCAGGGCTTGTTCCTGCGTTTCAACTAGAGTGTCTGTGAGGGGTTGCAGTGTTGTGGCACCAGCACCAGTGCCCTAAGACCCAATTTTTCTGCCCCTGTCTAACAGGGGCGTGTAATTACAATTTTTGATGCAATACTTTGCAGCAGGGCTCGTTCCTGCGTTCCAACTAGAGTGTCTGTGAGGGGTTGCAGTGTTGTGGCACCAGCACCAGTGCCTAAGGCCTAATTTTTCAGCTCCTGTTCAACAGGGGCATGTAATTACAATTCTTGATCTAATATTTCACAGCAGGGCCCTGTGAGGGCTTACAGTGTTTTGGCCACAGCAACACCTAAGGCCCAAATTTCTGCTGAGTATATAGGGCAGGACCCTACTTTCAAACATCTAACTTACAAACGACTCCTACTTGCAAACGGAAGGAGACAACAGGAAGTGAGATGAAATCTACCCCTAAGGAAGGGAAATTCTCTCCTGTAAGAGTTAATATGGGAAAACAATTTTTCCTTTCCACTGATGCTTTCCAATCCTTGTTCCACAAAAAAACACAAATTTTCAAAAAACATTTTTCATTGGGACAAAAAAGTGAGGTGAAATCTTCTGAAGAGGAGGAAAGACGCAAAACAAATGTCACAGGGGTGATAACCCTTCCCTATGTTTTCCAAAAAGCTTAGAAAAGATTTTTTGGCTGGAGCTAAACACATTAAAAATGTTCAAAATTACAAACAGATTCTACTTAACAACAAACCTACAGTCCCTGTCTTGTTTGCACCGCCTGTATACTGCTGTTCAGAGTATATAGGGACCTTTCCTTATTTTAATTTGGGTGCGGGGTTCCCCTTAATATCCATACAAGACCCAAAGGGCCTGGTAATGGACTGGGGGGTACCCATGCCGTTTGTCTCACTGATTTTCATCCATATTGCCATGACCCGACATGACATTAAACCCGCAAGCAGTTTTAAATGAGATTTTTTCCTTTAAAAATGACATTTGGTGCAGGGACTGTTCTAAACATGGGAAACACGCGTCACTTTACAGGCATACTATAGACACCCCCCAGGTACGATATTTAAAGGAATATTTCACTTTTTTTTTTTTACTTTAAGCATCATTAAAATCACTGCTCCCGAAAAAACGGCCGTTTTTAAAAGTTTTTTTTGCATTGATACATGTCCCCTGGGGTAGGACCCGGGTCCCCAAACCCTTTTTAGGACAATACCATGCAAATTAGCCTTTAAAATGAGCACTTTTGATTTCGAACGTTCGAGTCCCATAGACGTCAATGGGGTTCTAACGTTCGTGCGAACTTGCGGTCCGTTCGCGGGTTCTGGTGCGAACCGAACCGGGGGGTGTTCGGCTCATCCCTAGTGGGGATGCTTTTCTTCAGCAGGGACAGGGAAGCTGGTCAGAGTTGATGGGAAGATGGATGGAGCCAAATAAAGGGCAATGTTATGCCGCGTACACACGGCCGGACTTCCCGACAGAAAAAGTCCGATGGGAGCTTTTGGTTGGACATTCCGGCCGTGTGTATGCCCCATCGGACTTTTTCTGTCGGCATTTCCGACGCAGTCAGATATAGAACATGTTCTAAATCTTTCCGTCGGAAATGCCGACGAAGTTTAGCCAGTTGGCAAGTCTGCTTGTGTGTACGCGGCATTTGAAGAAAACCTGTTTGAGTCTTCAAAAGACTTGAGACTGGGACAGAGGTTCACCTTTCATCAGGACAACGACCCTAAACATACAGCCAGAGCTACAATGGAATGGTTTAGATAAATGCATATTCATGTGTTAAAATGGCATAGTCAAAGCCCAGACCTAAATCCAATTGAGAATCTGTGGCAAGACTTGAAAATTGCTGTTCACAGACGCTCTCCATCCAATCTGACAGAGCTTGAGCTATATTGCAAAGAAGAATTGGGAAAATATTTCACTCTCTAGATGTGCAAAGCTGGTAGAGACATCCTCAAAAAGACTTGCAGCTGTAATTGAAGCGAAAGGTGGTTCTACAAAGTATTGACTGAATACAAATTCATGCCACTTTTTTTTACATATTTATTTGTAAAACATTCTGAAAACCATTTATCATTTTGCTTTCAGTTCACAATTATGTGCCACCTAGTGTTGATCTATCACATAAAATCCCAATAAAATACATTTACATTTTTGGTTGTAATGCTGTGTACACACGGCCGGACTTTTCGACCAAACTTGTCCGACGGAACGAATCCGTCGGACAATTTGACCGTGTGTGGGCTTCATCGGACCTGCAGCGGACCTTTTCTGTCGAAAATGTGACGGACTTTAGATTTAGAACATGTTTCAAATCTTTCCGACGGACTCGAGTCCGGTCGAAAGATCTGTTCGTCTGTATGCTAGTCCGACGGACGAAAACCGACGCTAGGGCAGCTATTGGCTACTGGCTATGAACTTCCTTATTCTAGTCCGGTCGTACGTCATCACAGTCGAATCCATCGGACTTTGGTGTGATTGTGTGTAGACAAGTCCGATTTGACGGAAGTCCGTTGAAAAGTCCGTCAGAAGTCCGTCGAAAAGTCCAACATGATTCAGTCCGTCGAAAGTCCGGTCCTGTGTACACAGCAATACATGACAAAATGTGAAACATGTCAAGGGGTATGAATACTTTTTCAAGCACTGTAACTGCAAACTGATTTGCTTTAAAAGCTTTTAAAATGTCACCTATGGACAATTTGGGTACCAAAGTTTTTTCATGGGCACGTGCAGTTTTGAGATTTGACATATTTGTATATATTTGCTCAACCCAACCTCATTTTATTTAAGTTAACAAAAAATTGGTATTATATTGTGTCTGTGTGCACTAAAATGAATTGGAGTGTTTTTTTTTGTTTTTTTTTTTTCTGAAAATATAGATTTGATAGACAGTAGCGCAATTATCACGTGACATAAAAAAATTGCAACTGCTAGCATTTTATTACACAGGGTCTGAGTTATCAGAAAATATATAATGTTTTGAGCTTTTCAGTAATCATCAGACCCAAAATGTGCATTATTACATGTGTGCAACAAAAGGGTTAAACATTACCATTTGGTGACAAGTTTTAATGTCATATACCGAATACACCTAACAAATTCTAAATACTATAGATTCTATTTAGATATCTTTAGGTTTCTTGATAAAGAAATCAAATGTTTTCTAGATGCTTAGTCTATATACTGTACATTCATATCTTTACAGATGAAAAGTACTGCACAATACAGCAGACGTCCCCAGGAGTAACTTTAATTTAAACCAATTGAAGAGAGTAAAGCGCACTATTGATCATTCTATTGGCAATTTGCTCTCACTTAGAAGGTTAATTGTTGTTTCATTTGTAAATGAGGGAGGAAATGAAATGCAGAATAGCTGCCAAAACTAAAGAGGACAAAAGTAATCAATGTTTTCAGAAAGATTAATATTGTGCGGCTGGCTTGCTGAAAAAGTTTACAGATGTATACTGATGTTTATACCCAGAACCTCCTATTCTTATATTTTTTTTATAAAACTTATTGAAGGAGACACTCAACATAAGCATATCGGCACACCAGAGTCCCAGGAGGTCCCAGAGCACTGATACCCTGACATCTGAGGTCCTTGAACATGCATTACTGATATTAAGGGGGTCCCCAAACATTTGGGGTGCTTGAACAATTACATTTTGACACTTTGGGTAAAGTGCAAAATCTGGTGCGGCTCTGCACAGAAACCAATAAGCTTACCAACCAGGGCACTGGGGGCACACATTCAGAAGCATCTGTGATCACTGGGTCCTCCAGACTCAGCGCATGACGGATCAGGGTAAAGGGCCGATGATAGCGGCCTTTTACCATTTGATCGCTCCGTCCAACAAACCAGTGCATGCATGTACAGCATGTGAGGAGAGGAGGGAGCCGGTGCAGCAGCACTGTGGGCTGGATCTGTGCCTATTAATGCCTCATATATGCATATGCCCATCCATATTTACATAGCTAGTAAGGTTGAATAAAGACACCATTCCATCTTGAGTGAGTGTTTACAATTGTCCCTATCCCTGTACATTGAGTCTCATTAAGATGCTCATCTATTATATTATTATTTTATTTAAGGTACCCCTATAGCGCTGGCAATTTTACGCAGCGCTCCACCCATACATCATACACTCACATCGGTCCCTCAAGTAGCCCACAAACCAACTCACATTCATGTACTAGGGCCAATTTTGGACAGAAGCCAATTAACCTACTAGCAAGTCTTTGGAGTGTGAGAGGAAACCGGAGTACCCGGAGGAAACCCACGCAGGCACAGGGAGAACATGCAAACTCCAGGCAGGTAGTGTCGTGGTTGGGGTTCGAACCAGTGACCCTTTTTACTGCTAGGCGAGTCCTACCCACTACACCACTGCGCCATCCATGTCACATCAGTGCAAATGGTGATGGTGCTCCCTGTATGTTGGGCCTCTGTATGTGGCTAGGCTGTGGAAAAGACTCACACGTGTGGTATCGCCATAGTCAGGAGTGGCAGAATGTATTTTGGGGTGTCATTTTTGATATGTACATGCTGTGTGTTAGAAATATCTTATAAATTGACCACTTTTTGTAAAAAAAAAATGCGTTTTCAATTTCTTTCCACATTTTCCAAAATAATGTGGAAAAAAATGACATGTTCAAAAGACTCATTATGCCTCATAGAATATACGTTGGTGTGTTTGCTTTCCAAAATGGGGTAATTTTTTGGGTGTTTACATTGTCCTGTTTGGAAAAAATATATAAAAGGTGGCGCTAAGCATATACAAGTGAATATACAGTATATATCATGAACCAAAATCATGAGCATTTATCACTGCAAAAACACATATATTGTTGAACATATAGCAGGCTAAAAAGTCCATTAGTGATAGTGTTCCCAACGCCAAAAAAATGCTTTTAAATGAAGCTTTTAGTTCTTCCACCACAGGTGCTCAAGGGAAAGGTGGCAACTCACCACAGGTGTTTGACCACGCTTTAAGGTAGGTCAAATTGCGCATTTAAAATAACAAATTGATTCCCACTGCCAACACCACTCCACTCCAATGGATCCTCCAGATGAAGCTAGGGCATAAAAATTTACTTCACGGGAGACGAGAGAGAAAGTCTCATGGTGTAGTATATTTAATAAAATTTAAAAGCAATGACAAAGTAGTAGGCTGCACTCACATGTAAAAGTGGCTGCCTGGCACTACTGAAAACAACGTGTGCGGATCTTGCTGGTTCCCAACGCAGTAGTGTGCATTTCGCGTCCCGCTTGTACGGGGTAAAGCCTGGTGTGGGGTGACAAATAAGGACCTGGAAGTAACGAATCCTCCACTCCGACGTATGTTTTGCCGTAAATGGCATCTTCAGGGGGACTTGGATAAGGGTCTGGTATGGATTTCGGGGGGGACCTCACGCCGTTTGTCGGCTTGGGGGTTTGTCTTAAAATCCATGCCAGACCAAAAGGGCCTGGTATGGTCTTGGAGGGGGAATCAATGCAGTTTTTTTTTAAATTTGGCGTGCAGTTGCCCTTCAAGATCATCAGAGCACAGGTCGCATTCCAAAGTCGGATCAGTTAAGACCGCGATCCGACTTTGATCCGACTTCAGTGATATTCAATGGGCTGAAGTAGGATCAAAGCCAGGCCAAAGTAGTGCAGGGGGCATTTTCAAAGTCAGGCCGGCTTGTGTCGGACCAGTTAGGACGGCTCCCATAGGGAAACACTGATTTTCACACGTCATGCGACATGAGCTCCCAATATCGGAGCGTTTGTCGTACCAGTGTGAACCCGGCCTAATTGTCTCAAGAAATGAGATAGGCCGTCAGTACATCAGGTGTGATCAAATGTGATCAATTTTCAGTGATTGGCATCATGGCTTGTAGACTCTATAACGTTCACAAAGACTAAATAGTATACACTTATTTTGGTTATTCTTACCAAAGAAATGTAGCAGTATAAATTTTGGCCAAAATCTATGAAGAAAAATTACTTTGCTAAATTTTATAACAGAAACAAAGAAAATGCATTTTTTCTAAATTTTCAGTCTTTTTCCATATATAGCGCAAAAAAATCCCAAAAAAACCAAAAACTGGTGATTAAATACCACCAAAATAAAGCTTTATTTGTGTGAAAAAAGGATAAACATTTCATATGAGTACAGTGTTGCATGACTGAGTAATTGTCATTCAAAATGTGAGAGCACTGAAAGCTGAAAATTGGTCTGGTTAGGAAGGGAGTACAAGTGGGCAAGTGGTTAAATCGCATCCAATTCGCATGACATGTGAATGTGACCGGTTCTAATCACAGTGCAGTTTAAAAAAAGGTCCTGTGCATTTTTCATACCAGTTCAGTTCAAGCAAAAATTTGCACCTGAATCGTACCTGAACCGGTGAACAGAAATGCACCAGACCCTGGACTGCAAACCACAGCCGCATATGTGTGAACATGGCCATATTCAACATTAGGAGTCTGAGAACAATGGCAAACTGAAATGTTTTCGTGCGAACAGTGGTATCACCAATTCTCTAAAAATTCATATGGTATGTACATAACAATAAATACAAAAGTGCTCATGTATCAATAATACAAAAATAAAGTGCTTAAAGTGGTTTTCAGGCCTTATGGTTTTTCACCGTAATGCATTCTATGCATTAAGGTAAAAAACCTTCTGTGATACAGCTCCTCCCTTGACACCCCCTTTTTATTTTTTTACCTAAGCCCGATCTGATCCAGCAATGTGCACAAGCGCAGCCACTCTAGCCATTGGCTCCGGCTGCTGTCAGTAAAAAGCTGTTACACGGGAGTGGGGAGGGCCATGTCTCGCTGTCTGTGTCAATGGAGCGAACCCACATGGGTGCCCCCAGGGAAAGCGTCTTTCCGTGAGGGCACCTGATGAAGAGGATGGGCTTGGAGCACTGACGGGGCACCCCAGAAGAAGAAGATCAGGGCTGCTCTGTGCAAAACCATTGCACAAAGCAGGTAAGTATAGACATGTTTGTTATTTTAATTTAAAAAAAGGGAAGGGTTTGCAACCAATTTAAGAAGACTATGCAAAGAGTGCCCTGTGCTTCTTTATATCATAAGAGTAAAAAACAAAAACAGTTCATATATAAAATGTGTCCTATGCTTATTTATATCAATCTGCTAAATAACTCACCATCAGATGCGTGCAAATGTGGAACAGGGGCGCAAGGGATCCGTCCTAAGCGATGATCCTACAGCAATTGCTCAGCCATCCAACCCAGGTAGTTTAGAGAGAAAGAAGGGTACTCATAGCATAAAACCATTAAAACTTTTATCAAATAAAAATCAACCCCATGCACTTACACAGTAAATACTTGGTAAAGCGCACACTCTATAGTTTATCAGCCCGTGAAAAGGACATTTGTGTTTTCAGAAAATTATTTTATTTTTTATTTTTTTACACTGTACCTTTCATTTTTATTTTTTTTGATCAAATTTATTGCTATCACAAGACATAAACAACATACCTTTGGAAAGCATGGGCTGTGACAGGTCCTCTTTATGGAGAGATCTCTCCTCCGGCCTCCAAAGCATCTGACCAATCCAAGATTGGTTTGATCAGATGCTTCCCCAAGCCGGTAACAGTTTGTTTACATCAGATCAAAACTAGAAGTGACTAAATCCTCATCGCTTCCAGTTTCTGTTGTCACACAATGGGGGGAACAACATCAGTTCCTCTCACTGTGTACCTGAAAAGCCGATGCCACTGGTTGCATCCTTACCTGGCTCCCTGATGGGAGGCCACCACTTGTAAAATTGATCAAGTGTCTGTATAGCTGCTTTTATGTAATAGGGAATCGCCTGCTGAAAAGAACAAAACCAGGATCAACTATTTATGGACTCTTTAGCCACCTACTGGACACACCTCCCCAGGGATTGGCTGGACCTCTATAAATATTCAAGCTGCCTCTCTATTTTACCTTCCGCTATAATTCTAGAATCCTATAGAATGCAGGGGAAAGCAATCAGATCAACAGCATGTGAGACACTGAGCTGACTGAAACAATCAACCCCTTGCTACACTGAGTACATAGGAGCCAAATTCAATTTACCTAACTGTCAGAAACCTTGAATCAGACTGAGACAGAAGTACAGTTAAATCACACTTGTTTAATAATAATAAAAAAAGATAAACAGAGAAACATGGTCAAAACATAGCCAAAGTTCAGGAACCGGAACGAATAGTCAGACAAGCCAAAATGTCAGGGAGCCAGAGATGAGCTTAGTAGAACAGCAAGCAGGATCTGTAGTCAGAAGGAATGTCAGCCAAGCAAGTCTTTAACAGGACACTGGACTGGATGGTTTAAGTAGGCAGGACTGACAAGCAGGATATCATCAACAGGTGAGTCACTGTGGAGAGATAGGAGCTGGCAATTAGCCGACAGCTGAGCGGCCAGCTTTGAGAAGGAAGGGCTGACCCCAGCCCTGACACTACCAACCTGCACTAACTGAGAGGGCACAACAGTTGAAATCGAGCAGCATGTGGGTGGGGCCTGGAGGTTGATTCCTCTCCCTACTCTAGTTAATTGCAAAATGTGCACCAACCCCACTAGAGCGCTGCTATCCATTAGCACTTCCCACATAGTGCAGGTAGCGCTGGGTTACTCTTCCGCTGTGCAGGTGGAAGCAAAGGCTGAGAAAACAGTGTTCCTCTGCAGAATCCATAAGTGTCATCAGGGAAGCTCTGGTGCGATTGGACACTGCAGCCCTGAGTGACCTTTGGTGGCCATTTTTAATGTGGGAAGTGCTAAAACATAGCAGTGCTCTACAGGGGTTGGTGCACATTTTGCAATTGACTAGAGTGGGGAGAGGAACCAACCTCCAGGCCCCACCCACATGCTGCCAGATTTCAACTGTTGCGCCCTCCCAGTTAGTGCAGCTTGTTAGGTAAATTTAATTTGGCTCCTCTGTACTCAGTATAGCAAGGGGTTAATTGTTTCAGTCAGCTCAGTGTCTCACATGCTGTTGATATGATTGCTTCCCCCTGTAATCTAGAGGATTCTAGAATTATAGCGGAAGGAAGAATAGAGAGGCAGCTTGAATATTTATAGAGGTCCAGTCAATCCCTGGGGAGGTGTGTCCATTAGGTGGCTGTAGAGCCCGTAAATAGTTGGAGACCTGGCAAAGAGTGTGTTGACCCTGGGTCCAGTCCTGAAAAGAGGAGACCCCTGTCTTGGGGCTTTGTCCCAGAGGGCAGGCTGCTGGAAGCTCTGTTCAGGAGTCATGGAGGTCCCAGCTAGAGTTTAAGCTGGGGGGCCATTTTCGCAAAGTCTGGTCTGGGAGGTTTTCTTTGGGTCTGGAGAGTACCTGTTGAAAGTTTGGGGAAGAGTGTCCAGCTGTCCTGTGGTAGTGCGAGTCTTTGTCTCCCTTACTGAAGAGTGCCCAGTGGATATCGGAGGGAGGCAGTCGATGATCCTGTGGCATTGTGATTAAATTATTATTATTATATTATTATACAGGATTTATATAGTGCCAACAGTTTGCACAGCATTTTACAAAGAGCAGGCAGACAGTACAGTTCCAATACAGTTTGGTACAAGAGGAATCAGAGGGCCCTGCTTGTTAGAGCTTACAATCTAAGAGGGAGGGTCAGTTGATACAAAAGGTAATAGCTGTGGGGGATGAGCTGATGGAGGAAGTAAAACAGTGTATTAGAAGCAGGATAGGCTTCTTTAAAGAGAAGGGTTTTCAGGGATCGTCTAAAGATGGATAGGTTTGGAGATAGTCGGACAGATTGGGGTAGGGAGTTCCAAAGGATGGGAGAAGCTCAGGAATGACCTAAGTGCTGTACCTTAATGACTGTGTGCAGTTCTCAGTTCTTTCAAGGAAGTCATAGGCTCTTTTCAGCCAGTAGAGAGCTATGCGGGACTTTTTTTTGTGCAGATTGGTATGAATGTCCTCAAAGAAATCAGTTCAGCAAATTCTGGGGTATCCAAAGTTCCCTTCATCCCATCCAAGTTTATTTCTGCAATAAAACATAAAAAGACCCCCCTAGTCTGACTTGTTCACGCCAGTGGAATTAGGAAAATGATGTGTGCCTCGCTGTTTGAGCACTAATCTTGGGGAAAGGAATCGGTTATCTCCTTCGGAGGTGAGCTACACAACTTTAAGGCTCCGTTCACATCTCCGCGTTCTGAAAAAGAGGCAAAACGCGGGACAACAGGTATTTGAAAAAATGCCTGCTGCCTGCTGGTACCCTCACAATGTGTTCATTGTAAGAGGTAAGTGAAAACAACAATAGTGACACCAAAAATAACTAATACATAACGTGACTTAGTGTTAATATTAATCAGATGTTGCTATACAAGTTCCCATATAGTAGATAGGTATACCATCTATATATATAAGTGCATAAACACAATGCAAACAATAGTGTCCGTGATAGTAATCAAAACCAACATATGATGTACAACGGCAAGTCCTTCTGCTGTAAGCATGTGAATACTTCTGCCAGAAATCTTCCACCACACCTCTGTGCTCAGTGACCACTCTCCCTATGGACAGTCACTCACCAGCTCCTCATGCCTCCACTTTCGTAAGAGGCTAAAAAGGCATAGATGACTGCTGCTACTGGCAAGGGTTAAGCCATGTCCATCCAGGAGGTGCGTTCCATATAGAAAAAAAGACTTCCAATAGTGTAATACCGTAAACACTTTAATAATTCACACTGCAAATTACACTACAAAAGTTCCACTCACATTGTGGCTTGGGGAATATCTAGACAGATTTCTCCAACCCAGCGTAAAGGCGACTAGAGCTTTCCTGAAAGATACCTCAGATTTGCTACGCCAGCTAGAACTAGTGAAATTTAACCCTGCAATAACGTCTTATTTGGTAACAGCAGACGTAGCTTCGTTGTACACAAGTATACAACATGAAGATGCGTCATTAGCCCTGAACTGGGCACTAAGCAAAAGAGACGACATCCCCTATATACAGAAGAAATTTGTGGGACATGCACTAGATTTCTGCATGTCCCACAGTTACTTTTGGTTTGATGGACAGTTCTATTCCCAACAGGTTGGCGTGGCAATGGGGGCTAAGTATGCCCCCAGCCTCGCCAACCTGTTCATGTCTGAATGGGAGGATAGACAGGTATTCAATACCCATAGACCTCAATTGATCTTCTACCGAAGGTTCATTGACGACATCTTGTTGATATGGGAGGGATCTAGGGAAGCCTTGGTACTCTTCCTGGAACATTTGAATACAAATACGAATAATATCAAGTTGGAATACCTGATTAGTGATAAATCAATACATTTCTTGGATGTTACTATTGAGAAATTCAATAACTTGCTAAAAACTAAGGTGTACTTTAAACCGACGGACCGCAATAGCTACCTGTCTGTAGCCAGCGGCCATCATCCTTCATGGATTAAAAACATTCCGAAGGGTCAGCTATTGCGGATCCGTCGGAACTGTACTCTTATGGAAGATTATTTGTCCCAATCAGATTTCTTAAAAGAGAAATTTATTCAGAAGGGGTATAAAAATGGAGAGCTCACTAAGATTGTGCAAGAAGTGGCCGATATCCCTAGGGAAGAGTGCCTGAAAGAGAAAGAAGCACCCATAGGTGAACCTCAACACCAATTAAGTTTCATCTCAGGTTTCCACTACCAGTATAGAGAGATTGAGAACATCTATAAAAAATACTGGTACATTCTTTGTAAAGATAAACATTTGGGAGGAATATTACCAACAAGTCCGAAGTTTATTTATAGAAAGGCTCCGAACATAGGAGACCAAATAGTGAGGAAGATTCTGGACGCACCAAAACCGAGAACTTTATCCTTTAATTTTAAAGGTTTTTTTTGTTGCAGGAAGTGCGTTTGCTGCAAAACAGTGAGAGTTAGTAACAGAGGTATTACTAATGTGACCAACAGAGAAGGGGAAAGATTTGAAATTAAAGAGTTTAGTACATGCACTACCACGCATGTGGTTTACCTCATGTGGTGTCCCTGTGGCTTGTATTACGTTGGGAGGACGAAAAGACAGCTAAAGACCCGTATTAGTGAACACCTCACCAACATAAAAAATGGATACAAGTACCACAGTGTATCCATGCACTTTAAGATCAAACATCAACAAGACCCTTCGCTGTTACAATTCTGTGGTATCGATGTGGTCCATCCGTCCTGGAGGGGTTCCAACAGAGTAAGGGACCTATCACGGAGAGAGACGGAATGGATATTTCTTTTTAAGAGTTTAACCCCGAGAGGCTTAAATATCGAACTAGATCTAAACTGTTTTTTAAATGATTTTTAGATAGTCCCTGGAGGTAGACTATATGGTCCAATATTCCATATTCACTCATGCTGCTACGAGTGAAAAATAATTTTGGGTAATTTTAATTTTAAAAAATTTTTTTTAATTTCGTGTAGATTTTATTATTAATATGAGCATTATTTGTCTATCGAATTTGCGAGCAGATCTATTTGTAGTGTAATTGTATGAAGTCTATAGATTTGGATAGAATCTATTCCCCATCCTTTACTTAACAGTGAAGGTTGGGGTTTGAAATAATGTATTTCAGTCATTCTTGCTTATTTTATTTAATGTTTTAATTTTTTTGGTTTTATATGTATACGTAAATAGAGTTCATTTATTATTTTCTCACCACAGCAATAGTTGGAAGAGTTTGTAACCATGCTTTTAATATATTGTATTATGAGAGTGTATAAGAGCATAGAGAAGATAATGTGGGTACATGCTTTTATATAGGTGAATCGCTGTAATATGTAAAAAGTATAGGAAGTGTTTCGTTTAACATGTCAGGGTATAATAGCGCTATCTGGTAACCCACCATCTATGCTGGCTGGGAGGAATTAAAGTTACAGCGCTAGAATATGCAGCTCCAATATGAGCTGTGTTATACAAATCAGCGGGGTTTTGCGGTCACGGGGACACTCGTAGAGCGCAGACGCTGGGGAGAGAGAGGCGCACGCGCACTAGGGTGCCCTTATCTCCGACGGGGAACATTCGATTGGCCGTCGAATATGGAGGCGCGCATGCGCACTTGTGCGTCCTCAGTCAGACTGACAATGGGAGGGAATATAAGGGGTGATGGATGTCCAAAACGGCCTATCCCATGATTAAGGTACAGGCGTATCGAAACATGTCGGGGGCGTGGCCGTAAGAAGAGGAACACCACGTACTAGTGACAGGAAGAAGCTGGCTGTTTAGTTTACCCAGTGGGGAGGACAGCTATACCCATCTATGAAGCAAGCGACGAGAGGGTGAGAGACACTTTGAGCGCTGGCGAATAGAGGGTCCGCTGTGACCGCACACCCCCCAGGAGGTTTATCTCAGCTGTGGTTTGATATTCAATCGGGCAGATTGCTGTGGAGTTTGCTGTGCTGTTTGTTTTTTACACAATGTGAGTGGAACTTTTGTAGTGTAATTTGCAGTGTGAATTATTAAAGTGTTTACGGTATTACACTATTGGAAGTCTTTTTTTCTATATGGAACGCACCTCCTGGATGGACATGGCTTAACCCTTGCCAGTAGCAGCAGTCATCTATGCCTTTTTAGCCTCTTACGAAAGTGGAGGCATGAGGAGCTGGTGAGTGACTGTCCATAGGGAGAGTGGTCACTGAGCACAGAGGTGTGGTGGAAGATTTCTGGCAGAAGTATTCACATGCTTACAGCAGAAGGACTTGCCGTTGTACATCATATGTTGGTTTTGATTACTATCACGGACACTATTGTTTGCATTGTGTTTATGCACTTATATATATAGATGGTACACCTATCTACTATATGGGAACTTGTATAGCAACATCTGATTAATATTAACACTAAGTCACGTTATGTATTAGTTATTTTTGGTGTCACTATTGTTGTTTTCACTTACCTCTTACAATGAACACATTGTGAGGGTACCAGCAGGCATTTTTTCAAATACCTGTTGTACAGTCGTTTATTATTTAGATACACACCATTATTAGGGTGTGGGTTAGACTTAGAAATTAGATTTTGTATTTCTCACTGTAGGAGATAATTTTTTAGAGAGAGCGCCACAATTTAATTTTGTCACGGGGGGTGATTGGGTATCACTCAGCACAAATTTAAATTCCATTGCATATTGGCCAATTATCAGCCAGCAATGCACTGCGATGACTCAGTGAATTTTGGGCCGTGACACGCCACTCCAATTTGGTGCGAACGGCCCATAACGTTCGCAATTCGACGAACGGTCGAACACGCGATGTTCTCGACTCGAACTTGAAGCTCATCCCTAATTCAGATATATCTGAATCACCAAATAACAAAAATTTTGTCCAAATATTAATTTGGAACGAAACAAACCGCACATGTCTATTGCAGGAGGGAGAAGCTGCCAGCGGGGGACTAGCAGAAGAGAAGGAAAGTGACCTTTCTGTGCAATATTGTTGCACAGATCAGGTAAGTATTACCTCTTTTTTATTAAAAAAAGAAGAAGAAAAAAAAAAGGCCTTTAGTATCACTTTGGTAACGCTAAAATGTATATGATCTTGCCAATAAAGCTTATTTTAATTTGAGAGGGTTGGAGAAGTAAAATAGTAAGCCTGAATTAGGTCAATAGGAGTTCTCATCACCTGGGAATACAGAATGCTTGTCTGTAGAGCTTTATAGACAGGATAGCAATAGCCAAATTTAATATGAAGTGTTATTACAAATTATAAACATTGTTAAAATTTATAACAGGCCAGGGAAATAAAAGGTGGAGTAAATGATTTACCTTCCTATTTTGGCTCATGTTAGGTGACCTGACTGCCAATAATGGAAGCAGCTAGCTCATATTATACACAAGAAGCAGATAGATCATAATGCACAGCAAAACATATTCAACTAAGCCCCACAAGGAAAGTTCAAATATATACAGTATCTCACAAAAGTGAGTACACCTCTCACATTTTTGTAAATATTTTAGTATATCTTTTCATGTGACAACACTGAAGAAATGACACTTTTCTACAATGTAAAGTAGTGAGTGTACAGCTTGTATAACAGTGTAAATTTGGTGTCCCCTAAAAATAACTCAACACACAGCCGTTAATGTCTAAACTGCTGGCAACAAAAGTCAGTGCACCCCTTAGTAAAAATGTCCAAATTGGGCCCAATTAGCCATTTTCCCTCCCCGGTGTCATGTGACTCATTAGTGTTACAAGGTCTCAGGTGTAAATGGGGAGAAGGTGTGTTAAATTTGGTGTTATCACTCTCACTCTCTCATACTGGTCACTGGAAGTTCAACATGGCACCTCATGGCAAAGAACTCTCTGAGGATCTGAAAAAAAAAATTGTTGCTCTACATAAAGATGGCCTAGGCTATAAGAAGATTGCCAAGACCCTGAAACTGAGCTGCAGCAGGGTGGCCAAGACCATACAGCGGTTTAAGAGGACAGGTTCCACTCAGAACAGGACTCGCCATGGTTGACCAAAGAAGTTGAGTGCACGTGCTCAGCATCATATCCAAAGGTCGTCTTTGGGAAATAGACATATGAATGCTGCCAGCATTGCTGCAGAGGTTGAAGGGGTGGGGGTCAGCCTCTCAGTGCTCAGACCAAACACCGCACACTGCATCATATTGCATGGCTGTTATCACAGAAGGAAGCCTCTTCTAAAGTTGATGCACAAAAAAGCCCGCAAACAGTTTGCTGAAGACAAGCAGACTACGGATATAGATTACTGGAATCATGTCCTGTGGTCTGATGAGACCAAGATAAACTTATTTGGTTCAGATGGTGTCAAGCGTGTGTGGTGGCAACCAGGTGAGGAGTACAAAGACAAGTATGTCTTGCCTATAGTCAAGCATGGTGGTGGGAGTGTCATAGTCTGGGGCTCCATGAGTGCTGCCGGCACTGGGGAGCTACAGTTCATTGAGGGAACCATGAATGCCAACATGTACTGTGACATACTGAAGCAGAGCATGATCCCCTCCCTTCGGAGACTGGGCCGCAGGGCAGTATTCCAACATGATAACGACCTCAAACACACCTCCAAGATGACCACTGCCTTGCTAAAGAAGCTGGTGATGGACTGGCCAAGCATGTCTCCAGACCTAAACCCTATTGAGCATCTGTGGGGCATCCTCAAACGGAAGATGGAGGAGCGCAAGGTCTCTAACATCCATCAGCTCTGTGATGTCGTCATAGAGGAGTGGAAGAGGACTCCAGTGGCCACCTGTGAAGCTCTGGTGAACTCCATGCCCAAGAGGGTTAAGGCAGTGCTGGAAAATAATGGTGGTCACACAAAATATTCACACTTTGGGCCCAATTTGGACATTTTCATTTAGGGGTATACTCACTTTTGTTGCCAGCGGTTTAGACATCAGAGGCTGTGTGTTGAGTTATTTTGAGGGGACAGCAAATTTACACTGTTATACAAGCTGTACACTCACTACTTTAAATTGTAGCAAAGTGTCATTTCTTCAGTGTTGTCACATGAAAATATATAATAAAATTACAAAAATGTGAGGGGTGTACTCACTTTTGTGAGATACTGTATATTATACGGGATGTAGCTCTATCCCCGCAAAGGGGTGCTAATTTGTGCCCCATGTTCTCTTCTTGATAGTGCCGCAGCAGCCAGGCAAACAGCAACTTTTACTCCTTTGGCTCAGAAATAGTCTAGGGGTTGCCTTGTTAATCATTTTATTTGCAGATCAACTTGGATAGGGTTAGGCAGCTGTGGAATACTTCAAAACTCTAACTGGAAAAATGAGGACACTCTTCCCTTTGTAACAGCTTCTCAACACAGTGCCTAAAGTAGTAGGACATAAAGTGGACAAAACTGGGGCACCTTCAGCAATGTTCTCAAGCCAGGCAAGCCTTAGTTTCAGTCCAGCAGGAGTTAACAACAGCATAACTCACTGAGATCCTTCTCCCTTAGGCCTGTACTCACAGTGTCCACAAGGCTTGGATGTCTCTCTCAAACTCAGGCAGGCAGTCTCCTCTGTAAAGCTCCCAGATCAGATCTTCAGTGGCACCCCTCTTTGGCTCCCAAAGAACTTGTAGCAGAATAGACTCCCCAAGTAGGGCAGCTGGGACCTCAATGACACAAGCTGAACCCTCAGCAGGATGGCCAGAAAGGGCTGCCAAGCCCTTCTGGCTAGGAACCTACATTGTCTGGTTCAAATGAAGGAGCCTGGAGGGAGTAGCTCCTTCTTCAAAAAATCATATATTACAGACAGGGTGTTTGTTATTGGTAGGAGTCCATCCATAGTTCCAACACGGTGGTGATCTGAGATTGGCATTCTGGCACGCACACTTTTTTGGCATTGGTTTGATGGTTTTGCGTGTTGTAGGCAAATTTCCACTTTAATGCGGACATTAATGCGGACACGATCGGACATTCCGACAACAAAACCGTGGATTTTTTGCCGACGGATGTTGGCTCAAATTTGTCTTGCATACGCACGGTCACACAAATGTTGTTGGAAATTCCGAATGTCAAGAACGCGGTGACGTACAACACGTACGACAAGCCGAGAAAAATGAAGTTCAATAGCCAGTGCGGCTCTTCTGCTTGATTCCGAGCATGTGTGAACTTTTGTGCGTCGGAATTGTGTACACATGATCGGGATTTCCGACAACAAGTCTTCTTGTCAGAAAATTTGAGAACCTACTCTCAAACAGTTGTTGTAGGAAATTCTGACAGCAAATGTCCAATGGAGCCTACACACGGTCAGAATTTCCGACAACAAGCTCACATCGAACATTTATTGTCGGAAAATCCTATCGTTTGTACGCGGTATTATGTTCCACTTATAGTAGATACTACATTATGTTGTTTTTTAGTTCGTTTTTTTAAAAATCCACTTTAAAAATTACAACTTTGGAGAAGCATCTGAGCAGTGGAAACCTTATCTTGACCCATTTATATACACGAGTCGAAACATCTGGTGAGAGTTTAGAATTTTTGGGAACACAAAACACTGAGATTGTGTGAGGAAGATTTATTTGAAGGATATTGGACATTTTGCACTACATTGACTTTAATATTTTTTGGTTATTAATAAGCGGCAGTTATACAGAAGTCGATTGGTAGATCAAATTCTGTACAACCTCCCTGCCCATACATGGCCCAAAATTTGGCTGGTGCCTGTTGAACTGGCTGAGTTTCGATCCAAGTATGGCCGGCCTAAAGCCCCTTTCACTGGGGCGGGAGGTGCGTCGGCAGTAAAGTGCCGCTATTTTTAGCGGTGCTTTACCGTCGTTTTAGCGGTGGTATTCGACCACTAGCGGGGGGGTTTTACCCCACGCTGGCGGCCGAAAAAGGGTTAAAAACCACCGCAAAGCGCCTCTGCAGAGGCACTTTGCCGGCGGTATACACACCGCTCCTTCACCGCTCCAAAGATGCTGCTAGCAGGACTTTTTTTACCGTCCTGCCAGCGCAACGCTCCAGTGTGAAAGCCCTCGGGGCTTTCACACTGGAGACACAGCAGCGGCTGTTTCAGGACGCTTTGCAGGCGCTATTTTTAGCGCAATAGCGCCTGCAAAGTGCCCCAGTGTGAAAAGGGGTCTTAAGCAAACATGACTTTAAAGGAGAAGTACAGTCAAAGTTCATTCTTCACTCCTGTGACCCATTTTCAGCAGACAGCGGGCTGAAGCCCACTCTGACATCATAGAGCCGGTCCAGCCTTAGAGTCGGCGGGGGACAGATGCAGCATCGGACTGATGCTGCATCCACCTAGATAAGTGTTAAGGCTAGCCAGAGGCTAGCCTGTATTTGTGGGAGGAGTCTGAGAGGGCTATTTAAGCCTCCTCCTCTCACAGGCCAGGGCTCGTCGGCGTTTCTGGGTTGGTTGCACGTCACTTCCGGCCTCCTTACAGAGCGGCAGTCGGCCGCAGCCATGATGTCTCTGCCTTCCCTGGGTTCCACCAGCATCAGGGGGGCCACCCCGCCTGTCCTCTCCTTCAGCCCATGTTCCACCCAGCTTAAGAGGGGGGCCGCCCGCTTCTCCCGGCGCTCATTTTTGGGGAAGAGACCGTCCCCCTTCCTTCCTCCACCCACTTTCTCCATCGCTCCATCTGGCCAGGCTCCACGGCTTCTCCCGGCGCTCATGGGGGCGGGAGGAGCATCCATCCATCCCTTCAGCTGAGATCATCCTGCCGCCTGCTTCTCTCCCTTATCACTGTGTTCCTGCCAGTGCCATGGGAGCCGCCCGCCCGCTTCTCCCGGCGTTCGTGCCGGGGGTTGGGGAGCGGGGGGGGGGGGGCGTTCGTCCATCCCTCCTCCAGCCACCCACCCACGGCTCCATCTGGCCAGGATGCCCCGCCCGCTTCTCCTGGCGTTCATGCGGCGGGGGGGGGGGCCTGTCCGTCCTTCTATCCTTCCATCACCTCAGCCTGGCTCAATGGTGGGGGTGGGGCCGCCCGCTTCTCCCTTTCATCAGCGTTTCCTGCCAGCATCGTGGGAGCCGACTGCATGCTTATCCCGGCGCTCTTTGAGGGGGGGGAATAATGTTATCCCGGCGCTCTTTGAGGGGGGGGAATAATGTCCATTCATCCGTCACTTGCCACTCACCCCCCACTTTACCTCCCTGGAACTATGCCAAGCATGAACGGGACGCCCGCACGCCTCACAGCTCTCATGGGGGAGGGGGTGCTCACCTGCCTGCTCATCTCCCGATACTCATGGGGGGGGGATCCCCGCACGCCTGCCGGGCATCCACTACTTCAGTCACATGTTCATATCATGCGTTTCTGCCCTAGGAGTTCTGTCCTTGCGTTTTTCTGCCCCAGCGTTTCTGTCCTAGCGTTTTCTGCCCCGGTATTTCTGTCCTAGCGTTTTTCTGCCCCAGCGTTTTGTCATAGCATTTTCTGCCCCAGGATTTCTGTCATAGCGGTTTCTGCCATAGCGTTCTGTCCCGGCATTTCTGTCACAGCATTTTCTGCCTCAGCATTTCTGTCATAGCGGTTTCTGCCATAGCGTTCTGCCCCGGCATTTCTGTCATAGCATTTTCTGCCTCAGCATTTCTGTCATAGCGGTTCTGCCCCAGTTCTGTCATAGCATTTCTGCCCCAAGGTGTTCTGTCATAGCAGTTTTTCTGACCCAGCTTTCTTTCTCAGCATTTATGTCTACTGCGTTCAGTCTCTGCATTGATGTTCACTGCGTTCAGCCCCGGCATTTATCAGTGCGTTTCTGCCCCA
This sequence comes from Lithobates clamitans, assembly GCA_037952925.1. Lineage (NCBI taxonomy): Eukaryota > Metazoa > Chordata > Amphibia > Anura > Ranidae > Lithobates > Lithobates clamitans. The sequence continues at coordinate 618,042 of JBBGZY010000867.1, forward strand.
GCTTTTTTGTCATAGCGTTCTGCCCCAGGATTTCTGTCATAGCATTTTCTGCCCCAGGGTTTCTGTCAGTTTTTCTGCCCCAGCATGTCTGTCTCAGCGGTTCTGCCCCAGGGTTTCTGTCATAGCGTTTTTCTGCCCCAGTTCTGTCATAGCGTTTTTCTGCCCCAGTTCTGTCATAGCGTTTTTCTGCCCCAGGGTTTCTGTTGTAGCGCTCAGCCCCTGCATTTCCATCGTAGCGTTCGGCACCAGCTTTCCATCATAGCTTTCTGTCACAGCGTACTGCCCCAGCATTTCTGTCTCTGCATTTTTGTCATAGCGTTTCTGCCCCAGGGTTTTTCACAGCATTTCTGTCATGGCGTTTTTCTGTCATGGTCTTCTGCCCCAGTATTTCCGTCTCGGCGTACAGTCTCAGCATTTCTTTCATGGCACTTCTGCTCCAGGAGTTCTGTTATTGCATTTCTGTCTCAGCAATCTGTCGTTGCGTTTCTGCCCCAGGATTTCTGTAATGGCTTTCTGCCTCAGCGTTTAAGTCTCAGCGTTTCTGTCATAACGTTTCTGCCCCAAGGATTTCTGTCATTTCGTTTCTGCCTCAGTATTCAGTTTCAGCATTTTCTGTCTTAGCGTTGCTGTCCTTGCGTTTCTGCACCAGGATTTCTGTCTTAGCTTTGCTGTCCTTGCTTTTCTGCACTAGCATTTCTGTCATGGCATTTCTGTCTCAGCGTTTCTGCACCAGGATTTCCGTCTTAGCGTTGCTGTCCTTGCGTTTCTGCACCAGGATTTCTGTCATGGCATTTCTGCCTCAGCGTTTCTGCCCCGGATTTCTGTCATGGCTTTTCTGCCTCAGCATTTCTGCACCAGGATTTCTGTCTTAGCGTTGCTGTCCGGGCGTTTCTGCACCAGGATTTCTGTCATAGCGTTGCTGTCCGGGCGTTTCTGCACCAGGATTTCTGTCATGGCATTTCTGCCTCAGCGTTTCTGCCCCGGATTTCTGTCATGGCTTTTCTGCCTCAGCATTTCTGCACCAGGATTTCTGTCTTTGCGTTGCTGTAAGGGCGTTTCTGCACCAGGATTTCTGTCATGGCATTTCTGCCTCAGCGTTTCTGCCCTGGATTTCTGTCATGGCATTTCTGCCTCAGCGTTTATGCACCAGGATTTCTGTCTTACCGTTGCTGTCCTTGCGTTTCTGCACCAGGATTTTAGTCATGGCATTTCTGCCGCAGCGTTTCTGCACCAGGATTTCTGTCTTGGGTTTGCTGTCCTTGCATTTCTGCACCAGGATTTCTGTCATGGCATTTCTGCCTCAGCGTTTCTGCCCCGGATTTCTGTCATGGCATTTCTGCCTCAGCGTTTCTGCACCAGGATTTCTGTCTTACCATTGCTGTCCTTGCGTTTCTGCACCAGGATTTCAGTCATGGCATTTCTGCCTCAGCGTTTCTGCACCAGGATTTCTGTCTTAGCGTTGCTGTCCTTGCATTTCTGCACCAGGATTTCTGTCATGACATTTCTGCCTCAGCGTTTCTGCCCCGAATTTCTGTCATGGCATGTCGGCTTCAGCCTTTAAGTCTCAGCGTTTTGTCCTTGCGTTTCTGCCCCAGGATTTCTGTCATTGCATTTCTGCCTCAGCGTTCTGTCATTGCGTTTCTGCCCCAGGAATTTTGTAATGGCTTTCTGGCTTAGCGTTTAAGTCTCAGCGTTTCCGTTATAGCGTTTCTGCCCCAGGATTTCTCTCATTTCAAATTCTGCCTCAGCGTCAGTTTCAGCATTGCTGTCATAGCATTGCTGTCCGGGCGTTTTCTGCCCCAGGTTTTCTGTCAGAGTTTCTGCTTCAGCGTTCAGTCTCAGCATTTCTGTCCGTAAGCGTTTTCTGTCATACCGTCACTGTCCTTGCGTTTCTGCCCCAGGATTTCTGTCATAACGTTTCTGCCGCAGCGTCCAGTCTCAGCATTTCTGTCATCATCGTTTCAGGCTCGGGGTTTCAGTCATCATCGTTTCAGGCTCGGGGTTTCAGCCATCATCGTTTCTCAGAGGGGCGTTGTTGTTCAGTTACGTCATACTCCAGTAGCTGTTCTCATCTTCGTCGTTTGTCATGTCTCATCGTATCTTTGTTCATGTTTGTACCTCGGTCAGTTAGCTAGGGCTCACATGTCAGGATCTGTCACGTCTACAGATCCATACGGGCTGAGGTTTCGTTTGTTAATGATTGTTGACCACAATCTTCTCGCCCGTATACCATACGTCATACGATGCACGTTCATTCACCACACCTGTACAATCACCCACCACGGTCTGTGGGTACACCAGCCCTGAGTTTTCAGTTTAATTACCTGTCTCTGCGCTGCAGGTTACTCAGGCTCACTTACCACTTACACGAGGGGGGGGATCCGTCAGCAGGTTCATTCACGCGCAGTGGTCTTGACATTTTTGTTCCTGTTCTCATACTTAGGTAGGCACAGAGGGGCGTTGTTGTTCTCATGTCTTGTCTGTCATTTCTCTTGTTCGTGTTCTCAGGTTGGGCTGCGTTGGCATCCATCATCCCCTTGTTGGTCCTTAAGTGGTAGGTTGGGCAACGTCGTCCTGATTCTGGATTCCATTCTCTGCTTTGATCTCTGGGCTAGGATGTGGCCTGGAAGACTGCAGGGGCGGTCAGTCCAGTCATTTTTTCCGGTCTCCAGCCAGTTCCAGGTAGGGGGGTTTCAGTCACTTTGGGTATGACTGTTTCATGCCATGGGACTCATTTCCCCGGGGTGGAGTCTGGCCCTTCTTCCTCGGTTCAGGATTCAGACTCTGTTGCCAGGTCAAAGGCTGAAGCACGACCGGATCAAATCCGGTGGGACCAGTATTCTGTGTCTGGCTTGGTTTCGCCATGTTCACAATGCTCATTGCCATAGTGCATGGGCCTCATCCAACTACTCCATCACATCCTTCAGGTATTTAGCATTTTGAACTCCTGCCAGTTGTCTTTTGGCACTCACCCTTGCACTTTCCCATACCAGTATGGGTAGGTCAGGGCTTGGGGGGGGGGGGGGTTCACTGAGCACTTCTCTGGTGTCCGGTCGAAGTTTCGATCTTCTCGGCTATCATTTTGCAGGGGCTCCTCAGGACAGCCATTCCCCTTCTTCCACGTATCCTCTCATTCACAAGCAGTTCATTCTCAAGTCTGGGTCGTCTCAGGCTTGATCCAATCTTTCACGGGACGTTTAGTTGGGTTCTGGGCAGCTTCACACGTTCTATAGGGGGTTCGGTCTCATAACCAAGTCAGGAGTCGGGTAGTTTCTCCTGTCATAGTGGATACTTATCGGATATATACTGTTGCCATCCGGGCGCGCGCTTCTCCACTTGATGGATTCTCACCTTCCCTTATTCACCTAAATTTGTGTCTTTTTGCCCTCTTTTCAGGCATACTGACCAATCAGGCCAAGGCACACCTCAGGCCTTGGTGCTTAGGAGTATCACTTTCTCACTCGAAGACTCTGACTACAAGTGTTAAGGCTAGCCAGAGGCTAGCCTGTATTTGTGGGAGGAGTCTGAGAGGGCTATTTAAGCCTCCTCCTCTCACAGGCCAGGGCTCGTCGGCGTTTCTGGGTTCCCACCCACCCGTTTCCCCCAAATTTTCATGCATGCTCATAATACTTTTCTTACATTCAGGGTATGCCCTCTTTTCAGGCATACTGACCAATCAGGCCAAGGCACACCTCAGGCCTTGGTGCTTAGGAGTATCACTTTCTCACTCGAAGACTCTGACTACAAGTATGATTCCCTAAAAAAATTCCCAATACTTTTCTTTTAATGAATTAGGTGCAGGGTGCTTTAAAGGGCCCATACCACCAAAATACTGTGTCGTCTTTTTAAAGCATTCCTCCGAAAAGCAAAAAATAATGAGAGGTCTCTAAAATGAATGAGAAGCAAAGGAAAGTGAATTTAATGTTTCGATATTCCCCATAGGACAGAGGCTTGGGACGGAACTGAAATATTTTCTGCCCCCCACACACTCCACATGTATCATTTAAAGAAATGCTTTTAACAGTGGGGAGTCATCCGAGCAAATGAAATGTCACATGTTATTTATAAGGAGTGTTGTAGCTGGAGGAGAAGAAATGCCTGAAACTGACCCGCAGATTCATCATTAATCATTCAAGCTTTATAATCCCCGTATAATATCAAGTGAGTTCACCACTGGCACCATTAGGGTGTTCATCCAAGAGTGACAATCCCTATTTATCTGTGTAGATCTAGGAGAAATATTTTTTGTTTGTAATTATATAAAGCATTTTTAATTCACACTGAAAAGAGATATTGCAAACAAATGTTATAGTTTAAGGGAAATATGTTGTGGTTTTGCATGAGTGTTGCTTTTGTGTTTTTTTATACTGCTTAAGACCAAGAAAAAAAATGTATTAATTTTTTTCTAAGGCATTAGGGATAGACATTAGTGTAGTTATATTCCCTGTGCTATTTGTTGGCCTCACCCGGTAATGATGGACTCACATTTTAAGGCAGCATTTTGTAGTGTCATGACTGATCGATTCTCCTAGGTCAGTGATGGTGAACTTTGGCACCCCAGATGTTTTGGAACTACAGTACATTCCCCATGATGTTCAACTGCATGGGTGTCATGGGTAGTTCCAAAACATCTGGGGTGCCAAGGTTTGCCATCACTGCCCTAGGTCAATGTATTGCTTCAGTTAGCCTATCCCTATTCACCAGGAAACTTCTTGTTGGGAAATCATAAAGCGTCCAATTCAGGCCTTGCCATCCACTCTGTGTCATATCACAAGGAGTGCTAATGTAATTTTACTAGCTGCATGGTGGGCTCTCTCTGAATGCTTTGTCTGTTTGTGTTTGTATCAGATCTAATTACTGTGTTACTCTCACCTGTGGCAGTGCTAGACTGAGAGACGCAGGGATTGTGGGATATGTAGGTTATTCAGAGAAAGTGTCGGTTTTCAGACTACACTCAGAGTTCATCTGTTAACCTGTGCAGTGCCATGCTGAATACCTCATGTTTATACAAAGACAGAAACTTCTGCCACAAGACTGTGAATAGTTTCTCTACTACAGGCTGTGCGAACAGAGGAACAAATGACACCATTAAATTGGAACTTTAGGTACAAAATAAAAATGGGCGAACAGGCAGGGTTTTCACATGAGTACCGAACTCAAGTACTCAGGACAACCGCTAAAAATTGCTAGAATTAGCTGTCAGTTTGTGAGCCATTCCCACTGTATATCTCAGAGTGCAACTAATGGCACAAATGGCAAAAGTACCAGTGATGGCTGATGGTATATTGTTAAGGGGGCAGCAAACAATGCAACCACAGCCACCCCCTGGTCGGTCAGGTCACCCGCACCCACCATGCCCCCTTCCCCCGCCCCGGTGGATCGGTCAGTTGAACCGCCACCCCCCCCCGGTTAGTTGGTTACCAGCCCCGCACTTACTTCATCTATGGCACGAGCAGCACTTGCCTCCGGGCAACAGGCACAGCTTTCCGTGTGTCTCCTCCCTCCTCCTCCTAGGCCAATAGGATCGATTCTCCTTTTCGGCCAATTGGGAAACGGGTTGTACGACCCACTTCCTGATTGGCCAGGAGTTCATTCGCTATTGTCACACAACTGTGTGGGCTCGGGCACAGTGCTCTGCGCCCGAGCCACCCTCTTGTGAAGTCTAAATAAAAAACCCTATTGGAATCCATGCATCCGGTGTCCCGCAAGTAGATTAGGGGGGCGGACGCATGGATAGGGGGGCGGTGCCCCTGCGCCCTGCATTACGGGCCACCACTGAACAGTACTCTATTAACAAAAATTCCCCCTGTTCTTGTAATTGTCTCTTTGTTTCTCCCAGAAGTCTTCACAGCTTGAGACCAAATTGCAGGTTTTCGCATTAAGGCACTTCCCTTTGAGTTTATTTTTTGGTAAGACATTAGAGAAAACCATTGGTCAGCTAAAAGGGTGTCAGAGAGCTTGTGCAGCATACCATCGGCAAGTGCTTCTTCACGTGAATGTGCAGAGTCGTGAGCATAGAAGCCTAACCTGACAAGCAAAGACAAGAATTTGAGAAAAGTCTGCCTAGCCTCAGTGCTTGATTGTTTAGCTTTAGTTCCTGTATCCCGAGTTCCTGAAAGTCTCCTCCCTTGTTCCTGACCTGGCAATGTCTGACACCACTCTTGGATCACCCCTGCCTGTTTTGTATGCTGCTCACCTGTGTTACCCACCACGGCTTGGTCTTCTGTCTATGATTTTGCTTTCTGACCTGGTACCCTGCCACCAGCATATTACTGACTCCTGCCTATTCCTGACCTTGATCTTGATCCTGACCCTGCACTTGTCTGCCTGGCTGCTGCTGAACATAGCTTGTGACCCATTACATATTGCTGCTGTAAGGAATGTGTTTCCAAGCTCAAGTTCACCACTCAAGCTTCCTGGCACCTGTGCCCTTAGTGGAAGGCTTCCACTGCCCTAGCAGTCCCTGTCTCCACTACCAGGGGTGCTTAGGTGGGAATTGCACAAGAGGCCACCCTCATCATCTCGGGCTCCACAGTCAGAGACGTGACCAAGTGTGCTAAAGTGGTCAATACTTTCTTATAACAACATTAGGACTGATCATGGGATTATAATATTCAGACCCTTCCATAAGTGGCTTAGCCCTATCTAAGTCCTATTTAAATATCAACTACTAGAGGACAAGGATGCGTTTCCCTAAGCCAATGGTATAAAACGTAACCTTTATTAAGGACTTTTTAATAAAATGAATAAAAAACTGTGTGTGCTTATTCACATTAATGGACAGTCTGTGCTCTAAGAAAATATAAAGATATAAAATTGGTGGTCCAAAGTAATCAGAAAGAATCTTCCCCACTGCAGTACAGTACAACCACTTTATGCAGTTTTATGGAAGTCTTTTTTTTAAACTTGTACCTACAGGTAAGCCCATAATAAGGCTTACCTGTAGGTACAGTGAGTATCTCCTAAAGTTGCACTGTTTAGGAGATATTCACACTGCATGTAGCTGATAACGCCACCGGCGCATGCGCTCTGAAGGGATGGCATGCCTTCGCCATCCCTTCAGAGCTCTGTGCCATGGCCATGACTCTCGCCTGCAGGCGTGCAAGTGATGTCATTGCGGCTTGGCCAATTAGACGTGCCAGAGCACACAAACCCGGAAGGAAGACCAGGTGAAAATGGAAGCCCTATCAGCAGTGACAGCGCGCCGCTGGAGGCCTTCGTTATAAGGTAAGCATAATGTGCTATTATGCAATGCAAAGTAGCACATTATGCCATTGTCTTACAATGTTTTTTTTTTTTTTTTAAAGGCTGCGGTTTACTACCGCTTTGGGAGATTCTATAAAGTACATTCATAACCAGGTAGTCTTAATATCTTAAGCCAAAAAAGGTAAGTTTGTGTCCACTCTGTCAGATAATGGCAGCTTTGATACGCCTTGATATTTCAATGGCACAAAATAAAACCTCTTAAAAAATAATCCCTTAGTATAGAGGTAAATTTAAACCTCACTAAATTCCCTCCATATATTCAACTGGGGGTTAAAATTCAGTAGGCTGAGAAAAGTCCACCCACATCTCAGAGTATTCAAACCACCCTCCCCAATAGACCATGTGTGACCCCAAAAGCAAGTTTCAAAAGTGCTCCCAAAAACAAAAAGACTACATGTTTCGCTCAAACATGAGCTTCATCAGGGTGGTGAAATAACCAAAAAGAAAGACCAACATACAGTGCCTTGAAAAAGTATTCATACCTCTTGACATTATCCACATTTTGTCATGTTACAACCAAAACCGTGAATGTTTTTTTTTAGGATTTTATGTGATAAACCAACACAAAGTGGCACATAATTGTGAAGTGTAAGGAAAATGATACATTTCAAAATGTTTTACAAATAAATATATGAAAAATGTGGTGTGCATTTATATTCAGCCCCTTTACTCTGATACCCCTAACTAAAATCTAGGGGAACCAATTGCCTTCAGAAGTCACCTAATTAGTAAATAGAGTCCACCTGTGTGTAATTTAATCTCAGAATAAATACAGCTGTTCTGTGAAGCCCTACGAGGTTTGTTAGAGAACCGTAGTGAACAAACAGCATCATGAAGGCCAAGGAACATACCAGACATGTCAGGGATAAAGTTGTGGAGAAGATTAAATCAGGGTGAGGTTATAAAAAAAATATCCCAGGCTTTAAACATCTCACGAAGCACTGTTCAATCCATCATCCGAAACTGAAAAGAGTATGGCACAACTGCAAACCTACCAAGACATGGCCGTCCACCTAAACTGACAGGCCGGGCAAGGAGAGCATTAACCAGAGAAGCAGCCAAGAGGTCCATGGGAACTTTGGAGGAGCTGCAGAGATCCACAGCTCAGGTGGGAGAATCTGTCCACAGGACAACTATTAGTCATGCTCTCCACAAATCTGGCCTTTATGGAAGAGTGACAAGAAGAAAGCCATTGTTAAACGAAAAGCCATAAAAAAGTCCCGTTTGCAGTTTGCGAGAAGCCATGTGGGGGACACGGTAAACATGTGGAAGAAGGTTCTCTGGTCAGATGAGACCAAAATTGAACTTTTTGGCCTAAAAGCAAAACGCTATGTGTGGCGGAAAACTAACACTGCACATCACCCTGAACACACCATCCCCAATGTGAAACATGGTGGTGGCAGCATCATGTTGTGGGGATGCTTTTGTTCAGCAGGGACAGGGACGCTGGTCAGAGTTGATGGAAAGATGGATGGAGACAATCACAGGGCAATCTTATGCAGCGTACACACGAGCAGACTTTTCGACCGGACTGGGCCGACGGACTTTCGGCGGACTTCCAACGGACTTTCCCAATGAACGGACTTGCCTACACACGATCACACCAAAGTCCGACGGATTGGTACGTGATGACGTACGACCGGACTAAAATAAGGAAGTTGATAGCCAGTAGCCAATAGCTGCCCTAGCGTCGGTTTTCGTCCATTGGACTAGCATACAGACAAGCGGACTTTTTGCTAGGAACTGGGTCCGGCGGAGTTCCGACGTAAAGATTTGAAACATGTTCCAAATCTAAAGTTCGCCAGGTTTTCGCCCAAAAAAGTCCGCTGAAGGTCCGATGAAGCCCACACACAGTCGAATTGTCCACCGGACTCGGTCCGTCGGACCAGTCCGGTCGAAAAGTCCGCTCGTGTACGCGCCATAAGAAGAAAACCTGTTGGAGTCTGCAAAAGACTTGAGACTGGGGTGGAGGTTCACCTTCCAGCAGGACAACGACCCTAAACATACAGCCAGAGCTACAATGGAATGGTTTAGATCAAAGCATATTCATGTGTTAGAATGGCCCAGTCAAAGTCCAGACCTAAATCCAATTGAGAATCTGTGGCAAGACTTGAAAATAGCTGTTCTCAGACGCTCTCCATCCAATCTGACAGAGCTTGAGCTATTTTGCAAGAAGAATGGGCAGAAATGTCCCTCTCTAGATGTGCAAAGCTGGTAGAGACACATCCCCAAAAAGACTTGCAGCTGTAATTGCAGTGAAAGGCGGTTCTACAAAGTATTGACTCCGGGGGGCTGAATACAAATGTACCCCACACTTTTCACATATTTATTTGTAAAAAATTTGGAAAAACATTTATAATTTTCCTTCCATTTCACAATTATGTGCCACTTTTTGTTGGTCTATCACATAAAATCCCAATAAAATACATTTACGTTTTTGGTTGTAACATGACAAAATGTGGAAAATGTCAAGAGGTATGAATACTTTTTCAAGGCACTGTAAAGAATAAATCAAAAAACATAGAATTGGGGGGGTGCGAGTTGCCCCCAGCATAAAAATATCAGGAGGAGGCAGGTAGCTACAGGCAGGATTTCTAAAATTCTCTGTTTATAGTTGACCCAGAGGATATTTATCTTTCTCAATAAAACTGAAGTTTAAATTGAAAATTCAGTACGGTTACCTCTTGAGTGTATATAAGAAACCATAACATTAAATTCAAATATACGATCCTTCAGTGTCTCCTGCGTCGTTTCTAATCATAGTCATTTCAGTGTGGCGTTCCGTCTCTCTGTCTCTCAAGCAGGCAGTAAAGACATTCCACTACGACGATTAGAACACAGCGAAATGATATTCAACATTTGTTTTCTATTTAAAGCGGAACTTCAGTAATTTTTTTTTTCCATCTATTAAATCTTCTGCCCTTGTTGTTTTAACTTTGGATAGTAGAAATGTTTTTTTTTTTTGCCAGTAAATACCTTATACAGCCGTCTTCCTGTTTCTTGTCTGGTAAAAAGCCTAGGCTTATGACATCATGCACACCTCTCTCTCTCTCTCTCTCTCTCTCTCTCTCTCTCTCTCTCTCTCTCTCTCTCTCTCTCTCTCTCTCTCGAGAGAGAGAGAGAGAGAGAGAGAGAGAGAGAGAGAGAGAGAGAGAGAGAGAGAGAGAGAGAGAGAGTTTGCCAGGAAGGAAGGGGGATGAGTCATTAGAGGGCCAATGAGAGCTGCAGAGCTGGAGGTGTGCCTCTGTGTGTCTGTGTAAATCCAGGAAGTGAACAGGCCAAAGCATCAGCTGCCCACAGTTAAAATTTTTCACCAGAACAAGTATTGAGCGATACATCTCACAATGACACGATGGCTTCTGCAGATGCATGATAGATAATAATCTTTTGTAGTATGTAATATGAAATCACAAAAGAGACTAATCTGTTTTGGCTTTAAAACCCATCTGTAAGAAACCTAAAAATCCTCCCTTGTAGTGAAGTTCCTTAACCCCTTTGTGCCTAAGGGTAAAACAAATCTTAAAGTGATCGTAGAGATAACCTTTTTTTTAAAAAAACAACAAACATATCATACTTACCTTCACCGTGCAGCTATATTTGCACAGAGTGGCCCCGAACCCGCTCTTCTGGGGTCCCACGGCGGCTCTCGCAGCTCCTCCCCACATCTGATAACCCCCTCGGAGAAGCGCTTCCCTGAAGGGGTTACCTTGGGGGAGCGCTCCTGAGTCCAGCATTCAGGGTCCATAGAGGCCGAATGCAGGACTCGGCCCCGCCCCCCGGCGCTCGCGTCATTAGATTTGATTGACAGCAGCGGGAGCCAATGGCTGCACTGCTATAAATCTATCCAATCAACAACCGAGAACCCTGGGCAGAGAGGCAGCGCGTCCCCGTGGGTCAAGTTCGAGGGGTCAGGTAAGTAAAATGGGGGGGGGGGGTCACTGACAGGTGTTTTTTTTTTCACCTTAATGCATAGGATGGAGGTTAAGGTGAAAAAACACAAACCTTTACAACCCCTTTAATGCATAGGATGCATTAAAGGGGTTGTAAAGGTTTGTGTTTTTTCCCCTAATGCATCCCATGCATTAAGGTGAAAAAACACCTGTCAGTGACCGGCCCCCCAGCCCCCCCCCCCATTTTACTTACCTGACCCCTCAAACTTGACGTGCTGTCTCTCTGCTAGGGGGTTCTCAGCTGTTGATTGGATAGATTGATAGCAGCGCAGCCATTGGCTCCCACTGCTGTCAATCAAATCCAATGACGCGGCCGCCGGGGGGCAGGGCCGAATCCTGCATTCCGTGTCTATGGACACCGAATGCTGGACTCGGGAGCGCGTCCGCAAGGTAACCCCCCCCCCCCCCGGAAAGCGCTTCTCCCAGTGGGGTATCTGAAGTGGGGAGGAGCCAAGAGAGCTGCCGAGGGACCCCAGAAGATGAGGATCGGGGCCACTCTTTGCAAAACGAGCTGCACAGTCGAGGTAAGTATGATATGTTTGTTATTTAAAAAAATAAAATAAAAAGAACCTTTAGTGTCACTTTAAGGTGAAAAAACATGAACATTTACAACCCCCTTAAAGAGGAAGTAAACCCTGATGGGTTTTACTTCCTTTTTTTCCCCCTGCAAAGTAAAAGCATAATGGGCTAGTATGCATTGCATACTAGCCCATTATGTGCCACTTACCTGCAATCGAAGCCCGCGCTGTCCCCGCTGGTGGCCGCATCCATCTTCGCCCCTCTTCCTTCCGGGGCCGTGGACTCCGGCTCTGTGACTGGCCGATACCTACTGCAACTGTTTAGTGTACACTTCAGCTGTCAGCAATTGTACAAAGCCTTGAGAAGTTATTTACAAATGAAATAAATGTATGAATTTTTTTTTTAATTTTGTGCTTTTTTCAATGTGAAACGTGTAAATATATTTTAAAGGTGTAAAAATATTAATGAACAAAGCAAGCAAAAAAGTTTGAATTATCAACCACTTAAGGACTGGAAGGATTTGCCCCCTTAATGACCAGGCCATTTTTTTGCGATACGGTACTGCGTCACTTTAACGGACAATTGGCGTGTGGCGTTGTACCCAAACTTAATAAATAAAATTTATGTCCTTTTTTTTCCCCCAACAAATAGAGCTTTATTTTGGTGGTATTTGATCCGCTGCTTTTTATTTTTTGCGCTATAAACAAGAAAAAGCGACCATTTTGAAAGAAAAAAATATTTTTTACTTTTTGCTGTAATAAAAATCTCTAAATATATATAAAAAAACAAATGTCTTCATCAGTTTAGGCCAATATGCATTCTTCTACATATTTTTGGTAAAAAAAAAAAAGCACAATAAGTGTGTATTGGTAGGTTTGCGCAAAAGTTATAGCGTCTACAAAATAGACGGCACTTGCTAGTGAAGAAACGACATGGAGGGCCATTTCTTCACAGCGCATGTGCTGATGACATCATCGGGGCACTACAAGGTAAATGTCTCCTGAACGGCGCACGTTTAGGCGCTATATACAGTACCTATAGGTAAGTCTTATTATAGGCTTACCTATAGGTACAACTTTCGCATTGGGGGGTATACAACCACTTTAATGCCTAAACACAATTTAGCAACTTTGACATGTGTCAGTAAAACTGTACATATCATCACAGCTACTTTGTGCATGCAGGTGGATTATACTGCGTGTTTTTCAGGACACATCGGGCTTTCTTTTGGTGGTAAATGGTAATGGATATATCCGGATTTCTTTTTTTTATTATCAAAGGAAAACTGGCCCAAAATAGTAAATAAAATCATTGTTTTTAAATGTAGCTGTATATTTCTTGCGACTACCATAACCTTCCACCAAAGAACAACCCAAATTTAATTCTCCTTCTTCTGACAATGGCAGAGATAATACATATGTGTATGTTATTTGTTGTTTGTACCCGTAGTACAGCCCAGAAACAATAGTGCCCATTTTACTTTTTTTTTTTATCCTACCTAAAACACACTGACATAATGCCGTGTACACACGGGCGGACTTTTCGGTCTTTCCGACGGACTTCCGACGGACTTTCGAACGAACGGACTTGCCTACACACGATCACACCAAAGTCCGACGGATTCGTACGTGATGACATACGACCGGACTAAAATAAGGAAGTTGATAGCCAGTAGCCAATAGCTGCCCTAGCGTCAGTTTTCGTCCATCGGACTAGCATACAGACGAGCGGATTTTTCGACCGGACTCGAGTCTGGTCGAGAACATGTTCCAACTCTAAAGTCGGTCTGATTTTCGACCGAAAAAGTCTGCTGCAGGTCCGATGAAGCCCACACACGGTCGGATTGTCCGACGGATTCATTCCATCGGACCAGTCTGGTCGAAAAGTCCGCCCGTGTGTACACGGCATTACTGACACTAATACTAAAAAAAATAAATAAATACCCTGACCTTCACCCAAACACTAACCCTTGATCTAGGTATTTTTTATTTTATTTTTTACACACACTTTTTTGTTCTCTGCAAGGAGAGAAAGAGATACTAAGTATCTCTCTCCTCCATTCACAGAGAAAGAAAACCCTGGGGTGGGCTTCACAGTGACTGATCGCTTTGATAGCCAATCAGAGGTCCCGGGTCCCAATCGTTAGTGTGGGGCCCTGGGCACTCCATAAGGCCCCAGTCTCTGTGCTGGGAGCGCACCGTCGCCGCCGTGCAGTCTGTCCTGACATCCCAAGTGAAAGAAGGTGGAAGAAGACCACGGCTTTCAAATTCCTGCATTTTTGCAGCTTTTTACAAGCATTTTTAAAGCATTTTAGAAGGTATTACAAGCGTTTTACAGATGAAGGTATTTTTGTTTAGCCACTAGAAAGAACTAGGGGGAGGAGATTAGGGATGGAGAACTGCAGAAAACGAGCGACAAAATACTCGTAAAACGCTCAAGTCAGGTGTTTCTATTGAAGTCTATGGGGGCCGAAAATGCTTGTAATCTGCCAAAAGGAAGCTCATGTACTTTTTTGAGCGACAGGCATTTTGCTTCAGGTGACAGAACGCTCAGATGAACAGGAGCCATTGATATGAATGGGATTTGGTTTTGTTTGGTGTTTTAGAGCTACAAGCTTCAAGCAGAAAATCGCTCAGGTGTGAACGGGGTCTAAAGTGATTGTAAAGTAAGATTTTTTTTTTTTAAATAACAAACATCTCATTACTTACCTGCTCTGTGCAATGGAATTGCACAGAGTGGCCCTGATCCTCCTCTTCGTGGGTCCCGCGTCGGCGTTCCTGGCTCCACCCTCCTGTCAAGTTCCCACCACAGCAAGCAGCTTACTGTGGGGGAGCCCAAGCAGGCTTGTTCCTGAGCCAGTGCTCTGCGTGTCCATTCACACACAGAGCCACGGCTCGGCCTCGCCCCCTCTCTGTTCTCATTGGCTCACTGGCTGTGATTGATTGACAGATTGGCAGCTCCAGCTGCTGTCAAAGCCAATGAGGAGGGGGAGAGCCGAGACTCTTGTGCACTGGATCGAAACGGGGCTCAGGTAAGTTTTGAGGGGGCTGGAGGGGATGCTGCACACAGAAAGTTTTTTACCATCATGAATCTGAAGGTAGAAAACCTTGAGCCCTTAGAACCACTTTAATACTTACCTGAGCCCTGCAGCACTGCTCTCTCTCTCCCTCCTCACAGGATTTAGTGAGGTGAGAACAGCGGCAGCCAGTGGCTCCTGCTGCTGTCAATCAAATAAAGAGACAAGGGAGTGGGAGGCTTGGCCAAGCTGCACTGTGTTTGTCAATAGACACACCAAGGGGGTTATTTACAAAAGGCAAATCCACTTTGCACTGCAAGCGCACTTTAAACTGCACTGAAAGTGCACTTAAATCTAAGGGGTAGATCTGAAATGAGTGGAAGCTCTGCTGATTTTATCATCCAATCATGTGCAAGCTAAAATGCTGGTTTTTATTTTCCTTGCATATCCCCCTCGGATCTACAGCGACTTTACTTCTAAGTGCATTTTCAGTGCACTTTCAAGTGCACTTGCAGTGCAAAATGGATTTTCCTTTAGTAAATAACCCCCCAAGTGTGGCTCGGGATCAAACCCACATGAGTACCCCACCAGTAAGCAGTTTGCTAAGGAGGTACTTGAATGCAGGAGGAAACAGGGGCACCGGCGGGGCTAAGAGGAGGATCGGGGCTGCTCTGTGCAGAACCATTACACAGAGCAGGTATAAAGTATAACATGTTTGCTTTTTTAAAAATCAAATTTTTTACTATATATTTTCAAGTTACTAATTGAGTTTCTTTTTTCTCTTCTGTAAATTTCTACAAATTTCTATCATGAAAACTTAAAAATATATAAAAAAAAAACTTTAGAGGAAGCCCCATAGGCACTGCAAAACTGTGAGGATCAATGGGTAGTTACAATTTGTAACATTATAAGTTGTAAACCTTTAGATTTTTTCAACTGCATATAATTTTACAAAAAAAATTTTAGGGTTTACATACACTTTACAGAATTTATATAAATCATTTAAAAGAAATGCAATAAAAAAAAAAGTCTGTTTAAAAACACAAGATTTCAAAAATCACGAGAAACATTCCCTGGTAATATCGATCTATATTTTTATTTGGCTGTTGTTCATAACTTATATCTCTCAGTAAATTATGAAGACTCAAAACATAAAACACAAATGTCTCATAATAAGGAAATGGCGTTGTATAACCTGCAATTTAAGCTAATCTCAGAGGAAATGATATTTTATTTTTACAGTGTAGTATAACACAAACACAGGTAGAATAAATTGCACTTCTGGCGAGCCGAGCTGTTTGTCTGATTAGCAACGCTCATAAGAAATTCACAATATATCCTTGCCTAATTTGCATACTCGAGATTGCAGATGGTTTTATTAATGGCTGTCAGCACACTCCGCTTTTATTTTGAAAGCGCTGAAGAATTTGCTAGTGAAGTACAGAGAGGTCCTGAAGATGATATTATCTTCCCCATCTCAGAAGGGGGGGGGGGTTCATATAATAAAATCAGTGTGACTGTACTAATGTGATATACGGTGTATTCATATTGTGTGCTTTTTTCTCTGCATGAAATGTTATATTAAGCAGAACAAATCAACAATAACCACATACAGTATAATCAAGTGAGGACAATACAATCTTAGAATATGTACTGTGTATATTAAATAACTTGCGTAGAACTTTTTTAAAGCCCAACTAATCTTTTTAAAGTAAAACCAAAACTGAATAGTTTGATGTTGAAATTTAGGTATGGGTTTTTTTGTATAGTTACATTTATCCAGCATGGACCAATGTAACTATTACAGTCATGGCAACCCTTCTATGCCAGATTATGCACCACTTCGCCCAGAAAATTGTTGCAATTACAAATGTTTAGGCATTCTCATGTTTATCCCTCAGTCAGGGCATTGAAAATGGGTCGTAGATGGGTATTCCAGCATGACAATGACCCAAAACACACGGCCAAGACAACAAAGGAGGGGCTCAAGAAGCAGCACATTAAAGCGGGGGTCCACCTAAACCGCCAAAAAAAAAAATATTAAAAGCCAGCAGCTACAAATACTGCAGCTGCTGACTTTTAATACATGGCCACTTACCTGTCCCAGGGTCCAGCGATGTCGGCAGGAGACGCCGAGAACCCGCTCGGTTCTCGGCAGCCGCCGCCGCCATCCTAGGTCAGGGCTTCACTTGCGGCTTCACTTCCCGGTTCCCTACTGCGCATGCGTGAGTCGCACTGCGCATCGTAACTGGTCCCCGCTATCTCCTGGGAGCTGTGTGTTTCCCAGGAGACAGCGTGGAGGGACAGGAAGAGGCATAGACTCCCATGGGAGTCTATGCCGGAAGTGGGTGCAAATACCTGTCTTAGACAGGTATCTGCACCCCCCTCCCCCCTGAAAGGTGCCAAATGTGACGCCGGAGGAGGGGAGGGTTCCAAAAAGCGGAAGTTCCATTTTTGTGTGGAACTCCGCTTTAAGGTCCTGGAGTGGCCTAGCCAGAGTGGGACGAAATCTACAAGACACGTCTGACCTCTGTGATTGCCAACAAGAGTTTTGCCACCAAGTCATGTTTTGCAAAGAGGTCAAATACTTATTTCACTCATTAAAATGCAGATCGATTTATAACATTTATGAAATGCGTTTTTCTGGATTCTTTTGTTGTTATTCTGTCTCTCACTGTTAAAAAAAAAACCTACCATGAAAATTATAGACTGATCATTTCTTTGTCAGTGGGCCAACGTACAAAATCGGCCTGGGATCAAATACTTTTTTCCCCTCACTGTGTGTGCATTTCACAGGGTAATTAGAATAGGGTTTAGAAGGGGGGTGGGAGCAGGTTTAAGCTTAGTTAGAAATAGCCTGGAATTCCATTTTAACAGTACAACTGAAATGCCTTGCATATCACCAGTGGCCCCTAGAAGGTGATCAGTCCACCTCCCAACAAGTAATGGGGAATGGTCAGCTGTAGGGAGACTACAGGCCATAGGTGTACGCAGACCATGGCATTACGGTGTGCACCCAAAGCTCAAACACACGTGTGTGTGTGTGTAATATATATTTATTTATATATATATATATATATATATATATATATATATATATACATATATATATATATATATATATTCAGTAAAGCAGTGGACGGTGTCAGTAGGGATGAGATTGATGTCAGTAGTTTATTTTTATTATTTTTTTATCATAACTTTTTTAACAATTTTTCTATTTTTTACAATTGTATTTAATAATATTTTTCTTATTATTATTATTATTATTATTATTTTTCTTATTATTATTATTATTTTTATATATTCAATTTTTTAGGAGCTCCATTGGGGGGCTTTGGTTTGATATCAGAGGTCTAAACAGACCCCTGATATCTCACTTTTAAGACAGAGATTCCCCAGTCCCTTCTTCTGCAGCCAAACAGCAGAGGGAATCTGTGCAGCACAGCATGATTAGGGTGTGCCCAGGCACACCTGGCACACCCTGTGCGCACGCCTATGCTACAGGCCATGCTGGTTACTCATCTTTTGCCTTCTGCCATTTTTTTTGGCACATCTTCCAATTTTGATATCCTCTTTAAGACTTTTCTTTTACAGGCAGCATTCAAGTTACTCTACTAGGATAGAGGTAATTTAAGATGAACGCTTTCCAAATACAAGCATACAAAACAAATAATACCGTTGTCTGCTCAATTTTTATTTACTGCCTTCCTCTGGATTAGCAGCATGACAATTTGGCAGATGTTACATTCGATAAGCTCGTGTCTTTTTGTAACCTCATTAGTCTCGTATCACTGTTGCTGTACGTCACCAGATTTGTGTTTTTTCCCCAAAGACGCGTCGGCGTATCTCAAGATGGCGTGGATGAGGTAGATCCACAAAGCATGAAGCAGCAAGTAAATGAGGGTCCGTGAAGAGCTGTCCCCATCCACATGACAAGCCTGTCACTCCAAACCGATCAATGACAAGGTCTTGTGATTTCCGAAGTTGAGGTGACACCACACTTGTCAAGTTTGTCAATGATCTCCTGATATATCATCCAGTCTGAAATATTGTTCAGGATAATCGCAACATGGGTTTGTGAATCAACATTATAGTGAAATATGGTTATTTCTGTAAATATGTAGCAAATATGCGAAAATTCATTAAAAATACAAATGTTGAAATAAACTATGCATGTGTAAAAACAAAAACAAAAAGTGAATGGAAATTTAACTTACAGATCTGCAACAACAAAAGAGGGAAATATTACGAAGAATGGGTGTCAATTTCAGCAGCAAACCAGAAAAGTTTTTCAAAGTATAGATTTATTGAAAGCAGCTTTTTTTTTTTTTTTTTTTTTAAATAACAAACATGTCATACTTACCTCCACTGTGCAGTTCGTTTTGCACAGAGTGGCCCCGATCCTCCTCTTCTGGGGTACCTCAGCGGGGCTAGTAGCTCATTCCCGCATCGAGTGACCCGTTAGAGAAGTGCTCTCCTATGGGACACCCGTGCGGGCGCGCTCCCGAGTCCTGCTTCTGATTCTATTGACAGGACTCGGCTCCTCCCCCTGGCGCCCGCGTCATTGCATTAGATTGACAGCAACGGGAGCCAATGGCTGCGCTGCTATCAATCTATCCAATCAGGACACGAGACACCTGCTAGAGCTGGTGAGCTCATCCCCGGGTAGAAGAAAACCAGGTTTAGGTAAGTAAAAAGGGGGTACTGGGGGGCTGCAGCACTACAGAAGGTTTTTCACCTTAATGCATAGAATGCATTAAGGAGAAAAAACTCAAGGGTTTACAATCCCTTTAAAGCTGAACTTCAGGAATTCAGCCACTTGTTCTGGATTACCAGGGGTTAAGTCTAATGAGGTGCAAGCCACTTCCTGGACTTACAGTATCCCTTCCATTAATAACTGACATTTTTACTGAGCACAGGGATCAACGTTATTGCTATAACCCAATGCTGGACCTTCTGGTCTCAGCTCCAACAGCTGCAGAGTCGCATGTAGCCACAGTTACACCCCCCCCCCCACACCTAATCACAGAAGGGTTGATTTACTAAAGGCAAATAAACTGCGCACCTTGCAAGTGCAGCTGCTCCAGAGCTTAGTAAATGAGGGGAAGCTCTGCTGACTTCCATCATTCAACCATGTGCAAGCAAAAAATGCTGTTTTTTTAATACGTTCCTTGCATGTGATTGGGTATTCTTTGCAAAGTGACGCTTTACCTCATTTACTAAGATCTAGAGCGACTGCACTTGCAGAGGGCAACTGCCCTTTGCAAAGTGCACAGTCTATTTGCCTTTAGTAATTTAACCTCAGAGTGCTTTGGGGTTGATTTACTAAAGGCAAATAGACTGTGCATTTCGCAAAGGGCAGTTGCACTCTGCAAGAGCAGTTGCTTCAGAGCTTAGTAAATGAGCAGAAGCTTTGCTGACTCCCATCATCCAACCATGTGCAAGCAATAATGCTGTTTTTTTTCCCCTTGCATATGATTGGGTATTCTTTGCAAAGGAAAGCTTTGCCTCATTTACTAAGCTCTGGAGCAACTGCCCTTTGCAAAGTGCACAGTCTATTTGCCTTTAGTAAATCAACCCCCAAATTTGCCTAAGAACGAACTGCAGCTCCTTTTATATACATTGGGGCAGAACTAAATTTACCTAACCCTAGCAGCTATCTAGAAGGACGCTACACAGAGGAAAGAGAGAAAAGCTAAAAATCTAACCAGATGTTTTGGATTGAGGCAAGTACACACCATAGAAGGATATGCTTTGTTCATTTTACATTTCAGAGGTTTACAACTATTTTAAAATAAAACTGACCTTAAACCATAATCATTTCCCTCCATTTAACGACTAGTTATTTTTGGAACAAGGTAGCCGAATAATAATAAATGACAATGTAGCACGATATAGTATGTAGCCAAACGATGAAAGGAGTAAAAACATCTATTTATCTCACAGATGTCACGCCGCTATGATCAGCATTCTGCTCAAGTGCCGTCCTTGACAAGTTCGGGGAAATGATCATTGTAGGGGGCAGAAAATAAATGTGCCTGTCTACCTATGATTGACTTGTCTGAAATCAGGTGCCAGTGCAGATAATAGGCATCAAGTACAGTACCCGGACTTCCAGCCTGTACTTACACCGCTCAGAACGTCACTGACAACCCTCCTTATAGTATCATCGGAGCCCTAAGCTCTATTTCTAGAGTAAGTAATGCTATACATTTTATAAGAAATAAAACTATTCAGAGGCATTTTTACACTTTACATCTGTATCAATTATTTCCTTTTTATTGGCAACACTCAACAATAGTTTTTTTGCCCAAAAATGAAAAAAGCTTTTTTTTTCAGTCCATTTACACTATTTTATTGCTATAACACACATGTCACCGCACAATAATGCATGTTGCATGTGTAGTACCCTCTAGTTAGGTAAGTGCTAGAGTGAGGATTTTCTGGCAGAGGAGGTAAATTTAGACAGGCCTAGCCGGTTGCTAGGCCTGTTTGTTTTCATTCTGGGCTGTGAATGGCTCAGGGCAGCAGCTGGTGACTCACAGGTAGCATCACTGTCCCCTCCCTCTTCTTTCTAGAAGGTGCTAGAAGGAGAGGGGGGAAGAGAGGTGGAGCTGCCTGGGGTATCTTAAAGCGGTGTCCTAGAGGTTTTTTTTGTTTTTTTTTAAAGTCAGCAACTACAAACACTGTAGCTGCTGACTTTTAATAAGGACACTTACCTGTCCAGCGAGCCCGCAATGTTGCCCCCCCCCCCGAGGCCGATCTGTCCATCGGATCGGGTACCGCCATTGCAACTAAGGGAAACGGGCAGTGGAGCCTTGGGGCTTCGCTACCCATTTCCTACTGCGCATGCGTGACTCGCGCGGCGCTTTGTGAATGGCCCCCTCGTCTTCTGGGGGACACACAGGTCCCAGAAGACAAGCTCACTGAAGAGGAGGAAGTGACGGAACAGCTCCGCAGACTAGGAAGAGGCAGATTAGGAAGACTGCCTAGCAACAGGGGTTTCTGCTAAGTAAACAATTTTTTTCTATGTTTTTTAATTTATTTCAAAGCAAATTTTAATGTATAAATGTTTTTTAGGGTGGACCTCCGCTTTAAGGAGCCTGACCAATCCCCAACTTGGATTGTCAGGGGGCAGGCCTCCTTAAATACCTGGGGTCAGCCTAGCTGGGGGGGAGTTGTTGGGTGGAAGAGCTGGAGTGAAAGAGCTTGGAGGCTGTCGGGCCCCACGGGGAGCTCCCCAGTCAGGGGGGTGACCCTGGGCTGGGGCTCGGGTGCATCTAGGAGGAGTGACGAGATCTTGGAATAAGAGGCACATGAGAGAGCAGGAGCAGGAGAGAGGACAGTGGGAGAGAACACCTCTAATGCCGCGTACACACGAGCGGATTTTTCGTCCTTTGACTGTGTGTGGGCTTCATCAAACCTGCAGCGGACTTTTTCGGTCGAAAATCTGACGGACTTTAGATTTGAAACATGTTTCAAATCTTTACGCCGGAACTCCGCCAGACCCAGTTCCTATCGAAAAGTCCACTCGTCTGTATGCTAGTCCGACGGACAAAAATCGATGCTAGGGCAACTATTGGCTACTGGCTATCAACTTCCTTATTTTAGTCCGGTCGTACGTCATCACGTAGTCCGGTCGTACGTCATCACGTACGAATCTGTCGGACTTTGATGTGATTGTGTGTAGGCAAGTCCGTTTGTTCGGAAAGTCTATCGGAAGTCCGCCGAAAGTCCGTCGCATAGACCGTCGGACCAGTCTGGTCGAAATGTCCGCGGCATAAGAGTCTCCAGGGAGGACAACTGGTCGCAGCTGGGAGAGCTAGTGAGTGAGCACAGTCGGGAAGACTGGGGAGACACGCCTGTGAGAACTGGGAGATTGCAGTTTGAGAGATGGGTGCAGAACCTGAAGAGAGGACTGTGGGAAGGGCAGTGGAAAGGGGTCTTTGCAGCCAGGCTGTCTGGCTGGACGTGAAGAGAGCTATCTGGGAGTGGTAGCTGAATAGAAGTTAACTAGCACCTAAACCTGTTCTACACCACAGGGGCCCGAGGCCCCTGCCTGCAAAAGGCAGTTTATTGAGGCCTGTCTGAAGCAGTGTCGGGCCTAACCATGCGGTGCTAGCTAGTCCGGAGGAGTGACAGTCTGCAGCAAGGGAAGTGCTGGTGGAGAAAACTGTGTGTAGCAAGCGTTTGTGCTGGAGAGAAGATTGCAGTGTATATACTGGAGTGTATATAGAAGTCCCAAGCAAGTTTGCACTGAGTATTTCTGGGCATGCCATAATTCCCAATTTGCTATTCAAGTTCAATCCCCTCAATAGAAAACAAAACAAAGCTATGGACTGTTCTGTGTCTCTGAGTGACTGAGAAATGGATGTCTGGCTGGGCAAGGTAACAGGTGAACCACTACATTCAGCAACCCCTACGGGGGCTTGGCTACACATTTGTTGCTGCACCATCCATTCACCCAACACACAAAGGCACGGCATAACACATGGCATTGCACAGTAGTGTGTGGAGTTATAAAATAATTGATTCAAAAAATAGGTCAAGGGGTGTGTTAGCAGCTCATTTGTTTTAATGGGCTGCCATTATACTCACAAAATAACATGTAAACAATTGTACGTTACCCCTTCCGGTGCAGCCCTGGCGTCCCTTTAACAGGGTCTTTACACTCAGGGTGGGAAGGACTGCCTAATCACGTGACCACTGTGATTGGCAATAGTCACCTGATTGGGAGCTGGTCCCATAGACTCCCAATCAGTAGTTGTCTAGCTTGGTCACTATGCTGGGAGCACGTATTGAGCGTGCTCTCAGCACTAAAACCTTGGCCACCCATGGACAATATACACACTGTGTGGGTGTTAAAGGCCACCTTCTTTGCTGCACACACATGCACTAAGTGGGTGGCAGGGGTCTAACTCTTTGTTAGTACACGATGACATCGGTTTGCAACTGATAATGAGCAGTTGCCAGCACAGTACACAGGCTGCATGTCACAGTGGTCACTCCGACTCTCAATCATTACTAGAGACCAGAAGCTGTCTGTGACAAGATGGTCACTGTGCTGAGAGTGCAGAGTGAGCACACTATCAGCACAGAAGCCAAGTGCCACCCATGGATGCATATGTGCAATAAAATGGGTGTTAAAGCCCACCCACGTTGCCACTGCACATACGTGTTACATGGGTGGCAAGAGGTTAACACACCACAAAATATATAAATGGGCTCTAAATATTACGTACCTTACATAAACTTTAGATGGGAAACTCATGTTTGTACCCTTAGAGTACTGAATAGAACTGAAACGATATCCACACTAAAGTCCAGATAGCTGACATATAATATAATATAATATAATATAATATAATATAA
This sequence comes from Lithobates clamitans, assembly GCA_037952925.1. NCBI lineage: Eukaryota > Metazoa > Chordata > Amphibia > Anura > Ranidae > Lithobates > Lithobates clamitans. The sequence continues at coordinate 642,168 of JBBGZY010000867.1, forward strand.
TATAATATAATATAATATAATATAATAAATCCTGTAATGCTGTACTACTGTGCCGCAATCGTGTGCATTGCATGAGGTTACTGCACGGCCCCATCAAACTCAATGGGCAAGTTTGATAGGCTGTACCATCTTACACCTCATACCTATGTAGCCAGCAAGAGAAGACCCTGGATAGGTCTGCAGGCCAGGGAGAGGTAGAAATGCACCCATTAGAACCAGCTGTAGACTTCTTGACCCTTATGGGGTGGGGGCTAGGGTGGGTTGTATAAAAGGCTTTTTATGACAAGCCAAGAGTTCCCTGGAGTGAAGCTATTCCCCTGGAGGGTTCCGAAGGAAATGTGTACCCATGGAGGATTTGACTGCAGAGATCCCATCTCAGTGAGTACTAATGACCCTGAGTGGAGGGAGACTGTTTAAGGGAAGATGGCTTACTAAATGTGCTTTCACATGTGACTACTGCAGACTGTGCACTAAATGTGATTGACAATGTACCATCAAGCAACCCCGGATAGTATGTCGGTGTGATGTGACTGTTGGCACCATCTTCCAAGTTGCATCAATAAAGTGCAGCAACCCTATGTTTGCATGGGGACTCCTTCCTTTGGGGATTTAAAGGTTAATGGCCTGGAAGAATAAAACATAAAAACGAAAAATAATGCCTGGGTGCCTCTAGGGTGTAAAGGGGATAAAGAGGGAAGTCGAAGTCCAGAGTTAAGTTTAAATATTTAATGAAAAGGATACATCCATTAAAGTGGTTCTAAAGCCTTAAAGTGATACTAAAGTCTAGTTTTTCTTTTCCTATAAAAATAACAGACATGTTATACTTTCCTGCCCCGTTCTTTGGTTTTGCACAGAGCAGCCCAGATCCTCCTCTTCGCGGGTCCCTGGCTGGAGCTCCTGGCCCCTCCCTCCTGTTGAGTGCCCCCACAGCATGCAGCTTGCTATGGGGGCACCTGAACCGAGCCGCAGCTCTGTGTGTCCATTCAGACACGGAGCCACGGCTCGGCCCCACCCCTCTCTCTCTTTATTGGCTAACTGACTTTGACAGCAGCTGGAGCTAATGGCACTGCTGCTATGTCTCAGCCAATCAGGAGGGAGAGTCCCGGATGGCCGAGGTACTCGCTGGACCAAAATGGGGCTCAGGTAAGTATTAGGGGGGCTGAAGGGGAGTTGCTGCACAAAGAAGGTTTTTTTATCTTAATGCATAGAATGCATTAAGATATACAGTATAACCTTCTGCATTTATAACCACTTTAAGGAATGAGGAATCAGCCCAGAACTACACGGGAGAATCTTGTCAATGATCTCAAGGCAGCTGGGACCGAAGGACTAAAATCCTGCAGCGCCCCCAAGGTCCCACTGTTTAAAAAAGCACATGTACAGGCCCTTCTGAAGTTTGCTTTTGAACATCTGAATGATTCTGAGGAGAACCGGGTGAAAGTGTTGTGGTCAGATAAGACCACAATCAAGCTCTTTGGCATCAACTCATCTCGCTGTGTTTTGAGGAGGAAAGCTGCCTATGACCCCAAGAACACCATCCCCACCATCAAACATGGAGGTGGAAACATTGTGCTTTGGGGGGTGTTTTTCTGCTAAGGGGACAGGACAACTTCACTGCATCAAAGGGACGATGGACGCGGCCATGTACCGTCAAATCTTGGGTCAGAATCTCCTTCGCTCACCCAGGGCATTGAAAATGGGCCGTGGATGGGTATTCCAGCATGACAATGACCCAAAACACACGGCCAAGGGAACAAAGGAGTGTCTCAAGAAGAAGCACATTAAGGTCCTGGAGTGGCCTAGCCGGTCTCCAGACCTTAATCCCATAGAAAATATGTGGAGGAAGCTGAAGATTTGAGTTACTAAACGTCAGTCTCGAAACCATAATGACTTGGAGAGGATCTGCAAAGAGAAGTGGGACAAAATCCCTCCTGAGATGTGTGCAAACCTGGTGGCCAAACTACAAGAAACGTCTGACCTCTGTGATCGCCAACAAGGGTTTTGCCACCATGTCATGTTTTGCGAAGAGGTCAAATACTTACAACATTTTTTTAATGCGTTTTTCTGGATATTTCTGTTGCTATTCTGTCTCTCACTGTTTTTTTTTTATAATTGATATTTTATTATACTTTTATCACATTCCAATCTTTAATACATTACAAAACTTTTCATCCTATTTACGTACAATATAGACATAGTATATAAACACACTCTCTGTTGGGTATTTCCCTCCCCCCCTCCACAAAAAAAAAAAAAAAAAAAAAATTTTTTGATATATACATAGATAAATATCTATATACTTTCCCCCTTAATCCCCCCCTCTCTCCCCTTCCCTCTCATCCCCTCCAACCCAAACTTTCACCACACTTTCACCTCCTTAAGTTGTATACATTCCAAATCCGTGTGTTCACATATTTCGCTTTTGCCAGATCACCTAATATACTACAGGTGGAAAAAAAAAAAAAAAACACACAAAAAAAAACACAACACCGCACATCAAATTTCCCAGTGTCAAGCATAATTCCAAAATTACCTTCCCCACTACCATTGCTTCTTGCCTTTAAAAAACCATTCCTCCTCTAGTTACCCCTGTGATTCTGTTTTCATTCCTTTCTTTGTGTTCACACTATTTCAACATTCCAAATTTTCCTTTTCTTTCCCCCATTCCCAATGTGCTTTGTGCTCTTCTTATCTCTTGTTTCTTCATTCCCCTTTACCCTTTCTTTCCCCAACCCCCATATATTATTCACCCCCCTCCCTCTGCCCCCCCCCCCTATTCCGAGAACAATAGTCTCTTTCCCCCCTTGTGACAAAAAAAAAAAAAAAACTATTACAAGTGTACTAGTGCTCACCCCCCTCTTCTTATGTGGGTATCCTACTTATTCTGGTGAGGAAAAAAAAAAAAATATATATATAGGGAACAAGAGAGAGGTAGTCCGGGGGGAAAAAAAAACAAAAAAAAAAAACAACTACCACCCCCCCCCCAACTCAAACCCCTCCCCTCCCCTTACTCCTCTCCAATCCCCGATGTATGAGCAGGTCCGTGCCTTAACTCATTCCCCCTTCATCGTTCTCATCCTCATCCCGGGCATCCTCTGCTAATGTTTAGGTCCCTTTTCTCCCATTTTAATCAGAACGTCCCTATTCCATCAAGTTACTTTCTTCCTATTTATACTATCTCAGTTGATTGTTGTTTCCAGGCCTTCCATATTTCATCAAACTCCTCCTGTTTATCCTTAATTCTGTGTACCCATTCTTCCGCCTCCATTATTTTATCTACTTCTTTTTTCCATTCTAGCATTGTTGGGCATCTACTATTCTTCCAGTACCTTGGCACCAGTGCCTTTGCCGCATTCAACAAATAGGGGATGATACTCTTTTTATAAACCTTGTTCGGCGTTGGCATCCCATGGAACAGGAAGTGAAATGCTGAAAATTCTATATGTTTTTCCGTCATCCTCCTGATCCAAGGAGCCACCGCCTCCCAAAATTTTTTAATTTTCGGGCATGTCCACCATATGTGGAGATATGTGCCTCTCTCCTCACATCCCCTCCAACAACGTGCCTCTTCCTTTGGGAGCATTTGTGCTATGCGGACAGGGGTACGGTACCATCTGGCCAGGAATTTATATGCCATCTCCTGGGTATGTGAGCTTATTGAGGAGGTGTGAGTAGTTTTAAACAATCTCTTTACCTGTGAAGTTGAAAACCTCCCTCCTAGTTCTCTCTCCCATCCCTAATAAAATAGGGAATTGTAGTACTATTGATGTTGAGTATTAACTTATACATCCTCGACAATAGATGTTTGGTTTCTGGGCTTTTCAAATTCCAAGATTCGAAGACAGTGAGGGTATTCAGAGGTCTAATCAGGGACTTCCTTTTATTATAAAAATCTGTGATTTGGAAATATCTCCACAAAGACATCGGAATATCCCCCCATTCCTCTATCAGGTCCTTTAGGGGGATCAATTTACCCGATGGCGCTATCCTCGCACAGGTCACACCTCCTTCTCTTCCCCACCCTTCTAAGTTCTTCTTATCCTCCCCTGGTTCAAACCAAGGGAATCCCTCAAGTGGAGCTAGTGGGGAAATCATAGGCGCAATTTTACCTAGAGCGTTCACCTTATCCCATACTGATAATGTTGTTTTAGTTACAGGTGATATCCATTCCGACAATCCCCTATTCGCAGTTGGAATCCACGGTGCCCCTTCTAAATCTCTACCAGCTATTGTCTTTTCCAGATTTACCCATATCTTATTTGCAGCGTCATGACGCCAATTTAAAATTCGAACTAGCGCCATGGCTCTGTAATATAAATTCAAGTCTGGTAATCCCAGCCCTCCCTCCTCTTTATGCCTCCTAAGTATATCATATGATATTCTTGGGTGTTTGTCCCCCCATACAAATTTCGTAAGAGCCCTTTTTATCTGCTTGAAAAAAATTTGTGGGAGTGTTATAGGGATAGTGTATAGTATATAAATAATTCTCGGTAAGACATTCATTTTTATTGCGTTCACTCTTCCAAACCAAGTCATCAAAAGTCCTTTCCAGCTTTTCAGGTCACTCTGTATATTTGCTAATAGTGTACCATAATTGAGCTCATATAACCTCTTTAAGTTCGCTGTTAAATTTATCCCCAGATATCTCAGAGAGTCCGTGTTCCAAATAAAAGGAAAGCCAACTTGTATGGCCGGCCTAGTCTTGGGGGGGACATGGCTTGGCATCAGAGTTGATTTTTCCGGGTTTATCCTAAAATTAGATAGGGCTCCAAACCTCTCTATTTCCCCCATCAATTCCTTTAAGGATTCCTGTGGTTTAGATAAGTAAAATAAAAGGTCGTCCGCATAAGCCGATACCTTATGCTCAACTGCCCCAATACGGATCCCGTTAATCCCTCCATTCCTCCTTATTTTACACAGAAAGGGTTCAAGGATCAATGCAAACAGCAGGGGTGACAATGGGCACCCCTGTCTAGTCCCATTCCGGATCTCAAAACTCTCTGATAACACTCCATTTACCTTGACCCTTGCTCTGGGTTTATTATATAATGCCAGGACCCATCCCATCATACGTTCTCCCAGGCCCACCCCCCTCAGAACTTCCAACAAGAAGACCCAACCAACCCTATCAAATGCTTTTTCAGCATCCATAGAGATCAAGACCCTTGGGATTCGCTCTGGTCCATTTTGAGCCCAGTGCAATATCTGTAAGGCACGAATTGTATTATCTCTAGATTCCCATCCTTTTATAAATCCTGTTTGGTCTGGTTGTATTATTGTTGCTATATGATCTTGCATCCTGAGAGCCAGGATTTTGGATAGGATCTTCGTGTCAGAGTTCAAGAGGGAGATGGGCCTATAGTTAGCGCACACCTGCGGTGCCATCAAAGCTTCTGTTGACAATGGTTTAGAATTTTTTACAGAGTTGAGGTAGTCACAGAATGGCTGAGCCAACTCCGGAAGGAACTTTTTATAATATATATTCGTAAGACCGTCCGGGCCCGGGCTTTTCCCCAATGCTAGTCCTCCCACCACTTTTCCCAACTCCTCCACTGTAATTGGTTGTTCCATTTCCTGCAGTGCTGCGGTTGAAATTACTGGTAGTTCTGACGTCCTTAAGTATTCCCTGATTTCCTGCCTCATTCCTCCCCCCTCTTCTCCTCTTTTATCCCCCTCTATATTATATAGGGATCTATAATACCTTTGGAATTCTGCTGCTATTTTATGGGAGTCAATAACCTGTTTATTACCTGCTGTTAATTTATGAACGTGCCTTGATTCCTGTAGTTTTTTTAATTGTCTCGCTAGCAGTTTTCCCCCCTTGCTACCTTGTTCATAAAAGCGATGTGCAAAGTATCTTTGCTTGTTTTTAAGTTTCAGATCTAAACACTTGGTTAACTTAAGCCTCAACTCCAGCAGCTTATTGTCGTCCTCCGGATCCCGACTTTTTTTGTGTTTTATCTCATTTTTATGTATCTCCTCTAGGATATCTGTGATTTCCTTTTGTTTTTCTTTCTTAAGGCGTGACCCCTGCGAAATCATCTCCCCCCTAATAACCACTTTATGTGCTTCCCACACTACTTGGTTGGACACCTCCTCTGTTTTATTGATCTCAAAATACGATATCAGACCCCCCTTCAGGGTTTCAAAGGCCCTTTTATCATCCAAAATAGATTCATTTAGTCGCCAGTTCCTTTCTTTTTTGCCTACGCCACCCATTCGTATGCTCAAAGGGACTGGCGCATGATCTGATATCGTAATTGAGCCAATTACTGAGGATTTCACAAGATGTAAATCAAATTGATCAACCAATAATAGATCAATCCGTGAATAGGTGTTATGTATTCTTGAATAGTAACTATAATCCCTTTCACGGCCATGCAAAATCCTCCAGCTATCTACCAAATGTAACGCTCTAAGACTCTTTTTTAAGTGTCTCTGTGCTCTAAAAGATAGTACTGTCTTACCAGATGAGGTGTCCATTTCAGGGTCTAGAGTGAGGTTAAAATCCCCTCCCAATATCAGTATACCTTCCCTCAACTTTTCCAGTTTTTTCATTGTTTTTGATATAAAATCTACTGTACCATTATTAGGGGCATAAATTGATGCAAACGTGTAATATTGATTCTGTATTCTTCCTTTTACACACAAGAAACGCCCTTCCAAATCCCTCTCCACTTCTTCAAGTAAGAAAGGAGTTGTTCTATCAATTGCTATTGTGACACCTCTAGCTCCACGAATAGGAGAGGTTGAGTGAAACCATTGATTAAATGGAAGGCCTGGTAATCTGGGGATCGACCCTGCTGTGAAGTGCGTCTCCTGGAGGAATATAACATCTACCCTCTGGCCACGCAGTTCACACCAGAGACGCCCCCTCTTATTTGGAGCTCCTAAGCCCCTTACATTATATGATACTATCTTCAATTCTGTCATTCAATATATACAGCCCCCTGTACCTGTCTCCACGGTGTTCCAAGAGTATTTTCCCCGCTCAGAGGGTACGGAAAGTGAATGATGCCCGGGATGGATGAAACATACTGCGTAAAAATGGGGAAAAGCGAGGAAGGGGAGAGAGAGAGGAGAAAAAAAAAAAAAAAAAACAACCCCAACAACCCCCCCCAACCTCCCCCCCAAACCCAACCCTCCCCCAACAGACACACATGCACATACACACGTTATATTTCCTGTCATCTCCCCTAATTGGTGGATCAATCTCCCTATAGATATACCTCCCATCTCTGAGATTGTCCTCCCATCTGCCAAACTGCAGAAAAAATTTGTCCCCCTTTTGGGACTTTCCTATCGGGGCAAAGATGATTTACGGTATGGATTAAGGAAATCCGGTTTCTCCCTGGGCCCTGAGAGCAGGAGGAGCCGTTTACACTGTAAATAATATTAATTCTAAGGACCAGAGACAAACATATAACTAAGTCTCCGCTTGCAGCTCTAAAGGGTTATCCCAGCTCAGGGGTCCAGTGAGAATAGGGAGACAGGTGGGGAAGGAAGGGAACAGAAAACCAGGCAGGAAAACCCCCCCCCCCCAATCTTACCCTTTCCACAGGGAGGTAATGCGTGACGTCTTCAGGCCGACATCTCTTGGCTGAGAAGGGAAGTCTCGTGGAAGTGAGGGGATTACTCTTCAATGCCGGTGCTCTCCACTTCCCGTCCCCCCGTGGCGGCGTCCCTGGCTGCTCTCTCCCGGCTCTTTCTCTCCTTTAAATGCAACTGGCAATGGGGATAAAGGAGCTACCACCAAGGCATCTCTGAGTCCGTTGCCCCTAGTACGGCGTCTCCGTTGGCTCTTCCCCCGGCTAGAGGTGACACGCCATGGGCATTGAGGAGGGAGCTTTCATACAAGCTCAACGCTCCTCGTGTCTCTCAGAGCCCGGGAACCTCCGCACGCTCACGCAGCGCGTCCTCTCTCCATACCACGCCCCCCCTCAACACGGCATCCTGTCTCTCACTGTTAAAATAAACCGACCAATAAAATTATAGACTGAACATTTCTTTGTCAGTGGGGCAAACGTACAAAATCCGCAGGGGGTCAAATACTTTTTTTCCTCACTGTATACGGTATATAAAATGAAGAAAACCTAAGCCGTTCATTCTACCTACAAGGTCAGATAACATTGCTACCTGACATTTGAAAAGGACACGAGACCCCCAACTGATCACCGGAAACTTATCTCATCATTGTTCTGTAGTCCAAAGGCAGAGAGGTCTTGTCTCTTTATACCTTTGATTCATTTGCAATGTCTTGTGAGCTGATAGAGATCCATTTATCATTGAGTTATAAATGCGGCTTCTATATCACTGGTGTCATCAGCTTCAAAAGGCAGGTCTCCAAGGGCCCCGGGCTGTTCGATGTATACTGGATTAATCTGAAGATTAAATACACAATGATCTCAATCCTTTTTAATGACAAAACATTCACTAGAACGGTGTACACCCTATAAGACGCACCTATTAATCACATTTCATTGACAGTTCTTCTATAATGTGTACACCGGGGAACAGCAGAGCAGAAGAGCTGGGGGGAATATTTAGGTTAATTAGAGGGATCGTTGTGTTTTCAAATATTCTAGGAAAGAAAATATTTAAAGGAAAAATACACTATATACATGAACTTTAATGGCATCCCAGTCTTATGCCCCGTACACACGGTCGGACTTTGTTCGGACATTCCGACAACAAAATCCTAGGATTTTTTCCGACGGATGTTGGCTCAAACTTGTCTTGCATACACACGGTCACACAAAGTTGTCGGAAAATCCGATCGTTCTGAACGCGGTGACGTAAAACAGGTACGTCAGGACTATAAACGGGGCAGTAGCCAATAGCTTTCATCTCTTTATTTATTCTGAGCATGCGTGGCACTTTGTCCGTCGGATTTGTGTACACACGATCGGAACTTCCGACAACGGATTTTGTATCCTGCTCTCAAACTTTGTGTGTCGGAAAATCCGATGGAAAATGTGTGATGGAGCCCACACACGGTCGGAATTTCCGACAACAAGGTCCTATCACACATTTTCCATCGGAAAATCCGACCGTGTGTACGGGGCATTAGTCTGTAGGGTTCAGTATTGAGTTGGCCCACCCTTTGCAGCTATAACAGCTTCAACTCTTCTGGGAAGGCCGTCCTCAAGGTTTAGGAGTGTGTCTATGGGAATGTTTGACCATCCTTCCAGAAGCGCATTTTGGACAAGAAGGCCTGGCTCACAGTCTCCGCTCTAATTCATGCCAAAGGCGTTCAATCGGGTCAGTGCAGGCCAGTCAAGTTCCTCCACCCCAAACTTGATCATCCAACCTGGTTTCACCTGAAAGATTTCCTAAGGAGATTATCGCCTGAGGAAGCCTTTTGGCAAAACCTGGGTTGGGACCAATGGGGGTCACCCTTTTCAGAAGTCTTATATATCAGTGTAGTGCTCATTCCTGGAGGAGCTGCGGATGTATGGGTCCCCTAATTCTGGATGGCAACGACCCCTTCCGGCAATGCCACACCCTCTAACACACCAAGGCTGAGGAAGGGAAATTTATTTGGGCTACCCACCCTACAAGGCAGCCTCTGCGTAAATATTGTGTCACCAAAACAATTGCGACTACCACTAATTTATTCTGCAGGGTCTTTGCTTTCCAAATAGATATACTTTTTTTTTTGGGGGGGGGGGGGGGGTTGGGAAGCTGTTACAGTAATTTGTTGCACAAAATGCAGACTTTAGCATGTCCGCAACAAAATAAAAACAGAAATGCCCTGGTAGACATGTGGTTACAGGCTGTTTTTTAAATGATGAATTTTTTTAACAAATATATTGTTGCAGTACACTATATGGAATTTATTCATGCAGACTAGTTAAAACTAGTGGAATGTCCACTTCAGCTTGTGGTAAAGATAAAAACGTCTTTGCCATTCTGAAGCTTCCCTCCAACCACTTTGCATATTACTGTATATACTCGAGTATAAGTCGAATTTTTCAGCACATTTTTTTGTGCTGAAAGTGCCCCCCTCGACTTATACTCGAGACAAGCACTTTTCTGCAGCAAAAAATTTCATTTTCCAAGCCGACTTTGGGGCCCCGTATCTCAGGGCCACTTAGTGCTAGGAACCCCAAATTTGGTGTGCAAACTCAGTGGAACTGGTACCACAACATATCCAGCTGGGGTTCCTAGAACCAAGTGGCCCTGAGATACGGGGCCCCAAATCCGGTTCAAAAAATGTCATTCTCTGCTGCAAAAAAGTGCTTGACATTTTCTGAACTGATTTTTGGGGCCCTGTATCTCGGGGCCACTTAGTGCTAGAAACCCCAGCTTTGGAAATTTTATGGTGCTAGTTCCACTGGGTTTGCACACTAAATTTGGGGTTCTTAGCACTAAGTGGCCCCGAGATACGGGGCCCCAAATTCGGTCAACTGTGTCCATCTGCAGCAATGTCCTTTCGGGACCCTTTGGGTTCAGAGACTCCAAATTTTAGCTGCAGCTAGGGGGCATCTAGGAACCCTTAACTACCGAGTTTGAAGTTCAGGGGACCTATGGCTGCAAATGGGCACAGTGATGCTGCAAATGGGCATTGTTGACCCTCTTTTCCACTTACAGTAGCTGTGCATTTCTCACCCTCGTCTTATACTCGGGTCAATAAGTTTTTACCATTTTTTTGTGGTAAATTAGGTCCTCGACTTATACTCGGAATGACTTATACTCGAGTATATACGGTATTTTATATAACAAAGGCAGAAGATTTAATAGATGGGAAGATGAAAAAATAACTGAAGTTCCACTTTAAGAGGCACTTCTTTCTTTAATATGGGCATTAATTACAAAGAAAAAGATAGAGGCTCCTATTACTGAACTCCTTCTTGTTCCCTCTACATTTTGTTACTATGTTTCATTGTCAGTAGCAGAGCTGACAGCCAGAGACTGACAACTTCTATTGCTATGGAAACACTACGGAGACAGACAACTGTACTTATAATACATTCATTCTTTGCAATTCTCCTAAGAATGCTTACTTTTTATTAACCTCAACAGCTACTTGGAAAGGAATCGATTTTGTATTCAGTACATAGTTCACCTTTAACATGTTTGCTTTTCCACATTCTTTTGATTGTATTGCTTTGTGGTTTCCCCTTCTACGAGCTTTCTGCATGGCAGGGCGATAAACAGAACTTCCACAAGTAAATGGAATATACAAAAATCATGTAAAAAAAATAATGAAGGCAGCTTTGGAGTAAAAGTCTCTGCTGTATTTGTGGGATAACCAGTTCCAATGCGTTTCGGGGTCCAAAATGCCCCCTTCATCAGGGCTGAAAAGGATTTGCAAAAGTGGACAGATAGGAGGCGCTGTAGAGGTCAGATGGCTGTTATTTTGGTAGAAGCTCTGTGATCAGGGAGGGGTCGCTTATTATTAAGTTGGGGGCGGGGGGGGGGGCTGCTGGAACAACAGCTACTGTGAAGCTCTGAGGGCATCTTGGATCCTGGAAACACAATGGCACAAGACAAAAAAGTAGAAACTTTGAATTCATTCTTGATTTTTTTTAACGTCTAAATGTCTTCTCTTTGTATGGTCGTACCTGAGATTCCACCACTTCCCTTTCGGCACTCTTGGATCCAGAGCAACTTTGAGGCTGGATCCGCACAATACAGGTGTAATGGCGTGTGCCCGCATGCATCAATGCATCAGGTGTGGGGCAGACCCTTCATTTCAATGGCCAGCCTTGCATGCAAGAAACACAGAAAAGAAGTCACTGACCCTTTTCCAAAATCACATTGCACCAAACTGCACCATGAAACCATGCAGTTTGGTTGCACAGAAACGCGTGCGTTAGCAGATGCATGGGGGTACCATCGTTAATTAATGGCACCGATGTGCATCTGCAAAGGCCAGCACAGGCTAAGCCACTTTTTGCTGCATTTGTATCCACCTCGGGGCTGTGCACAAGCAGACCATTGAAGTGGGTGATATTAAATAAGTTAAAAAATCCAGCAGGGATGGTAGGAGCCCCTCGTAATGGTCACAGCATTCGGGAACTCACCAGTAGATCCCCAAAGAGATATAAGCAACTAACAAATGGTTTAACTGCCCAGCATCAACCAAACACTGAAATAAAAGTCTTGGGTGGAGAGACCTTTTAGGGGCTCATTCACATGTGCCTCAGGGACTGCCACTCCTCTGAAAAGTGAACCATTTTTGGATCGCTTTTCAGAGGTGTTTGACAGGCGGTGGGGAGATAATATGTCCCCTCCTCACTGCCTGATTTAACCCTATGGGCTAGTTCACACTAGCGATTGGGTGGCAATAAAACCCCACAGTTCGACTGTGGTTTTACTGCCACCCAACTGCTTCCCCTTTAGCTGCAGAAGTAGCGGCCCGGAGGTGTACACATCACGTGCCCGGGGGCCCCAAAGCTTTGCTTCGGAACCATGACAAAATTAAACCCCCTGCGCTTTTGAAGGGCGCTACTGCTCGCCAATTGCAAACCAATGCAACTAAATTGGGCCACTTTGCAAGGGCCTGCAATAGCGAACCGTATGAATGAGTCCTATAACTGCTGTACTACTGCAGCGCAGAAAACGTGCATTGCACATGGTTGTGGCACGGTTGCAGCGTGCCCTGTGAACTGCATTAGTCGCAGTCAGCGGCAGCCTGTTGTTTAAATGTTGCTGGTGTTCAGGCAGACGGTCGATGTGGTATGTGCCTAAGGCCACAGACGGTGCTGATGCGGGAATCTCCCCCCCCCCCCCGCCGTGCCATTGTCTTCTCCTGGCGGTGGGTAGGGAAGGGCGGGGTAAACCATCTCCGCCGTGAGAAGATAGTTATTATTGCTTGCGATAATCACAGGTAAATACCGCTACCCATCAGAAAATGCAACGGAAGTGATGTTGCAAACAAAAAATGCCTATTGCGCATGCGCTATGCGTTCCAACAGGGCCGCTGTGCATTCCAATAGGTTTCCTAGTCTGACAGTAGATGAAAGCGGCAGCAGACATCTTGTTACACCCAGGCAAGAGTTCAATTTGACACTTAGAGCCCTTTCACGCTGAGGTGCTTGTAAACTGCTAGTAAAACACTGAGCACTTTTGAAGAGCTTTTCAGGCGCTTTTGAAGCGCTTTCCATTCATTTCAATGGGGAGGGGCATTTTTTCACCACCCTGCCAGCGCACTGCCCCAGTGTGAAAGCATTCATTGATTTTATTGAAAATAGGTGTTCGTGAGCTTTTCAGGAGCCTTTTTTAGCGTGAAAGCGCCTGAAAAGCTTCTCAGTGTGAAAGGGGTCTTATATTAGCAGTAAACTCACCTATATACTGAAATAGACAATTTCACCACGACTGTTTGAGGGTGTCAAAAAATGTCCCTCTGCGCCTAATGACTATCAGTTTGGCGCTAAGCAGTGTGGGGTGTACCAAGATGGCCGTCGCCACCTTCCCACTGCAGTCTTGTCACTGCTTTTCAAATTCAACATCAAAACTGATTTAATTAGTTAAGGAATGGGTCCTTAACTAATTAAAATAAAATCTTTTTTTTTTGCAAGAAAATTGCTTAGAACCCCCATACATTATCTATATTTTTTTCAGACACCCTGGAGAATAAAAAGGCGGTCGTTGAAATACTATGTCACACCGTATTTGCGCAGCGGTCTTACAAGATCAATTTTTTGGGAAAAAATACACTTTTTTTCATTATAAAATAAGACAAGTAAAGTTAGCCCAATTTTTTTTATATTGTCAAAGATTATGTTACCCCGAGTAAATTGATACCCAACATGTCACGCTTCAAAATTGCGCCCGCTCGTGGAATGGCGACAAACTTTGACCCTTAAAAATCTCCATAGGCGACGTTTAAAAATTTCTACAGGTTGCCAGTTTTGAGTTACAGAGGAGGTCTAGGGCTAGAATTATTGCTCTCACTCTAATTCCCCGTACACACGGTCGGACTTTGTTCGGACATTCCGACAACCAAATCCTAGGATTTTTTCCGTCGGATGTTGGCTCAAACTTGTCTTGCATACACACGGTCACACAAAGTTGTCGGAAAATCCGATCGTTCTAAACGCGGTGACGTAAAACACGTACGTCGGGACTATAAACGGGGCAGTGGCCAATAGCTTTCATCTCTTTATTTATTCTGAGCATGCGTGGCACTTTGTCCGTCGGATTTGTGTACACACGATCGGAATTTCCGACAACGGATTTTGTTGTCGGAAAATTTTATAGCCTGCTCTCAAACTTTGTGTGTCGGAAAATCCGATGGAAAATGTGTGATGGAGCCCACACACGGTCGGAATTTCCGACAACAAGGTCCTATCACACATTTTCCATCAGAAAATCCGACCGTGTGTACAGGGGATAAGGCCTCTTTCAGACGAACGATCCGTTCAGGTCCGCCTGTCAGTTGTTTAGGTGGACCTGAGCGGACCCTCCATAGACCTCCATAGAGATGGAGCGTCGGATGTCAGCGGTGACATGTCCGCTGACATCCGACCCGCTCCGATTCGAAAAAGTGAAACGGAGCAAAAAACTACTTTCCCAACCGTTTTCGGATCGGATCGAGTGACGACGGACTCTACGGTCCGTCGTCATCCGATCCCCCATAGGGGAGAGCGGCACTGTGACAGGTCCGTCGCTGCACAGTGTGCAGCGACGGACCTGTCATCTTCCTGCTCAGCGGGGATCCACGGAGCGATCCCCGCTGAGCAAGCGGATGTTCACGGGGCGGATCATCTCGGACCCGTCCCGTGTGAAAGGACCCTAACGGTCATGGCAATGCCTCACATGTGTGGTTTGAACACCTTTTTCATATGCGGGCGCCACTTACGTATCCATTCCCCTTTGAGAAATCCTCCCCCATTGTATGAGCTCTGCCCATCTTCTGTATGCATCCACCCCTATACCTGCCCCTTGCAGAGCTGCACGAGCATTGGGAGCGTGCGGGAGCGTGTGGCACAATGTAGTGTTAATTGCGCAGGCGGCGTGTACAGCTGATGAACAGCTGTTCATGTTCGGAGACTTTCGGCGTCTCCTTTGTCCTCCGTACTGCGCAAGCGCTGCGCCTGCGCAGTACAGGGCGGACACTATCCTATCAGAACACCGGCGCAGCAGAGAGGAAGGGGGAGAGGAGCGGGGCTTCGCTCCCCCGCATCGCTGGACCCTGGACAGGTAAGTGTTCCATTATTAAAAGTCAGCAGCTGTAGTATTTGTAGCTGCTGACTTTTATTTTTTTTTTTCAAGCGGAACTCCGCTTTAAGAAATTTGAGCATATTTTGGAGGATTTAAAATGTTTTATATAATGGCTATTCTAGGAATGATTCACATGTGTGTGAGTGTTATGTTATGTCCTTTTTATATAAAAATGTAATAAAAAAAGAGTTTAAACACATAAAGCTGTAGTAAACAGCCGACGACTTTTTAATTTTTTTTTCTAACCTGCAAGGCAAAGTTATAATGTGCTAGTAAGCATCGCATACTAGCAGATTATTAGAAATTTACCTTAGAACGAAGCCCTACAGTGGCGCGCTGTCACCGCTGACACGGCTTCCATCTTCACCCGTCTTCCTTCCAGGTTCGCGAACTCCGGATGTGTGAGTGGCCGGAGCTGCGATTATATCACTCGTTTACGGCACAGGACTCTGTAGGTACTGCCTGGGTGGCCGTTCCTTCAGATGTCACTGGCTGCATGTACAGTAAATATCTCCTAAAGCCCCGTACACACGATCAGAATTTCCAACGGAAATGTTCGATGTGAGGTTGTTGGCGGACCATCCGACCGTGTGTATGCTCCATCGGACAATTGTTGTCGGACTTTTCGCCAACAAAATGTTGGCTAGCATGTTTTCAAATTTTCCGCCAACAAATGTGTGTTGTCGGATTTTCCGAGCGTGTGTACACAAGTCCGTCAGACAAAAGTCCAAAGTACAAACACGCATGCTCGGAAGCAAGGATGAGCCGGAAGCGGTCGGTCTTGTAAACTAGCGTTCGTATTGGAGAATTAACATTCGTGACGCGGCAAATTATGAAATAGTAGTAGACATCCCGGGTATGATAAAGTTTGAAAAACGAAATCAAAAATTATAATATAATAAATAACTATAACAAATAATAATATAATAATAATAAAAATTATTCAATAATGTAATCAAATCAAAAACACTGAAATTTGCTCAGTTGCAGAATTGTCGCTTTCGTTTCTTTTAGTGTTTGATGACGGATCTCCCCACAAATCACTAT
Organism: Lithobates clamitans; assembly: GCA_037952925.1. NCBI lineage: Eukaryota > Metazoa > Chordata > Amphibia > Anura > Ranidae > Lithobates > Lithobates clamitans. Next base: position 658,386 of record JBBGZY010000867.1, read on the forward strand.
CGCTCAATTCTGCGAGTGATTCTAATTTATTATCGCTGTTTTCTAGCTGGTCCAAAACCACTTTTGATGTAAAGGGACAGTTTTGGTTGCTATGGACAATCTCCAGTTTCCTGGCAGAAAGAGCAGTTTTTATAATATAAAACTGCATGCAGGACACTGGACAGACCACTAGGGACAAAGGGGATGTGTAATTATTTGATACAGTACTTTAATCTGTAAGATTACAGTATACTGTATCTGTACTGTGTTTTTTACGTTTTGAATTTGGCGCAAACTCCGTCCCCGTGCGTCAAAACGCTCGCAGGGAATGGAGCTCGGCACTGTGAACCGAGTGAGACACGGCGGCTCGCCGATCACAGCGGGGAGACATCGCAGGGGACAAGGTAAGTAACCTCTACAAGGATCCTGCGATGCGATCCCGAGTCTGGCTCGGGGATAACGCTTTTGGTATTGAAAATCCACCCCGAGCCAGACTCGGGAATACCGCCAGGGGGGGTTAATTAGATAATAATGAAGCTGCTTTGCTGGTGATACTGATGGAGTTGTTGCATACAAATTTTCAAAGGCTTTTTTTTTCTAGTGATATCAAAAATAATATTATTATGCTTCTTTTTTTTTTTATTTGTGCAAGTTACCACAACACCATTATCCCGTAGTTTTTAAGAACAAAGATACAACTATTTTACATTCTATTTTTTAAAATGTAACGGCCTACTCCCAAGCTGTCATTTGAAGTAACACACATAGCCAAGTATTAAAAAAATAAAACAAATAAAATTAGACATGCTATCTGCCAATAGAACTTAACCAAAAAGTGCATTCTATGCATCCAAAAATATAGAAAATATACCAAATCAAATCATTATTATTCAACCAAAAAAATAATGTCAAAGCAATAACTCCAAAACCAATAATAAATAACACGTTATCTCCTCCGATTCCGCAACATGTCTGGTTGACGAACGGCCGTTCAGAAACGAACAGGAAAATCTCGAAATGAAAAGCGCGAATCAACACTCACCAAACTTCTACTAACACGAAATTAGCAGAAGGAGCCCAAAGAGTGGCGCAAAAGAGCTGAAAAACCATGTAGTACGTCACTACGTTCGGAATTGTTGGCCAACATTTGTGTGACCGTGTGTATGCAAGACAAGTTTGGGCCAACGCCCTTTGAACAAAAGTCCACGGTTTTGTTGGTGGAAAGTCCGATCGTGTGTACGAGGCATAAGGCTGCATGTACAGTAAATATCTGCTAAACGGTGCAAGTTTAAGAGATATTTACAGTACCTTTAGGTAAGCCTTATTATGGGCTTACCTATAAGTACAATTCATGCATGGGAGTTTACTCCCAATTTAAGGGCTTGGCTTCCTGGATCTTGGACAAAGCCCTGCTCATCTGCCTTATCCTTGCACAACTAGAGTGCCAGAGATAGTCATGGTACTATAGAGATTGTAATGTTAGAGGGACTGACCTTGGTGGGGTAGTAGATTACTTTTTTCCCCCAAAGACTCAAAAGAGCCTCTCCAACAGCAGCGGCCCTTCCATTAGGGGTGCCCGGCCGCGCCCCCTCTCTCTACGTCACCGCCTATATGCATAGCATAAATGTATCCACGGCCGTCGCGGCCAACCCCTATTCATGCGTCCGGCCCCTTTCAGAAGGCCGGGCGCATGAATTACAGCGGATGTGTTTTTTTTTTTAAGCACCTGATTAGAGCCAGAGGCTCTAATAGGCTTCAAAATAGGGTGGGCTTGGGTCGCAGAGAATGCACTCCGATCCCACCCAGGTGTGTTACAACAGAGAATGCATATTCGCTGTTGAAACAATGAACCTCAATCCGGCCAATCAGAAGAGGATGTGAGACCCATTTTCCGATTGGCCAAAAAGAGAAGACTTACGACTGGCCATCGAGGAGGAGGGAGGGAACGGAAGTAGCCGTGGAGAGCAAGAGTCGGAGGATGGGAGGCTGCCGCCGCTGAGTAGTAGAAGCTGCAGGTGATGGGGTAAGTGCTACCGACTGACCTACTGGGGGGGGTTGGCATACTTTTTGGTCTCCCCCCCCAAAAAAAAATGTCACCGGCCGCCACGACTCTCCAAACGCTTCCATCCAGGGGGTGATACTTGTGAATGAAGCCACGTAGTCAATCTCTAAGGCTTCATTCGCATGTGCCAGAAGGTGGTACTTGTGAATTAAATTTAAGGGCTTGACTTCCTAGATCTGGGATCAAGCCCTGCCGTATCCATATCCACAATTGGAGTGTCTCATTGGTCAAAGGGGGCACTGTGTTTTTATAGAAAGTGCAATGTTAGAGAGACTAACATCACGCTGACCTCGGTGGGAGAGTAGATTGCTTTTTTTCCTCTAAAAGACTCAAAAGGGCCTCTCCAAACTCTTCAAACCAAGGGGAGGTACTTGTGAATAAAGCCACTCAGTCAATCTCTAATGCCGCGTACACACGACCGGTTTTGCCGTCGGAATAAACTCCGAAGGACTCTCCGACGGAACTCCGACAGAATTCCATTCAAGCGGTCTTGCCTACACACGGTCAATCCAAAGTCCAACCAAAGTCCGACCATCCAGAACACGGTGACGTACATCGCGTACGACGGGACTAGAAAAAGTTCAATAGCCAGTAGCCAATAGCTTCCGTCTCGTACTTGCTTCACAGCATGCATCGTTTTTGGTCCGTCAGAACAGCATACAGACTAGCGGTTTTCCTGATAGGAATTGGTTCCGTCGGAAATATTTAGAACATGTTCCATTTCTAGGTCCGTTAGAATTTTCAAAAAAAGAAGTCCAATGAGGCCTACACACGATCGGAATAGACGATGAAAAGCTTCTGTCTGACTTTTTCTGTCGGACATTCCGCTCGTGTGTATACGCGGCTTTAGGCTTCATTCGCATGTTCCAGAAGGTGGTACGTGTGAATTAAATCTAAGGGCTTGACTTCCTGGATCTGGGACCAAGCCCTGCCATATCCTTGCACAATCGGAGTGTCTCATTGGTCAAAGGGGGCACTGTGTTATTATAAAAAGTGCAATGTTAGAGAGACTGATATCATGCTGACTTCGGTGGGGTAGTAGATTGCTTTTTTCCCCCAAAAGACTCAAAAGAGCCTCTCCAAACTCTTCCATCCAGGGGGAGATACTTGTGAATGAAGCCACGTAGTCAAGCTCTAATGCCGCGTACACACGACCGGACTTTACGGCAGACTTTGTCCGGCGGACTTTTCGACGGACTTTACGACGAACTTTTCGAATGAACAGACTTGCCTACACACGATCAACCAAAGTCCGACGGATTCGTATGTGATGACGTACGACCGGACTAAAACAAGGAAGTTCATAGCCAGTAGCCAATAGCTCCCCTACCTTCGGTTTTTGTCCATCGGACTAGCATACAGATGAGCGGACTTTTCAACCGGACTCAAGTCCGTCGAAAAGATTTGAAACATGTTTCATTTCCAGGTCCGTCAAACTTTTGGGGAAAAAAGTCCGCTGGAGCCCACACACGATCGAATTGTCCGACGGACTCCGTAAAGTATGCCGTAAAGTCCGGTTGTGTGTACGCTGCATTAGGCTTAATTTGCATGTTACAGAAGGTGGTACGTGTGAATTAAATCTAAGGGCTTGACTTCCTAGTTCTGGGACCAAGCCCTGCCATATCCATATCCACAATCGGAGTGTCTCATTGGTCAAATGGGGGCACTGTGTTATTATAGAAAGTGCAACGTTAGAGAGACTGATATCATGCTGACTTCGGTGGAGTAGTAGTTTGCTTTTTTCCCCCCACAGACTCAAAAGAGCCTCTGCAAACTCTTCCATCCGGTCACATGCCATACACATTACATGCAGCACTTTATTCTACTGAAAAACTTTTAAAAGTCACTCGCATTCTTTTCTTTCAGCCTAATGGAAATGTCTAATGCTTTCATGCTAATTGCAAAGAAGAAGAAAAAAAAAAAACAATATAAAAAGTAATTTTGTCAGATACAATCAATAACAATCCTCCCAGGATGTTCTTTTAAAATTCAATTTCTATCATGAAAATCTCTTCTTTACTTCATTCTCTCTGAAATCATTTGTCATGCAATTATTACAACTGAGCTAGTTTAGCCATTTCGCCTTTCAGAAATTTTTCTAAAATGTCTTTATCCTTGAAAAGCAATTTTAGTGCACCGTGTAACTGATCTAGTCAAAAATGGCGGGGGCTTCAACGTCTAAGTGGATTCATACATACAAAAGACGCATTGTTATTCCTGGTTTAGAAGAAAGTGATAGTGTTAGTCAGAGATCTTTGAGTCATGCTTTGAAAATAATATTTTAAAGTGTTACTAAACCCGGGAGCCTGCATTCACTATGTCTGGTCTCCCGCAGTACACTGGACATGGGGGAGATTTACTAAAACTGGAGCAATCAGAATCTGGTGCAGATGTGCATGGTAGCCAATCAGCTTCCAACGTCAGCTTGTTCTATTAAGTTTTGACAATAAAACCTGGGAGCTGATTGGTTTCTATGCAGAGTAGCGCAAGATTTTGCACTCTTTAATTTTAGCAAATCTTCCCCATGGAATAGTTTTAGTAAGTATAAAACCTTTTCTCATCAGCAGTATATAGCAGTCTTCTTACATCTATCAGTGTCTGGTTAAAGCTTGTAGGAGGAGTTTTCATTCTCCCCTGACTGTACTTTGAGGCTGCAGGACTCCTGACTCTCTGTCTGGACAGTGCTGATTGGCTCTGTGCTGATCACATGCACTCTCCTAAGTAAAAAAAAAAAAAAAAACTCTCCAGTAATACACACCAAACTGAGCATGTGCAGAGTGCCCCCAAGGCTCTGTTCTATCAGGAGATGGATGGAGATGGGGACAGTGGAAGAAGGAGAGGATCAGAGAAGACAGGGTCAAAGAGCTTTTTCACACAATAGAGAGTATTAACCCCTTAACAGTGAGTATAACAAGCATGCTTTACTGCATATACAGACTGGTTTTACTGTAGTGGGTTTAGTAACACTTTAAGATTTCCCCAGAGGATCACAGGAATATATGTCAAGATTTACAAAAAGCCAAGTTAGTGTGAGGGTTAGTGTTACAGCAAGCAAGGTCATTGGATCGGTAGTGTTAAAGGGATTGTAAAGCTTCGATTATGTAAAAAAAAAAAATAGCAAACATGTCATACTTACCTCCACTGTGCAGCTCGTTTTGCACAGAGTAGCCCTGAACATCCTCTTCTGGGGTCCCTCGGGGGGTCTCGCGGCTCCTCCCCACATCAGATAACCCCCTAGGAGAAACATTATCTCGGGGGGGTTACCTTTCGGGAATGCTCCCAAGTCAATCATTCGGCATTCATTTTTTCAACCAGCCACCCGATTCCCCCATTCACACATTCGATGTGAATGGGAAAATCCTCCCTGCTGTGTTTTTATACGCAGATGAGCGTGTAGGCAGGTGCAGTCCATTTTCTCCACTGTAGGTGGCACTCGACCACAGCAGCTTTGCAGTTGAAGGGGAAGTCAGGGGAAACTTGTTTCCTCTGTGGTTTCCTGGGTCACTGGAGAAGCTATCCAATTGGATGTTACTGCCCCACATGACTCTGGCAGAGCATCTAGGCTCTGCCTGACATCTTGGGTCAGGCAGAGTCTATTTAAGGCCCTGGCTCTCAGGCTTTGTGCGCATTTTGCATGTGGTTAGTGTAGGAACAGGTCACCCGTCTTACAAGGACAGTGATTAGCAACAGGGAGAGGTTCCAGATGAGTAGGGAAAGTTAGGTATATGGCATCCTTCCTGGAGACCTCCTGATTTGGGTACAAACCGGCGAGGCCACATCCTGCCTCTTAAGACAGGCAGGATGTGACCTCGCCGGTTAAGTCGGCACATCTAAGACCTGCTCTTGCACACACTGCTGATACATTCTGTGAGTGTTCCCGGCTGGGCTCCTTTCCATTAGACTTGTGAATGATTGAACTCTGACATTGACCTAGGTTCACACTAACAGCGGGAATGAAATTGTGTGAGTTCAGCTGAACTCGCACAATTTCATTCCTGCATGTCAGTCTGACTTGGGGGGCGATTTAAGAGACATCTGTGCGGGTTGCTGCTAAGATTTCTATGGAAATAGCACTCTGAAGTTGCTAAAAGTAGTGCAGAAACAACAATTTCTGCAATTGCCACCAATTTGGCATGCGACTTGACATGTCATATCGCATTCCAAATCGCTTCAATGTGAACCTAGACTAAAGTGGATAAAAACCTCATTGTCAAAAACCATGAATCAGACCGAGACAGAAGTACAGTTAAATCACACTTCTTTAATATTTAAAAGTAAATAGAACAAATGTAGTCAAAACATAGCCAAAGTTCGATAACCGGAATGGATAGTCAGACAAGCCAGAAAGTCAGGAAGCCAGGGAACAGCGTAGTGGAACAGCCAGCAGGATCTGGAGCCAGAAGGAATGTTAGCCATGCAAGTCTTTAACAGGAACGCAGGAGATATCTGTGATGTTGACCAAGGCGAAGGCAGAGATCATCTGGGCTGGACGGCTTAAGTAGGCAGGACTGATGAGCAGGATTACCGTTACTGTCCTTTCTGGTCATATCAGTCAGGGGCTTGACCAGAAACAAGAAATTACGAATAAACTTCCGATAATAGTTGGCAAAGCCAATAAAACGCTGCAGAGGACATAAACCCACGGGTCGAGGCCACTGTAGGACTGCTGAAATTTCTCTTGGTCCATCGAAAAACCAGCAGTGAAAATGACATAACCCGGGAATTTAACCTGTTCACAATGGAATTCACACTTCTCCAATTTACAATAGACATTGTTCTCTCTTAGTTTCTGAAGCACACGACAGACATCGGTGTGGTGGCTCTCCAGGGACTTGGAAAATATGAGGATCTCGTTGAGAAGGTTAGGGAAGGTTAGTATTAGAGTTACAGTGAGGGTTAATGTAAAAATTACAGGGAAAGTTAGTGATAGGTTAAAGGGAGGATTAATGTTGGGTCTACAGGCCTATACCTAGCAAATGACCCAATGCATGCTTCCTAAATTTAAACACATTATCAAAGCAAAAATACCTGGAATCCTTGGTTATCCACCTTTGAAATGCCAGGTCTTGTATCTTGTGTAACTGGAAGTTAGGCCTGACTCCTTCGATGGGCCAATTAATTAATTCAATAACCAACAAAAACACTATGGAGGACCTCACAATGTCTCGGCAACTTACAAAGAATTACACCGATCCCTCTTAGGCAATAAGATAGGGGCCACCCCTTTCCCTTCCCTAATTGCCCTTCCTGCTATGCCCCCATCCTTCCCTTCATCCCCCCTTTTTTTTTTCTCTCTCATTACTCCCATTTATTGCTTCTACTTCTATTTTGTCTAAGGTTGTTGCTTGTTCCCCCACAGGTGAACTTTCTTATATTGTCATCTTCAGAGTTTTCGATTAAGGACAGTTTCTCTATAAGTTTTGCATGATATTTGATGCACGCTGTAAAAAATGTACCTTATAATTTATCTGAGTAGTAATGTGGTTTTTGCCTTGTTCACTGCATATGTTTTTGGATGTTTTTTGCCTTACACAAAAGAATAAAAAAAATGGGAAATATAAACTCAGCCTGTAGGTAGGTTGCCTACTGTAGGTATCTAGTTATGGCTGCCCTAGCCAGGGGGAAGGGGTTAAATCTTTTGCCGCCTTCCCCAGGCTTAGTTCACTGGCTTGTCTGGGTCCGGCCCACCTGTCTTGTATGTCTATAAAAGGAGAATCTAGATCCTGGGAGTCCAGAGGGTCTCCAGTGCGTCACCTGAGAGTCTTCCGCTGAACTCTGCTTGGGGAATAGCATTATTGAGACTATGTAACATGTCTGGTGGGACTTGGAATCTTCTCTGAAGGACACCGTCTCACTGGGACACCATCAGCATGGACTACCGCCTTTCTGGATTCACCAGTATTGGATTCTACCTGTGCAGGTATGCTGGGGCAGCCACAGTTAGGGTTAGTTAGGGAAAAACTCTTTGCCTGTTTGAACTGTTAAACCATTATACTGAAGTATTATCAGTAAAGCCTTGGAAATGTTGTCCTGCCTGGTCTGAAGCCATTCTAAAGGGGTGTATGAAACTACCTGGCACACTACACATAGACATCTGAAGCTCGGGTCAGTAGAGCACATTTGAGTATGAAGTCAGTCTCTTCAGTAGCCAACATGGTATGGAGGAGAAGCAAGTAGTTTCCAAGGGTAACGAGAAACTAGTAACCAGTACAAGCATCCTGTCATGATGCGTGGTACCTGTGCTAGGTGAGGTGTCCTCTGGTCGCTTCTCTGGGCTCCCAAGCGGCCCATCTCCCATAGCAATGGGAGCAGATCAGCATCACGGAAGGCCTTACCTAGCCACCAGGTTCAGGAAAGCAAGAGGAATATAGTACAGCCGTGAGAACCATGCTATGTTCACAGTGGGGCCCCATTCTGTCACTGGGAGTGAGGTGGCTGAGATACACTAGACGGTCGGGGTTTCCCTCCTAAGTGCAACAGTTACAGCCAAGGTGTGCATTGACATGAGACCAGAAGGTTAACTGAAATCCAGTTACTGTATACAATCAGTGTACACGGTGTACAGCCCATCTCTAAGTTGGAGGACCGCCTTAAGGTTGACTTTCCCTGAAAGCGGCCCCCGCCTTGTCCTGGGCTATTGATGAGCATTACACAGCAAATGTACTCTATGTGCAGGGCGAGTGACCCCACCCACAATAATGTAGCCCAGAAGAACCCGGTATGCTTATGGTCACGAGACACAGTCAACATCCACCTGCCTAAAAGCCAGTTAATCAGTTTCCCTGCGTAAACCACCACCATGGCTCTGCTTGAGTGTAAGCATCTGGAGAGAGTCTCGATCAGGTGAAAGATATTTCACAGTTTACAGTCATTTAACACAGTCTGGCATAGGCATGTGCACAGGGTGTGCCGGATTTGCCTGGGCACACCCTAATCACCTAGTGTGCATTAGTATTATCACTCTGTGTAGCAGCAGGGAGATGGGAAATATCTCCCTCTTCCCGGCTCAACCATAAGAGAAGTGTTTACGCACTCCTCTTTCACTGTGCCAGCAGAGAGGTTGTGCACACCTATGCAGTCTGGTCACCTCTGTGCCTCCAGCTTGTGATTGGACAGTGAATGAGCAGCAGCAGCACAGAGATAAGATCTGCTCAGTCTGCTCTCTTCTCCTGTCCATGTCACCTGATTGGCTTCTAGTGCTGGCCATCTCTGCCCAACCCACTTTACAAAGTATGCGAAAAACAAGTTTCCAGGACTGTAGCTTACACAGGACTATTTTTTTTACTTGCAACTACTGATTGGCCCAGTGTTATTCAAATGCTCCTTAAAACCCAGAAGTATTGGGGATTTTCTATGGCTCCCAAAGCTGAACAGAGACGCTGGGAGTGGAAGAAAGGTCTACTTCTGGGCATGGCAGGTTTAAAGCAAACCTGCTGCTTTGCTCTATATTAGATTTTTCATTAAAACATTATAGCAAAGGGACATGCACATACACGGAGCAACTGTTATTAAGACAATGACCAACAGTCTTTCCTTGCAGAGAGGCCCATTGCAAATTTTTTTTTGCTGGTTATTGCATATTGCATGTCATCATTGCCCTTTGCACTGCTTTATTGAATAAACTGTTTATATTATTCAAGCAACAAGCCTCCAAGGCAGAGAAAACCCACTGGAGTTTGTACTGCATATTTTTCCATAAGTACTTTAACTATATCAAACGTATGGCTCCCCCGAGGCACCTTAATCCTCTCCATTTATTAATAGTAAGGGCTGCATGTCTGTGAGTCAGAGCTGGCTAAGGAAATATGGGCCAATAAAAGTTTTACATTAAAATAATTTTCAATAAAGTAAAATGTAATTTAATAGAAATAGGAGGCACATCTCCAGTGAGCACTCGTTTTTGCATAATTGCCAAAAAGGATGTATTTAAAGGCCGCCTCGCGGAAATATTGTAAATCAGAAGAAAATCATGAAAAGTCAACGGGATGGAGATAGAATTAAAAAAAATGAAAGATGAGAAGATCTTATGATTGCTAATATAGGCTTTCAGTTTGTAGTGCAGATTTTCAAGAGCAGAGCACAATGGCAGCTCGAGTCACCAAAGGATGAGCATGACCAATGTTTATGCCTTTACACAACAACTGGCCAAGTAAAAACACTTATTTACGCTGGATTGATTGACAACTAGATGCCATGAGCCATGCCCGGGTCTACATGACTGTGGAAGGTGCCCCAGCAACCATCTGATCTAGAATAAGCAGACCCCCAAACATGGAATGCTTAATATGCCCAAAGCACCTGCCACAAGGAGCAATGCTCTGCTCTAGGGCTTTTTTATACTAAGCCTTCCTGTACCGCTAGAGTACAGAAAAGCGTAGAATAAATGATAGAGTAAAGCTACAACCTCTGTTGGAACGCAGAAAAAAAGGTGTTGGACATTGGATCCCCTAAAGTAACAACCTCTGAGAAAAGTAGAACAAAGGTTTGGGGTGTTTGATCTCTCAAAGTTACTACCTCTGTAGAGAAGTAGAAAAAAGGTGTAGGGTGGTGGATCCCTTAAAGTTACAACCTTTGTAGAGAAATAGAAGAAAGGTGTGTGGCGCTGGATCGCTTAAAGTAGTACATGTTCTTAGTCAGATCCTAATTAAGCATTGTAGCAGAGATCATTCTCCTTGGGTAGCTCTCCAATGCGGGTGTCAGAAGGTTGGTTCTTCATTCGAGTATGGGCTGGGGCAGTATAAAGGAAAGCACTAAATACAGAACATATAAAGTGCAGATTCATTTTTATTTAGACTCCTATTTTAAAAAATCCAATGTATTTCGGGGGGGGGGGGGGGCACCTTGATCAGGGCTTGGTATGGTTGAACAAAGTATGCACCACACATAAAATTGGAGGGATCCAGAGAAATAACTAGTATGATCTCTCCAGATGGTGCAGTTCTATCAGTCCAGTATAAACTTTGTTCAACAACACCACACCATCAAGAATGAGGGATGGTTTGAACACTCAAAATGCGTTGGAGTTCTATGATATAAGAATTGAATTAAATGAAATCTGGACTTCATATGATCTGATTTTAGTGTTTCCCTTCTTGCGTACCCAGTCCATACTCAAGATATTTATGGCTGTCTGTGTGCCCTCTGGAGACATATACCCATCTATGGGGTTGATTTACTAAAGGCAAAAAGACTGCACTTTGCAAAGTGCAGTTGCCCTCTGCAAGTGCAGTTTCTGCAGAGCTTAGTAAATGAGGTAAAGCTTAACTTTGCAAAAAATACCCAATCACATGCAAGGACAATTTAAAAAAAACAGAGTTTTTGCTTGCACATGATTGGATGATGGAAGTCAGCAGAGCTTCTGCTCATTTACTAAGATCTGGAGCAACTGCTCTTGCAGAGGCAACTGCACTTTGGAAAGTGCACAGTCTATTTGCCTTTAGTAAATCAACTCTTATCTGTCATTCAAACAGAAAGTGATGGGGAATCCAAAATTTCACAGCTGTCATAGTAACAGGGTACAAGGGAAAATCTTCCAATGGGATAATCTGTTTATGTCACCTTTGAGAGATTTTCATTTACTTGTTGTCTTTGGGGCAAAAAGTGAGAGGAAATCTACCCAACAGGACACAGAGACCAAGAAAAATATGGATATGTGCTCTATAAATACCTTACTTTATCCAAAATGAGAAAAAAGTTCCGGGTTGACAACGCCAGCAGCACGACGTCCAGCTCTATACACAGCCATTGGTGTTTGGTGGTTCAGAAAGATCAGTTCGGCAACTTTCCAAATAAAGTCAACATGAACCACAGGCTTGTCACTCTTTTTTTTAGCAGAATGTAAGCATTCCACAAGCATTGCTCAAGAAGATGCCGGAAGATCTTCCTGTAGTACTTTTTTTGTTGTTTTCTCATTGCTGGATAGAATGTCATTGCTTGGTCGGCTCTGTCAACACCTTACATAGTGTTGTTGTAGTCTATTACCTCTTGTGGCTTCATGATGTCTTTCCCACCTTTTGTGCGTAGCATGATAGTGGAGGTATTATGGATTGTACTCATTGGGTACACATCTTTTTTGTCACGCCATTGCAGTGCCATCATTTTGCCTTTCTGCCAGGCAACCATTTCTCCAGTCTTGAGTGAATCTTGCCAAAGAATGGCTGCATGTCATGCCGGTTAGCCCTAACAGTTCCATAGGCATCTGTTTTGTTCTGCAGAAGGAACTCATAATGTTCAGGAGATGTGTAAAAGTTGTCTGTAGTTACACAATAGCCCTGATTTGGCAATGGCTCAATCAGTGAAAGAACGGAAGATGTTGCCATTCCATAATTATTGTATTTTGGATTGAATTTAGTTCCTTTCCCAGTGTATAGGACAGAATTCCAAATGTAACCAGTTGTCAATTCACATAGCATGAAGGATTTTACATCAAATCATGCTCTCTTTGATGCCATGTATTGTATCCAGCTGAGCCTTCCCTTGTTGGCCATTAGACTTTCATCTATGCTGATGTCTCTATCTTGCACATAGCTTTATGCCAAAGAATGATGGCAAGTAATTTATTGGTTGTCCAATACCACTTCTGCAGGGGTTTCCCCACCACCCCCTGAAGAATTATTAGGCCCAGAATTTTCCAAATGTCCTCTTTGGTCACTGGTTCCCACTTTCTACTTCCTGAAAACTTCTGATGCATAGCAGCTTGTTGCTCTTGGAACCGGTTTGTCTCTGTAACTATTTTTTCAATAACCTCATCGGTCAAAAATAGTTGTAGGTATGCCAAGGGGATGTCATCTTCAACATCAACTTTCATACCGGGTGCTCCAGTAAATGGGAATCTTGGGGGCGCTGCGTGATCCGTACCACAGTCAATAGAGTACCAAGTCTGCACATCACTGAACTCAGTCGCAGGATCGCTGCTGAAATCACTTTCTGTGTCTGATAACAAATTTCCCCACAAATCGCTATCACTCAATTCTTCACGTGATTCTGTATCGCGATTGCTGTTTTCCAGCAGGTCATAAACCACTTTTGATGTAGAGGCACCCTTTTTGGATGCCATGGTCGTTCTCCAGTTTGCAGGCAGTAAGAACAGTAAAACTGCAGGCAAGAGCACTGGACAAAGCACTAGGGGGCAAACTGAGGTCAAACCGACGTGACGCTCGCAGGGATGGGAAGCCGGAACACACAGAGCATCGGGCGGAAGATCTGGCTGAGGACACAGCGGGAGTACATCACGGGATCGTGGGGACAAGGTAATTCACCTCTTCCAGGATCCAGTGATGCAGCCCCGAGTGTGGCTCGGGGTTACCACTAATGGTGCTGAAATTTCACCCCAAGCCACACTCGGGCATACCGCCCAGGAGGTTAAGAGAGGCAATTTTTTTATTATGATATCAAATTTACCCTAAGAAATCCTTGGTCAAATGCAAATTTAGATTTGGTTTGTTATCCATTTTTTATTTCAGTATACAGTTTCTTATTTTTTAAGCAATGGGGACCTACTAATAGGACTTCAGAGTTTGGACTACATGTTTCTAGAAAAGGTTCCAAATTTTAAAACTTGAACTTTCTCAGAAAATAAGAGGCAGTGATAACCGTTATAGTTACATAGTTACATAGTAGGTGAGGTTGAAAAAAGACACAAGTCTATCAAGTCCAACCTATGTGTGTGATTATGTGTCAGTATTACATTACATATCCCTGTATATTGTGGTCATTCAGGTGATTATTTTGTTATATGCAACAAAAAAACAAAAATAGTGTAATTAACTACTCAACTGTCCCTACTTTGGAGTGACTGTCCTTATCTTGGTACAAAATCCAACTCTCTTACTCAGTTGCTTCTTTTTTTGGTCTGATATACAAAAAAAAATGCTACTTAACTATTAAAAGAGTTATAGCACATTAAACTTTTCAACTGACCTCTAAATTATTGTATTTTTTATTTTGAAATAGCAATAAAAAGGAAAAGTAAAATAAGAAATTTTCTTTAAGCAGTAATTTTGCAAATTAATTGCAAAGTAATTTTGTTGTATTAATTCTGTGAGGGCTGTGTTGTGGGGGCCATTGCAGTGGTATGCTGTTTACCTACATACGTTATGCTAAAAGGCATGCCTTTGTCCCAACTCAGAAAGCTGTGAGTTGGTATCATACCACCAAGTGTTTAGCTTGCATCCCGCAAACACTGTTATGCAATACCTTCTATTCCATGAAGTGTCTAATGTGCTATCCACTGATTCCGTTGGAAGGTTTTTTGATTTTTTTTATCCCTTGCTCACCATAACCTTAATGTTTAGACTTTCTAGTTGGGCCCCAAGACCTACTCTATTGAAATCATGTTTTTCATACACTACGCTGATGATGGGCAAAAAGGCCAAACATGCTGTATGCAATTTGGAATAAACGGCTCTGTAATATTAGGCTATTTTTTCATTAGTTCCAAAGCAATGAGTGCCCCATCAATTTAAATTGAGACATCAGTGCTGAGATTGTGACCTCTGCAAGTAATTCCATGGAAAATCCTCCAAAATAAAAAGCCGGCACCATGGTGAAGATCTTCTGATGAAAAGCAATTTTATTGGCACAGAAGGCTAAAATCCACCCTTACAGAAAGGTTACGCATTTCAGCCACTGAGGCCTCAATCATAGCTGTCCGTCAGGTAACTCATATTCACATAAAATAGCGCTCATTTCTAAAAGAGAAAAGGGAGAAGTCACAATCGACAATTAATGATAAGAAACTGAAAAATGAAAACACATCCTACACAATGCGAAGGGATGCATGCAAGACCAAAACCAAGTAATGTTACATAAATAATATTGCATAAATAAAATAAAAATTAAACAGAGGTTCATTTGAGACATAATTTAATTTATATCTCAAACAAACATTTGTTTAATTTATTTGAGACATAATTAATTTAATTTACATCTCAAATGATGCTTTGTTTAATTTGTGACTTCTTCCTTTTCCCTTTTGGATACAGAAATGATAGGAGCATGTGCGCTCCTGCTCCATCATAGCTGTTGGTTCCAGCATCCTGGTTTTGGCTGTGATGCATTTCCCCTCTCTGCCTGTCTACCTGCAAGGTGACTGATGTGGTCAGTCTCTGGGTGCAGACCAAACCTTATTTAGGCTAGCCAAGCCTGCAGTCTCAGGCTTGTGATAGCACGTGTAATACATGTTGCAGGCTCCCTGTTTTTCTGCCCTGCTCTGCTAAATTCCCTTGTTGACAACCTTGGATCGGATATCGACTATTTTTTTTAATCTGCCTGTCTTTTGACTTTTCTTTTCTGCAGGGTTGCCAACCGTCAGTAAATTTACTGACAATTTGAAAAGATTTGTGATTTTTACAACTGTCTGTAAATATCAGGGACTGATAAAAAGTCAACACAGCATGACAAATTAAGTGTAAACCAGGCAAATTACTTGATATGGGTTATGTCCGTGTTTCCATGTTGTGTTTAAATATCTTTATCTATTGTCATAGTCTGTCTTTCAACCGCAGTTACCTGTTTGCTTTGCTCAGTTTGTGCTTGCCCTGGTGTGATAGCCAGGCACTATAGCATTGTGTATTAGACCTGAAGGCAACCGAGTACTGGTAGGCCTGCTTGCCTTATGGGAAGGGGGGCTGGGGGCGTGGCCTGCTGCAGACTGTAATGTAGACTTAAGTTCCTAGCTCTGCTCTAATCCGCTCCGCTGCTTGCTCGGATCCAGAGCAACTTGCAGCAACTGTCCGGCCCCCGATACAGCTACATGGAGTGGGTAAGGACTCAGGAACATTCCGGGCATGTACAAGAAGCGGTATAAGCCACCTGCACCCCGCCGCCTCACTGATTATTTCAGCAGCGCAGTTATGAACTCGGCCCCGCTCTCTGTCTGTGGAGACACAGCACACCGCATCCTCTTGGGGGATTTCCCTGCCACACTCTCCGGGGAGGACTCCAGAGATGACATGGACACCCTGCCCTCACCTAACACCCCTTCCTCAATGCAGGGCAGGGATAGAGGTAAGAGACTCGCATCCTCCCCTGCTCTCTTCCCTAGCAAAGAGCCCTAGCCCAAAAAACAGCTCTGGGCTAATCTGTCAAATGAAACTTCTGACACAGAACACATCCCGGCTCTAGCAGCCATCCCTCTGTCAGACAACCCTGTGTCAGAAGCCATGCTAACATCCATGCTGTTGACCCTGCAAAAATACCTACATAGGGAAATACATTATCGATCTCTCAAATACATAACAGGGTGGATTGTTTGGAAGAAAGAGCTGATGTGCTAGAGGAAAACATGCATGACCATGCTAAAGCACATAATGAGCTGTTAGATGCACATGATCACCACACATCAGAAATACACCACATTAAATTGAAATTGGCTGATTTAGAGGATCGCTCCAGGCGAAACAACACCAAATTTATAGGGAAAAGGGGCTGCTATAGGTGAACACAGAAGCTAGTTATAGTGTCTGACCACCTGCATTAGGGGTAAGTGTGACAGGGAGCTATTTAATGTGGTTATGTGCTACCTAACGGGTAGCTATGGTTAAGGCCCAAATGGCCGAAACGCGTAGGTTTCTGTCATGCTGGATTTTAGCCTTATCTGCCAATAAAGTTGCTATTCATCAGAAGATCTTTGCTGTGGTGCCAACTTTTCATTTTGGAGATTTTTTTGTTAGACATCAGCGGTTCTGGGTGTGCATTTAGCCTTTGGGGCGGATAGAAATGGTTTACTTATCTTCAACCACTTTCCCAAAAAAAATGAAATAATTCTCTTTTTTTGGGGATTGAATGAGATCTGTGCATAGAGTTTATCCTTAGAAGGATTTATGGACCAAAACAACAAAAAGAATGATCCTAATAAAAACTAAGTTGCATTACTAATACAACCAATAATAAATATATATTTATTGATCATCAAAAACAAGCTAGATATATGCAACAAAATAGTCCTAACCATTTTTTTTACCATGGTATAAAAACACTGTCAGAACACAAGAAAGTAAAGCAAAATAAAAAAAGATTTCTTGCAGTTTTCTTGTTTCTATAACCTGCCCTCAAAATGATACAAATTTGTCACCTCTGAAACAGTAATTACTGTGTTTTTACAGCAAAGCAAAGTAGCTGCCGAGTTGAAGACACTTGAAACGCAATGCCGGGAGTGTAATAGACTAGAATTTAGGTTATTGGCTAACAGACTACCCTCCCTGCTAACTACTCCTGTAATGGGAGCTGAGTAATATGTACGCAGATGGCTACAGGCTGTCAGTGGATGTTAGAGATGAGATTAAAGATATCTGGAAGAAAGGCCATGCTAAGACCTAGTGGTAGATCATTAGATCTCATCTTCTATCTTCTGTATTCTCTGTAAATGTTTTTCCTTCCTTGGGGCCTATTTATAAGTGTTCTCATTTGCTTTGATGCCAAAACAGTCATATATTTACTGGAAAACAGGGTCAGTAAAAGTAATAGGAAAGTGTAGCAGTAAGTCCTAGTTTACAACGGTTTGGAGGAAACTTGTACTGAGCGAAAAATTTAGGCTACCATTGCGGAAATAATAAAAACTCAAAATTCTGCGCTTATGGTGGAATAGTTGTTTAACAACACCGCAGCTGGACATTTTATGGACTCTTTTCTGTTTATGGTCACAATTTCATTACAGTACATTGTATGATGTTTACTGTCACTATTGCTGTTTATAGGGTATTGATGACAGTACTTATAATTTTATTACACCGTATCAGTTTTATTATATTGGTCACCATTGATGTTTACAAGGTACTGATGATAGTAAACGCGCTGCACTGGTTGATTTATATTTTTACCATTGCGGAAATGCTCATTTTCTGGCTGATCCAATGGCTTAGCTACAGTGCCTTGCAAAAGTATTCACCCCCCTTGACATTTTTTGCATTTTGTTGCCTCACAACCTGGAATTAACATGGATTGTTTGAGGATTTGCATCATTTAATTTACAGAACATGCCCACAACTTTGAAGATTTTTATTGTGAAGCGAACAATAAATAGGACAAAATAAAAGAAAAAGTCAATGTGCATAACTATTCACCTCATTAAAGTCAATACATTGTAGAGCCACTTTTTGCAGCTATTACAGCTCCAAGTCGCTTTGGATAAGTCTCTATGAACTTGCCACATCTTACCACTGGGATTTTTGCCCATTCCTCCTTGCAAAACTGCTCCAGCACTTTCAAGTTGGATGGTTTGCACTTGTGAGCAGCAATCTTTAAGTCTGTCTACAGATTTTCTATTGAATTGAGGTCTGGGCTTTGACTAGGCCATTCCAACACATTTACATGTTTCCCCTTAAACCACTCAAGTGTTCATTTAGCAGTGTGTTTGGGGTCAATGTCCTACTGGAAGGTGAACCTCCATCCTAGCCTCAAATCACACACAGAGTGGTACAGGTTTTGCTCAAGAATATCCCTGTATTTAGCACCATCCAGCTTTCCCTCAACTCTGACTAGTTTCCCAGTCCCGACTGCTGAAAAACATCCCCACAGCATGATGCTGCCACCACCATGTTTCACTGTGGAGATGGTGTTCTTTGGGTGATGTGATGTGTTGGGTTTGCGCCAGACATAGCGTTTTCTTTGATGGCCAAAAAGTTCAATTTTAGTCTCATCAGACCAGAGCACCTTCCTCCATACATTTTGGGAGTCTCCCACATGCCTTTTCGCAAACTCAAAACGTGCCATTTTGTTTTTCGCTGAAGGTAATGGTTTTCTTCTGGCCACTCTGCCATAAAGCCCAACTCTATGGAGCGTACGGCTTATTGTTGTCCTATGTACAGATACTCCAGTCTCTGCTGTGGAACTCTGCAGCTCCTCCAGGGTTACCTTAGGTCTCTGTGCTGCCTCTCTGATTAATGCCCTACTTGCCTGGTCCGTGAGTTTTGGTGTGCGGACGTCTCTTGGCAGGTTTGCTGTTGAGCCATGTTCTTTCCATTTGGCTATGATAGATTTGATGGTGCTCTTAGGGATTTGGATATTTTTTTTATAACCTAACCCTGACTTGTACTTCTCAACAATATTGTCCCTTACTTGTTTGGAGAGTTCCTTGGTCTTCGTGGCAGTGTTTGGTTAGTGGTGCCTCTTGCTTAGGTGTTGCAGCCTCTGGGGCCTTTCAAAAAGATGTGTATATGTAATGACAGATCACGTGACTCTTAGATTGCATACAGGTGGACATCATTTCACTAATTATGTGACATCTAAAGGTAATTGGTTGCACCTGAGCTTTTTATGGGCTTCATAACAAAGGGGGTGAATACATACGCACATGCCAATTAGAAGTTTTTTATTTCTGAAAAATAGTTTTATGTATATATTTTTCTAATTTTACTTCACCAACTTAGACTTTTGTGCTCTGATCCATCACATATAATTCAGATTAAAAAACATTGAACTAAAGGCTGTAATGTAACAAAATAGGTAAAAAGCCAAGGGGGGTGAATACTTTTGCAAGGCACTGTAAGTTTTGAGTCATTGACAACCCCCCCCCCCCCCCGACAAGTATGGAGATCAGGCCTGTTGACTCCACTTTGGTTTGCTTACATGCTTAATTCAGGTCATTGGCTCAGAAAGTATTGAAGCCAGAGACAGCCAGTCACCTAGCAATTTTAAAAGGTCTGTGACAGCAGTTTATAGATTCCTCCCATTACCCATTTGCTTTCAATTGCAGAAGCTTGTTGGAAGTGCTATGTCTACAGCAAGCTTTCAAAACGTTTTCAGCCATGCTTGAAAGATCATTCTTGAAGCAGTACCATTCAAATCCCGTCTAGGAGTGCTGAATACACTTGGGTGTACTGGCAGTAGCTCTAAGCTGTTAGTACGTGTTATCAGGCTCTCAGCAAGGTTTAGCAAAACTCAAAGCTTGCTCAAAGCATGGTATGATACCATCTGATAGATGCCCCTCAAATATGATCAAAGTGCAAAATTTCCAAAATGTATTAAAGACATATTAAATGTTACTATTAAATTATATTATGTGACGTAGTGAAATATATTACATTTTAGTTAAAAGTTCTGTCAATTGTTAATTTTTCTGCTGTTGTAGAAATAAAAAAAATCTTTCCTCTCCTTCCCTCAGCTTCCTTTCTTTTACTCTCCTCTCCTTTCCTCAACTCCCCCTCCCTCTTCTCCTCTTCTCTCCTTTCCTCTTCCTTATCCTTCTTTCTTCTCCCTTGATCTCCTTCCCTCCTGTCCTACTCTCCTCTTGTTCCCTCATCTCTTGTCTTCACTCCCCTTCTCTTCTCTTTACTCCACTCCACTCTACTTTCTCCTCCCCTTCCCCCTTCACCTGTCCTCCCCTTTCCTTGCCTATAGGTTCTCATCTCTTTTAGTTTCCCGCTTCTCCACATTCTGCCCCAACTCTCCTATCCCTACTGTTCTTCCCCTCGCGGATCTTCTCTCTTCTTCCTTTTGCTCTCCTCTTCTCCCTTCTCTTATTCTTCCATCTCCTCTCTACTCTCCTTTCCTCCTTTATAGCCTACACTTCTCTTCCCATTCTACCGTTATCTTCTACTCATATGCTTTTCTCCCCACCCCTTCTCTTTTCCTCTCTCCCCTGGTCTTGTCATCTTTCCCTCTTCTCTCAAACTTGTTTCAAGATATTCTCTTCTTTAAAGGAACGGAGATGGTACAAAAGAATCCAATCACATAACACTGCTGATAAAAACACATCGCAACTAGAGGGATGCACCACCACTACCATGCAGCAAGCCCAAAGATATCTCACTTGACAGAATCCCCAGATGTCATTCTTTATAGATGTTGAAGTTGTTTGACCACAAAAATAACCCACTTGGATGAATTATGGGAGCTTGAAAAATTTGGGGCGGGTTGCAGGGATGAGTGCTCAAAGATGAGCACAATGAACACAGCTACATCTACACTATATTGTTAAAAGTATTGGGACGCCTGCCTTTACACGCACATGAACATTAACGGCATCCCAGTTTTAGGGTTCAATAGGATCAATGGGGTTTGCAGGGTTCAATATTGAGTTGGCCCACCCTTTGCAGCTATAACAACTTCAACTCTTCTGGAAAAGCTGTCCACAAGGTTTAGGAGTGTGTCTATGGGAATGTTTGACCATTCTTCCAGAAGCGCATTTGTGAGGTCAGGCACTGATGTTGGACAAGAAGGCCTTGCTTCCATTCTCCACTCTAATTTATCCCAAAGGTGTGGTATTGGTTGAGGTCGGGACTCATCCATGTCTTTATGGACCTTGATTTGTGCACAGGTCCAAATCATTTGGTGAAGGGGGATTATGGTGTGGGTTTTTTTTCCAGGGATTGGGCTTGGCCCCTTTGTTCAAGCGAAGGGAACTCTTAAGGTGTCAGTATACCAATTTCGTGCTCCCAAGTTTGTGGGAACATTTTGGGGATGGCCCCTTCCTGTTCCAACATGACTGCACACCAGTGTACAAAGCAAGTTCCATAAAGACATGGATGAGCAAGTTTGGGGTGGAGGTGGAGGCAGGTGCCCCAATACTTTTGGCAATATATATATACTCTGTTCTCTTCTTTCTCAACAGTATTTGTCCTCTTTCCTTCTCTCCATTTATTTATGTCTTCCTCTCGTTTTCTCCTTTCCCCCTTCTCTAACAAACTTTTCTTATAGTTATCGTATTATTCTCTTGTCATGTATTTATTGGTAATATCCCAATGCCATTGTTCACTAATCACTGTTATTGTACATGGACTGTAAGTCTATCCTTCAGACTTGGATTCATCATATCATTTTTTTTATCATCTTTTAAAAAGACCATTCATAAAATGTACGATATAAAAGAATCTTCTTAAAACCTCAGAATGATTTTTCTGTGACGTTTAATAGCTACAACCAAACCACTCCAAATCTGTCTGTGGCTCTATTGTTAATCATTTTCCTGGTAGCTTTGCAACAAATTAAATTTGTTCTTGGATATCAGACTTCCTTCATGTGGTCAGCGGTACCTGTTTAGAAATCCCATCTCATTTCCTTTCTAGCTGAATATCGCAAACAAATCATATCCTACTGCCTTGTAGCAACAATTTTTTGGAAAGCACCCATAGTAATCAACATAAAAGAGTCGTATATAAACAAAGCTTACGTGACACCCACTGAATGCATGTATGTTGCTTTGTTTACCCGGGGGAAGAACAATTTCAAAGTTTATTAGCTTTAAACAAATTAGACACATTTGCTGGGCTGGTCACCAGGGATATAAAAACGAAGAGGCTGTCTGGAGATGTTCAGATACTCTTAAGGTTGGAAGCTGATCTGCTCTACAAAGGAGTAAGTACTGAATACGATGTTTAGTGGTTTGTTGGCTTGATGATGGTTTTTGGATCTATCTTAAACTTTATCTATAGTCTAATTTTTTGGAAGGTTTAAAACCCTTTCAGGTTTTTATTGCTTTTTCAGTCTCTACTGGGAGATTCACACTCTTTATTTGTCCCAATGGCCCATGTTTTTGGGAAATCCAGCATTTTACAATTGTCCAATGGAGACACCTGTTCCAATGACAACTGTCCAAAAGCAGTGTCCACTCCAAAGGTTTCCTTTCATTTTCTGTCGTGTCACCAAAAAGGGTTTTAAAAACCTTATCAGGTTTTTAATGCTTTCTCTGTCTCCACTGGAAGATTCACACTCTCTGTCCTGATGGTCTAAAATGTTGGAAAATCCAACATTTTAAAGTTGTTCTGCAATAGAGACACCTGTGCCAATGACAACTGTCCAGAAGTAGATGTCCACTCACTTCAAAGATTTCCACTAATTTCCTGCTGTGTCCCCAAAAGGTCTTTAAAAACTTTTTTAGGTTTTTATTGCTTGCTATGTCTCCACTTTAACATTCAAACTCTCTATTTGTCCTGATGACACAAAATGTTGGGAAATCCAACATTTTACAGTTGTTCTCCAATAGAGACACCTGTGCCAATGGCAACTGTCCAAGAGTAGATGTCCACTCACTTCAAAGATTTCCTCTCATTTCCTGTAGCGTGCCCAGAAAGTGAAAAGGTTTTTAAAAACGTTGTCAGCTTTTTAATGCTTTCTCTGTCTCCACTGGAAGATTCACACTCTCTGTCCTGATGGCCCAAAATGTTGAGAAATCCAACATTTTACAGTTGTCCTTTAAAGGAGACACCTGTCCCAAGGACAACTGTCCAAAAGAAGATGGCCATTCACTTTGAAGGTTTCCTTTCATTTCCTGTTGTGCCCCAAAAGGTTTTTAAAAACTTTGTCTGTTTTTTTTGCTTTCTCTGTCTCGACTGGAAGATTCAAACTCTCTATTTGTCTGATGGCCCAAAATGTTGGAAAATCCATCATTTTACAGTTGTCCTCCAATGGAGACACCTTTCCCAATAACAACTGTCCAAAAAGAAGATGTCTACTCACTTTGAAGGTTTTCTTTCTTTTCCTGGTGTGTCTCCAAAAGGTTTTTTAAAAACTTTGTCAGGTTTTTATTGCTTTCTTTGTCTCCACTGGAAGATTCACACTCTCTGTTCTGATAGCCCAAAATGTTTGGAAATCCAACATTTTACAGTTGCTCTCCAATAGAGACACCTGTGTCAAAGACAACTGCCCAAGAGTAGATGTCCACTCACTTCAAAGATTTCCTCTCATTTCTTGTAGTGTGCCCAAAAAGTGAAAAGGTTTTATAAAAACTTTGTCAGCTTTTTAATGCTGTCTCTGTCTCCACTAGAAGATTCACACTCTCTGTCCTAATGGCCCAAAATGTTGGGAAAACATTTTACAGTTGTCCTTTAATGGAGACACCTGTTCCAAGGATACCTGTCCAAAAGAAGATGGTCATTCACTTTGAAGGTTTCCTTTCATTTCATGTTGTGCCCCAAAAGGTTTTTAAAAACTTTGTCAGGTTTTGATTGTTTTCTTTGTCTCCACTGGAAGATTCACACACTCTATTTGTCCTGATGGCCCAAAATGTTGGGAAATCCAACATTTTATAGTTGTCCTCCAATGGAGACACCTGTCCCAATGACAACTGTCCAAAAGAAGATGTCCACTCACTTTGAAGGTCTCCACTGGAAGATTCAGGCTCTCTGTCCTGATGGCCCAAAATGTTGGGAAATCCAACATTTTACAGTTGTTCTCTAATAGAGACACAAGTGCCAATGACAACTGTCCAAGAGTAGATGTCGACTCACTTCAAAGATTTCCTCTCATTTCCTGTTGTGTCCCCAAAAGGTGAAATCTCTTCAATGGAACAAATAAAAAATGTGTTGAGTTTTTAACCATTCCCTATACTATCCAATGTGTTACACATGATGTATGATCACATGGTTGTAGAAAAGCCTGAAATAATGTAGGAAACACTTTTACTTTCTACCCTCAGTGAGCTTCTAATGTACTGTAATGTAAAGTGGACATTGTGATATAAAGGAGACTGCTCTGTAAAGGGGGCACTGTAATGTAAAGGGGTGCTGTGATGTAAAGGGGGCGCTGTGATATAAAGGGAACTACACTGTAAAGGGGGCACTGTGATATAAAGGGGACTGAACTGTAAGGGGGCACTGTAATAATTTACCATGCCCCTGGTCACAGTGCCCGTAGCAATCACAGCCTCCTCCATCATAGTCCCCCTGCAGTCTGCTCCCCCCCCTTTCCTCTTTCCCTGTTCTAATATCTGCCTCCCCTGCTCACGAATCATACCTTTAGCAGGGCAGAGGCTGTGATGAGTCCATGCTTCCTCTCCTGGCCCGACAATCTCATCCTATCAGCAGGGCAGGGGGCGGAAGGAGCTCTCTATTCTGATCTGCAGCTCTTGCAGCCCCCTGCCCTCCTGATAGGACATTGTGGGTCGGGTGGGCAGAGGAGCCAGGAGAGGACAAACGTGCATGGCCGCACAGCAGGGGGTGAGTGGCGAGCGTGGTCTGTGATAGCCCTGTGCGAATCACAGACACCTCCCACTGTATGGCTCTGTCATCAAGAGGCCGAGGACTGGTAATGGTCCCCGGCCCAGAGATTGGGGACCCTGGCTATGGACAACAGAACTTCTCCCAGCTATGTTATGGAGGGGCAGAGGTGTCCCATAGTTCTAACACACTTCATGTCGTAGGATGACAATGCTTTCCCCCTATAGATACAGTACAGTAAGTAAGCATTGTCACCCTAGAACGGGAAGCATGTTACTAGCATTGTGCAGAATGAACAAGGAAAAAAAGGTGTACTATAACAGTAAACCTAGGTCAGACTTTAAAGGCATAGGAAACAACGAAGAGGTATGAGAATAAACACTATTTAATGAAAAATACACAACATGAATAGAACATTACAGAAAAATTAAAAATGATGTATACTGATAGATAATGTGCAGTGAGCCCTTGTGTATCTACGCGTTTCATCGTTAGGCTTCTTCAGGATACAGTCAAGGTTCTACAGATAGCAAATAAAGAGAACTTCAAATTTCACTTGCCACACCCAAGCCTGATTATTGCCAGACCTGTTGAATCAAGAAATCACATAAATAGAAGCTGTTTGACAAAGTGAAGCACGCTAACAGATCACAAAAAGCCACACATCATGCCCCAATCTAAAACAATTCAAGAACAGATTAGAAACAAAGTAATGTACATGTATCGGTCTAGGAAGGGTTTCAAAGCCATTTCTAAGGCTTTGGAACTCCAGTGAACCACAGGGAGAGCCATTACACATGGAGATAGCAATGGTGAACCTTCCCAGGAGTGGCCAGCGTGCAAAAATGACTCCAAGAGCATGACGACGACTCATCCAGGAGGTCATAAATGAACCTAGAACAATATATAAAGAACTGCAGGCATCACTTGACTCAGGTAAGATCAGTGTTCATGATTCAACAATAAGAAAGAGACTGGGCAAAAATGGCATCCATGGGAGAGTTCCAAGGCCAAAGCCACTGCTGACCAAAAACAACACAAGGGGGGTTATTTACTAAAGGGAAATCCACTTTGCACTGAAAGTGCACTTTGAAGTAAAGTCGCTGTAGATCCGAGGGGGACATACAAGGTAAATAAAAAACAGCATTTTAGCTTTCACACGATTGGATGATAAAATCAGCAGAGCTTCCCCTCATTTCAGCTCTACCCCTCAGATTTACAGCGACTGCACTTTCAAGTGCACTTGCAGTGCAAAGTGGATTTGCCTTTCATAAAAAAACCCCAAAGGCTCATCTCACACTTACCAAAAAACATCTTAATTATCCCCAAGACTTTTAGGCGAATATTCTGTGTACTGATGAGACAAGAATTTTACTTTTTAGAAGGTGTGCGTCCCGTTACCTCTGGCATAAAATGAATACAGCATTTCATAACAAGAACATCATACCAACAGACATGGTGGTGGTAGCGTGATGGTCTGAGGCTGCTTTATAGCTTCAGGACCTGGACGACTTACCATAATTGATGGAACCATGAATTCTAAGCTCTACCAGAAAATCGCAAAGGAGAATGTCTGGCCATCAGTTCATGACCCCAAGCTCAAGTGCACTTGGGTTATGCAGCAGGACAATGATCCAAAACACAACAGCAACACCACCTCCAAATGGTCCAAACAAAGCAAAATTTAGGTTTCGGAGTGGCCTAGTCAAAGCCCAGACTTAAATCCAATTGAGATGCTGTATCATGACCTTACACTGGCCCTTCATGCTGGAAAACCCTCCGATGTGGCTCCGATTCTGTAAAGAAGAGTGGGCAAAAATTGCTTCACAGCAATGTGAAAGACTCATTGCCAGTTATCGCAAACGCTTGATTGCAGTCGTTGCCGCCAAGGGTGGCACAACCAGTTATAAGGTTTAGGGGGCAACTACTTTTTAACTTAATGCCAGGCAGGTTTGGACAGCTTTTTTGCCTTATTAAATTAAACCATCATTGAAAAACTGTATTTAGTATTTACTCGGGTTATCGTTGTGTAATAATAAAGTGTATTTAATGATTTGAATCATTTAAGTGTGACAAAAAAAAATTAAAATCAGAAAGGGGGCAAATACTTTTTCATATATATATATATATATATAATTGCCTATTATAAACAAAATTAGGGTTTATATATACTTACAAAAAGGTGCTGCTTTCCTGTTTATGCTTAATCTTAATTAGCTAGCCCCTTCTATGTAAAGTTCTGGAAGGGGGAGCTGGGGAGGCATGTTCATCATAATTAACCATGTCTATACTGTGCTAGCAACTCTTCATTATCAATCGCAAACTAGATGTCCACACTGTTCTAACAAAGGGTTAACCCACATAACACATGTTTGCCATGACAAAATGGCAAAGAGGGTGGTTTTTAATGCCCACGCAGCACATATGTTGCCTATAAGCCACCAAAGTTTTTGTCCTGAGGGCATGCTCCCTGAGTGCATCCATCACAGTGACTGAACTTCCATAGACAACTCCCGGTTTCTCGTAACGATTGGGTGTCAACAGGACCGCTTCCCGATCATGTGACCATTATGACAGCCAATCACAGTGGTCATGTGATCAGGCAGTCCTTCCCCCAGGCATAAAGACCTTGTTAACTACTGGGGCTGGGCTACAAGGAGATCTCCAGGCTTGGGAGAGCATTGTATATCAAGGAACTTTTTTTGTAAAAGTGTCCCTCAGTCTTTCTCTTAGTTGTAAATTTCAAATTATTCTGAAACACGCATTCTGCTTATAGAATCCTATAAATAATCCTACTCCTCAGAAACAACTAGCAAGTGAAGAAATAGTTTATAAAAAAATCGTTTTTAGGTAAGCAGTGTGAACATATAAGAAGCATATGATTTCACAAAATTGGCTGCGAAGGTGGAAATGCACTTTAAGCTCCTTGTTTAGTAGTGGCCTTTTAAACTTGTTCGGTTCCACAAAGCCCCTTCAAATGGGTAGTAAAGGACTGGAACCTTTGGGTTATAGAGTCATGACCCTATAATCAACCCCAACCATGGCACTTTCTACATAGGGTTGAAGGTTCTCCCTGAGTTTGATGGTCTTCCTTCAAGTACTGGAGTTTGCTAATTATTCCCAAGATACAGAATTGACGTATTTGGCTTATGAACAGATTGGCACTGAAGGGTGTATGACTGCGGAAGTGTTAGACTGTGAGCTCCTTTGGGGACAGAGGCTGATGTCATTGGTTCTACGCACTTTGTAAAGAGCTGTGTAATAACTGGCACTATATAAGTACGACAGATAAATAAATAACCTCAACCGTTCTGCTTTTAAGGAGCGACGCTGAAAGAGAAGACCAGGATTCCAATATGAACCTCATACTAGCATGTCTAGTGTTCTTCCTCTCTGCGACACAGTTACTGGCGGAGGATATGGAGTGGACCGAAGGCAGATTATGGCCAGAAAGTGAATTAAATCAGGTAAGACTGCTGGGATACTTATTACTGTATTACTTAACTGCAGCAGGCAAAAATCAATTCCTCTGCCCTACAGGATACATCTGTGCCATGTATCAGAGTGGTATAAATCTCAGAATCGAAGGGACAGACATACAAATGATTTGACAGGTAGAACAGAGTTCAATGGTAGTGCCCCTAAAACGCACTGCACAGATGTGAACCAATCCTGCAAGATCATGAAAGCCTTAGTTCACCATTGTATTTGTGATCTTATGTTTAGTTACCTTTTATTCCACTATGACACCGTTTCTCATCTTGCAATGTCCTTCTTGCCCTGTCCACATTCCCATCATAATGCATCTTGAGTTTATCAAAGTCCCCAGAGACAGCATCCTGGGTAACAGGCCTATGTACACCACTTAAAAGAGAAAAATGTTTTTTTTTTATTCATACCTAGCTAGATACCGCATCAATCCGATGCTGCACCTGTCCCCTGCTGGCTCTAACCCTGAGAACAGAGCGATCAAACAATGCTGATAGCTTGGTTCTAATGGCTCCGTGAGCAGAGAGCTGGTGACTGTCAGTCACAGACTCTCTGCTCTGCCCCCCCGTGATCACCGTGCGGCCGGTTCAGGCTCTCAGCAGCTCGCTGAAAGGCTGAGCTGGGTGCCGATCCAGTTTTCTAGGCAGATCCCAACCATATGGGCGTGATCCTTCCTGAGCCTGGGCCGGCTCTGTGACATCACCCGACGGTGGGCTTCAGCCCACTGTCTGCTGAAAACAGTGCACAGGAGTGCAGAACGAACTGCACTCCTGTGATCCATGGAAAAAGTACAGCCAGATGAGCTTTAGTTGTACGTCTCCTTTAAATCTCCTTTAGAACAAAATCTCTTGTCATATGGAGGCCATATTCTGTGTCAGCTCCCGTATAGCTGTATGCTGAGCCAACAAAGGGGAAGTTGCCACAGCCTCTTCTCTACGGCACACAAGCTCAGTTTTCTTTGGCACTTCTAGAGTGGTTTCCCTGTCCTCTTGTTCCCAGGCCAATGCTTCCACCACCACAATGTTTAAGGTGAGGAAAGGTTGGGACTTCACCTGTCCTTGCAGGACCCACCACATGGGGCCAGCACTCACCAGCGCCTATGAATTGGTCCCATAATAGCTTGTTCAGAGCGGCTATATCAGCACACTCCTGAAGCTCCTTTTTTTAGCTGCTTCCATCATTTCTGTAGGGCTACCACAAATTGAGTAAGGCTTTCACCCTCTTGCTGTCTGCGAATGAAAAATCGGCATCTTAGCTCAGTCAGAATAACATTCTCCTCAAATAGGCCTTCTAGCAGTACCACCATTTGCTCCAAGCTAGCGCGTCCCTCCACTGGCAGTACCATGATAGCTTGGTGGGCATCATCCTCCAGTGAATTAATAGCTTACTCTGCAATCAGCTTGGTGGGCATTTAGAGGCGTACTGCATTTTCCAGTTCCTTTTCCAACTCTGTCAGCAAGACATAGGATCCATGAGCGTTAGGGCTAGCACTAAAGTTGCTCCTAAGGGTGCCACAGTGGTCCCTAGACACACGTCCAAGCCAGCCAATGTATGAAGAATACACTGCTGACTATAACGAGTTGTGGGTGGGGCCAGTTGATTGGTACCCAAGATGGTGTCAAGGCACACAGAGACCAAGTAAAGTAGCACCATTATAATTGGGTTAACTAGAAGTAACAAATAACATGTGGAGGGCAGCAGCAACATACTTAACAGTCCAAAACAACATAGCATCAGAGTCTTGATAACACAGGAGACTTGCATACAACAGTTCTCAGCAGCCTTGCAGTACTTTAACACAGTCCCAAGACTTGAGGTGTCACATTAATAATGCTTACCCTACTGGAGAAGCATGTGAGTGAAGGGGGTGGCTGATAGGCAGAACAGCGGTGCAGGCACACTTAACAATGTGAAAAATATACAGCAAATATACCACGCTGTCTGCAACCAATGTAAAAAAGCAGCTAGCACAGCAATAAGATCAATTGCAAAAAATGAAAACATGTAAGTGCAGCGCTCAGAATAGATCTCAGAATAAACTGAAAAATAATATATATATACATAAAGCGCACAAAAATGATCTAAGAAGAAACTCAAACAAACTTATATATGTGGACAATGTGTATAAACACTAAAATATACGTGTATAATAGACCAAAAAAATGAATGTACTATGTGACAATCAAAATATGAGTGAATGATGTCCAATAATGTGAAGGAAAAAAATCTTTTAAAAATAAATTATAGTCCTTAGTGTTTGACCAGGTGAACCAAACAATAAATTGTAGATATCCAAAACGTGGTTCAAAATTTAAATAACTGACACTTAAACTGCATAACGATGTGACAAAGGAAAACGTGCCCAAACTTGATGATAAGTGATCCACCACCAGAGAGTCAAAGGGCTTACCGGAGCAATTGAACCCAAATGAGTGTACAGCCAATGGGTCAATCAGGCTTGTAAGGCCCCACACCCAGGGAAAACTGTCACAGAGGACACGACTTCCAGCCAGAAGACCAACTCCAACAATGGACCTCAATGGGATAGGTAATAGACAGAGAGCCACACGGATAGTTGCTCCAATAGGATATATTTATGAAAAGGAAGAAGTAACTACATAGTGTAATCCCATTTAAATCGGAAGTAATATATTCAATAAAAAAAGGGAGGAAACACACTCACATTTTAGTAGATAAAAAGCGCTTAAGAATAAAACAGTAACTTCAGCAGAGCATATAGACGCATTTTGTCTTTTAAGACGAAACGCGTTGGCACGCTCTGCTGAAGTCACTGTTTAATTCTTAAGCGCTTTTTTTTCTACTAAAATGTGAGTGTATTTCCTCCTTTTTTAATTGAATAAATTACTTACAATTTAAATGGGATTACACTATGGGGGTTATTTACTAAATACAAATCCACTTAGCACTACAAGTGCAAACTACAAGTGCAAAGTGCACTTGAAATTGCACTGAAAGTGCACTTGGAAGTACAGTCGTTGTAGATCCGAGAGGGACATGCAAGGAAAATAAAAAACAGCATTTTAGCTTGCACATGATTGGATAATAAAATCAGCAGAGCTTCCCCTCATTTCAGATCTACCCCTCAGATTTACAGCGACTGCACTTCCAAGTGCACTTTGCACTTGTAGTTTGCACTTGTAGTGCAAGTGGATTTGTCTTTAGTAAATAACCCCTATGTGCCTACTTCTTCTTCCTTTTCATAAATATATCCTATTGGAGCAACTATCCATGTGGCTTTTTGTCTATTACCTATCCCATTGAGGTCCATTGTTGGAGTTGGTCTTCTGGTTGGAGGTCGTGTCCTCTGTGACAGTGTCCCCTGGGTGTGTGGCCCTACAAGCCTGATTGACCCATTGGCTGTACACTCATTTGGGTTCAAGTGCTCCAGTAAGCCTTTTGACTCTCAGGTGGTGGGTCATCAAGTTTGAGCACGTTTTCCTTTGTCACATCGTCACATCGTTATCCAGTTCAAGTGTCAGTTATTTTGAACCACGTTTTGGATATCTACAATTTATTGTTTGGTTCACCTGTCCAAACACGTGACTAAGGACTATAATTTATTTTTAAAATAATTTTTTCCTTCACATTATTGGACATCATTCACTTCACATATTTTGATGGTCACATAGTACATTCATTTTTTGGTCTATTAAACACTTATATTTTAGTGTTTATACACATTGTCCACATATATATGTTGTTTGAGTTTCTTCTTAGATCATTTATGTGCACTTTATGTATATATATATATATATATATATATATATATATATATATATATATATATATATATATATATTATTTTTCAGTTTATTCTGAGATCTATTCTGAGCACTGCACTTACTGTTCACAGGCACACTTAGTAGACCGATAGTAAGATCTTCGTCCCAGCTCTAGAGTCCTCAGATAGCGGAGCCAGTATCGGTATCCCTGTGTTGTCCCTCCTCAAGAGAAACCTCTCCTTCCCAGTGGACATCCTGTCCCTTCATTATCCACTTCGCAAATGCACATCTACTACAATGGAACAGAGCTATTTATTAGCATTCCCATTTCTAAAGATGGCTGCGGAGGTCATCCAGTCTTGCAATGTCCAATCAGACAGCTGCTTCCCTGTTGACACCTATGGAGGCTTCAGAGGAACAAAGCTTCTCTCATCCTCCATTCCCGCTGTACAGCAGTCAGCAAAACAGTGCCACCTACAGAGAGGAGGATAAACTGCACTCTCCTGCACGGGGCCATCTCCTGGGATTGTCTGGTGTTGGCATAAACTGTCAGAAATTAACTCATGCAGATAGGAAGGAGACATGAGAAAATCACACTAAGTGCTTTGGATTAAGGTAAACACACACTATACTCTGCATGAACAGGTGATCTGTCTCTTCTCCCCTCAGAGAACCGGAAACTGTGTTTTTTTACACACAGATTCCGGTTCTCGGTGTGCCCCGAGCGATCGCGGTGATCGCGACTGCCGGGCACTCGCACCGGCTCCGTGGGCGAGCAGGGCAGGGCTCATTTCACCCAGCCGTGCCATTCTGCCACAGTACAACTGCGGCGGCTGGTCAGCAAGTGGTTAAAGTAATGCAGTGCCGTATTGCATAAAATGGCCTGGTCATGAAAAAGGGGGGGGGGGGGAACATTTTCCGGATGGCAGTGGCTAAGGGGGAGCAGTAGGGGAAACAGTTAAAAAAGTACCTCAACCATGTGTCTTTTTTTTTTTTTTTTTACCACCCCCCAACCACAAATGTAAAGGAGCCCTTAGCTAACTTGATGCCATTGAGAGACAAAGAAAGAAAAGCAAAAAGGTGGGCAAAGGCTGATGATAATGAAGTCTTGATTACCATGAAAAATGGATTGAAGAAGATGCAATTGACAGGAATTATCAGGAGACCGGGATGAGTAGGAGAGGCTGGATGAGGAATCCATTAAGCCTAAATGAGGCTAATGTTTATTTCATCTGGCGGTGCTCTCTGCCTAAGCAGAATATACTTGAATTAAACCCATTCTGTTCTGCGCTGGGAATTATCACAATAGAAGAAAGGAATTTAAAGAAACTTTTCTTTTTCCCCCGTGACATGTGGGGTTGAGCGGTTCTCAGAAAATGCTGCGAGACGCGCGGAAGTGCTTTGTGATCGCCGCCATCCCCCCCGCACGTGCTGACAAATTGGAATTCATTTTCATTAACGTGATGGACCAAATTGCTGGTAATCTGTAAGTGTTTGTTTCACAGGGTTCTTGCCAGTCTGTAGAAATTTTAATATGCCACTTTCAGACAAAGCAAAATAATATATTTGCGAATGTCAATAAATAGCTAATATTAAAGCCCAATTCCAGAAAAAAAAAAATGACTCCCCCCCAACCCCACAAGGGTTGAATGGTCATTAAAGTGTTAGTAATCCCAGGAGCCTGCATTCATTATATCACTACAGTACACAGAACATGGAAATGCAAGTATTTTAGAAAATATAAACGGCTAAATACCTTTTTCTCATCAGCGGTATATAGCATTCTTGTGACTTCTATCAGTGTCTGGTTAAAGCTTGTAGGAGGAGTTTTGATTCTCTGACTGTCCTATGAGGCTGCAGGACTCCCGACCCTCTGTCTGGACAGTGCTGATTGGCCCTGTGCTGATCACATGCACTCTCCCAAGGGGGAAAAAAAACCTCTCTAGCAATATACACCAAACTGAGCATGTGCAGCTTGCCTCCAAGGCTCTGTTCTATCAGCAGATAGATTGGGGTCAGTGGAAGAAGGGGAGAATCAGAGAAGACAGGATCGAACAGCCTTTTACACAATGCAGAGGGATTAACCCCTTAGGTTCCACAGTGAGTATAACAAGCATGCTTTACTGCATATACAGACTGATTTTACTGTTGTGGGTTTAGCAACACTTTAAAGTAACAAGCATAGGCGTGCGCACAGGGTGTGCCAGGTGTGCCTGGGCACACTATAATTGCCTTGTGTGCTGCATATTCCCCCCTGTTTAGACCACTGATATTTCACCCCCCCCCCCCCCCCAAAATGTTACAGAAGCCAAAAAATTTTGTGAAAAGAAAATTAACAAAATTACACTGTCCACTGCCCTACTGACACCATCAGTACATATACACATGCATATGTATTTGAGCTTTGGGGTGCACACCTATGGTAACAAACCTTTACAACCACTCTAATAGCACAGTGGTGTAGTGGATAGCACCATCACCTAGTAGCAATAGGGTCACTGGTTCAAATCCCGACCACGACACCATCTGCCTGGAGTTTGCATGTTCTCCCTGTGCCTGCGTGGGTTTCCTCCCACACTCCAAAGACATGCTGGTAGGTTAATTAGATCCTGTCGAAAAAATTGGCCAAATATGTGTATGTGTTTGTAAGCGTGTCAGGACCCCATGGGGCAAAGGACCGCGCTATACCGCAGATGGACACCGGCGGCAAAAAAAAAAGCGCCCTGAGGCGATTCAGTTCGCATAGGTAGCGCTATACAAGTCATTCATTCATATTATTATATTAATGTAGCATGGTCCCAGGCCTCCTTTAGTCTAATGAGAACCTCCAGAGCCAGGGACAGCTGATATCCTTCTGTATAGAGTGGGTTGTAAGGTATAGCGGGTGTAATGTAAGGTAGATTCATGGGCGCCAGACACTTCTTGAATGCAAAGAGATTTATTTTCTCTTAAGCAGAACGTTGGGAGAGAGGGTTAGGGCCAGGACACCCTTAGGTACGTCCAATGTCAATTTGCAGACTCCGAGACTTCTACAGGTAGACAGCCATGCAGGGAAAGGCATCCAGCAAGACACCACATCTGCATGAGTAGGCGCACTCATGTCTCCTATGGCAACAGTCTTATGCCCCGTACACACGATCGGACTTTCCGACAACAAAACCGCTGATTTTTGTTTGACGGTTGTTGGCTCCAACTTGTCTTGCATACACACGGTCACACAAATGTTGGCCAACAATTACGAACGTGGGAATGTGGTGACGTACAAGACGTACGACGAGCCGATAAAAAGGAAGATCAATAGCCAGTGCGCCACCCTTTGGGCTCCTTCTGCTTGATTCCGAGCATGCGTGAACTTTTGTGCGACGGACTTGTGTACACACGATCGGAAATTCCGACAGCAAAGTTTTGTTGGCGGAAAATTTGAGAACCTGCTAGCCAACATTTGTTGGCGGAAAGTCCGCCAACAAATGTTCGGTGGAGCATACACACGGTTGGACATTCAACCAACAAGCTCACATCCAACGTTTCACGTTGGAAAATCCGACCGTGTGTACGCGGCATTAGAACAGTTCCTAACACAAGATGTAATTACTTTCTATACAGTCACTTCTTGTAGATTCTCAGCCAACTGAGCTCCCAGTCTCTCTCACTAGACTTGCTGATTCACTGCCACTGAATCCCGTGAGCTCTTCTAATCTTCTTACTTTAGTATCTTCCTCAAGCGTCAACCCCGCTTCCCTGCCTGGTCCCTGGCTTGGCACTCCAGATACTCCTCAAGCATCACCCCACTGGCCTGCCTGGTCCCGGGCTTGGCACTCCGGATACTCCTCAAGCATCACCCCACTTCCCTGCCTGGTCCCTGGCTTGGCACTCCAGATACTCCTCAAGTGTCACCCCACTGGCCTGCTTGGTCCCTGGCTTGGCACCTGCCGAAGTTTCCTGATTCTTCACCGTCACCGGTTGGTGAGAACACTGCTCCGGTACTTGCTTCAGATACTCACGGTGGTCCCTGGTAATAAGGTGGTTGGTCCCTTAGTGGTGACAGCTTCCCCTCTACCTCCGACCACGACAGGTTCTCCAGCCGGCAGAACCGTCTCTTCTGGACGGTTCTTCTGCAAGCCGCAATCCCAACCCTACGCTGCTCTCTTGCTTCTGGATAGGCCCTCAGACAGATGTCCCAGGGATAGGCCGCAGGCTCTGGCCTAGCAGCCCGGGGCAACACAACACACGTCCACCCAGACAGCCATCCAGGTGGCACAGAACACTGATCACCTGACTCCACCCGAATATATAGGTTCTCCCAGCAGGCTAAGGGGCCCACCAAAACCCCTGCCCATTGGCTGAGACACCCCATATACTCCTAAACCATCCTTGCATCGCCCTTATCTTATCTAATGTCACCGGGTACCCGACCACCCAGCGACAGAAGAGAGAAGTGCAGCAATTCCAGACTTAGGGTGAAATCAATTGATCCCTAACAATTGGCCAAGGCAACTACACCTGGCAGGTAAATTTCGGAGCAACCCTGCCTAAACATCAGGGTGCTACATTCAATTTGTACTTACATTGTGCCATCCTGGACTAATGTATGTAGGTATGCAACAGAAATCATTTCTGAAGTTCATTTTTAATAACAATCATTATTTCAATCATAATTTGAACAAAGCAGTAAGTACATAAGTGCCAGCATTGAACATTCGTAAATACAGTTTCAAGTGCAGATTGAACCCAAACGAAAGCGATGGAAAATGAAGGTATAGGTGCTCGGTATTGCATTGTATTATCTATTGTTATATGTAGGCTGCATACACATCATTTGCATCCGGCTTCCGATCTAGAATATATTATATATGAATACAACACAAAAGCACACCGCCCATTAATAGACTATTATCAGAACACAATTGCGGCAGCCCGCTCTGTTGTCTGCAGTGGTGGGATCTCTTGGCATTGTTCCAGAGAAGTTAATCGTGGCTGACACGGTAAATGTGATAAAGTTGATCTCACAAAGGCTGTGATAAATAAAGAGCTTCACCGTGACTGAATAGACGGCCTTACAGTGACAAGAGAAGAATAAGCCATTACTGCATGTAATTGTCAATGTGAATCACAGATCTGCGACTTTCCTCTTACAAAAAGCTTTAGAGATATTGTCAACGTGCCGGAGATCATGGTTTAGTAATAGACCAGGCTGAGCTGGAATCTAAAAATCTCAAACTTTCACTAGCCAAACTGTTTACACCGGCCGTTCTCCACCAGGATTCTGTGGACGCATGGGGGGGGGGGGGGGGGGGTTATTTACGAAAGGCAAAGCCACTTTGCACTACAAGTGCACTGCAAATGCACTTGGAAGTGCAGTCGCTGTAGATCTGAGGGGGGCATGCAAGATAAATAAAAAACAGCATTTTAGCTTGCACATGATTGGATGATAGAATCAGCAGAGCTTCCCCACCTTTCAGATCTTCCCCTCAGATCTACAGCAACTGCACTTCGAAGTGCACTTGTAGTGCAAAGTGGATTTGCCTTTAGTAAATCAACCCCCCCTAGCGTTCCTCCATAGGTTGTTAACCCCCCTGGCGGTATTCCCGAGTCTGGCTCAGGGTGGAATTGCAGCACCAAAGGCGTTATCCCCGAGCCAGACTCGGGATCGCATCTCAGGATCCATGTAGAGGTTACTTACCTTGTCTCCTGGATCCTGCGATGTCTCCCCGCTGTGATCAGCGAGCCGCCGTGTCTCGCTCGATTCACAGTGCCGAGCTCCGTTCCCTGCGAGCGTTGCGACGCACGGGTACCGAGTTCGGCGCCAAATTCAAAAAGTAAAAAACAAAGTAAAGATACAGTATACTATAATCTTACAGATTACATAACTGTATCAAATAATTACACATCCCCTTTGTCCCTAGTTGTTTGTCCAGTGTCCTGCATGCAGTTTTTTATTATAAATACTGTTCTTTCTGCCAGGAAACTGGACATTGTCCATAGCAACCAAAAAATGTCCGTTTACATCAATAGTGCTTTAAGGCTCGATTCACATCTATGCATGTTGCTTTTGAGCGTTTCTGCAGTGTTTTTTTGTGGTGCTTGCCACATTTTTGAGCAGCGTTTTTCCAGCGTTTTTGCGGTGTTTTTGCCACGTTTTGCGTTTTTTTTTTTTTTACAGTTTTCTTTAGACTGCATACAGTCTAAAAAAAAAAACGCCAAAAACGCTGCAAAAACGCTGTAAAAACGCTGCAAAAACGCTGTACTTGTGTTTTTGATGCTGGTCCATTGAATTCTATTACATGCAAAACGCTGCATTTTGCATGAAAAAAAGTCCCTGACCCTTTCCAAAAAACGCAGAGGTACAAAAAGGCATTGATGTAAACATGTTCCATAGGAACCCATGTTAAAAAAATTCCCGTGCATTTCTGCAAAATGCAAAATGCATCAAAAAACGCTCTAGTGTGAATGGAGCCTTAGGCCAGCTAGAAAACAGCGATAATAAATTAGAATCACTCGCAGAATTGAGCGATAGTGATTTGTGGGGAAATCCGTCATCAGACACTGAAAGTAATGACAGCGACAATTCTGCAACTGAGAAAAATTTCAGTGTTTTTGATTACATTATTGAATGTTTTTTTATTATTATTATATTATTATTTGTTATAATTATTTATAGTTATTTATTATATTATAATTTATGATTTCGTTTTTCAAACTTTATCATACCCGGGATGTCTACTAGACTCTTCTTTGGACAGATTTAAGTGAGTTATTACTTAAGAATTACAGGCCTACAATATAAAACGCCAAATTTCCATGCAAAATAATTGTACCGCTTTCAGCATCAAAAATCTGAAATAATCATAGGGGAGGGAGGTTAAGGGTTCCTTGAGCTTTGGTCCATTGAGCTCTCATCTAGACATGTGTGGTTCGTTTAGTTCCAAATTTAAAATTTGGACAAATTTTTCACTATTCAGAAATTCGGATGTATCCGAATTTCCGAATTACAATAGTAACGAATTTAAGCGAATCCGAAATGACGAAACAAAATTTGAATCAAATTCGAAATGTTTTCTAATTCAAATTGCTTTCGAACTTGATTTGAATTCGAATTTCTGAATAAGATAAAATAGAATAGAAAATAAAGGAATAAAATAGAAAATAATATAATAGAATACAGAAAAGAAAAGAATATAAAAGCATATAAAATATTGAAATAGAAAATATAGGAATAGAATAGAAAATACATAAATAGAATAGAATAGAATAGAATAGAATAGAATAGAAAAACATAGAATAGAAAATAAAGAAATGGAATAGAACAGAATAGAATAAAGTCACAATGTGATTTTGCAAACATTTTAATGTAAACTGCTTAAAGTGGGTGTAACCCTTTGAAATGAAAAAATAACAAGGCATACCCTTCTATTTGTTTACTTGTCTCTAAGCCAATCACTTAGTGTGATTTCTGTCTCCTCTCTCATTCCTCTGCTATCTGAGTCACTGCTGACAGTCTATGGTGACACTAGACAATCCTGGGAGACAGATCTGCCCCCCTCCAGCACACAGTGGGTGATTGACAGCCTCAGCTGTGCATTTTTTCCTATAAGACTGTGTAGAGGGGGGGGGGAGGGGGCTATCAGTTTCCTCCACTCAGGTCTCAGATTACACTCAGTGCAGTTTGTGATATCAGGACCCCTCTCCCCTTCCTTCTTGAGTTGAGAAATGCTGTTTAAATTCTGGACTTTGAACAACCGTAGAGAAGAGCAGGCTGCAGATGAACAGGTACAACTTATGTAGGAGGGTTTGTTTCATCTCTGTGTCTCACCTGAGGCCAGTCACTTCACTGCGTATACATTGGGTGAGGGTTTAGATGGTGGAGTTGGGAACCTCTAGAATTCACCAATTACTTATCTATACGTTTTCAAGGACCTGACCCCTTTAAGGCATTATCTTTTGTATCTTTGCCTCAATTTTAGGTAGATCTAGATGAACCAATATACAGATATCGTCTGAGATTCGCACGAAAACCCAACCCAGGACGATTTTACGCACCAATGGGGAAAAGGAATAAAGATGACACTGGTAAGAAGCAGTTTTTTATATATTTGTGTTAATAGGGTGGTTAGTGTAATATCCCATTTCCAGTGGTGGCTGCTGGTGTGTTTTTTTTTTTTTTGGGGGGGGGGCAGTAAACAATCCACCCATTCACACACACCCCCCCCCCAGTCGGTTGGGTAACGCAACCCCCTCCGGTCAGTCAGTCAGGGCCCTGCACTTACCCCACCTCGCGGGCAGCGCGGCTTCTCTCCAGGATGGGAGTGGCTGCTTTTTTAGATTCCTGCCTCCTCTGTGCGTCTCCTCCTCCTGGTGGCCAATTGGATCAGATCTCCTTTCAGCCAATCGGGTGACGGGTCCTGTCCCGCTTCCCGATTGGCCGGGAGGAGAATCAGTGTTACAATAGCGAATATTCATTCGGGTCTAAACAGACCTCTGATGTCTCATATTTGAGACAGGGAAAGGGGCTGAGGACAGAGATTCCCCAGTCCCTTTCTCTACTTCCTCAGCTGCACTGGACTGTGAATCAATAGAAAGTGCTTGAGGCTTCCTGTTCATTCACAAACTGAAGCATAGTAAACACAATTTACTATCCTTCCGTGATGAATGGAGTGAGTGATCGGGACCAATCCCTCATTGCATTTATTCAGGAAAGAAAGGGGCTGATAAATAGAACATATTTACCGCCCTCTCCCCCCCACCCCCACTTCCCATCCTGAAACATTCCCCAGTATGCATTCAGCAGCTGCTGACAGGAGAGGAGAGGAGGGAAGTCGGAAATGCTGCAGGGGACGAAGCACACAGGGAGGCCCAGACAATGGGGGGAGGGGAGGGGAGGGACGCAGATACCAATCCCCCTGCAGTGCAGCCGGAGGAAGAAAATTTAGAAGAAGCCAGCAGAGCTGCAGGGGGAGCCACGAGAGTTGGCAATAAGGCAATACAGCCATCGCTCCTGCTCAGCAGGTGCCTGGGCCCCCCTTTTGAACTGATGGGGCCCGGTACAGGAGGGCTGGCTGTACTGCCTTATCAGCAGCCCTGATCTGAGTATGACTCGGTATTAGCCTCTTGCAGTTATACCTGGATGGACATAAATACAAATCCTTTGACAGGTAAAACAGCTCCCAGATATGTGTTTCATTTGTGTATTGGACTGTTTTTCTGGAGTTCAGCTTAAAGCGGAGCTCCGGCGAAATTTTTTTTTTTTAAAAGTCGGCAGCTACAAATACTGCAGCTGCTGACCTGTAAAATATGGACACTTACCTGTCCAGGGCGCCCGCGATGTCGGCACCCGAGGCCGAACCGTCCCTTGGTCCTCGGGGGCTGCCGCCGCCATCTTCGGTGAGGGAATCAGGAAGTGAAGGCTTGCGGCTTCACTTCCCGGTTCCCTACTGCGCATGCGCCGAGTCACGCAGCCCAATGCGGATGGTCCCTGCTGTCTCTGGGACCCATGTGTTTCCCAGCAGACAGCGGGGGGAGGGAAGTGGCGTAGATGCCCGCAGATTCTGTGGATATCTGTGCCCAGAGGTGGGTGCAAATACCTGTATTATACAGGTATCCGCACCCCCCTTCCCCCTGAAAGGTGCCAACTGTGACACCGGAGGGGGGGGGGGGATCAGATGAGCGGAAGTTCCACTTTTGGGTGGAACTCCGCTTTAAAAATAAATAAATAAACGTGGCCAGCTAACCATTATAATTTTCCTTTAACTGATTACATTCCATTCTTCACCCCTCACTGCCCATTTTGTCTTGTACCAAAAACTTGTACTATAGTTACTACTGTTATTTATTTGTAACATATTTTTTTCCCTTTTCAGAATTGAACCGGCCACCTCCAAAAAGTAAGTAACCACTTAAAGTGATACTACACACACACACACACACACACACACTGTTTAATTAGCATTGTCCTTTCTTTTTCTGTATGTGGATGATGGCACTGTCATTATTTTAATAAAGAAAAAGCAGTACCCTTTTTCCTAATCGATATACAGCTGTCACATGACCCAGCTCTCTCCCAGCCTGTCTGCAGGGAAACATAAGCAGGAAGAGCTTCTAGTCCTCCGCTGCTGCTCGCATGTTCAAAATAAACAAAAACAGCCTTTGGAATACAGAGTAAACATGATTAATTAATATCAATAAACTGTTTTTTTTGTTTTCTAAAGGTTTTTATTGCAATCAAAAGGTTTACAGTACAAAGCGATATGAGACTAATGCTGCGTACACGCGATCGGAATTTCCGACAACAAATGTTCGATGGGAGCTTGTTGTCGGAAATTCCGGCCGTGTGTAGGCTCCATCGGACATTTTTTTGTCGGAATTTCCGACAACAAAAATTTGAGAGCTGGTTCTAAAATTTTCCGACAACAAAATCCGTTGTCGGAAATTCCGATCGTGTGTACACAATTCCGACGCACAAAGTTCCACGCATCCTCGGAATCAAGCAGAAGAGCCGCACTGGCTTTTGAACTTCATTTTTCTCGGCTCGTCGTGCGCGTTGTACGTCACCGTTCTGAATTTCCGACAACATTTGTGTGACCGTGTGTATGCAAGACAAGTTTGA
The DNA here is from genome assembly GCA_037952925.1 of Lithobates clamitans. Classification (NCBI taxonomy): domain Eukaryota; kingdom Metazoa; phylum Chordata; class Amphibia; order Anura; family Ranidae; genus Lithobates; species Lithobates clamitans. The sequence continues at coordinate 701,130 of JBBGZY010000867.1, forward strand.
GCCAACATCCGTCGGAAATAAATCCAGGATTTTGTTGTCGGAATGTCCGCTCGTGTGTACGCGACATTAGACCTACACATCAAGATAGCTTTTGACGTACATAATAAAACACATATCCATTGAATAGTGCCAATGTCTCGTGTTAAACAGGAAGGAATAAAGTCCATATGAGCTTATCATTGATATGGCGTATCAAACATGACTGAAACCATAAAAGGTAAAAACATCAAGAAAAGCCAAAAATAAAAGCAAAAAAACCCCAGAAAAACAGAAAAAAAAGAACAAAACATTAACTCTGGTCATACTTGAAGACAAAATAAGAACCTAGGGTTCCACATAGCGTCATATATAGGGATGGAGTCATTCAGGGTATGAAATATTTTTTCTGATAACATAATTTGATCAACTCGAGAGATAACTTGCGGGAATGGGACTGTATTAGACTTCCAGTTAAGTGCAATTACCCAATGTACCGCAACGCAAATTGTGTGTACTAGTTTCATTCAAGATTTCGGGGTATCTGAGAGTTTTTCAAATAAAATACAGTGAGTATGTGTCAGAGCCATGTGTCTCCCCGCTAGTTTGTCAATCAGCCCCAGGGCCTCTCTCCAGGTAGGTTGTAGAGTCTCACGGTTCCAGAACACGTGCAAAAAAGGAACCCGGGTGGGCACATCCTCCAAAGCAGGAGGAGGAGGCCTGTGGGAATATTTTACCTAGTCGCGAAGGCGTGTAGTACCAGCGAGCAATTTGATTGCTGTCTCCTTTACCGTAAGAGAATTGGTGCATTTGCACATATTCTGACAGTTAGCCTTCCAGTCAACATCCTCGTTACCCAAGTTTAATTCCTGTTCCCACTGGGACCTATATTTCAGTAGGGGGTCATCTCCCACCGATTCTAGTGATTTAGGCCCCTTTCACACTGAGGCGGTTTGCAGGCGGTATTGCGCTAAAAATACCGCCTGCAAACCGCCCCTAAACAGCCTCCGCTGTTTGTTCAGTGTGAAAGCCCGAGGGCTTTCACACTGAAGCGGTGCGCTGGCAGGAGAAGAAAAAATCTCCTGCAAGCCGCATCTTTGGAGCGGTGAAGGAGCGGTGTATTCACCGCTCCTAAACCGCTCCTGCCCATTGAAATCAATGGGACAGCGCGGCTTTACCGCGGCAATACCGCGGCTAAAGCCGCGCTGTACGAGAGGTTTTAACCCTTTTTCGGCCGCCAGCGGGGGGTTAAAACCGCACCACTAGCGGACGAATACCGCGGTAAAACAGCGCTAAAAATAGCGCTGTTTTACCGCCGACGCCCCCTACCGCCCCAGTGTGAAAGGGGCCTTATACAGCCCTGAGATTAAGCCTTTCTGTCAAGAGGGGCAGTCTGGCATCGCTATTCATAAAAGGTGTGTGAATCTGTAGGGGCCCCTGCATAGTGTGTCTGAAAGAAATGTCGGATTTGGAGGTAGTGGTAAAATTCTCTGGCCTGGATATTTTTTTGGTTTTGGTTTTGGGAAAAAGAGACAAACTTTGTGTCCTGCTGGAAGTCCTCCAACGTGGTCAGACCATGGTCAATCCAACACCGGAAAGCCTCCGAGTCCTCAAAGGCCGAGGAGAGTCTGGGATCCCCAAGAAATGAGGCACAATGGCGGACATTTGAAATCAGTTTAAGCTTCTCTTTGTAGAGGTCCTAAACTTTCAAACCCTGGGCTACTACTTGGTTCCGAGAGCCAAGTTCATGCGCAATAAACTGTTTTAAATTGTCATACAAATATATATTTGAAATGAAATCTTTATTGTCTTTTGGCAATAAGACGGTGTGGGCGGACTTTTGCCAGTCACTGGCTTTGTGACGACCCTCCAGCCTGTGTCTTTGAATAACAGGGAGGTGAAGCCGCCATCAATCAAGATGTAATATCCCCCCCCCCCATTGTGTTTAGCTGGTTAGTGGGCATGGAGGAGGAGGAGGAAGGAGGGAGTGGGCTTTCATTTACCACTGTGTACACGCCCACATATAGTCACATGGGCTGCTCAGATGTCATAGGGAAGAAATGCTCAGGGTAGAAATACACTGAAAATTGAGCAGGTGAAGAAGCTGCCAACACTGCTCTGCAAAATCCCCAAATGCAGTGGGGACATGAACAGGAGGGGGAGATAGAGACCAGCAGGATAAAGCAGTTTTTTTGCAGAATACGGAAAAAGAATCCCATAGTGAGTATGAACAGTATGTATTAGAGCATTTATTGATAGTTTTTAATGATGCGAGTTTAATGACACTTTAAATTCATTACATTAGCATTTTTTATCCCTGCAAAATGTATGTTTTAATCACTTATTGACCGTCGCCATGTACATTTACTGTGCCAGGGTGGCCGCTGTGCACTGGATCACGTAAATAGTACGTGATCAGTGCTTCTGGGTAGCCCCACCTGTGCTGTGATTTGTTTCAGCACAAGCCGATCAATGGGGCCCGGCCAATGATTGATCGCTAACAGGCGATCTTGCTTTTTTTTATTCTCTGCAAAACAGATCTCTTAGCAAAAGGAGCACATATTTCACATATTTCACATTGTTAGGCACACTGTTAACTCCTTCCCAGCCAGTGTCATTGGTATACTGACAGTGTATAGTATTAACACTGATCACTGTATTAGTGACACTATTGATGTCAGTGTCAGTTAGTGTACCCCCCCAGCTAGTGTCAGTTAGTGTCAGATTGTCCATCACAATATTACAGTCCCATTATAAGTCGCTGATCAACACCATTACTAGTATAAAAAAATTTAAAAAATGCACTACATATATCATAGTTTGTAGATGCTATAACTTTCACGCAAACCAAATAATATACACTTATTGGGATTTTTTTTTGCCAAAGACATACATTTTGGCCTAAATTCATGTAGAAATTTGATTTTTTTTTTATTTTTATCGGATATGTTTTACAGCAGAATGTAAAAAATATTTTTTTTTTTTTTTTTAATTTTTGGTCTTTTTTCATTTATAAAAGAAAAAATAAAAAGCCCAGTGGTGATCAAATACCACCAAAAGAAAGCAATGTTTATGTGGGGGGAAAACAATGATATAAATTTCATCTGCGTACGGCGTTGCATGACCGCACAATTACCAGTTAATGTAGCGCAGTGCCAAATAGCAAAAAAATGGCTTGATCATGAAAGGGCTAAAACCTTCCAGAGGGCAAGTGGTTTAATGAAGTTGAAGATATATGCTTTCTACATAAACAGGGCCCTATTTTAGATTTGGAAAGTCTTCTACTAGGAAAGCCTTCTACTGACCCAATTTGGCAGACAGTAGGCAAGGAGGGTGTAGATACAGTATGTCATAGGCGTGCGCACAGGGTGTGCTAGGTGTGCTTGGGCACACCCTAATTGCCTTGTGTGCTGCTTATTACCCCCTGTTTAGACCACTGATATTTCATCCTCCCCAAAAAATGTTACACAAGCCCAAAAATTTTGGGAAAAGAAAATTAACAAAATTACACTGTCCACTGCCCTACTGACACCATCAGTACATATACACATGCATATGTATTTGAGCTTTGGGGTGCACACCCTAATGCAAGAGGCTGCGCACACCTATGCAGTATGTACAAATAGAGTTACAGTGATGACCTCTGCAATTACATAAAAAATATAGTCAATAAGATTTAAAGGGGTTTAAATATCAACACGTGTAACAGAAAGATAATGAATCTATATGAAAATATAGAAAACAGAATGTATTGATACAAAAAGATTGTTAAAAAAAGCACACACATAAAAAATATCTCTTAATCATAAATGACAGCCATCCTTCATAATATTACTTAATATGTTTATACCACGTTGACCAATCACAAAGACATTTAAGAGGTCTGCACATTGCGTGAATCCCTTCTGCTTCTTCAGGACCATGATGTCCACCCACATATGTTGAATAATAATTTGTGTGGTGGCTTTAGTTCATAAAATTAAATAAATAAATAATAAAAAAAAACAGTGAGTAAATTATAGAAATATCTCCATTAGCCATAACATATTCCTGAATAAATGCCTGTTGTCACATACCTGGTGAGTAGAGCCTGATTTATGCAGAAGAAGGCCTCTCTTACACCTCTGACTCAGGGCCCCTGGTAGAGTATACAGGTGGCACAGGAGTGCAGAGTGCAGAGTTGCACAAGTGTCCCGGTAGACGCGGTTGCTGCTGGGCTGCTGGTGGAGTAGTACGCCAGATGGCAGTGGATCTCCCGAGGGCAGGAACAGGTTGGTACTTAGCCGGAGAGCAGGGCCCAGTGGCAGATAGACAGGTGCTAGCAACTTGGTAGCTCTGAATGGACTGAAACGTAAGCAGAGTCAGACAAGCTGGGTCATACATAGAACGATCAGAATGGTCAAAGAGCAAGCCGGGTTCGATGCAATTGGAGAATAGGGACAGTCAGGAACAAGCCGGGTCAGTATTTTAAGAGCAGATGCAGGTAACAGGAAACAGGACAATCACAGAATGCCGTAGATGAGACAGCACTGATCCTGGGTGCTGATCCAGCTTAAATAACCAATTTGGCACCCTTATCTGTCATGGGGATGCGCAGTGAATGCGCATATTCGTTCTCATTCTGGTACATATTGGTGCACGTGCGCGTGCGCAAATGCACGCACAATAGCACACGCTAATTCACATCTTCTTTGGAAGCTTCGGGGGAACAGCCATTTGTTTGTCTGCGGGCATTATTCTGTCTTCTGGCACGGCCTTTCTGACACCTGTACAGATTTGAGATATAACAAATAACTTGTTAGGGCCCAAGCCCCATCAGTAATGACACCAACCGCATGTCTACCCTCAAATAGCCAGGAATAAACATAACACTCTGAAGTAAGACTGAACCTAAAGGTAGAGGTTAGGATACCACCAGGAATATCCCAGAGGGAAGGGAAGGGAACATTGAACTTTCAGCTAGCAGAGGAGAAGATACCTTAGATTTCTCAGACGGTGTAACATGTTGTTACATGGTATTGAACACCTCACATGGTAGGCCTGGTGGGGATTGATAAAGGGTGGAGGCATGACTTATGGGTTGAGATACCCGCTTGCTAGAGATAGGATATGGCTGTCCAACTTAGGGCCTCTAATTCCATTGTTACACTATCTAAGGTATCATTCTCTGCTAGTTGACTGATCAGTGTTCTCCTCCCTCCCTTCTGGAATACTCTTTGTGGTATCCTAAGAGCCAGGCATAAACAGAACACTCTGCAAAAAGACTAAACACAAAGGTAGTGCATGGAGGCATGGTGGTTGGGTTGGGATACCTGCAAGCTGGACATAGAATGGGGCTTTTCATGTGACAGCCTACAATGCCAATGTTACACCATCTAAGGTGTCTTCTCTTCTAGTTGACAGTTCAGTGTTCAATTTCCCCTCCTCTGGAATACACTTGGTGGTATCCAAACAATCAGGCATAAACAGAACACTCTGAAAAAAGATTGAACACAAAGGTATAGGGTGGAGGCATGACTGTTGGGCTGAGATGCTTGCTGTACGTAGAATGGGGCTGTTCATGTGACAGCCTGCAACGCCATTTTTACACCATCTAAGGTATCTTCTGTTCTGCTAGTTAACAGTTGAGTGTTCAACTCCCTCCCCTCTGGAATATTCTTGGTGATATCCAAACAGCCAGGCATGAACAGAATACCTTTTTGTTCAATCTTTCAGCAAAGTGTTCTGTTTATGCCTGGCTGATTGGGGGTAGATAAGCATTTGGTGTTATTACTGGGAGGACCTTGGCCATGATATGTTATTAGTTATATCTCAGATCTGTAAAGGTATTTCTTCCGGAGTATCCCCTATGATATAACCAATGATGATATTATTAGTATTTACTTTCAGACGTTTATGAACTTTAGTCATCACGACTAAGTGTTATTTTTAAAACGCTCAATGTGTACCGATTGACATTGTGGTCCTGAAGCAGAAGGTATCCACGAAATGCAAGGACTTCTTTGATATCTTTGCAATTGGCCAACATGCTGTCAACGTTCTGATCTAACTAATGTTATGTAGGGTATCAGTCATATATGATTAAATCTGTGTAAATTGATTTCAAATGTGCTCATGTGTTTATTTATTTATATTTATAAATTCTATTTTTGCATAACCTTTTTGTTAAATGGTAACATTTCAACTCCTTTAAATCTTTTTGATTACATTTTTCCATTTGGCAGACGTAGGTTAATTTAGCTTGTTATCATGCCAAAAGGTAGATATGAGCATGAAGGGGAGAGGGGGGAGGTGGGATGGATAGGTCCGTTCCCAGATTAATAACAAGGCTAATCATAGACCTGGCCCAGGATGTTTGAACTGAACACATGGCTCGAGTCGTGATTAACAGATGCAGAGCGGTGAGAGCTGGTGCTGGAGACACAACAGCTGTTTATAATGAAGCTGATATTCTGTATATGGCAGGAAATGGCACCCTGGTACACAAACACAAAAGTTTAAACTCTTTCAACAGTTTGCATCAGAAAGAAAGGTTTTGTAACATGCGTTTGGAAATATATGTGAAGCCACAATGCCATGCAGAGGCGGCGCTAGACTTTGTGAGGCCTTAGGCAAAACTTAGAAATGAGGCCCCACTCACTCCCATAATGGGAAAAATAATTCAAGGGATGAAAATGAACTGTATTAGGAGTGTACAGTATAGGGGAGTGGACAGTACAGGGGGTAGGTAAGTGGGCATAATAAAGATATATTTTCCTCAAGCAGAGCTGCACAGGGAAGCTGCTCTCACAGATCTTACCTATTCTGGTAGGCTGTCACAAAGAGAGAAATAAAGGGGGATGGGTGGAGAAGGAAGGAAGGAAAGAGAAAAAGAGAGAAAGAAAGATGGAAGGAAAGATGGAAGGAAAGAAAGAAAGAGAAAAAAAGATGGAAGGAAAGAAAGAAAGAGAAAAAAAGATGGAAGGAAAGAAAGAAAGAGAAAAAAAGATGGAAGGAAAGAAAGAAAGAAAGAAAGAGAAAGAAAGATGGATGGAAGGAAAGAAAGAAAGAGAAAGAAAGATGGATGGAAGGAAAGAAAGAAAGAGAAAGAAAGATGGAAGGAAAGAAAGAAAGAGAAAAAAGATGGATGGAAAGAAAGAAAGAGAAAGAAAGATGGATGGAAAGAAAGAAAGAGAAAGAAAGATGGATGGAAAGAAAGAAAGAGAAAGAAAGATGGATGGAAAGAAAGAAAGAAAGAGAAAGAAAGATGGATGGAAAGAAAGAAAGAAAGAGAAAAAAAGATGGAAGGAAAGAAAGAAAGAGAAAAAAAGATGGAAGGAAAGAAAGAAAGGGAAAAAAAGATGGACGGAAAGAAAGAAAGAAAGAAGAGATGACACTTTGCTACAATGTAAATTAATGAGTGAACAGCTTGTACAAATTTGCTGTCTCCTCAAAATACCTCAACACACAAATGTCTAAACCGCTGGCAACAAAAGACTCCTCCCCCACCTCCTTATTCCCCGCAGCGGTCGGCGTGGGCGTTCTCCTTTGGCAGTATGAAGAAGTGCCTCCGTCCCGCCACCCAGCTCCGCCCCCTCCATACTGCGCTCATTGCCGTGGCTGATGCAGAAGTGTTGGTATTGCTTCAGGGGATGAGTGTGCGGGGGGCTGGTGGAGCAAACCTGCAGAATCTTTAGGAGAGGGGTTGAATGTGCAAGGAGCCGGGTGTGGAGAGGCGACTCTTTGTACATCTTGCTGCATGTATGAGTTCCTTGATCATCCGATCAAGGGCGATTACTGCTGTGCAAAATGTAAGCACATTGTTTCCCTGGAAGCCCAGGTTCTGAATCTGGCGAAGCAACTGTCAGCACTGAGAAGTCCCTCCATACTAAAGGAGAGCCAGGAACTTACACGGCAGGTGCCGGCAGGGGCCAGCACAGAGGCGGGTGGAGACAAAGAGGTGCAGGCACTAGCAAAGAGTAGATGGGTAACAGTCAGGAGGGGTAGAGGGGGAAGTGCCAGGGAGGCTGATCCAGGGCTGGAGCATCCCAATAGGTACGCTCCATTGAGTACATTGGTGAAACCAGTCAGGGACCAGCACTGCTGGAGCTGAGGGACTCTCCTAGCTGCCGGGGGAAGAACTCCTCCAGTGAGAGTGGGGGGGCAGCAAAGGGAAAGGAAAAACAGATTCTGGTGGTAGGGGACTCAATTCTTAGAAGGACAGAGAGGGCAATCTGTAACCAAGACCTGAAGCGCCGAACAGTATGTTGTCTACCGGGTGCTCGGGTTCGGCACATCACAGATCTTGTGGACAGATTACTGGGAGGGGCTGGGGAAGACCCGGCTGTCATGGTGCACGTTGGCACCAATGACAACGTCAGAGGCAGATGGAGTGTCCTAAAGAATTATTTTAGGGACTTAGGAGCTAAATTGAGGAAAAGGACCTCCAAGGTAGTATTCTCAGGAATACTACCGGTACATCGAGCCACACCAGAAAGGCAGAGGGAGATTAGGGATGTAAACAAGTGGCTGAAGAGCTGGTGTAGTAAGGAGGGGTTTGGGTTCCTGGAGGACTGGGCCGACTTCTTAGTCGGTAACCGGTACTATAGAAGGGACGGACTGCAACTAAATGAGGAGGGTGCAGATCTGCTGGGAATGAAGATGGCCAAAAAGCTAGAGGGGTTTTTAAACTAGGCGATGGGGGGAGGGTCCAGAGGCAGAGATAGCCAGCGTAGAAGATATTCCAGAGGGTAGTATTGGGGGCATTAGTGGTAGGTTAACCAAAGCACAAAAACACAAGGTGAGTATAGTAGCAAGTCCTAGTTGCAATCTCGAAACACCCAATACGAGGACAATATGTGACCGGTCTAAACCATGTGGCATGTTCACCAATGCCAGGAGCATGGCGGACAAGATGGGTGAACTAGAGATACTGTTGTACGAGGAGGATTTGTATTTTGTGGGAATTTCAGAGACCTGGTTCAACAGCTTGATTGGCTGGCAAACATTCAAGGGTATACCCTATACTGCAAGGATAGAGAGGGTAAAAAAGGGGGAGGGGTATGCCTATATATCAAGAATAATGTACAAGTGAATGTGAGAGATGACATCACTGAGGGAGCTAGAGAGGAGGTGGAATCCTTATGGGTAGAGCTCCAAAGGGATGAAGCTAAGGGGAAAATAATACTGGGATGCTATGTTAGGCCCCCTAACCTAAAGGGAGGAAGTGGAGACAGATCTCCTATCACAATTTGGATTAGCAGCAAGGATGGGAAGTGTTATCATAATGGGGGATTTTAATTATTTAGACATAGACTGGGCGGAGGGAACCGCGCATTCATTTAAGGCTCGCCAGTTCCTTCATGTCTTGCAGGACAATTTTATGGGTCAGATGGTAGACACACCAAATAGAAATAAAACATTACTGGATCTACTGATTACCAACAATACAGACCTGATCATAGATGTGGAAATACGGGGCAATTTAGGTAACAGTGATCACAGGTCAATTAGTTTCAGTATAAATCACACAAATAGGAAACATAAAGGGAATACAAAGACACTGAATTTCAAAAGAGCCAACTTCCCTAAACTACAAACCTTGCTAAAAGGCATACATTGGGATAAAATATTAGGAACAAAGAATACGGAGGAGAGATGGGTTTGCTTTAAGAGCATATTAAATAAGGGCATTAGCCAATGTATCCCATTAAATTTAAAAGAGCAAACAAAAGTCCTGGATGGCTTAACTCCAATGTAAAAATGCATATTAAAGCAAAGGAGAAGGCCTTCAAAAAATACAAGGTTGAGGGATCATCCTCAGCATTCAGACTTTATAAAGAATGCAACAAGAAATGTAAGGGTGCAATTAGGACGGCTAAGATAGAACATGAAAGACACATAGCGGAGGAGAGCAAAAAAAAATCCCAAGAAATTCTTTAAGTATGTAAACAGTAAAAAAGGGAGGACAGACCATATTGGCCCCATAAAGAATGAGGAAGGACATCTGGTTACAAAGGATGGGGAGATGGTGAAGGTATTGAATTTATTCTTCTCAGTCTTCACGAGTTAATCGGGGGGCTTCAGTAACCAAAACTGCAGTGTTTATCCTCATGACACAACACAGGAAGCACCTCCATGGTTAACAGAGGACAGAATTAAAATTAGACTTGAGAAACTTAACATTAATAAATCACCGGGACCAGATGGCTTGCATCCAAGGGTACTTAGGGAACTCAGTCAAGTGATTGCCAGACCGTTGTCTACTGACTGGAATGGTACCAGCTGATTGGAGAAAAGCCAATGTAGCACCAATATTTAAAAAGGGCCCAAAATACATCCCTGGGAATTACAGACCAGTTAGCCTAACATTAATAGTATGTAAACTCTTGGAGGGGATGGTAAGGGACTATATACAAGATTTTAGTAAAAAGAGCGGTATCATTAGCAGTAATCAGCATGGATTCATGAAGAATCATTCTTACCAAACCAATCTATTAACCTTCTATGAGGAGGTGAGTTGCCATCTAGATAAAGGAAGGCCAGTAGACATGGTGTATCTGGATTTTGCAAAAGCATTTGACACAGTTCCCCATAAACGTTTATTGTACAAAATAAGGTCCGTTGGCATGGACCATAGGGTGAGTACATGGATTGAAAACTGGCTACAAGGGCGAGTTCAGAGGGTGGTGATAAATGGGGAGTACTCAGAATGGTCAGGGGTGGGTAGTGGGGTTCCCCAGGGTTCTGTGCTGGGACCAATCCTATTTAATTTGTTCATAAACGACCTGGAGGATGGGGGAAACAGTTCAATCTCTGTATTTGCAGACGATACTAAGCTAAGCAGGGCAATAACTTCCCCGCAGGATGTGGAAACCTTGCAAAAAGACCTGACAAAAAGACCTGACAAATTAATGGGGTGGGCAACTACATGGCAAATGAGGTTTAATGTAGAAAAATGTAAAATAATGCATTTGGGTGGCAAAAATATGAATGCAATCTTTACACTGGGGGGAGAACCTCTAGGGGATTCTAGGATGGAAAAGGACCTGGGGGTCCTAGTAGATGACAGGCTCAGCAATGGCATGCAATACCAAGCTGCTGCTAACAAAGCAAACAGAATATTGGCTTGCATTAAAAAGGGGATCAACTCCAGAGATAAAACGATAATTCTCCCACTCTACAAGACTCTGGTCTGGCCGCACCTGGAGTATGCTGTCCAGTTCTGGGCACCAGTCCTCAGGAAGGATGTACTGGAAATGGAGCGAGTACAAAGAAGGGCAACAAAGCTAATAAAGGGTCTGGAGGATCTGAGTTATGAGGAAAGGTTGTGAGCACTGAACTTATTCTCTCTGGAGAAGAGATGCTTGAGAGGGGATATGATTTCAATATGCAAATACCGTACTGGTGACCCCACAATAGGGATTTTTCGCAGAAGAGAGTTTAACAAGACTCGTGGCCACTCATTAACATTAGAAGAAAAGAGGTTTAACCTTAAACTACGTAGAGGGTTCTTTACTGTAAGAGCGGCAAGGATGTGGAATTCCCTTCCACAGGTGGTGGTCTCAGCGGGGAGCATTGATAGCTTCAAGAAACTATTAGATAAGCACCTGAATGACTGCAACATACAGGGATATACAATGTAATACTGACATATAATCACACACATAGGTTGGACTTGATGGACTTTTTTCAACCTCACCTACTATGTAACTATGTAACTATGAGTCTGCAGGCAAAAGGCCTGCTCAATTACAGCCTCTGTTTATACCAATGCAGTGCTGGAGCTGGGGGGTCAGTGAGACCTCCTGTCCCTCCAGCTGACAAATATCTGTCCAACCATGTTATACTCCATCCTCCACCTCTAAGGGTTCTTTATCATGAGTGGCCAGTGGGGCAGCTGACCTGTGCTTATTACTGCACCTTCGCATACATCTAAATCCTAACCATCCAGTTGCAGCTGCGGCATTTTTACCTAAGGGAGCAGAGTTTGATTGGCAAAGTATTAAATGTCTTCTTTAAGGCCCTTTCACACTGGGGCGAGGGCGGCGTCTGCGGTAAAGCGCCGCTATTGTAAGCGGCGCTTTTCCGTCGGTATTCGGCCGCTAGCGGGGTGGTTTTACACCCCCCCAGCGGCCGAGAAAGGGTTAAAAACCACCGTAAAGCGCCTCTGCAGAGGCGCTTTGCTGGCAGTATAGCCGCACCGTCCAATTGATTTCAATGGGCAGGAGCGGTAAAGGAGCGGTATACACTCCGCTCCTTCACCGCTCCGAAGATGCTGCTAGCAGGACTTTTTTTACCATCCTGCTAGTGCACCGCTCCAGTGTGAAAGCCCTCGGGGCTTTCACACTGGAATCAAAGCAGCGACATTTTCGGGTCGGTTTGCAGGCGCTATTATTAGCGCAATAGCGCCTGAAAACCGCCCCAGTGTGAAAGGACCCTTATAGGGAGCTCCTGATTGTACAATTTTCTTTTAAATGTTTATTTGCAAACTTTATAAATGTATAAATTTAAGTAAACATTTTATACAAGTAATGAAATATATGAATGTTGAATAAACAAAAATGATCAACACCATGATATCTCCACTGTAAAATTCAGGTCACTCAAATCAATGCACATCACACATCTAAAAACCAGCCAGCCCAAAAGGGGTTCTTTCATTTCCATCAAATAATGATTGATCCTTGTTTTCTGTCTCAGGGCACAACCCAGGATCTTTTGTTGGGCTGATGGGCAAAAGAACATTAGGTTCTGGTAAGTACTGCTATGAATTTTAAAACATTTATCTATATGTAAGTACATGTTTAGAAAGTAAACACCTAAAGAATGCAAATTTTAAAAATAAGTTTCTTCTTAATTGCAAAATCAAGATCAAAGTCAAATCACCGTTCCAAACAATAACATTTAATTTTCCCATGATATTCACAGATACTCAAAAAAAGATATTCATAAATAATCAGAAATATTCAGAAATACTACGGAGCAGATAGTATATACAGTGCATTCAGAAAGTATTCACAGCACTTCACTATTTCCACAGTTTGTTATGTTACAGCTTTTTTCCAAAATGGATTAAATTCATTATTTTCCTCAAAATTCTACAAACAATACCCCATAATGACACTGTGAAAGAAGTTTGTTTGAAATCTTTGCAAATTTATTAAATAAGTATTCACAGCCTTTGCTCAGTACTTTGTTGAAGCACCTTTGGCCCCAATTACAGCCTCAAGTGTTTTTGAGTATGATGCTACAAGCTTTGCACACCTATTTTTTGCCAGTTTCTCCCATTCTTCTTTGCCGGACCTCTCAAGCTCCATCAGGTTGGATGGGGGAGCGTCGGTGCACAGTCATTTTCAGATCTCTCCAGAGATGTTCAATCTGGTTCAATTCTGGGCTCTGGCTGGGCCACTCAAGGACATTCACAGAGTTGTCCCGTAGACACTCCTTTGTTATCTTGGTTGTGTGCCTAGGGTCGTTGTCCTGTTGGAAGATGAACCTTCACCCCAGTCTGAGGTCCTGAGTGCATTGAAGCAGGTTTCCATCAAGAACGTCTCTGTACATTGCTGCATTCGTCTTTCCCTTGATCCTGACGAGTCTCCCAGTTCCTGCTGCTGAAAAACATCCCCACAGCATGATGCTGCCACCACCATGCTTCACTGTAAGGATGGTATTGTTCAGGTGATGAGCATTGCCTGGTTTCCTCCAGACATGAAGCTTACCATTCAGGCCAAAGTTTTCAATTTTTGTTTCATCAGATCAGAGAATTTTGTTTCTCATGGTCTGAGAGTCCTTCAGGTGCCTTTTGGCAAACTCCAGGTGGGCTGTCATGTGTCTTTTACTAAGGAGTGGCTTCCGTCTGGCCACCCTACCATACAGGCCTGATTGGTGGAGTGCTGCAGAGATGGTTGTTCTTCTGGAAAGTTCTCCTCTCTCCACAGAGAAACACTGGAGCTCTGTCAGAGTGACCGTTCGGTTCTTGGTCACCTCCCTGACTAAGGCCCTTCTCCCCCGATCACTCAGTTTGGCTGGGTGGCCCGCTCTAGGAAGAGTTCTGGTGGTTCCAAACTTCTTCCATTACGGATGATGGAGGGCACTGTGCTCATTTGAACCTTCAATGCTCCAGAAATTTTTCTGTACCCTTCCCTAGATCTGTGCCTTGATACAATCCTGTCTCGGAGGTCTACAGACAATTCCTTGGATCTCATGGCTTGGTTTGTGCTCTGACATGCACTGTTAACTGTGGGACCTTATACAGACAGGGGTGTGCCTTTCCAAATCATGCCCAATCAACTGAATTGACCACAGGCAGATTTCAATCAAGTTGTAGAAACATCTCAATGATGATCCGTGGAAACAGGATGCACCTGAGCTAAAATTTAGCAGTCATGGCAAAGGCTGTGAATACTTATGTACATAGGATTTTTTAGTTTTTTATTTTTAATAAGTTTGCAAAGATTTCAAACTTCTTTCACATTGTCATTATGGGGTATTGTTTGTAGAATTTTGAGCTAAATAATCAATTGAATCCATTGTGGAATAAGGCTGTAACATAACAAAATTTTGAAAAAGTAAAGTGTTGTGTGTACTTTCTGGATGCACTGTACATCTTTTACAGGTCCCCCCACACCCAATGTTTATCAAGGATTTTGATTAAAATGGGAACATGATGCATTAATCCACTTTCTCCAGATCCTTGCAAACTTCCAAAAAAATGATGCGTTAAGCATAGGTGTATTTTTTAAACATTACATACTGTATTTATTCATTTCCCGAAACAAGTCGCCAAGAGTAGGAGGGTTGGGTGAGACTCAGCAAGAGGCTCAACTTACGTGCTATAAAAAGAGATCTCATGATAGCCACTATCTGATCATGATCCATGCTAGGGTTTACATAACCTAAGAGACAAAAAAACGGGGTCTTGGGTCAGCCTGGTATCATATACGGAGTTTAGCAAATCCAGCACTTTCTGCCAGTACCGAAATAACTTTGGACATTTCCAAAAGAGGCGTATAAAGAGCCAGAAGACTGAGCGCATCTTGCACATTCAGAGTTTTCTCTCCTGCCTACCCTGTGCAACAGCTCCGGAGTATGATAAGATTTATACAGAATAAAGAGTTTCATAGTTTCATAGTTAGTAAGCTTGACTAAAGACAATAGTCCATCCAGTTCAATTTGTTTAGGTGTATGAAGTAGCTGAGTCACTCTATGAGTAGGAAAAAGTACATTCATATCTGATTTACAAATTAAATGTAGCACACCTGTTGCTTCATATAGACACACTTAAAGCACATTTCCAGGCACTTTTTTTTTTGCTGTTGGGGAGCATTACCATCACTCTTTTCCCGCTAATTGGTGATATTGGGATCAGAAATGAGACGAATCAAAGGCATTAAACTCCATTCTTCCCAAAGCAGAACAACAACATTTGGATGGAGATGACAGTTAGGAACAGTTAGGGAAGAACTCAAGTCTAGTTTTTTTTTTTTTAAAGTGGAGTTCCACCCACTTTTACAACTCTTCAGCATCCCTCACTTAACTGTGCACTGTAAACGAATTGGATATTTTTTTATTTTTTTTCTCAGCACTTACTGTATATCTGCTGTATTCATTTTTCACTTCCTCCTCCCTGGCCGCGGCCCATGGCATCATTTCCTGTTTGCAATGCCTTCTGGGAAGGGGCGGCAACTTCCTCTGACACTGCCGTTGCTATGGAAACCTGACCTGAAACCTATTACACTGCTTGTGCTGCACTGAGCATGTGCGAGATCTGCAAGGATGAGATCCAGGAAGAAATACAGTCTGGCTTCAGATGCCCAGACTTAAGATGGCCACGGCCTGCTGTAAGTTTATAAAATAACAAACTACTGCTATAAACTAACAAAACAGACCTTAGTTTACAGACTAACTTTACTAGAATACATTAAGCTTGTGTATTATAGGGGTATTTTTATTTAAAAACTATAATTTCGGCCGGAACACCACTTCAATATGAAGCTGTTGAGAATGTTAAATGCAGCTAAATAATTCTTTACAATGGTAAAGAAACTCATCTGTAGACCAGCATTGTTTTTTTCCTCAACAAAAATGGAGTTACACTTTACGTTGACTTAAACTTTGATGCCATGTACTGCTGTCCCCAGGCTGTTCTCTATCATAGGATGCTAAGAAACTCTGAGTAAAGGTTACATGTAAGTAAAGCTCTAGGCTTATTCCGGTGGCCAGCACCCAACCAGAGCTGTGGAACCTTGGCAGCAACCATGTGACCCACCACTCGAGGAGCTGCTGTCAGGCATTACATTACTTTAGTACAGATTTTATTAGCCAATTATGTTTAAGGACTTTTAAGTTTATATTTTTTACAGTTTAAACTATGGCTATGAATTAATAGGGCACCTACAGTTTCTCATAACCTTAAGTCTGTAATGACTACACTCAGTCAGTGTCACCTCTGATGTCATCCCTTAATGGAAAGTGGAACCTGTCAATCAAGCAAAACTTTATGTTTTGCCCAATAACCTCAGCAGTAGAAGAATAATGGTAATGGCCTGCTGATTTATGAGAAGAATGTGGGGGGATTCCCCTTAATAAAAATGTCTTGATCAACTGACGTCAGATCTCTTAAAACTACACGTAAGCTATAAAATGTATCTAAGTGAAAAAACAATGGATTTAAAAGTTGAATTTACTGCTAGATAGATTTCTTTTACATTGATTAAAACAATGCCCAGAATACATAAACTATCCCTGAGCTTTGAGAGCCCTCTGTTACTCATCCACTTAGAAAAATGAAGCTTTGTGAAGTCAAATAAAAAGTATTTTATTTTATCTAAGCTGTGCATCTTAAAGTAAACTTGTCAGGTTTTTTTAAAACCATTTGCCAAACAGGCCATAGTCAAAAGACGTCCTAATGTTATTATAATGAATGTTATGCCCCGATTGATTTATTTCTTGCAGTCACTACCAATTCAACTACCCCAGGGCTTCTTAAAGGACTTGCGTGCAAGGTTTTTGAAGTCCATATGGGCAGGTAAACCAGCAAGGGTGCGTAGATCTATTTTGACACTTCCAAAGCCAAAAGGTGGTATCGGTTTCCCAGACCCAATAAAATACCATGAGGCAGTGCATTTATCTAGAATACTCGACTGGTGCGCCCAAAAACCCCCCAAAAAACAATGGGTACATTTAGAACAGGCAACCGTGGGTATACAGTAAGCTGGACTCCCCTGGATTCCAGGGGATGTCATTCCAATAGAAGCCACTCAACACCCTTTGGCAGGAACCACCCTTAAGGTGGCAGGATCGGTTTTTAAACATACTGACCTTTCCCCTTCTCTGAGTTCCTCAATCCCAATTTTGGGTAATCCATCTTTTCAATCTGGACTGAACAATCTCCAATTTGATATACTTATTTGTCGGGACTCCTTCCGTTTGTTGCATTTTTGTCAAGAAAATCGGCTCATGGCAAGCCATGAAATTGTTAGTCATTTTTCCCACAGTTTGGACTTCCTCCACTGTGCTCAGCTGGGTGCATATCTCCGTACTATGCCGGAGAAGTGTTCTGATATAAGAGACCTGACCACGTTCAAACAGACCTGCCTTGCAGGGAAGCCAATGAGACATTCCCTATCACATCTGTACTCCTTGCTGATTACATAGTTACATAGTAGGTGAGGTTGAAAAAAGACACAAATCCATCAAGTCCAACCTATGTGGGTGATTATATGTCAGTATTACATTGTATATCCCTGTATGTTGTGGTCATTCAGGTGCTTATCTAATAGTTTCTTGAAATTATCGATGCTCCCCGCTGAGACCACCGCCTGTGGAAGGGAATTCCACATCCTTGCCGCTCTTACAGTAAAGAACCCTCTACATAGTTTAAGGTTAAACCTCTTTTCTTCTAATTTTAATGAGTGGCCACAAGTCTTGTTAAACTCTCTTCTGCGAAAAAGTTTTATTCCTATTGTGGGGTCACCAGTACGGTATTTGTATATTGAAATCATATCCCCTCTCAAGCGTCTCTTCTCCAGAGAGAATAAGTTCAGTGCTCGCAACCTTTCCTCATAACTAATATCCTCCAGACCCTTTATTAGCTTTGTTGCCCTCCTTTGTACTCGCTCCATTTCCAGTACATCCTTCCTGAGGACTGGTGCCCAGAACTGGACAGCATACTCTAGGTGCGGCCGGACCAGAGTCTTGTAGAGTGGGAGAATTATCGTTTTATCTCTGGAGTTGATCCCCTTTTTAATGCATGCCAATATTCTGTTTGCTTTATTAGCAGCAGCTTGGCATTGCATGCCATTGCTGAGCCTATCATCTACTAGGGCCCCCAGGTCCTTTTCCAGCTTAGATTCCCCCAGAGGTTCTCCCCCCAGTGTATAGATTGCATTCAGATTTTTGCCACCCAAATGCATTATTTACATTTTTCTACATTGAACCTCATTTTCCATGTAGTCGCCCACCCCATTAATTTGTTCAGATCTTTTTGCAAGGTTTCCACATCCTGCGGAGAAGTTATTGCCCTGCTTAGCTTAGTATCGTCTGCAAATAACGGCCAATGCTCCACATGATCTTCCTTTTCTTCAACAATGGGAAAGAGATCTACAAATTAACTTCACGCAAACTCAAAAAGAGAATTTTATTATTTGCTCATAAGGCCTCAGTAGCGAGCAGATTTCAAGAAGGAGGATATAAACGCCTTACAAGATGGTACCAAACTGCATCAGTACTACATTGTACGTTTCCTCAGACCCCAGATGTCTGTTGGCGCTGTCGGGAGTTGGAGGGTACCCTATTTCACATTTTTTGGGATTGTCCGAAGTTGAATGACTTCTGGGATATGGTTGAACGGACGATTAAAGAGCTAATGGGTGTGTCTCTTGAAAGGATGCCTGTAGCATATTTACTCCATAATACACCCTTATCCAATAAAAGTTATAAAAACTCAATGTTAAAACACAAACGGCTGCAAAATCCTGTATACCTGCATGATTTTGATACCAGGGGGAGAGCTTTTTTGGGGGGGGGTTTGACTTGAGTGGTGGTAGTTTTTTTTTAACCACTTAAAGACCAGCAGATGCAGTTACACTGCAGAAAGTTGGCTCTCCTGGGCGTATCACCATCATAGTACGTTGGTCGCTTTAGGACCACTAGCGTACCCGCTGCGTGACACCGGAGATGATGTGCGTGGCCGGTGGCCGCGATGTCTGCCAGCCACCCGCGTTCGGTCATGAGAGAGACAGAACGGGGATCTGTCTGTTTACATTGACAGTCAGGGGAGGATAGACAGATCTGCTGTTCTTAGTGATTAGGAACAGCGATCTATCTCCTCCTCCAGTCACTACACTGTCCCCACAGTTAGAAACACCTCCCTAGGGAACACTTAACCCCTTGATCACCCCCAGGTGTTAACCCCTTCCCTGCCAGGGACATTTATTCAGTAATCAGTGGCTATCTATTTTTAGCTCTGATCGCTGTATAAATGTCACTGCTCCCCAAAAAGTGTTCAAAAGTATCCGATTTGTCTGTCGCAACGTCGCAGTCCCGCTAAAAATCACTGATTACTGCCATTATTAGTAAAAAAAAAAATTTATAATAAAAATGCCATAAATCTATCTCCTATTTTGTAAACGCTATAACTTTTGCGCAAACCAATCAATATACGTTTATTCCTATTTTGTTTACCAAAAATATGTAGAAGAATACATATCAGCCTAAACTGATGAAGACATTTTTTTTTTAACTTTTTTTGGGGAATATTTATTATAGCAAAAAGTAAAAACAAAAATTCTAAATTGTCTGTCTTTTTTGGTTTATGGTGCAAAAAAAAAAAAAAACGCAGAGGTGATCAAATACCACCAAAAGAAAGCTCTATTTGTGGGGAAAAAAAAGAGCTGTACCCAAACAAAAAAAAAAAATGTTTGGGTACAGCGCCACACGACCGCGCAATTGTCAGTTAAAGTGACGCAGTGCTGTATCACAAAAAATGGCCTGATCATTAAGGGGGCAAATCCTTCCGGTCCTTAAGTGGTTAAAGAGAGATAGAGAAAACGGAATAAGAAATACGCACTCCTGTCGTAGCAGGGTTTGAAAATTTACGGTAAAGCAGTTGAGGTGAATAATAGGTAGACATTACGCTTCATAGTAGCGTTGCATAGGATTTTATTTTTATTGTTTAGATAAATGTAACTTAAATTTGCAATGTGTCTACATTTTTCTTATTTTTGTAAGTTGATTGGTAACTCTCTGGAGATATAGTAATGATGTCACTCTTTATACAGTATCTCACAAAAGTGAGTACACTCCTTACATTTTTGAAAATATTTTATTATATCTATATCAACACTGAAGAAATGACAATTTGCTACAATGTAAAGTAGTGTGTGTATAGCTTATATAACAGTGTAAATGTGCTGTCCCCTCAAAATAACTCAACACACAGCCATTAATGTCTAAACCGCTGGCAACAAAAGTAAGTACACCCCTAAGTGAAAATGTCCAAATTGGTCCCAATTAGCCATTTTCCCTCCCCGGTGTCATGTGACTCGTTAGTGTTACAAGGTCTCAGGTGTGAATGGGGAGCAGGTGTGTTAAATTTGGTGTTATCACTCTCACTCTCTCATACTGGTCACTGGAAGTTCAACATGGCACCTCATGGCAAAGAACGTCCTGAGGATCTGAAAAAAAGAATTGTTGCTCTACATAAAGATGACCTAGGCTATAAGCACATTGCTAATACCTGGAAACTGAGCTGCAGCACGGTGGCCAAGACCAAACAGCGGTTTAACAGGACAGGTTCCACTCAGAACAGGCCTCGCCATGGTCGACCAAAGAGGTTGAGTGCACGTGCTCAGCAAATTTACACTGTTATACAAGCTGTACACTCACTACTTTACATTGTAGCAAAGTGTCATTTCTTCAGTGTTGTCACATGAAAAGATAGAATAAAATATTTACAAAAATGTGAGGGGTGTACTCACTTTTGTGAGATACTGTATTTATACATAAATAAAGGATGTCCTCAGTTGGTAGTGGAATACCGGAGTTATGGCTAGAGCAATATGCCATAACCCCAGCATTGTTTATTTTTTTTGGTATTGTTATTTTTTTCAGCCGGTGATTTTCTAACTGATAAAAGTGATCTGAGCTTACCTGGGAGATCAGGAAGTCCAAGAACCGATCCGGCGGTTGGGGCTGCTGGTAATAGAGATGAGTGGAGGAAAGCTGGCCTCTGTTAATCTCTATGTGCTAGGAGGATCGTACCGACATCATGACATCCCTTCCAGTTCCTGCCCATTGTAAACAATGCCATTTTTTTTTAAAGCACTAGATGAATTTTTTGTTTTGTTTTAATGCTTTACATTGTAGAGGAGAAATGTGGGGTCTTATTGACCCCACATTTCTCCATAAAGAGGACCTGTCACTGCTTATTACTATCACAAGGGATGTTTACATTTCTTGTGAAAGAAATAAAAGTGATTATAAAAAAAAATGTTTTAAAAGGAAAGTGTAAAAATAAAATTTTTTAAAGCGACCCCGTCCCGCCGTGCTCGCACGCAGTGGTGAACGCATACGCAGGTCACACCCAAATATGTAAACAGTGTTCAAACCACACATATGAGATATCGCTGCGAACGTCTGATTGAGAGCAATAATTCTAGCACTAGACCTCCTTTGTAGCTCTAAACCTGTAATCTGTAGATATTTTTAAAGCGTCACCTATGGAGATTTTTAAGTACTATAGTTTGCCACCATTCGACTAGCGTACGCAATTTTAAAGCGTGACATGTTGGGTATCTATTTACTCAGCGTAACAACCTATTTCATTTTTTTACAAAAAAAATGGGTTACATATTGTGTTTTTTTTTTTTATTCATTAAAGTGTATTTTTTCCCAAAAAATTGTGTTTCAAGAACCGCTGCGCAAATACGTGCGTCACTCGCCGTTTTATTCTCCAGAGTCTCTGCTAAAAAATTTATGTATAACGTTTGGGGGTTCTAAGTAATTTTCTAGCAAAAAAAAAACCACAGATTTTCCCATATATGAGAGAAGTGTCAGAAATGGCCCGGTTGGCAAGTGGTTAAACTTTCAAAAGGAAAAGTCATGCCTAGGAGCAAGGACCTCACTTACTTATTAACAGAGACAACAAGAAAAGCCCCTCATTGTTGTAAAATGCAAAAGCTGTAGACTTTAATGTGTTAAAATATTTCTAAACATAAATTCAGTTTTTCCATCAAGACATCCACCTTTGGGCGAAATTCTCTTTTCCGCAGAAATAAAATACAGCGATCGATATTATGCACATCACAGTATAAATAGCAACAAGCCCATGAATTATCACTTTTTAACTTCAATATTCACGGCAGAGTCTCCTGACATCTTAGGTCGAGGACCAACACAGATTAATGTTCTGAGTTCTAGAGAGGTCATTCAAGCTTAACCTTTTTAATCTTATGCCCTCCATAGATTTATTTTCAATCCTATGTCAGGTGTTTGACTCCCCTGCGGCAAAACCAGATGTTAACGAAGAAGCAGCTTAACTCGTCATGCTTATTATTACTACTAACCATGTCCCAGTGCTACCATGCATCGATCCAATGCATTATTTCACATTGTTATGCATTCACAGCTAAACTAATTATGACCATTTAAGGGTAATTCCACCTAAAGTAGGTCTAAACCCAATTACTAAAAATGCATATAGGTTTTAACATGTTAATGTAATTTCAAAAGTATTTAGAAAATGATCCTGCCATGAAGGTCATTGTTCGGATAATTCCTGTTATTGCTAGGAGCATCTTGTATGCTCTTGTGCTGCCCATCCCCACCTCCCTGAAGCCCGCTCAGCCACTGTATCTCCTTAGCCTGGATCATTTGCTAGGCAGCAAGCCCTGCTTTGCACGTTGTGCCCCCTTGACTCTGACTGGCACGCCCTCAAAAAGTTCCCTATTACTGAGTAGCAATCAGCGTGAGCCACTTTGCCTCTTCTGCCGTCATTGGCTGCAGCACTTGATACGACCTATTAAAGCATCCCAAGTCCACTGCTTTGGGCTTGTGACTATGATCTCTGTTTCTTAAATTCTCAGTTCTGACACTAGATGGCCTGTCCCTGGAATACTATCTTGTCTGATGCCTGCCCCAACTTCATCCTGTCCCTGGAATACTCTATAGTTTGCTGCCTGCCCTGACATCAGCCTGTCCCTGGATTATGCTTACTGTCTTCTGCTAGACTGACTGTCTCTTGATTGCTATTGCTACCTGCTACCTTCCCTGACCTCTGCCCATCCCTCAATTACCCCTACTGCCTGCCCTGACCACTGCCTGTCCCTTGATAATGTTTTTTATATGCTGCTTGCACCGACCTCTGCCTGTGTTCTGCCGAGAAAGTTCCTCTCGGCGGATAAGGACCCCCCTCTACTGCGCAGGTGCAGCGCTTGCGCAGTAGGAGCCAGCGGAAATAGCCGAAGCGAAATAGAATAGAAATCAGCTGTACATGGTGCCTGTAAGAGGGCCCCTCGCGGGTTCGTTTCGCTCGCCACGCTTCAGGCACGGCCTCGCTGCGCTCGGCACTTTTTTCTTCTCCCTCTAGGTCCACTTGGATGGTGGGGCTTGAACCTGGACCCAGGGCGCAGGTGCCGTGTACAGCTGATTGAAGTTTTTCAGCTTCAGCTATTTTCGGCGGCTCCTAGTCATTCGCACTGCGCAAGTGCAGCGCCTGCGCAGTACAGGGGGGTCCTTATCTGCCAGGGGGACTTTCTCTACAAGACACCTGCCCCTGTATTATCCTTATTGCCTTTCCTGACCTCTGTCTGTCTCTTAATAATGATTTCTATCTCCTGCCTGCCTTGATCTTGGCCTGATCCTGGATTATGCAACTGACTGCCCTCAGCCTTGACTTCTGCCTCCCTCTGGATATCGCTACGGGCTACTCACCCGCTGAAACATTGCCTTTTTTAAGGAGCTTATGTACCTCTTTTTATATCTTTGCTCTTCCCCTAGTACCATTTGGTCAAAAATTATAGCATTCTGTGTTCGGTCCTGGGGGCAACCAAATAGACTGCTATAGGTGAAGTTACATTAGCCAGCCATAGACTTTGACCACTGTATTGGGGGCAAGCATTACAGTTATAGAATGACAACTGTCTCCTAACTGTGCCCCTGCATTGTCACCATGTCACATGCTCCCGTGGTGTAGACTGCACAGCATGATGCACCTGAGGCACATTCCACAAGCGTGGTCCACCATTGTCACCATCAGGAAGCCAGTCCAGACCAATGGTGTGAAGCCAATGCTGGAGCAAAGGCACGAAGACAGGAAGTGGCTAAAAAAGGTTGGAGGACATCAACATTACTGAGATAACAAACAGGATGAAAAAAAGTTTAAACAATATTTTATAGAAAGAGACAGTTGTTTAAGCATCTAACTAAATTTTAGACATTTGGGGTTTCAAAAATCACCTTAGTTGTGTCAAAGTGCAGAGGATAATGTATGGTAATCCTTAGCAGGTTTTAAGTGGTTGTGTGGAGATGGGTCTCTGCTATACACAGGGCCTTGAACATCTATCTAAAGTCAAGTGCTCCCACCCTGGGACTAGTCCAGCCTCCACCATCAGATTTTACAGCCTCTATTGACTCCTGAGACTCTCTCAAAGAGCAGGACTTAGTTGTGCGGACAGGGCACAGCTCCAAGGTGGTCACTGATCCATTTGTGTTTTCGGACCCTGGGAACTCGTTCACAAAAAACATGATAATTAACAGTACTGTAAGGGAATGGTAGTCTTTGTTTGAAACCTTTGCCTAAAGAAATACAGGGGCTGCTATTGCTGCTATTTCTTCTTTTAAAAATTGCTAGTTGCCTGGCTGCCATGTTGGACTAATGGCTCCAATACTAACAACTTCAATAGTTGACCAACCCAGAGCAAGCAGGCATATGCATACACATTGTGGGCCAATGTCCCTTTAATACCACCGTGACTAATATTTGTTTCATGATTAGAAAACTCTCTAAACCACCGTGCCAAACCTACAACTTTTCTAATCCAGGCATAACTAGTTCTGAATCCATTATAGTCCAAAGGATGCTAAAATGACAAAATGGATCTGGCACGGCCATGTAATTCCCCCTCTAAAATAATATCGCCTTGTCCATATCAGGAGCAGAATAAGCAGAAACGGAGAAGAAATTGCTAAACAGGACCATTAAAACCTTTCTTCTCTCCTGAATGATCCATTACGAGGGAAAAATACATTAACAATGCATTTTGTATGGCAGGACAATTTTTCTCGTTAATGTCCTTTGATATCTTGTTTAAAGCCTATTCGGTGCATATAATGCCTAGACCAAAGCCTAAAAGGAGCAAAATCCCATTCCTTAAAATTACTAAAGACTTGGCTGCTGGAGAGCCTTCACTAGCCCTTAATGTAGAATATTCCCGGTCTTGAAAGGAAGCCAACTTCTGTCATTATGGAACTCGGAACCTGGGGGGGGTGGGGGGGTGGAAGAGACACCTGTTGTCTATAACAAGCCTTTGAAAAACTTCCATGGTGATCAAAAAACAAAGCCCAAACAAAGTCCTATTGAGTTAAGGATTACCTACGAACAACAATAACATGCCTCTGAAGTGTATGCAACTCATTATCTCCATCCAGAGCCTAAATTGATAATTAAAAACAGAAATAAGTTACGTGCCAACAGGAACGGCACACCTTTTGTTTGCAGTCTACAATTTAACCCAAGTTCACCTTCCTTGGAACTTGTTGTAGTCTTTTTATTGAAAGGGCTTACAAATTCCTGAGGGAATATAATTTATGCATGAGGGATTCTATTTTGATGTCATCATTATCTAGGGAATAAAGAAATGAAAAATAAAAGATTGGCAAATTGGAAAGGCGTTTAGGCTACATATATTATCGACGTAATTATTTTCTATTATACACTATATTGTCAAAAGTATTAGGACGCCTGCCGTTACACGCACATGAACTTTAATGGCATCCCAGTCTAATGCCCCGTACACACGGTCGGACATTGATCGGAAATTCCGACAACAAAATCCATGGATTTTTTCCGAAGGATGTTGGCTCAAACTTGTCTTGCATACACACGGTCACACAAAGTCGTCGGAAAATCCGATCATTCTGGACGCGGTAACGTAAAACACGTACGTCGGGACTATAAACGGGGCAGTGGCCAATAGCTTTCATATCTTTATTTATTCTGAGCATGCGTGGCACTTTGTGCGTTGGATTTGTGTACACACGATCGGAAATTCCGACAACGGATTTTGTTGTCGGAAAATTTTTTAGCCTGCTCTCAAACTTTGTGTGTCGGAAAATCCGATGGAAAATGTGTGATGGAGCCTACACACGGTCGGAATTTACGACAACAAGGTCCTATCACACATTTTCCATTGGAAAATCCGACCGTGTATACGGGGCATTAGTCAGTAGGATTCAATATTGAGTTGGCCCACCCTTTGCAGCTATGACAGCTTCAACTCTTCTGGGAAGGCTGTCCACAAGGTTTAGGAGTGTATCAATGGGAAAGTTTGACCATTTTTACAGAAGCGCATTTGTGAGGTCAGGCATTGATGTTGGGCGAGAAGGCCTGGCTTGCAGTTTCCGCTCTAATTCATCCCAAAGGTGTTCTATCGGGTTGAGGTCAGGACTCTGTGCAGGCCAGTCAAGTTCCTCCACCCCAAACTCACTCATCCTTGTCTTTATAGACCTTGCTTTGTGCACTGGTCCAAATCATTTGGGGGATCATTTGCACTTCTAAGAATGGTCAAACATTCCCATAGACACACTCCTAAACCTTGTGGACAGCCTTCCCAGAAGAGTTGAAGCTGTTATAGCTGCAAAGGGTGGGACAACTCAATAAAGAACCCTACGGACTAAGACTGGGATGCCATTAAAGTTCATGTGCATGTAAAGACGGTTGTCACAATACTTTTGACAATATAGTGTACATGCATTATAATCCAAATCAAAAGCATCAAATATTCAAATAGCCACATTAATAGGCCTATTAAAAAAATGATAATTCATTTTTTGTTTTGTTTTTTTTACTATTTCACCCCATTATCTCTCTCTCTCTCTCTCTCTCTCTCTCTCTCTCTCTCTCTCTCACTCTCTCTCTCTCTCTCTCTCTCTCTCTCTCTCCCTCTTTATATATATATATATATATATATATATATATATATATATATAAAACAAAAGCTATTTCTTTTATTGGTAGATCTTTGGATACCACATTCTGGTAATTGTAAAGGACAGAATTACAATAAAGTAAAAAATTCCTAGCCCCAAACCTATTCTCATTTAAATGCCGCCACCCCATTTCCAAATGAGGTCCCTACTTCCCTTTTTCCAGAGGTGGCGGCCTCCTGGTTTCTTGTTCCAGGAATCTTGCCCTGCTCTGCCTGCATCTGCACAGTAACTCGCCCTAGACTTGAACGGGCCCTACCCATACCATTGAAATAAGGCCCCATTCAAGTCTATAGGAAGATGCTACACAGGTGTGGGAAGAAAGACAAGATTTCTGCAGCGAGGCCGTAAATAACACAGTAGGCTGACGTAGTCAGAAAGAGGTAAGTAGGCACCTCAGTTTTGGGGGGCTTATTTAGAATAAGTTAGGGGGATAGGGAGGGTGGCTGGGGGTTTTCATTTTAACTCCCTAAAGACTTGAATGGGGCCTTATTTTAATGTTACGGTACAGCCCATTGAAGTGGGAAGTTACTGTGCAGGAGTGAGCAGCAAGGAACAAGATTTCTTCAATGAGGTCATAAACACCACAAGAGGCCGCCATTGTTAGGAAGCGGTAAGTAGGCAGCTCAGTGGGGAGGGTTTCGAATAGATTAGGATGGATGGCTACACTTTTGGGGTGATATAGCTGGGGGCTACACTTTTGGGTTGATATTTCTACATTTCTGCCAAAATTACCAGCAGTTAGGTGCCATGAAGTAAGTAAAATTACAATTTTAGACAACAAAACACAACAAACAGTAAAAGCTTTTCAAAATGGATTTACTGTACGTGTCGCACTTCAATCACAAATCCCAGAAATAAGAGTCTTATTCCTCCATATGCTACTTTTTACTAAGATGCTCATGCAAGATAAAATATTATATTTAGCCCTTCACAACACTTTCAATGACTTTTAGGAATATGACGATCTGGATTATTTCACTGCTGACCGGAGCACGATTTTGTTTTTCAGACTCGCAAGAAAGCAGCAATGAATTGTATTTCATCAGAAGGCGTAGATAGATTATCTCTCGCTGTAATGAGTTATGGTTCGTTGGCTGGAAAGTCTTTTCTTCTCTTTCAGTGGCTAATTCAATGAAATTACCCAAATGTATATTCAATAAAGTATTTATACAACTGACAGCGTGAAGCGTTTTTTCTGAAAAGTTGTGTAGCGGTACCCCCGTAGGGGCTGCTGGTTATTGTGGTCTCTCACTCTGCACAGCCAGGCACACAAATCTTTAGACACTCATTAGTCAAGAAGCAGTCCTTGCACTTTGTTTTTATGTTTTATTGAGGGGCATTAACTTGGATGGGGATGGGGTAGATATGGGATGCCCACTTGATTGAAGAATAACTTTTCAGGGGCAAACTATATACACCTCCAGTATGTACATCTTCCTCACTTCACCACCAGCGCATTCACTTAGTTGCAAACAATCTCTTCCAGGACCAGCTAACCCTGTGTGTAAAGCCTGACACTTGCTCAGCCAGGTCTAAAGCAAATGCCCTTTGCAGGCAGGGACCGCAGGCCCCTTTAGTGTAGCAAAAATGGTGGTAGCCCTAGTGCTAGTGTCTCACGTAGCTACTGATCCCAGCTCCACCTTTTCAGGCCCTGCCAGCCCTCCTGACTGTAGCTGCCTCTTTCAACTGCCTATGCCACCACAGTCCTCCCTACTGGCTCTGTACTCATCCCAGACTGCTTGCACCCAGTCCTCTCAGGTGTGCCTCCCAGTCCTCCTGACTGTGCGTCACTCACCAGCTCTCTTGGCTGTTCCTCCTGTTCCCGGAGACTTGCCCAGCAGTGTTCTCCTGCTGCCCTCGCCTTGCTCCCAGTGCCTCCTGTCCAGGACACCTCCGTGTGTCTTGAGAGGGTCCTGTCCACACCCAAGCCCAGGCCCAAGGTCACCCGCCCCCCTGACTGGGTAGCTCCCTCAAAGTCCCCGACAGCCTAACACTCCATCTCCAGCTTTCACTCAATCACAACTCCTCCCCAACTGGGCTGACCCTGAGTATTTGAGGAGGCCTGCCACCTGCCAAACCCAAGTTTGGGAGTGGTCAGGGCCCTCAGAATACTCCAGGCAGCCCCACCCCACCTCTCCTTCTTTCTTTCTTGAAGATTCTAGTATGTTCTGGAAACAAGTGGGAGGTCTCAGTGATGCTGCCTGTGAGTCATCCAGCTCTCCCTGGATCGCTGCCAACCCAGGAAACACAACAAGCAGACTTTGCTGCCAGCCAAGCCTGCATAAATTTGCCTGCCCTGACAAAAATCCTATCTTTCCAACTAGAGGGTGCCACAGTTGAATTTAAAAAAAAAAATCAAACAAGAAAAATAGACAATTGGAGTAAATTATAAAGCACAAAAATGCCATATAGATTGTATTGTTATGTGATATTCTGTCTGTTTATACACATGTAGCTCTATCTCTGTAGGAGCTGCTGATTAGGATAGGTCTTCTGTTCTTTGCCTCAACCTTTTCCAAAAACGTCAGCCCCTCTAGCACACCAGGTTGAGTATACAAACATACAATATCACAGGAAATCATTGAAAGTAATACTTAGTACCCAATAGTAGTACTACTTAAAAAAAAAAAACAACGGCAACAAACAAGGTCGTAAAGGCAAACTTAACATAGTGTCACCCAATATGGTTGGTAACTAGACAAGCATAAAAATGGATTACCAATGGTAGTCATCAGATGACATTTGGTGTCCAGAAACTAGTCATCAGATGACATTTGGTGTCCAGATCAGTATAAACAGTAGCAAGGCCATCTTAAGTGCAGCAGTGAGCAGTAGTAAAGTTTCATCCACTGAGTGCTGGAACTATACTGCCAGAGCTCATGTACGGCTGTGGTACTAGTCCTAGACTGTCTGGGTATGCACTGCCCAAAAGAAAATGAAGATAGTAGAGGAGAGGGGCATAGGGGAACAAAGGGGACTTTCATAATAATTATTACAGGAGGGGCAGTCCTATGAGATATTCTTCTGGCAGCTATTACTGGGGCCCTTTAAGAGTGTTGGTGCACTTAATGACAGTTCAAGTTAACCTGTATGCAGTATAGGTACGCTATAGTCTCAGCATAGGTGCAAGTAGGTAGATGTGGTTCAGATGCGGTAAAGGTTCAGTAAAGTTTGAGGTATAGGGTTTGGTATAGGTATAGTCTAGTCTAAGTTTAGAATAAATGCAGTATAGAGAGCATTATGGGTGCTATATTGATTGGGTAAACTTGCAGTCCTACTCTCAGTGGCTCAGTCCCTGTTAGCAGTATCAGCAATAGTCCTCTCACCAGTCCCCGGGATGCTATGCTGACCTCTCGCTGTAGCAGGGGCCCCCTTGGTCTCTCCCCCAAAGGCCAGTGATCGGTGGTTGAAAGCAAAGGGTGAGTAGATGCTCAAATCATCATTCGGAAGCGGTGCAGGTACTGTGATGTAGATAGTGCTGCACTGTCCACAGGTGTCTCCACTTCCAGTCCCAGGATCTCTGATGGTAAAGAGCTGCTGTTCTTGTGCACATTGCTGGATCTAGATCAGGCTCAGGTAGGTACAAGGGGTTGCTAGGGGGGTAGCTGCATGCAGAAGGTTTTTAAAAGCTACAGAGCTTTTATACTTGCCTAAAGTTTAATGTTAACCGCTTGCCAACCAGCGCACGCTGATGTACGTTGGCAGAATGGCACTGGCAGGCAAAAGGGCGTACAGGTACGTCCCCTTTAAGAAGCGTGTCGGGCGCGCGCCCCGCCGCGGTCTCTGTGACCGTGATCGCGGGTCCCGCGGACTCGGTGTCTGCCGGGTGCCCGCGATTGTGTGACGGAGGGGAAGAACGGGGAGATGCTTTTGTAAACAAAGCATTCCCTCGTTCTGCCTAGTGACAGGACAGTGATCGCAGCTCTCTGTCATCGAAAGCAGTGATCACTGTTCTGTGTGTTGAAGTCCAGCCCCCTCACAGTTAGAATCATTTTTATAGCATCGATCTCTGTATAAATGACAATGGTCACAAAATAGTGTCAAAAATGTCCGATGTGTCCGCCATAGTGTCGCAGTCCTGATAAAAATCGCAGATCGCCGCCATTACTAATAAAAAAAGAATTAATTTAAAAAATGCTATAAATCTATCCCCTATTTTGTAGACGCTATAACTTTTGCGCAAACCAATCAATATACGCTTATCGTGATTTTTTTTACCAAAAATATGTAGAAGAATACATATCGGCCTAAACTGAGGAAAAAAATTGTTTTTTTTATATATTTTTGGGGGATATTTAATATAGCAAGAAATAAAAACAAATGCGTTTTTTTTCCACAATTTTTACTATTCTTTTGTTTACAGGACAAAAAATAAAAACCGCAGAGGCTATCAAATACCACCAAAAGAAAGCTCTATTTGTGGTAAAAAAAAGGATGTCAATTTTGTTTGGGTACAACATTGCACGACCGCGCAATTGTCAGTTAAAGCGACACAGTGCCGAATCGCAAAAAGTGCTCTGGTCAGGAAGGGGGTAAATTCTTCCGGGGCTGAAGTGATTAAGAGAAGAAAAAATATGAAAAGCACAACACATTATCTTGAAAGTGACACTAAATATTATCTTTATTCTCCAAAAATAATCCATGCACATCTACTACCTAATGGCCTTGTAATCTATTTTTCATTAAATTATTTCTTACTGTGTTTTTCTGCCTTCTTATAATGTCTTCCATGAGCTCACAAACCTTTCCTTTTCCCTCCTCACTTCCATGTGTTTGGAATGAGCAGTGCTTGTTAGTTGCAGTCATGTACACTGCTGTATGCACACTACAAATGCCATCGTTCATAGTCCATCTCGAGTGCGAGCAACAGAGGGTAGCTACCTTCTACATACAGTGGGATCACTGAAAATACAGTGGGATCACTGAAAATAAATGTAGCCATCCTTTAAGGCTGGAGGAGGCTGAGAGCAAAAGAATGGACTTTTTTGAGTTAAAAATACTTAGTTATAAATAATAGGAAAAGAGCTTTTAGGAATATTAAAACAGAGGAACACTATCATTGTTTAAATGTTACAAAGAATCTAACAGAATATGTAATGAAATAAAGGTTGCAAAAATTCAATACAAATGACAGATTGAAAAAGATAGGACAAACCTCAAAAAATTCTTCTTTACAAAGTAATCTGGAATGGGTGACTGGAGACAAAGAGAAGGCAAATTTAGTAAATACCTTCTTCAGGTCTGTGTATACAAAGGAGCATGGGGGAGCTCATGTCCATAATGGGGACGGCATTGACACAGCCCCAAATGATCCACAATGGCTCAACAATTGATATGGTCCAGAAATATTTAGACAGAATAAAGGTGAATAAAGCACCTGGACCAGATGGCATCCACCCACAGATCCTACAAGAATTGAGCTCTGTCATTTCAAAGCCATCGTTTCTCATTTTTAGGCACTCTTTAATGACTGAAATAGTACCACTGGATTGGCATAAGGCCAATGTGGTGCCTATATTTAAAAAGGCATCAAAGTCTTTAACTATAGACCTGTTAGTTTAACTTTTATAGTCAGGAAGATACTGAAGAGTTTAATAAAAGACCACATAGACAAGTTCTTGTTGGAAAAAGATATTTTAAGTGACAGACAGCATGGGTTCATGAAAGACAGAAGTTGTCAGACAAATCTGATTTCTTTTTATGAGGAGGTAAGTAAAACATTGGACAGAGGGGTGGCTGTGGACGTGGTATATTTGGATTTTGCCAAAGTGTTTGACACAGTTCCCAACACACGGCTAATGTGTAAGGTAAAGTCTACAGGCTTGGAAAGATCAATTTGTAAATGGATAGAAAACTGGCTAAAAGACAGAATTCAGAGAGCAGTGGTTAATGATCCTTACTCCGAATGTACTAGTATAGTGGTGTACCCC
Organism: Lithobates clamitans; assembly: GCA_037952925.1. Taxonomy (NCBI): domain Eukaryota; kingdom Metazoa; phylum Chordata; class Amphibia; order Anura; family Ranidae; genus Lithobates; species Lithobates clamitans. The sequence continues at coordinate 734,225 of JBBGZY010000867.1, forward strand.
AAGGTTCAGTGCTGTGACCCTTATTTTTTAATATGTTTATAAATGATATTGGGTCTGGGATTAAAAGTACCATTTCAGTCTTTGCAGATAACACCAAGCTATGCAATGGAATAACGTCCTTACAGGATGTCTCCAATTTACAAGCCGACCTCAATGCATGATTTAATTGGGCAACTGGGTGGCAGATAAAGTTTAATGTTAATAAATGTAAAGTTATGCACTTGGGGGCTAAGAATATGCATGCATCATACATACTAGGGGGAGTACAACTGGGGGAGCCAATGGTGGAGAAGGATCTGGGGGTTCTGTTAGATCATAAGCTTAATAATAGCATGCAATGCCAAGCCAAATTTCCAAAGCAAGCAAAATCCTTTCTTGTATTAGGAGAGGTATGGACTCCAGAGAGAGAGATATAATTTTGCTCCTGTACAAATCATTAGTAAGACCTCATCTGGAATATGCGGTTCAGTTTTGGGCACCAGTTCACAAAAAGGATATCGGGAAACTGGAGATAGTACAGAGAAGGTCAATAAAACTGATAAGAGGCATGGAGGAGCTCAGCTATGAGGAAAGATTAGAGGAACTGAATTTATTCTCTCTTGAGAAGAGGAGATTAGGGGGGGATATGAGCAACATGTATAAATACATAAGGGGTCCATATAGTGAGCTTGGTGTTGAGTTATTCACTTTAAGGTCATCACAGAGGACAAGGGGTCACTCTTTACGTCTGGAGGAAAAGAGATTTACCGCCTTCCCGACCAGCCACCGCAGTTATACTGCAGAAGGTTGGTTCCCCTGCGCGAGCTGTACATCAGGTCTTTAAGACGCTGTAGCGGGCAAGGGGCCCGCTGTTTGGGAGAGGCTGAGTGACACTTTCCTGTGCTGGGGACACCCTCCGCTCTCTGTGCCCGGAGCCAGCAGTGGCTATCCATTGGTGTACAGCTCCTGTACCTTCAGTCATTCATTGAAGCGCTCCTGCTCCTTCGGCCATCCATTGGTGAGCAGAACTTATCTCCTGGAAGTGCGCTATGGAAGTTACTCCTTACTGATGCCAGCTGGTCACCTGGGAACCCTTAACAGTGTCCCTGCTGTTTCTACTAAGCCTGTTTTGACCCCCCTTAGAAGGGCGGTCGCAGGCTTTCTGGTAAGCCTCCATTATCTATTGAAAGGTGACGGGCAGCACAAGCGGTGGAGAACATAGACCCTCGGCCCTGTATTGGAATTCTTTCATTGGGATACCTTCACTTATGAACTTTTTTGTTGTCACTTTATGTGTTTTATTATGCACATATTTTCTTTAACACATTACCTTTATGTATGGACTATTTTTCACTGTTTTTTTTTCACTGGATTTTTTTTCACTGGATATTTTTGATTATGATACATATTTGATTATGACACATATTTCACTTTAGTGTAAGCATACATATTATGTTCACTTGGTAGGGTAAACTATTGGTTTACTGTCCGGCACTGCACTTTTACTTATACATTTATTTTTCTGTGCCCCATATCAGGGCTATAGTGCTAGCAGCAGGATATCCCTCACGGTTCAATTTTCAGTAATTTATTAGTTTATTCGTTTTTATTTATTACACACCTAGCGCAAGTTCTATTTTTTTATATTATTAAGAAGCTGCCCTTCCCTTTGTTGCTATAACTGCCTCTGCTCTTCAGATTTATGTGTATCTGTGGGACTTTGTGTCTATATAGCCAAAAAAAATATTGTGAGGTCAGATACTGATGTTGGATGAGAAGACCTGGACCATTAAGTTATAGTCCATCTCAGGAGCTAGCAAGAGGAGGTGGCTACATTCCTACATATAGTGGGACCATGGTGAACAAATGTAGCCACCCTCCAAAAGGAAGTCAGATCACAGCAGCAAAATAAAAAAAAATATTGGAGATTCAGAGGCGGCTAAGAGTAATATATCAGACTTTTTGAGTTAAGAATACATTCCTGAATAGAATTTGTTTTTAACCAGAGTTGAGTGTTACTTTAATTAATAAATAACACCCACGTACTATGGAAATAGTAACCAAATCTCAGGATCAAAAATATAAAAAGAATTTGATGTGATGATAAGAAAAGCCGATTTATATTGTCCTGCCTGTAAAGGATTTGTCCCTTTTCAGAAGTTATTTAATACAAATCTTCTAGTAGTCTTTTTCATCCAGTTTATACAGAACATTAGGTCATCTTGTATCCTTGAGCTACAAAGAGCCTCCACATTTAGAATCTCTAAATATATGAAATTTTCCATCTTTGTGTTTGCAGAGACTACAGATGTCTCCAACAGGTACACATTACATCAAATGACAGGTATTAACCTAAACAGCGGTGCACTGGAACAAACTGTGTCGCGCTTCCAAAGAAAAATGGGAGCCTTCAAGTAAAAGTATCATCTTTTCAGTTATTTTTATACTTATTTATAAAAGAGATGAGCTTCATGTCAGTAATGTCATTGATGTGTGTTTATTTTTTTAATCCCTTGTTTTTCTGCAATTTTTTTTCTTTCTTTTACCAGCCCATGTGTGGTTGGCAAAAACAAAAGACTGCAGGTCAACCAAAAAGTGTCGATTAGTCCCTCCCCCAGGTACAAGAATCCTGACAGGGGCAAGGCACACTCACTTCCACCTAACCAAAAGGCCCAGCGGACCCCCGATCCCCACAATCATCTGAAAACAACGAGTACTAATTGGGGGGGCTCTCCCAAAGAAAGAACCCCCTAAAAGCAGGAGAGATGGGAACCTAATAGCCACACATCTTCTCCTTAGACTTTAGGGTAGGCCCCAAGACCCACACCCTACAGTCCTGAGTAGAGAAAAAAAAAAACAAAGAGAATAAAGTTTGTATTTATACACATAGAGGCAGCTATATTTGCTTATCACCTACTCAGATACGGCTTTTTGCTTTGTGATGCTTAGAGCAGTGGCCTTCAAACGTATTGAGACAAGGGGCCAGTAAGATCCTCCAAAACCTTCCAGGCTAAAGGGCCAAAAAAGTTTATGCTCACACAATAAAAGTAAGCAAATACAAAATATGTAAAGTATAGAAATACAAAATATGTATTGAAATTTTGGAAGGCTCTGGATGGGACTGGGTGTCACTTTGTGGGGGGGGGGGGGGGGGTAGGAGATCTGACGGAGGTTAGGGGACTCTGCAGCAGACTTAGTGGACCTGTAGGGGATGAGGTTTCTGGAGGAAGCTGTAACTGTTGGGATTGTGGTCTCTGGAGTGGATTGGGGGGGGGGTATCTCCAAGAAGCTGGGGGATTTGGGACAGACTGAATGGTACTGGGGTAGAGAGCACTTTGGGACACTGTTGAAGGCATTAGCTAGCATTCAGGGGGCTGTGGACACTTTGGAAGCTCATCAGGTGCTGTCGAGATTAAGGACTTTTAGGAGGCCTGTGGGCATTGTGAGACGTTGAGGGACACTGTGGGCCACTATGGAAGGTTGGATTACACTATGACAGCTGGGAGGCACTGTGGGGGGTAAGGGGATCTGCAGCTGGTTGGAGGCCTGGGAGGAGGGAGGCAACAGCCTAGCAGTGGTTGAGCTTTACAGCTCCTTCTTTCAGAGCAGGTTTATGTGGGTGATTTACTAAAGGAGTAGAGACTGTTCACATAGAAAATAAAGTGAAGTTGTATTTACTTAAAAAAAAAAAGCTTACCTAGGTTTGGATGAGTGAAGTGAACACAGCTTCACCGTATTCACTACAGAACAGCCTCTACTTATTTAGTAATCAACCTCCAATTGGCTCATTAAAAACAACGCCATCCTCCGCCCTTGTATATATTGTACATTCTCCTAGCTATATGGGTGATCCTTTAGTTTCAATACTGCTTGAAGGCTAATTCTATATTTTGGATCATGTTCCATGTTACACCCACATTTGGGGTATAACATGAAACATGGGAATATTCCCCAGCCCCTCACACCCATTTCCCCCCTGCCCGTTCACTTACCTGAATTGCAGGGTGCTTCTACCCATAGAATGCCATTTAATTTTAGATTTGGCATAGCGCCCCATTGTTGACGTTAGTGGGAGGAATAGTGCCCCATCATTGGTATCAGTGGTAGAAATAGTGCCCTATAATTGGTATCAGTGGGGGGATGAGTGTCCCATCATCGGTGTCAGTGAGAGGAATAGTGTCCCAGAATTGGTATCAGTGGGAGAAATAGTGCCACGTCATTGGTATCAATGGAAGTAATAGTGCCCCATCATTGGTATCAGTGGAAGAAATGGTGCCCCATCATTGGTGTCAGTGGAAGAAATAGTGTCTCATCTTTGGTATCAGTAAGGGTAATAGTGCCCCATTATTGGTATCAGTGGGAGAAATAGTGCCACGTCATTGGTATCAATGGAAGTAATAGTGCCCCATCATTGGTATCAGTGGAAGGAATGGTGCCCCATCATTGGTGTCAGTGGAAGAAATAGTGTCTCATCTTTGGTATCAGTAAGGGGAATAGTGCCCCATTATTGGTATCAGTGGTAGAAATAGTGCCCCATGATTGGTATCAGTGGAAGTAATGGTGCCCCATCATTGGTATCAGTGAGAGGAATAGTGCCCCATCATTGGTGTCAGTGGAAGGAATAGTGTCTCATCATTGGTCTTAGTAAGGGGAATAGTGCCACATCATTGGTATCAATGGAAGTAATAGTGCCCCATCATTGGTATCAATGGAAGGCATAATGCCCCATCACTGGTATCTGTGGAACAAATATTGTCCCATCTTTTGTATCAGTGGAAGGAATAATGCCCCATCATTGGTATCAGTGGGAGAAATAGTACCCCGTCATTGGTATCAGTGGAAGGAATAGTGCCCCATCATTGGTATCAGTGGAAGGAATAGTGCTCCATCATTGGTGACAGTGAAAAGAATAGTGCCCCATCACTGGTATCAGTGGAAGGAATAGTGCCCCATCATTTGTATTAGTGGAAGGAATAGTGCTCCATCATTGGTATCAGTGGAAAGAATAGTGCCCCATCATTGGAATCAGTGGAAATAATAGTACCCCATCATTGAAATCAGTGGAAGGAATAGTGACCCGTCATTGGTATCAGTGGAAGGAACAGTGCCCCATCATTGGTATCAGTGGAAGGAATAGTGCTCCATCATTGGTGTCAGTGGAAAGAATAGTGCTTCATCATTGGAATCAGTGGAGGGAATAGTGTCCCATCATTGGTATCAGTGGGGGCTGCCCCATCATTGGTGTCAGTGGAAGGAATAGTGCCCCATCATTGAAATCAGTGGAAGGAATAGTGCCCCGTCATTGGTATCAGTGGAAGGAACAGTGCCCCATCATTGGTATCAGTGGAAGGAATAGTGCTCCATCATTGGTGTCAGTGGAAGAACCAAAGCTCCATCATTGGTATCAGTGGAAAGAATTGTGCTTCATCATTGGAATCAGTGGAGGGAATAGTGCTCCATCATTGGTATCAGTGGAAAGAATTGTGCCCCATCATTCGAATCAGTGGAAGGAACAGTGCCCCATCATTGTTATCAGTGGGGGGAATCTTGCCCCATCATTGGTATCAGTGGGAGGAATAGTGACCCATCATTGGTATCAGTGGGAGGAATAGTGACCCATCATTGGTATCAGTGGGGGGAATCTTGCCCCATCATTGGTATCAGTGGGAGGAATAGTGACCCATCATTGGTATCAGTGGGAGGAATAGTGCCCCATTATTGGTATCAGTGGAAGGAATATTGTCCCATCATTGTTATCAGTGGGAGGAATAGTGTCCCATCATTGGTATCAGTGGGAGGAAAAGTGCCCCATCATTGGTATCAGTAAGGGGAATAGTGCCCCATTATTGGTATCAATGGTAGAAATAGTGCCCCATCATTGGTATCAATGGAAGGAAGAGCGCCCCATCATTGGTATCAGTGGAAGGAATGGTGCCCCATCATTGGTATCAGTGGGAGGTATAGTGACCCATCATTGGTATCAGTGGGAGGAATAGTGCCCCGTTATTGGTATCGGTGGGAGGAATAGTGTCCTATCATTGGTATAAGAGGGAGGAATAGTGATCCATAATTGGTATCAGTGGGAGGAATAGTGTCCCATCATTGGTATCAGTGGGAGGAATATTGCCCCATCATTGGTATCAGCAGAAGGAATAGTGTCCCATCATTGGTATCAGTGGGAGGAATAGTGTCCCGTCATTGGTATTAGTGGGAGGAATAGTGACTCATCATTGGTATCAGTGGGAGGAATAGTGACTCATCATTGGTATCAGTGGGAGGACTAGTGCCCCATCATTGGTATCAGTGGGAGGAATAATGACTCATCATTGGTATCAGTGGGAGGACTAGTGCCCCATCATTGGTATCAGTGGGAGGAATAGTGACTCATCATTGGTATCAGTGGGAGGACTAGTGCCCCATCATTGGTATCAGTGGGAGGAATAGTGCCCCCTTGTTGATGTCAGTGGGAAAATGAGTACCCCAGGGGCTGGATAGAGGCATGCAAAGTGTTGCATATGGCCTGTGCCCGGCAGGCTGCAGTTTGGAAACCACTGGTTTAAAGTATTGAAGCCAGGGGATCAACATGACAGTCAGAAGTAAATTAGTAATTGCGTACTTCTCTCAGCACACGATCCCTATCATTTCCTAAACAGGCTTCTCTGAATGCATTATTTTCTCTTTTACTAAATTCAGCCCTAATTTGTCCAAAAACAATGCCCAAATTGAACATTGAACTATGTAAATCTATAATTCTAAAGGAAGGTATTTAAATCAGCACTTTGTTCAGAGATTAAACCGTTCGGCTTTGGTCTTGTACCGCTGTCATTATCTTGCTCCTTCCAACAGAAAATAATTGTTTGTTTAAGAAGTTAATTACGAAATCCAGTGCAGGCAGATCTTCATAATGCCCATAATAAATGACCCATTGTGTGCGGAATACATTATAATCCATCACCGTATTAAAGCAAAGGCGAGCTGACAACTGTAGATGAGCAGTCAAAGGGAGAATGGAGCAGGAATGCCGTGCCGCAATCTTCTTGTTCTGCTCATTTTTTTACTCATACACGGCACTAAGATATATTTACATCTATACAACATATTTAACCACCTGCCATCTGGGCCAATTCTAACATTTCTCACATTAACATTTCTTGTTAAAATCTGCATTTTTTTTTTTTTGCTAGCAAATTACTTAGAACCACTAAACATTATATATTTTCTGAAAGCAAAGGCTCCGTGGAATAAAATGATAGGTGTTGTAATTTTTTATGTCATATGATATTTGTGCAGCAGTTTATTGAATGCAAATTTTCAGGAAAAAAAAATAAACTTTTTTTTATAATCTTTATTTACATTTTTTTATTTTTTACAATCAGTTGACAAACATAACTAACAAACATTAAAAGACTACCTCATACAAATCCCCAATATAATCACACATTCATATAAAAAAAGTATTTTTATCCCCCCAACAAACCAACCCCCCCTTTCTTTTGAGTGCTTCTTTGGATACAATGCAGTAATACATGCCCTCCAAGCAACATAATATGACATACCTCTGTGCTTGCTGATCCCTATCAGACACCCCTGAGGAAGAGTTTATCTCGAAACGCGTCGGGTACTCTCTGGGTGTGTGCTCCATACACACCTGGAGTCCCATGATTGTGGATCTTCTGCATGTTGTATTGCCATGTTTCCATGTTTGTAACTTGTATCCTGTACCTTACGCCTCATCTATTGTACCCCTAATTTACCCGAATCCTTACCCCAATAAACACCTAAACTTTTGCAATCATACCTACATCTATTACACTCTTTATTATATTCTATTACTCATGAGTAGGTGTCCCCTTTAAAGTCCCATAAGAGGATCAAATTTCCATTTCTCCCTGAATTTTTGGATGTGGGTCCACCTCACTCAATAGACCAACATCGCACCACCACCCCATATATTTATAAAAAAAGGGGGGGGGAAGGAGGGGGGGTCCCTGAATCTTTTAGTACTGCAACATAATAAGATTCCTGAAATCCCAATAGGAAGAGTTTCATATCTGGAAAAAAAAAGGGGGGGGGGTGTCACCTCCCTTTAATGGAGAACGGAACTGTAAACTCCTGTTCACTGTACCAAAATTAATCCACGGTTCCCATTTAGCATGAGACTATTCCAATCTATTACTATTGGTACAGACCCATTTCTCATCTTCTATGATTTTGTTGACCTGTTTCACCCAATGTTCTATAGTAGGTGCTTGTGGCTTTTTCTAATAGACCAGTGGATCAGATGCAGGGCTCTTATTGATTTATCTCTGGCTTCCCTGCCCTTGATAAACCCGGTCTGATCAGGGTTTATCAAGGACAATAAATAAGGTTGCAACCTAGAGGCCAGCACCTTTGCTAATATTTTAATATCTAGATTTAAAAGAGATATTGGACGGTAGCTCGTACATAATGTAGGGTCACTGCCCTCTTTAGGGATTACGGTTACATAAGCCATAAAAACCTCTGGTAAAATATCATTATGTTTGGTCAGTGAATTGAAATAATCCCACATATGTTGGAGTAGAAGCTGTGAAAATTTCCCATACTATGTACTATTAAATCTGTCTGGTCCAGGGCTCTTCCCTTTAGGTAGGTTCTTAATAATATTCTCCAGTTCTTTCTGAGTGATTGGCTTCTCAAAGGAAGCAACTAGGTCAGGAGATAGTTTTGGATATAGCTCTTAATCCTCTCTCTATTTTAAAGAAGCATGTGATGATCTAGCTAGATATAAGCAGTAAAGATTGCAGTAGAATTCCCGGAACAGCCTAGCTATTCTGGATGATTGAAAAACCTGTTGTCCATCCTGCGACACAAGCCAAGGAACATGGCACTTCTCCTTTCTCTTTCTCAAGGCCAACATTTTCCCAGGTTTGTTGCTATGTTCAGAGAACCTATGAGCCCAGAACCTTAATCTTTTCTTAACCTTCTGGTCCAAGAACATCGACAATCTATCACGTACCTCATTGAGGCGGCTCTCGATTTCAGAAGATTGGAAGCGTTTATATATTGTATATCTGAAAGCAAACGCTGTATTTCCTCAGATTTTGGTTTCTTTAGCCTCGAACCCTGTGAATTCAGAACGTTGTCTGTGTTGTTTATCTCAAAGTATGTTGTAATTGCGTCAGTGACTACTGCCAAAGCCATCGGGTCATCCAAGATGTTGTCTTTCATGAGCCAGGTCTATTCCCTCTCCGTCCTATCGGGAGGTCTAATCGTAGTTGGGATCATACCATGATTCTACAGTGTAATTTGTTCGATAGCTGCTCCTTCTAACAGATCTAAATAAAACTGATCCAATCACAGCAAATAAATTCTAGAATACATCATGTGGACCTTAGAATAATAAATATAGTTATTTGTAGATGCGTTAAGCAGACTCCAGCACACAGTCAGTTAAATGATTTGAATGCATAGCCTTGCAAAAACACTTTAAGGCCATCTGGGATAGTGCTGACCTTCCAGTCGATATATCCAGCTTTGGGTTGGGGCTTTGGTTAAAGTCCCCCCAAAAGAACTAGGATATCCTCCTGGAAGGACACAAATTTGGGAAGAACCCCTTCTATGAATGTTAAAAAAATAAAAATACACTTTAATGAATTTTAGTGCAAACAAACACAATGTAATAGCCAATTTTTGGTAAAAATAAAAAAGATGATGTTACGCCAAGTTAAAAGATACCTAACATGTCCTGCTTTAAAAAATTGTGTATGTCTTGGAGGGGGTTATGCATGACTGTCCACGGTGAGTGAGGGGACATTTGGGGTCTCCTAGTTTCCCTGTATCTCACCATAACCACCGCACCTGGCGGGCACTCGGACCTACCCAGCCGGTTTGAGTCCTGGTGCACACGTGCGTTGGGTTGGTGCATGAGCGGTGAGATATCGGCTGGGCCAGGTGATGTCAGACACTCGTCTGGCATGTGATCCCAGTCGGGACACACAAACAGATGGGAGAGAAGCGCCATTCCCCCAGGCGCTCTGAGGTGGTCGTTTGTTCCCTCTTATCTCTCTCCCCTCTTCTCCCACAGCATCGGAGACCAAAGACTGCGTCCATTGACACACAGATTACAGGTTGGTGTAACCACTCTGGAACTTGTATATTGCCAGATTGCCCCTTCTTATCCCAGGCTTTTTTCTTCATGGTCTGTATATATATATAAATTGTATTTTATTTACATTTATTATTTTACACTCTTTTGAATTTTTTTTTTTATTGAACTTTATTTCTATCACAAGGGATGAACAAAGTCAACATGTCGATGGTCAACAACTTACATGAGAGTGGCAACTCTGCTCTGATTTCAGGAGCAGTGCAGCATCCTTGTCACCCCATCACAGGAAGCTGCATTGGGCAAGATTGAATAAATTCCTTGCTTTAATTAAAAGTAATTCTTAAACAGATGCACTGACATTTTGATAGTGATAAAAATGCCTCAAAGGATCAATTTACAATGGGACAGCTCTCCTCCTCATTACACTTCCTCAGATACGAGACACCGGAAGTGTTGTCACTTGCTCCTCCCGACGCGTTGCGTCACAGGTCACGTGACTTTCTCAAGGGGAAAATCCTTTGAGGAGTTTTTATCACTATCAAAATGTGAGTGTATCTGTTTAAGAATTCATTTTAATTAAAGCAAGGAATTTATTCAATGACGATTTTTTATTTGCTTTGAGAAACCGAACCTGGAGAAATTGATTTAAACCTGGAATTATTAGCTGAAGTCCTTTCCTGATCTGGTTGACTTTTTTGGATTATCACTGAAAGCTTTATTAGACCCAAGGGGGTCTTCCTTTGAGATGAGCAAGCATTGCACACAGAGGTGGTGATGATCATCTTTAGCACATATATATCCTGCAGAGAACGTCACGGATAATGGAGTGATTTGATATTCACGTTTTGTCAACAATGAAGAATCAATATTCACATTTATTTATTCATGTGGACTCTTTGCACAAAAATATTTATATAACTGGTCATTATTGTATTCACATATATATTGGAGTTTACTATTAAGCATGCATTTGGGATTTACCGCACTATTATTTCTTATTTATTCATTTATATGGTGTCAGAACCCTTGCTGAATAATCGCAGCTGCACCCTATTTATGTATATAATTTTCTCACATTTTTTGGGTTTAATCCGTATCAGCGCTTGAGTATCTTTATTGTTTTATTTGTAGCTACTGATTTTTTTCTGAGGGAGCCTGGAGACAGGGGTTATAATTCCTCTCCACTTTTGTCCAAACCTGCAAAAATAAGTTTTGCCTTTAGTTATACTTTAACTGCTAATTATATATTTTAATTGGAAGGCCATAGTTCAAATAAAATAAAAATGGCAGTACTAGTTAGAATTAAATCGTTTTGTTTTTCATTTACATGAAACAGGAAAAGTCTGCAGACAATCAATATGTTGACCAGAATAAAGATATTTATGCTGGATGCTACATTATTTCCATTTCTATATTCACTTTTATTATACTTGTACAATGGCTGTACCAAAAGTAACGCAGAGTGGGCATAACTTTTTTATTACCTTACATAGGTTGTTCAAATGTCACATCTTGGAGATAACGTGTTATTTATTATTGGCCTTGGAGTTATTGCTTTGACATTATTTTTTTGCTTGAATAATGATTTGATTTGTTATATTTTCTATATTTTTGGATGCATAGAATGCACTTTTTGGTTAGTTCTATTGGCAGATAGCATGTCTAATTTTTTTTGTTTTCTTTTTTAATGCACAATAAAAAAAATTGTGTAGAATAATACTTGGCTATGTGTTTTACTTCAAATGACAGTTTGGGAGTCGGCAGTTACATTTAAAAAAATACAATATAAAATTAACAAGGGACACCAACATAGTAGTATCTTTGATCTTAAAAAATACAGGATAATGGTGTTGTGGTAACTTGCACCAAAAAAAAAAAATAACAAGCATAATACTATTATTCTTGATATCACTAGAAAAAAAAGCCTTTGAAAATTCATTTGCAATAACTCCATCAGTATCACCAGCAAAGCAGCTTCATTATTATCCCATTAAATACCGTATTTATCGGCGTATAACACGCACTTTTTTCCCCTTAAAATCAGGGGAAAGTCGCAGGTGCGTGTTATACGCCGATCCCCGCCGATCCCGATCTGTCTAAATGTCAAAATCGCGGTCCGCGATTTGAAAATGGCGCCGCCGGAGCCGAAGTACACAAGGCCGGTCCTCGGCTCTTTCCGGCGGCTCTCGTTTACTTTCGGCTCCACTCGTAGTCCCGAGCGGAGCTATCCGAACCTACTCGGATAGCTCCGCTCCGGACTACGAGTGGAACCGAAAGTAAACGAGAGCCGTCGGAAAGAGCCGAGGACCGGCTCTGTGTACTTCAGGGCCGGCGGCGCCATTTTCAAGTCGCGGACCGTGATTTTGAAGCCCTGGAAGCAGGGACAGGGGATACCAGGCTGCACTGGGGCAAGGCTGCACTGGGGAAGGCTGCACTGGGGAAGGCTGCACTGACAAGGCTGCACTGGGGAAGGCTGCACTGACAAGGCTGCACTGACAAGGCTGCACTGGGGAAGGCTGCACTGACAAGGCTGCACTGACATGGCTGCACTGACAAGGCTGCAATGAAGGGCATTTAAATGTAAGTTTTTTTCCCTTCAACTTCCCTCCTAAAAGTTTTTTTTCCTTAAAATTCCCTCCTAAATTGGGGTGCGTGTTATACGCCGGTGCGTGTTATACTGTTAGTTTACAGTTTACAGTTTACCGCTTCTGGCTCGTCCTTGCTTCCGAGCATGTGTGTTTGTACTTTGGACTTTTGTCCGACGGACTTGTGTACACACACTCAGAAAATCCGTCAACAGACATTTGTCCGCAGAAAATATTAAAACCTGCCATCCAACAATTGTCCGATGGACCATACACACGGTCGGATTTTCCACCTGTCATCGAACATTTCCCGTCGGAAAATCTGATCGTGTGTACGAGGCTTAACTCTTCCAAAATGTGAAATTTGAACGACCTAAGTAAACTGAAGATAAAAAGGTTATGCCCAGTTTTGCATTACTTTCGGTACAGCCTTTATAGCTATTATATTGTGTTTCTTCTAATGGATGTTTTTACGATGACTTTGCCTGGTCACCATGTTCCACTTCATTTGGTAAATACATGATTCTGCTTCCTATTATTTGTTTCCCCTGATTAAACTCCTTCTCAATGATTTATAAGGGTCGTTTGAAGAAGTGGAAACTCTCCATATTTAGGTAATTAAAAATTGTCCAGTTTATCAGTTTTTAGCTTCTTCTGTTCACTTTTGGGCTTTTGACATCCAGTTCCACTCCATTGATCACAGCTAAAGCAGAACTCTGGACACACTGAAAGGAAAAATAACAATCACGCAACTAATTTGAATTTTTAAACTCCAATGGAACTTTAGAACGGTATTAGGGCCGGTTCACACTGCAGCTATGCCAGACACCACGTGTGATTCGCACCGCACTGCTGTGCAGATCACATGCGATGTCCGTGCAATGTGAATTCAGCCATACATATAGTCCAAACTCGTGCAGGACCCTTTTTTTTGTCCGCACCAGAATCGGATCGCATTGGTGTTCAGATCCGATACGATTCCTTTCCAAAATGACAATTGGCACTGCGATATGCGAACCCGATCTGGAGTTGTCATTAACTTTGTATTGACATTCCCAGTGGTTCACATAGGACAGTGTGAACTGCCTGCGAATCAGGTGTAAATCGGGAACCCGCACTGGATTCGCAGGGTTTCTGCATCGCACCGGCGTGAACCAAGCCTAAAACCCGAAACTGAAAATGTATTACCAATCAATAGATGTTTAGGTTTTTTTTACCTCTGTTTTCACCTGGTGATCTGGCCAGTAACACACCTCCTGTATTAGAGTGCACCCACTCTGTATGAAGGAGCACAGGGGATATATTAAACAGAAGCATTGTCAGTCTGGGGGGAGTGGAATTCCCCATACACGGGCCGAATATCAATCGAAATCAGCCTTACAGTAGTAACCGGATGACTTTCAGTCTGTGTGTACCGCTGCTTCTCCTACAGAAGCCGATCTCACGGCTTCAGTCGAACAATCCTTATGTCACCCTTGTCTAGGTGGAATCTGAGAAAGTTAAAGAATGTATAAACCCAACATTTATTTATTTATTATTATTTATTTATTTCAGGTACTTGTATAGCGCCGTCAATTTACGCAGCACTTTACATATACATTGTACATTCACATCAGTCCCTACCCTCAAGGAGCTTACAATCTACGGTCCCTAACTCGCATTCATACATACTAGGGACAATTTAGACAGGATCCAATTAACCTACCAGCATGTCTTTGGAGTGTGGGAGGAAACCGGAGTACCCAGAGGAAACCCACGCAGGCACAGGGAGAACATGCAAACTCCAGGCAGGTAGTGTCGTGGGTGGGATTCAAACCAGCGACCCTTCTTACTGCTAGGCGAAAGTGCTATCCACTACACCAATGTGCCGCCCAACATATTCCTGATATGTGCCTGCTGTACCAAGAACGTGTATGAAAAAGTCTCCTATTCTCTTTCTATTGCTTCCTTTATGTAAAATTCCTGGGGTTCCTGCCTCTGCTTTCCTATCAAAAATTGATCACACTAAGCAGGTGAGCACAGCATGGTGAGTTCTCTAGCTATGCTGGGAACTCAGCCTGCTCTATTCCACTGATGAGACTTGTCCTGACACACCCCCTGCTCATCCATTAACTGGGAAGTTCAGTGCACTGCTGCTTCTCCTCCCCCAACTCTTATGCAGCTGTGAATAGAGGGTATGTGATCACTTATAAAAACGGGAAAAAATATTTATAATGTATTCATATAACTATACACAGATGTTTTGCTCTTCAATTCTATTTTAAACATAATAGGTTGTTTTACAAGGTGAGGGTTTACAATCACTTTAAAGTGAAACTATAGAAATCCTAGTCAGATTGTTTTTTTTTTAATCATTTGTGTCCCATTGCAGAGATTCACCTTCACTTCCTGTCCCATAGCCAAACAATAAGTGACAGGAACTCCCTGCAAATTAAAGGAATTATTTGGGGACCCCCATGTCACCAGAACGAGTGTTCCCACTGGAAGATTTCTCTTCTGTTATTTTTCTGGGAACAACCCAAAATTTGTGATTTTCTTATCTTTCAATGATAATGGTAAACAGGACAAAAAATTATGAATCTCCTTAACAAGGGCACAGACAGCAATAAAAACTGACAGAGGTTCTTTTTTTTTTTTTTTTTTGCCACCTCAGAAAATTCCTAGAGAGACTAATTCAGCTTACTCGCTCATATGTGTCTCTTCTCGTCTCTTCATCACTGTGGCATATATTTTGTTTTCAACCGAAGGAAACAACAGGGGTTTACAAGAAAATTATTACATAAAAACTAACCTCGCCTAGTAAGGCTCAACGCTTAGTTCCCCTTCTCTAAAAATTTTATCTTTATTTATAAATCTCTCTGTTTTACATATCTGTATAAAAAAAACATATATATAAATATATAACCCCCCCTCCCTCCCTTCTCCCTCCCTAACCCTTGTGCAATGCCTGTAATCTACTTGGTGGGTAGTTTAAATCCTAATTTTTTCTACATAACTCCATGTTTTTTTTAAACTCCTTCCAACATTTCCATTTGTCTACTTCTATCTTTTCCTCTTTATAAAAAGAAAACTGCTCCATGGTATAGGTCTCTTCCACGGCATTTATCCAGTCCCACATCTCAGGGCTTTCTTTTCCCCACCAATTTTTAGGGATTAATCTTTTTGCTGCGTTTAGTAGATGTGGAACCAGAGATGTTCTATATTGTTTCACATTCCCTTCTATGCCGTGGAAGAGGACCACCTACGGATCCTCTTTCACCTCTATTTTTGTGATCTCCTTAATCGAGCCCAAGATTTTTTTCCAAAATTTTTGAATTATCGGGCAATTCCACCATAAGTGAGCCATAGTACCCACCCCTCCACAGCCCCGCCAACAATCTGCCGGTTTCCCATGTTGGAATTTACTTATCCTATCTGGCGTTGCGTACCATCTTGCCATACATTTATAATTCATCTCGGCCGTTTTTATATCTACCGCTGAGCTATGGGCCAAAAATAACATTTTATTAATCGTGCTCGTGTTTTTTTGTATTCCCAATTCCTTTTCCCATTTTTTGATGAATGTGGGTACCTCTGCTTCTTCCTCTTTCAATAATAGTTTATATAGCTTAGATATTGTATTTTTTGTTTTTTCCGAACAACATAATTTTTCTAACGCTGTCAAATTTTCTCCTGATCTTATCGGTTGAGGTAGATTTTTCATGAAGCGGTCTAATTGCATGTACCTCCCTTCATCTATCACCCATGTGTCAGTGTTTTGTTTCAGTTCAGTAATTGTGACAATTTTCCCTTTTTTAAGTATTTCTCTAAGCTGTACTTTATCTTTTTTTATCCAGTTCCCACCTATATTTCTTTTCCCTGGTGCAAAATATTCATTCTCCTTTAATTCTATCAGGGGAGAATTATAAACCTTATCTAATTGCTTATATACTACATCCCATACCTTTAAAACTATTTTTGTCAAACAGTGTGTTTTCTCATCTACCGTTCTGTGGTTCGGAGGGTTCCAAATAATAGATCCTAAACGTGTTTTACTATAATATTTTTCTATATTCACCCATCTTTTTTCTTGGTTATCCCTAGCCCATTCTATTGCTCTTGATAAAATTATTGCATTATAATATTTTAGGATATCCGGGACCGCAAGACCCCCTTTGTCTTTATCTTGTTTTAGGGTCTTAAGAGATATTCTTGATCTTTTATTTTTCCATATTGTGTTGGAGATTATTGATTTCAGTTTTCTAATGTATTCCTGTGGGAGTTTAATAGGTAACATTTGGAATTTGTACGTGATCTTTGGGAGGAGGATCATTTTTATGGCGTTAATACGCCCCATCCATGAAAGAGGTTTTGTCTGGAGTTTTTTCCCTTCCCTCTTTATTTCATCCAAGAGATGGATATAGTTTTTTCTATATATCTTTTCCGGGGAGTTCGCAAGCCTTATTCCCAAATATTTGATCTCTTTTTTCCAGCGGAATTGGAAATCTTTCTTCAATTTTTCCTCCTCTATTTTACTCACATTTATCTTCAAAATTTCCGATTTCCCCATATTAATCTTAAAATTTGTTATTTCGCCATATTGTTTTAATATTTTAATCAATCTTGGCAATGTATTTCCGGGTTTGCTTATATAGAAGAGCACATCGTCAGCATAGGCGGCCAATTTGTGCTCCTCTTCTCCCACCTTAAATCCTTCAATGTCAGGGTTATTTCTGATTGTTGCAAGGAGAGGTTCTAGAGCCAACACGAAGAGAAGGGGAGACAGGGGGCATCCCTGTCTTGTCCCTCTCTTCATCTCGAAAGGTGATGACAGGGTTCCGTTGATCTTAATGGCCGCCTTGGGTTTTCTGTAAAGTGCTTTAATCCGTCCTATCATCTTTGGGCCTATTCCTATTATTTCTAGGGTTCGAAACAGGAACTCCCAGTCTACCCTGTCAAATGCCTTTTCGGCGTCACTTGACAGGAGCAGACCTGGGAGTCCCTCCTCCCTTCTCTTCTGGAGCAGCAATAGGGTTCTCACCCCATTATCTCTTCCCTCCCTTCCTGCTATAAAGCCTACTTGGTCCGGATGGATCACCCCATTCATCAATTCTTTCATCCTCGTAGCTAATGCCTTTGAGTATATTTTTGTGTCTACGTTGAGCAATGATATCGGTCTGTAGCTAGCGCACAGAGTCCCATCTTTGGCCTCTTTGGGGATCACGGTGATTGTGGCGAAAAGCGCCTCACTACTTAATTCAAACTCGCTTCCCACCCCATTCATATACTTACACATTTTCGGTACTAGTATGTCTTTAAATTTCTTATAGTAATATGTGGTAAACCCATCCGGACCCGGGCTTTTCCCCTGTGTACTGTCCGCTATTGCTCTATGTATCTCCTCTTGTTATTGGTTTCTCCAGGACCTCTCTAGAATTTTCTGTAATCTTGGTTAATTTGGCTAGCTTTAAGAATTCCTTTATCTTCCTGTTTTTATTTTCCTGACTTATCTGGTCTCCGTTCATCTCCTCCGTATATAGTTCACTATAGTAGTTTTTAAATACTTCACCTATCTCTTTGGTTTCATATACCATCCTCCCTAACAGAGGTTCTAATTCCTCTCCACTCTGTCCAAAGCTAAAAAAAAGGTTTTGCCTTTAGTTCTACTTTAAGTGAACTCATTGACTTATATTCCACTTGCAGGTATTTTTTAATATTTTTTTTTAAAGATTTCGAGATGGGGAGTGAGGCATAACAAAAAATATGCGGAGCTTGATGTTAGGTGCATCTTGTAAACTAGCATCCTAGTGCAATGCAGAGGCAGCATGAAGGCATTAAGGTTATAAACCTTTTTGAGGTCTCAGCTTTTTTTCCCATTAATAATATTTTTAAAAAGCCTTCCAATCTGGCTTAAAATACATAGTACAGCAGTAGGCAGTTACAAACAAAGAACCAATCAACATGTCTACCGCTTCATCTGTTAGAGTTTTATATTTACTCTATTATTACAGGTACCATTTATTACTAGATCCTCTCCAAACTAATATTTCAGTCACGGTGGGTGGGGACTGGGCTGGGAAGAAGGGGGCTTTTGCTCCCTGGGTCAGGATCAATAATATATGTTGGGCTGGTGGCCCTAAGTAGAGACACATTTCCACTTAGATACTGATCAGAGTGATACTGGCAGCCATTGACAGCTACTGGGCAATGCAGTGCTTTGAAATAGTATTCATACCCCTTGAAATTTTCCGCATTTTGTCATGTTACAACCAAAAACGGGGCCCAAGGGGCCATGGTAACTCTGGAGGAGCTGCAGAGATCCACAGCTCAGGTGGGAGAATGTGTCCACAGGACAACTGTTACTCATGTACTCCACAAATCTGGCCTTTATAGATGAGTGGCAAGAAGAAAGCCATTGTTGAAAGAAAACCATAAGAAGTCCCTCTTACAGCAAACATGTGGAAGAAGGTGCTCTGGTCAAAATTGAACCTTTTTGCCTAAAAGCAAAACGCTATGTGTGGCGGAAAACTAACACTGCACATCACCCTGAACACACCATCCCCACTCTGGCAGCATCATTTTGTGGGGATGCTTTCCTTCAGCAGGGGGAAGCTGGTCAGAGTTAATAGGAGGATGGATGGGGCCAAATACAAGGCAATCTTAGAAGAAAATTGGTTAAAATCTGCAAAAGACGAGACTGGGGCAGAGGTTCACCTTCCAGCAGGACAACAACCCTAAACATACAGCCAGAGCTACAATGGAATGGCTTAGATCAATGTTTCTCAACTCCAGTCCTCAAGTACTCTCAACAGGTCATGTTTTCAGGCTATCCATTATTTTGCACAGGTGATTTGATCAGTTTCACTGCCTTAGTATTTACCACAGTCGTTTCATCTGAGGGAAATCCTGAAAACATGACCTGTTCTGGGTACTTGAGGACTGGAGTTGAGAAACATTGGTTTAGATCAAAGCATATTCATGTGTTAAATGGCCCAGTCAAAGTCCAGATATAAATCCAATTGAGAATCTGTGGCAAGATTTGAAAATTGCTGTTCACAGAATCCCTCCATCCAATCTGACAGAGCTTGAGCTATTTTGCAAGGAAGAATGGGCAAAAATGTCCCTCTCCAGATGTGCAAAGCTGGTAGAGACATCCCCAAAAAGACTTGCAGCTGTAATTGCAGCAAAAGGTGGTCCTACAAAGTATTTACAAAGTATTGACTCAGGGGGGCTGAATACAAATGCATGCCACACTTTTCACATATTTATTTGTAAAACATTCTGAAAACCATTTACCATTTTCCTTCCACTTCACAATTATGTGCCACTTTGTGTTGGTCTATCAAATAAAATCCCAATAGAATACATTTACGTTAAAAGGCTCATCAATAACACAACAAAATGTGGGAAATGTCAAGGGGTATGAATACTTTTTCAAGGCACTGTATATAGCTACCAGCTTCCCAATTAGATGGCTTCCTTCACGTCTTGTAGATGGAAGCTATCCAGCACTGATTACCTTTGAAGTTCTGAGATGTCATGTGGTCAAATACTTAGAACCCCAATGGAAGCTGATGCTGGAAGATGTGTGCCTCAATAGACCTTGTCCCATAGGAAAACTCATCTTTTACTATACTCCACCAGTAAATGCAGCACCATGGAACACTTTGTATAATATACTTTCTTTGTCCCACAGAAATTTGACCCTGTCATGAAAAGGTCACTTGGCTGTGTTTGTCCCCCAGGCCAATGGTTGCAAGTCCTTCCCTGGTTGGCCAGTAAGGTAACTTACATGCTGTCTCCTTCTCCTAAGATCTCTAGTCCTAGTTATGCCTGGTCAAGATGCAGCACAGCCTTCTTCTCCCAGCACTCCACGTAGTTTGAACGGGGGCCTATGACATAATGTCTACAGATCAAAGGCAGCCTGACCAATCATGAGCCAAGCATCCTCAATACACAAACTGATGTCGGAGGCATCCATATTTCCTCATTACAAATACAGGATCTGCTTCCCACTGGGTCATCATGCTGCACAGTGGTTGTATTTCATGGTTCCTCTCAGTGCAACTCTACCAGACTGCATGACTACAAAAACTGTCAAACTAATCTATATGATCATTAAAATATAATGCAGCCATGATTTGAAGTGTGATAGTTAATGCTTTTTGAATAAACTATAATAAAAACTCCAATATGTGACCAGGAAAAATACATCTTGTGTCATACTGGATCATAAAAACTAGAAAAGAACAACACCAGTACCAGACAAGCAAAGAAGGTTGCCTAAAGGAACAGTCCACCATAAAGTTGTGTTTTAGCTACAGGCGCAGTCTGGTGTAATGAATCACATTATGGAACCTACTCCAGTTAGTAAATCTCTTTGCTAAGGTTTTTGTCTCCCACCCTTCTTGCAGTTTTGGGTGTTTCCGCCCTGCTTGTGATATTCCCACTCTAGCAGTGTATATGGGATCCCCTGGTAATGGCCACAGCAGGTGTACAGATCTGGGAACAAAAGGACAGATCTTACTATCACAACCCATAATGCTGCGTACACACGGCCGGACTTCCCGACAGAAAAAGTCTGATGGGAGATTTCGATCAGACATTCCGACCGTGTGTATGCCCCATCGGACTTTTTCTGTCGGCATTTCCGACGGACTCAGATATAGAACATGCGTACACACGGCCGGACTTGCCAACGGGCTGAACTCCGTCGGCATTACCGACGGAGTTCAGCCCGTTGGCAAGTCCGGCCGCGTGTACGCGGCATAAGAGGTAAGAAAAAAAAAAAAAAAAACACTGTTAAGTGGTTTACCCTTCCAGCATCTACCAATAAATCAAAAGCAATGTAATGAAGCTGCACAACTCTACATCCAAGAAGCTAAAACACTCCACTCTGCACCGCTCTCTGTTGCATTCTGGTGGAGGTTTGGTTAGAGGTCTTGGGTGATTTCTATTGTGCTGAAACAATACAATTGGTAGTGTGCTTCATTAAAATTAGCAGTGTGGAGCTTCATTAAATTGCGCTAGTCAATGTGGAAGGAGATGGATTATGAAGATGCGGGCACCTGCAGCTGGTGTGTTTATGGTGGATGGCTTTGGTGGTACCAAAATTCATGTGGGTATCTACCAATAACTTAAATACTGGTTTTGGGTGATCATACATTTTAAACAGAGTTCTAACCACCATAGCAACCCATAAGAGGTATAGGAAATGAGTGGTTTCCCTCGTCAACATCTACCAGTAACTGAAATGTCAGTTTTAGGTGATCTTACATCTCAAACACTTATTTTGGAGACACAGCTCAGCAAACACATGGCTTTAGAGCAGGGTTTCTCAGTCAGGGTTCTGTGGAACTCTAGGGTTCCTCCAGAGGTTGCTAGGAGTTTCTTGAGCAATAAGCGATTTCGGCCTCTCGGATGAGTAACCACTGATACCAATTAGGATTTTAGCTATCTGAAAGGGGGGTATTCTTCCCAATGGCCACAAATGGAAAGAGCATTCTTCCCAGTGACCATCACCTGCTAAAGTACTGGGGTTCCCTAAAGCCAAAAAAGGTATTTCAAGGGTTCCTCCATGTTAAAAAGGTTGGGAAAGGCTGCTCTAGATAATTGTTTATAGTGTATCTAAAACCAAAACTTTTTTTTAGATTTACATTAGTAAAGAATGGTTAATTAAAAGAATGCCACGTCTTTGCATTCTGTTTGTGTTTATGAGGGAATCTTCTCTTTGAGGGATGGTGTGCATTTGCAACTCATTAATAATGCCTAATTTATACATTGTTTATGGAGTCCACTTAAACTGTTTTATTTTCTCAAGCCCTTATTAAAGCAGAGTTTAAAGGTATCTGAGCACCTCAAACCAAAAACCCATTTCATTTTTTTTATTTTTTTTTTCAGAGTAAACTCATCCGTTAGAAATGTGCAAAACGAAAAACTGTGTTTTGTTTCATTTCGATTTGTTATTTACATAAATTTGTTTTCAGAATTCATTTAATTTAAATGAATTTGAATTGATTAAAATTTTTCAAATTCCATTCGAATCAAATTTTTTTTATTTAAAATTTGAATTTTGGAAAATGGTTATATTCTTTCTATTCCATTTATTCTACAGTTTTTTCTATTCTATTTTTTATTTTCTAATCTGTTCTTTTCTATTATATTCTATTCAGAGGCGGCTCTAGGCTTTGTGAGGCCTTAGGCAGAACCTAGACATGAGGCCCCACTCACGCTCATAATGGGAAAAATAATTCAAGCGATAAAAAAAATGGTGTCAGTGCTCTCTATCTCGGTGCTGGTGTCAGTGCTCTCTATCTCGGTGCTGGTGTCAGTGTTCTCTATCTCGGTGCTCGTGTCAGTGTTCTCTATCTCGGTGCTGGTGTCAGTGAGGGAGGTAGCAGTGGAGCCCTAAATAGGTGGGGGTAAGGGCAGGGTGGAGGGAGAGTCAGGGGCTGTCAATCACAGGTTGGCACACTTGCACAGGACTGAGCTGCCCTGACTGTGGCATTGATAACCAGGAGGAAGGGAGTGGGGGGATGGGGCAGGGGTGGATATAATGACCAGTGGCTGTGGCTAAGGGATGCTGGAGGAACAGGCTCTCTCTGCAGCTGAAGCCCCGGATCTATCCCCTTGATTGACAGTTCCAGAGAGGTGAGCCCCAGACACCTCTTCAGCTCTTCTCTTCTACCTCCCCCTTCCTTCGGCTCCATACAGCTCTGGCGATTCTCCAGAGCAGTGGGAATATTTATTTGTATTATTTTGCTTTGGCTGCTGGAATGAGTTGCCTCCTCCTCTCCTCCCCTGGACAGCACAGCACTGGCCCCGCCTCCTCCCCAAGAAACAGCCACAGCTCCATCCTCTCTCTCCATGGAGCTCACAGACATAAACCCTCTGCTCACCAGAATGCATCGCCGCCGTAGCGGCATTGTGGTCAGTACAGGCGGCTCTTCAATTAGGTGGTCGTGAGGCCCTTGTGAGTGTGAGGCCTTAGGTGACCGCCTAATTTGCCTAATTAGAGAGCCGCCTCTGATTCTATTATATTCTTTTGGGAATTTGAATTTAGACTAGAATACATTCAAATTTAGAATAGACTAAATTTGAATGTATTCTATTCTACATTCAAATTTCCAAAAATGGTTATAGTGTTATATTCTTTCTATTCTATTTTATTATTTTCTATTGTTTATTCTATTCTATATATTTTTTCTACTCTATCATTTTACTTTATATTCTTTTCTATTCTATTTGACTTTATTCTATTTGAAATTCGAATTTCAGAAGATGGTTATATTCTTTCTATTTTATTGTATTCTATTCGATTTTCATTCTATTCTATTCCTTTATTTTCTATTCTATTTTTTTATTCTGTTCTTTTATCTTCTATTCTATCTTGTTCTGTTTTACACTATCCTTTTATTTTCTATTGTATCCATTTTTTTCTATTCTATTTTCCTCTATTCTTTTATTTAGTCTTCTGTTCTCTTTTACTTTATTATATTCTATTGTTTTATTTTATTTTATATTCTAATATATTCTTTTCTATTATATTCCTTTATATTCTATTATTTTCTATCTAAAATTTCATCCAAAATGTTGATTCGTTATTTTGAATTTGTTTAAATTCATTACAATTGTAATTCGGAAATTTGGATACATGTGAATTTCTGAATAACTAAAAATTTGTCTGAATTTCAATTAGAAACGTAACGAACCGCACATGTCTTTCATCCATCCATGTGTCCATGCTTTATTTTGTTGAGAAATTCATTTGAAAAACACCTACCTGGCATTTCTAGCCTTGGCCAACTTGAGTAAGGGCAGATGATTGATCTAGCTTTTACTTCCTGCACTTTTACATAGTTACATAGTAGGTGAGGTTGAAAAGGGACACAAATCCATCAAGTCCAACCTATGTGTGTGATTATATGTCAGTATTACATTGTATATCTCTGTATGTTGCGGTCATTCGGGTGCTTATCTAATAGTTTTTTGAAACGAACTATGCTCCCCGCTGAGACCACCACCATCTTTGCCGCTCTTACAGTAAAGAACTCTCTACGTAGGTTAAGGCTAGACCTTTTTTCTTATTATTTATAATGAGTGGCCACGAGTCTTGTTAAACTCCCTCCTGCAAAAAAGGTTTATCCCTATTGTGGGGTCACCAGTACGGTATTTGTAAATTGAAATCATATCCCCTCTCAAGCGTCTCTTCTCCAGAGAGAATAAGTTCAGTGCTCATAACCTTTCCTTATAACTAATATCCTCCAGACCCTTTATTAGTTTTGTTGCCCTTCTTTGTACTCGCTCCATTTCCAGTACGTCCTTCCTGAGGACTGGTGCCCAGAACTGGACAGCATACTGTAGGTGCGGACGGACCAGAGTCTTGTAGAACGGGAGAATTATCGTTTTCTCTCTGGAGTTGATCCCCTTTTTAATGCATGCCAATATTCTGTTTGCTTTGTTAGCAGCAGCTTGGCATTGCATGCCATTGCCGAGCCTGTCAACTACTAGGACCCCCAGGTCCTTTTCCATCCTAGATTCCCCCAGAGGCTCTCCCCCCAGTGTATAGATTGCATTCATATATTTGCTACCCAAATGCATTATTTTACATTTTTCTACATTAAACCTCATTTGCCATGTAGTTGTCCAATCACCTGGTACCATTCTAGTCAGTAGACTGTCAGTAAAAATTAGGAACAATTCCTGCCCTCCTCTGCTCTTAGCTCAGGCATGCAGCCAGGAGGGCGTGCTTGGCTGAGAAAGCCCCTTTTCCTCTCCTTTTTGCCTAGGTCAGAAACCAGGACACAACTATAGAAATTTCAAAAGTTTAAACCAAGTAAATATTAAATACCCTCCTATCTATTTGCTAATGCTAGCAGCATAAGGATTAAAAATAGTCAATGTTGATTGAAAGAGTAAAGTTCTACTTTAATGAGGCAAATTTACAGCCCCTAAAAATGTGTTGCCTCTATAAAAAGTCTGGAATAAAGTCATTGGAATAAACTTGTATCAGGTCTAGGCTCTTCATTTCTGGACTGACTCATTCCTAAAACAACCCAAGGTGGTTGCAGAAACCCTACGGTGTGCAGAAGTCGTCAGTCCAGTATTCAGATTCTATATATCTACACCATCACCATGCTATTGGATAATAACCATAATCTAAAAATAAACATACAAAGAAACCTCAGGGTTCCAGTGCCATTCATCCTGTTTGCCTAGCAATAATAGCCTGGCAGTCGTTCTATGCTCTTTTCACAATGAAAATGTAAAATTGGCTGTAGATATGCTTTGGTTTAGATTGCTTCTACAACTTTTTTTTTTTTGAAAATCTTTTTATTGAGTATAAGACATACAAACAGAAAACAACAGTAAACCTGCTACAGCATTGGGACTAGACCCACGCAGGGGCCAGTGCCATCCGGCAACTGGGCTGTTTCCATCATTAGTGACATACAGCTGTAGCTCGTCTATAAGAAAAGAACAACAAACAACCTAGTGCTGTATTGGCTCCTGCTTAATTGAAATATCTAAGGATCAGATCATTCATTCGAGACCCAAGGGACAATAGATATCAAATAAACCCATATCAGAGATTACAATACAAAAGTGTCACCCAAAGTATCAAAATCACATCCACCCATAGAGTGGTATTATGTACATGCTCAATCAGTCTGCGGTTGCCGTGGAGGCCTCCGCCAGCCATTTGGCCCAC
Source organism: Lithobates clamitans (assembly GCA_037952925.1). Taxonomy (NCBI): domain Eukaryota; kingdom Metazoa; phylum Chordata; class Amphibia; order Anura; family Ranidae; genus Lithobates; species Lithobates clamitans. The sequence goes on from JBBGZY010000867.1 coordinate 760,569, forward strand.
ACTCTACGGTATTTTTTGGGGCATCCTCTATTTTGGTAGGTTTCCTTATAAAGTGGTAGTACTTTACTGACATGTGTTTTCCATAGCAATATTGACGGCGGGGCACGTTTTTTCCAGCAGAGAGTGATCATTTTTCTGGCATAGAAAATCAGGAGTCCTATCAGAGTCCTCTCCGCTATCTTGGGGACTAATGCTTCTACTAAGCCTAGAAGGCATATCTGCGGGGTTGGGGCTATATCTATTCCAACCACTTCTTTTATTACAGATATTACTTGTGACCAGTAGTTTTGAATTGCTGGGCAGGACCAGAAGATGTGTATAAAGTCGCCCGGATCCCCAGTACACCTCCAACACTCCGAGGACAGGGAGGTTCTCATTTTATGCATTCTATAGGGGGTAATATATGCCCGGTGTAGTATTTTGTATTGTATGAGGTGGTCACGAAGTGAGACCAGGATTTTGAAGGGGAAGTCCCACATGTCCTCCCAATCCTCGGAGTCCAGTCCCGGGATGTCTTGTGTCCATCGCTGATGGAGCTTTGACAGATCTGGATAGGAAACTCTAAGGAGATGTGCATAGAGGACCGAAGTCGGTTTCCTGGTGCATTCATATCTTGTGACCCTCTCCAGATCGGATTGCACTATTTGCGTGTCATTTGGTAATATTTGGGCTTTAAACGCATGAGACAGTTGCATATAGCGAAATAAATGCGAGGGGGGAACATTATTGTGGCACACTAGATGATTGAAGGGGTGTATTGCCGTGCCGGTGGTGAGGTCAGATATCAGTTTAATGCCACATTTGGCCCATATTTTGGGGTCTGGTAGTGAGTAAAGATGGGGTAAGGTTGGGTTGTTCCATAGGGGGCGTGTGGGGATACTGCATTCCGTGGGAACTTCTCAAGTCCCAGTCCTGCCTTCCAGGCCCTTAGAGTCGTGTGCATGGAGGTGGTCAAGTCATATGGAGCCTTGGGACCTCGAAGGGGTAAATGTGTTAGGGCCTCCACAGAACGGACCACCGCAGTCTCCAGAACTGCCGCGGGGTTGGACGCGTCTGGCACTAGCCACCAAACTGCCGTGACCAGCTGAGCTGCCAGAAAATATTTCTGGCAGTCTGGAAACGCCAACCCCCCTTGCGACACTGGACGCATCAGTGTGGACAGTTTAAATCTAGGGGGGTTTGAGCCCCAGAGGAAGGAGGAGAACATTCGGTTCAATTTCGTAAAAAATGAGCAAGGTATCCATTGTGGGGAATTACGGAATAGGTATGTAAATTTAGGTATGATTTTCATTTTAATTAAGTTAATGCGGCCTAATAAGGATAGAGGAAGGTTCTCCCAGGCTTTTAGTTTAGCTTTGACTCCTTGGACCACCGGGTCTAGGTTAAGGGGGATAAAGCTGGATGCGTCTCTCGAGACGCGCACCCCCAAGTACACCATTTCGTCTACCCATTGCAGTTGGAGATCTGGCGGGGCTAGTCTTTTTGCCTCAGGGTCAATAGCTAGTAACTGGGATTTTGTCCAGTTCACCCGTAATCCTGTTATTTTGGAGAATTCCGTCAATACTTGCAGCGCCCCTCTAAGGGAGTAGTCCGCGTCGTTCAGAAAGAGTAGGAGGTCATCCGCGTACAGAGCTACCCTCTCCTCCAGCCACGCTATTTTTAGTCCTTTTATGTGGGGCGAGACCCGCAGTGCCTCCGCCACCGGTTCCATAGCTATTGCAAACAGTGCTGGAGAGAGAGGGCAGCCCTGCCTGGTACCCCTGGACAGTGGGAAGGGGGGAGAGACGTCACCCCCCAGTCTGATGGCCGCCCTCGGGGATTTGTATATAGTTTGCAGCCACCCAATAAAAACCAACGGAAATCCCATCCTCCGCAGAGTTTCCCAGAGAAATGGCCATTCGATCGAATCGAATGCCTTTTCGATATCGAAGGAGGCAACCGTTCTAGTGCCCACATTATCATGTATGGCATGCAAGTTGGTAAATAGTCTGCGGAGGTTAATATCCGTTGATTTATTGGCCATGAATCCAGTCTGGTCTGTGTCTATAATGGAGGCAGAAGTGAGTTGAGTCTAACAGTAATTAATTTAGATAAGATTTTGAAGTCAATGTTGAGAAGTGCTATGGGCCTGTATGAGGCGCACTGTTTGGGATCTTTATTGGGCTTAAGGATTAGAATAACGTGCGCGTCTGCCATGGGAGGTGGGAACGCTCCCTCCCTCAGACATTGGGTATACAGATCTGCCAACAGGGGGGCTAGGAGGTCCGCATGAGACCGGTAGAATTCGACGGGTAGACCAACAGGGCCCGGGGCCTTCCCAGTTAGATTGCTTCTACAACTTGATCCCTCTGAGAAGTTTGCTTGTGCATACTTAGACATAAAAGCTTGCCCATTCGCCATTCAACACAACAAATTCACAATGAACGAGCCGCAAACCAAAAGAAATGTTGCAAAATCTCTTTTTTTTATTCAAAGTGCCACTATCAGAAAAAACATCTGTACTATGAAATGAAGACTTTGGAATCACATTCAGGACAAAAAAAGGATAAAAGAAAAATAAACATGCTGCAATGATACCAATTTATTCCAAATAACAAAGGTACAACATATTTTATTTTCATGTGTCAACATTGAAACAACATTTGCATTTCTGTCACTCACTGACGACCATGGAAATGGCTTATTTCATTGGGTATCCCCGCAGGAGAAGAGCCACAATTCAAGAGACTGTTGCTTCAGGCCAAAAAAATGTGTCCCTAATAGGTGGTAGGTTTACTGAAAGGAGACTTCCCAACATGTTTTATAGAAAAATATATCACTTCCGTATGTGCTTTAATGCCCCCTCCCCCAGCATATGCTTAACTTTCCTTAACTCTATTTACTTGTTGGGGCAAAGATAAATACCCGTACTTGTGGGTATTGGGGGGAGTATGTGACTCAATATCCTTCCTCTCATGTGACAGCATTGGTGCTTGGTGATTGGCCTAACGCTGTCACCTGGGATCGGGAAAAGTCCTCAGCCCTGTGTATGCTCTGTCTAGAGCAATTTGGCATTTAAACATTCTTTTTGTTCCCAATGGTTCAAAAGAGGGGCATGGGAGGAAAGGGAAGTATGTGCGGCTGAGAAGGAGGCAAATTAACTGAACCTGTTACTTTTGCTTGCATAAACCAAGCTCAAGTTCACATTAAACCAAGTTGGGTGGACCAAGGCAAGAGTTTTAATCTGATGCACCTCCTTGCCCCCTATTTTAGCATGTTCTCAATTTTTCTTGCAGTCCACAAGCTTGTGTGTCAGGAGGTAAACGCTCCTGTCTGACACACCATAGGTAACATGGCTACAAAAGAATTAAAGGAGAAAGCAGTCAGCAGGGGAGCATGGAAGAAACCCAGACTAATTATCTTATGTTATATCATCTAACTAAAAAAAAAAAAGGCTTTGAATAGACTTGTTCCTTTAAGGGGTAGACAACCTGTGGCAACCCACTTATAGCTTTTAAACAGTTCCATCATACTTTACAATGACAGCCTACAGAAACTCTACCCTTACACAGCACTAAAGGGAATATTACCCCATCTTACTTCAACCAACCCAAAAAAAAAAAAAAACTTTGAGTGGAGTGTCCCTTGGGTAGAAAACCTGTGACAACCCACTTATAGATTAAAAGAGTTCCATCAAATATCACAGTGGCAGTCTACAGACACTTTACCCCTAAAGAGCACTAAAGGGAATATTACCCCATCTTAAATCAACCAACCTAAATAAGAAAAAACCTTTGGAAAGCCTGTCCCTTTAAGGAGTAGACAACCTTGTAAACTGAATACAGTTCTATCGTACTACACATTGAAAGTCTACAGAAACTCTACCCCTACAGAGCAATCATATTGCCTCATTCGTCTACAGTAGCCCACCCCAGAAACGTTCACCTCTTGTACATAGTTTGAAAACCACAGCACACGTATGTAACAAGTATCATTGCCACACTATTAAAAATAATAAATTTATTGAATATACAAGCTAAAACAATCAATCTTAAAATAAATAGATATTCATTTTACACTGGATATAGTATATTACACTTCATCTTCTGAATTAGTGAATGAAGCCTGGCCAATGCAACCGGGGAGGATAATTCATTTGCGTCTTCTTTCATAGTTATGTATCGTGTTTCTTTCTGCTGATCCTGAGGGGGGAAAAATAGAAATAATTTTAAAAAACAGCAACTCTAATCAACATATTAATGCAAAATATAGTTATTGTTGTCTAAAATACATGGTATAAGTGCTCCATTAGACTGTGATATTTTGTTAAAAAGAACGATTCACAATTGGGCTTTTGAAAGAACCTGACTATTTAGCTCATATAAGACAAAATGATAGGTTTTGCCATACAGCGGCCAATACAGGCAGGTGGAACTTACCTTCTCCATGCTCTTCAGTCATCCTGTTCTGCCACCATGTCACCCTAATGGTTTTGTGCAAATTTTGACTGTGTGAAATTCAAAGTTCTTACAGTGTCCAGTAAGATCCTTTATTCTACCCCTAAAAAGTTTAGCAATCTATTGAAAAAGACTTTAATGTTGATAATTAGCACTTTGGAATCACAAAAACTGCCTTTATTGCTTAAAGGAGAAGTATAGCCAAAGCTATTTTGGCTATACTTCTTCTATGAATCACTGGAGAAGTTTGCTCTGCACTCCTGTGATCCATTTTCAGCTGGCAGTAGGCTGACATCACAAAGCTGGTGCAGGCTCTGAAAAGATCCTGACCATATGATCGGGGTCCACCCAAAAGCCTGGACCAGCACCTGTCTCTTAGTGATCCACTGGAACCCTGAGCCAGCCCTTCCTGCCCCCTTCCCAGCTCAGCACTCCAGTGAGGGGGAGGGGGCAGAGCAGAGCGTCGGAGACTGAGAGTTCCCAACTTTCTGCCCAAAGAATGCTGACAAACTGAGCGATCAGCTGTCTTTGATCGCTCAGTTCCCAGTGAAGAGCCAGCGGGGGACAGATGCAGCATTGGATCGATGCTGTATCTACCTAAGTGAGTGTACTTTTTTTTTTACCTAAATCCTATACTTCTCTTTTAAAGTGATTGTGAAGGGTTTTTTTTGGTAAATTAGTAAACATGTTATACTTACCTGCTCTGTTCAATGGCATTGCACAGAGCAGCCCTGATTATTGTCTTCTAGGGTCCCCCATTGGCCTTCTATGCTCCTCCTCTTCTCAGTGCAGCTTCTGCTTCTTTGAACTTACAGTATGCTTGGCCATGGGGAGCAAGGAAAGGAGAAGGCACTTCTAAGTGCAGTAGACACTAAATTTAATAGCCCAAACAAGTCTAAAAACACTTAAAGATACACAGGTTAAAAGGCTCATCAATGTGTAATGGCATCCAGTGGGAGGAATGCTTCTAGGATGTGACAGCTGCAGACTGAAGTCCAGACTGGCCAGCAGTGGAGAGCTGTGTGGGGTAATCCAGGAAGGACAGCCATGCTGGCTTTGAAGAAGGAGCGAACTGGGCATGCTCCGAAATGAGTCCTGCCCAATCTGACAGCACTTTTGGGTCCCTGCGTTCTACGCTGGTCCTGACAGCGTGGCTGCCCTTCCTGGATTACCCCACACAGCTCCCTAACACTGGCCAAGCTGGACTCCATCTGCATCTGTCACATCCTAGAAGGATTCCTCCTGCTGGACACCATTGATGAGCCTTTTAACCTGTGTATCTTGTAAGTGTTTTTTAACCTTGTTTGGGCTATTAAAGTTTAGATTCTATTGCGCTTAGAAGCGCCTTCTCCTTTGCTTTGTTTCTGTTAGAGTATGCTTCTCTCCTGAAGTGCTGCTGAGGTGCTGTACCGGACATTACCTGCCCATCCCACCTTCAGTCTTGGACCACGCCGTATACCCATGTTCTTTTAAAGTCTACCTTTTCCAGAGGAGAGCCCTATAACCCATCTTCCTTGGCCATGGAGGGCAGACACATATGATGGAGAAGGTGCATCTTAGCAATGGAGTGAGGCCTCCATTGCATGTCCAACTTTGTGGTCGTTTTACATAAAAGGGATAATAAGATCATTTTAAACCTGATCATCTAATGTGAAAATTGTTCTTTTCATTGCATAACAAAACAGGATTAACAACTATAAGAAAACACAATCAATTTTACTCCTTCCTTGCTCCATTTTAATTCAGTTTTAAATCCTTATTTTTTTTTCACCGTACTTTGTTTCAAGCACTCCATTTAAATCCTCATTATCAAGAGTTTTTTTCTCTGACTTCTGTACTAAAAAGGAAAAAACATAAAAAATGGGATGAAATTGAGTTTTTCATCCCCTTGACTGTGAAGAAGAAAAGAAACCATCCAAATCAAAAACTTCAAGACGTATTTTTAAAACAAGAACAAAAACAAAACCCTAAAGAAAAGAATTGGTAGCTGACATTCATGAGACCAAACAGGCGGATAAAAGAAGACCTGCCCTGTGCTGAAGACCTGCCTGACTGATTTTTGGAAAGAAAAAAAGGATTTAAAATGGATCAAAAACTGAAGGAAGAGATTCCTTTGCTAACATAGGTTTTGTCTTCCTTACACCTACATCCAAGCAACTGCAGCATTTTAATTATTATTTAGTAGATTTAAAAACTTAAAAAAAAAGATTATGTTTAGTATGCTAAAGTACCAGATATCATAAACGATTGCCTTTTTTTGATCCTTTTTTTTTTTTTTTTTGCATTTTAGTGCTGTTGATCTCCCCCAGCTGTTTTTAGCCACTTGTTGTCTACATTCCTTCACTTGGCTGCATTGCTCTAGACCAGCCATTCTCAACCAAGGTTCTGTGGAAAACCCCAGGATTCCTCCAGAGTTTTTTGGGGTTTCCTTGAACTGTGGCTGTTTGACCTCCCCACATAGTTTGAGAACCACAGCACACTTATGTAACACATATGCGTAGTTCTGGGGCCAATGTACTTGGCAGAGCCAAAAGAATTACACCAATTGTCTTTTAAGCTATTTGTTTGAGTGGCTTTCTAAACACCACTGAAAGGTTTGTTGAAGCTTTTAAAGTGCCATTTAGCTCCAGTTTGTAAATGCTGAACACAGATCCTAATGGGAGTGCTGATTGCAACTTTAGCCCCTTCCCGACCAGCCGCCGCAGTTATACTACGGCAGGTTGGCTCCCCTGTGCGAGCCGTCGTAGCTGTATGCCGGCACTTTAAGCCGCTCAAGCAGGCACGTGCGTGCGCCCGCAGCGTGTCCCTGGAGCCGATGCGCATGCCCGGCGGGGCGAGGTGACCACCGGGCACCCGCGATCACTCGTGACAAAGCGAGAACCGGGATCTGTGTGTGTAAACACACGAATCCCAGTTCTCTCAGGGGAGAGGAGACAGATCGTGTGCTCCTACTAATTAGGAACACCGATCTGTCTCCACCCCTAGTCAGTCCTATCCCTTCACAGTTAGAAACACACCCAGGGAACTCAGTTAACCCCTTTATCGCCCCCTAGTGTTAACCCCTTCCCTGCCAATGACATTTATACAGTAATCAGTGGGTATTTTTAGCTCTGATAAATATATGTATAAATGTCAATGGCCCCAAAAAAGTGTCAAAAGTGTCCAATCTGTCTGCCGCAATGTCGCAGTCATGATAAAAATCACTGATCACCGCCATTACTAGTAAAAATAAAATAATAGTAATAAAAATGCATAAATTTTTCCCCTATGTTTTAGACGCAATAACTTTTGTGCAAACCAATCAATATATGCCTATTGCGTTTTTTTTTTTTACCAAAAATATATAGAAGAATATATATCGGCCTTTTTTAATTTTTAGGATATTTATTATAGCAAAAAGTACAAAATATTGTGTTTTCTTCAAAATTGTTACTCTTTTTTTGTTTATAGCACAAAAAATAAAAACCGCAGAGGTGATCAGATCCCACCAAAAGAAAGCTCTATTTGTGGGGGAATTAGAACATCAATTTTGTTTGGGTACAAAGTCGCATGACCACGCAATTGTCAGTTAAAGCGACGCAGTGCTGTATAGCAAAAAATGGCCTGGTCAGGAAGGGGGCAAATCCTTCCAGGGCTGAAGTGGTTAAACAAGCTGCTAGCAGGCTTCAGCACCATTTGAAGCTTGTTAAAAGCCTGCTGAAGTCTGCTAAGAGCTTGTTTAATGTGGCAATCAGCACTCCCATTAAGATCCGTGTATAACATTTCCAAACAGGAGCTGAGGACACTTTAAAAGCTTAGAGAAAGCTGCTTGAGGCTTGCTGAAAACTTTGCAAAAGCTTGCTGAAAGTTTTATAAAAGCTTGCTGAAAGTTTTTTAAAAGCTTGCTGTTCACACTGCTTTTTTACAAACTCAAGAATGTGTGAAACAGGCCTAGGGGCATTTTTCTTATTGACCTCCTATAAATTGGTTTTAGCAGTGTTCTCTGAGACCCGAAATCTATTTCAAGGGTTCCTCTGGGGTAAAAAGGTTGAGAAAGCCTGCTGTAGACCAACTTTCTGATTGCATACTTGCCAAAATATTAGTCCCCGCTCCAGGACACTGTCACCTCGGCTCAGATCATGATTGCTTCCTGGGTGACCCCAACCAGATCACATTTACTTTCTGGGCAGGCTCTTCCTTAATTACGTGGGAACTGCCCACATACAACTGCTGTGCACTTCAAACACTAGAGATTCGAGTTTTCGATTTCGATTCGATTTTGAGTTGTGCCCTATCCAGATCCATGAGATTTAGGCATTTGAATGCAGCACTTCAAACGCCAGTGTGAACGAAGTTTAAGTTGTACTTTTCTGGAGGAATGGGACCCAACGTATATGCTTGCACATAGGACAACTGCTTTCAGAATACCTCAGCACCTATTAAAGAAGTATCGTACTTCCTAATTAGATATCTTATCATATACATGTTTCAAAGGATTAATGGCAGGGACTTTGCCTTCCAGAATATGAATGAATTAGTAAGGGGGTCCAATGGAAAAGGTAATCTCAAAACTCAACAATTATGATAAATAAAATAAAATTATAAATGGGATGTTTACGAGCAGTTATCTAATTCTAATTTAGAACTTTTATTGACCATGCAAGGACATTTGAGAACACATCCCGAAGGATCCTTTTCAATTACTAACAAACAAGCAATTAGTGATGCACAGTGCTTAGAAACTCTTAATGGGAAAAAAATATATATTTTATGTGGACCAGCTTGGGATTTTTTTTATCTACATTTACATCTATATGAAATTTACATCTATATTTCTCAGCCGTAGGCTGCGGGAGTTGGTAATCATGTAGGTACGGGTCCCCCTCAAAATGAGCAGCCCCCCCAAGAAAGATGCTTCTGCATAGGACCTCGCTTTCTGCTTGACTGTACCTTTGTGACCACCATGCTTTAATATGCTTAGTCCTGGAATATAATTTTGTAATTATACTAAAGATACTTTGTATACATTTTGTTGCTATCATGTACATTTTACTCCAACTTTGTATGTACACTACATAATATATGTTTGTATATTTTTACTACACCTTTACAATGCATCACTCATTGCTACATCAGAACTGTAATTCTACAAGCAGGACCCTCCTGTCCCCTCTGTATTGAACTGAGCTGTAATTGTGTTACATTGTAAAGCGCTGCGTAAACTGTTGGCGCTATATAAATCGCTAATAATAATAATAATATTAATTGGTGTGCTAACTTTATTCATTATTTAATTGATTCATTTATTTTTTTAACTTAATTATTTTTAATTTAATAAACAAAAGGCGGCTCCAAAAATAGATGGTGAGTAACAAGTCAATGCTCTGCTTTGAGCACTCCAAAAAAAAAAAAAAAGTAGAATAAAAATAAAAACCGACAGAAGATTTATAAACCCCAAAATACTACCAATGAATCCAAAGTGCACTTTGTTTAAGGGAAACCTTGCAGCAAAGAAACAGTAATTTAACCTAAAATAAAGTAAATTAAAAATGTTCTCGCAAAATTAGATAAAAACTCCAAAATACCAAACCCTGAAACAAAAGCCCTAAATCCGATGAACCAGAGGTTGATTGCGGACCATGCAATCAGAAATAAAGTACCATTTCCTAACTGACCCTAATCTTTTGTATTGTATTTTGTCAGTTTCCCCCATGCTTTCCCAACAGCAGCTTCCAAAACACTGATTATCTACAGTAGCTGCTTTGTGCTTCAAACTCTTTTTTAGTTAGGGGACTAGCTCAGTTCAAAGGCCATGCAGAAATGCAATGTATTATTGTTTTTTTTTTTTTTTTTAAAAGCCTGGGTGAATCTGCACATAAATTCACCAGGATTTTAAATCTTGAACTCACAGGATTCCCCTCAAACCCCTGGTAGCAGTGGGATTGATTTATTAAAACTGGAGAGGGCAAAATCTGGTGCAGCTCTGCATGGTAGCCAATCAGCTTCTAACTTCAGCTTGTTCAATTAAGCTTTGATATAAAAAAAAAATAAACTGGAGGCTGATTGGTTTCTATGCAGAACTGTACCAGATTTTGCACTCGCCAGTTTTAGCAAATCAACCCCAATGAACCTCAACCTCAACCTCTTTTTGGAGTTTTGGATTGATTGAGTAATGGTTAATATATTTTTTTTAGCTGTCTTTTTACCATTGTGAAAATTTTTCTTTCCTTCCTGTGCCAAAGAACAAAACAGAAAGTGAGAGGAAATCTCTCCAAAGTGAGGGAAAATCCCCTCTAAGACAGCTGTCACTGCAACAGCTGTCTTCATTCCAAGATTTCCCCTGACTTCCTTTTCTGATGACAGCTGTACAATTTTGAATTTCCAATGCCTCTTTCCTCAAAAGAGAGGGTGAATCTTGTGGGGACAAAGGAATTAAAACGTAAACCTTTCCCACATTAGAAAAAAAAAAAAAGTTTTTCCTAGAGTTGAGCTTGAAATGCCAAATATTTAAATTTTTTGTACCTGTATAAATATACTATATATATATATATATATATATATATATATATATATATATATCTATATCTATATCTATATGTATATCTATACATAGAGAGAGAGAGAGAGAGAGAGAGAGAGAGAGAGAGAGAGAGAGAGAGAGAGAGAGAGAGAGAGAGAGAGAGATAGATAGATAGATAGATAGATAGATAGATAGATAGATAGATAGATAGATAGATAGATAGATAGATAGATAGATAGATAGATATGTTATACTATACATATACAATACATATGAAATTGATAAGAAATTAAAATCATTAGCACTTTGTATAACTGATTAATCATACCCCTCACAAATTCTACAAGTTGAGTTGAGCTCGAAGTGGCCAATATCTAAATTTCAGTGCATTCAAGAGTATATAATAATATAATATATATAAACAAAAGTATTGTGACGCCTACCTTTACACGCACATGAACTTTAATGGCATCCCAGTCTTAGTCCTTAGGGTTCAATATTGAGTTGGCCCACCCTTTGCAGCTATAACAGCTTCAACTCTTCTGGGAAGGCTGTCCACAAGGTTTAGGAGGGTGTCTATGGGAATGTTTGACCATTCTTCCAGAGGCGCATTTGTGAGGTCAGGCACTGATGTTGAATAGAAGGCCTGGCTCGGAGTCTATGCTTTCATTCATCCCAAAGGTGTTGGTGCGCAGTCATGTTGGAATAGAAAGGGGCCATCCCCAAACTGTTCCCACAAAGTTGGGAGCATGAAATTGTCCAAAATGTCTTGGTATGCTGACCACGTTTCCTTCTCTGGAATCAAGGGGCCAAGCCCAACCCCTGAAGAACAACCCCACACCATAATCCCCCCTCCACCAAATGATTTGGACTAGTGCACAAAGCAAGGTCCATAAAGACATGGATGAGCAAGTTTGGGGTGGAGGAACTTGACTGGCCTGCACAGAGTCCTGACCTCAACCCGATAGAACACCTTTGGGATGAATTAGAGTGGAGACTGCGAGAAAGACCATCTCGTCCAACATCAGTGCCTGACCTCACAAATGCGCTTCTGGAAGAATGGTCAAACGTTCCCATAGACACACTCCTAAACCTTGTGGACAGCCTTCCCAGAAGAGTTGAAGCTGTTGTAGCTGCAAAGGGTGGGCCAACTAAATATATATTTATATATATATATATATATATATATATATATATATATATATATATAACATATGAAATTGATGATCATAGGCACCTGCTTGGTATAATTGACAGGTAAGTGTCCTATTGTTAAAAGCCAGCAGCTACAGTATGTGTAGCTGCTGGCTTTTAATTATTTTTTTTTTGGGTCGGAACACCGCTTTAAAAAGTATCAACTTACAGGTGGTGCTGATTGTATACACTTGATTTCAATATAAATTTGCTAATGAAATATCTTCTCACATGATTGCACTTTACTTTTTGTTTACGGATCGATTAATAGAAGGTGTCAGCATGTCCACGCAAACTAGCAAAAACAACAATTTTGCGGTGTGCTTTCATTCTTACGATGACAAACTCATTAACCTAGAAAGTGAAGAGACAGGCTTGATGCCAGATTATGTTTGTAAGTGACGTTAATCATCCCACTGCTGACTTTTTTTTTTCTTAATGACTTACAGTATGTAACTTCCCTTCCCAGCAATAAGCATTAAAACTCGACATCAAACACCCAAACTTTGCAGTATTAACTGGCTCGTCAGCAAAAACCTCCCCTGCAGTCATTGAGCAATTTGTCATCATTTGAGTTGAAGCTTTAAAAAAAAAAAAAAAACTCGCTCCCTTGGGGTCCCTAATTAAGCAGGGTTTGATCAGCAATGTACAAGCTGTACGTACTTAAAGGGAAGAAAAAAGGCATCAAAATAAATCAGGGTGCATTATTAATTACATGACGCCTGTCATGCTCCTAACATGACCCCTTTCAGTAGATCTTTGCCTTCGGAGACCTTAGGCCTTCCCTGAGTAAACAGCACCCTTTATCATCAGAGTATGAACATTAAAGAAATGGTGATGATATCCATTCATGTTGAATGAAGCAGAATGGTGGCTTTCTGAACACAGTAACCAACCCCTTGTTGCATAAATGTGAGTGAAATGAGTAAAAGATGGCTTCAGCTCCTGTTCTCCACCTGTAGAGAACGCCTGAGACAGGTTTTGCCCTTTTTCACTGACGGGTTTTGCCCTTTTTCTTTGACGGGTTTCACAGGAGGTGAAGAAGGAGATGGAGAGAGGGATACATACGGCCCCTTTTCCTGTTTCATGTAAAACACAAGACAAAGCACAAGACAAAGCTTCACTGGCTGGGCTGCTAAGTCCCTCTACTGCTGCTTGTCTTCCTAGCAGATCTCTAAAAGTTTACAGAGGATGCTGTGACTTCTCTGCCTCCCAGCATGGAGCTTCTACAACATCCTTATGATTAATGACAACATCTCTGGGGATCCTACAGTAGCAGGCTTGTGAACAGCTCTGATCTGAGTTGATTCTTCACATGTTATATACTTTAGGATAATAAGGCAACTTCACTCTGTAAAGTTACATATTCCTGACCCGTGCACTCTGTACTCTGAATGTTCTTGACCCTTGCACTCTATACAGTACATATTCTTGACCCCTGTGCTCTGTACAGTACATATTCTTGACCCCTGCACTCTATACAGTACATATTCTTGACCCCTGCACTCTATACAGTACATATTCTTGACCCCTGCACTCTGTACTCTGAATGTTCTTGACCCTTGCACTTTATACAGTACATATTCTTGACCCCTGCGCTCTATACTTTATATATTCCTGACCCCTGTGCTCTGTACATTATGTATTAGTGACCCCTGCACTCTGTAAGTTGCATATTATCGACCCTTGCACTCTGTAAGTTACATATTCCTGACCACTGTACTCTGCATTTTACATATTCCTGGCCCCTGCACTCTGTACATTACATATTCCTGACCCCTGCACTCTGTACAGTATGTATTCCTGATCCCTGCACTCTGTACATCATGTATTCCTGACCCCTGCACTCTGTAAGTTACATATTAACGACCCCTGCAGTCTGTACATTACATATTCCTGACCCCTGCACTCTGTACATTACACATTCCTGACCATTGCACTCTGTTACACAATCCTGAACCCTGTATTTTGTACATTATATACTCCTCACACCTAAACGTCTGACATGTCACATGACACTAAACGCTAGGCATGCTGCCCACGCCACTTCTTTTCTTGAGGAAAGGGGTCCAACTTATGATCTTGAATATAGCCTTATTGCATTCAAAAAAGGCCCCTGCAATACCCAATGAGATTCATGGCCTACCATGACCCAACGTGACCCAACCTGGTTTCAACAATTTCCTGCAGTAGCACAAAATCCTTAGACCACTCTGCTTTTAAATGGATTAAATTACATTTGTGACTTAGTTACAAAAAGTAACGGTTGCACCAAGATGAAAACAAAATGTATGACTTGTTTCACTATGCAATAATGAATGTGATACTTTGTCATAACATTAATTAAGCCAGATGGCTATTAACATTTGTAGGTATTAACACAAGAGATTGATAATCTGGGGAATATACGATTGCTTACAGGGGGATCAGTAGTTTTTTTTCCCCCCTGCTGGAGAAAAGTAAACAGTGCTTTATAGGGGTTTTTTGCCTTCCTCTGGATCATCTGTGGATAAAGGATTCTGTATACAGACGGTTTTTTTAAATGTAATCATTTTTTTTTCTATTGGTTAAACTAGATGAACTTGTGTCTTTTTTAAACCTATGTAGCTACTGTATGTGACTTTTTATTCCTTGATGTCGTTGATAAAAAATGATCATTATGGAAAATAATGACCCTAATAGCTTAGGTAGTTAATCCTGTATTGATAACTTAAAGGGACAGTCCACCCAAGACTAATATTTCAGCATCTGGCAGATGCTGGAGAGTTAAAGTGTTACTAAACCCAGGAGCCTGCACTCAGTATATCTGGTCTCTCACAGTACACAGAACATGGAAATGCAATTACTTTAGTAAATGTAAACTGCTAAATACCTTTTCTCATCAGCAGTATATAGCAGTCTTCTGACTAAAGTTTGTAAGAGTTTTCATTCTTCTCTGACTGTCCTATGAGGGTGCATGACCCCTGACCCTCTGTCTGGACAGTGCTGATTGGTCCTGTGCTGATCACATGCACCCCCCCCCTAAAAAAAAACCTCTCCAGCAATACATACCAAACTGAGCATGTGCAGAGTGTCTCCTAGGGCTCTGTTCTCTGTGCTGATTTCCAGGCTTTGCATACCTGCTGTGTCCATTATGAGGGAATCCCAACATCTCTGCTGAAATTTTTATGTATTTTCTGTTATGGGGAAGTTATCAGGAGGAGCCTGAACACACAAAAGTGGAAACTCCACACTCCCAGTTGGATAGGAAGAAAGTCAGGAATTAGGTAAGGGAGATCTCAATGTTTGATTATCCAAAACACATAAGAAGCCAGGGGCTGACTTAGCCCACCAGACTCCACCTATAACAATAGTATATTTTGTGCATGGATTGACCCCTGAAGGATATTTTCTTCTGTCCTTTACACAAAGCCTTAATGGTTTACTGCAGAGGAAATCATAGAAAGTCAACTATTAGTACAGCAAATTTTGATTGGGGGTCATGTATACCTCTCAATATGTCTATCAAACTGCCTTCAAATATATACAAAACATAAATATAAATTGTATTTATTTTAGAGTTTGTAAGTCTTTTTTAACTTTTGAAGTAAATTTAATAAATGATCAAAGTCTAAGTTTAAAAAAAAAAATTTGCATTAGCACAAATTATAAGTTTTAATCTCGGACATTCACAATTTGTATTTCCTATAAATGATACAAGGGAGGAATACATACCAGACAATAAAGATCTTTTGCCCATTAGTCCATAAAAGGAATCTGATTTATACCCTGAAAAAATATACATTTGAAGTTTGCGGTTTTTATTCAGGTCACTGAATGGATATAATATAGTGTTGTATTTGACTGTGTAACAGTTGACTCAATGGAGGGGATTTCCTAAAACTGGAGAGTGCAAAATCTGGTGCACCTGTGCATGGTAACCAATCAGCTACCAGGTTTTATTGGTAAAGCTGAATTGCACATTGAACAAGCTGAAGTTAGATGTTGATTGGCTACCATGCACAGCTGTATCAGAGTCTGAGTGCTCCAGTTATATCAATATAATAATATCAGAAGTATGTGTAGACCTATATGGAGTGTTCTAATTGATTTAGTAAAAAAAGTTGATTCTCCAACTACTATATAATGTTTGTGAACTTTGCATTTTCAAAAAAAAACATTTTATTTTGTTCAGAGGCCATATGAGTCTTAGAAAGCACAGCTTTATGTCAAAGTTTATGATCTAAATAAGCACTATTAACATATTATTAGCAATAAAGGTGTCCAAACACAAATATTCTGTTAAAGTACTGCATTTAAAGAGCCAATTACTAAAATCTCAGATACGCTTTAACATGTTAATGTCATTTCAAAAGTCTTTTTGAATATTTTAAAATCTGAAGCCTACATCAAAATAATACCTGGTAATCCTGCCATGAAGGTTCGGGCATTTCCTTTTATAGGTTGACACACTCCATCCCAGTTGTGCTCCTGATTTTTATCGCTTGTCATGCAAGCTTCTGATAAGGACAACAAAATAGCCATTTTGACACGTGTCTCAATTAAAAATGTACCCTCACTGCATATTCTGGTGGCAACTGTAAAATTTGGGATTTCCCATCACTTTATGCCTTGGTGACAATTAGTAATGAGCTAAGGTTCGGGTCCAACTCAGTTCAGGTGGAACTCTCCCAAGATAGCAAGCCACCATCCCAATGAGTTGTGATCGGGGAATTTACTGGCCCTCAGCCTCATGTATCAAAGAGGCAGGGATGCTGGTGACATTATAACCCTAATGCCGCGTACACACGGTCGGACTTTTCAGCTACAAAAGTCCGACAGCCTGTCCGACAGACTTTCGACGGACTTTTGGCGGACTTTCGACAGACTTGCGGCGGACTTTCTAACGAACAGACTTGCCTACACATGATCACACAAAAGTCCGTCGAATTCTTACGTGATGACGTACACCGGACTAAAATAAGGAGGTTCATAGCCAGTAGCCAATAGCTGCCCTAGCGTGGGTTTTTGTCCGTCGGACTAGCATACAGACAAGCGGATTTTTCGACTGGACTCGAGTCCGTCGGAAAGATTTGAAGCATGTTTCAAATCTAAAGTACGTCGGATTTGAGGCTAAAAAAGTCAGTTGAAAGTCCGGAGAAGCCCACACACGATCGGATTACCAGCCAGCTTTAGTCCGTCAGCGTCCGTTGGACTTTTGTAGACGAAAAGTCCGACCGTGTGTACGCGGCATTATATGACCACATCACTGCCCCTTTCTGGAATTTCCCCAGTTTCAAACAATTGGGCTGGTGGTCTGCTATCATGGTGACAATTTCCCACAGGTTCAGGCTGAACTGAGTTTTGCCCAAAGCTTAGCTCATTACTAATTGTCACCAAGACATAAAGTGATAGAAAATCTAAAATGTTAAAGTTGTCACCAGAACTTGCAGTGAGGTACATTTTCAATTGGGGCACCTGTTATGGTGACTGCTGCCTAAAAGGAGATTTGTTGGAAGTTTTTGTTGCATCTCTTGGACAGAAAGCGAAATTTGTCCAATGGGACGCAAACAGAAACAAGTTTTAATCATCCCCTACTCTGTCCAAATCTAAAAGAAAAAAAAAATGTTGACACTTTACGTTCATGAACAGTCATGGTCAAAAGTGAGAGAGTTCAAATAGCCAGTTCACTTGAAATATATTTTCCTCATATTTATATATAAAAATTACACCAGTCCCCCACAGGAGTTCATAATCTAATGTTTTATACCAGAGATATGCAATTAGCGGACCTCCAGCTGTTGCAGAACTACGCGTCCCATGAGGCATAGCAAGACTGACAGCCACAAGCATGACACCCAGAGGCAAAGGCATGATGGGACTTGTAGTTTTGCAACAGCTGGAGGTCCGCTAATTGCATATCCGTGTTTTATACAAATACTGATGCTAATAAACCTGTTAGTATGGTGTTGGTTTTTTAGGAGAACCCACAGGAAACCCAAGCAGATATGGAGAGAAGATCCAAAGATAGTGTTGCTGATGGACAACTTTGTAACTTCTCCAGATAGATAACTACAGCTACAGGTAGATACTAATAGGAATCAAACCTTTTAAAGTGCTATGATAGCATTCTAGCTATCATTGTATGTGGACACCTTTATGCTAAAAATACAATTACAAAAATGTTAGCATTACAATTTTGATTATAATCACAATACGTCTTTGCTCAGGGCAGGAGGCTGATTAAAGAAGACTGGGCATAACAGACAAATGAAAAGACATAGGGTAGAGAGTTCATACAAGGGTATAACATGGAAATTATCTGTGATTTATTAAATCAACCACACTACCTAGAGTGACTATGTAAAGGTATAATAAGTTAGTTTTCATGTATGATCTTGTAAGCTAACTGCCAACTGGTCAATGTAGCATGGGCTCAGAAGATACAACTTTATGTAGCATGTGTGTATGGAAAGGCGACCTCACTCCGCCATGGTTGGGAACCACAGATTTATACATGTTATTCTGGGCTTGGGTGGCTTGGGAGACAGAACTTCATGGTCCTTGGCATAGTAGCACACCACCTGTACCATGCTGTGTGGTCACTGGAAAATAGGCTTATGGAACAAAATTCAGATCTAACCAACTATGTAGATTTGGCCTCTTGCAGAAAAGTAAGGTGTCTGTCTTAAAAAATCTGCTACCAAATCTGGGAAATAATGAATAATATGAATTATATCAACAAGTTACATCAAATAAACAATTACAGAGATGTTGTGTAGTATAAACATAATATCAGGCAAGTATATCACAAAATGAGGAATTGCTGTTCTTGTGATGTGAGCTTCTATATGTAATTTCCTGGGAGGCTAAAGGGAGCAAAGTTCCCTTTCCTTCTGGGCTGGACATCCTTACCAAACATAGCACACATTTGTGTACATGACTAAAGGTTGACCATGACCACCATGGCCAATAGACAACCTGACCACCTCTAATACCCAAAGACCATTCCAAGTAGCTAGAACCATGAGTTGGAAATGCATGAAAGGAAAGTAGTTTGTTGATGTTATAGGGCAGAAATGGTGAACCTTGACACCCCGATGTTTTGGAACTACATTTCCCATGATGCTCTTGCACTCTGCAGTGTAGTTAAGCATCATGGGAAAAGTAGTTCCAAAACATCTGGGGTGCGAAGGTTCGCCATCACTGTTATAGAGGGTTCCACAGGAACCAATGTTTACCTGCCAGTACATGGCAATTATTTAAAAAAAAGTGCATTTCCTATTTTTTTTACATTTGAGCCTGTGATGCACTGCAATCATAACTTGTGGGTTGTGGGTGCAATGCTCCGGCTCCTGCAGACTAACTCCTCCATCACCAAGGTATGGACCTTTAGTTACAGAGCTGGACTACAAGTGCAGTGACCTTGTTGAGCTCCAGCACCAGTCTCTCTATCACAGTTTCTTCGTTCACAGATTTCTGTGAATGGATGATGGTGCTGTCAGCTAGAGGCAGACGTGCCAAATCCAAATATTGACTGGAGATGGTGGGGAGAAGAACCCCTAGATTGTGAAAATGGGGAGCCAGGTGTAGTTTGGGGGTGGGGGGCTTCAGACTGTGACCATGTTAAGTTAAACCCTATATATGGGTGTAACATGAAACATGGGATGAAAGACTTTTAAGATTTATCTGGAATTTGCTTTCCTAAGTCCATTTAAGCATTTGCAAATATTTCTGAGCCCTGGCAAGGAGGGGGTCGTGGTTGCCCCAGAAACACACTGGATGTTGTTTTCTGAATAATTAAAGCAGTTTCTAACTCTTTTTTTGAATATGGTCTGTCTTCCCTTTTTTTTTGTTTGTTTATGCTCTGGGTACCTATTGAAGGGAAGTATGCTTGTGACCTGCCTAACCAGAACCAGTGAACTCTCTGAATGACTGTCTTTTACCTTTATTGACCTGTTTGAATACGTATTGAAGCCCCAATTATATTTAAAGTAATTTATACTAATGGAGTGATTAACATGATTACATTCTCCTTCTGATCTCAAATATGTATGTGGGATCAGAAGGAGAATGTAATCATGCTAATAATCATTCCGCTACTACTACTACTACTACACATGACTTCAAATGTATATATTATGTGTGTGTGTGTATATATATATATATGTGTGTGTGTGTGTGTGTGTGTGTGTGTGTGTGTGTGTGTGTGTGTGTGTGTGTGTGTGTGTGTGTGTGTGTGTGTGTGTGTATACTAAGATATATGTGACTTTTTCATATTTTTTGTTTACAAATATTATCACCTTAAAAATCCCCATATTTTTTTTTTTGTGTAAGTATTCTATGTCATCGGTTTAATATCTGACTGCTGAAAAGATGGCTACTCTTTGTAATTCTGTAAAGTGTAGTGGACATGTCAGTACATGGACATGGAAATATATAGTATACTTTGCAGACCAGTAACATTTAGGCCCGGTTCACACTGATGTGGCCGCAGCTCACAGTAGGGGTCCAGTGCGTCCCTGTTCTCCGTTTCAGGGGCGAATCAGGTCTGAATTTTTGCCTGTATTCGGACCTGAAATGGAGTCAAAGACACACAGGATCCTTTTCCAGTGCGCACTGCGGCTGCCCGGAGATGTGTGAACCAGCTCCATTGAGAGCCGGTCACAGTCTTCTGTTATGCAAATTGAATGCGGGGAAACCCACATCCAATTCGCATAAGTGTGTACCCAGCCTTAGGAAGATATTTACAAATAGACTACATGATATGTCTACTTTAGGCATGCACATTAATACAAAAACAAAAATCATATTTAGGCAGATTTGTTTTGTTTTATTTTTGCTCATTTCATTTTTTTCATTTTTTGATTTGTTGCTGGTTTTCTTAAAGGGAATGTATAGACTTTTCATTTTTTCCATTAACATGTACAGGATGTGATCTCACCTTAGCGCAAATATTCAGTAAGCAATGTGCTACTGCTTTTAAAAAATTATTTATTTTATATATAATTGTAATTCTCCAAGTATATGGTGTATTTGCTTATTCCATAAATGGTACAGGCTTCTCTTGCTCCTTTGCGTTGTGTTGTTATACAGTGTTGTGTTGTTATACAATGGGGGTTGATTTACTAAAGGTAAATAGACTGTGCACTCTGCAAGTGCAGTTGCTCCAGAGCTTAGTAAAAGAGCGGAATCTCTGATGATTTCCATCATCCAATAATGTGCAAACAAAAATGCTGTTTTTTTCTAGTTTCCTTGCAGGTGATTGGGTATTCTTTGCAACGTTAAGCTTTATCTTTTTTACTAAGCTTTGGAGCAACTGCAATTGCAAGCAACCATTTATCTTCAACCACTTCAATACTGCGCCATAGTCAAAAGACAGCTACAGCATGGCTTTATTGTTGTGGGAGGGCGTCTATGGATGTCCTCCCAGAACATGCATTCCTTGCGCCCCCTGGGGCGCACATCAGGTGGGCTCTGTGATCCTTTGGACACAGCTGATCGCAGATCAAGGTAAAGGGCCAATCACAGCAAGCCTTTTCCATGTTATCAGCCGTGTCCAATCACAGCTGACCACATGTAAACAAACTTGCCGCTTATTGGCATTCCTTTACACATCCGCTTTCACAGCCTGAGGAAAGGAGAGACAGTAGCCGGCAAGTGTGACGGGGACATTTATACTGATAATCAGGGCACTGATTGTCAGTGCAGCCCCAACAGTGCCAATCAGTACAGACTATAAGTGCCCATCAGTGCTGCCTATCAGTGCCCATCAGTGCCACCTAATCAGTGCAGTCTTGTTAGTGCCCCCTCATCAGTGCCTATTAGTGTAGCTTATCAGTGCCCATCAGTGCTACCTCATCAGTGTCCATCAGTGCTGCCTCTTCAGTGCCCATCGGTGACGCCTCATTAGTGCAGCCTCATCAGTGCAGTCTTATCAGTGCGCATTAGTGCAGCCTTATCAGTGCCCATCAGTGCAGCCTCATTGGTGCAGCCTCATTAGTGCACATCACTGCAGCCTCATCAGCGCAGTCCCATCAGCGCACATCAGTTCAGTCTCATCAGTGCCCATCAGTGCAGCCTCATCAGCGCACATCAGTGCAGTCTCATCAGCGCACATCAGTGAAGAAGAAAAATTACTTATTTGCAAAGAATCTTTACAGAAACTAAGAATAATGTTTTTTTTCAATATTTTCGGTCTTTTCTTATTTGTTTAGCAAAAAAACAAAAATCCAGTGGTGATTAAGTACCACTAAATGAAAGCTCTATTTGTGTGAACAATATAATAAAACTTTCATTTAGGTACAGTGTTGCATTACCACCATAGGTGTGCGCAGCCTATTGAATTAGGGTGTGCACCCCAAAGCTCAAACACATATGCCTTTCTCTGCAGCTGAGGCTGCATGGGACAGGGGATAAATGGGAAGTGCTCTGTGCTGAGCAGCTTCTTGTTCATTCACAAACTAAAGCAAAGTAAACACAGTGAGTGAGTGCGTTCACTGTGTTCATTTAGAAAAGGAAGGCACTGGTAAATTACATATTTACTAACCCCTTCCCTCACATTCCATCCTGAAACATCCCCTGCAGCAACTGGGAAGAAAGGAGAGGAGGGAAGCCAGCAGCACTGTGGGTGGGGTGGCCAACATGGGGGAAGACTGGGCAGTAGGAGGAATCACGTATGGGTGATTAAGGTGTGCCCAGGCACACCTGGCACACACCCTGCCTACACCTATGATTACCACGCAATCGTCATTCAAAGTGTGACAGCACTGAAAGCTGAAAATTGGCTTGGGCAGGAAGGGGGTATAAGTGCCCGGTACTGAAATGGCTGAATAAATAGGTTTAAGAGGAGCTGCAGTTTCCCCCTAAAAAAAGATAAAAGTTAGCAGCTACAAATACTGTAGCTGCTGACTTTTAAATTGAGGACACTTACCTGTCCAGGGATCCAGCGATGTTGGCACCCAAGCTGATTCTTCAATTGGCTATGGGTGCAGGCGCCGGCATTTACGTAGGGGAAATCGGCAGTAAAGCCTTTCCTACTGCACATGCGCGAGTCATGCTGCGCTATGTGAACCGTCCCACAGTCTTCTTGGGACTGTCCCACTGTCAATCACAGCCAGTAAGCCAATGAGGAGAGAGTGGGGATGGGCCATGTGCGAATGGAAACACAGCAACAGCTCAGGAGCGAGTCTGCTGGGGTGCCCCATAGAAAGTTGCAGTAGATCACTTTTCTGAGGACGGCAAAAGGAGGTTAACAGGGACCTTCTGGGACCTGTGAAGGAATATTTTCCCCTGCTGTAGCAAATTGGATCATGCTTTGCTGGGGTTTTTCGCCTTCCTCTGGATCAACTGTGGGTGAAGGATTGTGTATATGGGATTGTATGATATATATATATATTTTTTTTGGCTGAACTCGATGGACTTGTGTCTTTTGTGTGTCAGCCTGACTAACTACGTAACTATGTAACTATGTGTGCATCCCAGAAGGCTGCGGGAGGGAAGGAAGAGGGGTCAACCATACTTGTAGATCGCAGTGGTGATCTGAGGTGGAAATGGGAGTGGGTACCTGTCCCCCAAAAAAGTGCCAAATGTGGCAGTGGAGGAGGGGAGAGGGAAGGGTGCAAATGAGCAAAGCTTCCCCTTTTGGGCTCCGCTTTAATTAACATGAGTTAATTATGAGATCTTTGAGTTATGTTTAAGATTACCCAGACTATAAATAATATCAGCATTAATGTAATACTCTAGATATCTAAATATGAACATAAATTGTTGTATCTGTGCAGTCTATGAATTGTTTCCACCTCTTAAAAAATGGTTGACTTTGATCTGATTTGAGAGTTCCATACTTATAGCTTTTCAATATATACTTTTTTTTCATATCTGTTATTTATTCTGCCACCATAGGAGAGGCCATTCTACGAATTTCTTTTTTTTTTAATGCAATAACACAAACTTGAAAGACGAGCTTGTAAAAAAAAAAAGGTCAAAGCCATATAAAAAGGTAAGCAGAGCAGTAATAACTCAGCATGTGCTTACTGAAAATATACTATACATTCCCCTTTAACATGCAATTGATTTCTGTGTGGTTTCATTAATTAATCTTAAGCAATCACTGATTTTGTTCCATATTCTACACCACCGATGTTCCAACTTACGTTTGCGGGATATCGGACCAAATCCTACAAGGAGAACAAAAGACAAGAGTGTGCAGCCAACACATCTTTCTGTGTATAATGAGCATTTGGTGCACTGAGAGAACACTGTGCTCCAAAGAGGCATTGTTTCATATTGCAAATAATTCAGTTCTAGTTATACTAATTATAAATGTTCATTTCACAAAGGAATGTAATTGCATTATTGCCCTAATAATATATTTTTTTTTATAGGGCTATGTGTTTCAATACCAACGAGCATTTTCCTAAGTGCAAGGATGTAACAACTGAGACTAAGATAGCATACAATTGCTATGGGGCCCCAAAGTACAGGTCACACAGTGATTTATGTAGCTAGAAATAGCATTTGACAAATATATGAAAATGAATGCATATTCATTTTAAAGCATATCGAAACCCAAAACCAAATATTGGATATATTTTGCAGCTTACCAATCCTTAAAGTGGTTATAAAGGCTCAAGGTTTTGTATTTAATGCATAAAGGTAAAAAAATCTTGGGTGTGCCCCCCCCCCCCCATTACATACCTGAGCCCCATCTCGATCAGGCGACGTGCAGGACAGCAGTGGCTCTCCTTGGTCTCTTCCTCCTCATTGGCCTAGACAGCCATTGGCTCCCGCTACTGTCCATCACAGCCAGTGAGCCAATGAGGAGAGAGTGGGGGTGGGGCCATGTGTGAATGCAAACACAGAGCAGCAGCTCTGGAGCGAGCCATAGAAAGCTGCAGTAGATTACTTTTCTGAGGACGGCAAAAGGAGGTTAACAGGCATTCAGGAGGCCATATTGCCTGTTTTTTTTTTTAGTCTTTTTTTTTTTATTGTTCAATGCTAATATATAATATTTTTCTATGGGGACCCATCCTGCATGGAACCCCTGCTAAAAACTACTATATCTACAACTCATGTGTGATGGTCAGTGGGAAGAATGCTCCTTAAATTTGTAATCTTTGGGAAGTATTACCCCCTTAGCTAAAATGATCTTGGCGTCAGTGGGAACTTATCTGAGAGGCAGAAACTGCTTCATTGCTCAAGGAACCCCTAGCAACCTCTGGAGGAACCTTCGAGTTTCATGGAACCCTGGTTGAGAAATCCTGGTCTAAAATGTCTTTGTATATTGTAGTATTGACAGCACCCCTCACTGGAGAGATCAATCATTTAGAGGGTTGTCAACATATTTTTGATCATATAATGTATACCCAAGTTCTACTTAGATCTGGTTGGCAAGACAGTTTCTGGGACAGAATGTACAATGCCAAATGCTGAAAACAGGTGAATATAGAGAGAGGACAGGGAGTATGGTGATGCATGAAACAGATAAAGAACAGAGCACACAGAAATGGGACAAGGGGTCTTTAATATTTCACAATCTCGTCAACTTACTTTTGCGGGACATCTGTCCAAATCCTAGAAAAAATATAAATTAAGAAAAACATTAGATAATAAACCAGAAGCTACAGTATATGCAATTGCAAAAATGGACTTTCTATTTTCACTGACAAAAAGAATTCATTATTCTTCAAGGGTAGAAATGTATTTAACCCCTTTATGAATTGTGACACATATGTGTGGCGGCAAAAGGATGGGCTTTGAAGCCCACACACTGCACATATGCGTCGCTGGGCTGCTGTTGTTTAGGAGAGTGCTAGTTGTGTGCTGTCAACACCTAGACTGAGCTGAAACACATTCAGATCCATATCTCTGCTCAAAACCAGCCTCTCCTGCACATAGACAAACTGGGTGCCAGCCATCACAGTCCATCTCCACTCTTCATTAAAAAATAGGAAAACATTTCAGCAGCACTCCTATGAACTCTTCTTGCAGTATTTTTAATATTCAGTAAATTGACTGCATATGGTGATGTCGCCAAACCAAAACCAACCTCACTTGACATATTTCACAACTCTTGGCTTGCTCAATAGGATATGGGAAGTCCCCTTGTGAGCAAGCCAAGACAGCTTTTGGTCCAGGCTACAGACTGGGAGTCAGTGGGACCAGCTTCTGATCATGTGATCACTCTCGCATTGGCCACATGATTGCCGATCCTTGGGGAGAGGTTGTTGAAACTCCAGTATCAATTTCTTGCAATGTTACAGGCAATTAAGTGACCTAAAAAGCCAAGTAACTGCAATCCAGGCCAGTGGTTCAAGCTTACATTAAAGCTAAACTTTTAGCACAAAATTTTCATTAAAATATATTCCTGAAAAGTCAGAGGATATAAATTCACTTTGTGTGCACCAAAGCCAGATATCACCATATAAAGGACAAAGTCCCCCACTCACTCTGATGGTAATACCATTTACCTTGTTTCCTCCCATCTTTGTACCCCCTATAACCTCACCAACACCCCCTTTCCTCTCTCTGACCCCCAACCTCATCACTTTCATAATGTCCTTGTCTCCAACCACCTGTCCCTACAAGCAGAAAACGATTACCTGCAGAAACCTTTGCCACTTTAATCCTTCTCTTTTCTATTCTGCAACTGACCACCTCCATGACAAAATCTCACCCCTGTCTTATTCTGACTTGGCCACTTCTGTCTACAACAGCTCTTCTTCTATCCTATGCTCCCTCATTCACATCTTCAATCTCTCCCTCTCTACTGGCACCTTCCCCTCCCCTCCAAAACATGCCCTGATCACCCCCATACTTAAAAAGCCCTCACTGGACCTCACCAGCCCGAACAACTTAAGACCCATCTCCTTCCTCCCGTCTGCATCAAAACTTTTAGAATGCTTAGTCTACACTTGTCTGAGCTCTTACTTCACTGACAACAACCTTCTTGACCCCTTACAGTCCGGCTTTCGCTTTCGACTGCACTTCACTGAAACTGCCCTACTGAAACTCACTAATGATCTACTAACTGCTAAAACCAATGGCCACTACTCTATACTCATACTACTAAACCTCTCTGCAGCCTTTGATACTGTTGACCATCCCCTCCTCCTCAAAAAACTCCACTCTCTTGGCTTTCAAGACTTTGCTCTCTCCTAGTTCTCCTACTTATCACAGCGCTCCCTCAGTGTTATTTATAACTCTGTTTCCTCTTCTCCACTTCCTCTTTCTGTAGGGGTACCTCAAGGTTCTGTCCTTGGACCCCTCATCTTCTCCATTTACGCCTCCTCCCTTGGTCAATAAATAAACTCCCATGGCTTCCAGTACCATCTCTATGCTGATGACACACAAATCTATCTCTCTACTCCTCACCTCACTCCTTCAGTCTCCTCTCGCATTACTAACTTACTAACTGACATATCAGCATGGATGTCACACCACTTCCTCAAACTCAGTCTTTCTAAAACTGAGCTCATAATTTTTCCTCCGGCACATGCCCCCTCCTCTGACTTCATCAAGATCAATAAAACAACCATCATTCTTGACCATCATGCTAGGGTGCTAGGTGTAATCCTGGACTCCGACCTGTCCTTTCAGCCCCAAATCTAATCGCTGTCCAAATGTTGCAGACTTCACCTCCGTAACACCTCCAAAACACGCATCTTTCTGACCGCGGAAACCACTAAGCAACTTATTCACTCGTTATCTCTTGCCTTGACTATTGTAACTCCCTCCTCATTGGCCTACCTCTCCGCAAGCTATCAGTCTACCATAAATGCCTCTGCCAGACTCATCCTCCATACCAACCGCTCAATGTCCGCCACCCCCCTCTGCCAATCCCTCCACTGGCTTCTCATTGCCCAACAAATAAAATTCAAAACACTAATAATAACATACAAAGTCATTTACAACACTGCACCCAACTATATCACCAATATTGTCTCCAAATATCATCCAAACCATCCTCTCCACTCCTCCCAAGACCCCCTACTCTCTAGCTCCCTTGTTTCCTCCTCCCATACTCCTCTCCAGGACTTCTCCAGAGCCTCTCCCATCCTCTGGAACACCTTATCCCAATCTATCCAGTTGTCTCCTACTCTGTCAACTTTTAGACAATCCCTGAAAACTCATCTCTTCAGGGAGGCCTATCCTGCCTTCAGCTCACAACAGAATCTTCTACTTCCCTCATCAGTTCATCCCTCGCAGTTACTACCTTTTGTTTCACCAGCCCCTCCCTTTTAGATTTTAAGCTTTCAGGAGCAGGGCATTCCTAACCCTCTTGTATTGAATTGTATTGTCGCTGTATTGTCTCCCTTTTTTGTATCGTAAAGCACTGCGCAAACTGTTGGCGTTACATTAATCCTGTATAATAATATAAAGGTAGCGATGACATCATCACTGTGCTGTACATAGCCTGTGCAGAGAGCAGAGCTGTGGGAGGGACCCAGCAGGCTCCACCCACTACAGGTTGCCTACAGAAAACTGCAGGAGGGGGTGGAGACAAGACCAGCCACCCTGCACAAGGAGAGAGAGCAGCAGTGAGCAGTCTTTATTACAGGAAGCTTCTGCACAGAGAGAGAGTCTCACACTAGATTACTGTACAGATCTGGAAAAAATACACAAGGCACAGCAAGATTTAAGCAAGAATACACAGAGCTCTTCTATATAGACAACATTTTCTTGTCCAAAAGTTCAGCTTTCAGCTAAAACATAACTTTTAATAGAGTAGCAAAGGGTTACAGCCCATATCAGGTTTCAATTGTGTGTCCCCCCCACTGGGAACAGTTACCCCTTTTTTTATCCTGATGCTCATTTTCACCAAGACAAACTGGGTGGAGGGGGTGATTGAGATTTACTAAAACTGGAGTACTCAAAATCTGCTGCAGCTGTGCATGGTTCCCTCCTCCTCCCTTCTCCAAGTAATAGACTGACTCTAGACTGCACCATCCTCTGTTAACACTTTCTTGGGAGGACTGGAAGTCCAGAGAAGCAGCACTGAGAGAACAGAAGTCAGGAGAGCTGAAAGTTGTAAACTGCTGGGGTAAAAATTTTAACAAATAGTTTACATGGGAATGTTTATTTTATTGTGCTAAAAAAAATGCTGAGGGTTTAATATTATTTTAAGCTTGCAAAGTCTACCCAATCTTCTGATAACATGCAAAGAAACAGGTTCTCCTGAATGCCGCCCTGGAAAGCAGTACATAACTTCCACTTCTTTTGCTCTCTTACTGCACTGTTCAGCCACTAGGAGTGAAGGAAACACCAATTAGTTTCAGGTACAGAGGAGCATGCAATTCATTCCCCTTACCCTCAAGTGATGATTGGCTCAGCATTATCACATGGGGATGAAAAGAAATTCTTTATGCCTGTGCAAGCTTGGACTAAAGCAAAGTGTAGCTTGCATAGGTATCGTTTCTTCACCCAGACGACATTCCTCGTTGGACGAAACATGTAGGGTGGAGCCAGGGATCTAATGCTACACGCACTGACCACAGCCATGTTGTGGGTTGGAAACATCTCATTTTATACCTTATGATATGCTCATTTTTATCGTTTTAAATGTGAGTATTCTGGAATTCTCTTAGGAATAAATTATACACTGGTTTGATATACTGCACCATCAGGAGTCATTTTCTCTTATTTCAATGCGTGAACCTGTGGATTCACTACATGTGAGGGCTATACAAGATCCATCTGCTTGTTGTCTTGGTAGAGTCGTGACCAGCCTGTGGATATACACTATGACTGTTTGACCACCTATAATCTAGTGCAGTGTTTCTCAACTCCAGTCCTCAAGGCGCACCAACAGGTCAGGTTTTCAGGATTTCCTTCAGATTAAACAGCTGTGGTAATTACTAAGGCAGTGAAACTGATCAAATCACCTGTGCAAAATAATGGAGAGCCTGAAAACATGACCTGTTGGGGCGCCTTGAGGACTGGAGTTGAGAAACACTGATCTAGTGGTCCACTATTTAGGGTAAGAGTCCCGGTGTGTTGATGTTCGGTGGAGGATCACATTATTCACTCTAAAGAAGTAAACAATACCTCGAAAATACACATCGAGGATCTGTGCCATATTTACCAATTGGGGAGCCTGACCCAGAGCAGAGAACAAAGTGCATGTGAAGTGCTTGTGTGTGCGTGAGCCCTGAGGTTGACCGTGGCATCCCCTGATATTTAAAATGGTGCAATAGATTCCATTGCTTGTATTTCTTCACCCATGATCAAGAAAACTTTCCACCCATGTGTAATGAGCACATCTGTATGTTAGAAGTGCCTTTTATCAGATGTAGAGAATTTTGGCATGTTGGAAATTTCTGCTATCAATGAACATTCTAATGGAAAATTAGTATAACGTGGCTTGTGGAGGTCTCAGGGGGCCCATAGAGCACAATTCTATCAAGCTAAAAAAAAAAAAACTGCTCATCTACAGCTACTCAAAATTAAATAAATGTAAAAAAAATTATAGTAAGCATAGTAACCGATCAGCTTCTAACTTCAGATTGTTCAATACATTTTTGAAAATAAAACCTGATTGGTTTCTATGCAAAGCTGTACCAGATATTGCACTCTCCAGTTTTAGTAAATCAACCCTATGGGGTGTAGGTACATTCCTTTGATTTTGCCTTAGACTTGATCTGACTTTTCTTTGACTTTCATTTGGTGCATGCTTCTCAGTGACACAGCCAGGCAACTAGGGTTTTCAAAAAGAGGCCAGCAATGGCGGCCCCCGAATTTATCATACATGGAAAAAAGTTAATCAATAAATAAAGCAAAGGGCAATCTTACCATTATTCCTTTTTCCCATTAACCCATAGAATCTGTCTGGACTTGGTTTCCTTGCGATCCTTTGTAGAAAATTTTCAAACACTGGGAGATCCTCCTAAAATTGACCAGAAAACATGCTTGTTATATTCTGTTATATCCAGTTGGGTCGAATATGCTAATACGATGCCAAATAAATATCTGAGATATCCATACACAGAAAAAAAAGAACATAGACAGGCACTATAGAAAACTTCAGTTCTGACTCTAGTTGAGTTACAATCTAATGTCCACCCTAGTACTAAATTGGGTCAGTTTGGGTGGAAACTGATTTAACTACCAGTATGCCTTGGATTGAAAGAGAAAAGCAGAGCACAGAAATAAGACCCAAGCAAACAAAGCAAAACCAAACTAACTCTATGAAGATGGGATCAATTTGGACAAATGTTGTGAGAAGACAATAACCCAGCCTTTCTCAAACTTTTCAACACAGAGGAACCTTTGAAATAATGAAACATTAGTGTGATGGTCAGCGGGAAGAATGATCCTTACACTTGTGGTCATTGGGAAGAATTACCCCCTTACAGATATCTAAAAAAATCAATAGTGTCAGTGGGAACTTATCTGAGAGGCGGAAATTGCTCATTGCTTAAGGAACCCCTGGCAACATCTGGAGGAACCCTAATTGAGAAACCCTGCCCTAACCTGAAGCTACATCATGGTAAGGACACAGTGAGGACATGGTGCTATAAGTATCCACTGACCATTTGAATCTTTAACAAAAGCTTTGCACCACTTTCACTTTATAACAATACATAACTACACTGATATGCAGCTATTAGAATATTGGCTCCATGGATGGGCTTCAGGTTATTTGAAGACATGACATGGCTCGGACATCAGCTGTGCGGAGTGCTTTTTGGGGGTGGGGATGCTACTTTAAACACAGATGCGGTTCTGATAGTACATGCGAGTAAAGGCTTGCCCAGAGTTGAGTCTGGACTTCAGCAGCTCTCAGCTCTCCTGTGAAGGTTAAAGGAAAACTGTGAAGATAGGCATATGGGACTGCCATTGTTGAGCTGGATTTTAAAGGCGTCACGTCATGGCTTCATTGCCAATGAATCACAGACCTGGAATAAGCGCAAAGGACAAGAGTTCAAACTTTTCATACTTTATTGACTGCATGCAGGTTCTACAAGAGTAACGCACTATAGAATAAGTATGATAGCAGTGGGAACTTTGCCTTTAAAAAAAACAGGTCAGCAATGGCACCTCACATATACTGTATCTTTCTTAATAGGCTCCGTTTAATGAGTGGAAAACCCTTCCCTCCCCTTCAATGAGCACTGTAGGAACATTAAACTCATTCCTGAACACTTTCTTTAATACTGAATTCCAGCCACCCTTTAGTAATAACTTTTGGGTGCCCACTGCCCCCTATATAGTAAGAGTCTAATGCATATTTAGTCTGTGGGAAGGGGGGGTTGTAAAGTAGAGGAATGCTTTACCTTATTCCTCACTCCAACCCTGTAATATAGGCAGGCCCTTGACGTCCTTGGGTATAATGCAAGACAGCTGCATTGGGAGTGGCTTTGGGGCAATGGTCATCATCCATCCCAGAACCGGGGGGTAGGATGCCTGCAGCCCTGTGCAGCCCTGCTCTGCCACACACATTACACATAGACAGCCAATATATTTCACTACTGACATTATTAAGCTGACGACCCTCAGGCAATGTGAGCCTACCCCACACTTGGGAAGGGGGACCAACAAAGAGAAAGCGTGGTCACATGATTAGTTATCAAATTAAAAAAAAAAAAAACTATATACCCAGTGAAGTGACTGGCCTCGGGTGATACACGGAGATGAAACAAATCCTCCTACATAAGTTGTGCCTGTTTATTTGAAGTCTTCTCTTCTTTACATCTGTTCAAAGTGCTGAATTTTAAAGCTTGGTTAGGAGTTCAGAAAAAAAAGGCGGAGAGGTGAGGTTACACTCTGCAGAGCTCAGTAAGGAGAGCCCTGAGAGCTGAGAGGGAAGGGGCACAGATGCTCTCTCTCCACCCCCTCCTCACCAGGTGGATTGATAGCAGTGGGAGCCAATCAAATCCAATGAGAAAGGGAGTGGGGGCGGGACAAAAGGGAGCGAGACAAAGCCCCGCTATGTGCGTTTATGGATTCAGGCAGTGAGGCTTGGGAGCATGCCGGCATGAGTACAAGTGTCTAGCTGGGGGAGGGTACTCCAAAGGCAGGAAGAGCCAAGAGTGCTGGCGGGGAACCTCAGGAGAGGAGGATCTAGGCTGCAAAACCACAGAATAGGTAAATATAACATGCTTGTTATTACAAAGTAAATAAATAAAGGTTTAGGCTCAGTTCACATATGTCGGTTTAATTGCGATAGTTAAAAGGAGTCCGGTGTGGTTTCGTTCACTGGTCCAGGTGAGATTCAGGTGTAAATTTTTACTTGAAATCACACCTAAACCAGACTGAAAAATGTACAGGGCTCGTTTTAAAAACAGACTCTGGCCAGCCCGGACATATGTGAACTGGCTCCATAATCCTGTTCGAAGCGTGTCCGATTCGCATATATGTGAACCGAGCCTGAGAATCACTTTAAATATAAATAATTCATCCCATAGTGCTTATACAAGATCAAGTTGTAAAGCTTTGCCTCCAAACATCTGCTTCCTACAAGGATAATATATTTAATGAACGGAAGTGCTCTCTCCGCTCAGTAAACAGTCTACAGTAATGCAAAACCTCTTCACAGTCCATATATATTGTATGACCGTAATACAAAATCACATTACACATAATTGCAATGATAGTAATATTTACACCAACTGCATTCCGCACATTACAAGCAGAAAAACACATTATACAGAAAGTCCAGCAGTGGAAGTGTGCGGGGAGTACCGTATAATGCAGATAAATAGTGTACAGTTACAAGGAGGTAGGAGGTGAAAAACGGCTCAGGAAGACCTCAAAGGAATAACTCCGCTTTTTAACTCAATTTTCCGTAATCCATCTCACATAATGTCCCCTTTTACTGTAAGATTTGAGTCATTAAAAGACAGGTCTGTGAAGATAATAGTGCAAGAATCTACATTTTCAGTCTCAAAGTGTAATTCCAATTTTGTTAAGAAAAAAAAAAACAACTCTGGGTGACCAATGTACATTGCAAGGATTTTAACATATTTTGTGGCATATTCTTACCCTTTCCTGTTCTGAAGACATAGCTGTTTGTTTGACCATGTCCTTTCCAAACTAAATTCTGAATGGGAGGACCTGATTCGTTATAATCACCTAGTGCACTCTTAAGCTTCATACACACGATCGGATTGTTGGCCAACAAAACCGTAGAATTTTGTCCAAAGGGCGTTGGCCCAAACTTGTCTTGCATACACACGGCCACACAATTGTTAGCCAACAATTACGAACGTAGTGACGTACTACGTCGTTTTTCAGCTCTTTAGCTCCACCCTTTGGGCTCCTTCTGCTAATTTTGTGTTAGTAGAAGTTTGAGTGTTGATTCGTGCTTTTCTTTTCGCGCTTTTCATTTAGCGCTTTTTATTTTGCGCTTTTCAGTTCATTTCTGAACGGCCGTTCGCCAACCAGACATGTTGCGGAATCGCAGAATCAGAGGAGATACATGTTGCGGAATCGCAGAATCAGAGGAGATATTGTGTTATTTATTATTGGCCTTGGAGTTATTACTTTGACATTATTTTTTTGGTTGAATATTAATGATTTGATTTGGTATATTTTCTATATTTTTGGATGCATAGAATGTACTTTTTGGTTAAGTTCTATTGGCAGATAGCATGTCTAATTTTATTTGTTTTCTTTTTTAATGCACAATAAAATAAATTGTGTAGAATAATACTTGGCTATGTGTTTTACTTCAAATGACAGTTTGGGAGTAGGCAGTTACATTTTAAAAAATACAATGTAAAATTCTAAAGGGACACCAACATAGTTGTATCTTTGATCTTAAAAACTACAGGATAATGGTGTTGTGGTAACTTACCCAAATAAAAAAAAAATAACAAGCATAATAATATTATTCTTGATATCACTAGAAAAAAAAATCCTTTGAAAATTAGTTTGCAATAACTCCATCAGTATCACCAGCAAAGCAGCTTCATTATTATCCCATTAAAGAAGAAGAGAATTGTGCGCTGCATTGCGAGATTTCATAATTTGCCACGTCACGAATGTTAATTCTCCATTACGAACGCTAGTTTAGAAGACCGACCGCTTCCAACTCGTCCTTGCTTCCGAGCATGCGTGTTTGTACTTTGGACTTCTGTAAGACGGACTTGTGTACACACGCTCGGAAAATCAGACAACACACATTTGTCTGCTGGAAAATTTATAAACCTGCCATCCAACATTTGTCCACGGAAAGTTGGCCAACAACTGTCTGATGGAGCGTACACACAGTCGGATATTGCGCCAACAGCCTGTCATCACCCATTTCTCGTCAGAAAATCCGATCGTGTGTATGAGGCTTAAGTGTTCTTATGAGAAAAGTTGCAATGTCTGCAACCATTTAGAAGTATTTAACCCTTGGGGGGGGGTTCTTCCCCAAAAATGTTATACCTATTGCAGATGATGCCTTCAATTTCAGAAAATAACATTTTTGGAGGTGTTCTGATTTGCGTGTTGCATTGCATTGTATATTTTTCAGCCCCTGCATATTAAAATGTAAGGGCCATTTTTAATTACAATAAATTACAAAGATGTACCCAGATGTAATAAATTACAAAATGGCTTGTATATGCTATATTATTTTTTTTTTACCAAAAATGGAGTACTCCTACATATTTTTTTTCTGCATTAGAAACGCATGGATAATCGCTTACATGGATCCCAATGGCAAAGTTCACACCAATGCAGTGAGTTCCAGGACAGTCAAAAAAAGTAGAATATGCTGCAATTTTTTCTGCAAGGAACTGCACTGGCATGCGGCAAAACGTAGAGAAACACATAAAAAATGCAGTGGAACGCATTACAGCAAAAAAAAACAAAAACAGGAAACTTTGGGAAAAATAAATAAATAATAAGAGAAAAAACGTACTGGAACGAATTGAAAATGTATCAAAAACATGCAAGCAGAAATGCATCTGGACTGCACTTCTATGGTGTGAACCGGCCCTTAGGGATGAAATCCGGACACAAATAAAATAACAAGAAAAAAAATTAAAGCTTAGCCTTTTGGTGCCCACATAATACATATCTGCTGTCATAGACTCATAGACAGTTCTTGGTCTCTAGTCATGATTGGGAGCTGGCAGGATTGGGCCCTTTTGACAGCCAATCACAGTAGACACGTGATTGGGAAGTCCATCCCATCCCTGAGGTGTAAAGACACTGGGAATGGGCGGAAATGGTTAGGTATAATCTATTATATATATATATATATATATATATATATATATATATATATATATTTGTTTTATTATTTATTTGTGTTTTGTTTTTTTAATTTATATTTGGCCTTTCTTGGTTCCTCCCTCACCCTTATCAACATGCTAATGAGAAGTTTAAATACAACTTTTCAACTTTTCTGGGGTTTTTTTTGTTTTTTTTACCTTATTTTAGATGTCATCACTAGGCCTCTTTGTTTCTCTATGCAAAAAGTATCTATCAAAAATGATCTACCATGCCAAAATGATCAAGGAAAGATACAATTCAACATCCATAGATGAATTAGTTCATATATATGGGCATATGAAAAGGTATTTCAGGATATTAACAAAGATAAATCATCATTCATATGGCTAATGGCACATGCTTAGAATAACAAAACCACAATAGTGAATAATTAAAATCTCCCTGATCATGTTTGCATATCATACAGTATGTTTTTTCCTCATGACCCGGTTTTACCGGTTCTGGTTGTTATGAATTTCTTGTAACTTATATCTTGTTATTATATGTTGAAGTTTTTGTGATTGTTCCAAGTATTTCCATTTTTGAATTCTTGTTTCTATTGTATCCCTGATGAAGGGGGAGCATCATTGCACCTGAAACGTGTTTGCAGTTTTATTTTTCCTTGTTCCTTGTTTTAAGAATACACTAATATTAAAATATTTTGGGCTATTAAAGGGGTTGTAAACCCTTGTTTTTTTTCCCCTGTTTTTATAAAAATAACAAATATGCCTATACTTACCTGCTTTGTGCAATCATTTTGCACAGAACAGCCCCAATGCTCTACTACTGGGGCCCCCCTGCAGGCGCTCCAGGTCCCTCCTATTCATCGGGAGCCCCCCGGAAAGACGCTTTCTCTGGGGGTAGCCATTGACACAGGCATAGGGACTCCCCCCCCCCCCGCGTCACTGGATCTGATGGAGACCCTGCTGTGGGGGTGGGGGAGACACTGATGAAAAGGAAACTTTGATGGGGCCTGTAATGTAATGTAGGGAGGGACTATGTTGTAAGGGGAACTCTGACGGATACCTTGATGTAAATGAGGACTCTGATGTAAGGGGAATCTGATGGGGGCTCTAATGTAAGGCTCACCATCATGGGGATCCTGATGTAAGGGGGATTCTGATGGGGACTCTGATGTAAGGGGGATTCTGATAGGGATCCTAATGTAAGGCTCGCTTTCATGGGGATCCTGATTTAATGAAGACTCTGTTGGAGAACTCTGATGGCGACCCTGATGTAAGCGGCACTCTGATAGGGACCCTGATGTAAGGGGGGACTCTGATGGGGACCTTGATGTAAGGGGGACTCTGATGGGGACCCTGATGTAAGGGGGGACTCTGATGGGGACCCTGGTATAAGGGGGGCTCTCATGGGAACCTAATGTAAGGGGAGCTCTGATGGGGACTGTGATGTACGAGGAACTCAGATGGCACCCTGATGTAAGGGGGGACTCTGATGTAAGGGGGAATCTGATGCAAGAGGGATTCTGATGGGGATCCTAATGTATGGAGGACTCTGATGACGACCTTGATGTATAGGGATCCTCTGATGGGGACCCAGATGTAAGGGGGGACTTTCAATTGGGAACCTAATGTAAAGGGGGACTCTGATGGGGACCTTGATGTAAGTGGGGACTCTGATGGGGACCCTCATGTAAGGGGGACTCTGGTGGGGGCCCTGATGCAAGGGGGACTCTTATGGGGATCCTGATATACAGATGACTTTTTATAAAATTTGCAATGTGTCCCTGATACTGGTGAGTTTGGAGCCCCCCCCCCCCCCCCCTCAGGTTATAGGATATGTTCTAAAGGGATCCTGAAATATTTATATAGATATCTGTTCACAATATTGACAAATCTTATAGATAGCAATGGATACTTTTGCAGCTTTAATAATTCAAGGATCAGTCCACCCAATAGTGATATGTTGTGTTATAGGTGGAGCCTGGTGGGCTGGCTCTTCCTGTTACATTCTCCATCATTTGGAATACACTAGTCATCCAATAGAGATGGTGGGAACCCCTCGTCGTAATGGGTCATTGGGTTTGCAGACCTAGGAATGTAACGCAGAGATCTCACCAATAGAGTCCCCAAGAGATAGAAGAGACTGTCAGGTGGAATGTCTCTCTAGTATTAGATATGTTTTGGTGAACCAACCTATTGATGGTGAATGAGCCACCAGCACTGCAGGGAGAACAGGAAATTTGGCTCCCAATGAAACAAGGTGACCTAGGGTGGAACTAGCCTCTCCGAGATGCTACATGGAGGAAATGCCACCCTGTTTTTGGACTATACTGGAAAATCTAGACCAGTGAAAGGCAAACCTTGGCACCCCAGTTGTTTTGGAACTACATTTCCCATGGTGCTCCTGCACTCTGCAGTGTAGTTGAGCATCATGGGAAATGTAGTTCCAAAACATCTGGGGTGCCAAGGTTCGCCATCACTGATCTAGACCTTCAACTCTGAGGTGGGCTCTATTGGACTTGCTAAAGTTTCTAATGCACGTTGTGAGAAGCTCACAGTGTGCAGTGCAATCAGAGTAAGCCATTTCAGTACAGAAGAGGGACCTCTACAACTGTGCGAGACTGAAGGGAAGACTAGAGGTCAGCTTTTCCTAACTGACTCATGTATACACAGACGTTCATCTTTCTATGTAATGTTGTCAGTGTTCAGTAAATTTGGTCAATCAGGTCCATCCTTGTAACTCAGCCTATTACAGAGAGCTTAAAATAATTCAGCCCAGATCACCCTTCACTGCTTAATCTGCACAGGACTCATTAAGTCAAATTAAATTCAGAGCTGGAATGAAGCCCCAGGTAATTCTTTATGTATGAAGAGCCCTGTGTATGGAACCTGAACCGAGGCCGAGCACTGAGGACAGGCAATGAGTAATATTATTACATAGAAATTAGAGGTTATTACTAAAACATATCACAGCAAACAGAATTATTAGCATGGAAAATATCTCATCATAAGATATATAGATATATACTGTAGATATAAATATAGATATATATACTGCATAAGTGTCAATAAAAACTAGGAAAAAATGGGGGTGTTCTAAAACTTTTGACCAGTAGTGTATATCCACTTGACCCCCCCAGGCCTTTTCTGGCACTTTTTGTTTACATTGAACAATCAGTATTTTTTGCTAGAAAATGTCTTAGAACCCCCAATCATTATATATATATATATATATATATATATATATATATATATTTTTTTTTTTTTAAGCAAAGGCCCTAGAGCAGTGGTTCTCAACCTGGGGGTCGAATGACGATTTGCCAGGGGTCACTAATCCTGGGCTGTTCCTGAAGCCCGAACTGCTCTCCCAGTCTTTTCGCAGCCGCTCATTCAGTTCACAGCATGGCTGGGGGGCAGAGACTAGAGGTCAGCTGACTGGTGAGGAATGTGAAGTGGCAGGGGCTGGAGGAGACCCTATCTCCTAAATTTGGCATAGGTGTCACTGCTGTGAGACATCACAAAGTCGGAGACACGGTGAGTAACACTACCTGTGATTATAGTTGCCATTAAAAGTCTGCACTACATTTCTTGGATCAGCAGAAGACCTTGATCAAGAGCACCTAAGTTGGCTGATCAGAACTCCCCCCAGCACTGCCACTGATCCCAATCCCCCACCAGCACTGCCACTCATCCCAACTCCTCGCCAACACTGCCACTCATTCCATTCCCCCCACCCATCACCAAGGAGTAAGAAAAGGAATAAAAATTAAGAATACATGGAAGGGAGAGGAAAAGAGGGGGAGGAACAAAGAAAAAGGGAGAGAAAGAACAAGAAAGACGGCTAGAGAGAGGGATGGGGGGGGGGGGGGAAACAGGAAATTACGATATAGAGAGGTAAAAGGCAAAGAAAGGAGAACAAAGAGAGTGGTACATCTTAAAATGTACCATAAGGAGTTTTAATACTGTACAAGTGGGAGCGCTAAATGTCGGTGGGATAAGGGTGCAAATTACTTGTCTTGCCCTGGGTGCTGCCAACCCACGCTACGAAGATTATTTTTCTGTTAGGGGTCCCCGCAATGGGAAATGTTATCAAGGGGTCACAGCACTGGAGAGGTTGAGAAACACTGCCCTAGAGAATAAGTTGGTGGATTTTTGCAATTTTTTTTATGTCACACGGTATTTGTGCAGCGTTTTTTCAAACGTAATTTGTTTTGAAAATATATACATTTTTTAATTCTAATGCAAATAAAAAAAACACAATACATAACCCAGTTTTTGGTAAAATATAAAAGATGATGATACGCCGAGTAAAAAGATACCAAACATGTAACATTTAAAAATTTTGCAATGCCATGTAACGGCAACAAACAACGTACATTTTTACTATCCATAGGCGACGCTTTTAAAGCCATTACAGTTTGCCACTTTAGATTTACAGAGGTCTGGTGCTAGAATTACTGAACCATGATCAGAGGTTCGTGCTGATACCTCACATGTGTGGGACGATCACTGTTTGCGTGCATGCAAGACCGCCACGTGCGTTCGTCTTTGTGCGTGAGCACGAGGGGACGCAGACCTTTTTTTTTTAAATTTTTCTTTTACACTATCAATTTATAATTTTTTTTAAATCACTTTCATTGCTGTCAAAGGGAATGTAAACATCCTTTGTAACAGCAATAGGCATGTGACAAGTCCTCTTTAAGGAGAGATCTGAGGTCTATAAGACCTGAAATCCCTCCTCCGCCCTTAAAATCTTTTGAACATACTAAAATCGTTATGTTCGAATGCTTTTGATATTTTTTAAAATGCAGCTGTTTACATCTGGATAAAGTGAGGTCAGGTCTCCGCTTCCGGGTTACCATAGCCCAAAGCCGAACAAAGCTGATCCGGTCTTTGTGTGGCTCTCACATCTGTATGGCTGGTTAATCGGGACTCTCAGTGGGACAGGAGATCCTGGTAAAGCTGCAGAAGGCGGCAGGAGGGGGACGGGACATTCCCTCCCACTTGTTGTAAAAGCAATCCAGGGGCTATTTAGCTGCTAGGATTGCTTTTACAAGAGAACTGACTGTCGGCTCTATAAAACAGTACTGGGGTGATGCCTGCAGGTGTAGGCATCATCCCAGTATAACCACTTGAAGGCCATCGACATACTAGGTATGTCACTAGTCGGCATCAACCATAGCATTATGACCACCCACCATAAACCGTCAAGTCATGGACTCCACTAGACCGCTGACGGTATGAAGTGGTATCTGGCACCAAGCCATCAGTAGAAGATACTTTAAGCCCTGTAAATTGCAAAGTGGGGCCTCCATCGATCAGACTTTTTGTCTAGCACATCCCACATCAAACTGAGATCTGGAGAATTTGAGAGACAATACCTCAAACTTGTTGTTGTGTCCCTCAAACCATTCTTGAATTTATCAGACCAGGCTACCTTCTTCTATTACTCCATTGTCCAGGTCTGATGCTCATGTGCCCATTGTAGGCGCTTTTGGCTGTGGACACGGGTCAGCATATACACCCTGACTAGTCTGGGGATACGCAGTCTCATACGCAGCAAACTGCGATGCTCTGTGTGTTCTCACACCTTTCTATTGGAACCCTCATTAATCTTTTCAGTAATTTGAGCTCTGGTAGTTCTATTGGATCGGACTACACAGGCCAGCCTTCGCTCCCCACGTGCATCTATGAGCCTTGGTCATGACCCTGTCCTCAGTTCTCTGGTTTTCATTTTTTGGACTGCTGTTGGTAAATCCAGACCACTGCAGACCAGGAACATCCCACAAGAGCTGCAGTTTTGGAGTGGCTTGGACCCAGTCATCTAGCCATTACAATTTGGTCTTTGTCAATGTTGCTCAAATCCTGGCTTCCATCTTATATGCTATCAACACATCAACTTCAGGGACAACATGTTCACTTGCTGCCTAATATATCCCACCCACTTTCAGGTGGCATTGTAATGAGATAATCCCTTTACCTGTCAGTAGTCATAATATTATGGCTGATGGGTGTATATTGCAGAGGTTTTCACCGTGTTTCCCCGAAAATAAGCCAGGGACTTATATTAATTTTGGCAACAAAAGACACAGTAGGGCTTATTTTCGGTCTTACCATTTATTGTGATGTCTTCTCTCCCCCTCTTCCTCCCTGCCTGTCAGGAATCCCCAGTGTGAACATAGTACAAGTGCTTGTAAAATCCTTAATCCTCTCTTATACAGTAGTATATAAAGTAAACTGTGTAATATAATTAAGCACTTTAAAGTAGGGCTTATTTTCGGGGTATGGCTTATATTGCAGCCCTTATTGTAACCCTTATTGCAGGTCTTATTTTGAGGGTAGGTCTTATTTTAGGGGGAAACACAGTATTTGATCAGTTTACAAACAAAAAGTATATTTAATATTTTAAAATGTATGTAAACCTAAGAACAAAAATATTATATATTGCAGATTATCAGTTTTTAAGGCTTCATTCACATGTGAAGCTAGGGGGAGCTAAAACCAGGCGATTGAGTCACGGTTTCAGCACCCCCCCCCCCCCCAACCACCTGCTTGAACCTGGACATGCAGCCGCTCAAGGCTGAACACAGTCTGCACCACTTCTGATGTGCTTTGCAGCCACAGCAAAGATGAAACAGCATGTGGCATTCAGTGGTCGGACCCATCCAGCCGCAGTCTGACACTGACTTTGATAGGCTGCCCTATGCTGGGTTTAGATGCTGGGTTTGTCCCTCCTAGGCTCATTGTATGTCGAGAGGGACGCATTGAACCTAGATGGTCGCATGTGCAAGGGGCCTAAAAAAAGTACATTGGTAGGATTTGCATACAATTTAATCACTAGAGCTCTTAGGCACAAACGTTTTGGCACCCATACCACGTATTTGTTTTCCATGTCCTGGCTTGGCTTAGAATATTGTGATAATGTATTATCCTTATATGAGAAGACTACTAGTACTGATAATAAGCAACAAACTTACAAAGAATTAGAAATAGAAAGAAAGAAAAGCCGCCACTTTGCATCTGCCACCTTTAAGCGTGAGCCTACTGTGCCTAATGGTATATCTCAGTCTACATGAAAGTGATGAACACCAATCAGTCCCTTCTGTCTTCATTTTGTACCTGCTTTGAATAAGATACCGCTTTTGGTTCTGAAATTCCACCCCAAGCCAGACTCAGCAATACCGCCAGGGGGGTTAAAGCCATAAAGTGGTTCTA
This sequence comes from Lithobates clamitans, assembly GCA_037952925.1. NCBI lineage: Eukaryota > Metazoa > Chordata > Amphibia > Anura > Ranidae > Lithobates > Lithobates clamitans. Next base: position 804,062 of record JBBGZY010000867.1, read on the forward strand.
AAGGCTCAAGGTTTTTTACCTTCATGCATTCTGTGTGCAGCAGCTCCCCCAGCCCCCCATATACTTACGTGAGCCCCATCTTCCTCCAGCGATGTGCAGGAGAGCAGTGGAGAGCTCTCCAGAGACTCTCCCTCCTCATTGGCTGAGACAGCAATGGGAGCCATTGGTTCCCGCTGCTGTCAATCACAGCCAGTAAGCCAACAAGGAGAGAGAGGTGGCAGGGCCAAGCAAGGGCTCTGTGTGTGAATAGATGCGCATAGTCGTGGCTCGGTAGCGAGCCTGCTTGGGTAGCCCCATTGCAAGCTGCTCTCTTTGGGGACACTTGGCAGGTGGGAGGAGCCAGGAGTGCCAGCGGGGGATCCGAGAAGAGGAGGATCAGGGCTGCTCTGTGCAAAACCACTGCACAGAGTAGTTAAGTATAACATGTTTTTTATTTTAAAAAAATTGCCTTTAATATTACTTTAACGTGCCCTTCCCTGGTTCATCCTGCCTCATGAAGATACAAAACATTTAAAATAAAGTATTTCTTTTTCATTACATTCCTTTAGGCTGGTTTCACATATGAGCAAGCAGCGGCTCACAGCAGGAGTCCGGTGCATCCCTGTTCACCGTTTCAGGTCTAAAATCAGCCCACATTTTTGGCTGAATTCGGACCTGAAATGGACCAAAGACGCACAGGACTCCTGTACAAATCGCACCAGAGTGGCTGCAGAGATATGTGAACTGGCAGCCCACAACCATTTCGCATTCATGTAAACCCAGCCTTAGATCCAGTGATGTCATCTCTGGGTCTCTGTGATTTCCTGTGCAATGCAGGCAGATGATGGTTGGTGGGAGGAGCTTTATTTCAAGCTTTTTTTTTCCTTTATCTTCATCTGGTGATTCTGCCAGTAACACACTTCTTGTGCCGGGGTGACAATGCTTACTCCCCTTACAGTAGCAGGACAACAGAACTCCACCCCTCTGCTATGCTCCATAACCTAGAGGGGTGTGGTTCTGTGGTCCTCAGAAAAAGCTGAGAACAATGTAACTGTTAGCAGTCAGCATAAGAAGAAAGGACGGGAAGCTGTCAGCCCACGAGATTTCTGGCAGGATCAACAGGTAGTTTTTATGCTTCTCAAACAGATATAACAAAGGGCCTTCAATGCTATGTTACAAAGGAGTCTAAACAGCAGAAGTTTGTTCAAAAGGTTTACATACCCTTTAAGGCATTGATATTACTGGGGTGGGGGTGTAGCCTAACTAGCCCTCTGTGCTAACTCGCTGGCCAGTGTTGTGTGAGTGAAGAGTGCTGTGATCAAAGAATGTGGTATGGGTATCCCATATACATTATGGCACCAGTAAGTGAGTCTGCAGGGACTAGCTCACCATTAATAAGATTGGTTCCCCCAGGCTAATCAGGTGTCAGGACCTGGATTACCTGCTGGTATCACTGTGCTTCCCAGTGTGGAAGGCTGTAGTTCTGGTGTTCACCACCAGATGTCTCCCAGTAGCCAGCAGATCCATGGAATTACTTTCCACCTGATGCTGGCTGCTGGGAGGGTATTTAGGTCCTCTCCTACTAGTGCCTCTCGCTCGTGTTTTGCTGCTGCCAGATACTGTTTGCCATTTATTCTTTATCCTGCCTTGTACCCTGCTGCCTTGCTCCTAATCCCAGTTTTGCCCCCCCCCCCTTCCCATCTGCCCTCTGCACCTCCAGTTTTCCCTACTTTTCTGTTTTCCCTGTTTTGTCTATATTGTAAAGAGTTAGTTGCTAGTTAGGCTTTCTGTTTGTTAGATTGTTTAGTTGGGTACTGAGTTATTGTGTCATTTATATATTTATGTTTGCTGTGTGCTGGTTTTTGGATGGATTTTGGCTTATTGTAAATAATATGGTCCCGGTTTCCTGAGTGTAGCCCCACAGATTTGGCTATCCCTGCTGCTGATTCCTGACATCAGGCTAATTGGTTGGGAACTGATCCAGTCATCAATGCCTATTATGGATTGTTGGCTTTGCAGCATAATGGCAGTGGTCCATTTAAGGTGTTAAGTTTCCAGGAATACTATCTCATACATGCAAACTGTCCCAGATCTGCCAGGACAGTCCCACATCTTGGCCTTCTATCCTGCCAATGCCATGTCCCCGGATCACAGCATCAACGCTCATTTGAGTTACTGAGCATGTGCAGTAACTCAAACAGACATTAATTGCTAGGATTGGGGCCTCAAGTGGAAAGTCTCTGCGTATTTATGGGCAGAGTCTTTAAGGGGCCATCCTGTAAAGTTTACATGATAGGCAGTATTTCCCTTAGCTGGGAATGAACCTGGAAGCATTGAATAAAACTTCTGGTTCCTGATGTCACTATCCCTAGTCCTTACGGCCAAGGAAGAAGCTAATGAAGTATAATCTGTACCCCATTAGCTTCAATGGATGGCAGGGGAGACATCAGGGGTCTAAAAGACCCCCGATGTCTCATTAGCTTTGGCCAGGGAAGAAGCCAATGAAGTGTGATCTCCACTCCATTAGCTTCAATGGAAGGACATCAGGGGGCTAAAAAGAAACCAGATGTCTCATTAAAGAGAAGTAAAATATTAAAAAATAAAGTTACACCCAAGCACTTAAAAACCCCCTTCCAAAAAAAAAGTTATAGCCTGCCCTGCCCCCATGTACACGCACACATAAATATACCCATTGGAGACACCTACATATGAAATCGATGCTTACCCATGTTACATATCACCATTCATGCCTGAGAGAGAGCAATAATTATAGGGCCATTATTCACAGTTAACTCTAAACGTATGGCCTGTAGGGGCTTTTGAATCGTTGTCTATGGAAAATATAGGGTACCAAAGTTCACCCTAATTTTGCTGGGGTGCACAAATTTAACCACTTGCCGCCCGCCCACCGTCAAATGGAGGAGCGGTGCGCCTCTCGTTCTTTGTGGACGTCATATGACGGCGCCCCAGAACAGCCACTCTTGCACACACTGGCTGAGTGTGTGGCGAGGAGAGCCGATCAGTAGAATCTCATCGGAGGGGAGACCAGGGCAAGTAATCAGGGCACTGATCACAGGAAAGCCCCAGCAGTGCCCATTAGTGCCACCAATCAGTGCCACCAATCAGTGCCCATTAGTGATACCAGTCAATGCATCCTTTTAGTGCCCATCAGTGCCTGCTCATCAGTGCTGCCCATCAATGCCTATCAGTGCCTCCCATCAGTGCTGCCTATCTGTGCCGCCTATCAGTGCCCACCAGTACCCATCAGTGCTGCCTATCTGTGCTGCATATCAATGCCCACCAGTGCCGCCCATCAGTGCCCACCAGTGCTGCCTACCGGTGCCCACCAGTGCCGCCTATTAGTGCCCACCAGTGCCACCTATCGGTACCCACCAATGCCTATCAGTACCACCTATCAGTGCTCATCAGTGTCATATATCAGTGCCCATCAGTGCGGCATATTAGTGCCTCCTCATCAGTGCCAATAAGTGCTGCCTCATTGGTGCCCATCAGTGCAGCCTCATCAGCACACATCAGTGAAGGAGAAAAATTACTTATTTACTAAATTTACTGACAGAAAGAAAGAAAGAAAAATTTTTTTTTTTTTTCAACATTTTCGATCTTCTTTCTTTTTTTTGTAAAAAATAAAAAACCCAGCAGTAATTAAATACTATTAAAAGAAAGCTCTATTTGTGTGAACAAAATTATTAAAAATGTATTTGAATACAGTGTTGCATGACCGCGCAATTGTCATTGTGTGACAGCGCTGAAAGCTGAAAAATGGCCTGGGCAGGAAGGGTGAAAGTGCCCAGTATTGAGGTGGTTAAAGCTTGAAATGTTGGGTATCTATTTACTCAGAACAACCTCAATGGGTAATATATTGCATTTCTGTGCCCTAAAATTAACTTTAGTGTACCGATACTCATTTATTTTATACCAATGCTATATAATGAATATAATAAGGGAATAATATATAATTATATATAATAGTAAATAGCATCCGCTTTAAATGCATCCTAAGCAAAATTGCAGATAAAATGGATCTACAAATCATGCCTTCCCACCGCTATACTCTATCTATCGACCATTTTTTTAAAGGCAATTAGCAATATTGCATTGCCAGTCCCGCCAGTGTATTTAAACTATGACAAAGAGTTCCTGGCGGAATTAGACGACTCTTTTAACATAATTGCAGCCATCCTTTCAAGGTCACTCCTGACATGAGCCGCAGCCTGCATATCAATCTGTACATTCAGCTATATATCATGGGGGGGGGTCGGAAATGGGGGACATTTTAGTTGGAGGTCAGTAATTGAGTCACATTGATTATTTAAAGTAATTGGGGGGGGGGTTTGGCAGAGATGTCTGTAGTTGTTAGTACGGTAAAATAGGTGAAACATCATGTCTATGGAGCGTGCCTGGAATCCAGAAGGGACCATGCCAAATCTGTCCTGATAAATGGCATTAATCACATAAGAGAAATGAGGCCGGGCTACCTTTTTTGCTCAATGGGGAATGTCAGGTGTATTTATTTTTATTTTTTTTAAGAGAACAGGCGTATGCAAGAATCAGAATCTCTTATCTTAAAGGATAATGTATGACTTTTTTTATAGACTTTAGATTCATGTATTAAAGAAAAGATAAGAAAAAAAAATATATATATAATAAAATACCAGATATACATATTACATTATCATATATTATGTTTTATTCTTATAATTATTATATTTTGTTTTAATAATTATTATTATATTTAATTTTTATTTATTTTATTTCATGAAATAAAAATGTGCCTGATTCAAATTATGTTATCAAGGAATACTATTGTATATCAGATATACGTATTATATTTTATTAGAATAATTATGTGTTTATGACTTCATAATTTATTATTATTATTATCATTGTTATTATTGTTAATTGTAATTATTATATTTCATTTAATAATAATTATTGTTTTCAATATTTAGTTATTATAATTCATGTAATAACATTATTTACATCAGGCCAGGTTTTATCAATGTGAATCAATGTATATCATATGCTCAGCGACCCAGTGCGGTGGTGATTTCCAGGGGGGCAGATCATATGCTTCCCCTAACCGAGAAGTGCATTGTATTTTCACCAACTGTGGAGGAGCAAGGAGCTGTGAGGGGGGTTCAAGTAAGGTGAGTATAAAGGACTCATGGCTGACCCTTTTCGTAGACATTGCCAGCTTGCTCCAGTTAAGTGACTGAAAGTACAAATATTAGAAAGTCATCATGAAAGCGAGGCAACCAACACCTCCAGAACATGAGGTCAGTAATGACGGCTTCTATGTTGATTCAGCTACAAATAGGTTTTTGGATTGTGGGAGGAAACCAGAGAACATATAAAGTCTATTCAGATAGTGTTCTTGGTGGAACCTGAGCCCAGGATGTATGGCCTGCTAGTGCTAGGCAGGGACAAATGGGTGTGTAGCTGGGGTGGTGTCATGAGCTTAGGTGGGGATAAATGAAGAAAGAGAGTGGTCAGTGCCAGTATTAGAGAGAAGTCCAGTTGGAGCTCTTTTAGGAGTATTGAGGCCTCAGCCATGAGAATGTAAGAACACCAACACACAGCTATTTCTTTAGGGCAGGGGTCTCCAAACTGCAGCCCGGGGGGCCGGATGTGGCCCTTCTGCTTTATCTGGCCCTTGGGGCACTCTTCCACCAACTGACACCAATGATGGGCCACCATTCTCCCTACTGACACTATAAATGGAGCACTATTTCCCCCCTTAAAACCAATGAAGGGGCACTGATGCTGGCACATTTTCTACACCCACTAGACACCATCCAGCCCCCCTTAAGCCTGAAGGACTGTAAATTGACCCTTTGCTTAGAAAATTTGGGGCTTTAGGGCAAAACCATCTGTTCTCCTCCATGTGGTCTTCCCCAGCTTAGCCAGAAGTTACGAAGGTTAAGCAATCCCTGTGTTTGAGGATAAGAGATCTTACCTTGGCCAATCATGGAAGATGGAATAATGTTTGCCTGTTAACTGTTGTTGTGCACGTTCCTTTGCAATAAAGAGGACATAAAGGAAGATATGGATGGAGTATCTTTTTTCCTTTGGAACAGAGGATAAGCCTATATGTGGTGAGCAAAGACATAAAATGGTGAGATGGGCTCCCTGATGAGACCACACACCTTGTAACCCGTGACCCTGGTGATTTTTTGGTCCTGGTGTTTTAAACCCAAATGGACTAGGCCTGTAACCAATGGAATCTGAGGGGCCCCTCATAATTCATTGTGTTTATCCTGACGTGGCTTGTAGGTTAGAAGACTCAGCAAAAACTTGCACCTACCTAAATCTGAAATATTAATTTTGTGCAACAGTAAATAAGAAAATAATTGGCAGCTGATGGTTAGGTTGTGGTTGGTGGCAATTACTGGACAGGTTAATGCCTATCACCACTCATCCATTCCCTTAAGTCTTGTTAACCACTTTTTTCTCAGTTCTAATCAATCACATCCATGTCAGAATTTACAACAGTTTCCGCCTTGGATAGAAGTTAGATAGCGAATAGAGATATACAGTATAATGTTCTAGTTGCACACATGCAGATTGCGATAACTTTAAGGCATTAAGGTATCCATACAGCGTTGCACATCAATGCAGGGCTTCAGCCAAGAAAAAGATGGGCCAGGTTGTTAATGATCTGTAGCATGCAGTCTTGGGTGCACTGTGTCCTCCAGCAATTTGTCTCCATGGCTTCTTTAATCAGGAAGAGGGCAGTATGGTTCCAATAAATGCCTTCACCTCCACAGCCCTGGTAGCAACAATAGGACAAATCTCCTGAAGTTGGGTCCTCCTCATACATGTGGACGAAATTTCACAGACTTCCTCTGGTGCAGAGCGGCCCTGATGAAGTTGGACCAGGTCTCATGGAATTAGTGATGAACACATCTCTATGAATAAGGAATGCTTTCTTAATATCCTCACATACATGCATGCTGGTTTGTCCAGTCTGCATTAATTCATAGAATGTATGAGTCACAATTGCCTGTTGTCTTATGTTTCTCTGTATATTAGACAACTTTATATGGAGATATTTTGAAGAATCAAAAGGTGATGAACTAGCCGCTCTACGTATTTAATCGTCCCTGAACAGGAGATCTACTTCGCAGGTTTGTGAGGCGCTGACAGGTCATCTTTAAACAAGACACACTAAATCCCTCACTACAAAAAATAAAGTACAGCATCCCCCTCCTTTACCTGCCGCAGTCATGGCAGAGCATACAGTATCTCACAAAAGTGAGTACACCCCTCACATTTTTGTAAATATTTTATTCTATCTTTTCATGTGACAACACTGAAGAAATGACACTTTGCTACAATGTAAAGTAGTGAGTGTACAGCTTGTATAAAGTGCCAATTTGCTGTCCCCTCAAAATAACTCAACACACAGCCATTAATGTCTAAACTGCTGGCAACAAAAGTGAGTACACCCCTAAGTGAAAATGTCCAAATTGGGCCCAATTAGCCATTTTCCCTCCTCATGTGACTCGTTAGTGTTACAAGGTCTGAGGGTATGAACAGGGAACAGGTGTGTTAAATTTGGTGTTATCGCTCTCACCCTCTCATACTGGTCACTGGAAGTTCAACATGGCCCCTTATAGCAAAGAATTCTCTGAGGATCTGAAAAAAAGAATTGTTGCTCTACATAAAGATGGCCTAGACTATAAGAAGATTACCAAGACCCTGAAACTGAGCTGCAGCACGGTGGCCAAGACCATACAGCGGTTTAACAGGACAGGTTCCACTCAGAACAGGCCTCGCCATGGTCGACCAAAGCAGTTGAGTGCACGTGCTCAGCGTCATATCCAGAGGCTGTCTTTGGGAAATAGACGTATGAGTGCTGCCAGCATTGCTGCAGAGGTTGAAGGGGTGGGGGGTCAGCCTGTCAGTGCTCAGACCATACACTGCACACTGCATCAAATTGGTCTGCATGGCTGTCATCCCAGAAGGAAGCCTCTTCTAAAGATGATGCACAAGAAAGCCTGCAAACTGTTTGCTAAAGACAAGCAGACTAAGGACATGGATTACTGGAACCATGTCCTGTGATCTGATGAGACCAAGATAAACTTATTTGGTTCAGATGGTGTCAAGCAAGTGTGGCGGAAACCAGGTGAGGAGTACAAAGACAAGTGTGTCTTGCCCACAGTCAGGCATGGTGGTGGGAGTGTCATGGTCTGGGGCTACATGAGTGCTGCCGGCACTGGGGAGCTGCAGATCATTGAGGGAACCATGAATGCCAACATGTACTGTGACATACTGAAGCAGAGCATAATCCCCTCCCTTCAGAGACTGGGCCGCAGGGCAGTATTCCAACATAATGACCCCAAACACACCTCCAAGATGACCACTGCCTTGCTAAAGAAGCTGAGGGTAAAGGTGATGGACTGGCCAAGCATGTCTCCAGACCTAAACCCTATTGAGCTTCTGTGGGGCATCCTCAAATGGAAGGTGGAGGAGCGCAAGGTCTCTAACATCCACCAGCTCAGTGATGTCGTCATGGAGGAGTGGAAGAGGACTTCAGTGACAACCTGAGAAGCTCTGGTGAACTCCATGCCCAAGAGGGTTAAGGCAGTGCTGGAAAATAATGGTGGCCACACAAAATATTTGGACATTTTCACTTAGGGGTGTACTCACTTTTGTTACCAGCGGTTTAGACATTAATGACTCTGAGTTATTTTGAGGGGACAGCAAATTTACACTGTTATACAAGCTGTACACTCACTACTTTCCATTGTAGCAAAGTGTCATTTCTTCAGTGTTGTCACATGAAAAGATATAATAAAATATTTACAAAAATGTGAGGGGTGTACTCACTTATGTGAGATACTGTAACTATACCTTTAAAGTGGTTGTAAACCTCAGACATGAAATATGAACAAAGCATATCCCTATATAGTGTGTGCTTGTCTCAATCCAGAGCACTAAGTCTCATTTCTGTCTGCTGCTTTGTTCCTCTACTATAAGCATGAGTCCCTTCTGACAAATTTTCCTGACACCAAGAGAAAAATGGTGACAGAGGAGGGACCTCCAACAGAGTGACAGTCTCAGCTCTGTTCCTGTGCGCTGTGAGAAGGGCTGTGTCCCTTCCCTCCAATCAGCTCTCAGATCTCTCCTCCCTGATGTAATTTCAGCTCTCCACCCCCTGATTTTCAGAGCTGAGAGATCCTGTTAAATTTCTGCACTTTAAATGGATGTAGGGAAAAGATGGCTGTAGATAAACAGGTGCAACTTATGTAGGAGGATTTGTTTCATTGCTGTGTATCAACCGACACCAGTTACGAAAGGGTCCCGAAATAAATGTTACAAATGTTAAAAATGTATAACATTTTTGAAACTAAACTCCGGGTACAACAACTTTCAGTTGAATAATTATTTCTCTGCTTCGGTGTCATGAGCTCCTGATGAAGACTACACATGGCTCTTCCAAAACCCATTAAACAAGCATGGTTCAGTATTGGCCTCATCAGGAAACCGGTCCATAGCAATGCTGTGCAGTCAAAACTGGAGCAATGTAGACAGGAAGTGGTTGAAAGCGGCTGGAGCAGGTCAGCAGCACTGGATGAAAGGATCAAGAATAAAGGTAAAGACAGTATTTTATGGGACAAAAAAATCTAAATGTCATCCAATCTATGTTACAGTGGTTGTAAACCCAGTAAAGTGAGTGGCCACAGGTGATATAGAAAGATTAAACAAATCCTCCTACATAAGTTGTACCTGTTTATCTGTAGTCTTCTCTTCTCTACAGCCATTCAAAGTGCTGAATTTATAAGCTTGTTTGAAAGCTCAGAAAAAAGGGGTCAGAGAGCTAAAATTACACTCTGCAGAACTCAGTAAGGAGATCTCTCAGTGCTGATTGGAAGGAAGAGACACACCCCCCTCCACACAGCTAGCAGGAACAGAGCTGAGAATAGCAGGAACAGGCTGTAAATCTGCAGGAGCTCCCTCCCCTGTCACCATTTCTCTCTTGGTGTCAGGAAAGAGTGTCAGAAGTGATTCAGGCTGATAGCAGAGGAAGGAAGCAGCAGACAGAAATGACACTTATGACCCCCATACACATTCGCGCGAAAAATACCGATTTCGAAGCGATCGTATGATAATCTGACCGTTAGTACAGAGCTTTCAGTAGCCGATCACGACAGTTCATCCGATATTATCCGACTAGACAAGCATGAAAATGTTTCTCGTAAGATACCAGATCGCACAATTTTCTTTTAATCAGTACAGTTGTCGTCCAAAAATACAATACTAATGCACTACAACACATGACATCACTTTCAAATTTTTATTGTGTCGTACGAGAATTTTCCTAACTTTAGTAAACACTTCAATTTCTGCTTGCGACAAGCAAGCGAAAAAAGTCAGATGATTTGTCGTCTGATTTTAGGGGTTGATTTACTAAAGGTTAATAGACTGTGCACCTTGCAAGTGCAGTTGCTCCAGAGCTTAGTAAACAAGGTAAAGCTTCACTTTGCAAAGAGTCAGTCCAAATCTGTGCAAGGAAAATGAAAAAAAAAAAAAACAGCATTTTTGCTTGCACGTGATTGGATGATGGAAGTCAGCTGAGCTTCTGCTCATTTACTAAGCTCTGGAGCAACTGCACTTGCAAAGTGCACAGTCTATTTGCCTTTAGTAAATCAACCCCTATGTGCTCTTACCCCCTTCCCTACTGCCGCACGCTGATATACATCGGCAGAATGGCACGGTTGGGCAACAGGGCGTACAGGTACGTCCCCTTTAAGATGCAGCATTGTGGGCGCGCGCGCGTGCTCCATGACTGTGACCACGGGTCCCACGGACTCGATGTCCACCGGGTGCCCGCGATCGTGTCACGGAGCGGAGGAACGGTAAGAAGCCTTTGTAAACAAGGCAAGTCCCCGTTCTGCCTAGTGATATGACAGAGATCACTGCTCCCGATGACAAGTACTAGTAGCCCATCCCCCCCCCACAGTTAGAAGCACTCCCTAGGACACACTTAACCCCTTGATCGCCCCCTAGTGTTTAAGCCCTTCCCTGCCAGTGTCATTTACACAGTAATCAGTGCATTTTTATAGCACTGATCGCTGTATAAATGACAATGGTCCCAAAATAGTGTCAAAAGTGTCCGATGTGTCCGCCCTAATGTCACAGTCACGATAAAAATAGCAGATCACCGCCATTACTAATGAAAAAAAAATTAATAATAAAAATGCCATAAAACTATCCCCTATTTTGTAGACGCTATAACTTTTGCGCAAACCAATCAATATACACTTATTGCAATTTTTTTTAACAAAAATATGTACAGAATACTAAACTGAGAAAAAAAAACATTTTTATATATTTTTGGGGGATATTTATTATAGCAAAAAGTAAAAAATATTGTGTTTTTTTTTGAAAATTGTCGCTCTTTTTTAGTTTATATTACAAAAAATAAAAACCGCAGAGGTGATCAAATACCACCCGAAGAAAACTCTATTTGTGGAGAAAAAAAAAGGATGTCAATTTTGTTTGGGTGCCACGTCGCACGACCGCGACACTGCTAAAGCGACGAAGTGCCAAATCGCAAAAAGTGCTCTGGTCAGCAAGAGGGTAAATCCTTCCGGGGCTGAAGTGGTTAATTGAGACAAGTACACACTACAGAGGGATGTGCTTTGTTCATATTTCATGTCAACCACATGTACAACCACTTCCCAGATGATTCACCATGTGAGTATATAGACAAGGATGTCTCCAGCATCTGAACATCCACATCTCGTATCTCTTCCATAAAGAAATTAGATTTTTTTTATTTGATTAGAGAGATGAAATACAAACAAATTAAAATCCTCCTTCCTGATTGGCTGCCCTGACGTAACATATGAAAAAAAAAAAGAAGTCACCTTGTTCCTTCGCCCGCTATACTCAAACCACGCGGCGGTCCTGCACATCAAGCAAAACTGAATTCATCCGGATGACTAAATGAATCCGAGTAAATACGGAGGGAAGACAATGTCCCCGAGCAGCCATGCTGCAGATAAGGCGCTCAGCATTTTACGGACAAATAGTTCATTATAATGAGCGGAATATTGCGCGAATAAACAGCTGCCGTGATGAAAGGGGCTCTGGCATGCAAGAAGAGATACATACATTTCACGCTCACAACCTTTTCAGACTTTTATTAAAACATATTGTATGAAAAGCCATTGTGAGCGTGCAGGATTGTTTAGCTCTGCCGGATTTAAAGGGACATGTCATGTTGCTGGATTTAAAGCGGAAGTAAACTCAGATTTTTTATTTATTACAGATACTTGTATAGCGCCATCAATTTACTCAGCACCTTACACATATTTTACATTCATCAGTCCCTGCCCTCAAGGAGCTTACAATTAGGGTTGCCACTTGTCCTGGGATTCACCCGGACAGTTCGGGTTTGGAATCATGCGTCCGGGTTTCAGACTGCCTAAAACCCGGACACATTATTCAGACTGGACTATGGCTTCCCAGCAAGGTTGCTGGCTGCAGTTGGCTAAGATGAGAGTGTCTGTTGCACTCCTTTTCACACAGCCCAATGCCAGCACTAGCAAACCGAACAATATCCCCACCCGCCACACTGACGGGAGAGGAGAGAGGGCCCAATCTGCACCTCTTTCTCCCACCCCTACCCCTCTGTGTCTGCCCACACTCCAATCCCCGGCACTGTGCCTCAAAAAAGGATAGTGGGGGCCAGAAATTCGAAGTCTAGCAGCCTCAGATACATCTGAATAAGAGGTGCTGACTGCAAAGGGGTGAGTGAGCTCACCATCCATCCCTGTCTGTGACTGAAGTCTTCCCCCTTCTCTCTCCTGCCTCTGAGTAAATATACTAAGGTAAATCAGGGTTCTTAGAGCACCCCTTACATCAGAGTCCCCCTTTACACCAGAGGCCACAGTGTTTCCCCTTACACCAGAGTCCTCCCCATACATCAGAATGCTCAGTGTTCCCCCCTAAATCAGGGTTTTCCAGAGCATTCCTTAGAGTCCCCAGAGTTCTCCCTTATATCAGTCTGCAGAGTCCCCCCTTACAGTGTAAGGGAACTCTGCAAGTTCAGATGTAAAAGGGGAACTCTGTGGATTTGATGTAAAGGGGGACTCTTGTTATTAATGTCAGATGATTAGAAATGTTATTTAATAGCAAAATATATGTATAGTTTATACTATTAAAAAAAGAATTGCTGTGCGCCCCTAAAGTGTTCGGGTTTGATTTGAACAAAAGGTGGCAACCCTACTTATAATCGAAGATCCCCAACTCGCATTTAGGGATGGGCCCAACACCCCCCTGTTCAGTTTGCAGCAGAACATGCGAACAGGCAAAAAATTTGTTCAAACACCGTTAAAGTTTATGGGACACGAACATGAATAATCAAAAGTGCTAATTTTAAAGGTTAATATGCAAGTTATTGTCATAAAAAGTGTTTGGGGACCAGTTTTAAAAACGGCCATTTTTTTGGGAGCAGTGATTTTAATAATGCTTAAAGTGAAACAATAAAAGTGAAATATTCCTTTAAATTTCATACCTGGGGGGTGTCTATAGTATGCCTGTAAAGTGGCGCATGTTTCCCGTGTTTACAACAGTCCGAGAGCAAAATGACATTTCTAAAGGAAAAAAAGTCATTTAAAAGTGCTAGCATTAGTGTCGGCTATTAATGAATTGTCGGTCTTGACAATACACATTAAAGTTCATTGATAAAAACGGCCTGGGATTCCCCCACAGTGCATTACCAGGCCCTTTGGGTCTGGTATGAATATTAGGGGAACCCCGAACCAAAATTTAAAAAAAAACGTGTGGGGGTCCCCCCAAATTTCATGCCAGGCCCTTCAGGTCTGGTATGTATATTAAGGGGAACCCCGCACCAAATTTTTTTTTAAAAATGGCGTGGGGGTCCCCCTCAAAATCCATACCAGACCTGAAGGGTCTGGTATAGATTTTAAGGGGAACCCCGCGCCAAAATTTCTTTAAAAATGGCGTGGGGGTCCCCCTAAAAATCCATACCAGACCCTTATCCGAGCATGCAACCTGGCAGGCCGCAGGAAAAGAGGGGGGGCGAGAGAGTGCCCCCCCTCCTGAACGTACCAGGCCACATGCCCATATGACGTGTCGCAGGTGACAGTTCTTTTATAACTGAGGGCTGGGCCACACGTGACCACACCCCCTCTGACGCACGGGGACATCCCTATGGCTTTCCCTGTAGTGTCAGAGGGGAGCAGGGCCACCCGTGATGTTGCCGGGTGATCCCGCGGGGCCACCCGGTCCGCCCCCCTCTGACGCACAGGGACATCCCTATTGGGAAAGCCATGGGGGTGTCCCCTGCATCAGAGGGGGGTGGACCGGGTGGCCCAAAGGGCCTGGTAATGCACTGTGGGTGAATCCCATGCCGTTTTTATTAATGAAGTTTTATGTGTATTGTCGGGACCGACAATTCATTAATAGCCGGAACTTGCGCTAGCACATTTAAATTACTTTTTTTTCCTTTAGAAATGTCATTTTGTGCAGGGACTGTTGTAAACACGGGAAACATGCGCCAGTTTACAGGCATACTATAGACACCCCCAGGTACGAAATGTAAAGGAATATTTCACTTTTATTGTTTCACTTTAAGCATTATTAAAATCACTGCTCCCGAAAAAGCACCCGTTTTTAAAACTTTTTTTTGCATTGATACATGTCCCCCGGGGCAGGACCCAGGTCCCCAAACACTTTTTATGACAATAGCTTGCACATTAACTTTTAAAATTAGCACTTTTAATTCCTCCCATAGGCATTTAAAGGGTGTTCCCCGGCTTTCGAATTTGCCGCGAACACCCCAACATGTTCGCTATTCAGCGAACGGCCGAACCGCCAATGTTTGAGTCGAACTCATGTTCGACCCGAACAGACAACACATCCCTACTTACATTCATATATACACATTGTGACAGAACTAACCAGGACAGGGGCAATGTTTCCCCCCCGCCTAACACACAAACTCTGGAACTATAGGCCCGGGATACAGATTTGGGGCCTTTGTGCCCAAACAATGACTGCTATAGGACTGTGAGGCTCAGAGCAGATGTTAATATAATCAGCTCAAAGCAACCTGATACTGGGATCTCCTGCTATAGTCTGTTTGAGGCCCCTCTCACACTTGTACGACTTGGGACTGCAAAGTCGCATGACAAGTCGTACCCCATGATTTACAATGAGTACCGTTCATATCTGTGTGACTTCAAGTCCCACCGACTTCAAAGTAGTCCCTGTACTACTTTGGTCTGACTTTGATGTGAGTTGAGGTCCATAGACCTTAAATTTACACAGGCATTCCCTGAAATCACAGCAAAATCGTGGCCAAATTGTGTCAAAATCACGGCAAAATCGCGTGACTTTCAAGTCGCAGCAGTGTTAAAGGGGCCTAAGGTGTTATTGTCAGGGCTTCCTTCTCTGTGCTCAGGTTGCTCAGCTGTCGGTTAATAACCACAGTGGCTCACCTGTTGATCATCTCCTGCTCGTCAGTCAAGCCCACAGCCAGCCCCTTCTGGCTATTTAAAATGCCTGGTTCATTTTGTCAATGCCTTTGCCTCAGTCAACATATCTAGAGACTCTCTGCTGTGTTCCTGTTAAAGACTTACCTGGCTGATGTCCCTTCTGGTTCCTGATCCTGTCTGCTGCCTCTGACTACGCTGATCTCTGGCTTCCTGATTTCCTGGCTTGTTCTGACTACCCGATTTGGCTACCGAACTCTGGCTGTGTTTTGAATATGTTTATCAGTTGCACCATTTTTACCATTTTATTAAAAGGCGTGATTTTTACTGCATTTGCTGGCTCCGTCTGTTTCATGGTTCCTGACAGTTATGTGTTAAGTACTTTGTTCCATTGTGCACCTCCTAGGTGTGACTCTCCATTGTTAATTGAGTCACCTATTGCTTCTGTCTGTCTGATCATCTCTTGGAGATGTGATTAATATTATGTCCGCTTTACCTTGTTATTGAACCATTGTGGGATTTGTCCCCGTAACACCTGAGGTACCTATATTCACAGACAAGAAGTCTGTACAAATCACTGACAGGGTGAAAATGTCTATGGCTGCCCTCAGCTGTTCATATGTTATCGCACAAAAAAGAAAAAAAAACAAGTGGTTGGGAATGGATGTGCGCCCTTGGACAAAAACTGTCTGCGTCTATGGGCACACATCTGCCCCTAGGATATCACTCCTTGTGAACAGCTTTGGACAGTGTCAACCTGTCATTGATTTGTACAGGCTTCCTTCTGCAGCTGATCAGAAAAACACTTTACACTTTTAGGAGTGTTTGATGTATTCTTTCTCTAAATGCCTCTCAATGTTAGCCTACAGGGTTGATTTACCAAAAGCAAATAGACTGGGCACTCTGGAAGTGCAGTTGCCCCAGAGCTAATGAGGTAAAGCTTTACTTTGCAAAGAACACCCAATCACGTACAAGGAAAATAAAAGAAAACAGCATTTTTGCTTGTACGTGATTGGATGATGGAAGTCAGCAGAGCTTGTGCTCATTTACCAAGCTCTGGAGCAACTGCTCTTGTAGAGTACAACTGCACTATCCAAAGTGCACAGTCTATTTGCCTTTAGTAAATCAACCCCTATGTGTCCATTCACACATAGGCATTTACAGGCAGAAAAAAAAAAAAAACAACTGCCAGAGTTTTCAGGAGCAGCAGTGTTTTGGCAGAAAAAACGCTTGATACGCCTAAACACGTGAAATGCGTCTAAGCATGTGCTAACACTAAGCGTACTTAGCACTTGAGCATTAAAGTGGTTCTAAAGCCTTAAGGTTTTTCAGCTTAATGAATTCTAAGTATAGAGGTAAGTATAGATATGTTTATTTTATTTTATTAAAAAAACAAACAAAAAAAAACAACAAAGCTTTATAACCACTTTCATTCATTTCAATGGCCAAAATAAATTATTATTCTGGCTAAATAAATGAATTAACGTCCAAGCTCTTGATGTGCCTAAATGCATCTAAACACACCTAAACGCGTTTACAAAAACATGGCCTTTGCCACATTTTTGGCACTGTTTTTCTTCTTTCAGGAGAAAGGCATTCAGAATAGCTGGGCAAGCACCTAGGGCACATGAGGCCTAAGCTGTATCTGCTGCAACAGTATGCTGAGCTGAGATGAGCTGTGTGCGGCCCTTATAAGGCGGGTGCATTAGTCCTTACAAATCAGTGGCTAATGCACCAAACTTTTAGGCACCCTTGCTACCAGCTGGACTGCCCAAACAGGAAGGACCCCAAGGGTTTGGCAAATCCTGTTTGAAAGACATCAAAGCCAAGCTTAGAAACAGACAAACGACTTCCCAAAAATGTAACGAAAAGCTGGGCATTGCCATAGGGGTTAGGGGACATGGATCAATGCAATATTTTCTTAAATACTAAACAGCAGGGGGAGGGTTTTGTGCAGATTCTCCTGGGTGGATCTGCAGAAAATTTACCAGGATTCTCAAAGCCTACTGGATTCCCTTCAGTCCCATCATTGTAGAGTCCCCGAACCTTACCCTTAGACTAGGCCTCCTCAGAGGCTTTGGATTTTGCCAACCACCGCCCTCCCCAACTTCCAACCTCTCCCCCAGTCTGCCAATGCATAATGTGCCAAGAGATTTCCCTGCCCATTTGAATATGGAAACCCCCTACGTTATATATACATATTATCACAGCAGTATCCCAAATTTGTCTGGTTACAGTAATGAAGTAGCAGACATGTCATCTTCACCCCACTATTTTACATGTGAAAGTCTTGGGTGTCAGTACTATAACTCAATGTGATGAGGTCCCAAAGAAAAACCATTAGGGGTTCCTTCGACTCTCTCACCTCCATCTCAAGAAAATTTCAGGAACTCCCAACTGTCCCTCTTTTAAAAACCTCTTTCGTCCCCAGCTTACACTCTTTTTTTAATTTTTTTTTTATCTAATGTACTACACAACTACCAAAAGTGTTATACTGCACTAAACCTTTCATCCAACCTCTGAATTACTGCATTTGTTATTTAAAAAGAGGATATAAAAGAAAAGGAATGCAAAAGAAAAAAGCATTTTTGGTGTGTTGATTCTTCATGGTCTCAATCAGGGTTCCATGAAACCCTAGGGTTCCTCCAGAGATTGCTAAGGGTTTCTTAAGCAATGAGCGATTTCTGTCTCTCAGATAAGTTTCCACTGACACCATTGATATTTTTATCTATCTGTAAAAGGGGATTCTTCCCAATGACCACAAGTGTAAGGAGCATTCTTCCCACTGACCATCACACTATTGTTTTATGAGTTGTATAGTAATTTTAAGCAGGGGTTTCCTGAGAATGGGTTCCTCTGTGTAGAAAAGGTTGAGAAAGGCTGATCTACTCCTTCCGGGGTGTGTATCATTTGCCATCATTCTTTGTGTTTTAGGGTTTCCCTACTCTCATCTCAGAAAGGTGGGAGGTATGTAAATTTCCCAAGCAATGCTAAATTGTTATTGCTAGAGTTCTCAAACAATAAACTGTAGGCATTTATTTATTAAGATGCCCCTGTTCTCTGCATAACCTACTGTTTAGCTGGACAGACCTGGGCTCCCTGTGTTCTGGGCCCCATACCAGCCATCTATCTGCTGTGGATATAGTCACACCCTTGCTTGGGTGGTTCTCTTCTTTTAAAAAGGCCATTCACAAATCAATGTGGTGCTTTAGGTAGCCCATTCTCTTGAAGTGGTCTACCAATGTTTCTCAACACAAGAAAAATAGATTCTTTTTTCTTTTAAATTGCAGCACACTGCATTGCATACAGCATTTGTATCTATGCATTGTGGTGTGTTATAGTGTAGTTGTGTGGTAGCCCACCATAGATGTGCATTGAGGTGTGACTGTCAATGAATGGCAATGCATCACAATGCACATATACAGTCTGTAACGTGTTATATAACGCCTTGTGGTGTCAACAAGCCCTAACTAACGACTCTGGTTGGGCATAATACATATTATACAGATATTACAAATTTAAACATCTTGTACGAAATTATAAAATAAATCTTGCAATTAAATTGGCATTAATGATCAGTTATACCAAGGTTCCTCAACCGGGGTTCCGTGGATCCCTAAGGTTCCTCCAGAGGTTGCTAGGTGTTCCTTGAGCAATGAGCAATTTTTGGATCTCAGATAAGTTCCCACTGACACCATTAATCTTTTTAGCTATCTTAAAGGGGGTAATTGTTCCCAATGACTACAAGTGTAAGGAGCATTCTTCCCACTGACCATCACACTAATGCATCCATTATATATATCGTCATTTTTAGCAGGGGTTCCTTGAGACTGGAACATTATTTTAAGGGTTCTTCTGTGTTGAAAAGGTTGAGAAAGGCTGGGTTATATGAATGCTATGCCTCATATAATGCATGCAGGTGGTAGCAGAGGGAAGAGGTAGTGTAGTTTATGCCAAGCTGTAAAATGGGCACCATTGGGCAACAGCTGTGGGTGGTACTTGTCCCAGGAAAGACAAGTCATAAAGCAAACACTTCATGTCTATGCTTGAAAAATAGAGACCACTACTGATGTACTCTTCTCAAAATGCTAGTTGCCTGGTTTTCATGCTGATCCTTGTGGTTTAATACTTCAAGTAACTGACCTGGAACAGTTATGCACTGAAGAATGTCTGAGTTTTCTCTGATGTATCTCTAAACATGTTTGGGGTCAGTGATCAGAACTAAGAGCAATTATAAAAAGTCAAGCAACTAGTATTTTTTAAAGGGGGTCAGCAATGGCAGACTTCTGTATTTTTTTCAGAACAGGTACATTTTATTTGACCTTTTTTGTTATATTTTTGTGTAGAGGGGGCAATCAAGCAGGCTGAGCAAATAGGTGTAAAAGGATGACCTGAGGCAGCAGCCAGCTTAGAGCAAATCCACATTATTAGCATATGAACATCCAGCAGCCAATAGCAACCAGGAATAAATTCCATACTCCCCAACTTACTTGCCTATAGCATACTTGGGGTCCAGTTAGGCAATGTCTGTGAGATAGGAAAAAATCAGCCGTACTTCAATTAGCTCTTCTTGCAGAAATGTTATTAATCACTGTGTGGACTGCGTATGATGATGTCTCCAACCCAAAACCAGTCTTCCTTGACATGTTTTACCACTCCTGACTTTTGAGCAAGCCAAGAGTGGTGAAAAGCATTATGGAAGGCTGAATTTTCCTATTTTCAATGAAGAGTGGAGACGGACTGTGATGGGTGCCACCCAGGTTGTGTATGTGCAGGAAAGGCCAGTCTTGAGCGGAGCTATGAATTTGTGTGTTTCTGTTTCAATGTCTATGAAATGCTGTCTATTAGTGAAGAATGTATAGCCCGTGGCACCCTATGGCAAGCAGGCTGGAGGTAATGAGTTCTTTCCTGGGTGCTGTAGGATGATGATGATGATGAAGGTTAGATAAGTCTAAACCAGGCTTCTCCATGTTTGGTCTGTTGTTTGAAATTCTGCTATATTTATTCAGATTGCATATTGAAAATTATGTCAACGTGTGTGTAAAATTTAGGTAGCCACCCTGTTATTTACCCCTCTCATCTTGTTACCCTGACCCAGGCCTCTTCCCAGGTGACCTATCATTATTTATAAGGCATTCCTGATATGCCCATATGTGCAAAATTGGTAGACCATGACAGAAGGCGTGAACAAGAATCTTCATGGCAGGATTAACAGAAGGGAAGAGGTTTGGGTTCCCTTTTACTATGGGTTTTCAGCAAAGCCTGGGGCTTTGTTGGGTTCACAAATTGTAAACTTTTGGATGAAAACATTGCAGGGATTGCCACCAGAAATAAGGAACAGTCTATTGTGCAGTGCAAAGAAATTGTCCCTGGTCAGCTCAGTCACAAGAACCAATAATTTGAAGGAATGAATAAACCAGTCCCCTAACTATAAAAGGGTGGACTTACAGCAGCCATATTGTAAGTATGCATTGCTGTCAGGGAAAGTTGACAGCTCTATATATAGAGAGAGATACTGGGGCTTGATTTACTAAAGGCAAATAGGCAGTTCACTTTGCACTAATTGTCACCAGAGCTTAGTAAATGCAGCGAAGCTCTGCTGATTTCCATCATCCAATCATGTACAAGCAAAAATGCTGTTTTTTTTATTTTCCTTGGACCTGATTGGGTATTCTTTACAAAGTGAAGCTTCACCACATTCACTGAGCTTTAGGAAAAATGATTGCAACTGCGCTTGCAAAGTGCACATTTTATTTGCCTTTAGTAAATCAACCCCTATGCGTTATACCATGCCTTTTGTTTGACAATAGCTTCCTTATTAGCACTACAAATTAACAGAATTGAGGAACAAGATGCAACCTCCCTGAAAGAGCGGTTTGCACAAAGTCAAGCAAGATTTACAAAACCTAACCCGGGAAGATTTGCTCATCCCTAATCACCAGATATTATAGTCATGAATGCTGCAGATTTAAAAAAATTGGAATTGACATTGCAATAACATGTTAAAGCTTATATGAAATTGGGTTTATATCTACTTTAACATAAAAGCTTAATAACTTCAATTAGCATATATCAAAAAAGAGGGGGAGAGAAAGTGAATTCATGAATGAGGAACAAGCAGGAGTCAATATTAATTAAATGCTTTTTAATGAAAAAGAGACTCACAATAAACACTAATCCAGAAAATATCCTGATAACACAGGTACCATCACCATTAAAAAGACCAAACAGTCATGTGCGGACACAGATAACCACCCGTCACAATCAACCACTTATAATATGTTAAAGAAGACATTCACTTTAAATAAACAGCAATAATAATAGCATGACGCCAACACGCTGCTCTCAGCGTACCTGCTGACAAACAGACCCACCACCAGCCTTGATCACGCCGATCACCTGACCCGCTAGACCAGCGAGTGTTTGATCTCGCTACAGCGCCATAACGGCTAGCCGAAAGGGGAAACTGTTGCCTCAAACTGCTTGGACTTTATATGCAGAACTTACGTGAGCTTACTCACTCCCAGCACCAACCCGCCACTTACCACTGAGGCACTGTCCGGATGACTCCCTACCTGACCGGTTCATCTACTGAAAGGCACTGACAAATCGGAGATGGTGACAGCTGCAATCCTGCTTCCTTGATACGGACGGCAAACAACATTGGGTGAGATCCTTCCTTACCTTATCCCTGATTCGGGACTCTTATTTACAGTTTCTCATCGCATGTGGTCATTGACCTCTATACTGCAGTGTCAGCTCACCAATTATTTCACCTCTCCAATTCTAGCCGCCTGCCAGTTCCATCCACACCTTCTGGTCTGCAGCCTTGTGAGCCATCCCTGGCCTAGAGAGGCTCCGTCCTGCCAGCCTACACACACCTGCATCCTGCAGCGGCTGTGATTTCATCTATCTATTCCTTTTTGGACCTCTCCAGCAAGGCCCCCTGACATTATTGTCCCCCCTTTACACGGCGAATTTTGTCCGCCATACCACCACTTAGTGCTGATCAAGTCCTGCTGTCACCACAACCCATTCATCCACTATAATATTTGCCATCACTTCCCCCATACCATTTGGACTTTCATCAATGTCTAGCACATATGTTCCATGCATTGTTATTATTGCTGTTTATTTAAAGTGAATGTCTTCTTTAACATATTATAAGTGGTTGATTGTGACGGGTGGTTATCTGTGTCCGCACATGACTGTTTGGTCTTTTTAATGGTGATGGTACCTGTGTTATCAGGATATTTTCTGGATTAGTGTTTATTGTGAGTCTCTTTTTCATTAAAAAGCATTTAATTAATATTGACTCCTGCTTGTTCCTCATTCATGAATTCACTTTCTCTCCCCCTCTTTTTTGATATATGCTGCATTGAATTCTGAGGAACACACCTATTATTGATTGGTGTTTGCAGGTGTCCAAACCTACATGCAGACCTGTACGGACCTCACCCTAAGTCTGCTATTAGCCTCATTGAAACCACAGAGTGTTCCAGTTCTTTTACTCACCCCCCTTTTTTGCTCAACTTCAATTAGCAGCTGGGGCTGTACAAAAGTGTTCGGTTAAGAGAGTTAATAAAATAGATCAACCCCTATGCCCCAATCTAACTGGGGAATTGAATTTTACAAATTAGCAGCAATTCTATTTACATTAGTTCTCCCATCTGGGACTTGACAAAATGGCATGTGTTGGGTCATGAATATTTTACAGGTCACAGGTTCACCTGAATTTTACATGAGTTTGCATGAGTTGGACAGCCAATCACCAAAGCTCCTTATCAACACAATTTATACTAAATGGAAATCGCATTTGCTATTTCGCCAGTGGAAGGTCTGATTAATAATTCGGACACGGTAATTAATACAATCCCAGCTGGGAATACTTTTAATGACTCTATTTGAGATTAACTGCTAAAGAGTTTTACAGCAGCTGTGTTCCCTGCAGACCACTGACCAGTTTAGGGGCAATCTACATAGGTGTATTTTGGCCAAGCCAAAGATTTCCTAATTTGCTTCATCACTCTCACTGTAAAATAGAGCATCCCAGCTGGTATGACCAATAATATTCAGTTCATGTGCTCATCAAGACCCTCAATCTACAATGCGACCTGTGGGACCACTGTGCATGATTTTTAGACAGTTTTCAAATTCCTAATATAAAACCAAAACAAATGCATATATTTAGCCTTGGGGTATATTAAGGGATTGCTAGCATTGTAGTTTTTGGCTTATTGATGAAGAATGGGGTTGATTTTCTAAAGGCAAATAGGCTGTTTACGTTGTAAGAGAATTTTCCCTTAGCTTAGTGAATGGGTTGACGCTCTATTCTATTATCATAGTTTTTAAGTTTCTATGCATGTGTTTGAATACACTTTTGCAAAGTGAATTTTTCCCAACATTCACTAAACCAGCCATTCTCAACCAGAGTTCCATAGAACCCTAGATTTCCTCCAGAGGTTGGTAGGGGTTCCTTGAGCTGTGGCTGATTGACCTGCCATATAATGGCGCCTGCTGATGGCACTTGGCAAAGTTAGTTGCATAGCACCAACGATCTCGTGAGTTGTTTGTAAGGGTCACATTCTGATCACCACTGTAAGAAGGACGCTCTTCCCACTGACCACCAATGGAAGGGAAAATTTTCCCACTGACCCCAAAGAACTGGTTTTAGCAGGGGTTCGCTGAGGCCTGAACATTATTTTATAGGGTAAAAAGGTTGAGAAAGGCTGCATTAAGTTAAGGGTAAATTCTCTTGTAAAGTAGAAGTAGAAATTCCCTTGCAAAGCGAATTTGCTCTTAGTAAATTAACTTCAAAGTGTTTTTGTTAAAAAAAAAAAAAAGAAAAAAATACATACTAGAATCAAAAATATCTAATGCCTATTACTAAAGTAACATAGATATTGCTTGTTCCAGATTAAAAAAAAAAGTGCTTGTTGATTAATAACTACTTATGCACATTAATAAATAATTAATTTAAAGGTGAGTGTTAATTTTGAATGTTTATTTTGCAACACTCCCTAACAATTGGTTGGAAGACATGCAGAAACTTGTTGTTACACAAGTAAAGATAATAACTCAATTTGGCCATAGGTATGATATGTTCGGTGCTGAAATCAAATATACAGTTGTAAGTAGCAAGGTAGTCCTATGATTAAATAGCTAGCTCTCCCGCCTTGAAGTACTGGGCTCCTTGGTTGGATTCCCACCACTGATACTGTCTCAATGGCATTTGAATGTGTATTTAGACACAAGGGGGCAGATTTACTAAGAAGAATGCGTTGCGCCAGTTAATACCTTAATTGGTGCGCTGGAAAAGTCATTAACCGAACGTGCGAACCGGCGCACTTTGAAGCGCAAAACGATAATAAATATGTAAACTGCAACTGTCGCTAGGGTAACTGTGGTTTTCTCATTGATAATAGCTCACGCCCAATACAGTTGGTTAATGTCATCTCATTGGATGTGTCTTGTTAGGCAATTAGTAGGTGTTTTCAGTTAATTAACCCTTTTGATGCTCATTGATTGATTGATCTCATTCCTATTACTTCTAACATAACTTTGAAATGTGTTTTTTTTCTATTTTTACCCCAATCTTTCAATACATTACAAAGAACAGAGAAGTGTTTCCAAACCCAATACATTAATATTTTTAGATCTTGATCTTCAAAGGTGACCATACACTGCAATCGGTCAGATCTTAAAAAAATCAGATTTAGTGCAAGAGTCTGTTTGATTTCCTATAATTTGAATTGTTCAAGTGCGTCTTCCTATTACCCATTTTGCTGAAATATTGAGTTGTACAGAGATTGGCCAATCAGATTGCATAGTGCATGACCATCTTACGTGCCAAATTTGGAATGTAGATGTGCCATGACCCACTTGTATTTTCCCAGCGATATTTCTTGGGCATTATACAAGGCACATGAGAACCCACCTTTTTTCAAGGCATACTAGAGTGATCAGGAATCTTCAAACTACGGCTCTCCAGCTGTTGAGGAACTACACATCCCATGAGGCATTGTAAAACTCTGACATTCACAGACATGACTAGGCATGATGGGAATTGTAGTTCCTGAACAACTGGAGGACCGTAGTTTGAAGACCCCTGTGCTACACCATTATTATGCCTTCAGAATTGGGAGTGTGGCATCTAACAAACTTCTCTCTGCTGGTAGACACAAGAACCTACATCTATAAATATATATCTGGGCAGCACATGTGGTAGTGTAGTGGTTAGCACTTTCACTTAGCAGAAAAAAGGGTCGCTGGTTCGAATCCCGCCCGTGACGCCATCTACCGGGAGTTTGCATGTTCTCCCTGTGCCTGTGTGGGTTTCCTCCAGGCACTCCGGTTCAGTGTTGCCAACCTTTTAGATTGAAATTTACTGACACAACACCCAAAATTTAATGGCACAGCCAAGTTTTTACTGGCATTTCCAAAAGTTTAAAAATTACTGTTTTAAATGCAAATTTAAGTATTTAGGCTACAAACAAGTACAATATGCAATTAGCAATGTGATTTAAGGTAGATAATAAGACAAAAAAAAAAAGGTATTTTATTTTCGATATAGTAAGTAAGTAGCTCAAGGACGGGAGGGCAAGAAATTAGAGTAAGTCAGGCGCACACATGAAATTTTACTCTCAAAGTGACACTCACAGCAGTGTGCAGCAACACAGATGATGATAACACGACACGTCCCCTCCTGAGTCACAGTGACTGTCTCTCTCCACACCAGGTGGTCACTTCAGTCCACTCCAGTCTAAACAGCACTGATGGTCCCGCTCCCGGCCTACCTTGCTCCCGTCCCGCTGACCTGCACACGAGGCTCTGGCTGCTCTGCTTGGCTCCCTTGCACTATGACATCACACTACATGCTCAGGCACCGCCTCCCCCAGAGCCACCTGAACACACTGTAACAGGCACTCGGATGGTCTCGACCGAGCCGAGTGTCAGTTATATTCTTTACTGGCAACCTTTTCCTTTTACTGGCATTTACTGGCAGGAGAAATTTGCCTCTTTTTTACTGGCTGTTGGCAACACTGCTCCGGTTTCCTCCCACACTCTAAAAACATGCTGGTAGGTAAATCGGATCCTGAATATAAAATTGGCCCTAATATGTATGAATGTGTGTTAGGGACCCACACAAACACCACCCTATGGTAAAAAATTAAATAATTTTCCTAATTTGCAAATAAGGATCATCACTTCCTCAGAGAACAGTGAGCGGGGCATGGTGGTGGGAAGAAATTAGCAGCAGTACAAGCAACTTCCTGTAAGGTCGTGATGTCATTCCCGTGTGCTGGCCACCGCTTCCAGGAACCAGATATGCGCCAGGGGCACATACCTCCGTGCACACAGCAGTTGCTCATCTCACATACACATTGGTTGTGCATCTAGCTGCAGGAACCCAATTTTTAGGGAAATTAATAGTAAAGCAGATACAGATTTCCAGGGCTGGACTAACAAATGTTTCTAGTGAAAGGCAACTGGTGTTTTCTATTAAACAAGGTCTAAATGGGCCATTGACATACATCACAGTTGAACTTAGGAATGTGTCTTTGCAAAGTTAAACTAAATGAAATCCTTTCTTATTTTTGCTTGGGGATAGGGTTCAGAGGGATTAGAAGTCTTGTCAGTTTTTGGTGATGTCTACACCCCTGATAGGGTGAAGACACCTCCCAAATTGTGCCACTTTCTCCTTCAAATGTATTCACTTCCTGTCACATAGCCAAACAGAAAGTGAGGGTAAAACTCTACCAATGTCTTTCCTTGGGGACACACAGGTCAATCTAATAACTCTAGCATTTTGCTCTGTACACCCCCAATTTTTAGGTATCTTGGACTTTGGGGTTTAATTACTAAAGGCAAATCCACTTTGCAGTACAAGTGCACTTGGAAGTACAGTTGCTGGGGACACACAAGGTAAATAAAAAAAAGCATCTTTGCTTCTACATGATTGGATGATAAAATCAGCAGTGCTTCCCCTCAGATTTACAGCGACTACACTTGTATTGCAGAGTGTATTTGTCTTTAATAAACCCCAAAATACCTAATAATTTGGGGTGTACACAACAAAGTACTAGAGTGCAATTTGCCTAATGGGGACACTAGCAGGTTTTCCTTTATCTTGCACAGACGCTTTAAATAAAAGTCAATGGCTTGATATTTTGGACAGCTATTTTACCTAAGATAAATTCCCAAAACATGTCCCGTCGGGGGTACTTGAGGACTGAGGCCGAGAACCACTGTGCTAAAATGGAAAATTAAATACTTACCTCTGTGTAATTTTCCTTTCCTGGTACCTATCCATGGCAGCATATGAACAATCCATGCATATGCTACCATGAAGGCACCAGAAAAGTAGCTTTTAGACAAATCACACCTTTTTTGTTTTGCCATGCCAATCAGCCTACTTAAGCTACAGCTAGGCTGTTGCATGAAAATTAACACATAAAACATAAAAATTCCTACAAATTTTATTGGTCAACAAAACAGGACTTGGAAAAGAGCAAGGAAAGTAAGAAATACTTGAATGTAATTTGAGTCACTAACAGAATATGTTTGCAGAGGAAATTAACAGGAGTTAAAAGGACTGCACCCACAAACGGACATCTATTAAGGATTTAAACATTAAGTAGTCACAACATCTTGGAGGACGATTTTGCAAAATAATTCAGCACAAACAATTAAATCAAAGTGAAACAGTCTACAAACGACACACATTGACAACATTAAAAATATACAATAAACCAAAGTAAAAAAATTGCTCTAAAACACATCTGTTTTGAAAAGACATAACAAACAAAATACAAAGAGAAAATACTTGTGTTACAAACTCTACAAGGTCAAACTCTACAAACACTACTCACCCAAATGTACTCTCTTGCGCACACACACACATGCACAGTCCATGAAACACACAATATGTAAGTTCACCCAATGAAGAGACAGAACTTCAAAGTGGGTGTCCTTAAATTACTAACCCAAAAAACACACTCTCTGAGCATGCCCAGAAGCATCCAAGTGCTGTTCACACACAAAAAGCTGAAAAAAAAAAAAAATCAAAGTCCCTGAGCATGCCCAGATCAACCCAAATGCATTTCACACACCAAAAGGCACAGGAAAAAATCAAAGTCCCTGAGCATGCCCAGAACAACCCAAATGCAGCTAGCACAAAATAAGCCACCTCCTGTCCAAAATTAAGCACATAATCCAGCATGCTACAAAATTTACAGATGGGACAAACACTCCCCGGTCCAGGGGGGCAAACAAAGAGCCTAACATGGGCAAAAGTTATACAACAAATACCATTGCAGTCTGTGGGAACTGACTTGTTAATTTTGCTAGTCCCCACTTGGTTGGCTTATCTTCTAGTTATTGGCCTTAAATATGGTATGGGGGCCCAGGTTCCACCCTAAGGGACATATATCAATGTCACCAATTTGGACAACCCCAAAAACGAAACAAGGAAAAGTGCCTTTAAAAATGCAAAATTGCTTATAAGCTAGTAACTGGGGGGGGGGGGGGGCTTACTCTGCATGTAAAGTGGTGCATCTGTAGCCTGTATCCAAAATGCTGCTTCAAAGATGTACGGCTTTGGAGAAAACGTACAAATCTACATTGCAGCTGCAAGATTTTAACCCAAAACAAAAAATAGCCTGCCCCCAATACATACAAGGCCATTTGGGTCTGTTAAGGCTTAAAATGAGTACCCCCCATGTGAAAAATCCCACCCCAAACTAAAAAAATATTGTGCCCCTCCCACACACCAACAAACCCCTAGCCAAATATACAGCAAGCCAGCCCATGAAAGGGAGGTGGATGCTTGGGGGCAGGAGGGGCTTGGGAACCCCAAAAGTCAACCACCTCATAAGTAAACCAGCATAAAAAAAAAATTGTCATTTTTAGAGGTGCGCCCGTTCAACCCACGCAATTGCATTTGTGTTGCTTGACATTTACTAAGATTTTGGCCGTGTAGTGAACAAACGCATTTGAACGAGCACAAGAGCCGCTTGCGCATGCACAGTGCTTACATTGATCTCACGTAGTTCTAAACATACTTGCAGGCACAGCATGCTTTCTCTGAAAAAGTTACTTTCTCATTCTATTTTGGGTATATTTGTAACTTGGGTGGTTGTTACGAAACTTTCTCACATCACCCCACATGAGCCCATAATATTGGCACCTCCATCTTCTGTTAATATTGAATTGAAGATGGCATGCGCCATGTCCATAGTGGCGCACAGATTGCATTCTCCCGTTCGCCGAGCTCGCTATAGCAAATGGGGGATTCGCGCTCTGTTCCTGGTGCACTGTTTCGTAAATATGAAAATGTGCGTTGCACTTGACTGTGCGCCTCTACTGATGGCATATGGCTTTCGTAAATCAGCCCCAATGTTTTTTTTTGTTTTTCATTTTCAATAATCATGATTTCATCAGTAGTTTCCATATAACGTGGGGTCACACACACACCCCCTTGTAATATTCTCATCCATGAACCGACTCTGGGACTAAATTTTCAAGCTGTGATAAAAGATCTGAGATAAGTATCCAGAATACGTTGCCCTTTAATGAATATAATCCTCTTGGAGCAGGACTAACAAAGCTAATGATATTCGCTTAAACGAGGTCAGTGAATAATTGCACATAATTGTTTCAGTGCTATGGAACATGCAATGCAAATATTGGAATTCTAATCTCTGTTTTAATGAAGAAGCCACCCATTGCAACTTGTTTTATGCACGGCTTATAAGTATGTGAATTGTAGCTTTGCAGGATGTACATAGCACTTCAATTCAGGTCTGTTAGTAATGACAATGTGTTTCAGGACCATGGACAGCAGATTAAGCCATACGTGAAATATCTTCTTTGTAGGAAAATGTTAGTCTGCTCTTGTTTAGATGGATCCTTTAAACTCTATATCAGGCATTATCAGCCAGGGTTCTGTGGAACCCTAGGGTTCCTTCAGAGGTTGCTAGTGGTTCCTTAAGCTGTGGCCGATTCCATCTGATGGTGCTTTCATAGTTCCAGGTTAGCTAACTGTAAGGATGCCATTCCAACCAGCTACGTAAGTGGTCATTCCTTCCACTAACCACCAATGTAATGGGAATTTTCCTTATGACCCCTGATGGACTAATCTTAGCAGGGGTTCCCAGACACCTGAAAATTATTCCTCTGGGGTGAAAAGATTAAGAAAGACTAATCTATACTAATGTGGATTAAGTTGTTTGATTTACCAAAAGAATAATTTTCACTCTTGAAGTTAACGCAAGCTCCGTAAATAACCAGCCCAGTAAAGAGGATTTTTAAATACTGTAATTTTACCTGGGTAAAAACCACTCCTTTCATTTTTGTTCAGACGATAACATATGAGCGTTTTTGAGGGTTAATTGCGTTAAGCAGCCCAGCTCTTGTATGATTTGTAATCACTCAGCACACCGCAATGCACATAGCATTTACATCTTTGCATTGCGATGCACTTAGTGAAGGTGGTGAAAATTCCCTTGCTTTTAGTAAATGAACGCCGTAGAATGCATTACTATGCATGAGGTTAGGCACATTTTATTGCATGTTCCTGCATGCATTATGGTGTGGAAGAACCAGTAGATAAGACTTCTAATAGTAGGTTAGCCCTTAAAGATGGAGAGTTTACACTTGCTTAAAACACTTCCAAAGATTGAATCAAAGGATAGTATTCCATGTCTCTGGGGACATTGGGAATAAAAAGATCCTATGATCATTTTCAAAATGAAAAATCAAATCAGAAAAGACAGCTAAACTGTGGGTGTCCAACTGTTGTGAAAAGACAAGTCCCTAGGAGTTAGTTAAGGGCATGCAGGAATGTGTTGTTCCACAAGTAAATATAATCACACATATTGGCCATACATATGATATATCCAGTGCTGACATTGTATAGACAATCAAAGGTAACAAGGCGGTCCTATGAATAAATCGCTACAGGGGTCCATGGTTTGATTCCCAAGAGGGATGCCGTCTGTGTGGCATTTGCATGTTCTGTCTGTCTTTTCTCAAAAAAAAAAAATTGATCGCTACCTAAATCGACCCTGCTATGTAAATGTAGAGCATCCTTCCCCAACCTTCTTAACCTAGAGAAACCTATGAAATGACTTTCAGGTCCCAGGGAGACCCTGCTAATAGTTACTTTATCTACAACTTACGGTACATTAGCATGAACAGTAAGCTGACATTTAAGAATACATTAAAGCGCATGTTTGACAGTCACTCTGTGGCAAAATTACTTTTGGCAAAATCAATAAAAGACCAGAAAAGAAATGCAGACAGTGAACATTGTAGTGTTTCCTGGCTGTCAGTGGAAAAATACTTCTTACATGAATGGGTGGTGGATGTTCCCCCTAACATTGGCTGTTATTGGAGTGTTCCCTCACATTTGTGGTCAGTGAAGTGCCCCCTTACATTGGTGATCAGTGAAATGCCCCTTTACATTAGTGGTTAGTGAAGTGTCCTTTTACATTGGTGAATGGTAAAGTGCCCCCTTACATTGGTGGCCAGAGAAAAGCTCCCTCACATTGGTAGTCAGTGAAGTGCGCTCTTACATTGGGGGTCATTGAAGTGTCCCCTTACAGTGGTGGTCAGTAAATTGTTCCCTTACATTGATGGTCTCTGAAGAACTTTCTTAGATTAATGATCAATGAAATGCTCCCTTACGTTGGTGATCAATGAAATGCCCGCTTCTATTGGCAGTTAATGAAGTACCCCCTTCCACAGGTAGTCAGTAAAATGTCCCCCTACTTGGTGATCAGTGACGTGTCACTTTACATTGGTAGTCAATGAAGCACCCCCTTACACTGGTGGCCAGTGAAGAGCTCTCTTACATTGGTGATAAATGAAA
This sequence comes from Lithobates clamitans, assembly GCA_037952925.1. NCBI lineage: Eukaryota > Metazoa > Chordata > Amphibia > Anura > Ranidae > Lithobates > Lithobates clamitans. The sequence continues at coordinate 836,405 of JBBGZY010000867.1, forward strand.
TGCTCCCTTACATTGGTGGTCAATGAAGTGCCCCCTTAGACTGGTGGTCAGTGAAGTGCCCCCTTACATAGATGGTCAGTAAAGTGTCCGCTTACATGGTGATCAGTGACATGTCCCTCTACATTGATGGCCAGTAAAGAGCTCCCACACATTAGTCAATGAAGTGCCCCCTTCCATAGATGGTCAGTAAAATGTCCCCCTACTTGGTGATCAGTGACGTGTCACTTTACATTGGTAGTCAATGAAGCACCCCCTTACACTGGTGGCCAATGAAGAGCTCCTTTACATTGGTGATCAATGAAATGCTCCTTTACATTGGTGGTCAATAAAGTGCCCCCTTATACTGGTGGACAGTGAAGTGCCCCCTTACATAGATGGTCAGTAAAGTGTCTGCTTACTTGGTGATCAGTGACATGTCCCTTTACATTGATGGCCAGTGAAGAGCTCCCACACATTGGTAGTCAGTGAAGAACCCCCAATACACTGGTAGTCTTTTAAATGCCCTTTTAAATTGAGGGTCAGTGATGTAATCCCTTACATTGTTGAACTGTGAGGAGCTCTCTTACATTGGTGATCAATGAAGTTCTCCCTTACGCTGGTGGTCAATGAAGTGTCCCCTTACATTGGTGGTGAGGAGAGAAGGACCCATGGAAATGAGTGGGTTATTTCTACTGACCATTGGTGGTCAGTTGGAAGAATTCCCCCATACAGATAGCTATTTGTATAGATAGTAACCTATCTTGGAGGCAGACATAGCTCAATGCTCAAAGAACCCCTAGGAACCTTTGGAGAAACCCTAGGGTCCCACAGAACCTGGTTAGGAAACATTGTAGATTGTACTTGTAGATTTCTTCCCTCCAGTGTTTTTTTAGATAGCCCCTGTTGACAGCATGTGATTAACCTCTTGGGGATGAACATCTAATTTATGCTACTTATTGATTCCCGTTACATTTTTGTCGCTAAGGGGTTATTTGCATCAGATATTTAGCATCCAAAATACCTGGAAAATGTTTTTTCAATGATTTAGTAAATATTGGATATCTAAAAACCTGATTACCTCTACAAATTTTATAAAAAAAAAAAATTGCCAACACAATAGAATAATTTGGAAAATGAATCTGCACGTTTCATTCATTGGATATGCAGCCCCAAAATTAGATAGATAAATAGATAGATGTTGCTATTATCCATGTAATAACTTTCAGTGTAGTGTGCAGCACATGGGCACATGGTAGAGTCCAGACCAGTCTTTCTCAACCTTTTTACTTTAGAGGGACCTTTGAAATATTTTTCAGGTCTCAAGGAACGCCTGCTAAGATTAATTGTTCAGGGGTCAGTAAGAAGGATGCCCCTTACATTGGTAGTCAATGGAATAAATGTCCCCCAAAGTGGTGGTCATAATGCTGCCCTTACAAACAGCTAAAAAGGTCACTGGGTTCATGCCGCCGGCTCTGCGCAGTGGTGTTAGACCCAGAACTATGCATGCACCATCAAAAGGGAGTTCATTTTTCAACAGCTTAAGGAGCCCCTAGCGACCTCTCGAAGAAACCTAGAGTTCCATGGAGCCCTGACTGAGAATAGCTGGTCCAGACTATTCTATTCAGCTTGTATGCACTATTCAGCTTGTAGGAGTCAGGAAACTAAAAGTATCAGAACGGCTATTTTTACACTGTTGTGTGCTCGGCAAGGGTAGTGTGCATTTTAAAAGTAAAAGTGCTTTCTATGTTGTTGTACCCTATTAGGTAAATAATGCATGTGATCTATCTCGTTTCATTAAGCCAAGAATTGAAAGCGTCAATGGTGCCCATAAATGATTGCATTTAATTTCTGTTTTTTGTTTTCTGTGTGTCATCCATAATTCAACAGGCACAGAAATCCTTATGTTTACATTTACCCTTATGGCGCCATAAAAATTTGAACATTTCTCCTTGGACACAAAATAAGCTTGTATGTTCTAAAAAGAGCGAGATACACATCACAATGAACTCCTTTAAATTCTGTGTAGTCATGTGCAAAAAAATAAGTAAGCCTTTTTTTATTACATACTTTTCTTAAGCAGAAAAGGATATGTTTAGACTCAGAAAATCATTCTGATAACGTGTTATTTTCTATACTCTTCTCTAATAACATCATTGATGTTCTTGCTATACGACACATGTGAGAATATTATATATAATGATAGTATTGTTCACTGCTGTGACATGCCCCATCCAGCAATGGGAAAAATAATGATTGTACAATCTACAGTAAATACTAAGGTAGGAGCAGTGACAGATTCAGCTGGGTGCTGTTTGCTAGAAAAAAACATTCAGATTTATGTCTAAGAGATTTACATATATATATATATATATATATATATATATATATATATATATATATATTCTTATATATATTCATATATATATATATGTGTGTATTTGCGAATTTTAATATCTTTATATTTACTTTCTACTTGCAATATATATATATATATATTATATATATATATATATATATATATATATATATATATATATATATATAACAGGTGCATGTAACTTTCCAAAATGATTTAATTGCCAATTATTTATTTTTATTAATTCAATTTTTGGAGATAATCAGATACCAGTATTTATTAAAGTGTTGAAAAAATAAATTCATTTTAGAGCATTTTGAATGCTAAGTATCTGATACAAATAACCTTTACATAGGCAATTGACCTATCTCTCTATCTCTACTGTATCTATCTATCTATCTATCTATCTATCTCTGCTGTAGTGATTGATCTATCTATCTCTACTGTATGTATGTATCTATCTATCCTCTATCGCATCCATCCACCCACCCATTATCTATCTATCTATCTATCTATCTATCTATCTATCTATCTATCTATCTATCTATCTATCTATCTATCTATCTATCTATCTATCTGTACAGAGTAAAAAAAGAAGGAACAAGAGAAAGAAACTTTTAGCCTAACTTCTCCAATTTTGAGTCAACGATCTTACCTGGATTTGGTCGTTGTACCAGTCCGGCTCTTCGTTAAGTCCTATTTCTGCCGCAAACACTTGCGCTGAAACCAACATAATGACAGCAAAGGCTACGAGGATCTTCATGCTTTCCCGCTTTCACCACAGAACCCTTTGAACGGGACCGGCTCTGCTTCTGACACAAGTGTAAGGGTGACGCTTCAAACCGAGAGACAACAGAAGTAATGATCTCTGCAAAGCGAAGAGTCAGGAGATGCAGCTTCTGCAAAAGAAGACAGGAGATGTCAATCAGCAGGAACAAAAAAAAAAAAGTCATTCGCAAGTAACACATTCAAAAATATAGACATTCTCAACTCAAAGCAACAACATAGCTGAAAGAAATGTGGAAGCAGCTGTTTTTTTTTTGTGTGAGCATGTTAAAGTTTGAAATGTCAATCAACAGCAAGAAAAAAAAAAAGTAATATATACATAAATACAAAAGAAAAAAAAAGTCATTCACACATAAATACAAAAGAAAAAGAAGTCATCCATTTATAGATACAAAAAAAAGTCATCCATACATAAATAGAAAATAAAAAAAACAAAAAGTCATCCATATATATATATAGATACAGAAAAAAAATATATAGATACAAAAGAAAAAAAAAGTCATCCATACATAAATAGAAAAGAAAAAAAAGTCATCCTTATATATATATATATATATATAGATAGATAGATAGATAGAAAAGAAAAAAAAGTCATCCATATATAAATACAAAAGAAAAAAAAAGTCATCCATTATTAGATAAAAAAGAAAAAAAGAAAAAAAAAGGAAACATACATAAAATGCAACTAGTGTTGTTGCTTTTCACTTCATTTCAACATGTTAGCTGCAAAAATGATAACATAAAATACTGATTAAAGCTTTCCACCACACCTTATTTCCTAGTCAAGTATAATAGATTTCTCCTACAATATAGAAGCGAAGAGGAAGATGTGATCACTTACTGTACTTGGGTAGGAAGATCTCTGGCAGCTCTAGCCTGTTCAGCTTGTGTGTTGCTGTTCACTGCACTCCCCAGAGCTCAACTATATATATAAGGAGAGGATGGGCAGGACTAAAGAACGTTCGTGTTCCAAACCTAATTACCTAATTCCAACCAACTCAATTCACCATATGGGGGACAGTGTGACGTCTGCACGCTAATATTCCCTTATCAATATTCAATTAGACTTGGAGGCTTTCCCAAAAGAATTTTTTTTAATCCAACCTTGTTTTTTTTTTTTTTTTTTTTATATGCCTATATAGACGTAATTATGACCCCCCTCCAGCAGATGACCCCTCCTGTTGCAACTTGCAATTTGTCTACGGTGACGCCATTCGGGGGCCGTGCACTATAAACCTCTCTCCCGATGACATAAAATGCGTTCGAGATTTGTCACCCGAGCTAAATCATGAAAGAAAAGACAATGAAAGATGTGATCATGGGCAAGGCGCAAGTCACGACCCGTTTATGTTAATCGCAGGTTATTCTGGAAACGATCGTATATTAAAATTGAGCGATTCGTCAAGAGCCATGAGCGGTGCAGGGTTTGCAGTGACACTCAAGTGGGAGACCGGGGCGCAAGACAAGTGTTATCCCTGGAGGAGGGACGTGAGTCATCACAATTCTTCACACAAGAAGAATTTGTTATATAATAAAAAATAAAAAAGGTTGACAAACTGTCAGAAAACACCATTATCCTTTCTTTTTTGATGCCGCTTGAAGTTACATACTAAATAAGATCCGCTAAAGTGACTAATCTGTAAATGAAAAAGGAAAACCCGGTGAGTTTTGTTACAATGGAAGGGATTAAAGCTGAACTTTAGTTATGATTTTTATTGCAGCGTTACATTGGTCCATCTTGGAACAATGTAAGTATGTATATCCCACACATCGATCGCCAATGCTCTTCCAGACTTGTGGTGCCCTCTGAATAGCTATCTGCATTTTGATCACTTTTCAGAGGGCATTTGACAGGTGATGAGGAGGCGTTATATAACCTCCTCACCACCTGATTTAACCACTTCAGCCCTGGAAGGATTTATCCCCCTTCCTGACCAGAGCACTTTTTGCGATTCGGCACTGCGTCACTTTAACGGACAATTGCGCGGTCGTGCGACGTTGCACCCAAACAAAATTTACGTCCTTTTTTCCCCCACAAATAGAGCTTTTTTTTGGTGGTATTTGATCACCTCTGCGTTTTTTATTTTTTGCGCTATGACCAAAAAAGAGTGACAATTTTGAAAAAAAAGCAATATTTTTACTTTTTGCTGTAATAAATACCCCCAAAAGTATATAAAAAACCCTTTTTTTTTCTCAGCTTAGGCCGATATGTATTTTTCTACATATTTTTGGTTAAAAAAAAATCGCAATAAGCGTATATTGATTGGGTTACACGAAAGTTATAGCGTCTACAAAATAGGGGATAGATTTATAGCATTTTTATTATTAATTTTTTTTTAAATTAGTAATGGCGGCGATCTGCGATTTTTATCATGACTGCGATATTATGGCGGACACATCAAACACTTTTGACACCATTTTCATTTATACAGCGATCAGTGCTATAAAAAAGCACTGATTACTGTGTAAATGACACTGGCAGGGAAGGGGTTAAACACTAGGGGGCGATCAAGCGGTTAAGTGTGTCCTAGAGAGGTGTTCTAACTGTGGGGGGGGGGGGGGGCAGTAGATCTCTGTCATGTCATAAGGCAGAACGGGGAAATGCCCTGTTTACATAGGCATCTCCCCGTTCTACCTCTCCACACCGCAATCGCGGGCCGCTGGCGAACATCGAGTTCCCAGGACCCGTGGGCACACTCCCGAGGCGTGCGGCGGGTGCGCACGCGCCTGATAGGCGGCAAATTTAAAGGGACGTACAGGTACGCCCATTTGCCTGCCTGTGCAATTCTGCAGCCGTACATCTGTGTGCAGCGGTTGGCAAGCGGTTAAAGTAACACTAAAGCTTCATTTAAAAAAAAAAATTAAAGTAGTAAACATGTTATACTTACCTGCTCTGTGTAATGGTTTTGCACAGAGCACCTCGATACTCTTCTCCTAGGGTTTCCCCTGGTCTCCTGGCTCCTCCGCTTTGGCTAATGCCCCATAGAAAGCCACTTTCTATGGGGACACTCGTGCAGACTCACTCCTGACCCACCCTGTGTACGTCCATTGACACAGACCAGGTGGCTTGGCCCCACCCCCTGCTCCCTCGTCACAGGATTTGATTGACAGCAGCGAGAGCCAATGGAGAGAGCCTTTGCTTTTATGCACATCGCTGGATTGGGATCGAGCTCAGATAAGGGGGGGCTGGGTGCATCCTGCAGCTCAGAAGTTTTTTTTACCTTAATATATAGAATGCATTAAGGTAAAAAGCCTTAAGGCTTTAGAACCACTTTAATTCTATAATGTCGCACTACTGAGCCGCAATCGTGCGTATTGCACGTGGTTGCTATTGATTTCATTAGTGCCCCCTATCAAACTCTGAGCCCTGAGTTAAAAATGCTGCATCTGTGAAGCAAAGCACCACGGCGGTATGTAAACAGCCCTGTCCCTCTCCGGTTGTTCTTATGGATTGAGTTGGTGGCAGGGGATGGGGGCATAAAACCCTGGCTCAACCTCCCATTTTTACAGCCCCCTGATCACTAGGGATGGGCTTTATGTTCGAGTCGAACATGAGTTCGACTCGCACATTGGCTGTTCGCCGAACAGCGAACAATTTGGTCGCGGCCGTTTTCCATGTGATCGCTCCGTCAAATGAAGGAGCGATCACATGTAAACAAACCGGCATCATGTCATGGCGCCGGTTCCTCCCCTCTGTGTACCGATCGGTACACTGTGAGAGGAGAGGGGGAGGGATCGGATGGCAGCAGCGCTGTGGGCTGGATGTGTAGTGCCCACAGCGCTGCTCAGTGACAATTGCAGTCACATCCATCCATCCATGCTCAGCCATCCCTCCATACTCTAAAACCCTGCAATACTCTGCAATGCCCTGCACTACTCTGCAATAACCTGCACTACTCTGCAATACCCCGCAATACTCTGCAATACCCCACAATACCCCGCAATACTCCGCAATACCCCGCAATACTCCGCAATACCCCGCAATACTCTGCAATACCCCACAATACCCCGCAATACTCCGCAATACCCCGCAATACTCTGCAATACCCCGCAATACCCCGCAATACCCCGCAATACTCTGCAATACCCCGCAATACTCTGCAATACCCCGCAATACTCTGCAATACCCCGCAATACTCTGCAATACCCCGCAATACTCTGCAATACACCGCAATACTCTGCAATACACCGCAATACTCCGCAATGCCCCGCAATACTCTGCAATACCCCGCAATACTCCGCAATACCCCGCAATACTCTGCAATACCCCGCAATACTCCGCAATACCCCGCAATACTCTGCAATACTCTGCAATACCCCACAATACTCTGCAATACCCCGCAATACTCTGCAATACCCCGCAATACTCCGCAATACCCCGCAATACTCTGCAATACTCTGCAATACCCCACAATACTCTGCAATACCCCACAATACTCCGCAATACCCCGCAATACTCTGCAATACCCCGCAATACTCCGCAATACTCTGCAATACCCCACAATACTCTGCAATACCCCGCAATACTCTGCAATACCCCGCAATACTCTGCAATACCCCGCAATACTCTGCAATACCCCGCAATACTCTGCAATACCCCGCAATACTCCGCAATACTCTGCAATTTTTAACCACTTCCCGCTCAAAGGCCATCATATGACGTCCTTGAGTTTGTGCGGGGATATCTGAAGGATGCCTGAAGCTACAGGCATCATTCAGATATCAGCTTTTTCAGCCGGCGATTCCCTACACCATAAGAATGATCATAGCGGATGTTCCACTGCTTGATCGCTCTTACAGGAGGCGAGAGGGGATGTCCCCCCCTTCGGTGCTTCTACCAACTCACCGCTACGATCGAAGCCAGGATCGTTTTGTATATTTTTTATTACTTCCCAGCCTAGTGGTGAGATGTGGGGTCTTATTGACCCCATATGTCACTGTAAAGAGGACCTGTCATGTCATATTTCTATTACAAGGGATGTTTACATTCCTTGTAATAGGAATAAAAGTGATAAAAAAAAATTTGGGGGGGAGTGTCAAACTAAAATAAATAAAGTAATCTCTTTAATCTCTCTCTCTGGGGCTGAAGTGGTTAACGGTGTTCGCGTGTTCTGGATGCAAACCGAACCGGGGGGTGTTCGGCTCATCCCTACTGATCACCCATCTAAAAGAGATCTAAGTATAAATATCATATACAGTGATCGTTGTGTTTGCTCTACAACTGTAATAGCTGCTATCATGAGGGTCCCGTGCTTAGGGGCTTCAGGCGGGCATAGATGGCTCTGATCTCAGCCAGTTCAGTAGGGACTGGGTGAAATTTGATCCGTCTATGGGCAGGTTGGTTGTACCCAAGTTGATCCATTGATCGACTTGGGTACAACAAGCCTTTCGGATTTTTTTTTTAACAAGAAAGAAGCCTTTCGGATTTTTACATGTGATTATTGCCAGCGACTATAGCCGCTAGCAGTAATTATTGTGTTCTGTCGGCAGGCAAGGATCCCTGCTGGCAGAACACAATAGCGTCATGGGAGGAATTCCCCCATCAACACTGACTGTGTTGATGGGGGAATCAAGTGATTTTTTTTCCTTCCACCAAAGAAAATGTAATCATCAATGGCTTGCCTTTCCTACTGCATAGTAACCACAGGAGGTCACTTGCTGCCAATCACCAAATGCCTTATATTTCTTTCAATGAATACAAAGCGTTCACTGATTGGATGAGGTGGAGAGCATGACATCACCATCAAACATACATTCAAGCTAGACCAATTTAACTATTCAATAAAAATCATGCCTAGTTCAGCTTGAAAACTGCATCAGGGCGTCCCAGGCTGGGTGCATAGACGTGATCTAAGGAGCCTCGAATGATGATGGTTCTCCTGGGCACAGAAGTGATCTGCCTCTCTCTTTTCCTATGCATACTCTAAATGAAGGCTGATATGTACTGAAAAGCAGCATTTTAAGGAGATTTCTTTTTTTTTATGTCCCTTTTCTTTTTTATTATTAATTCCTAAAGTGAAACATTAAGCTTGCAAAATTAATTTAAAGTGGTTCTAAAGTCAGAAGTTTTTTTTTTTTCTTAATGCATTTTATGCATTAAGATAAAAAAAAACCTTCAGTGTGCAGCTCCCCTCTCAGCCCCCCTAATACTTACCTGATCCCTATCTTGATCCAGAGATGTTGCACGAGTCTCGCCTGTCTGGGACTCTCCCTCCTCATTGGAGCCAACGGCGCCCCGCTGCTGTCAATCAAAGTCAGTAAGCCAATGAGGAGAGAGAGAATGTACACACAGAGCAGCGGCTCGGCTCGGGTGCCCCCATAGCAAGCTGCTTACTACAGTGAGGGATGAAGGTATTTGATTAAGGTAATTTTGTACGTTTGCCTACTGACAAAGAAATGATCAGTCTATAATTTTAATGTCGGTTTATTTTAACAGTAATGCCGCGTACACACGACCGTTTTTTTCATCATCAAAGGTCGGACGGAAGGAATCTGTCGGACAAATCGATTGTGTGTGGGCTTCATCGGACCTTTTCTGTCGAAAATTCCGTCAGACCTAGAAATAGAACATGTTTCAAATCTTTCCGACGGACTCGATTCCTATCGAAAAAAAACATTCATCTGTATGCTGGTCCGACGGACCGAAAACGACGCAAGGGCAGCTATTGGCTACTGGCTATTGAACTTCCATTACTAGTCCGGTCGTACGGCATCACGTTCGAAACGATCGGACTGTGGTGTGATCGTGTGTAGGCAAGTCCGTTTCATTGGAACTTTGTCGGAACTCTGTCGAAAAGTCCTTCAGAGTTCAGTCCGACGAGATGTCCGCTCGTGTGTACGTGGCATGAGAGACAGAATAACAACAAAAATATCCAAAAAAATGCATTTCACAAAAGTTATAAAGTTGCATTTTAATGAGTGAAATAATTATATATGATCCCCTATAAATCAGCAAGATTTCTGGCTCCCAGGTGTCCTCTTTACAGGTAACGAGCTGAAATTAGAAGCACTCTCTTAAAGCACTCTCTCAGTTTGTTACCTGTATAAAAAATACCTGTCCACAGAAGCAATCAATCAAACAGATTCCAATCTCTCCACCATGGCCAAGACCAAAGAGCTGTCCAAGGATGTCAGGGACAAGATTGTAGACCTACACAAGGCTGGAATGGGCTACAAGACCATCGCCAAGCCGTTTGTCGAGAGGGTGTCAACCGTTGGTGTGATTATTCGCAAATTGAAGAAACACAAAATAACTGTCAATCTCCTTCAGTCTGGGACTCCATGCAAGATCTCACCTCGTGGAGTTTCAATGATCATGAGAGCAGTGAGGAACCAGAACTACACGGGAGAATCTTGTCAATGATCTCAAGGCAGATGGGACCATAGTCACCAAGAAAACAATTGGTAACACACTACGCCATGAAGGAATGAAAACCTGGAGCGCCCGCAAGGGCCATGTACCGTCCAATCTTGGGTGAGAACCTCCTTCCCTCAGCCAGGGCATTCAAAATGGGTCGTGGATGGGTCTTCCAGTATGACAATGACCCAAAACATACCACCAAGGCAACAAAGGAGTGGCTCAAGAAGAAGCACATTAAGCTCCTTTAGTGGTCTAGCCAGTCTCCAGACCTTAATCCCATAGAAAATATGTGCCGCGAGTTGAAGGTTTGAGTTATCAAACATCACCCTCAAAACCTTAATGACTTGGAGAGGATCTGCAAAGAGGAGTGGGACAAAATCCCTCCTGAGATGTGTGTAAACTTGGTGGCCAACTACAAGAAACGTCTGACCTCTGTGATTGCCAACAAGGGTTTTGCCACCAAGTACTAAGTCATGTTTTGTGAAGGAGTCAAATACTTATTTCATTTATTTCTATTTCTCATTAAAATGCAAATCAATTTACAACTTTTTTGAAGTGTGTTTTTCTGGATATTTTTGTTGTTATTTTGTTTCTCACTATTTTTAAACAAACAAAAAAAAATGAGAATTTAGTATCATTTTAAGTGCAGCCACAAAATAAAAAAAAAAACAGTAAAATCAGTCAGCAGGAGATCAGTAGCAACTGTAGTAGTGAGATGCAACAAAATATAAAATAAATAAAAACAAGTATTACATAAAAAAAAAGTTTTTGTTTATGATACACAGCTTGTTAGCAAACGATGTGTAAGTCAGATAGGGTTTAAATTTTCATCATTTTAAGAAGATTTACACTAGGTGCACACCATGGCGTTTTTGCAGCCAAATGAATGGGTTGTTATGCCTGTGTTTTACAAAAACGTGACTGCAGTTAAGTCGCATGGTCTTTTTGACCATGCGATTTCCCTGTGGTTCCCGCAAACGCGATGCGGGCTAAGAATGCATGGGGGTGCAATTTAGAATGAATGGCAGTCCCACGCATCTCCTAATTATAGTGCGTTTTCACTGCGGGTGGTTGCGGGAATCACTGCGATCTGAATCACATATAGTTGGCTCACGAGCTGTGTTTCATAAACAAATACCATTGTTTTCCACTGTGCCAAAGCCACCGCCAGCACTCCGCACTCACCAGAACATGTGACTGCCAAAAGGGTTTGCAGTTCTAACCAGACAGGTTATGGTGAGGGTTACCAAAAAGCCTTCTACTAAGCCAGTTTGAAGCACAGTAAAACAGAACATATCTATACGAGGTGTGTCTAAAAAGTTTTGTGAATGGCCCAATATCTCAATGGCAATATGGGCCAGGTGCGCACGCATGCACATGGTTATCCAGAGATACACCGCAAAGCACCACCTAGCATGGAGCACACGTGAACGCCAGAGTAAACCCGCTGCGGGCTGTGGAATGTAGTCCATGTGAGAGGTAGGGTCACAATGCAATGGAGCAACAAGTGAACATCAAGTTCTGCTACGAATTGGGGAAAACAGCAATGGAGACACATTAAATGTTGGTACAACTATACGGGAGAGAAGCCTTGAGCAGAAAATGACGTGTTTACAACATTACGGTTCAAACGCTTTCGTGACGGGAAGGAAACGACTGAGGGTGAGCCACATTTGGGCCAGCCGGCGACAAGCAAAATCCCAGACATGATTAAGTAAGTGTGACAAATGCAGGCATGAGATCGACGATTCACTCTATGACTGATGACGGGGGAATTGGGCATTAGCAAGGACACGGTGCATTTCATTGTCCGGAAAGATTTGGGTAAGGGCAGGATCTGTTACCGGTTTGTCCGACACAAGCTGACAGATGAACAGAAAGCAAAATGGATGGAAATCTTTGGAGATTTCTGGAGGCCTTTGCTGACAATTTCCAGCAGCTTTATGAACGTTGCCAAAAGTGTGTTGTGAAGGATGGTGATTATTTTGAAGGGTAATAAAGGTAATTTGTTTGTATCTTCTGATTTGTTTGTTTCCTGATACCATTCACCAAACTTTTTAGACACACCTAATATGTCTCACTTCCATCACAAATCCATAAATCCTCTAATTTAGGATGAGAGGTGGAACCATACAAGTCAAGCCTTTATACCAGTGGTAGGTGGAGAGGTGGAGATCTACCTGAACAACATGAAAGAGATCACCAGTTTTTAGCGCCCTTCTTTTTTTAAATAAATTAACAAGTAAGGCCTAACTAAATAGTAAGGAAAACTATGATAAAACAAATGTCACTGTAAAAAAATAAACTTAGTCTACCTCAAAAGTGGACAGTGTCAGTTAGTAAAGCAGTGAACAGTGTCAGTAGAGCAGTGGATGGCATCAGTAGGGCAGTGGACTTTGTCAGTAGAGCAGTGTCGTGTCAGTAGGGCAGTAGAGCAGTGTATTGTGTCAGTAGGGCAGTAGAGCAGTGTATTGTGTCAGTAGGGCAGTGGATGGCATCAGTAGGGCAGTGGACTTTGTCAGTAGGGCAGTGTCATGTCAGTAGGGCAGTAGAGCAGTGTATTGTGTCATTAGGGCAGTAGAGCAGTGTATTGTGTCAGTAGGGCAGTGGATGGCATCAGTAGGGCAGTGGACTTTGTCAGTAGGGCAGTAGAGCAGTGGATCATGTCAGTAGGGCAGTGTACTGTGTCAGTAGGGCAGTGGATGGCATCAGTGGGGCAGTGGACTTTGTCAGTAGGGCAGTGGACAGTGTTAGTAGGGCAGTAGAGCAGTGGACAGTGTCAGTAGGGCAGTAGAGCAATGGACAGTGTCAGTAGGGCAGTAGAGCAATGGACAGTGTCAGTAGGGCAGTAGAGCAATGGACAGTGTCAGTAGGGCAGTAGAGCAATGGACAGTGTCAGTAGGGCAGTAGAGCAGTGTTGTGTCAGTAGGGCAGTGGATCATGTCAGTAGGGCAGTGTACTGTGTCAGTAGGGCTGTGGATGGCATCAGTGGGGCAGTGGACTTTGTCAGTAGGGCAGTAGAGCAATGGACAGTGTTAGTAGGGCAGTAGAGCAGTGTTGTGTCAGTAGGGCAGTAGAGCAGTGGATAATGTCAGTAGAGCAGTAGAGCAGTGGACAGTGTTAGTAGGGCAGTAGAGCAGTGTTGTGTCAGTAGGGCAGTAGAGCAGTGGATCATGTCAGTAGGGCAGTAGAGCAGTGTACTGTGTCAGTAGGGCTGTGGATGGCATCAGTGAGGCAGTGGACTTTGTCAGTAGGGCAGTAGAGCAGTGGATGGTGTCAGTAGAGCAGTAGATCAGTGGACTTTGTCAGAAGGCAGTAGAGCAGTGGATCGTGTCAGTAGAACAGTGGATCATGTCAGTAGGGCAGTAGAGCAGTGTACTGTGTCAGTAGGGCTGTGGATGGCATCAGTAGATCAGTGGACTTTGTCAGAAGGCAGTAGAGCAGTGGATCGTGTCAGTAGAGCAGATGTAGGTGTCAGTAGAGCAGTGGAGGGTGTCAGTGGGGCAGTAGATGGTGTCAGCAGTTTTTTTATTATTATATTATTATTTTTTACAATTTTCTTTTCTTATTATTTAAAAAAAAAAATTAGCAGCCCTGATGTGGGGCTTTGGTGAAATATCAAGGGGTCTAAACAGATTCATGATGTCTCACCTTTGAGACAGAGAAAGGAGATTGAGGACATAGTCTTCAATCTCCATCTCTGCAGCCTCAGCTACACGGAATGAATGAACAGGAAGGGCTCAGCATAGCCTTTCGGTTGATTAACAAACTGAAGCATAGTAAACACAGTTTATTATGCTTTAGTTATGAATGAACACCTTGAGTGATTGGTACCGATCACTCACAGTGTTTATTCAGAAAAGGAAAGGGCCAGTGAATGACATACTGTATTTACCGGCCCCTTCTTAATACCCCCAGCAGCCAGCAGGAGAGGACAGGAGGGGAAGCTGGCAGAGCTGCAAGGAAGGAGGGACCAGGGGAGCACGTGGGGAGCCTGGGCATCAGAAGGATGGGGAACCTGTACAGGAGGGGTGGAAGGTCAGCATTTGCTGGAACCAATTCTCTGTATTTTCCTCCTGTGGCAGCTGAATGCCACTGGTGTAGGGTACAACTACAGCCTAATATTACAGAACCTTAAAGGGGTTGTAAAGGTAAAAATTTTTTCACCTTAATGCATTCTATGCATTAAGGTGAAAAAACTTTTGACAGTACCGCCGCCCCCAGCCCCCCCGTTTTACTTACCTGACGCCTCGAATCTTCGCTGCTCGTTCTTGTCATCTTCGCTGCAGCTCAGCCTGGTCGCTGATTGGCTGCAGTGGATGGATTGAAAGCAGCGCAGCCATTGGCTCGCGCTGCTGTCAATCACATCCGATGACGCGGCGCGCCGGGGGACGGGGCCGAGTGATACAGCGAGCGGCTATAGCCGCCGGCTGTATCACGGGAGCGCGCCCGCAAGCACTCACCACCATGCGAGGGAGCTCGCATTAAGGTGGTGAATGCTTGCGGGGAGGAGCTGAAACAGCCGCCGAGGGACCCCAGAAGACTAGGTTCGGGGCCACTCTGTGCAGAACGAGCTGCACAGTGAAGGTAAGTATAACATGTTTGTTATTTTTTTTTTAAAAAAAAATTACCTTTACAACCGCTTTAAATTCAAAACTGCACACCGCTGTTGTTGGCTTGCTGGCCAAAATCGGTACTGGCTTAGAAAAGGGTTTTCCCTTTGGCCCATCCCACCATAACTTTGCTGGTAAGAATTGCATTGAAGTCGATGGGGGACGGTTTTTGATGGTCATGTTTAGCCCTTACGACAGTGGTCCTCAACCTTTTTGGCACCAGGGACCAGTTCCATGGAAGCCAATTTTCCCAGGGACGGGGGGGGGGGGATGGGTTATTTACAGAGTCTGTCCTCAGTCCCCCATGCACACCACAACCCCCTCTTACAGCACAGTCCCCCCTTTATATCAGTGTTCTCAGTTACCCTTCACATCACAGCCCCCCTTTACATTACAGTGCCCCTTTACAGTGCAGTCCCCTTTACATCACAGTGCCCCTTTACATTATTATAGCGGGGACTGCTCTGTAAAGGGTTTGTGAAAATATATTACTAAGTATAAACTCGCCCTGATGGAAACAACTAGGTGATAATAAAATGCAGCTGCTGTAAACAAGGTGCTAATCACTAATCACTGGTTATGGCCAACAAGCTTGAATATGAAAAATATTATTAAATTTGATTTTGACCTGAATTCAAATCTCAACACTATTATACATGCATGTGGGCTGGAGGGATGTTGTTGTGCTTGACTATAATATTCATTATGCATTACCGGTTTTATTTTTTATCATTGCTGTGCATTTGTCAAGTCCAGCACTGGTAGACCACATCTCCTCCATGTCTTCTGCCTTTATTCCGACAACCTGTAAGACATGCTCTCCATCGTCTCCTTCCTACAAGGCTGAATGCTTTCTGCATAAAGCCACAGTTCTTTCTTCCACTTGTTGTTGTAAAGGCCTCTGGAGGATTTGATGTGATAAATTACTGCTAAAATGGATTCTGGAAAGCTTTTACTGCAAAACTCTTCTTTTCCTTTCCTCGGAACAAAAACACAAGAGAGAACGCCAAGCAGCTTCTCTGAAAAGTTAATAAACATCCACGGGACATTAAAACCCATTAGAGAGAAATTTTCTATCATACTGAAAACTGCATTTTGACATTCAAAAGAATCAGTTAACCCAAAGCTGATATTTTAGTGTTTGGTATCTTTTGGAGAATTAAACCACCGAACTGACTCTCCTATCCCTCATGGACTCAATAGGCTTGATTTACTAAAGGCAAATAAGGGCTTGTTCACAAAAGCGGTTGGGGTGTGGTAAAACCTTGTGGTTGAGTTAAGGTTTTACCACACCCCCCCCAAGAGCTCTCTTTTTAGCTGCAGACACGTGTCGCAGTCATGATGCTTTGCTTCGCAGCCGTGGCTGGAATTATATCCCATCCAGGGCCACCATCAGGACAGCCCAGACACATGTAGGGGGGCCTGGGTGTCCCAAGGGGCCCAGACTGCAGGCCTCAACCAACAACTTGTTGCCTGGAGCTCCGTCACTGTGTGTGTGGGGGGGGGGGGGGGGGGCGCTCGCCACCAGCCGGTTCTTCTAGTTTTGATGGGAGATAGTACACTCTCTCACAGTCACTGCCATATTCACATGGCGGACTGCCCAACTATCCTCTCCACCCATTGAGTTCTCTGCTACAGACATGCCATGTTGGGAGGCGGAAACTGGGGGAGAAATTCAGCTGAGGGGCCAGTAGAATGAAGAGGGTGGAGCTCTCCGCTGTGTGAGGAGACCCCATGTCAGGAGAGGTGTCACTGGAGACACATGAAGGGAGCCGGAAATACACTGAGCAAGGAGGGGGAATCAAGTGACACAGAGCAAGTGAATGCCAATGATCCCATCCCCCTCATCACCACCACCGCTGCCACCATCACCACCACTGCCACTAATCCCACTCCCCCCCCACCACCACCACCACCACCACTGACCTATCCCTCCCCACCACCTTCACCGCTGCCACTGATGCCGACCCCCCACCAACCACCATCACCACTGCCACTGATCCCATCTCCCCCATTGCCATCACCATCAACACTGCCACTGATCCCATCCCTCCCCACCACCACCATCAGTGCCATTGATCCCATCCCCCCACCACAACCACCGCTGCGACTGATACCATCCCCCCACCACAATCACCACTGCCACTAATCCCATCCCCTCAGTCAACCACTACCACCTCTACCACTGACCTATCCCTCCCCACCACCATCACTGTTGCTACTGATCCCATCCCCCCCGCCAACCACCATCTCCACTGCCACTGATCCCACCTCCCAAATTGCCACCACCATCACCACTGCTACTGATCCCAACCTTCACCATCACCACTGCTGCCACTGACCCATCCCTCCCCACCACCATCATCACTGCCACTGATCCCATGCCCCTTACCACCATCCCCACTGCCACTGATCCCATCCCCCCTACCACCATCACCACTGCCACTGATCCCATCCCCCCACCATCATAACCACTGCCACTGATCTCATCCCCTCAGCCAACCACCACCACCGCTGCCACTGACCTATCCTTCCCCACCACCATCACTGTTGCTACTGATTGCCAACCACCATCCCCACTGCCACTGATCCCATCCCCCCTACCACCATCACCACTGCCACTGATCCCACCCCCCCACCACCATAACCACTGCCACTGATCCCATCCCCTCAGCCAACCACCACCACCGCTGCCACTGACCTATCCTTCCCCACCACCATCACTGTTGCTACTGATTGCTAACCACCATCACCACTGCCACTGATCCCAAACTTCACCATCTTCACTGCTGCCACTGACCCATCCCTCCCCACCACCATCACCACTGCCACTGATCCCATCCCCCTTACCACCATCACCACTGTCACTGATCCCATCCCCCCTACCACCATCACCACTGCCACTGATCTCATCCCCCCTACCACCATCACCACTACCACTGATCCCATCCCCCTCACCAGTGGGTGGATTTGGTGGGAAGGCCAGTGGGCGGCCCTGGAGAATGTTGATGGCCAAGCCCAGGTCTAAAGGTGTGTAAGGGGGCCCCAATATTTCTGATGGCTGCCCTGGCAGGTGCTACCACCTGCTGATCGCGATCCATTTAAGTAGATGGGGGCACCCTGCAACCACACCGCAACTGCGTGTAGTGCAGGGACCAACAGGTTAAAGCAGGTGGTGAGAAGGCGATACGATGCCTCCTCACTGCCTGTCAAATGCTCCCTGAAGAATGGTTCAAATGCAAAGCGCTCTTGATTCAGCAATGCTAGTATGAACAAGCCCATAGGCTATTCATTTTGCAAGGGAAGTTGCATTTCACAAAGGAATTTTCCCCAGAGCTTAGGGAACGTGGTGAAGATTCACTTTGCAAAGAAAGTCCAATCATGTGCAAAGAAAATAAAAAAACAGGATTTTGCTTGTACTTGATTGGATGACAGAAATCAACAGAGCTTCACCTCATTCAGTAAGCTCTAGGGTAAATTCCTTTGTGAGTGCAACTTTCCTTCCAAAGTGAACAGCCTATTTACCTTTAGTAAACCAAACCCTATTGGTGGCATCTTGTACTGGGTTCCCGGGTCTGAACACTTACTGTGCCTATTATGAGGGGTATTTATTTACTAAAGAATGCAACAGAAAGGGGGGTCCCTTTAACCCAAGGCAAAAAATACCAAAGTGTGCCCTCTTCTACAAACAGTTACAGACTGTGCTTGAGCATCCACACATTTTCAGGCCAGTAAAGGGTGCAGCAATTATTCTGTTGGCCCTAAGGTTGCCACTCCTCTGACCTTGGAAAACCAAATACGAAAGGGGGGTTGAGCTTGATTTAGAGTGACCCTATCAAGTAAAAAATAAAGGTTCTTTTTTTATACACACCTTTCTGGTGCCCCATGTCTCCTACCTTTAGTCTATTTGACAATCAACTTACAGGAGTGTTGGATACCTATGTTCCCAGGTGCATGCCATGGCTCAGTCCTCTGACCTCTACTTTACTACAGGACTCAGCAGTGACGTAAGGGTAAAGGATGGAATCGCAATACACCTCTGTTAGAATCCTCAGCTTTCCAAACTTACGAAAGTGTCAGATACCAATGTCCACAGCCATAACATCCTCCAACTCCTAGGTCACTACAGAACTCAGCAATGACTTGGGGGTTGAATGATAAACCACTCCATGTGGCAAGGAGCACAAGCTTCCCTATGAATGTCAAAGAGACTGATGAAGGATGGAGCGGTGAAACAGAGTAAAAGTAGGGGACAGATTGAGGTGAGTATAGAAGTTCTTCAGCGGCAGGATACTTTCTTCTGAATTGCCTGTGAAGGTTCTCAGAATCAGTACTGACTTAGCACAAGGATTTCTGGTCCCCTTTTGGTCTACTTCACAATAACTGGGGAGTGGGACATGGAGAGATGAGTATAGAAGTTCTTCAGTTGTAGAAAGTCAATCATCACTGCAGCCCTCCACCAGTCGGGGCTTTATGGCAGAGTGGCTCGACGGAAGCCTCTCCACAGTGCAAGACACATGAAAGCCCGCATGGAGTTTGCTAAAAAACACCCGAAGGACTCCAAGATGGTGAGAAATAAGATTCTCTGGTCTGATGAGACCAAGATAGAACTTTTTGGCCTTAATTCTAAGCGGTATTTGTGGAGAAAACCAGGCACTGCTCATCACCTGTCCAATACAATCCCAACAGTGAAGCATGGTGGTGGCAGCATCATGCTGTGGGGGTGTTTTTCAGCTGCAGGGACAGGACGACTGGTTTCAATCGAGGGAAAGATGAATGCGGCCAAGTACAGGGATATCCTGGATGAAAACCTTCTCCAGAATGCTCAGGACCTCACACTAGGATGAAGGTTTGCCTTCCAACAAGACAATGACCCTAAGCACACAGCTAAAATAACGAAGGAGTGGCTTCACAACAACTCCGTGACTGTTCTTGAATTGCCCAGCCAGAGCCCTGACTTAAACCCAATTGAGCATTTCTGGAGAGACCTAAAAATGGCTGTCCACCAATGTTCACCATCCAACCTGACAGAACTGGAGAGGATCTGCAAGGAGGAATGGCAGAGGATCCCCAAATCCAGGTGTGAAAAACTTGTTGCATCTTTCCCAAAAAGACTCATGGCTGTATTAGATCAAAAGGTGCTTCTACTAAATACTGAGAAAAGGGTCTGAATACTTAGGACCATGTGATATTTCAGTTTTTCTTGTTTAATAAATCTGCAAAAATGTCAATAATTCTGTGTTTTTCTGTCAATATGGGGTGCTGTGTGTACATTAATGAGGAAAGAAATGAACTTAAATGATTTTAGCAAATGGCTGCAATATAACAATGAGTGAAAAATTTAAGGGGGTCTGAATTCTTTCCGTCCCCACTGTATCTAGTAGTATGTAGTCACATTCAAATTTACTTGTTCCAAAATGTTGTAAAATATTTTGTCTTGCCCATACCACTTCTTCAGTTATGAAAGAAGTGTCTTCGACAATCTACGAAGTGTCTTCAATATTACAGAAATCCAGTTGAATGTGACAAACTACTACCAGATACATTTCTTTTGGATTCTTTTTAACCTGGCTGGATTGTATTAACAGTTGTGACTAAAGGCAAGCCATAAATGAATAGATTTTCTTTCCTTCCGCCACAGGTGCAATCGATTAGGATACAATCAGCCTGCCCATACATGGATCAAAATTCGGCTCCCTACTGAACCGGCCAACTTTTATTCCATTTATGGCCAGCTTAAGGCTAGGGCTACGCTGATGAAGAAATCTCTTTGCTGCTGCAAAATGTACTCAATAACAGTGCCCTCATTTGCAATACATTTAAATCAATGGGGGTTATTTACGTAAGGCAAATCCACTTTGCACTACAAGTGCACATAGAAGTGCAGTTGCTGTAGATGTGAGGGGAAGATCTTAAATGAGGAGAAGCTCTGCTGATTTTATCATCCAATTATGTGCAAGCTAAATTGCTGTTTTTTTATTTTCCTTGCATGTCCCCCTCAGATCTACAGCGACTACACTTGCAGTGCACTTGTAGTGCAAAGTGGATTTGCCTTTCGTAAATAACCCCCAATGTCCTGCTAATCAGTTAATGGGAAACAAGTAAATTAATCTCTCAGTCCCAGAAGAGATTTAATTGCTAATGTACCCCCAGCCCAGTCATAAAGGTGAAACAGAGGGAGGTTTTCATTTACATTATGATAGCCAACATTTGTTATTCCATCTGGGAACAAATGTAGATAATACTTCATCAATTATTCTTCAATTTTGCATTTTTTATACATGTACTAAAATGATGTTTCTAGTACAATTTAATGTAACGTTACTTATAAATAATATATATGTATATTATGGCAGTGCGAGGTCCTGCCTAGGTGAAAGCATAGGAGAAATAGACATGGGGTTATCGAAATTACACTTTGAATGGCTCCAGAATGTCAGCTTTGAGTGGCCAAAGATGGTTTTTCATCTTTCTCCAGGTCTTGTAATTCCAGGATCAGGGGCTGGAGCTCAGAGACTTTAAAATGCTTCTGCAATCCTGTGCCCAGATTTTACCAGAAACCAGCAGGCAGAGTGTGCAGGTGTTCACACCTGTTATAACCGAGGTCTAGGACCTAA
This sequence comes from Lithobates clamitans, assembly GCA_037952925.1. NCBI lineage: Eukaryota > Metazoa > Chordata > Amphibia > Anura > Ranidae > Lithobates > Lithobates clamitans. The sequence continues at coordinate 858,116 of JBBGZY010000867.1, forward strand.
CAGTAGATTTGGGTCTCCACCCAACAGACAAGAGGTTTGTGCATAGGAGTCAGGAGGATTCCAATCCCTCTCTAGGAGTCAAAGAGGCTGCCGGAGCGTGATTGTCTGCATGAGCAGAGCAGTAAGTAGCTGACCAAGATTAATGGGCCGTACACACGATCCAAATATCGTAGGAAAACGGTCGTCCGAGATCGTACGATTTTCGGATCGTGTGTACTCTACTTTCGACAGCCGATCACCGTCCTTGTCCTTTTCCTTGTACAGTTCCAGATCGTACGATTTTCGGTTAGTCAGTATAGTTGTCATCCGAAAATTCAATACAAATACATTACAACACATGACATCACTTCCGTTTTTTTTTTTTTCTGTCGTACGAGAATTTTCGTGACTTTATTTAGCTATTCAATTTCTACTTGCGACTTAAGTGAAAATGGTTGTATGATCGGTCGTATGATATTCGGATCGTAAGTAAGGGCCATAAGTTATGAGAGAGCTTTAGTTTAAAGAACAGTGGGGGGGATTTACTAAGGCTCCATTCACACCTGCACGTTTTGTAGCTTGAAGCCTGAAGCTACAAAACGCTGGAGGGGAAAAAATCCATTATTCTCTATGGAGATGGTTCACATCTCCACTCCAAAACGCCTGAAGCTTTACGCCTGAAGCTCAAACAAGTTCTGGACCCTTTTTTGTCACACAAATCGGGCAGGTTTGGGCGTTTTTCTGCTTTTAACATTGGTGACCTTTTGCCCTGCACAAAATCGCGGCAATTCGCGGTAAAAAAAACGCTGTAAAATTGCGCGATTTTCTGCCTGAAAACACCAAGCTCAGGTGTGAATTGGGCTTTAAACTGGAGAGTGCAAAATCTAGTTCAGCTCTGTATGGTAGCCAATCAGCTTCCAAGTTTTTTTTTTTTTTTTGTCAAAGCTTAACTGAATAAGCTGAAGTTAGAAGCTGATTGGCTACCATGCGCAACTGCACCAGATTTTGTACTCTTACATTCTAATAAATCAACCCCAATGTGTGTAGGTCTAAGGAGCCTAGGCTTGAGGGCTGAAGCAGCCGTGTGGCAAGAGAGTGAGCCAGGAGGCTGAAGTATTTTGTTGTGCAAATTACAGTAATGGTGGAAACTCCTGCATGGGCAACTGATGTCTTTTGTGAACTTTTCCGTTCTTTTAAATAAAAGTGGGCCACCAAGCGCCACCAACTGGGCTAGAGCCGAATGACGGCTACAGCGTGGTCCGCCAGTTCTGGGAGGGAGTCATATGACGTCCTCCTGTGATTGCGCCCCCCCCACACACACACACACGCCCGCTGCAATGCACAGGCAGAGCGCTCTGTGATCGCTATGTCTTTAGGACACAGCTGATCACAGATAAGGGTAAAGAGCCAATCACAGCGGTTCTTTACCATGTGAACAGCTATGTCCAATCACAGCTGATCACGATGTAAACACACGCCAGTTACCACTTTTCCTTTCCTCATGCCGATGGTGTGAAGAGAGGAGAAGGGAGCCGGTAACCGGCTTGTGTGAAAGGGACATGTACACTGATAATCAGGGCACTGAATATCAGTGTCCTGATTATCAGTGCAGTCCCAACAGTGCAGTCAATTAATGGCCACCAGTGCTTCTGATCAGTGTCCATCATTGCCTCTTCATCAGTGCCACCTACCAGTGCCCATCAGTGCTGCCTATCGGTGCAGCCTCATCAGTGCCGCCGCATCGGTGCCCACCAGTGCTGCCTCATCAGCACACATCAGTGAAGGAGAAAAATTACCTGTTTCCAAAATTTTATAACAAATTATGAAGGGGGTAAAAGTGCCCAGTAGGCAAATGGTTAAACAGAGTTGCTGGAGTGGACTGAACTCACTGTTATGCAATGTTATCCACTGAGCTAAGAAACATCCCCCAGTTCACAATTATATATATATATATATATATCTATATAGGGCTTTTTTCAGCAGGAACTAGGGGGAACTCAGTTCCACCACCTCTGGCTCAGGTCTTCTGCTCCCTGCTCACCACTCTCACTTGGTAACACTGAAGTCCGGCTTCTGCGTTTACAAGTGATAGCTTATCTCCCAGTAGCTCTCACAGGTCAGATTTCCTGCGCAGATCCCACTAAGTGCCGGACAGGGACAAGGGAGATACAGAACAGGTGCCCAGGGTTCAGAGCAGTCATGGGTAGGAGAGGGTGCGTGGTAGGCCGCACCCTCTGTGGTCTCCATTTTTTCCCTGGTGACCAGTTGTTGATGCTCCAACTGCATAATCTCCCTTGCAAGTGACTGTAGTATAGTATGCTGGGAGGTACTACAGCCGGATAGGTGTTTCAGATTAACCACTTCAGTACCCGCGTATAGTCATATGACGTCCACAGATGGGATCTCCCATCCTGGGCGGACGTCATATGACGTCCTGGGATTCCCGGCCGTCTAGGGGGCGCGCGCGCGCCGCCGGGAGCGCGCGCCCGCCGCGTTCCTCGGGACCCGGTGCGTGTGCCCGGCGGCCGCGATGTCCGCCGGGCACCCGCGATTGCCTGTTAACCGGGCCGGCATGTGGATCTGTGTGTGTAAACACACAGATCCACAGCCTGTCAGCTCTGAGGAGAGCGATCTGTGTTCCCAGAACGGAGGAACACTGATCGGTCTCCTCCCCTAGTGCGTCCCCTCCCCCTGCCTGTCACATTTACACAGTAATCAATGCAATTTTATAGCATTGATCGCTATATAAATGTGATTGGTCCCAAAAATGTGTCAAAAGTGTCCGATGTGTCTGCCATAATGTCGCAGTCACCAAAAAAAATCGCGATCGCCGCTAAAAAAATAAAAAAATGCCATAAATCTATCCCGTATTTTGTAGACGCTATAAGTTTTGCGCAAACCAATCAATATACGCTTATTGCGATTTTTTTTACCAAAAATATGTAGAAGAATACGTATCGGCCAAAACTGAGGAAAAAATGTGTTTTTTAAAAAAAAATTGGGATATTTATTATAGCAAAAAGTAAAAAATATTGTGTTTTTTTCAAAATTGTCGCTCTTCTTTTGTTTATAGCGCAAAAAATAAAAACCGCAGAGGCGATCAAATACCACCAAAAAAAAGCTCTATTTGTGGTGAAAAAAGGATATCAATTTTTTTTGGGTACAACGTCGCACGTCCGCGCAATTGACGTTTAAAATGCGACAGCGCTGAAAACTAAAAATTGGCCTGGGAAGGAAGGGGGTGAAATTGCCCTGTATTGAACCGGTTAATAATGCAACAAAGGTAAGATATATGACAGATGGTGGAGCTTTTAAGGAGGGGGGAGAAAATGAGGGCAGTGGAGGGAGGGGGTTGTATGCAGAGGGAAGAGCTACTATTTGATGCCATTTGGCAGGTATGTGAGTGTGGCGGGCATGGTTGAGTTCCTGCACCTATTCTCTGAGAAAAAAGCCCATTATATATATTTTTTTTAGCAGAGACCCTAGGGAATAAAATGGAGATTGTTGCAATACTTTATGTCACATCGTGTTTTCGCACGTCTTACAAACACAATTTTTTGGGAAAAAATATACTTTTTTCAATTAAAAAATAAGAAAACAATAAAGTTAGCCCAATTTTTTTTTTTGTATAATGTGAAAGGTGATGTTATGCCAAGTAAATAGATACCTAACATTAAAATTGCGCACACTCGTGGAATGGCGACAAACTTTGGTATGCGACGCTTTACATTTTTTTACGTTTTTAAGTTACCAGTTTAGAATTGCAGAGGAGGTCTAGTGCTAGAATGAATGCTGTCGCTATAACGATCGCGGTGATTCCTCACCTGTGTGGATTGAACACTGTTTACATATGTGGGTGTGACTTGTGTATGTATTCGCTTCTGCAATGCGAGCTCGGAGGAACGGGGCGCTTTACTTTTTTTTTTTAATTATTATTTATTTCACTCTTTTTTTTTTTTTGACACTGTCCCTTATCACTTTTTTGATCACTTTTATTCCTATTACAATGAATGTAAACATCCCTTGTAATAGAAATAAGTAGGACATGACCTCTTTATTGTGAGACCTGGGGTCAAAAAGACCTCAGATCTCACATTTACACTTAAAACGGGCCCTTTAAGGCCAGAGGGCGGAAGTGACGTTTGACGTCGCTCCGGTCCTCTAAGGGCATAGAGTTGAGTGGGGGCCATCTTGCCTTCACTTGACTTCCTGCCCATCCGTCCATCGGAATCCGATCGTTTCTGCCGCTGCTGATCTCTCTGGGAGGAGGAGGGGGGGGCACCTCTCCCACCGCCCATAAAAGTGATCTCAAGATAAATCCGCCACTAGGACCACTTTTATGTGAAAGAGGATCGCCGGCCTTGGATAACTATACTGGGGTTATCTGCTGCCATAACAACCATCAAAATAGCGACATATATCCGACGGTGGGCGGTCCGGAAGTGGTTAAGCAAAATATGTTTTTGAAGAAACTCTTTTACTTTTCTCATTCACTTACCCCTACCCTAACCCTATTACACTTACCATGGAAAATAAACAAAAAAAGTCTGGAGCTCCGCTTTAACCTGTAATTCATTATTCCCCTGCAGTACTTCTATTCTGCCACAAGGTGCCCTCAGTCTTCTGGGTTGAATGTAGCCTAATAGAGGACAGAGGACATATTATGAATGGATGGGCGTCATGGCTCCATCTCCTGAAGGACACACGACTATGTTTGTTTATTCATAGTGCATTCATGCAGACTATATAGTGTCCATTCGGCTGGAGAGCTTGAGCTTTTGAAAAATTGCACTGGCTGAATCAACAGTTGAAAATAGAAGAAAGAAAGCCTAAAAAAGAAAACGAATGCAGCCACCCCATCTAAGAATTGGTAAGCTGCTATATAATAAATGATTGCTTACCGCTTTAACCACTTAACAACCGGCCCATAGCCAAATGACGGCTACAGGGCGGTTGTTTTACTCTGGGAGGGCGTCCAGGGACGTCCTCCCAGAATTCTGCTCTCGCGCGCCCCCTAGGGCGCGCACTCGAGAGCATCCGTGACCGCCGGGTCCAGAGGACCCGGCGCATCACAGATCCCGGTAAATGGCCGCTGATCGCGGCCGTTTACCATGTGATCGCTCTGTCAAATGACGGAGCGATCACATGTCAACAAACCGGCGTCATCTGATGACGCCGGTTCCTCTCCTCCCCCTCTCCTCCCCTCCTGTGTACCGATCGGTACACAGTGACCGGAGAGGCGGATGGATGGATGGCTGCAGCGTTGTGGGCTGCATCTGTAGTGCCCACAGCGCTGCACAGAGACATCCAGCCATCCATCCATCCCTGCTCAGCCATCCCTACTACTCTGCATGCTCTGCAATTCCCACTGCAATGCCCCACAATACTCTGCCATACCCTGGAATACCCCTGCAATACTCTGCCATACCCTGGAATACCCCTGCAATACTCTGCCATACCCTGGAATACCCCTGCAATACTCTGCCATACCCTGGAATACCCCTGCAATACTCTGCCATACCCTGGAATACCCCGCAATACTCTGCCATACCCTGGAATACCCCGCAATACTCTGCCATACCCTGGAATACCCCGCAATACTCTGCCATACCCTGGAATACCCCGCAATACTCTGCCATACCCCGCAATACTCTGCCATACCCTGGAATACCCCGCAATACTCTGCCATACCCTGGAATACCCCGCAATACTCTGCCATACCCTGGAATACCCCGCAATACTCTGCCATACCCCAAAATACCCCGCAATACTCTGCCATACCCCGCAATACTCTGCCATACCCCGCAATACTCTGCCATACCCCGCAATACTCTGCCATACCCCGCAATACCCTGGAATACCCCGCAATACTCTGCCATACCCTGGAATACCCCGCAATACTCTGCAATACCCTGAAATATCCCGCAATACCCTGAAATATCCCGCAATACCCAGACATACTCTGCAATACTCAGTGATACCCAGCCATACTCTGCCATACTCTGCCATACCCAGCCATGCTCTGCAATACCCCGCAAAAATCTGCAATACTCTGCCATACTCTGCCATGCTCTGCAATACCCCACAAAAATCTGCAATACTCTGCCATAACCCGCAATACTCTGCCATACCCAGCCATACTCTGCCATACTCTGCCATACCCAGCCATGCTTTGCAATACCCCGCAAAAATCTGCAATACTCTGCCATAACCCGCAATACTCTGCCATACCCAGCCATACTCTGCCATACTCTGCCATACCCAGCCATGCTCTGCAATACCCCGCAAAAATCTGCAATACTCTGCCATAACCCGCAATACTCTGCCATACCCAGCCATACTCTGCCATACTCTGCCATACCCAGCCATGCTCTGCAATACCCCGCAAAAATCTGCAATACTCTGCCATAACCCGCAATACTCTGCCATACCCAGCCATACTCTGCAATACCCAGCCATATTCTGCAATACTCGGTGATACCCAGCCATACTCTGCAATACCCCGCAATACCCAGCCATACTCTGCAATACTCGGTGATACCCAGCCATACTCTGCAATACCCCGCAATACCCAGCCATACTCTGCAATACTCGGTGATACCCAGCCATACTCTGCCATACCCAGTCATACTCGGCGATACTCTGCAATACCCAGCCATGCTCAGCCATACCCAGCCTCTGTATGTGGCCAGGCTGTGGAAGTCTCACACATGTGGTATCGCCGTACTCAGGAGGAGTAGGAGAATCTATTTTGGGGTGTCATGTTTGGTATGTACATGCTATGTGTTAGAAATATTGTATAAATGGACAACTTTGTGTTAAAAAAAAAAAAGCGTTTTAACCACTTCCCGCCTTCCGTCATACGACGTCCTTGACTTTGTGCGGGGATATCTGAATGATGGGTGCAGCTACAGGCATCATTCAGATATCATATTTTTCAGCCGGCGATTCCCTATACCATGAGAACGATCATAGCGGCTGTTACACTGCTTGATCGTTCTTACGGGAGGCGAGAGGGGACGCCCCCCCTCCCACCGCCCTCCGGTGCTTCTACCGACTCACCGCTACGATCGAAGCCAGGATCTTTTTTTTTTTTTTTTTTTTTTAATTTCAGGAACAGCCTAGAGGTGAGATGTGGGGTCTTATTGACCCCATATCTCACTGTAAAGAGGACCTGTCATGCCATATTCCTATTACAAGGGATGTTTACATTCCTTGTAATAGGAATAAAAGTGATCAAAAAAATTTTTTTTTTGGAAAAAAGTGTCAAACTAAAATAATTAAAGTAAAATGAACAATAAAAAAAAAAAAAAAAATTTTAAAGCGCCCCTGTCCGTGTGCTCGCATGCAGAAGCGAACGCATACGTAAGTCCCGCCCACATATGAAAACGGTGTTCAAACCACACATGTGAGGTATCGCTGCGATCGGTAGAGCGAGAGCAATAATTTTGGCCCTAGACCTCCTCTGTAACTCAAAATTTGTTACCAGTAAAAAATGTTAAAGTGTCGCCTATGGGGATTTTTAAGTGGCGAAGTTTGGCACCATTCTACAAGCGTGTGCAATTTTGAAAGGTGACATGTTAGGTATCTATTAACTTGGCGTAACTTCATCTTTCATATTATGCAAAAACATTGGGCTATCCTTACTGTTTTGTTTTTTTTTAAAGCAAAAAACTGTTTTTTTTCCAAAAAAAACGCGTTCGAAAAATTGCTGCGCAAATATCGTGCGAGATAAAAAGTTGCAATGACCGCTATTGTATTCTCTAGGGTCTTTGCTAAAAAAACATATATAATGTTTTGGGGTTCTATGTAATTTTCTAGCAAATAAATGATGATTTTTACATGTAGGAGAGAAATGTCAGAATTGGCCTGGGTGCTCCAGAACGCCTGAAGGTGCTCCCCTGCATGTTGGGCCTCTGTATGTGGCCACGCTGTGTAAAAGTCTCACACATGTGGTATCGCCGTACTCGGGAGTAATAGCAGAATGTGTTTTGGGGTGTAATTCGTGGTATGCATATGCTGTGTGTGAGAAATAACCTGCTAATATGACAATTTTGTAAAAAAAAAAAACGAAAAAAAAAAAACTTGATTTTGCAAAGAATTGTGGGAAAAAATGACAACTTCAAAAAACTCATCATGCATCTTTCTAAATACCTTGAAATGTCTTCTTTCCAAGAAGGGGTCATTTGGGGGGTATTTGTACTTTTCTGGCATGTTAGGGTCTCAAGAAATGAGATAGGCCGTCAGTACTTCAGGTGTGATCAATTTTCAGATATTGGTACCATAGCTTGTGGACGCTATAACTTTCACAAAGACCAAATAATATACACTAATTTGGGTTATTTTTACCAAAGATATGTAGCGGTATAAATTTTGGCCAAAATATATGAAGAAAAATTACTAATTTTCAAAATTTTATAACAGAAACGAAGAAAAATTAATTTTTTTACAGATTTTTCGGTCTTTTTTCTTTTATAGCGCAAAAAATAAAGAACCCAGAGGTGATTAAATACCACCAAAAGAAAGCTCTATTTGTGTGAAAAAAAGGACAAAAAATTCATATAGATACAGTGTTGCATGACTGAGTAATTGTCATTCAAAATGTGAGAGCACCAAAAGCTGAAAATTGGTCTGGTTATTAAGGGGGTTTAAGTGCCCAGTGGTCAAGTGGTTAAGGGGTTCAATGCGCACAGGTTTTTAAGGTTCTACGCCTTGCGTAATTACCAAGAGCTTTCCTGAGCCCCGCCGCACGCGCCCCCTTCAGCCTGCCATAGTGAATGGCTGTACATGGCTGCTCTCTTGTTTAAATGCCAATACTTCTTTGTGTCAGCATTTACCTGCGCATGCGTGCCTGGCATATTTTCCAAACGTGCAACTTCATGTTTGGAAAATAGGTTGGATGCGCACATGGGGATAAACGTTGATCATGGTTTACAAAAACAAAGCCATTCACTTGTGTGGCGGGCTGTATGCGGCTCATGTGGCTTGCCGGGGGGGCATCGAAAAACACAGGAAATTATGCCAGGCATATAAAATGCTCTGTGTGGGTGAACCCCAACTAAATCACAGAAAAAAGTGCCTCACTGCTTTTGAAGGAAAGCCGACTTCCCCTTTTTGCTGTGCAAAGTGCAGTAGAGCGATCACTTCTCTTTATTTGTATCTAGTACTCTAACTAGAATTTCAAAACCTGCTCTGGGTCTGCACTGGTTGCTGCAATGACATAAAAGGCCGGATCCATCGGTCTCTCGCTATCTTCTGCTGGGATGTGAATTTAAATATTAAGCAGAAGTCTAGCCAGAAAAAACAGCTCATCAGAAGATTGAAAATGGGGCGTTTTCTGCCATACTGGCCTTCAATCCAGAGCTATCTCCAGCATTACTTCTTTTCTGCCACAAGATGTCCTCAGTCTTCCAGGTGGCATGACATCCAACATCACTCAACCTACTAAACCAGGGGTGTCCAAACTTTTTTCAAAAAGGGCCAGATTTGATGAAGTGAACATGAGTGAGGGCCGACCGTTTTACCTGACATTCTTCGAACCATTAAAATTAAATGCAAATGAACTAATAGACGGCCCAACAAGAATTCTCTTGCCTTTGTGGCTGTGTGTGGTGAAGAGTCTAAGGATGAGTTTGGGCGTTTTATTTGGATATACCGTATTTATCGGCGTATATAGCACACCTTCAGTTTAAGAGGGAAGTTCCAGAAAAAAAATTAAATTTTAAATAAAGAACTGTGAAGCAAAATAAGGGTCAGTGCCCATCAATGCAGCCTAATCCGTGCCCTTCTGCAGCCTCACCATTGACATGAATGCAGCCTCAGCAGCATGGGCGGCACAGTGGTGTAGTGGGTAGCACTCTCGCCTAGCAGTAAAAAGGGTCGATAGTTTGAATCCCATCCACAACCTGCCTGGAGTTTGCATGTTCTCCCTGTGCCTGTGTGGGTTTCCTCGGGGTACTCCGGTTTTCTCCCACACTCCAAAGATATGCTGGTAGGTTAATTGGCTTCTGTCCAAAATTGTCCCTAGTATATGAATGTGAGTTGGGGACCTTGGATTGTGGGCTCCTTGAGGGTAGAGACCGATGTGAGTGTGCGATGTATGTGTGCAGCGCTTTGTAAACTGAGAGGGATTTGGTCCCAAAGGAGGGACAACTGGGCACTATGCCAAACACTGCTAGACCTCTAAAGTAACACTCCAGTTCACAATATGGAAAATTAGGTCACTAATAATGAGTATACAGTAAATCAGCATATCTGTCAATTCACATTTTATGGTAACTGTACCGTAAACTGAAGCCCAGGCCTAGGAAACTACTTTTTTGTAGACAGAACAGTTCCGATTTTATTTAGAAGGTCTAAGATTTTGAATCCACCTAAATAATTCCCTTCCAGGTGAACAAGCATATCCAATACAGCTCACACTTGTAAATAGGGAAAATGATCAGCCAACTATTCCAAATACCTTCCCCATATACCCTGCAAGAGGAAGGGAATTTTAACAGGAGGATAATAAAATCTTCCGCACCAAAAAACATATGAATGTCGACTATTCATACTATTATTTATTTTTATTTATATATATATATATATATATATATATATATATATATATATATATATATATATATATATATATTTATATATTTATTTTTTAATTATTATTTATTTATTTTATTTTTTATTATTACTATTATTATAAAAGGCCGGGACATATGTAATAAATGCAAAGAGCAGGATGGACATAAAGAGCAGGGCACCCATCTACATTCTGATACATTCCCTATATAGCAGCTGCATATCCTGCACCATCAACATCTTTTAGGGACAGATTTAAAATTATGATTGTGTTCAAAGAGCGCCATTCAAATGCGACAGAAAAAGAAAGGAAAGCCCTGCGAATAGTTAAAATTGCTGAATCAGCTCTATTGGGCAATGAGAGTGGCCTAAGGCGTGAAATAACTGCCTATCCTTGTCTTGCTAATCCAATTCTGCAAACACTTTTCGTCCAGTAAGTTATCAACTTACTTCAACTAACCAGACTGAATTTAGTGGGAAAGCAGTTTCTAAAGTATTTTATATGCAGAAGAACAGATTGATTCCATAGCAGTAGCGAAATTACATGACACGTTGAATGCAATTTGTGACTCAATAGCAATACAAACATATCTTCTGAAAACCTTTTCAGAACTCCTCACCAAAAGCGAGAATTGTGTGCAAAGTCATTGTGTCTCAAACTCCTACTTAGGCCCCTTTCACACTTATACGACTTGTCCCACGATTTTGTACTGCAAAATCGTATGACAAGTCATTCTCCATGATTTTCAATGACTACCATTCATATTGGCATGACTTTAAGTCGTGCCGACTTGAAAGTAGTCCCTGCACTACTTTGGTCCAACTTCTATGCGACTTGTACTCCATAGACCTCAATGTTAAACCCTCAAGTAGCATGCAAGTCGTGCCTGAATAATATAGACACGACTTCAGTACGACTTTGTAAGCACAAGCCTGGCTCGCTGATCGGGAAAGGAAAACTTTTTTTTCCTTCCCCGATGAGCGACAGGCAGTGCTGACAGCTGTCTGGTATGAATCCAGAGGGGGAACTCCACGCCAAGTTTTAAATGAAAAAACCGGCGTGGGTTCCCCCCAGGGACATACCAGGCCCTTAGGTCTGGTATGGATCTAAGGGGAACCCCCTACGCCGAAAAATCGGCGTGGGGTCCCCCCCAAAATCCATACCAGACCCTTATCCGAGCATGCAGCCCGGCCGGTCAGGAATGGGGGTGGGGACGAGCGAGCGCCCCCCCCCTCCTGGACGTTTTAGGAGGCGTGGTCACCGGGTGATGACCACGCCCCCTTATGACGGCACAGTCCCAGCATGCCCCGGGACAGTGACCTCATAAGGGGGCGGGGTCACCGCCTATATAAGTCCGCTGCGGAGCGTTCAGAGACCATTCCAGCTGGAGAGAGCGTCGTGTCAACATCTCTGGAAGAAAAGAAGAAGGCAGAAGGCAGAAGTCCGGACCACCGCTAGCAATTGAGCTGCAGAAGAAAGCGGAGGAGCCGGCAGAAGATGCGGACACCGGGAGGAGACGCCGGAGAGACCCCCGAAGTCAGAAAAGGACCCCCGAAGTCGGAAGAAGATCCCGGAGCTGCCTAATAAATTATTTTAAATACCTGTGTACTTTTTTTTTTTTTTTATTGACGCTTTTTTCCCTAGGTGAATGGGTAGGGGTACCATGTACCCCATACTTATTCACATAGGGTGGGGGGCCGGGATCTGGGGGCTCCCTTATAAAAGGGGGCTCCCGGATTCCGATAAGCCCCCCGCCCGCAGACCCCGACAACCAACGGCCAGGGTTGTCGGGAAGAGGCCCTTGTCCTCATCAACATGGGGACAAGGTGCTTTGGGATGGGGGGGGCTGGCAGGGTGCCCCCCATGCCCTAAAGCACCCACCCCCCATGTTGAGGGCATGCGGCCTGGTACGGTCCAGGAGGGGGGGGGGGCGCTCGCTCGTCCCCACCCCCATTCCTGACCGGCCGGGCTGCATGCTCGGATAAGGGTCTGGTATGGATTTTGGGGGGGACCCCACGCCGATTTTTCGGCGTAGGGGGTTCCCCTTACAATCCATACCAGACCTAAGGGCCTGGTATGCCCCTGGGGGGAACCCACGCCAGTTTTTTTATTTAAAACTTGGCGTGGAGTTCCCCCTTATGATTCATACCAACCACTATGTTTTCATTTGTTAATGCCAAGAAACGTGGCAAAGTAGTACTGCTCCCAAATCGCGGTAAAATCGCGGCAAAATCGGGGCCGCGAAATCGCGGTAAAATCGCGCGACTTTGAAGTCGTATAAGTGTGAAAGGGGCCTAACAGTTTTGATGAGAGTGTGGAAGCAACCACTTTGATACATGTCATATAAAGGCCAAAAGAGTTCTGCAGAGTCCTCAAAGGAGAAGCAACCAATGACATAGATAATGCAGGTTGTTTCAGCAAAGGAATGGAATATCATATCGGATATAACTGCAAGTGAAAAACTGGTTTTAAGGACATTGTAGGCCTTTGAATAGCGCTGGGTGTCCTGAAACAGTGGAAACATAGCAAAACATCGGCTAATAAATGTTTTGCTACCCTGAAAATGTCCTACTTTAAACCTAATTATTAAATGAAGAACAAGAAGAACCATATATCTTAGACAATTAATTGCATAAAAACGCCTCTTCTAACATTCATCGATAAGAGGCTCTGGCGGGTGAACTGCTGGCTCCAAAGTGTAACAACAGGGAAGAGCCCAAGTGAACAATATTCTTAGGGACACCATGTAAATATAATATTCTGAACACTATTTGCCAGACTGGAAATTACCACATTCAATAGATTTTGTCGCATCTGTAGACAACTGGAAAATGCTCATCTAAAACAAAATTCATCCTGCCACATAGAGCCAACATTTTACATTGAAATAAATTTGCACCAAAACCAGTAGATACTCTTTTACCTTTTACCAAACCAACACGCCAATAAGAAATTTAAAGTGGAGGGCCACCCTAAAAAAAAAAAAAAAATTGCATGAAAAATCCTAAAAAAATTAAAAAAAAAAAACATTTGAAAAAAACAAAACATTTTTTTAAACTTACCGAAACCCTTGTTGCTAGGCAGTCTTCCTAATCTGCCTCTTCCTATCCCGCGGCGTGTTCTGCTCCTCGGTGAGCGGCCCCCGTGGTGTTCTGGGAACTGTGTGTGTTCCCAGAACACCACGGGGCCATTCGCAGAGCGCGGCTCGCACGTGCGCAGTAGGAAACTGGCAGTGAAGCCGCAAGGCTCCACTGCCTGTTTCCCTTACTTAGGATGGCCGTGCCGGGACCCGAGAGCCGAGGGACGGGTCGGCCTCGGGCTGCCGACATCGCGGGGCACCCAGCACAGGTAAGTACTTATTTAAAGTCAGCAGCTACAGTGTTTGTAGCTGCTGACTTTAATTTTTTTTTTTTTTTATGGCCGGAATCCCGCTTTAAGGCCTGAGATGAGAAGCACCCAGTCCACTAGTAAAATTCTGCTTATAGATATAATGCCTGATACAAACACCAAAAAGCCCAAGGACAACTGAATCACATAAACAGTATACTAGTTTCTGATAAGGTGGTTCTGAAAAGATACCATGTCTTTTGTAGGAGTCTAAAATCCTGGCCAACTCTATAACAACACCCAGGAAATAATGTGGAGCAAAAGGCAGAATTGTGATTCAGCAGCCAAAGAGACATGATAAGATTCATCGACCATCAAACTGGAAGACCAGGGGATCACTTTCCCCATCATCACTGGACTATGGCTTGGAGAACAAACTTCCTACCAGGAAACAGTATTTTGCAAAGCAGATTTCTGCAGCACTGTAGTAGCAATACACTATGATTTACTAAAAGAAAAGCAGAGCTCTGAACTGAATTCAGAGGAAGAGGAGCATTGGAGAATGCAGATCTCTTTGGCTGAGCCACAGAGGGGATCGTGTAGCTACACCAAGAGCCGTACAATGCTTCACTATTTCAATCTTCATGCTGCTTATCAAAAAAAAAAAAATAATAATTTGAGATGAAGCAAGAAGAGAATGACCAGGGAGTTACACGCTCCTGACCAAAAGCATAGAATAAACAAAAAAGATTTAATGTCAGATTTGACTAAAAGGGCATCTGACCAAATGATCTTGATATATTGTAGATTTCGGTATATCAATGAGAATAGGCTATCACCAATTGGATCAATAAAGAACGGGAACCCCCTTAGGAACTGACAAATGATTAAACTCATTGGATTCTTCAGGAATCACAGCTAGAGGTGATCGATAAACAAATGGAGGAACTATATGAGGTGGGATCCTCTCTTCATAAATGTCTTTTGAAAATTGTAAAAACAGTATCATGCTAACAAGTCACATTCTGTGACACATGGGGTGTACTGTATTTGTACTGCACTTTAACTTTTCATAATAAAACAAAGTAGGAAAAATGATGTATAAAAAACAATATTTAGGCAACTCATTCACTAATTTAAAACTTACATGCCTTAAACAGCCTAATTCCTGTGAAGGAAGTAAATAAAACCCTCAGAAAAGCCAATGATGATAAGCTGACTGATCAGCCTGTTAGGGGAGATTTTGGGGTCACATGAGTACCTAATAATAACCCTGTCATGCTGTAATGCTGTATGCTGGACGGGATCACTATCATTATAACACAGTACCTGCAATAACTGCAGCAAATGAAAACACAATAAAGACATTTCACAGGTCAGAAGTGTGAGAAATGAAATATAAATGAAAGTACTAGAGAGATGAAAGTGAACAGGAGAGATGACTAAAGGCTGACAGACAGAGGAGACTGAGCAGAGAAGACACCGACACAGAGGACACTGAGCAGGGAAGACACTGACACAGAGGACACTGAGCAGGGAAGACACTGACACAGAGGACACTGAGCAGGGAAGACACTGACACAGAGGACACTGAGCAGGGAAGACACTGACACAGAGGACACTGAGCAGGGAAGACACCGACACAGAGGACACTGACACAGAGGACACTGACACAGAGGACACTGAGCAGGGAAGACACCAAAACAGAGGACACTGAGCAGGGAAGACACTGACACAGAGGACACTGAGCAGGGAAGACACTGACACAGAGGACACTGAGCAGGGAAGACACTGACACAGAGGACACTGAGCAGGGAAGACACTGACACAGAGGACACTGAGCAGGGAAGACACTGACACAGAGGACACTGAGCAGGGAAGACACCGACACAGAGGACACTGACACAGAGGACACTGACACAGAGGACACTGAGCAGGGAAGACACCGACACAGAGGACACTGAGCAGGGAAGACACTGACACAGAGGACACTGAGCAGGGAAGACACTGACACAGAGGACACTGAGCAGGGAAGACACCGACACAGAGGACACTGAGCAGGGAAGACACCGACACAGAGGACACTGAGCAGGGAAGACACTGACACAGAGGACACTAAGCAGGGAAGACACTGACACAGAGGACACTGAGCAGGGAAGATACCGACACAGAGGACACTGACACAGAGGACACTGAGCAGGGAAGACACCGACACAGAGGACACTGAGCAGGGAAGACACTAACACAGAGGACACTGAGCAGAGAAGATACTGACACAGAGGACACTGAGCAGGGAAGACACTGACACAGAGGACACTGGGCAGGGAAGACACTGACACAGAGGACACTGAGCAGGGAAGACACGGACACAGAGGACACTGGGCAGGGAAGACACTGACACAGAGGACACTGAGCAGGGAAGACACGGACACAGAGGACACTGGGCAGGGAAGACACTGACACAGAAGACACTGAGCAGGGAAGACACTGACACAGAGGACACTGAAGCAGACAGAACAGAATGAAGTCTGTGTACATTCCCAGGCCTCAGAGCCTTCACTCACCCCTAGTCTGTGATGATGATGATGATCCTGTTGGAGAGGTGTTGATCACGCTGTCGGGCCCACGGTAGCAGCTTCAGGCTCGCTGCCTCCCTGGCTCCCGCTGGCAGGATCAGTGGCTCTGTGGGTGTCGGATGAATAGTAGGGCCTCCTTATCCTGTGTATTCTTTCCCGGTAGCTCCTGTCCTGTCGCCCTGTATGATGACACTTCCATCCAGCGCTCCTCCTCTTCTGGTCCCTGTAAAATCCCAGTGGTGATGTGACGCTCCTATGGTCTTGCCTCAAGTATTGTTCTGTCTACAGGTGGATGAAAAGTTCCCTGTCTGACCTCAGGGAACCTCTTACCATCAGTATACAGGGCAGCCCCGGCACTTCAGGAATGAGAGGCACAATACAGGCCCAGGGCCCACAGATGGAAGTGATGATACATCTGTCACCAGTGAAAATTGAGGGGGGAAAAGTAAAAAAATGAATGAATGAAATGACTGAGGTGACCCTTCCTCCAGGGGATTTCGTCTTTTGAAGTAGGTCATGAAGTCAAATATCCATTCTGGGCTGAGAGCGGGTCAAAAGATCCAAATGGAAGGCCGAGGAGAATCCAGAGATGAGTCCAGCTGAGAGATCTGAGGTAAATGCTGACTCCGCCCAGTGATAGGAGAGGATATAGGTAACAGGTTACACTCATTGGCTAGATGCTTCCCGCCAAAAGATTTGTCACCAATCCAGTGCTCAGCAGCTGAGGTAAATCTTCCTAGCAACGGCAGGCAGCCTGTCACCTGAAACACAAAACAGAAAGAACCAGCAAAGCAGCCAAAGAGAGTCATGTACTTCCCAATCACCATAGAGAGTCATGTACTTCCCAATCACCATAGAGAGTCATGTACTTCCCAATCACCATAGAGAGTCATGTACTTCCCAATCACCATAGAGAGAGTCACGTACTTCCCAATCACCATAGAGAGTCACATACTTCCCAATCACCATAGAGAGTCATGTACTTCCCAATCACCATAGAGAGTCACGTACTTCCCAATCACCATAGAGAGTCACATACTTCCCAATCACCATAGAGAGTCATGTACTTCCCAATCACCATAGAGAGTCATGTGCTTAACAATCACCATAGAGAGTCATGTACTTCCCAATCACCATAGAGAGTCATGTACTTCCCAATCACCATAGAGAGTCATGTACTTCCCAATCACCATAGAGAGTCATGTACTTCCCAATCACCATAGAGAGTCATGTACCTCCCAATCACCATAGAGAGTCATGTACTTCCCAATCACCATAGAGAGTCATGTACTTCCCAATCACCATAGAGAGTCATGTACTTCCCAATCACCATAGAGAGTCATGTACCTCCCAATCACCATAGAGAGTCACATACTTCCCAATCACCATAGAGAGTCATGTACTTCCCAATCACCATAGAGAGTCATGTACTTCCCAATCACCATAGAGAGTCACGTACTTCCCAATCACCATAGAGAGTCACGTACTTCCCAATCACCATAGAGAATCACGTACTTCCCAATCACCATAGAGAGTCATGTACTTCCCAATCACCATAGAGAATCATGTACTTCCCAATCACCATAGAGAGTCATGTACTTCCCAATCACCATAGAGAGTCACGTACTTTCCAATCACCATAGAGAGTCACGTACTTCCCAATCACCATAGAGAGTCATGTACTTTCCAATCACCATAGAGAGTCATGTACTTTCCAATCACCATAGAGAGTCATGTACTTAACAATCACCATAGAGAGTCATGTACTTCCCAATCACCATAGAGAGTCATGTACTTGACAATCACCATAGAGAGTCATGTACTTCCCAATCACCATAGAGAGTCATGTACTTGACAATCACCATAGAGAGTCATGTACTTGACAATCACCATAGAGAGTCATGTACTTCCCAATCACCATAGAGAGTCATGTACTTCCCAATCACCATAGCCCTCTATTAAGAGTAAAATGTATTTATAAAACAAATGGGTGTCAGGGGGTGACAATCCCATGGGGCCACTTCTCTATTTTATTCTTTCGTGGCCCTGACATTCCTGTGCAAATCACATGTGATTATGTGCAGTGCGATTTGAGCCCATCATTTCATATGGCTCAAATCGCACTGCATCCACACTGGGATCGGGTCCCATGGGAGTTTGTACTCATGTAGGGCTGAAACAACTAATCGATTAATCGACAAGTAATCGATTATGAAATTAATCGATTACTATTTTCATAATCGGTTAATCGGCCAGTAACATAATGGGGTTAAACAAAACTAAAATGAGCCTTTTATAGCACAAAAAGAACAAATAATCGTTACTGTAAATATTACTTTCACAGTTCTACAGTAAAAAAATGAACCCCTTACAGTAGTGATTATCTAAAGGGGTAATTTTTTTTTTTTTTAACCCCATTATGTTACTAAACGTCTTAGACCTGGTTCAAACCTATGTGTTTTTTGGTGCTTTTTGCAGAAACGCACTACAGTTCCTTTTTACATAGTTTTCTATGGGACACGTTCACATCTATGCTTTTTTCAGCTGCTGCGTATTTGGAAAGGGTCAGGGACTTTTTTTTTAAACGCAAAACAGTGCTTTTTTGGTTCAATATACTTCAATGGAGAAGCTGCTTTTAAAAAGCATGTAATGCATTTTTGCAGCAATGTGTGTTTTTTAATTTGCCCAACAAATTGTCCAAAAAAAATTCAAAAATGCAAATCGCAGCAAAATCAAGTGTGCAAAAATCAAAACGCACACCAAAAAGCACTGCAGAAACAGATCAAAAGCAAACTGCATAGGTGTTTACCGAGCCTTATGCTGGCCACACAGATCAATTTTCAGACAAGAATATTCAGACGAAAAATCTTTGGACATTCGCTGAATGAAAGAATGTTTGAAATTTTAACTTGTGTTTAACATTCTGTTTTTAAAACTAATGTAATTTCTGAACGAAAGCCACATACATTGTCTGAAAATTCCTTTCACCAAGAAGTTTTCTATTATTTCTAAATTTTCCCGTCACCGTGTTTGAAAATGAACATCTATTTGACCCCACTAACGATTAGAAAATCGAACGAACGTTCTTAAAATTACATTTTTTTTGACAGAAGACATTGCTGGTTTTTAAATAAAAAAATTGATCTCTTAGTCTGATGATATTTACCAGATTCACCTTTTGATAGTATATATCCTCTAATAGTATATACAGTATATCTCTTCTAATTGTATATACAGTATATCTCCTCTAATAGTATATACAGTATATCTCCTCAAATAGTATATCTCCTCTAATAGTATATACAGTATATCTCTTCTAATTGTATATACAGCAGGGGCGTTGCTAGGTCTACAAAAGATCTGGGGCTAGAGCCCATAGCAGCGTAGTAAAGAAAGTCATACGCTTGGGTGGGCATACAGATGTATTTACAGTAATATACGTGTGTATATCCCCAGAGAGCCCCCCACTTACATCAGGGTCTCCAGAGAGCCTCCTTCTTACATCAGAGTCCCCAGAGAGCCTCCCCCTTGCATCGGTGTCCCCAGAGAGCCCCCCACTTACATCAGGGTTCCCAGAGAAAACTCCTTAAATCAGGGTCCCCAGAGAGCCTCCCCCTTGCATCAGGGTCCCCAGAGAGTCTCCTCCTTGCATCAGGGTCCCCAGAGAGCCCCCCACTTACATCATGGTCCCCAGAGAGCCTCCCCTGCCTTTGGGGACCCCTGCAGAGACCCGAGGCTATGGGCCCCAGATTCGGGGCTATAGCCCCAAAAGCCACCCCCTAGCAACGCCACTGATATACAGTATATCTCCCCTGTCTTATTCTGAGAGTGGATTAAAGCTTTTGCTCCCTAACCATAAAGTTGATAATTTAAATTTACCACTGCATTGAGATATTTAGGAATACATTTCCTTTTTTTAAAACTTTACATATTAAACTAAATTATACACCACACTTTTTTTCTAAGGTTATTAACCGAATAATCGATTAATCGAAACAATAATCGGCCAACTAATCAATTATGAAAATAATCGTTAGTTGCAGCCCTATACTCATGCGATCCGATTTTTGGAAAACCCACTGCTTTCTGCGACCTGCTTTTGGGGGCCTCGTTAAGTTTTAATTGCCACCCGCAGCAGATGGTATGAACACAGTGCGATTGCTATGAGGTGCGGAAAACGCAATAATTTCTGTGCGTTTCCCGCATCGCATCAGTGTAGACCCAGCATTAGGGTGGACTTTTCCCCCCATACATCACTACATACTGATATGATACATTGTTTCCTTTCACTTACAATTAGTATGTTTCAGAAGTAAAAATGGACGCTGTGATGCGACTGAAGAGGAAAAGAAAAAAGAAACAATTACTAATCACTTCTACAGAGGCCTTTTGTTGTCTTACACTATATTACCAAAAGTATTGGGACACCTGACTGAAGCGTGACATGTTAGGTATCTCAACGCTGTATCCTGGCCCAGGCCTAGGGCAGCACTTTGCAGGGGGGCAGCACGCTGTTGCGCTGTTTATTTTTTACCATCCCTGTCCCTTTGCAGCGATATCCCTTCACTTCCTGCCCCATAGCCAAGCAGGCAGTGAGAGGAAATCTATGCAAATTAAGGGAATCTATTGCCCCAGGCCCTCAGAACTAGTGTCCCCACTCGAAAATGTCAGGGCGGGTCTTAAACCGCAAGGAGCGTGGCCTTGACAGGAAGGGGTGGGTCATATTTAAATTAGGGGGTGCACGAGTTTAGTCAGGCCTAGGGCAGCACAAAACCTCAATACACTACTGAGGTATCTATTTACTCGGTGTAACGTCATCTTTCACATTATACAAAAAGTTTGGGCTAACTAGCTACTGTTTTTTTTTTTTAATGCATGAAATTGTTTTTTTTTTGCGTAAAAAATTCGTTTGAAAAACTGCTGCGCAAATACCGTGCGAGATAAAATGTTACAACGACCGCCATTTTATTCATTAGGGTGTCTGCTAAAAAAAAACATTGGCCTGGGTGGCAAGTGGTTTAAAAAAAAAAAAAAAAGTGTCAGTTATTTTTCAGTAATCAGCCAGCAGCTTTGAAAGGTCACTGAGCTAAAAACAACAGCTCATGCTGGTGTAACAGCTTTGAGAATGGAGTCTACAAACAGGAATAAAATGATTTTATGATGCTCTGGAGGCATTAAACATGAAATAAAGCAGATTTAAATACACCACAGATGTCCCAAATGTATTTTTATTAGAAAAAAAAAAAAATTTACCAAGAAAATGTGTTGTTTACCAGTTGGGAGTGACCTCATTTACATATTGGCAGTTATTATCATGGCAAAACAACCCCACACAGCAGTGGGCAGAGCCATGTGACCTCATTTGCATAATGGCAGTTATTGTCATGGCAACACAGCAGTGGGCAGAGCCATGTGACCTCATTTGCATAATGGCAGTTATTGTCATGGCAACACAGCAGTGGGCAGAGCCATGTGACCTCATTTGCATATTGGCAGTTATTGTCATGGCAACACAGCAGTGGGCAGAGCCATGTGACCTCATTTGCATATTGGCAGTTATTGTCATGGCAACACAGAGGGCAGAGGGCAAAGATAAACAGGCTCCCTGGCAGTTGGAGCTCATTCAGAGTCTAGTGTCTGAAGGAGAAGGAGGCGATTCTGATTTTTCTCTGCGTTGTTGCTCATTATTTGAAAATGATGCGGCTTTTTGGGAGAAAAAAAATGGATAAGTTGCAGGATTCCCTGAAAACCATCACAGAGGAATCTGAATTACTGAAAGTGGGACCTTTAACAGAGGATCACCCACCTACCACCCAGCCTATAATACCTACCCCCAAGAAGGGTGGGTTTGGGGCAATTAGACAGCTATTTAAGAAGAAGAAGGGAAGAAACGATGCGACGATTCCTCTGATCACTAACAAAGAGGAAAACGTTGTACTTCCCAGCGTGAACCCCATAACAGAGGGTCACCTACCTACCACCCAGCCTATAATACCTACCCCCAAGAAGGGTGGGTTTGGGGCAATTAGACAGCTATTTAAGAAGAAGGGAAGATACAATGTGACGAATCCTCTGATCACCAACAAAGAGGAAAACGTTGTACTTCCCAGTGTGAACCCCATAACAGAGGATCACCCACCAACCACCCAGCCTATAATACCTACCCCCAAGAAGGGTGGGTTTTGGGCAATTAGACAGCTATTGAAGAAGAAGAAGAAGAAGGGAAGATACAATGTGACGCTTCCTCTGACCACCAACAAAGAGGAAAACGTTGTACTTCCCAGCGTGAACCCCATAATAGAGGACCGCCCACCTGAGGATACCACCCCTCCAAGGGGTGAGGGGAGGGGAAATGGGCGGGGGGGCGAGGAAGCTGAACACGGACTTCAGCCCATTCCTCAACCAAAATTCACAAAAGATGAGGTCATTGGTAAGTATTATAATAGACATAATAATGCAAGCACTGTAGAATAATATAGTGTAGGTCTCCTACATATACACCCTGTTTCCCCGAAAATAAGACCTAGCGTGATTGTCAGTGATGGCTGCAATATAAGCCCTACCCCCCAAATAAGCCCTACCCTGTTTTCCCAAAAATAAGCCCTACCCTGAAAATAAGACCTACAAGGACTTTAACTAGGGCTTATTTGGGGGGTAGGGCTTATATTGCAGCCATCACCGCTAGGTCTTATTTTCGGGGAAACAGGGTACTATATACACTGGGGGGGTCACTGCTATATACACCTAGAAGGGTCACTGCATAGAGTAGGGAAGTGTTAGAAGCCCTGTCAGGTCTCCATTAGGGAGATTCATCCTCTCTATATGATCACCAATGACACCAGGAAGGGAAAGGGATGGAAGATCCACCAGGACAGGAATAGAGGGGGAAATCTTCTGATGGGGACACGGCTTTCGGTGACAACGGTCTAGGAGGGGACTGAGATATTTCTTCCCAAGTCTTGATGTGTATACAGAACAGATAATGAAGGGAAATCTTTCCATTGGGACCCTTCCTGTAGCAGGAAATACTGAGACAATGCAATTATCAGCAGCATTTGTCAGTTGGCCGACTCTTCAGTTGACCGTTGGGCAGCCAATCAGATTTGAAGGTGACAGGTGTGAGCTGACAGTTATTGGGTGTGAAGGAGATGCACAGACCTGACGGGCAGCCCAACTGTAAACTAAACGATCGCACATGGCAGGTTGACAGAGCGGCTGCCCCCATCACTGCCATTCCCATCATGGTCACTGGTAGTCATGTGGACAGTCGTGTTCTGGGCTCTGTATGGGGGGCTGCAGGAGCAAAAAAAAAAAAAAAGGTTTCCTTCTATTATAGTGTCCATAACATAGCTGCCCACAGGACTCGCCCCCCTGCTCCTGCAGACACACCACTCTCTATTGTTTAACCACTTACCGTCCGACTCCTGTACATATACGCCGGCACTTTGAAGAGGGATATCTCGGTAATGGCAGAAGCTGCTGCCACAACCGAGGTATCCATCTTTACAGGAGCCGGTTCTGTGTATGATAATGGTGGTCTCTGCGGCGGGCTTGCCGCGAGATCACTGTTATCGGCGGCGGGAGAGGTGCCCACCCCCCTTACGCCACTCTCCCGCGCCCTCTGCCGCTTACCGGAGCCGTCGGTAGTGGCGGGGGCGATCGGGACTTTTCAGTGCCTGGGTATGGAGACAAGTGAGGCTAAGATGGCCGCCACCCATCTCCATACCATTGGACGGCTGAAGTGATGTCATTACGTCAGCTCCGCCCACTTGTCTTAAAGGCATTTTTTTTTATGTCATTTTTTCAAACAACCTTTTTTTTTTTTTTTTTTTTTTTTGCATTGTAGTCCAAATATGAGATCTGAGGACTTTTTAACCCCAGATCTCATATTTAAGAGGACCTGTCATGCTTTTTTCTATTACAAGGGATGTTTACATCCCTTGTAATGTAAATGTTTACATCCCTTGTAATAGGAAGAAAAGTGATCCAAATTTTTTTTTTAAAAAAACAGTGCAAAAATAAATGTAATAAAGTAAAATAAATAAGAAAAAAAAAATTTTTTTTAAAGCGTCCTGTCCCGACAAGCTCGCGCGCAGAAGCGAACGCATACGTGAGTAGCGCCCGCATATGAAAATGGTGGTCAAACCACACATGTGAGGTATCGCCGCGACCGGTAGAGCGAGAGCAATAATTCTAGCCTTAGACCTCCTCTGTAGAGCAAAACATGCAACCTGTAAAATTTTTTTTAAACGTCGCCTATGGAGATTTTTAAGGGTACAAGTTTGACGCCATTCCACGAGCGGGCGCAATTTTGAAGCGTGACATGTTGGATATTAATTTACTCGGCGTAACATTATATTTCACAATATAAAAAAGATTGGGCTAACTTTACTGTTGTCTTATTTTTTTTATTCAAAAAAGTGAATTTTTTCCAAAAATAAAAAGTGCGCTTATAAGACCGCTGCGCAAATACGGTGCAAAAAAAAGTATTGCAATGACCGCCATTTTATTCTCTAGGGTGTTAGAAAAAAAATATATATAATGTTTGGGGGTTCTAAGTAATTTTCTAGCAAAAAAAAACCTGTTTTAAACATGTAAACACCTAAAATCAAAAACGAGGCTAGTCCTTAAGTGGTTAATTATACCATTTTAATAAGTGCAGTATAAATATATATATATTTCTGTCTATAGATCATCACTAGAGTTCAGGTAGCCCCCCTTGTTGTACAATGGCTGAGATAAAACCAATACAGAATATTGGAATGATTGATAGTTAGGATAAGCAGAATGATGGGATTGCAATGAGAGGGAGGAAGAGAAAATCACAGGCATACTAAGCAGGAAGCACAGCCTGTGTATGGAATGTAGCAGATCGGTGGTCTTTATCACCAAGATCTCAGCGCAGTCAGAGGTCACATTAGGATTTCCATCTCTTGGTGGCCACAAAGTATAAATCTGGTTATTCGGGGTGAATTAGAAGCACTTACACTAGTCCTGGGCACAGAAAGCTGAGCACTGAGAATGGACTCCCGGGGGGGGGGGGAGCAGAACCCCCACATTGTCCATGTATAGAATTCCCATAAAGAGAGACGAGTGACACCAGATCATTTCCAACAACACCAATCACATTCACTTATGTAAAAGGAAACGCATTTAAAGTGATTGCACACCCTCCATATACCCAGTGAAGTGCCTGGCCTCGGGTGATACACACAGATTAAACAAATCCTCCTACATAAATTGTACCCGTTTATCTGCAGCCATATGTCCTCTATAGACTTGTAAACCTCAAATAGCAGGAATAGAAATAATATATATATATATTTTTTTTTACTCTCCCCAGAAGCCAACAATGACCCAACCACCATTGACACCGAGGATGAGAAAACCATGAAGAGGACGTGGAAAGATTTTACCATCCATGATATACTTGGAGAAGGGGGCTTTGGGAAGGTGATGTTGGCCTCCCATCCCTCCATTCGACAGAAGGTGGCGATAAAGATGATTAAACTGGGAGGATGTCAATCCGCCGATGACAATATAGAGTATAACCTACTGGAATGCTGCAAGAACCAGCCATATATCACGCGTCTATTTACAACATTCCAAATAGAGGTAAGTCTTTTTATCTCCCAGGCTTTTTTTTATCCTATTTCTGTACTTTACCCCCTGCCTTCCTATATTCCTCCACAAAGTGAAATCTTACTTGTCTCTAATGTAACCTTTATCTCTTCTTTTCACACAGGATGAACTGTTCTTTGTCATGGAATTCCTGAATGGCGGGACTTTATTCGAACTGATACACATTTCAGCTCCATTTGAGGACAACATCATAAGGTAAGTCATTGGACGGGGTTGTGATGGAGTCGGGGGGGGGGGGGTCTGACCACTGAGAACAGGCAGTGACACAACCAGGCCACTCCCACTGAGCCCCGTCCATCCACACCCCTATGTACTATTGGGGGAAGTCTCTTCATCTTTACCTTTTATTGCTCTGTGATATTTTTGAATACTAATTCCCATTTTTCTTTCTCCTTCAGATGTCTCACTGCCGAGATTATTTGCGGCCTGCAATTCATCCATGCTCGTGGGATCGTCCATAGGTAAGTATTAAATTAGCTGACTAACAATCACCCCTTAGAATAGAAAGATGAAATGTTGGGACTTTATATGAGACCACGACTCTCCAGTACACAGGTCTCCATCCCTATTGGTTAGTACAGGAGGGGGGAGGGGGGAATATGGGAAAATGGGACTTTATATGAAACACAACACTTGGGGAGATCGAATCACTCAATGATAGTAAATAAAATATTTTATTAATGACACAATTGAGTGCAATAGATAACATGATTGGTAGAAAAATAGATGATACAAAATAAAGATAAACTTGATTATTTTTATCCTTATTTTGTATCATCTATTTTTCTACCAATCATGTTATCTATTGCACTCAATTGTGTCATTAATAAAATATTTTATTTACTATCATTGAGTGATTCGATCTCCCCAAGTGTTGTGTTTCATATAAAGTCCCATTTTCCCATATTCCCCCCTCTCCCCTCCTTTACTAACAATCACCCCTTTGGCTTCTGGTATGTTTTATTAAATCAGGAAGACTTTCCAGTTGCGCTGTCTCCTTCCATCTGCTGTACAATTCTCCCTGCTCATGCCATTGTCTGTTTAATGGAGGATTTATATAAAATCCAGCAAGAGGAGTGAGACCTCCTCATGATGAATATAGCAGGTGGGCGGAGCTGGGAACTCCGGGACAGAGATCTTCCTTGTAGGCGGATATAAGAGAAGCCAATGACCACCCATCAATCTTCATTCTTCTTTGTATACATGTATATTTGTATCTTTTCTTTCTTTATTATAATGTGGGATATGCAGAGCTAACGGTTCACTTCTTTTCTTCACAGAGATATCAAACCCATGAACATTCTACTGCACGGCAACGGTCACATCAGGATTAGTGATTTTGGTCTCTCAGCGGCCGGAGTCACTAAGAAGGTTAGGATCAAAGGATGTGTAGGGACACCCAATTACATGGCCCCAGAGGTAAGATTCCGGATATTAGACTGAATTGTAATATTTACTATGGAATATAGAGAAGAGATAGAGGGGCTCCCCCTTCATTAAGGCCACATTCACACATGGACATTTTGAATCTTGACTTCCAAATACCCAAGTGTGAATGACAAATCGCACAATGTACATTGAGGATGCCATTTATTTGAATCCCACCAAAAACGCGCTGCGGTTCTGCCGCGATTGTGACGTGATCAACTGCGCTGCAATTGTGGTAAACCGCATTATTTTAAGCATGCTGCCTAAAAGAAGTTCCTGAACTTTTTTGGGGGAAAGACAACCTTCACATGATGTGCAGCAAAAAAAGGCCAATGTATGAATGCAGACTAGAAGGCTAGGGTTAGACCCTCTCTCAGGTTTTTATTGGTGTCCTCATTAGGGAAGTCACACTCTTTATGTGTACTGGTGACCATTGTTAGCGAGAAAGAAAATACAGCAGGATGCAAAATGTTTACAGCTGTCCCCAGAACAGGAATAGAGGAAAGTCTTCCAGTGGTGACACCTGTTTGGGGACAAGATCCTAATGCCACGTACACACGATCGAACTTTCCGCCAACAAAACCGTGGATTTTTGTTCGAAGCTTGTTGGCTCAAACTTGTCTTGCATACACACGGTCACACAATTGTTGGCCAACAATTACAAACGTGGGAACTCGGTGACGTACAAGACGTATGACGAGCCGAGAAAAAGGAAGTTCAAAAGCCAGTGCGGCTCCTTCTGCTTGATTCCGAGCATGTGTGAACTTTTGTGCGACGGACTTTTGTACACACGATCTGACTTTCCGACAACAGCGTTTTATTGGCGGAAAATTTGAGAACCTGCTATCAAACATTTGTTGGCGGAAAATCCGACTGCAAATGTCCGATGGAGCATACACACGGTCGGATCTTTCCGACAACAAGCTCACATCCAACATTTCCCGTCAGAAAATCCGACCGTGTGTACGCGGCATTAGAGTAGAGTTTCTCTCACTTTGGGAGAATTCCTTTGACTTCCGGGGACAGGAAGTGAAGGGAAATTCTCCCAATGGCACACAGACAGCAAAAATAAACTGGCAGGGGTCTCAGCCCTTCCGTACTCTATCCAAAACATATAAAACAAAAGTTTTGACTATATATAAATGGTAAGCCCCACCGCCAACATTCACAAGCTCCGCCTTAGTTTTATGTATTTTGAGCAAAATTTTAGGACTCCTGGGAGGCTTCATACATCATATATGTTAGCATGGAGTCCCGTCTATCCTTTGCCTGGAATAGAAATGTTCTCATCCTTTTTTCTCTCCTTATGTTTCTATAGATTCTAAAAGGGCAGCCATACAACACCACAGTGGACTATTACTCCTTGGGAGTGATAGTGTATGAGATGTCCGTTAACATGCATAAGCTCAAGCAGATGGAAATCCAGGGGACCGCGCCAGACTTTCCTGAGAACCGGATTCGTCCAAAGGACAGGGATGTTCACCTCGAGGGTCTCATAGATATGGTGAGTATACACAGCTTTACCTTCTCTTTACAGACAAAACCCTTTCCAGGTTATACAGACCTTGTTAGGAGTTCAGAACACACAACTCTACATTCTTCCCACCACACATTCATGTGGGTCATAGCAATACTTTTCTCACACTGACTGCTTAGTGGAAGGATCTGCTTTTACTTATAGTCCCCCTGAGCATGTACTATACCAGGTACCATGCTACAACCCGATCCAATCATAACATAGTGGCGGGTTTACAAGCAAAATCAAGAAAGCTGAAATATGTCACTGTCAGAATCAAAGATTACGATGGGGAGTTCTATTGGTCACATATTGTTATTGTTCTCCATGTTTCTTATCATATTTCTTTCTTTTTTTTACAGCTCTTATGCGAAGACCAGTATGAACGGGCACGCCTGGTACGTAACATCCGACGGCACCCATTTTTCAAGACAACTGACTGGGCCAAGGTGAAGAAAGGAAAGTCACCCGCAGCATTTACACCACAGCCGGTAAGTATATGAATAATGGAGGGGTCCGTGTATATTGGGGGAGGGGAGATTATTCAGCAGCATCCAAGACGTGTTTTTTGTACAGAACTCTCACATTTGTGATTTTGTGATCACCGCACAATCACATGGTCTGGGGACTTGTCTGAAGGAATTCTGTTTATTATTGGTGAGAATTATTATGTATGTGTCAGGCACACAGCTTAATCCCACCAGAAACACACTTCCTGTCTTGGGGCGACAGCACAGAGTCACTGTATCTATATATACGTCAAGGATGTGTTAATGCAGTGCTTCTTCTGATCACTAGAGGGAGCTAGGGTTGAAGGATCCCTCTTGGGGTATTTGCTGCACCTCGGGGGTTGGGCTTACCAAGCTTTGTCACCATTTACTGTATAAATCTGGAACACTGACAAATGTAATTTTCTCCTTCCAGATTTTTAAACAAAGGAAAGATTTAAACATGAAGATAGAGGAATTTATTGCAAAAGCAGAAGAAGACTTGAAAAGCACCACCGCAGAAAAAGACTTGAAAAGCACCACCGCAGAAGAAGACTTGAAAAGCACCACCGAAGACACCGAAAATTGAAGAAGTCAGAATTGTAAGGTCCACACACCCACACAATATAGGGAGGAGTCTAAATGGCATGGCTTGAACCACTTAAAGTGGAACTATGCTCCCCTCACACCCCCGCCGCCCTCAAAATCTAAAACCATGAGGTCAGACTGAGTGCACCCTCTACACCTGCAGCCGTCCGACAACATAGCTAGACAGGTACTCTCCTGAGACAAGCAGCGGCAAGAGGAATGCAGAAGGAATGGGGGGGCATTCCCTCTGCATTCCTCTTGTCCCCATTTATCTCGGGAAAGTGCCTAGAGCTGAGAAAAGTGGACATCTCCTTCCTAGGCATGTTGTTTGGGGGAAGTGTGGGGGCACCAAGCCTGACTACATAGCTGGGAAGGAGACAGGAACTATCTGGAGACAAGTCGCAGGAAGAGGAATGTCTCAAGAAAGTTCTGAGGCTGCGCTCAGTCTGACCTCATAACTAGTCAATCAAGATGGCTGAAGATCTGGAACCTAGAAGACAGTAAAGTGAAGATTTCGAGGGTGGCATGGGTGTGAGGGGAGGCGAGTATAGTTCCACTTCAAGTGGTTCAAGGCATGCCATTTAAACTCCCCCCCCCATAGCCCGCTCCTCCTCCACATTTCCTGCCCATTGTATGTGCAGAAGTGACTTTGGGAGTGATTGGGATAGGTTGCTCCCTGGAGGGGTGAATTTTGAGATCAGACCTCTTTCTAAATGGCCTTCTGGATTGTGGGCCCTTGATGTTGGGGTCCTGTCTCAACATTCTGAGCGATGTACAGGGGAATGAACTGGACACTCTAGACTGATGATTCAGGGATTATCCGATCGCCTTATGGGGTCAGGAAGGAATTTTTACCCCTTCGGAGATAATATGACCAAGGGGGGTTTTTGCCTTCCTCTGAATCATCATAAGGTTTAGGGTTCTGAAGAGGGCTCATCTGTGAGGAGTCAGAGACGAATTGATTGATAGATAGATAGATATAGGGGGGTGGGGGGTGGGGGGATGAGTAATAGATGGAAAATAGCTAGATAGATAAGCTCCGGTGGCCTAATGGTTAAGGCACTGGCCTCCTCGGTCAGGGATTGTGGGTTCGAGTCCCACCTGGGGCGATATCTTGCTTGTCTCTTATACCAGGATGTAGGGAGTGATCAATTGAAGGAATAATAAGCCCCCAACATTGGTATTAGTGGGGACGGTAATTGCCCCAGCATAAGTGATCAGTTGCAGTAATAATAACCCCCAACATTGGTATTAGTGGGAACAGTAATTGCCCCAGCATGAGTGAGCAACTAAAGGAATAATAACCCCTAACATTGTTATTAGTGGGGACTATAATTGCCCCAGCATGAGTAAGCAACTAAAGAAATAATAACCCCTAACATTGTTATTAGTGGGGACAGTAATTGCCCCAGCATGAGTAATCAATTGCAGTAATAATAACCCCCAACATTGGTATTCGTGGGGACGGTAATTACCCCAGCATGAGTGATCAATTGCAGCAATAATAACCCCCAACATTGGTGTCAGTGGTTGCAATCAGAGGAAGTTTGACTTACCTGTAATTTCCATATCTTAGAGCATTGTTTCTCAACCTTTTGCATGTCCTCTGAATTCCTCTTGTTACTATTTGTCTCAGGAAAGTGCCTAGAGCTGAGAAAAATGGACATCCCCTTCCTAGGTATGTTGTTGGGGGAAGTGTGGGGGCACCAAGCCTGACTACATAGCTAGGAAGGAGTCAGGAAATCTCTGTAGACAAGCGGCGGCAAGAGGAATGCAGAAGGAGAGAGGGCATGTCTCCTGCATTCCTCTTATCACCGTTTGTCTCAGGAAATTACTGAGGCTGTGCTCAGTCTGGCCTCATGGCTGGTCAATAAAGGTGGCTGAAAAGCTGGAACCTAGAAGATGGTAAAGTGAAGATTTCGAGGGTGGCATGGGTGTGAGGGGAGGCGAGTATAGTTCCACTTTAAGTGGTTTAAGGCATGCCATTTGGACTCCTCCCCCATAGCCCGCTCCTCTTCCACATTTCCTGAAAATTGTATGTGCAGCAGTGACTCTGGCAGTAATTGGGATAGGTTGCTCCCTGGAGGGGTGGAGTTTGAGATCAGACCTCTTTCTAAATGGCCTTCTGGATTGTGGGCCCTTGATGTTGGGGTCCCGTCTCTACATTCTGAACAATGTACAGGGAGATGAACTCGACACCCTAGACTGACGATTCAAGGATTATCCGATCGCCTTATGGGGTCAGGAAGGAATTTTTCCTCCTTTGGAGATAATATGTCCATCAAAGTCCTAGAATAATTTCATTCTATGGATTTATCTCCAATAAAAATTGATTGTACACTAATTGTACATTTCACAAAATAATAACCCCTCCCCCAAAACAAACAAAAAACATGAGCAAAGCCCCGTTGCCTAACGGGTGAGGTAATGGTATCCTAAGTCAGGGATGTGGGTTTGAATTCCATCTGGGGTGCTTAATTCTTTTCTGAACATAAAATACAGACAGAGAACTGACACGGGCCTAAGAGCTTCATTAAATAATTAGAAACCATAAAGACAATTAACACCTTGGTCAGGAGAATACAGTATAATGTATAGAGTGTATATTGTATAGCGTGCAGAGGTAAGGAGTATATAATGTATAGAGTGCAGAGGTAAGGAGCAGGGCCTTTTTTCAGCTGGAACTTGGCGGAACTCAATAATTACATATATACTGTATGGTCAAAAATAAGCTAAGAGAAAAAGGGGTGAATACATCCTAATAGAGTTAACTAAAGGTTAGTGAGGGGTTTGACAGGAACTACTTTTTTAAATATTTTCAAAGCTAGATTCTAGGCAGATATAAAGTCGCAATTAAATGCAGCCCTCTGCGCCAGATCACGTATTAGGTACGTGATCTGGCACTTCGGTGTCTGGGGTGCGCGCGCACGAGCCGCCCCCGACCCGCCCCCACTGTGATCAGCGGGTCCAGCGGACACCATATCTGCCGGGACCCGCCGATCATTCGGCAGAAAGACGGTCTGCCTATGTTAACAAGGCAGACCACCGTAATGTGACAAGGGAAGGCAGAGATCTTGTGTTTCTGCTAAGCAGAAACACAGATCTCTGCTTTCTCACAGTGCAACCAACCCCCACACAGTAAGCACTCCCAGGGAACACAGTTAACCCTTTGTCGCCCCTGATGTTAACCTCTTCCAATTTGTCTGCCGTAATATCGCAGTCCCGCTATAAGACTCTGATCACTGCCATTAAATAGTAAAAAAATGTTTTTTTTAAATACTAAAATAAAAATATCCCATAGTTTGTAGACGCTATAACTTTTGCGCAAACCAATCTGTATTCACGTATTGAGATTTTTATTAAGAAAACATGCACTGTAGCAGAATATACATTGGCCTAAACTGATAAAGAAATTTGATTTTTTACATTTTTTTATTATAGCGGAACTTTAGTAATTTTTCCATCTATTAAACTTTTTTTTTTGGGGGGGGGGGGGGGAGGGATCACCACTCCAGGTTCATATGTGGACAAAAGACTTTCCTCAGGACTGGAATACCAGGTGCAGGCTAAGCATACAGCAAATGAGGCAAGGAAAAGTTCTGGACAGCCGCACTCCGGAATAAAGCCTTATCATAGCTACAATTAAGCACTGTTAAGTCTGAAACGCGTCAGTTCATTTGTCCCATTTTCTGCTGTGGCTTGTATTTATTTTATTTTTTTACAATAAAGGCTATATTCCGGAGTGCGGCTGTCCAGAACTTTTCTCTGCCTATTAAATATTCTGCCCTTGTTATTTTAATTTTGGATAGTAAAACATTTTTTTCTGCCAGTAAATACCTTATACAGCCCACGTCCTGTTTCTTGTCTGGTAAAAAGCCTAGGATTATGACATCATGCACAGTTCTCTCTCTCACTCTCCTGAGAGTTTTCAAGGAAGGGAGTGGGGGTGAGTCATAAGAGGGCCAATGAGAGCTGCAGAGCTGGAGGTGTGCCTCTGTGTGTCTGTGTAAATACAGGAAGTGAACAGGCAACAGCTTCATCTGCCAACAGTTAAAATGGCTGCAGCCAGACTCAGTGGAGGGAGATTTCTGCAGCATATTTGGCAAGTGCAGAATCACAGTATATATGAAATAATATGCAAAGTGGTTGAAGGGAAGCTTCAGAATGGCAAAGATGTTTTTATTACAAATTATGTGAGCAGACTGCAGTTCCTCCTTAACCACTTCAATACCGGGCACTTATACACCTTGCTGCCCAGACCAATTTTCAGCTTTCAGCGCTGTCGCAGTTTGAATGACAATTGCGCGGTCGTGCTACACTGTACCCAAACTAAATTTTTATCATTTTGTTCCCACAAATAGAGCTTTCTTTTGGTGGTATTTGATCACCTCTGCGGTTTTTATTTTTTTCTAAACAAATAAAAAAAGACTGAAAATTTTGAAAAAAATAAAAGTTTTGCTTTTGTTTCTGCTAAAAAAAATTGTAAATAAGTACGTTTTCTCTTTCACTGATGGGCATTGATAAGGCTGCACTGACAGGCACTGATACGGCGGCACCGATGAGGTGGCACCAATGAGCGGGCACTGACGGGCACTGACGATGGGCACTGATATGCGGCACTGATGGGTGGTACTGATATGCACCACTGATGGGCAATGATAGGCAGCACTGATGGGCACTCATGGGTGGCACTGGTTGGCACTGATAGGCGACACTGATGGGCACCGAAAGGCGGCTCTGCTGGGCACTGATAGGGTGGCACTGATAGGCGGCACTGATACGTGGCACTGATAGGCATCCCTGGTGGCACTGGCAGTGGTAGGCATTGGAGTGGGCACTGATTGGCAGCTGCCTGGGCACAGATTCGCAGCTGCGTGGGCACATATTGGTATTTCCCTTGGGGTCTAGGGGGCATACCTGGTGGTCCAGTGTGGTGGCCATCCTGGTGGTCCTGGGCGGCTTCCCTGGTGGTCTTGGACGGGATCCGAGGGGGGGCTGTGCTGATAAACAATCAGCACAGCCCCCCCCCCCGTCAGGAGAGCAGCCGATCGGCTCTCCTCTACTGGCGTTTGTCAGACGCGAGTGAGGAAAAGCCGATCACCGGCTCTTCCTATTTACATCGTGATCAGCCGTGATTGGACACGGCTGATCACGTGGTAAAGAGTCTCCGTCAGAGATTCTTTACCTAGATAGGAGTTGCGGGGTGTCAGATTGACACCCCGCAACAACGATCGCCGCAATGCACACCCCCAGGGGCGCGCAGTGGCTCATTATCCTGATCACGTCATATGACGTCCGGTCAGGATAATGAAACCACTTTGCCGCCGTCATTGGCGCTATATGGCGGGCGGCAAGTGGTTAAGTATGTTTTATAACAGAAAGTAAAAAAAATATATTTTTTTAAACTGTCGCTCTTTTTTTTTGTTTATAATGCAAAAAATAAAAACGTAGAGGTGATCAAATACCACCAAAAGGACAAACTTTTTTTGGTTACATCATCGCACGAGCGCAACTGTCAGTTAAGGTAACGCAGTGCCGTATCGCACAAAATGGCCTGGTCATGAAGGGGGGGTAAGTCTTCCGAAGCTGAAGTGGTTAATCCTAGCACCTATCTAAGAGGGTGCTACACTGAATCAATGAATGATTTTTTTAAATAAAAGCAGTGAAGATTTCTGACTTAACCTGGCATAAGCCTCATGCAGTGCCTTCATAGCAGGGCCAGAGTGTGGGAGGAAGAAGCATCAGAAGGGCCAATCAGTTCATGTCAATATCCAAAATAATCCTGACACTAATAGTGAGCTGCAAGTATAAAGTGTGTAGCACTACCCCAGTAAGGGCAGCTGGATTTTCGGCCCTTCCCCTTACACACACACAGCCAGGCATCAGGGATTCTGCAACTCTCAGGCTCAATGAAGAGTCCAGGTTGTTTTGTTTTTGTTTATTAAGGATAAACTTGGATGGGGAATAGGAAGTCATGGGATGCCTGGAATCGTAGAACTTGAATGAAATCTTGAGGACTTGCTAATATCTCTGGCTGCTAGGTATTAACATCAACAGTGCGGGACTCCCTTAGGATTGTTGGCACAGTTCAAGTAGTAATAAAAAGTTCCAACTGAAGAATGCAGGTGCTGCTCCTCTGAGAAATGCTAATGCACCTGGCTGCTACTGACTGAAGCTAGAGGTTACTTAGTTACATAGTAGGTGAGGTTGAAAAAAGACACAAGTCCATCAAGTCCAACCTATGTGTGTGATTATATGTCAGTATTACATTGTATATCTCTGTATGTTGCGGTCATTCAGGTGATTATCTAATAGTTTCTTGAAGCTATCAAAGCTCCCCGCTGAGACCACCGCCTGTGGAAGGGAATTCCACATCCTTGCCACTCTTATGCCCCGTACAGGGCCGTCTTTAGCGCAGGGCAAACGGGGCACTTGCCCTGGGCCCAATCTTTGTTGGGGGGCCCGCGCTAGCCGGGAATTGGGGCCCCCATGTCAGCTGTGCAGAGCGCACAGAGGACACGGGAGGATATATTCCGCGCTAGCCAGCTGAGAGGGGACAGGGCCGGAAACTCCACTGATGCTCTAACCCAGCCCGCGTGCAGCCTGTATACTCGCAAAAGAGCGTCTGTAGTGAAAGCAGTGATCGGAGTGGGAGCGTCAGTGGAGCTCCCGGCCCCGCCCTCTCTATACTGGCTGGTGAATACAGAGGTCCGGGGGCGGGGCCGGGAGCTCCAATGACACTCCCACTCTGATCAGTGGCTCTCACTACAGACGCTCTATTCCGAGTACACAGGCTGCACGTGGGCGGGGTCAGAGCGTCAGTGAAGCTCCCGGCCCCGCCCCCCTCAACTGGCTAGCGCGGAAATACATCCTCCCGTGTCCTCTGTGCACTCTGCAAAGCTGTCATCGGGGCCCCAATTCTTGGGTGACGCGGGCCCCCCAACAAAGCATCAGTGGAACTTCCGGCTGTTGTAGTGAGAGCAGAGAGTGGAAGCCCCGCCCACACACCTGAGTGTATGTAGTGAGTTTGGCTGGCCAGGTATGTCCTTACACCCATAAAATGCCTGA
This sequence comes from Lithobates clamitans, assembly GCA_037952925.1. NCBI lineage: Eukaryota > Metazoa > Chordata > Amphibia > Anura > Ranidae > Lithobates > Lithobates clamitans. The sequence goes on from JBBGZY010000867.1 coordinate 895,304, forward strand.
ATGTTTAAACCCTGAGCTGTGTTATTCAACTGTAAAGCTGTGCATTGCTGAAAGTTCTCTGACCATCCCCTGTATAATGTCTACAGTCTCTGATTGTCTCCTGCAGTATGTCCGCAGCCTCTGATTGTCTCCTGCAGTATGTCCGCAGCCTCTGATTGTCTCCTGCAGTATGTCCGCAGTCTCTGATTGTCTCCTGCAGTATGTCCGCAGCCTCTGATTGTCTCCTGCAGTATGTCTGCAGCCTCCAATTGTCTCCTGCAGTATGTCCGCAGTCTCTGATTGTCTCCTGCAGTATGTCCGCAGCCTCTGATTGTCTCCTGCAGTATGTCCGCAGCCTCCGATTGTCTCCTGCAGTATGTCCGCAGCCTCTGATTGTCTCCTGCAGTATGTCCGCAGCCTCTGATTGTCTCCTGCAGTATGTCCGCAGTCTCTGATTGTCTCCTGCAGTATGTCCGCAGCCTCTGATTGTCTCCTGCAGTATGTCTGCAGCCTCCGATTGTCTCCTGCAGTATGTCCGCAGCCTCCGATTGTCTCCTGCAGTATGTCCGCAGTCTCTTGTAATCTCCTGCAGTATGTCCGCAGTCTCTGGTAATCCCCTGCAGTATGTCCGCAGTCTCTGGTAATCTCCTGCAGTATGTCCGCAGTCTCTGGTAATCTCCTGCAGTATGTCTGTAGTCTTTAATTGTCTCCTGCAGTATGTCCGCAGTCTCTGGTAATCTCCTGCAGTATGTCCGCAGTCTCTGGTAATCTCCTGCAGTATGTCCGCAGTCTCTGGTAATCTCCTGCAGTATGTCTGCAGTCTCTGATTGTTTCCTGCAGTATGTCCGCAGTCTCTGGTAATCTCCTGCAGTATGTCCGCAGTTTCTGGAAATCTCCTGCAGTATGTCCGCAGTCTCTGGTAATCTCCTGCAGTATGTCTGTAGTCTTTAATTGTCTCCTGCAGTATGTCCACAGTCTCTGGTAATCTCCTGCAGTATGTCCGCAGTTTCTGGTAATCTCCTGCAGTATGTCCGCAGTCTCTGGTAATCTCCTGCAGTATGTCTGTAGTCTTTAATTGTCTCCTGCAGTATGTCCGTAGTCTTTAATTGTCTCCTGCAGTATGTCCGAAGTCTCTGGTAATCTCCTGCAGTATGTCCGCAGTCTCTGGTAATCTCCTGCAGTATGTCTGCAGTCTCTGATTGTCTCCTGCAGTATGTCCGCAGTCTCTGATTGTCTCCTGCAGTACGCCCGCAGTCTCTGGTAATCTCCTGCAGTATGTCCGTAGTCTTTAATTGTCTCCTGCAGTATGTCTGCAGTCTCTGGGAATCTCCTGCAGTATGTCTGCAGTCTCTGGTAATCTCCTGCAGTATGTCCGCAGTCTCTGGTAATCTCCTGCAGTATGTCCGCAGTCTCTGGTAATCTCCTGCAGTATGTCCGTAGTCTTTAATTGTCTCCTGCTGTATGTCCGCAGTCTCTGGTAATCTACTGCAGTATGTCCGCAGTCTCTGGTAATCTCCTGCAGTATGTCCGTAGTCTCTGGTAATCTCCTGCAATATGTCCGCAGTCTCTGGTAATCTCCTGCAGTATGTCCGCAGTCTCTGATTGTCTCCTGCAGTATGTCCGCAGTCTCTGGTAATCTCCTGCAGTATGTCCGTAGTCTTTAATTGTCTCCTGCTGTATGTCCGCAGTCTCTGGTAATCTACTGCAGTATGTCCGCAGTCTCTGGTAATCTCCTGCAGTATGTCCGCAGTCTCTGGTAACCTCCTGCAGTATGTCCGCAGTAGGGCTGAAACAACTAATCGATTAATCGACAACTAATCGATTATGAAATTAATCGATTACTATTTTCATAATCACTTAATCAGCCAGTAACATAATGGGGTTAAAAATAATAAAATTAGCCCTATAAAGTAGTGAGTTTGGCTGGCCAGGTATGTCCTTACACCCATAAAATGCCTGAATGTTTAAACCCTGAGCTGTGTTATTCAACTGTAAAGCTATGCATTGCTGAAAGTTCTCTGACCATCCCCTGTATAATGTCTTCAGTCTCTGATTGTCTCCTGCAGTATGTCCGCAATCTCTGATTGTCTCCTGCAGTATGTCATTAGTCTTTAATTGTCTCCTGCAGTATGTCTGCAGTCTCTGGTAATCTCCTGCAGTATGTCCGCAGTCTCTGGTAATCTCCTGCAGTATGTCCATAGTCTTTAATTGTCTCCTGCTGTATGTCCGCTGTCTCTGGTAATCTACTGCAGTATGTCCGCAGCCTCTGATTGTCTCCTGCAGTATGTCCGCAGCCTCTGATTGTCTCCTGCAGTATGTCCGCAGTCTCTGATTGTCTCCTGCAGTATGTCTGCAGTCTCTAGTAATCTCCTGCAGTATGTCCGCAGTCTCTGGTAATCTCCTGCAGTATGTCCGCAGTCTCTGGTAATCTCCTGCAGTATGTCTGTAGTCTTTAATTGTCTCCTGCAGTATGTCCGCAGTCTCTGGTAATCTCCTGCAGTATGTCTGCAGTCTCTGGTAATCTCCTGCAGTATGTCCGCAGTCTCTGGTAATCTCATGCAGTATGTCTGCAGTCTCTGATTGTTTCCTACAGTATGTCCGCAGTCTCTGGTAATCTCCTGCAGTATGTCCGCAGTCTCTGGTAATCTCCTGCAGTATGTCTGCAGTCTCTGATTGTCTCCTGCAGTATGTCCGCAGTCTCTGCTTGTCTCCTGCAGTATGTCCGCAGTCTCTGCTTGTCTCCTGCAGTACGTCCGCCGTCTCTGGTAATCTACTGCAGTATGTCCGCAGTCTCTGGTAATCTCCTGCAGTATGTCCGTAGTCTCTGGTAATCTCCTGCAATATGTCCGCAGTCTCTGGTAATCTCCTGCAGTATGTCCGCAGTCTCTGATTGTCTCCTGCAGTATGTCCGCAGTCTCTGGTAATCTCCTGCAGTATGTCCGTAGTCTTTAATTGTCTCCTGCTGTATGTCCGCAGTCTCTGGTAATCTACTGCAGTATGTCCGCAGTCTCTGGTAATCTCCTGCAGTATGTCCGCAGTCTCTGGTAACCTCCTGCGGTATGTAGGGCTGAAACAACTAATCGATTAATCGACAACTAATCGATTATGAAATTAATCGATTACTATTTTCATAATCGCTTAATCAGCCAGTAACATAATGGGGTTAAAAATAATAAAATTAGCCCTATAAAGTAGTGAGTTTGGCTGGCCAGGTATGTCCTTACACCCATAAAATGCCTGAATGTTTAAACCCTGAGCTGTGTTATTCAACTGTAAAGCTATGCATTGCTGAAAGTTCTCTGACCATCCCCTGTATAATGTCTTCAGTCTCTGATTGTCTCCTGCAGTATGTCTGCAGCCTCTGATTGTCTCCTGCAGTATGTCCGCAGCCTCTGATTGTCTCCAGCAGTATGTCCGCAATCTCTGATTGTCTCCTGCAGTATGTCATTAGTCTTTAATTGTCTCCTGCAGTATGTCTGCAGTCTCTGGTAATCTCCTGCAGTATGTCCGCAGTCTCTGGTAATCTCCTGCAGTATGTCCATAGTCTTTAATTGTCTCCTGCTGTATGTCCGCTGTCTCTGGTAATCTACTGCAGTATGTCCGCAGCCTCTGATTGTCTCCTGCAGTATGTCCGCAGCCTCTGATTGTCTCCTGCAGTATGTCCGCAGTCTCTGATTGTCTCCTGCAGTATGTCTGCAGTCTCTAGTAATCTCCTGCAGTATGTCCGCAGTCTCTGGTAATCTCCTGCAGTATGTCCGCAGTCTCTGGTAATCTCCTGCAGTATGTCTGTAGTCTTTAATTGTCTCCTGCAGTATGTCCGCAGTCTCTGGTAATCTCCTGCAGTATGTCTGCAGTCTCTGGTAATCTCCTGCAGTATGTCCGCAGTCTCTGGTAATCTCATGCAGTATGTCTGCAGTCTCTGATTGTTTCCTGCAGTATGTCCGCAGTCTCTGGTAATCTCCTGCAGTATGTCCGCAGTCTCTGGTAATCTCCTGCAGTATGTCTGCAGTCTCTGATTGTCTCCTGCAGTATGTCCGCAGTCTCTGCTTGTCTCCTGCAGTATGTCCGCAGTCTCTGCTTGTCTCCTGCAGTACGTCCGCCGTCTCTGGTAATCTCCTGCAGTATGTCCGCAGCCTCTGATTGTCTCCTGCAGTATGTCCGCAGCCTCCGATTGTCTCCTGCAATGTGTCTGCAGCCTCCGATTGTCTCCTGCAGTATGTCCGCAGTCTCTTGTAATCTCCTGCAGTATGTCCGCAGTCTCTGGTAATCTCCTGCAGTATGTCCGCAGTCTCTGGTAATCTCCTGCAGTATGTCTGTAGTCTTTAATTGTCTCCTGCGGTATGTCCGCAGTCTCTGGTAATCTCCTGCAGTATGTCCGCAGTCTCTGGTAATCTCCTGCAGTATGTCCGCAGTCTCTGGTAATCTCCTGCAGTATGTCTGCAGTCTCTGATTGTTTCCTGCAGTATGTCCGCAGTCTCTGGTAATCTCCTGCAGTATGTCCGCAGTTTCTGGTAATCTCCTGCAGTATGTCCACAGTCTCTGGTAATCTCCTGCAGTATGTCCGTAGTCTTTAATTGTCTCCTGCAGTATGTCCGAAGTCTCTGGTAATCTCCTGCAGTATGTCCGCAGTCTCTGGTAATCTCCTGCAGTATGTCTGCAGTCTCTGATTGTCTCCTGCAGTATGTCCGCAGTCTCTGATTGTCTCCTGCAGTACGTCCGCAGTCTCTGGTAATCTCCTGCAGTATGTCCGTAGTCTTTAATTGTCTCCTGCAGTATGTCTGCAGTCTCTGGTAATCTCCTGCAGTATGTCTGCAGTCTCTGGTAATCTCCTGCAGTATGTCCGCAGTCTCTGGTAATCTCCTGCAGTATGTCCGCAGTCTCTGGTAATCTCCTGCAGTATGTCCGCAGTCTCTGGTAATCTCCTGCCGTATGTCCGCAGTCTCTGGTAATCTCCTGCAATATGTCCGCAGTCTCTGATTGTCTCCTGCAGTATGTCCGCAGTCTCTGGTAATCTCCTGCAGTATGTCCGCAGTCTCTGGTAATCTCCTGCAGTATGTCCGTAGTCTTTAATTGTCTCCTGCTGTATGTCCGCAGTCTCTGGTAATCTACTGCAGTATGTCCGCAGTCTCTGGTAATCTCCTGCAGTATGTCCGCAGTCTCTGGTAACCTCCTGCAGTATGTCCGCAGTCTCTGTCTCCTGCAGTATGTCCGCAGTAGGGCTGAAACAACTAATCGATTAATCGACAACTAATCGATTATGAAATTAATCGATTACTATTTTCATAGATTAATCAGCCAGTAACGTAATGGGGTTAAAAAAAATAAAATTAGCCCTTTATAGTAGTGAGTTTGGCTGGCCAGGTATGTCCTTACACCCATAAAATGCCTGAATGTTTAAACCCTGAGCTGTGTTATTCAACTGTAAAGCTATGCATTGCTGAAAGTTCTCTGACCATCCCCTGTATAATGTCTACAGTCTCTGATTGTCTCCTGCAGTATATCTGCAGCCTCTGATTGTCTCCTACAGTATGTCCGCAGCCTCTGATTGTCTCCTGCAGTATGTCCGCAATCTCTGATTGTCTCCTGCAGTATGTCATTAGTCTTTAATTGTCTCCTGCAGTATGTCTGCAGTCTCTGGTAATCTCCTGCAGTATGTCCGCAGTCTCTGGTAATCTCCTGCAGTATGTCCATAGTCTTTAATTGTCTCCTGCTGTATGTCCGCTGTCTCTGGTAATCTCCTGCAGTATGTCCGCAGTCTCTGGTAATCTCCTGCAGTATGTCTGTAGTCTTTAATTGTCTCCTGCAGTATGTCCGCAGTCTCTGGTAATCTCCTGCAGTATGTCTGCAGTCTCTGGTAATCTCCTGCAGTATGTCTGCAGTCTCTGGTAATCTCCTGCAGTATGTCCGCAGTCTCTGGTAATCTCCTGCAGTATGTCTGCAGTCTCTGATTGTTTCCTGCAGTATGTCCGCAGTCTCTGGTAATCTCCTGCAGTATGTCCGCAGTTTCTGGTAATCTCCTGCAGTATGTCCGCAGTCTCTGGTAATCTCCTGCAGTATGTCCGCAGTCTCTGGTAATCTCCTGCAGTATGTCCGCAGTGTCTGGTAATCTCCTGCAGTATGTCCGCAGTCTCTGGTAATCTCCTGCAGTATGTCTGCAGTCTCTGGTAATCTCCTGCAGTATGTCTGCAGTCTCTGATTGTCTCCTGCAGTATGTCCGTAGTCTTTAATCGTCTCCTGCAGTATGTCCGTAGTCTTTAATTGTCTCCTGCAGTATGTCCGCAGTCTCTGGTAATCTCCTGCAGTATGTCCGCAGTCTCTGGTAATCTCCTGCAGTATGTCCGCAGTCTCTGGTAATCTCCTGCAGTATGTCTGCAGTCTCTGATTGTCTCCTGCAGTATGTCCGCAGTCTCTGCTTGTCTCCTGCAGTATGTCCGCAGTCTCTGTTTGTCTCCTGCAGTACGTCCGCAGTCTCTGGTAATCTCCTGCAGTATGTCCGTAGTCTTTAATTGTCTCCTGCAGTATGTCTGCAGTCTCTGGTAATCTCCTGCAGTATGTCCGCAGTCTCTGGTAATCTCCTGCAGTATGTCCGCAGTCTCTGGTAATCTCCTGCAGTATGTCCGCAGTCTCTGGTAATCTCCTGCAGTATGTCCGCAGTCTCTGGTAATCTCCTGCAGTATGTCCGCAGTCTCTGGTAATCTCCTGCAGTATGTCCGCAGTCTCTGATTGTCTCCTGTAGTATGTCCGCAGTCTCTGGTAATCTCCTGCAGTATGTCCGCAGTCTCTGATTGTCTCCTGCAGTATGTCCACAGTCTCTGGTAATCTCCTGCAGTATGTCCGCAGTCTCTGATTGTCTCCTGCAGTATGTCCGCAGTCTCTAGTAATCTCCTGCAGTATGTCCGCAGTCTCTGGTAATCTCCTGCAGTATGTCCGTAGTCTTTAATTGTCTCCTGCTGTATGTCCGCAGTCTCTGGTAATCTACTGCAGTATGTCCGCAGTCTCTGATTGTCTCCTGCAGTATGTCCGCAGCCTCTGATTGTCTCCTGCAGTATGTCCGCAATCTCTGATTGTCTCCTGCAGTATGTCATTAGTCTTTAATTGTCTCCTGCAGTATGTCTGCAGTCTCTGGTAATCTCCTGCAGTATGTCCGCAGTCTCTGGTAATCTCCTGCAGTATGTCCATAGTCTTTAATTGTCTCCTGCTGTATGTCCGCTGTCTCTGGTAATCTACTGCAGTATGTCCGTAGCCTCTGATTGTCTCCTGCAGTATGTCCGCAGCCTCTGATTGTCTCCTGCAGTATGTCCGCAGTCTCTGATTGTCTCCTGCAGTATGTCCGTAGTCTTTAATTGTCTCCTGCAGTATGTCTGCAGTCTCTGGTAATCTCCTGCAGTATGTCCGCAGTCTCTGGTAATCTCCTGCAGTATGTCCGCAGTCTCTGGTAATCTCCTGCAGTATGTCTGTAGTCTTTAATTGTCTCCTGCAGTATGTCCGCAGTCTCTGGTAATCTCCTGCAGTCTGTCTGCAGTCTCTGGTAATCTCCTGCAGTATGTCCGCAGTCTCTGGTAATCTCCTGCAGTATGTCTGCAGTCTCTGATTGTTTCCTGCAGTATGTCCGCAGTCTCTGGTAATCTCCTGTAGTATGTCCGCAGTTTCTGGTAATCTCCTGCAGTATATCCGCAGTCTCTGGTAATCTCCTGCAGTATGTCTGTAGTCTTTAATTGTCTCCTGCAGTATGTCCGCAGTGTCTGGTAATCTCCTGCAGTATGTCCGCAGTCTCTGGTAATCTCCTGCAGTATGTCCGCAGTCCCTGGTAATCTCCTGCAGTATGTCTGCAGTCTCTGATTGTCTCCTGCAGTATGTCCGTAGTCTTTAATTGTCTCCTGCAGTATGTCCGTAGTCTTTAATCGTCTCCTGCAGTATGTCCGCAGTCTCTTGTAATCTCCTGCAGTATGTCCGCAGTCTCTGGTAATCTCCTGCAGTATGTCCGCCGTCTCTGGTAATCTCCTGCAGTATGTCCGCAGTCTCTGGTAATCTCCTGCAGTATGTCTGCAGTCTCTGATTGTCTCCTGCAGTATGTCCGCAGTCTCTGCTTGTCTCCTGCAGTATGTCTGCAGTCTCTGCTTGTCTCCTGCAGTACGTCCGCAGTCTCTGGTAATCTCCTGCAGTATGTCCGTAGTCTTTGTCTCCTGCAGTATGTCTGCAGTCTCTGGAAATCTCCTGCAGTATGTCCGCAGTCTCTGATTGTCTCCTGCAGTATGTCCGCAGTCTCTGGTAATCTCCTGCAGTATGTCCGTAGTCTTTAATTGTCTCCTGCAGTATGTCTGCAGTCTCTGGTAATCTCCTGCAGTATGTCCGCAGTCTCTGGTAATCTCCTGCAGTATGTCCGCAGTCTCTGGTAATCTCCTGCAGTATGTCCGCAGTCTCTGGTAATCTCCTGCAGTATGTCCGCAGTCTCTGGTAATCTCCTGCAGTATGTCCGCAGTCTCTGATTGTCTCCTGCAGTATGTCCGCAGTCTCTGGTAATCTCCTGCAGTATGTCCGCAGTCTCTGATTGTCTCCTGCAGTATGTCGGCAGTCTCTGGTAATCTCCTGCAGTATGTCCGCAGTCTCTGATTGTCTCCTGCAGTATGTCCGCAGTCTCTAGTAATCTCCTGCAGTATGTCCGCAGTCTCTGGTAATCTCCTGCAGTATGTCCACAGTCTCTGGTAATCTCCTGCAGTATGTCCGCAGTCTCTGATTGTCTCCTGCAGTATGTCCGCAGTAGGGCTGAAACAACTAATCGATTAATCGACAACTAATCGATTAATCGACAACTAATCGATTATGAAATTAATCGATTACTATTTTCATAATCGATTAATCAGCCTGTAACATAATGGGGTTAAAAATAATAAAATTAGCCCTTTATAGTTCAAAAAGAGCAAATATTCGCTACTGTAAATATTACTTTCACAGTTCTACAGTAAAAAAAGATGAACCCCTTACAGTAGTGATCATTTGCTTTTTTTGTACTATAAAGGGCTCGTTTTACATCTTTGTGTTTTTTGGTGCTTTTTGCAGAAACTCACTACAGTTCATTTAACATGGTTTTCTATGGGACAAGTTCACATCTATCCTTTTTTTCAGCCGCTGCGTATTTGGAAAGGGTCAGGGACTTTTTTTTTTTTTAACGCAAAAAGGTGCTTTTTTGGTTCAATATACTTCAATGGAGAAGCTGCAGAAAAGCATGTAATTCGTTTTTGCAGCAATTTGTATTTTTTAATCTGCCCAACAACAAATTGGCCTAAAAACTGTATTTCTCTTCTAATAGTGTATATATAGTATATCTCTTCTGTCTGTTATTCTCAGAGTGGATTTAATATTTTGCTCCCTAACCATAAAGTTGGTTGTTTATATTTACCACTGCATAGAGATATTTAAGAATAAATAGTTTTTTTTTAAAAACTTTACATACTAACTAAATTATACACCACAGTCTTTATTAAGGTTATTAACCGATTAATCGATTAATCAAAACAATAATCGACCAACTAATCGATTATGAAAATAATCAATAGTTGCAGCCCTAGTCCGCAGTCTCTGGTAATCTCCTGCAGTATGTCCGCAGTCTTTGATTGTCCCCTGCAGTATGTCCGCAGCCTCTATTTGTCTCCTGCAGTATGTCCGCAGTCTCTGATTGTCTCCTGCAGTATGTCCGCAGTCTCTGGTAATCCCCTGCAGTATGTCCGCAGTCTCTGGTAATCCCCTGCAGTATGTCTTCAGTCTCTGGTAATCTCCTGTAGTATGTCCACAGTCTCTGATTGTCTCCTGAAGTATGTCCTCAGCCTCTGATTGTCTCCTGCAGTATGTCCGCAGCCTCTGTTTGTCTCCTGCAGTATGTCCGCAGTCTCTGATTGTCTCCTGCAGTATGTCCGCAGTCTCTGGTAATCTCCTACAGTATGTCTGCAGTCTCTGATTGTCTCCTGCAGTATGTCCGCAGTCTCTGAACCTCTCCCGTAGTATGTCTGCACTCTCTGACACTCTCCTGTAGTATGTGTATTAATGTGCCCCTTTACTTGCGCAATTATTTGGGATTTCTCCACTGCTCAGTGAGAGGTAATGATGTGCATTAAACTCTAGCAACCAATCAACGAACAGTAGAGATCTGCTTTAATCTCTAGCAACCAATCAGTAAGTGGTAATGATGTGCTGTAACCCCTAGCAACCAATTAGTGAGCGCTAATAATGTACATTAACCTCTAGCAACCAATCAGCAAGCAGAAATTACGTGCTGTAACCTCTAGAAACCAGCCAGTGAGCAGTAAGGATAGGCTGTAACCTCTGACAAACAATTGCAATAGCTGCGTGATCTGCTGCAGTAAACTGATTTTGAGTCTACCTGCTATTTCTTGTATGTCTCAGAATGGAGGGGGGCCCCAAGAAAATGTTTGTCCAGGGCCCAATCAAAATTAAAGACGGCCCTGGCCCCGTACACACGGTCGGATTTTCCGACGGAAAATGTGTGATAGGACCTTGTTGTCTGGAATTCCGACCGTGTGTAGGCTCCATCACACATTTTCCATCGGATTTTCTGACAAAGTTTGAGAGCTTGCTATAAAATGTTCCAACAACAATATACGTTGTCGGAATTTCCGATCGTGTGTACACAAATCCGACACACAAAGTGCTACGCATGCTCAGAATAAATTAAGAGAGGAAAGCTATTGGCTACTGCCCCGTTTATAGTCCTGACGTACGTGTTTTACGTCACCGCGTTCAGAACGATCGGATTTTCCAACAACTTTGTGTGACCGTGTGTATGCAAGACAAGTTTGAGCCAACATCCGTCTGAAAAAATCCTAGGATTTTGTTGTCGGAATGTCCGATCAATGTCCGATCGTGTGTATGGGGCATTACAGTAAAGAACCCTCTACGTAGTTTTAGGTTGAACCCCTATACTTCTAATTTTATTGAGTGGCTACGAGTCTTATTAACCACTTGCCGACCAGCCGCCGCACTTGTACAAGTGCGGCAGAATGGCACAGCTGGGCGAAACAACGTTATGTAACGTCGCTTCGCCCTGTGGCCACTAGGGGGTGGCGCGCGCACGACGCTGGAGGTGCGCACCCCCCGCTTGCCCCCCGAGCCGATGCGAGTGCACGGCGGTCTCGATCACCGCCGGGCCCCCGCGATCGCCGCTGAGAGACGAAGAACCCGGAACTGTGTGTGTAAACACACAGTTTGTGGTTCTCTGAGGGGAGAACAGACAGATCGCAATCTGTTATCTTCCCTGCACAGTCCTCATCCCCCTTCAGTTAGAACACACACTGAGGGAACACATTAACCCCTTCACTGCCCCCTAGTGTTAACGCCTCCACTGCCAGTGACTTTTTTACAGTAATCAATGCATTTTTAATCGCACTGATCGCTGTATTAATGCCAATGGTCCCAAAAATGTGTCACAATTGTCCGACGTGTCCGCCATAATGTCGCAGTCATGATAAAAATCGCAGATCGCCGCCATTACTAGTAAAAGAAAATAAATAATAAAAAATGCTATAAATCTATCCCCTATTTTGGAGACACTATAACTTTTGCGCAAACCAATCAATATACACTTATTGCGATTTTTTTTTTACCAAAAATATGTAGAAGAATACATATCGGCCTAAACTGAGGGAAAACATTTTTTTTATATATATTTTGGGGGATATTTATTATAACAAAAAGTAAAAAATATTGTTTTTTTCAAAATTGTCGCTCTTTGTTTGTTTATAGCGCGAAAAATAAAAACCGCAGAGGTGATCAAATACCACCAAATGAAAGCTGTATTTGTGAGAAAAAAAGGACATCAATTTTGTTTGGGTGCAACATCGCATGACCGCGCAATTATCAGTTAAAGCGACGCAGTGCAGAATAGCAAAAAGTGCTCTGGTGAGCAAGGGGGTAAAATCTTCCGTGGCTGAAGCGGTTAAACTCCCTTCTACAAAATAAGTTTTATCCCTATTGTGGGGTCACCAGTATGGTATTTGCAAATTGAAATCATATCCCCTCTCAAGCGTCTCTTCTCCAGAGAGAATAAGTTCAGTGCTCGCAACCTTTCCTCATAACTAATATCCTCCAGACCCTTTATTAGCTTTGTTTTTGTCTTTGTACTCGCTCCATTTCCAGTACATCCTTCCTAAAGATTGGTGCCCAGAACTGGACAACTTACTCCAGGTGCGGACAGACCAGAGTCTTGTAGAGTGGGAGAATTATCGCTTTATCTCTGGAGTTGATCCCCCTTTTAATGCCAATATTCTGTTTGCTTTGTTAGCAGCAGCTTGGCATTGCATGCCATTGCTGAGCCTATCATCTACTAGGACCCCCAGGTCCTTTTCCATCCTAAATTTCCCCAGAGGTTCTCCCCCCAGTGAGTAGATTGTATTCATATTTTTGCCACCCAAATGCATTATTTTACATTTTTCTACATTAAACCTCATTTGCCATGTAGTTGCTCACCCCATTAATTTTGTTCAGATCTTCTTGCAAGGTTTCCACATCCTGCGGAGAAGTTATTGCCCTGCTTAGCTTAGTATCGTCTGCAAATACAGAGACTGAACTGTTTATCCCATCCTCCAGGTTGTTTATGAACAAATTAAATAGGATTGGTCCCAGCACAGAACCCTGGGGGACCCCACTACCCACCCCTGACCATTCAGAGTACTCCCCATTTATCACCACCCTCTGAACTCGTCCTTGTAGCCAGGTTTCAATCCATGTACTCACCCTATGGTCCATGCAAACTGACCTTATTTTGTACAGTAAACGTTTATGGGGAACTGTGTCAAATGCTTTTGCAAAATCCAGATACACCACGTCTACAGGCCTTCCTTTATCTAGATGGCAACTCACCTCCTCATAGAAGGTAATTAGATTGGTTTGGCAAGAATGATTCTTCATGAATCCATGCTGATTACTGCTAATGATATAGTTTTTATTACTAAAATCTTATATATAGTCCCTCATCATCCCCTCCAAGAGCTTGCATACTATTGATGTTAGGCTAACTGGTCTGTAATTCCCAGGGATGTATTTTGGGTCCTTTTTAAATATTGGCAGTACGTTGGCTTTTCTCCAATCCACTGGTACCATTCCAGTCAGTAGACTGTCAGTAAAAATTAGGAACAATTGTCTGGCAATTACTTGACTGAGTTCCCTAAGTACCCTTGGGTGCAAGCCATCCGATCACAGTGATTTATTAATGTTAAGTTGCCCAAGTCTAATTCTAATTCTGTGCTCTGTTAGCCATGAGGGTGCTTCCTGTGATGTATCATGAGGACAAACACTGTAGTTTTGGTTACTGAAGCCCCCGATTCCCTTGTGAAGACTGAGGAGAAGAATAAATTCAATACCTTCGCCATCTCCCCATCCTTTGTAACCAGATGTCCTTCCTCATTCTTTATGGGGCCAATATGGTCTGTCCTCCCTTTTTTACTGTTTACATACTTAAAGAATTTCTTGGGGATTTTTTTTTTTTGCTCTCCTCCGCTATGTGTCTTTAGTGATCTATCTTAGCCGTCCTAATTGCACCCTTATGACATGTACACACGACCGGACTTTCGATGGACTGAATCCCGTCTGACTTTTCGATGGACTTCTGTTGAATCGGACTTGACTACACATGATCACACCAAAGTCTGATGGATCGAACGTGATGACGTACGACCGGACTAAAATAAGGAAGTTCATAGTCAGTAGCCAATAGCTGCCCTAGCGGCGGTTTTCGTCCGTCAGACTAGCATACAGACGAACTGATTTTTCGACCGGCTTTGAATCCGTCGGAAAGATTTGAAACATGTTTTAAATCTAAAGTCCGTCTGATTTTCGACCGAAAAGGTCCGCTGAAGCCCACACACAGATTGTCCGACGGATTCATTCCGGCGGACTAGTTCAGTCGAAAAGTCCGGTCGTGTGTACACGGCATTACATTTCTTGTTGCATTCTTTAAGTCTGAATGCTGATGATGATCCCTCAACCTTATATTTTTTGAAGACCTTCTACTTTGCTTTTATATGCATTTTTACATGCAGTGGGGGCAGTGGCCATTTGTGTTTATTCGTTATATATTACAATCAGTTCATATGCTGACAAGGAGCATGCTGAAAGGGGAAGAAAGCTAAATTACAAAAAGGGAGGCCTATCACTGTGCTGCTTTTCTCTCACTATCTGCGATTTTTATTGGGACTGCGACATTACAGCGGACTAATCTGACACTGAGTGACACTTTTTGGGGACCAGTGACACCAATACAGTGATCAGTGCTATAAAAATGCACTGATTCCTGTATAAATGGCACTGGCAGGGAAGGGTTTAACACCAGGGGCAATCAAAGGGTTAAATGTTCCCTAGGGAGGTGCTTACTAACTGTGTGGGGCAGTGTCACACTGAAGGTGTCACAAGATCTCTCTTTCCCTTCCTGATAGATCCACTGTTTGCCTTGATTACACAGGCAGACGGCTGATCCGTCTCTCCTGGGAACAATCAATGAGTCGCGGAAGCCATCGCAGCCGCCGGACCCACTGATTGGCTCCCACTGTGTCCAATCACAGTGGGAGCAGCACACCGGCAGGGCGCACGCACCCCCTAAACTGTGTGCAGAAAGTCACCTACAGGTACATGATTTTGCACAGCCGGGACGCCCTGCTGCAGGAAATGTACGTGGAACGGTTAAACCCTTGCTTCTGTGTAGCTTTCAAAATATAAAATTATCGCATTTTGTTGCTTTGCAGCCTGAAATGAAGACAGACACAGTTTTTGTTTTGTCCAGTTGTATTTACTCAACTTATAACATCCAAGTGAAAAAAAATTCAAAAACAGAATCACTGAGTTGGAAAAAGGATCACCCCTCTCCTAAAATAATTTGTAAACTCAATCAGTTTTAGCTAATCACCTTCTCAATGGCACGAAAAGCCATTTAACTTTCAAATGTATCAACTGTGGTCATTTTGATTAGCTCAGCGTGAAAAGAGCTTTTCTGGAGCAGGTCCTGATTGTGAAACTGAAGCAAACAATCAACTATGGGTGGCAAGGCACTGTCAAAAGATCTCCAGGATAAAGTTGTGAACAGGCACAAGTCAGAAGATGGATACAAAAAAAATTCAATAAGGTTTAATCAATGCCTATAAGCACAGTGAAGTCTGTTATTAAGGCTTCATGCCCATGGGCATTATAAAAAAACGAGCTGTAAAGCAGCGTTAAAAACACGATTTTATCAGCGTTTTGCATTGGCGTAAATGCATGTTTTGCCGCGCTAGCTTTCAGCAGCGTTTCTCTGCCTCTATTCAAAATCAATGGTTCCTTATGGGAGCGCATTGATTTAAATAGAAGTCGAATCATGATGATCCGACTTGCGGTGCGACTTGGGTGTTGAGAATCTTGAGGGGTAACCCCCTGTCGCGTACCTGGTTGGAGACTGAAATGACGAGGTCGGCCTCTCTTGTATCTCCAGTCCAGGTCCCGCTGTGGAAGTGGAACAGCGGGAGCCGAGGACCAGGAGGGACACGAGTGCTTGCAGCTGCGGACCCGGAGACTTGTGGCGGAGGATGCGATCTTGGATGAGCAGAGAAACTGTCAGATCAGGATAAGCGGTGCTGAGCCAAGGATCAGCTGGGCTTAAGGAGGCACTCCGCAGGAACTGTGGTGCTGGAACGTTAGGTGATGTAAAGTCCCTGGAATACTTGCAGCAGGAAGTCGCAGCAGGTAGCCAGGTTCGTTAATAGGTGGGCAGCGAGTGTACAAGGCAGCAGGCAGAAGCGAAGTCACATGGATAGCCGGGTCTGGTAACAGGCGTGCAGTGCACTGCAAGGCAGTAGGCATAAACAGAGTCCAATGGGAAGCCAGGATCAGAAACCGGTAGTCAGAGCAGAAACAGGATCCAGAAGCAGGGTCAAGGCAAGCCAGGTTCACCAACAGGTAACAAGCAGGTAGTAGCAGGGATCAGGTATCAGGGTACAGCTGAAGACCAGTCAGCACCGGTCTGAGCACTTCTTTAAATAGGCCGGCTGGCACCAACTGGCGTTATGGGCGCGCTCCTGCGCATGCACGCCGTCCGTCGCGCACGCGCATTGATGCGCACAGGCATCTGCAGCTGTCCGTGTGCGCGCGCATGCACCGAACGGGAACTGATAGTTCTCTCACACACCCGCCAAAATTTTAAAAAATTTACGTGGGGTTCCCCCTAGGATGATACCAGTCCCTTCGGCCTGGTGTGGATTTTAAGGGGAACCCCGTGCCCAAAAAATGGGGTGGGGGCTCCCCCCAAGATCCATATCAGACCCTTATCCAAGCATGCAGCCCTACAGGTCAGGAAGAGGGGGACGAGTGAGCGCTCCCTCCCCTCCTGGACAATACCAGGCCACATGCCCTCAACATGGAGGGGTGGGTGCTTTGGGGCGGGGGGGCCCTGCGCCCCCCACCCCACGGCACCTTGTCCCCATGTTAATGAGGACAAGGCCTCTTCCCCCCAAACCTGGCCGGTGGTTGTCGGGGTCTGCAGGCAGGGGCTTATCGCAATCTGGAAGGGGAGGGGCCTCCTGATGATTAGAAAAAATGGATGGAGCAAAATACCATCACATTCTTAAGAAAATTCTCTTGCCCTCTGCCAGAAAGTTGTCAATGAGAAGAAGGTTTAGCTTCCAACATGATAATGACCAAAAGCACTCAGCAAAAATGTGCACACAGTGGTTGGAGGAGAAAAAGATGAATGCCTTTGCATGGCCTAGTCAGACACCAGACTTAAAGCTCATTGAAAATCTGTGGAATGACTTGAAGACTGCAGTCCACAAATGGTCACCATCAAATGTAACTGAACTTGAGCAGTTCTGCAAAGAAGAGTGGGCAAATATTGCAAAATCTAGATGTGTAAAGTTAGTAGAGATAAATCCCAATAGACTAAAGGCTGGAATTAAAGCAAAAGGTGCTTCAACAAAATACTGACATAAGAGGGTGATTCTTCTTCCAACTCTGTGATTCTATTATATTAGTTTATTAGTTATTTGTTTATGGAGATATACAGTGTGTGTGTATGTATGTGTGTGTATATATATATATATATATATATATATATATATATATATACACACAATTATACGTATATATGTTTTATATGTTATATTCTATTACACTTTCTTCATTTAGTTTGTATTTTTCATTTTACTACCTTAATGTAGGTTTCTTTTATCATTTTAGTTTTCCTTTTATCCCAGAAATTGGTAAACACCCACGTGTTTTATAGTCAGGTGCACTCTCCTATGTTTTGTTTTTACAGAAAACAGCTTTTAGAAGCAGGAAAACACATCATTGAGTTTCCCAAAAATTGCAAGATTTTAAGCATTACTAAAATGCAGAAGGAAAATAACCAGAAGAATCCAGTGCATTTATTACACCCTGCATTTACATTAGCTTAAAAGTTGTGCCAGATGTATCCAACATTAATGTTTCTTCACGGAAAATGTAATAAATATTTGGTGTAAGCGTCACAGGTTTACTGGTCTTTAATGGGAACATTAATACTGGGAATACTGTGGATAAATACAAAAGCTATTTATTTAATCTATTTTTGGAGCAGTGACCTATTCCGATGAGCTTAAAAGAAACGTTCACCTTTAAAAGGGAATTTGTGCCCAGACTATGGGCATTAAAGTATTTACATATTCTTCACAAGCAATAAAAGAGCTTGATTACAAGCCTAATCTCTCTAGCCGCATGTACTATGAAACAATTCATCCTCAAAGATCACAACAGAGAATATAAAGTTGGTTCCATTCAGTTTCTAACAGTTCACAGCGCCTGCTGTTTGTTTACATTAGAAGGCTGGCAGGCTGCCAAGTCTCTGCTTCCTGAGAAAATAAGGAGTTTCAGAATCTTTGGTATGAACTTTGAAGATTTATTGCTGGTCAGTGAGAGACGATTTTAACCACATGCTGACCAGCACGCGACTCTGTACGTCGGCACAATGGCTCGGCGGGGCAAATGGGCGTACCTGTACATCCCCTTTAAATCGCGGCACTGTGGGTGCGCGCGCCCGTCGCGTACTCCGTGACCGTGCTTGCGGGTCCCGCAGACTCAATGTCCGCCAGGGGGCCTGCGATCGTGTCACGGAGCAGCAGAACGGGGAGATGCCTATGTAAACAAGGCATTTCCCTGTTCTGCTCTGTGACAAGACTGGGATCTACTGCTCCCTGTCATTAGAAGCAGTGATCGCTGTAATGTAAGTAGTAGTCCATCCCCCCCACAGTTAGAATCACTCCATAGGACATACTTAACCCCTTGATCGCCCCCTAGTGTTTAACCCCTTCCCTGCCAGTGTCATTTACACAGTAATCAGTTTTTATAGCACTCATCGCTGTATAAATGACAATGGTCCCAAAATAGTGTCAAAAGTGTCCGATGTGTCCGCCATAATGTCGCAGTCACGATTAATTTAAAAAAAATGAATAATAAAATGGCATAAATCTATCCCCTATTTTGTAGACGCTACAACTTTTGCGCAAACCTATCAATATACGCTTATTGCAAATTTTTTTACCAAAAATATGCAGAAGAATACATATCGGCCTAAACTGAGAAAGAAACTATTTTTCTTTATATATTTTTTTAGGGATATTTATTATAGCAAAAAGTAAAAAATATTGCTTTTTTTTTTCAAAATTGACGCTTTTTTTAGTTTATAGCGCAAAAAATAAAAACAGCAGAGTTGATCAAATACCACTACAGAAAGTTCTATTTGTGGGGAAAAAAGGACGTCAATTTTGTTTGGGTGCAGCGTCGCACAACCGCGCAATTGTCAGTTAAAGTGCCGCAGTGCCGTATTGCAAAAAGTGCTCTGGTCAGAAAGGGGGTAAATCAGGGGGCCGTCCATTTTGCCTGACATTCTTTGAACCATTAAAATTAAATGCAAATTAACTAATACACGGTCCAACAAGAATTCTCTTGCCTTTGTGGCTGTGTGTGGTGAAGAGTCTTAGGATGAGTTTGGGCGTGTTATTTGGATATACCGTATTTATCGGCGTATATAGCACACCTTCAGTTTAAGAGGGAAGTTTCAGAAAAAAAATTACATTTTAAATAAAGAACTGTGAAGCAAAATAAGGGTCAGTGCCCATTAATGCAGCCTAATCAGTGCCCTTCTGCAGCCTCACCATTGCCATGAATGCAGCCTCACCATTGACATGAATGCAGCCTCACCAGCATGGGCAGCACAGTGGTGTAGTGAGTAGCACTCTCGCCTAGCAGTAAAAAGGGTCGCTAGTTTGAATCCCATCCACAACCTGCCTGGAGTTTGCATGTTCTCCCTGTGCCTGTGTGGGTTTCCTCCGGGTACTCCGGTTTCCTCCCACACTCCAAAGACATGCTGGCAGGTTAATTGGCTTCTGTCCAAAATTGTCCCTAGTATATGAATGTGAGTTGGGGACCTTGGATTGTGGGCTCCTTGAGGGTAGGGACCAATGTGAGTGTGCGATGTATGTGTGGAGCGCTTCGTAAACTGACGGCACTATATGGGTACCTTAAATAAATAGGGATAATTGTAGACACGCACCCACACTCACTCAGGATTGACTGGTGTCTTTATTCAACCTTACTAACTATGTAACTATGTACCATTGCCATGAATGCAGCCTCACCATTGCCATCAGTGCAGCCTGATCGATGCCCATCTGCAGCCTCGGAGGGGACAGGGAGGGGTCGGGACAAGTGCCAACAGATTACATACAGGAGAATCTCCTGTTTACTCGGCGGCCTCCTTATTACAAAGCCCCGCCTCCTATGATAGGCAGAACAGTCGTCCAATGCCAGCCCAGGAGACGGGACTTCCTATTACAGAGGCCGCAGAGCAAACAGGAGATTCTCCTGTATGTAATCTCACGGCACTCATCCCGCCCCCTCCCTGTCCCCTCCGAGGCTTCCAGAACGATAAATATGGTATATATCTCTTGTGGCCCCCCAATGGGTCACAAAAGATATATATATATTCAAATTACCAGCAGGGCCGCATTAAACCGGAACGCGGGCCACAATTGGGCCGCGGACCGGACTTTGGACATGCCTGTACTAAACCCTCCTATCACCTACTGCCAAAGAAGTGGCCATCTTAGCTTCTAACCAACCTTCAGATGCCATGGAAATGATACCAGACATTTATCAATCATGTGCCAGTTATCAATCACCAGATGTCTTAAGCCCACGTTCACATCGGGACGATTTGGCATCCAAATTGACATGTCACATCACATGCCAAATCGGTGGCTATTGCCGGCAATGGCACCGTCCGAATTGGTGCGGCGCCTCACCGATTCCCAAAAGTAGATCCTGTACTACTTCTGGCGATGGGGGGGAGGGTCCAGAGACAGTGATAGCCAGCGCGGAAGATATTCCAGAGGGTAGTATTGGGGGCATTAGTGATAGGTTAACCAAAGCAAAAAAACACAAGGTGAGTATAGTAGCAAGTCCTAGTTGCAATCTTGAAACACCCAATACGAGGACAATATGCAACCGGTCTAAACTATGTGGCATGTTCACCAATGCCAGGAGCATGGCGGACAAGATGGGTGAACTAGAGATACTGTTGTACAGGGAGGATTTGGATTTTGTGGGAATTTCAGAGACCTGGTTCAACAGCTCTCATGATTGGCTGGCAAACATTCAAGGGTATACCCTATACCGCAAGGATAGAGAGGGTAAAAAAGGGGGAGGGGTATGCCTATATATCAAGAATAATGTACAAGTGAATGTGAGAGATGACATCACTGAGGGAGCTAGTGCAGGGTTCGACAAACCCTGGGCGCCAGGTCGCATTTGCGACTAGAATTAGCGACCTGGCGCCTGGGGCGGCACAGCTGGGGGTATCCTGTCTCTGTGCGGACTCCGACCCCCCCCCCGTGTGATCGCGTCGGGCCGAGCCGGCCAGTAATTGAGGCCCCGGCTTTGCGGCCTTCTTCGGTAGTTCTGGAGTCCTTCTGAAATCTGGCGCCATCTTGTGGTGGCCGTTGGTATTGCAACCAGCAATGCTAATGCAATGCTAATGCGAAATACCTGCCTGTTTTCACTGCCCATCTCCTTCCTAAAGTGGAGAAGAGAAGGAAGTGAATGTGGGGATAGCCTTTTTTTTTTTTTTCCTAATAGATTTTATTTTTATTAATTTATATTTATATAAAAACTGTTTATTTTTTTCCAAATTAAAATTAATTTAATTGTTATCTCCCTGCTTGGCCCCTTTCACACGGGCTGTCTGATCAGGTTCACCTGTCTGTTTTTCAGGCGGACCTGATTGGACCCTTAGAGCCCTTTCACACCGAGCCGCAGGGGGCGTCGGCGGTAAAGCGTCGCTATTTTTAGCGCTGCTTTACCGTCGTTTTAGTGACGCTATTCGGGCCTCTAGCGGGGCGGTCTTTTTCTGTGTAAATTTAAGATTAGTTATTTTTTATATTGAAAATAAAGCTTTGTCGGTCGTTTAAAAAAAACCTGGCTCCTAACTTTTTTAGCTGGCTCCTAGATTCCAAGCAAATTTGTCAAGCCCTGAGCTAGTGAGGAGGTGGAATCCTTATGGGTAGAGCTCCAAAGGGATGAAGCTAAGGGGAAAATAATACTGGGAGAATGCTATAGGCCCCCTAACCTGAGGGAGGAAGTGGAGACGGATCTCCTATCACAAATTGGATTAGCAGCAAGGGAAGTGTTATCATAATGGGGGATTTTAATTATCCAGACATAGACTGGGCGGAGGGAACCGCGCATTCATTTAAGGCTCGCCAGTTCCTTAATGTCTTGCAGCACAATTTTATGGGTCAGATGGTAGACGCACCAACTAGAAATAAAACATTACTGGATCTACTGATTACCAACAATACAGACCTGATCACAGATGTGGAAATACGGGGCAATTTAGGTAACAGCGATCACAGGTCAATTAGTATCAGTATAAATCACACAAATAGGAAACATGAAGGGAACACAAAGACACTGAATTTCAAAAGAGCCAACTTCCCTAAACTACAAACCTTGCTAAAAGGCATAAATTGGGATAAAATATTAGGAACAAAGAATACGGAGGAGAGATGGGTTTGCTTTAAGAGCATATTAAATAAGGGCATTAGCCAATGTATCCCATTGGGTAATAAATTTAAAGAGCGAACAAAAATCCTGGATGGCTTAACTCCAATGTAAAAATGCATATAAAAGCAAAGGAGAAGGCCTTCAAAAAATACAAGGTTGAGGGATCATCCTCAGCATTCACACTTTATAAAGAATGCAATAAGAAATGTAAGGGTGCAATTAGGACGGCTAAGATAGAACATGAAAGACACATAGCGGAGGAGAGCAAAAAAAATCCCAAGAAATTCTTTAAGTATGTAAACAGTAAAAAAGGGAGGACAGACCATATTGGCCCCATAAAGAATGAGGAAGGACATCTGGTTACAAAGGATGGGGAGATGGCAAAGGTATTGAATTTATTCTTCTCCTCAGTATTCACGAGTGAATCGGGGGGCTTCAGTAACCAAAACTGCAGTGTTTATCCTCATGACACAACACAGGAAGCACCTACATGGTTAACAGAGGACGGAATTAAAATTAGACTTGAGAAACTTAACATTAATAAATCACCGGGACCAGATGGCTTGCATCCGAGGGTACCTAGGGAACTCAGTCAGGTGATTGCCAGACTTTTGTTCCTAATTTTTACAGTCTTTTGACTGGAATGGTACCACCTGATTGGAGAAAAGCCAATGTAGCACCAATATTTAAAAAGGGCCCAAAAAACATCCCTGGGAATTACAGACCAGTTAGCCTAACATCAATAGTATGTAAACTCTTGGAGGGGATACAAGATTTTAGTAATAAGAACGATATCATTAGCAGTAATCAGCATGGATTCATGAAGAATCGTTCTTGCCAAACCAATCTATTAACGTTCTATGAGGAGGTGAGTTGCCATCTAGATAAAGGAAGGCCCGTAGACGTGGTGTATCTGGATTTTGCAAAAGCATTTGACACAGTTCCCCATAAACGTTTACTGTACAAAATAAGGTCTGTTGGCATGGACCATAGGGTGAGTACATGGATTAAAAACTGGCTACAAGGGCGTGTTCAGAGGGTGGTGATAAATGGGGAGTACTCAGAATGGTCAGGGGTGGGTAGTGGGGTTCCCCAGGGTTCTGTGCTGGGACCAATCCTATTTAATTTGTTCATAAACGACCTGGAAAATGGGATAAACAGTTCAATCTCTGTATTTGCAGACGATACTAAGCTAAGCAGGGCAATAACTTCTCCGCAGGATGTGGAAATCTTGCAAAAAGACCTGAACAAATTAATGGGGTGGGCGACTACATGGCAAATGAGGTTCAATGTAGAAAAATGTAAAATAATGCATTTGGGTGGCAAAAACATGAATGCAATCTATACACTGGGGGGAGAACCTCTGGGGGAATCTAGGATGGAAAAGGACCTGGGGGTCCTAGTAGATGATAGGCTCAGCAATGGCATGCAATGCCAAGCTGCTGCTAATAAAGCAAACAGAATATTGGCATGCATTGAAAGCGGGATCAACTCCAGAGATAAAACGATAATTCTCCCGCTCTACAAGACTCTGGTCCGGCCGCACCTGGAGTATGCTGTCCAGTTCTGGGCACCAGTCCTCAGGAAGGATGTACTGGAAATGGAGCGAGTACAAAGAAGGGCAACAAAGCTAATAAAGGGTCTGGAGGATCTTAGTTATGAGGAAAGGTTGCGAGCACTGAACTTATTCTCTCTGGAGAAGAGACGCTTGAGAGGGGATATGATTTCAATTTACAAATACTGTACTGGTGACCCCACAATAGGGATAAAACTTTTTCGCAGAAGAGAGTTTAATAAGACTCGTGGCCACTCATTACAATTAGAAGAAAAGAGGTTTAACCTTAAACTACGTAGAGGGTTCTTTACTGTAAGAGCGGCAAGGATGTGGAATTCCCTTCCACAGGCGGTGGTCTCAGCGGGGAGCATTGATAGCTTCAAGAAACTATTAGATAATCACCTGAATGACCGCAACATACAGGGATATGTAATGAAATACTGACACATAATCACACACATAGGTTGGACTTGATGGACTTGTGTCTTTTTTCAACCTCACCTACTATGTAACTATGTAACTATGTGACTTCGGGGGGCGATTTGAATACACATTTGTGTATGAACCCGCACAGATGTCTGTCAAATCGCCCCTAAAGCCGGACTGTATTGCCGGGTTGAAATGGTGCGAGTTCCGCTGAAGTTCAGCTCTCAATGTGAACCCGGGCTAAAGGCCGACACACCACAATGTGCTGCAGGAAAGGCCAGTTCTGTGACATTGTAGGCATTGATACCGATGCGATTTGATGCCCAGCTTTCTTTTTAAAAGTTAGTGCATGAGCTACTTTTTTTTCCACATCCCAATAAGATTTGCACCTCAAAAATCTCACCGCATGAAAGTGCGCGGTAATCAGAACAGGAATGCGGCATGAGTTTCTGTGCGGTCCCGGTGTGAACCAGATCCAAATGTAGCTGCTTTGGGAAAGTTAAATGGATGAGTTTAGGTCGGCTATAGGTCAGGTTCACACTGATGCGACACGTCACATCGTATGTAATTCGCACAGGAATCGCACCGCATGGGATTGTACACGCCATTATCACCCATCATACCATAAGAACATACCTAAAATATAAAATAAACATACAACAAGGATTGTGGAAAAGCTTAGGCCGCGGCCCCTTTATTGGGTTTAAAAATATTTTAATTATGAAATGAACTTTAACCTTTAATACCAAACAGAACCGCTGTTAACCATTAACAGACCAACATGCTTAGTCACTAAGACTCAAGCAGCAATATCTTATATCAACCAAATAACAGTTTACAAACCACTGTCCACCCACAAAGTGGGCAACATTACCCAAAAGCCAGGTTACCAACCTCGCCCCACCCCACCACCGCGGTCTAAACAATCGCTTTTTACAATCCAGCATTGAAAATGTCCTTGCCAATGACTGAGAAAATGCACCAAAAACCTACCCCTCAAATTTGAAATGATAAAGAGGGACACCCTTTTACACAGTAAGTAGCAAAGAACATGTCACTGGTTACAGGGACCTCAAAGATCTAATATGCAGAAATGATTGGCTAAACAACACAAGTGCTTTTTTTCTTACCTCTACTTTACCTTTTATAATGGCTTTTCAAAATAACAAATGCAGTCATTTGGATAAAAAGTTTAGTGCAGCATAACACTTTTGGCAGTAAAATAGTACATTTTGTATAGAGATGAACACCTCAGACCAAAACGAGGGACAACTAAAGCTGTATGAGGGACAGAGGGATTTGGTCCCAAAGGAGGGACAACTGGGCACTATGCCAAACACTGCTAGACCTCTGATGTAACTCTCCAGTTCACAATATGGAAAATTAGGTCACTAATAATGAGTATACAGTAAATCAGCAAATCTGTCAATTCACATTTTATGGTAACTGTACCATAAACTGAAGCCCAGGCCCAGAAAACCACTTTTTTGTAGACAGAACAGTTCCTATTTTATTTAGAAGATCTAAGATTTTGAATCCACCTAAATAATTCCCTTCCAGGTGAACAAGCATATCCAATACAGCTCACACTTGTAAATAGGGAAAATGATCAGCCAACTATTCCAAATACCTTCCCCATATACCCTGCAAGAGAAAGGGAATTTTAACAGGAGGATAATAAAATCCTCCGCACCAAAAAACATATGAATGTCGGCTATTCATACTATTATTTTATATATATATATATATATATATATATATATATATATATATATATATATATATATATATATATATATATATTTATTTATTATTATTATTTATTTATTTTATTTTTTATTAATACTATTATTATAAAAGGCGGGGACATATGTAATAAATGCAAAGAGCAGGATGGACATAAAGAGCAGGATGGACATAAAGAGCAGGGCACCCATCTACATTCTGATACATTCCCTATATAGCAGCTGCATATCCTGCACCATCAACATCTTTTAGGGACAGATTTAAAATTATGATTGTGATCAAAGAGCGCCATTCCAATGCGACAGAAAAAGAAAGGAAAGCCCTGCGAATAGTTAAAATTACTGAATCAGCTCTATTGGCCAATGAGAGTGGCCTAAGGCATGAAATACTGCCTATCCTTGTCTTTTGTCCAGTAAGTTATCAACTTACTTCAACTAACCAGACTGAATTTAGTGGGAAAGCAATTTCTAAAGTATTTTATATGCAGAAGAACAGATTGATTCCATAGCAGTAGCGAAATTACATGACACGTTGAATGCGATTTGTGACTCAATAGCAATACAAACATATCTTCTGAAAACCTTTTCAGAACTCCTCACCAAAAGCGAGAATTGTGTGCAAAGTCATTGTGTCTCAAACTCCTACTAACAGTTTTGATGAGAGTGTGGAATATCATATCGGATATAACTGCAAGTGAAAAAACTGGTTTTAAGGACATTGTAGGCCTTTGAATAGCGCTGGGGTAACCTGTGTCCTGAAACAGTGGAAACATAGCAAAACATCAGCTAATAAATGTTTTGCTACCCTGAAAATGTCCTACTTTAAACCTAAATATTAAATGAAGACCAGGAAGAACCATATATCTTATATCTTAGACAATTAATTGCATAAAAACGCCTTTTCTAACATTCATCGATAAGAGTCTCTGGCGGGTGAACTGCTGGCTCCAAAGTGCAACAACAGGGAAGAGCCCAAGTGAACAATATTCTTAGGGACACCATGTAAATATAATATTCTGAACACTATTTGCCAGACTGGAAATTACCACATTCAATAGATTTTGTCGCATCTGTAGACAACTGGAAAATGCTCATCTAAAACAAAATTCACCCTGCCACATAGAGCCAACATTTTACATTGAAATAAATTTGCACCAAAACCAGTAGATACTCTTTTACCTTCTAACCAAACCAACACGCCAATAAGAAAATGTAAAGTGGAGGGCCACCCTAAAAAAAAAAAAAAAATTGCATGAAAAATCCTAAAAAAATATAAAAAAAAACATTTGAAAAAAAAAAACATTTTTTTTAAACTTACCTAAACCCTTGTTGCTAGGCAGTCTTCCTAATCTGCCTCTTCTTATTCCGTGGCGTGTTCTGCTCCTCGGTGAGCGGCCCCGTTGCCTTCTGGGAACTGTGTGTGTGTTCCCAGAACACCACGGGGCCATTCGCAGAGCACCGCACCGCTCGAGCGTGTGCAGTAGGAAACTGGCAGTGAAGCTGCAAGGCTCCACTGCCTGTTTCCCTTACTTAGGATGGCCGTGCCGGGACCCGAGAGCCGAGGGACGGGTCGGCCTCAGGCGGCCGACATCGCGGGGCACCCAGGACAGGTAAGTACTTATTTAAAGTCAGAAGCTACAGTGTTTGTTGCTGCTGACTTTTACATTTTAATTTTTTTACGGCCGGAATCCCGCTTTATGGCCTGAGATGAGAAGCACCCAGTCCACTAGTAAAATTCTGCTCATAGACATAATGCCTGATACAAACACCAAAAAGCCCAAGGACAACTGAATCACATAAATAGTATACTAGTTTCTGATAAGGTGGTTCTGAAAAGATACCATGTCTTTTGTAGGAGTCTAAAACTCCATCCTGCCCAACTCTATAACAACACCCAGGGAATAATGTGGAGCAAAAGGCAGAATTGTGATTCAGCAGCCAAAGAGACATGATAAGATTCATCGACCATCAAACTGGAAGACCAGGGGATCACTTTCCCCATCATCACTGGACTATGGCTTGGAGAACAAACTTCCTACCAGGAAACAGTATTTTGCAAAGCAGATTTCTGCAGCACTGTAGTAGAAATACACTGTGATTTACTAAAAGAAAAGCAGAGCTCTGAACTGAATTCAGAGGAAGAGGAGCATTGGAGAATGCAGATCTCTTTGGCTGAGCCACAGAGGGGATCGTGTAGCTACACCAAGAGCCGTACAATGCTTCACTATTTCAATCTTCACGCTGCTTATCAAAAAAAAAAAAAAAAGCAAATGAAAAACACAATTAAGACATTTCACAGGTCAGAAGTGTGAGAAATGAAATATAAATGAAAGTACTAGAGAGCTGAAAGTTAACAGGAGAGATGACTAAAGGCTGACAGACAGAGGACACTGAGCAGGGAAGACACTGACACAGAGGACACTGAGCAGGGAAGACACCGACACAGAGGACATGGAGCAGGGAAGACACTGACACAGAGGACACTGAGCAGGGAAGACACTGACACAGAGGACACTGAGCAGGAAAGACACTGACACAGAGGACACTGGGCAGGAAAGACACTGACACAGAGGACACTGAGCAGGGAAGACACTGACACAGAGGACACTGAGCAGGGCAGACACTGACACAGAGGACACTGAGCAGGAAAGACACTGACACAGAGGACACTGGGCAGGGAAGACACAGAGGACACTGAGCAGGGAAGACACTGAGACAGAGGAGACTGAGCAGGGAAACACTGACACAGAGGACACTGAGCAGGAAAGACACTGACACAGAGGACACTGAGCAGGGAAGACACTGAGACAGAGGAGACTGAGCAGGGAAGACACTGACACAGAGGACACTGAGCAGGGAAGACACTGACACAGAGGACACTGGGCAGGAAAGACACGGACACAGAGGACACTGATCAGGGAAGACACTGACACAGAGGACACTGAGCAGGGAAGACACTGACACAGAGGACACTGAGCAGGGAAGACACTGACACAGAGGACACTGAGCAGGGAAGACACTGACACAGAGGACACTGAAGCAGACAGAACAGAGTGAAGTCTGTACATTCCCAGCCCTCAGAGCCTTCACTCACCCCTAGTCTGTGATGATGATGATGATGATGATGATAATCCTGTTGGAGAGGTGTTGATCACGCTGTCGGGCCCATGGTAGCAGCTTCAGGCTCGCTGCCTCCCTGGCTCCCGCTGGCAGGATCAGTGGCTCTGTGGGTGTCTGAAGAAGAGTAGAGCCTCCTTATCCTGCGTATTCTTTCCCGGTAGCTCCTGTCCTGTCGCCCTGTATGCTGACACTTCCATCCAGCACTCCTCCTCTTCTGGTCCCTGTAAAGTCCCAGTGGTGATGTGACGCTCCTATGGTCTTGCCTCAAGTATTGTTCTGCCTACAGGTGGATGAAAAGTTCCCTGTCTGACCTCAGGGAACCTCTTACCATCAGTATACAGGGCAGCCCCAGGCACATCAGGAATGAGAGGCACAATACAGGCCCAGGGCCCACAGATGGAAGTGATGATACATCTGTCACCAGTGAAAATTGAGGGGGAAAAAGTAAAAAAAATGAATGAATGAAATGACTGAGGTGACCCTTCCTCCAGGGGAATTAGTCTTTTGAAGTAGGTCATGAAGTCGAATATCCATTCTGGGCTGAGAGCGGGTCAAAAGATCCAAAAGGAAGGCCGAGGAGAATCCAGAGGTGAGTCCAGCTGAGAGACCTGAGGTAAATGCTGACTCCGCCCAGTGATAGGAGAGGATAGAGGTAACAGGTTACACTCATTGGCTAGATGCTTCCCGCCAAAAGATTTGTCACCAATCCAGTGCTCAGCAGCTGAGGTAAATCTTCCTAGCAACGGCAGGCAGCCTGTCACCTGAAACACAAAACAGAAAGAACCAGCAAAGCAGCCAAAGAGAGTCATGTACTTCCCAATCACCATAGAGAGTCATGTACTTCCCAATCACCATAGAGAGTCACGTACTTCCCAATCACCATAGAGAGTCATGTACTTCCCAATCACCATAGAGTCATGTACTTCCCAATCACCATAGAGAGTCATGTACTTCCCAATCACCATAGAGAGTCATGTACTTCCCAATCACCATAGAGAGTCATGTACTTCCCAATCACCATAGAGAGTCATGTACTTCCCAATCACCATAGAGAGTCACGTACTTCCCAATCACCATAGAGAGTCACGTACTTCCCAATCAGCATAGAGAGTCATGTACTTCCCAATCACCATAGAGAGTCACGTACTTCCCAATCACCATAGAGAGTCATGTACTTCCCAATCACCATAGAGAGTCACGTACTTCCCAATCACCATAGAGAGTCACGTACTTCCCAATCACCATAGAGAGTCACGTACTTCCCAATCACCATAGAGAGTCACGTACTTCCCAATCACCATAGAGAGTCACGTACTTCCCAATCACCATAGAGAGTCACGTACTTCCCAAACACCATAGAGAGTCACGTACTTCCCAATCACCATAGAGAGTCACGTACTTCCCAATCACCATAGAGAGTCACGTACTTCCCAATCACCATAGAGAGTCACGTACTTCCCAATCACCATAGAGAGTCACGTACTTCCCAATCATTATAGAGAGTCATGTACTTCCCAATCACCATAGAGAGTCATGTACTTCCCAATCACAATAGAGAGTCATGTACTTAACAATCACCATAGAGAGTCATGTACTTCCCAATCACCATAGAGAGTCATGTACTTCCCTATCACAATAGAGAGTCATGTACTTCCCAATCACCATAGAGAGTCATGTACTTCCCAATCACCATAGAGAGTCATGTACTTCCCAATCACCACAGAGTCATGTACTTCCCAATCACCATAGAGAGTCATGTACTTCCCAATCACCATAGAGAGAGTCATGTACTTCCCAATCACCATAGAGAGTCACGTACTTCCCAATCACCATAGAGAGTCACGTACTTCCCAATCATTATAGAGAGTCATGTACTTCCCAATCACCATAGAGAGTCATGTACTTCCCAATCACCATAGAGAGTCATGTACTTCCCAATCACCATAGAGAGTCATGTACTTCCCTATCACAATAGAGAGTCATGTACTTCCCAATCACCATAGAGAGTCATGTACTTCCCAATCACCATAGCCCTCTATTAAGAGTAAAATGTATTTATAAAACAAATGGGTGTCAGGGGGTGACAATCCCATGGGGCCACTTCTCTATTTTATTCTTTCGTGGCCCTGACATTCCTGTGCAAATCACATGTGATTTTGTGCAGTGCGATTTGAGCCCATCATTTCATATGGCTCAAATCGCACTGCATCCACATTAGAATCGGGTCCCATGGGAGTTTGTACTCATGCAATCCGATTTTAGCAAAGCGTACTGCTTTCTGCGACCTGCTTTTGAGCGCCTCGTTAACTTTTAATTGCCACCCGCAGCAGATGGTATGAACACAGTGCGATTGCTATGAGGTGCGGAAAACGCAATAATTCCTGTGCGTTTCCCGCATCGCATCAGTGTAAACCCAGCATTAGGGTGGACTTCCCCCCCCCATACAGCGCCACATACTGATATGATACATTGTTTCCTTTCACTTACAATTACTATGTTCCAGAAGTAAAAATGGCCACTGTGATACGGCTGAAGAGGAAAAGAAAAAAAAAAAACAATTACTAATCACTTCTACAGAGGCCTTTTGTTGTCTTACACTATATTACCAAAAGTATTGGGACGCCTGACTGAAGCGTGACATGTTAGGTATCTCAACGCTGTATCCTGGCCCAGGCCTAGGGCAGCACTTTGCAGGGGGGCAGCACGGAAAGCGTCCCTACCGGCTTGCGCTGTTTATTTTTTACCATCCCTGTCCCTTTGCAGCGATATCCCTTCACTTCCTGCCCCATAGCCAAGCAGGCAGTGAGAGGAAATCCATGCAAATTAAGGGTATCTATTGCCCCAGGCCCTCAGAA
Organism: Lithobates clamitans; assembly: GCA_037952925.1. Classification (NCBI taxonomy): domain Eukaryota; kingdom Metazoa; phylum Chordata; class Amphibia; order Anura; family Ranidae; genus Lithobates; species Lithobates clamitans. Next base: position 927,049 of record JBBGZY010000867.1, read on the forward strand.
CTAGTGTCCCCACTCGAAAATGTCAGGGCGGGTCTTAAACCGCAAGGAGCGTGGCCTTGACAGGAAGGGGTGGGCCATATTTAAATTAGGGGGTGCACGAGTTTAGTCAGGCCTAGGGCAGCACAAAACCTCAATACACTACTGAGGCATCTATTTACTCGGTGTAACGTCATCTTTCACATTATACAAAAAGTTTGGGCTAACTAGCTACTGTTTTGTTTTTTTTTAATGCATGAAATTGTTTTTTTTTTCCGTAAAAAATTCGTTTGAAAAACTGCTGCGCAAATACCGTGCGAGATAAAATGTTGCAACGACCGCCATTTTATTCATTAGGGTGTCTGCTAAGAAAAAAACATATATAATGTTTGGGGGTTCTGTGTAATTTTCTAGAAAAAAATGATGATTTTTACATGTAGGAGAGAAATTTCAGAATTGGCCTGGGTGGCAAGTGGTTTAAAAAAAAAAAGTGTCAGTTATTTTTCAGTAATCAGCCAGCAGCTTTGAAAGGTCACTGAGCTAAAAACAACAGCTCATGCTGGTGTAACAGCTTTGAGAATGGAGTCTACAAACAGGAATAAAATGATTTTATGATGCTCTGGAGGCATTAAACATGAAATAAAGCAGATTTAAATACACCACAGATGTCCCAAATGTATTTTTATTAGAAAAAAAAAAAAAATTACCAAGAAAATGTGTTGTTTACCAGTTGGGAGTGACCTCATTTACATATTGTCAGTTATTATCATGGCAAAACAACCCCACACAGCAGTGGGCAGAGCCATGTGACCTCATTTGCATAATGGCAGTTATTGTCATGGCAACACAGCAGTGGGCAGAGCCATGTGACCTCATTTGCATATTGACAGTTATTGTCATGGCAACACAGCAGTGGGCAGAGCCATGTGACCTCATTTGCATATTGGCAGTTATTGTCATGGCAACACAGAGGGCAGAGGGCAAAGATAAACAGGCTCCCTGGCAGTTGGAGCTCAGTCAGAGTCTAGTGTCTGAAGGAGAAGGAGGCGATTCTGAATTTTCTCTGCGTTGTTGCTCATTATTTGAAAATGATGCGGCTTTTTGGGAGAAAAAAAATGGATACGTTGCAGGATTCCCTGAACACCATCACAGAGGAATCTGAATTACTGAAAGTGGGACCTTTAACAGAGGATCACCCACCTACCACCCAGCCTATAATACCTACCCCCAAGAAGGGTGGGTTTGGGGCAATTAGACAGCTATTTAAGAAGAAGAAGGGAAGAAACAATGAGACGATTCCTCTGATCACTAACAAAGAGGAAAACGTTGTACTTCCCAGCGTGAACCCCATAACAGAGGATCACCCACCTACCACCCAGCCTATAATACCTACCCCCAAGAAGGGTGGGTTTGGGGCAATTAGACAGCTATTTAAGAAGAAGGGAAGAAACAATGCGACGATTCCTCTGATCACCAACAAAGAGGAAAACGTTGTACTTCCCAGCGTGAACCCCATAACAGAGGATCACCCACCTACCACCCAGCCTATAATACCTACCCCCAAGAAGGGTGGGTTTTGGGCAATTAGACAGCTATTGAAGAAGAAGAAGAAGAAGAAGGGAAGATACAATGTGACGCTTCCTCTGACCACCAACAAAGAGGAAAACGTTGTACTTCCCAGCGTGAACCCCATAATAGAGGACCGCCCACCTGAGGATACCACCCCTCCAAGGGGTGAGGGGAGGGCAAATGGGCGGGGGGGCGAGGAAGCTGAACACGGACTTCAGCCCATTCCTCAACCAAAATTCACAAAAGATGAGGTCATTGGTAAGTATTATAATAGACATAATAACGCAAGCACTGTAGAGTAATATAGTGTATGTCTCCTACATATACACCCTGTTTCCCCGAAAATAAGACCTAGCGTGATTGTCAGTGATGGCTTCAATATAAGCCCTACCCCCCAAATAAGCCCTACCCTGTTTTCCCAAAAATAAGCCCTACCCTGAAAATAAGACCTACAAGGACTTTAACTAGGGCTTATTTGGGGGGTAGGGCTTATATTGCAGCCATCACCGCTAGATCTTATTTTCGGGGAAACAGGGTACTATATACACTGGGGGTCACTGCTATATACACCTAGAAGGGTCACTGCATAGAGTAGGGAAGTGTTAGAAGCCCTGTCAGGTCTCCATTAGGGAGATTCATCCTCTCTATATGATCACCAATGACACCAGGAAGGGAAAGGGATGGAAGATCCACCAGGACAGGAATAGAGGGGGAAATCTTCTGATGGGGACACGGCTTTCGGTGACAACGGTCTAGGAGGGGACTGAGATATTTCTTCCCAAGTCTTGATGTGTATACAGAACAGATAATGAAGGGAAATCTTTCCATCGGGACCCTTCCTGTAGCAGGAAATACTGAGACAATGCAATTAACAGCAGCATTTGTCAGTTGGCCGACTCTTCAGTTGACCGTTGGGCAGCCAATCAGATTTGAAGGTGACAGGTGTGAGCTGAGAGTTATCGGGTGTGAAGGAGATGCACAGACCTGACGGGCAGCCCAACTGTAAACTAAACGATCGCACATGGCAGGCTGACAGAGCGGCTGCCCCCATCACTGCCATTCCCATCATGGTCACTGGTAGTCATGTGGACAGTCGTGTTCTGGGCTCTGTATGGGGGGCTGCAGGAGCAAAAAAAAAAAAAAGGTTTCCTTCTATTATAGTGTCCATAACATAGCTGCCCACAGGACTCGCCCCCCTGCTCCTGCAGACACACCACTCCCTATTGTTTAACCACTTACCGTCTGACTCCTGTACATATACGCCGGCACTTTGAAGAGGGATATCTCGGTAATGGCAGCAGCTGCTGCCACAACCGAGGTATCCATCTTTACAGGAGCCGGTTCTGTGTACGATAATGGTGGTCTCTGCAGCGGGTTTGCCGCGAGATCACTGTTATCGGCGGCGAGAGAGGTGCCGCAATTTTGAAGCGTGACATGTTGGGTATCAATTTACTCGACGTAACATTATATTTCGCAATATAAAAAAAAAATTGGACTAACTTTACTGTTGAAGTGCCTGGCCTCGGGTGATACACAGAGATTAAACAAATCCTCCTACATAAATTGTACCCGTTTATCTGCAGCCATATGTCCTCTATAGACTTGTAAACCTCAAATAGCAGGAATAGAAATAAAATATATATATATTTTTTTTTTACTCTCCCCAGAAGCCAACAATGACCCAACCACCATTGACACCGAGGATGAGAAAAGCATGAAGAGGACGTGGAAAGATTTTACCATCCATGATATACTTGGAGAAGGGGGCTTTGGGAAGGTGATGTTGGCCTCCCATCCCTCCATTCGACAGAAGGTGGCGATAAAGATGATTAAACTGGGAGGATGTCAATCCGCCGATGACAATATAGAGTATAACCTACTGGAACGCTGCAAGAACCAGCCATATATCACGCGTCTATTTACAACATTCCAAATAGAGGTAAGTCTTTTTATCTCCCAGGCTTTTTTTTTTATCCTATTCCTGTACTTTACCCCCTGCCTTCCTATATTCCTCCACAAAGTGAAATCTTACTTGTCTCTAATGTAACCTTTATCTCTTCTTTTCACACAGGATGAACTGTTCTTTGTCATGGAATTCCTGAATGGCGGGACTTTATTCGAACTGATACACATTTCAGCTCCATTTGAGGACAACATCATAAGGTAAGTCATTGGACGGGGTTGTGATGGAGTCGGGGGGGGGGGGGGGGGTCTGACCACTGAGAACAGGCAGTGACACAACCAGGCCACTCCCACTGAGCCCCGTCCATCCACACCCCTATGTACTATTGGGGGAAGTTTCTTCATCTTTACCTTTTATTGCTCTGTGATATTTTTGAATACTAATTCCCATTTTTCTTTCTCCTTCAGATGTCTCACTGCCGAGATTATTTGCGGCCTGCAATTCATCCATGCTCGTGGGATCGTCCATAGGTAAGTATTAAATTAGCTGACTAACAATCACCCCTTAGAATAGAAAGATGAAATGTTGGGACTTTATATGAGACCATGACTATCCAGTACACAGGTCTCCATCCCTATTGGTTAGTACAGGAGGGGGGAGGGGGGAATATGGGAAAATGGGACTTTATATGAAACACAACACTTGGGGAGATCGAATCACTCAATGATAGTAAATAAAATATTTTATTAATGACACAATTGAGTGCAATAGATAACATGATTGGTAGAAAAATAGATGATACAAAATAAAGATAAACTTGATTATTTTTATCCTTATTTTGTATCATCTATTTTTCTACCAATCATGTTATCTATTGCACTCAATTGTGTCATTAATAAAATATTTTATTTACTATCATTGAGTGATTCGATCTCCCCAAGTGTTGTGTTTCATATAAAGTCCCATTTTCCCCTCTCCCCTCTTTTACTAACAATCACCCCTTTGGCTTCTGGTATGTTTTATTAAATCAGGAAGACTTTCCAGTTGCGCTGTCTCCTTCCATCTGCTGTACAATTCTCCCTGCTCATGCCATTGTCTGTTAAATGGAGGATTTAAATAAAATCCAGCAAGAGGAGTGAGACCTCCTCATGATGAATATAGCAGGTGGGCGGAGCTGGGAACTCCGGGACAGAGATCTTCCTGTAGGAGGATATAAGAGAAGCCAATGTCCACCCATCAATCTTCATTCTTCTTTGTATACATGTATATTTGTATCTTTTCTTTCTTTATTATAATATGGGATATGCAGAGCTAACGGTTCACTTCTTTTCTTCACAGAGATATCAAACCCATGAACATTCTACTGCACGGCAACGGTCACATCAGGATTAGTGATTTTGGTCTCTCAGCGGCCGGAGTCACTAAGAAGGTTAGGATCAAAGGATGTGTAGGGACACCCAAATACATGGCCCCAGAGGTAAGATTCCGGATATTAGACTGAATTGTAATATTTACTAGGGAATATAGAGAAGAGATAGAGGGGCTCCCCTTCATTAAGGACACATTCACACATGGACATTTTGAATCTCGACTTCCCAATACCCAGGTGTGAATGACAAATCGCACAATGTACATTTAGGATGCCATTTATTTGAATCCCAACCTAAAAACGCGCTGCGGTTCTGCCGCGATTGTCACGTGATCAACTGCGCTACAATTGTGGTAAACCGCATTATTTTAAGCATGCTGCCTAAAAGAAGTTCCTGAACTTTTTTTTTGAGGGCGACAACCCTCACACGATGTGCAACAAAAAAAGGCCAATGTATGAATGCAGACTAAAAGGCCAGGGTTAGACCCTCTCTCAGGTTTTTATTGGTGTCCTCATTAGGGAAGTCACACTCTTTATGTGTACTGGTGACCATTGTTAGCGAGAAAGAAAATACAGCAGGATGCAAAATGTTTACAGCTGTCCCCAGAACAGGAATAGAGGAAAGTCTTCCAGTGGTGACACCTGTTTGGGGACAAGATCCTAATGCCGCGTACACACGATCGAACTTTCCGCCAACAAAACCGTGGATTTTTGTTCGAAGCTTGTTAGCTCAAACTTGTCTTGCATACACACAGTCACACAATTGTTGGCCAACAATTACAAACGTGGGAACTCGGTGACGTACAAGACGTATGACGAGCCGAGAAAAAGGAAGTTCAATAGCCAGTGCGGCTCCTTCTGCTTGATTCCGAGCATGTGTGAACTTTTGTGCGACGGACTTGTGTACACATGATCTGACTTTCCGACAACAGCGTTTTGTTGGCGGAAAATTTGAGAACCTGCTATCAAACATTTGTTGGCGGAAAATCCAACTGCAAATGTCCGATGGAGGATACACACGGTCGGATCTTTCCGACAACAAGCTCACATCCAACATTTCCCGTCAGAAAATCCGACCGTGTGTACGCGGCATTAGAGTAGAGTTTCTCTCACTTTGGGAGAATTCCTTTGACTTCTGGGGACAGGAAGTGAAGGGAAATTCTCCCAATGGCACACAGACAGCAAAAATAAACTGGCAGGGGTCTCAGCCCTTCCGTACTCTATCCAAAACATATAAAACAAAAGTTTTGACTATATATAAATGGTAAGCCCCACCGCCAACATTCACAAGCTCCGCCTTAGTTTGATGTATTTTGAGCAAAGTTTTAGGACTCCTGGGAGGCTTCATACATCATATATGTTAGCATGGAGTCCCGTCTATCCTTTGCCTGGAATAGAAATGTTCTCATCCTTTTTTCTCTCCTTATGTTTCTATAGATTCTAAAAGGGCAGCCATACAACACCACAGTGGACTATTACTCCTTGGGAGTGATAGTGTATGAGATGTCCGTTAACATGCATAAGCTCAAGCAGATGGAAATCCAGGGGACCGCGCCAGACTTTCCTGAGAACCGGATTCGTCCAAAGGACAGGGATGTTCACTTCGAGGATCTCATAGATATGGTGAGTATACACAGCTTTACCTTCTCTTTACAGACAAAACCCTTTCCAGGTTATACAGACCTTGTTAGGAGTTCAGAACACACAACTCTACATTCTTCCCACCACACATTCATGTGGGTCATAGCAATACTTTTATCACACTGACTGCTTAGTGGAAGGATCTGCTTTTACTTATAGTCCCCCTGTGCATGTACTATACCAGGTACCATGCTACAACCCGATCCAATCATAACATAGTGGCGGGTTTACAAGCAAAATCAAGAAAGCTGAAATATGTCACTGTCAGAATCAAAGATTACGATGGGGAGTTCTATTGGTCACATATTGTTATTGTTCTCTATGTTTCTTATCATATTTCTTTCTTTTTTTACAGCTCTTATGCGAAGACCAGTATGAACGGGCACGCCTGGTACGTAACATCCGACGGCACCCATTTTTCAAGACAACTGACTGGGCCAAGGTGAAGAAAGGAAAGTCACCCGCAGCATTTACACCACAGCCGGTAAGTATATGAATAATGGGTCCGTGTATATTGGGGGAGGGGAGATTATTCAGCAGCATCCAAGACGTGTTTTTTGTACAGAACTCTCACATTTGTTATTTTGTGATCACCGCACAATCACATGGTCTGGGGACTTGTCTGAAGGAATTCTGTTTATTATTGGTGAGAATTATTATGTATGTGTCAGGCACACAGCTTAATCCCACCAGAAACACACTTCCTGTCTTGGGGCGACAGCACAGAGTCACTGTATCTATATATACGTCAAGGATGTGTTAATGCAGTGCTTCTTCTGATCACTAGAGGGAGCTAGGGTTGAAGGATCCCTCTTGGGGTATTTGCTGCACCTCGGGGGTTGGGCTTACCAAGCTTTGTCACCATTTACTGTATAAATCTGGAACACTGACAAATGTAATTTTCTCCTTCCAGATTTTTAAACAAAGGAAAGATTTAAACATGAAGATAGAGGAATTTATTGCAAAAGCAGAAGAAGACTTGAAAAGCACCACCGCAGAAAAAGACTTGAAAAGCACCACCGCAGAAGAAGACTTGAAAAGCACCACCGAAAACACCGAAAATTGAAGAAGTCAGAATTGTAAGGTCCACACACCCACACAGTATAGGGAGGAGTCTAAATGGCATGGCTTGAACCACTTAAAGTGGAACTATGCTCCCCTCACACCCCCGCCACCCTCAAAATCTAAAACCATGAGGTCAGACTGAGTGCACCCTCTACACCTGCAGCCGTCCGACAACATAGCTAGACAGGTACTCTCCTGAGACAAGCAGCGGCAAAAGGAATGCAGAAGGAATGGGGGGGCATTCCCTCTGCATTCCTCTTGTCACCATTTATCTCAGGAAAGTGCCTAGAGCTGAGAAAAGTGGACATCTCCTTCCTAGGCATGTTGTTTGGGGGAAGTGTGGGGGCACCAAGCCTGACTACATAGCTGGGAAGGAGACAGGAACTCTCCGGAGACAAGTCGCGGCAAGAGGAATGTCTCAAGAAAGTTCTGAGGCTGCGCTCAGTCTGACCTCATAACTAGTCAATCAAGATGGCTGAAGATCTGGAACCTAGAAGACAGTGAAGTGAAGATTTCGAGGGTGGCATAGGTGTGAGGGGAGGCGAATATAGTTCCACTTCAAGTGGTTCAAGGCATGCCATTTAGACTCCTCCCCCATAGCCCGCTCCTCCTCCACATTTCCTGCCCATTGTATGTGCAGAAGTGACTTTGGGAGTGATTGGGATAGGTTGCTCCCTGGAGGGGTGAATTTTGAGATCAGACCTCTTTCTAAATGGCCTTCTGGATTGTGGGCCCTTGATGTTGGGGTCCCGTCTCAACATTCTGAGCAAAGTACAGGGGGATGAACTGGACACTCTAGACTGATGATTCAGGGATTATCCGATCGCCTTATGGGGTCAGGAAGGAATTTTTACCCCTTCGGAGATAATATGATCAAGGGGGGTTTTTGCCTTCCTCTGAATCATCATAAGGTTTAGGGTTCTGAAGAGGGCTCATCTCTGAGGAGTCAGAGATGAATTGATAGATAGATATAGGGGGGTGGGGGGGGGATGAGTGATAGATGGAAAATAGCTAGATAGAAAAGCTCCGGTGGCCTAATGGTTAAGGCACTGGCCTCCTCGGTCAGGGATTGTGGGTTCGAGTCCCACCTGGGGCGATATCTTGCTTGTCTCTTATACCAGGATGTAGGGAGTGATCAATTGAAGGAATAATAAGCCCCCAACATTGGTATTAGTGGGGACGGTAATTGCCCCAGCATAAGTGATCAATTGTAGTAATAATAACCCCCAACATTGGTATTAGTGGGGACAGTAATTGCCCCAGCATGAGTGAGCAACTAAAGAAATAATAACCCCTAACATTGTTATTAGTGGGGACAGTAATTGCCCCAGCATGAGTGATCAATTGCAGCAATAATAACCCCCAACATTGGTGTCAGTGGTTGCAATCAGAGGAAGTTTGACTTACCTGTAATTTCCATATCTTAGAGCTTTGTTTCTCAACCTTTTGCATGTCCTCTGCATTCCTCTTGTCACTATTTGTCTCAGGAAAGTGCCTAGAGCTGAGAAAAATGGACATCCCCTTCCTAGGTATGTTGTTGGGGGAAGTGTGGGGGCACCAAGCCTGACTGCATAGCTAGGAAGGAGTCAGGAAATCTCTGTAGACAAGCGGCGGCAAGAGGAATGCAGAAGGAGAGGGGGCATGTCTCCTGCATTCCTCTTATCACCGTTTGTCTCAGGAAATTACTGAGGCTGTGCTCAGTCTGGCCTCATGGCTGGTCAATCAAGGTGGCTGAAAAGCTGGAACCTAGAAGACGGTGAAGTGAAGATTTCGAGGGTGGCATGGGTGTGAGGGGAGGCGAGTATAGTTCCACTTTAAGTGGTTTAAGCATGCCATTTGGACTCCTCCCCCATAGCCCGCTCCTCCTCCACATTTCCTGAAAATTGTATGTGCAGCAGTGACTCTGGCAGTAATTGGGATAGGTTGCTCCCTGGAGGGGTGGAGTTTGAGATCAGACCTCTTTCTAAATGGCCTTCTGGATTGTGGGCCCTTGATGTTGGGGTCCCGTCTCTACATTCTGAACAATGTACAGGGAGATGAACTCGACACCCTAGACTGACGATTCAAGGATTATCCAATCGCCTTATGGGGTCAGGAAGGAATTTTTCCTCCTTTGGAGATAATATGTCCATCAAAGTCCTAGAATAATTTCATTCTATGGATTTATCTCCAATAAAAATTGATTGTACACTAATTGTACATTTCACAAAATAATAACCCCTCCCCCAAAACAAACAAAAAACATGAGCAAAGCCCCGTGGCCTAACGGGTGAGGTAATGGCATCCTAAGTCAGGGATGTGGGTTTGAATTTCATCTGGGGTGCTTAATTCTTTTCGGAACATAAAATACAGACAGAGAACTGATACGGGCCTGAGAGCTTCATTAAATAATTAGAAACCATAAAGACAATTAACACCTTGGTCAGGAGAATACAGTATAATGTATAGAGTGTATATTGTATAGTGTGCAGAGGTAAGGAGTATATAATGTATAGAGTGCAGAGGTAAGGAGCAGGGCCTTTTTTCAGCTGGAACTTGGTGGAACACAGCTCCACCACCTCCGTCTCAGAGCCTCTGCTCCCCGCTCACCACTATCACTTGGCTTTGTGTTTACAAGCGACAGCTTGTCTCCCAACGGCTCCCACAGATCTGATCTCCGGAGTGGATCCCACTTAATGCAGGATGGGGACAAGGAAGATGCAGGTGTCTGGGGTGCAGTGTAGATGCCAACACCCCCCCCCAATGGATGATCTCCCTGCAAGTGAGAGAGGCAGAGACACCCACAGTGTGTCGGGAGATACTAGAGTTGGCTGGGCACTTCTGGTTAATACAGCAATAAAAGTAAAACGTGGAAAATGGTGGAGCTTTTATAAGAAGTGTGAATAAAAGTGAGATATGGATGGGGGATGCAGCAGCTGTGGAAGATGGCTGAACTCTTCACTCTGTGTGCAGCACATCCCTGAACTCTGCACTCTGTATGCAGTGCACCCCTGAACTCTTCACTCTGTATGCAGTGCACCCCTGAACTCTGCACTCTGTATGCAGTGCACCCCTGAACTCTGCACTCTGTATGCAGTGCACCCCTGAACTCTGCACTCTGTATGCAGTGCACCCCTGAACTCTGCACTCTGTATGCAGTGCACCCCTGAACTCTGCACTGATGCGGTTTGGAGGGTGTGTGTGGAGAGGGGTTTGAGGAGTTGTGGTTCCAGCACCTATTTAATGAGAAAAAAAGCCCTGTGTATACATATATATATATATAATTTAATTGTATACTTTTTAATGCAGCTCTACAAAAATTAACAAATAAATTCAACAAAAAATAATTACATATATACTGTATGGTCAAAAATAAGCTAAGAGAAAAAAGGGGTGAATACATCCTAATAGAGTTAACTAAAGGTTAATGGGTTTGACAGGAACTACTTTTTAAAATATTTTCAAAGCTAGATTCTAGGCAGATATAAAGTCGCAATTAAATGCAGCCCTCTGCGCCAGGTCCCCGACCCGCCCCCACTGGGATCAGCGGGTCCAGCGGACACCATGTCTATGTTAACAAGGCAGACCACCGTTCTGTGACAAGGGAAGGCAGAGATCTTGTGTTTCTGCTAAGCAGAAACACAGATCTCTGCTTTCTCACAGTGCAACCAACCCCCACACAGTAAGCACTCCCAGGGAACACAGTTAACCCTTTGTCGCCCCTGATGTTAACCTCTTCCCAGCCAGTGTCATCAGTACAGTGACAGTGCATATTTTCAGCACTGATCACTGTATTAGTGTCACTGGTCCTCAAAAAGTGTCACTTAGTGTCTGATTTGTCTGCCGTAATATCGCAGTCCCGCTATAAGACTCTGATCACTGCCATTACTAGTAAAAAATATTTTTTTTTAAATACTAAAATAAAAATATCCCATAGTTTGTAGGCGCTATAACTTTTGCGCAAACCAATCTGTATTCACGTATTGAGATTTTTATTAAGAAAACATGTACTGTAGCAGAATATACATTGGCCTAAACTGATAAAGAAATTTGATTTTTTTCCATTTTTTTTATTATAGCGGAACTTTAGTAATTTTTCTATCTATTAAAAATTTTGGGGGGGAAGGGATCACCACTCCAGGTGGATATGTGGACAAAAGACTTTCCTCAGGACTGGAATACCAGGTGCAGGATAAGCATACAGCAAATGAGGCAAGGAAAAGTTCTGGACAGACGCACTCCGGAATAAGGCATGCCATTTGGACTCCTCCCCCATAGCCCGCTCCTCCTCCACATTTCCTGAAAATTGTATGTGCAGCAGTGACTCTGGCAGTAATTGGGATAGGTTGCTCCCTGGAGGGGTGGAGATTGAGATCAGACCTCTTTCTAAATGGCCCACAAAATGGCCTGGTCATGAAGGGGGGGGGGGTAAGTCTTCCGAAGCTGAAGTGGTTAATCCTAGCACCTATCTAAGAGGGTGCTACACCGAATCAATGAATGATTTTTTTAAATAAAAGCAGTGAAGATTTCTGACTTAACCTGGCATAAGCCTCATGCAGTGCCTTCATAGCAGGGCCGGAGTGTGGGAGGAAGAAGCATCAGAAGGGCCAATCAGTTCATGTCAATATCCAAAATAATCCTGACACTAATAGTGAGCTGCAAGTATAAAGTGTGTAGCACTACCCCAGTAAGGGCAGCTGGATTTTCGGCCCTTCCCCTTACACACACAGCCAGGCATCAGGGATTCTGCAACTCTCAGGCTCAATGAAGAGTCCAGGTTGCTTTGTTTTTGTTTATTAGGGATAAACTTGGATGGGGAATAGGAAGTCATGGGATGCCCGGAATCGTAGAACTTGAATGAAATCTTGAGGACTTGCTAATATCTCTGGCTGCTAGGTATTAACATCAACAGTGCGGTACTCCCTTAGGATTGTTGGCACAGTTCAAGTAGTAATAAAAAGTTCCAACTGAAGAATGCAGGTGCTGCTCCTCTGAGAAATGCTAATGCACCTGGCTGCTACTGACTGAAGCTAGAGGTTACATAGTTACATAGTAGGTGAGGTTGAAAAAAGACACAAGTCCATCAAGTCCAACCTATGTGTGTGACTATATGTCAGTATTACATTGTATATCTCTGTATGTTGCGGTCATTCGGGTGCTTATCTAATAGTTTTTTGAAACTATCGATGCTCCCCGCTGAGACCACCGCCTGTGGAAGGGAATTCCACATACTTGCCACTCTAATGCCCCGTACACACGGTCAGATTTTCCGACAGAAAATGTGTGATAGGACCTTGTTGTCGGAAATTCCGACCGTGTGTGGGCTCCATCACACATTTCCCATCGGAAATTTCCGACACACAAAGTTTGAGAGCAGGCTATAAAATTTTCCGACAACAAAATCCGTTGTCAGAAATTCCGATCGTGTGTACACAAATCCGACGCACAAAGTGCCACGCATGCTCAGAATAAATTAAGAGAGGAAAGCTATTGGCTACTGCCCCGTTTATAGTCCCGACGTACGTGTTTTACGTCACCGCGTTCAGAACGATTGGATTTTCCGACAACTTTGTGTGACCGTGTGTATGCAAGACAAGTTTGAGCCAACCCTCAGAAAAAAATCCATGGATTTTGTTGTCAGAATGTCCGATCAATGTCCGATCGTGTGTACGGGGCATTACAGTAAAGAACCCTCTACGTAGTTTAAGGTTAAACCTCTTTTCTTCTAATTTTAATGAGTGGCCACGAGTCTTATAACCACTTGCCGACCGGCCGCCGCACTTGTACTGCGGCAGAATGGCACAGTTGGGCGAAACAACGTTATGTAACGTCGCTTCGCCCTGTGGCCACTAGGGGGGCGCGTGCACGCCGCTGGAGGCGCGCACCCCCAACTAGCCCCCCTGAGCCGATGCGAGTGCCCGGCAGTCTCAATCACGGCCGGGCCCCCGCAATCGCCGCTGAGGCACGGAGAACCCGGAACTGTGTGTGTAAACACGGGAGAAGTGACAGATCGTCTGTTCATACAGAGTATGAACAGCAATCTGTTATCTTCCCTGCACAGTCCTCATCCCCCTTCAGTTAGAACACACACTGAGGGAACACATTAACCCCTTCACTGCCCCCTAGTGTTAACGCCTCCACTGCCAGTGACTTTTTTACAGTAATCAATGCATTTTTAATCGCACTGATCGCTGTATTAATGCCAATGGTCCCAAAAATGTGTCAAAATTGTCCGAGGTGTCCGCCATAATGTCTCAGTCGTAATAAAAATTGCAGATCACCGCCATTACTAGTAAAAAAAAAAAAATTATAAAAATGCTATAAATCTATAACTTTTGCGCAAACCAATCAATATACGCTTATTGCGATTTTTTTTAACCAAAAATATGTAGAAGATTACGTATCGGCCTAAACTGAGGAAAAAAAAAATTTTAATATATATTTAGGGGGATATTTATTATAAAAAAAAGTAAAAAATATTGCGTTTTTTTCAAAATTGTCCCTCTTCTTTTGTTTATAGCGCAAAAAATAAAAAATAAAAACCGCAGAGGTGATCAATAACCACCAAAAGAAAGCTCTATTTGTGGGAAAAAAAGGACGTCCATTTTGTTTGGGTGCAACATGGCACGACCGCGCAATTGTCAGTTAAAGCGACGCAGTGCCGAATCGCAAAAAGTGCTCTGGTGAGGAAGGGGGTAAAATCTTCAGCGGCTGAAGCGGTTAAACTCCCTTCTGTAAAATAAGATTTATCCCTATTGTGGGGTCACCAGTATGGTATTTGTAAATTGAAATCATATCCCCTCTCAAGCGCCTCTTCTCCAGAGAGAATAAGTTCAGTGCTCGCAACCTTTCCTCATAACTAATATCCTCCAGACCCTTTATTAGCTTTGTTTTTGTCTTTGTACTCGCTTCATTTCCAGTACATCCTTCCTGAGGACTGGTGCCCAGAACTGGACAGCATACTCTAGGTGCAGTCAGACCAGAGTCTTGTAGAGTGGGAGAATTATCACTTTATCTCTGGAGTTGATCCCCCTTTTAATGCATGCCAATATTCTGTTTGTTTTGTTAGCAGCAGCTTGGCATTGCATGCCATTGCTGAGCCTATCATCTACTAGGACCCCCAGGTCCTTTTCCATCCTAGATTCCCCCAGAGGTTCTCCCCCCAGTGTATAGATTGTATTCATATTTTTGCCACCCAAATGCATTATTTTACATTTTTCTACATTGAACCTCATTTGCCATGTAGTCGCCCACCCCATTAATTTGTTCAGGTCTTTTTGCAAGGTTTCCACATCCTGCGGAGAAGTTATTGCCCTGCTTAGCTTAGTATCGTCTGCAAATACAGAGATTGAACTGTTTCCCCATCCTCCAGATCGTTTATGAACAAATTAAATAGGATTGGTCCCAGCACAGAACCCTGGGGAACCCCACTACCCACCCCTGACCATTCTGAGTACTCCCCATTTATCACCACCCTCTGAACTCCTCCTTGTAGCCAGGTTTCAATCCATGTACTCACCCTATGGTCCATGCCAACAGACCTTATTTTGTACAGTAAACGTTTATGGGGAACTGTGTCAAATGCTTTTGCAAAATCCAGATACACCACGTCTACGGGCCTTCCTTTATCTAGATGGCAACTCACCTCCTCATAGAAGGTAATTAGATTGGTTTGGCAAGAATGATTCTTCATGAATCCATGCTGATTACTTCTAATGATACAGTTTTTTATTACTAAAATCTTATATACAGTCCCTCATCATCCCCTCTAAGAGCTTGCATACTATTGATGTTAGGCTAACTGGTCTGTAATTCCCAGGGATGTATTTTGGGTCCTTTTTTAATATTGGCGGTACATTGGCTTTTCTCCAATCCACTGGTACCATCCAGTCAGTAGACTGTCAGTAAAAATTAAGAACAATTGTCTGGCAATTACTTGACTGAGTTCCCTAAGTACCCTTGGGTGCAAGCCATCCGATCCCAGTGATTTATTAATGTTAAGTTGCCCAAGTCTAATTCTAATTCTGTGCTCTGTTAGCCATGAGGGCGCTTCCTGTGATGTATCATGAGGACAAACACTGTAGTTTTGGTTACTGAAGCCCCCGATTCCCTTGTGAAGACTGAGGAGAAGAATAAATTCAATACCTTCGCCATCTCCCCATCCTTTGTAACCAGATGTCCTTCCTCATTCTTTATGGGGCCAATATGGTCTGTCCTCCCTTTTATACTGTTTACATACATAAAGAATTTCTTGGGGATTTTTTTTTTTTTAGCTCTCCTCTGCTATGTGTCTTTTGTGATCTGTCTTAGCCGTCCTAATTGCACCCTTATGACGTGTACACACGACCGAACTTTCGACGGACTGAATCTCGTCTGACTTTGACGGACTTCTGTTGAATCGGACTTGACTACACATGATCACACCAAAGTCTGATGGATCGCACTTGATGACGTATAACCGGACTAAAATAAGGAAGTTCATAGTCAGTAGCCAATAGCTGCCCTAGCGGCGGTTTTCGCCTGTCGGACTAGCATACAGACGAACTGATTTTTCGACCGGCTTTGAATCCGTCAGAAAGATTTGAAACATTTTTTAAATCTAAAGTCCGTCTGATTTTCGACCGAAAAGGTCTGCTGAAGGTACGATGAAGCTCACACACGGATTGTCCGACGGATTCGTTCCGGCGGACTAGTTCGGTCGAAAAGTCCGGTCGTGTGTACACGGCATTACATTTCTTGTTGCATTCTTTAAGTCTGAATGCTGATGATGATCCCTTGTATTTTTTGAAGACCTTCTACTTTGCTTTTATAAGCATTTTTACATGCAGTGGGGGCAGTGGTCATTTGTGTGTATTCGTTATATATTACAATCAGTTCATATGCTGACAAGGAGCATGCTGAAAGGAGAAGAAAGCTAAATTACAAAAAGGGAGGCCTATCACTGCTGCTTTTCTCTCACTATCTGCAATTTTTATTGAGTGACACTTTTTGGGGACCAGTGACACCAATACAGTGATCAGTGCTATAAAAATGCACTGATTCCTGTATAAATGGCACTGGCAGGGAAGGGTTTAACACCAGGATCAATCAAAGGGTTAAATGTTCCCTAGGGAGGTGCTTACTAACTGTGTGGGGCAGTGTCACACTGAAGGTGTCACAAGATCTCTCTTTCCCTTCCTGATAGATCCGCTGTTTGCCTTGATTACACAGGCAGACGGCTGATCCGTCTCTCCTGGGAACAATCAATGGGTCGCAGAGGCCATCGCAGCCGCCAGACCCGCTGATTGGCTCCCACTGTGTCCAATCACACACACATATATATATATATATATATATATATATATATATATATATATATATATATATATATATATATATATATATATATAATTAGTTTGTATTTTTCATTTTACTACCTTAATGTAGGTTTCTTTTATCACTTTATTTTTCCTTTTATCCCAGAAATTGGTAAACACCCACGTGTTTTATAGTCAGGTGAACTCTCCTATGTTTTGTTTTGACAGAAAACAGCTTTTAGAAGCAGGAAAACACATCATTGAATTTCCCCAAAAATTGCAAGATTTTAAGCATTACTAAAATGCAGAAGGAAAATAACCAGAAGAATCCAGTGCATTTATTACACCCTGCATTTACATTAGCTTAAAAGTTGTGCCAGATGTATCCAACATTAATGTTTCTTCACGGAAAATGTAATAAATATTTGGTGTAAGCGTCACAGGTTTACTGGTCTTTAATAAGAACATTAATACTAGGAATACTGTGGATAAATACAAAAGCTATTTATTTAATCTATTTTTGGAGCAATGACCTATTCCGATGAGCTTAAAAGAAACGTTCACCTTTAAAGGGAATTTGTGCCCAGACTATGGGCATTAAAGTATTTACATATTCTTCACAAGCAATAAAAGAGCTTGATTACAAGCCTAATCTCTCTAGCCGCATGTACTATGAAACAATTCATCCTCAAAGATCACAACAGAGAATATAAAGTTGGTTCCATTCAGTTTCTAAGGCTCGGTTCACACTGGGGCGACTTGGGATCCGACTTGTACGCCCTCAAGTCGCCCCAGAAATAGTCTCAATGGGAGTGAACGCTAGCGTCTTAATAGACGCTACTGAAGTCGCTCCGACTTCAGAGCGTACTCCCTGTACTACTTTGATCCGACTTTGATCCGACTTCAGCCTATTGACTATCATTGAAGTCGGATCAAAGTCGGATCGCCGTCTCGCATGATCCGACTTCGGCATGCGACTTGTGCTCAGATGATCTTGAGGGGGAACTCCGCGCCAAATTTTAAATAAAAATCCGGCATGGGTTCCCCCTCCAAGAGCATACCAGGCCCTTGGGTCTGGTATGGACCTTGAGGGGAACCCCCTACGCCGAAAAAACGGCGTGGGGGGTCCCCCCCAATCCATACCAGACCCTTATCCGAGCACGCAGCTCGGCCGGACAGGAATGGGGGTGGGGACGAGCGAGCGCCCCCCCCTCCTGAACCGTACCAGGCCGCATGCCCTCAACATGGGGGGGTTAGTGCCTTGGAAGAGGGGGCGCGTTGCGGGCCCCCCCCCCAAAGCACCTTGTCCCCATGTTGATGAGGACAAGGGCCTCTTCCCGACAACCCTGGCCGTTGGTTGTCGGGGTCTGCGGGCGGAGGGCTTATCGGAATAATCTTTAATAAGGGGGCCCCCAGATCCCGGCCCCCCACCCTATGTGAATGAGTATGGGGTACATCGTACCCCTACCCATTCACCTAGGGAAAAAGTGTCAATTTAAAAAAAAAAACTACACAGATTTTTAAAGTATTTTATTAGACAGCTCCGGGGGTCTTCTTCCGACTTCGGGGGTCTCTCCGGTTCTTCTCCGTGCTCTCAGGGTCTTCTGCCTGGCTCCTCCGCTCTCTTCTGCTCTTTTGCCGCTCTTTTGCTAAAGCGGAGGAGCCCGGTCTTCAATCTTCTGCCCTCTTCTCTTCTTCTGATGTTGACACGACGCTCTCTCCGGCTAGAATGCTCTCTGTGCGCTCTGCTCTGACTTATATAGGCGGTGACCCCGCCCCCTTATGCCGTCACAGTCCCTGGGCATGCTGGGACTATGACGACATAAGGGGGCGTGGTCATCGGGTGATGACCACGCCCCCTAAAGTGTCACGGAGCAGCAGAACGGGGAGATGCCCGTAAACAAGGCATTTCCCTGTTCTGCCCTGTGGCAAGACAGGGATCTACTGCTCCCTGTCATTAAGAGCAGGGATCGCTGTCATGTGAGTGGTAGCCCATCCCCCCCACAGTTAGAATCACTCCCTAGGACACACTTAACCCCTTGATCGCCCCCTAGTGTTTAACCCCTTCCCTGCCAGTGTCATTTACACAGTAATCAGTGCATTTTTATAGCACTGATCACTGTATAAATGACAATGGTCCCAAAATAGTGTCAAAAGTGTCCGATGTGTCTGCCATAATGTCGCAGTCACGATAAAAATCGCAGATCGCCGCCATTACTAATTTTAAAAAAATGAATAAAAAATGGCATAAATCCATACCCTATTTTGTAGACGCTATAACTTTTGAGCAAACCTATCAATATACGCTTATTGCAAATTTTTTTACCAAAAATATGTAGAATACATATCGGCCTAAACTGAGAAAGAAATTATTTTTTTATATATTTTTTTAGGGATATTTATTATAGCAAAAAGTAAAAAATATTGCTTTTTTTTTCAAAATTGACGCTTTTTTTAGTTTATAGCGCAAAAAATAAAAACTGCAGAGTTGATCAAATGCCACCAAAAGAAAGCTCTATTTGTGGGGAAAAAAGGACATCAATTTTGTTTAGGTGCAGCGTCGCACAACCGCGCAATTGTCCGTTAAAGCGACACAGTGCCGTATCACAAAAAGTGCTCTGGTCAGAAAGGGGGTAAATCCTTCCGGGGCTGAAGTGGTTAAAGTGCTTTACTGCTTGTTTAGAATATGTGACTACTTGAATGAGTTTAGCCTAAGTAGAGTTGGGCAAATGGTTTGGCCCGAGCATGAGTTTGGGCCGAACATTGGCTGTTTGCCTGTTCGACGAACACCCAAATTATCGTGGCTTTCGACCATTTGTTTATTCTGTGTAGCCATATTGCTTTACATTTAGAGCCCATTACAGTTGCTGCAGATTAAAAAGAAAAGGTCATTTTTAATAACATTCAATGAATCCCATGAAAGTACCCTTTAATGACCAGGCCATTTTTTGTGATACGGCACTGCGTTACTCTAACTGACAATTGCGCGGTCTTGTGACGCTGTACTGAACTAAAATTTATGTCCTTTTTTTCCCACAAACAGAGCTTTCTTTTGATGCTATTTGATCACCTCTGCGTTTTTTTTATTTTTTGCACTATAAACAAAAAACGGCAGCGATCAGCGACTTATAGCGGGACTGCGATATTTCGGTGGACAAATCAGACAATAAGTGACACTTTTGGCACTTTTTTTTGGGACCAGTGACACTGATATAGTGATCAGTGCTAAAAAAAAAAAATACACTGTCACTGTACTAATGACACTGGCAGGGAAGGGACTATCAAAGGATAAATGTGTCCCTAGGGGGTGCTTTTTAACTGTGTGTGTGTGGGGGAGGTGCTTTAACTATGGGAAGACAGCGATCTGTGTTCCTGCTTAGCAGAAACACAGGGTCTTTACCTTTCCTTGTCACAGATCGCTGTTCTTCCTAACTCGGGAACGATCGGCGGGTCCTGGAGGACTTCGGATCCAGCAGACGCACTGATTGGCTCCCGCTGTGTCCAATCACGCATGAGATGACATACCTGTACGTGATTTGCAGATGAGATTTAATGTTGTTAAATGTAAAGTTATGTACTTGGGGGCTAAGAATATGCATCATACATACTAGGGGGAGTACAACTGGGGGAATCAATGGTGGAGAAGGATCTGGGTGTTCTGATAGATCATAAGCTCAATAATACAAGACTGCAGATAGAGATATATCATTTTGCCCCCTGTACAAATCATTAGACCTCATCTGGAATATGCAGTTCAGTTTTGGGCTCCAGTTCACAAAAGGATAATCGGGGAACTGGAGAAAGTGCAGAGAAGGGCAACCAAACTGATAAGAGGCATGGAGGAGCTCAGCTATGAGAAAAGATTAGAGGAACTGAATTTTTTTATCTCTTGAGAAGAGGAGATTAAGGGATCAATATGTATAAATACATAAGGGGTCCAGATAGTGAACTTGGTGTTGAGTTATTCACTTTAAGGTCATCACAGAAGACAAGGGGGCACGCTTTACATCTAGAGGAAAATAGATTTCATCTCCAAATACGGAAAGGTTTCTTCACAGTAAAAGCTGTGAAAATGTGGAATAGACTCCCTCCAGAGGTGGTTCTGGCTAGCTCAGTGGATTGCTTTAAAGTGGAGTTTCACCCACTTTTACAACTCTTCAGCATCCCTCATTAAACTGTCCACTGTAAATGAATTGGATATTTTTATATTTTTTTTTCCCAGCGCCTACTGTATATCTGCAGTATTCATTTTTCACTTCCTCCTCCCTGGCCGCGGCCCATCGCATCATTTCCTGTTTGCAATGCCTTCTGGGAAGGGGCGGCAACTTCCTCTGACACTGCCATTGCTATGGAAACCTGACCTGAAACCTATTACACTGCTTGTGCTGCACTGAGCATGTGCGAGATCTGCAAGGGTGAGATCCAGGAAGAAATACAGTCTGGCTTCAGATGCCCAGACTTAAGATGGCCACGGCCTGCTGTAAGTTTATAAAATAAAATAAAAGTTTATAAAAAAAACTACTGCTATAAACTAACAAAACAGACCTTAGTTTACAGACTAACTTTACTAGAATACATTAAGCTTGTGTATTATAGGGGTATTTTTATTTAAAAAGTATAATTTCGGCCGGAACACCACTTTAACCACTTCAGCTCCGAAAAGATTTACCCCCATTCCTGACCAGCCCATTTTTTGCGTCACTTTAACTGACAATTGAGCGGTCGTGCGATGTTGTACTCAAACAAAATGTATGTCCTTTTTTCCCACAAATAGAGCTTTCTTTTGGTGGTATTTGATCATCTCTGCGTTTTTTACTTTTTGTGCTATAAACAAAAGAAGAGCGACAATTTTGAAAAAAAAACAAAAAAAAAAACCACACACAATATTTTTACCTTTTTGCTATAATAAATATCCCAAAATAAAAAAATAAAAATACAATTTTTTCATCAGTTTAGGCCGATATATATTCTTCTACATATTTTTGGTGAAAAAAAAAAAAAAAAATCGCAATAAGCATACATTAATTGGTTTGCGCAAAAGTTATAGCGTCTATAAAATAGGGGATAGATTTATGACTATTTTAGTTTTTTTTTTTTATGGTGATGATCTGCGAATTTTATCGGGACTGCGATATTGCGGCGGACACATCGGACACTTTTGACACATTTTGGAACCATTGACATTTATACAGCGATCAGAGCTATAAAAATGCACTGATTACTGTATAAATGTCACTGGCAGGGAAGGGGTTAACACTAGGGGGGCAATCAAGGGGTTAAATGTGTTCCCTCACTGTGTGTTCTAACTGTGGGGGGATGGGAATGACTTGGGGAGGAGACCGATCGTTGTTCCTATATACTAGAAACGCACGATCTGCCTCCTCTCCCCTGACAGAACGGGGATTTGTGTGTTTACACACACAAATCCCAGTTCTTGTTCTGTCAGGAGCGATCGCGGTGCCCGGCGGACATCGCAAGGCACGTGCATTGACTCCTTAGGGACGTGACGGGCGCCCCCTATACTCCTTAAACCGCCCGCTGTACAGCTACGGTGATTCGCGCAGGAGTGCCTTTCTACCGCTGTCAAGCGACGGCGGGCAGTCGGCAAGCGGTTAAAAAAGGCTTGGATTCTTTCCTAAATGTACATAGTATAACTGGGTACTGACATTTATAGGTAAAGTTGATCCAGGGAATATCTGATTGCCTCTCGGGGGGATCAGGAAGGAATTTTTTCCCCTGCTGGAGAAAATTGGATCATGATTTGCTGGGGTTTTTCGCCTTCCTCTGGATCAACTGTGGGTACTGGATTGTGTATATAGGATTGTATGATTTATTTATTTTTTTATTGGTTAAACTAGATGGACTTGTGTCTTTTCTCAACCTGACTAACTATGTAACTATGAGAAGCTTGCACCCATATTGCATCATGATCACTATTATACCTGTTCTCTTGTTTTTATGTGATCCTAATGAATACTGTATATGCTGGGTATTATTTTAAATCCCACCCCCAGGCACAGTAAGCTCGCTGGTGATAAAGGGGTTGAGGACTCTGTTGCCTCGGAAGCGACCTCCTGTGATGAACATGTAGCCACCCTGCCATATGCAGGAATGCCTCCTAAAGTGGAGTTCCACCCACTTTTACAACTCTTCAGCATCCCTCACTAAACTGTGCACTGTAAACGAATTGGATATTTTTAAATTTTTTTTCTCAGCACTTACTGTATATCTGCTGTATTCATTTTTCACTACCTCCTCCCGGGCCGCGGCCCATCGCATCATTTCCTGTTTGCAATGCCTTCTGGGAAGGGGCGGCAACTTCCTCTGAAACTGCCGTTGCTATGGAAACCTGACCTGAAACCTATTACACTGCTTGTGCTGCACTGAGCATGTGCGAGATCTGCAAGGATGAGATCTAGGAAGAAATGCAGTCTGGCTTCAGATGCCCAGACTTAAGATGGCCACGGCCTGCTGTAAGTTTATAAAATAACAAACTACTCCTATAAACAAAAAACAGAATAACTATAACAAAACAGAACTTAGTTTACAGACTAACTTTACTAGAATACATTAAAGTGGTGTTCCGGCCGAAATAATACTTTTTAAGTAAAAATACCCCTATAATACACAAGATTAATGTATTCTAGTAACGTTAGTCTATAAACTAAGGTCTGTTTTGTTAGTTTATAGCAGTAGTTTGTTATTTTATAAACTTACAGCAGGCCGTGGCCATCTTAAGTCTGGGCATCTGAAGCCAGACTGTATTTCTTCCTGGGTCTCATCCTTGCAGATCTCGCACATGCTCAGTGCAGCACAAGCAGTGTAATAGGTTTCAGGTCAGGTTTCCATAGCAAAGGCAGTGTCAGAGGAAGTTGCCGCCCCTTCCCAGAAGGCATTGCAAACAGGAAACGATGTGATGGGCCGTGGCCAGGGAGGAGGAAGTGAAAAATGAAACAGCAGATATACAGTAAGTGCTGAGAAATTAAAAAAAAAAATATCCAATTCGTTTACAGTGCACAGTTTAGCAAGGGATGCTGAAGAGTTGTAAAAGTGGGTGGAACTCCACTTTAAGCTTGTGTATTATAGGGGGTATTTTTATTTAAAAAGTATAATTTCGGCCGGAACACCACTTAAATTTAGTCTGCATGGCTGTAGGCAGCCAGTGCTAATTTGTAGTTTTGTTTTGCTCAGTTACCCCTTAGGGAAGCCTGGCTGCCAGTTCTCCCTTATGCCACTAGGTGTCCCCGGTACCTCTGACACTAGTAGGAGGATTCATCCTGAGTCTGCATTATGAATATTTTTAACTCTCCCAGCCAACCAATAGGACTTTCCTGCTCCGGTGGTGCATGCTGGGTACGGGTATAAATATTTGGGGTGAGCTAGCACACGCTCTTTTTCCCCTTAACTGTGGCCTGGGGAGGGTGCATGCTATGAAGTTGCTCTTTTAGGAATCAGATATTGATTTGACCCCACTAACCATTATAAAATTGTACAAATGTTTTGAAAAAAAAAAAAAAAAACATTTCCAACAAAATTCTGCTGGTGTATGGTCAGCTTAACACTATTAAGCTTATTGTGCCCGAAATTAAAGTGGAACTAAATAATATCCTTATTCTCCAATTATGACCCATACACATCCACTATTTAATGGCCCTGTAATCAATTTTTCATGAAATCGCTTCTTACTTCTGCCTCCTTGTAACTCTGCACCTCTCCTTTTCCCCTCTTAAATCCGTTTGTTTGGAATGAGCAATGCACTTTAGTTGCGGTCATGTACACCGCTCTAGGCACACTACATATCCCATAGTCCATAGCTCATAGTCCATTCATGGATGAGCAAGAGAGGGTGGCTACATTCCTGCAGTGGGATCATGCATTGAGAATGAATATAGCCAGGAAGTTGGATCACAGCAGCACAAAAAAAAAAAAAAGAAAAAAAAAGATTTGGAGGAGGAACTTCTTTGAGTCAAGAATATGTACTTGAATAGAATTTTCTTTTTAAAACCAGAGTTTGGTGTCGTGTTGTGCATATGAGTTTTGTAATGTTTACCGTTGATGGTAATTATTGTATAACACTGTGTAATGAATAAAGATTATTTAAAAAAAAAAAAAAAGTTTGGTGTCACTTTAAAGGCGTTGTAAAGTCAGAAGGTTTTTTATCTTAATGCATTTTATGCATTAAGATTAAAAGCCTTCTGTGTGCAGAAGGCACTTACCTGAGGTCCCTATCTGCCCTGTGATGTACACGAGTGTCTCAACCTTCCGAGATTCCCCCTCCTGATTGGCCATTGGCTGCCGCTGCTGTCAATCAAGGTCAGCTAGCCAATCAGGGGAGAGAGGGGGAGGGGTCGGGTCAGAGCTCTGTGTCTGAATGGATACAGAGAGCTGTGAATTGGCACGGGTGCCCCCATAGCAACCTGCTTGCTGTGGGGGCACCCAACAAGAGGGAGGGGCCAGGAGCACAGAATAGGGACCTGGGAAGAGGAGGATCCAGGCTGCTCTGTGCAAATCCACTGCACAGAGCAGGTAAGTATAACATGTTTGTTATTTTTTTAGGAAAAAAAAAAACTAGACTTTACAATCACTTTATGCTTTATCGATAGCTGAAGATTTAAAATTGTTGAAAAATTACGTTTGAAACAACAATAACATGTTGTATCTTATATAAGATCTTATGAATTGGCTTTACAGACATATCTGATATAGGCACAATGTTCCCAATCCTCCTTCAGAAAACCCTAAGCAGTAAATATTTATTAGCAGCTCAGAGAATTGGATTGTATGTGCTGCTCTCTCTCTCTCTACTCTTATTTTTACACCAGCTATTTTTATTTTGACTCCTCTGCAACTTTAAATAATAAGCTGCCTGTCAACACTGCTTCCTGACAAGCTGTCTGGAGGTTTGGGATGATAAACAAGTAATGAGAGCGGGTGAAACATGTAGCATATTGAAGACTGGCAGTACCCGTTACTGGGCTAGAGCTGTTTATTACTAGCGATGAGCCAGTTATTGTCCACAGACTGTGATTTACCGCAGATCCGTCCTCGGCAGGTGGAGATTTCCATCTGCTCTGTGAACTGGTAAAGGGACCCCTGAGCAATTCACTTTCATTGTAGAGTATATTGCTTTGATCCGGACAATCACGTACATCTCATCTGTCTGTGTATGACAACTTTCATAGTCTGTAGGCACGCATTCTTCTCCTTCTCCTATTCCTTCTCCTTCACCTCTTTCACCTTCTCCTTCTTCTCCTTCTCCTATTCCTTCTCCTTCATCTCTTTCACCTACTCCTTCTTTTCCTTCTCCTTAATCTCCTCCTTCTCCTTCTTTTCCTTCTCCTATTCCTTCTCCTTCATCTCTTTCACCTACTCCTTCTTTTCCTTCTCCTTCTTCTCCTTCTCTTTTTCCTTCCCCTTTTTCTTCTCCTTTCCTTCTTCTCCTTGTTCTCGTTATCCTTCTCCTTTTTCTTCTCTGTCTCCTCCTTCTTGACCTTTTCTGTCTCCTTATTCTCCTTCTCTTTCTCCTATTCCTTTTTTTTCCCTTCCCCTTCTTCTCCTATATCGCATTATCCTTCTTCTTCTATTTATTTTTCTTCTCCTTGTTCTTCAGAAAAAGCCACAGACCACACTTCTGAGGACCCTCCAGAAAAAGTATAGTGAAAAGGCCACAGGCCACACTTCGGAGGACCCTCCAGAAAAAAATTATAGTGAAAAGGCCACAGGCCACACTTCTGAGGACCCTCCAGAAAAAGTATAGTGAAAAGGCCACAGGCCACACTACTGAGGAGCCTCCAGAAAAAAAGTATAGTGAAAAGGCCACAGGCCACACTACTGAGGAGCCTCCAGAAAAAAGTATAGCAAAAAGGCCACAGGCCACACCACTGAGGATCCCCCAGAAAAAGTATAGTGAAAATGCCAAAGTCACACCCCTGAGGATCCCCCAGAAAAAGTATAGTGAAAAGGCCAAAGACCACACCCCTGAGAAACCCCCATAAAAATATAATTAAAAGGCCACAGGCCACCCCTTGAGGATCCCCCAGAAAAAGTATATTAAAAAGACCACAGACCACACCCCTGAGGATCCCCCAGAAAAAGTATAACGAAAAGGGCTGTCACAGTCACCAGAGCAAGGACATCTGTGGTTCAGCAGGCTGCATGATGACTGACCAGCACTGCACCATTGTGAGCTACTGCCTGCTTTGTCATTTCTGCATTGCTTAATACTACTGTACCTTGCTGTGGCCTATTACTGTTTACAAATTGTTCAATTTACTTAATAATGAACTAAATACAATTCCTCATCTCCTGAAGGTCTTGTGCCATCACTTACACTTATTATTATCAAATGTGGTTGTAAGAACATTAAACATGCACAAATGCACTAAGAATGAGAATTCTGTCTTAAAGCAGACCTGCTATCAGATATAATTTTCTGTCTTAAGTGCCTGCATGCTAAGTGCTATGTAAGTATTCCACTTAGGATAATTTATTATATTTCACAGAGATCATAGCACTCCCCCTGACAATGCCTTTTTTTTGTCTTTCCCTCTGTAGGACGGGGCCACCTTTGTTCAGGAATTATCCAGGGTCAATATCTACTTCCTAGACTGAGATTCCAGCTATGAGATGACACAATCATGGAAACCCTGGTGCCTGTGCAGTACTTGGCTGTGTTCAGCTACAGCCTTTTACCTTGTGACTTGATACACAGTTACAATGTACAGTCTGATCACTGGGGGAAGGAGACTAATGACGTCATCCAGGGCTGTACGTACAAGGGGTCGCCATTGTGACCCGGCCTAAGCTCCAGGGGGTAGGAGGGCGGCATGTAGAGAAACCAATCCCTCCATGCAGCCTCTGAATGCCCGCTTCTCCTTTTCTGCCTTCTGCAGACATTCAGCAGCTGCAGGAGGTAAATAGAGGCCATCGGCTTCTCTACATTTTGCTCCCGCCGCCTCCCTATGCCTGCCCTTCTTCCCCGGGGCTCTTGTGTCCTTCCCTGCCCCCTCCCCCCACTCCCCCACTAAGCTGCCAGGTTTCACCCTCCTACCTCCCACCGGCTGGTGCGGGGGATACTGTCAGGATAGAGAGCGGGGGAGGAGCACACACATTTACTGACCCCTTCCTTGTCTTAATAAATATTGGTACTGATCACTGACTTTTTTTTTTTTTAATTCATTCATACCTGGGGCATAGTAAACTGTGTTTACTATGCCTTAGTTTATGAATGAACTGGAAGCTCTATACGGAGCTATTCCTGTTCATTCATTCTGTGCAGCTGAGGCTGCAAAGAAAGGGACTGATCAATCTGTCCTCAGTCCCTTCCTCTGTCTCCAAAGTGAGACATTAAGGGTCTGTTTAGACCCCTGAAACTTCACCAAAGCCCCCCCCCCCCAACGGGGGTCCTAAAAAAAAAAAAAAAAAAAAAAAGGAAAAAAATAATAATAAAAAATAAAATTGTAAAAAAATTAATTAAAATAAATTAAATGTTAAAAAACTAAACAAAATTTTTTAAAAACTACTGACACCAGTGGCGTAACTATCAGGGTCACACTTGCGACTGGGCTCTGGCGTTCCACCACCGTGGGGGGAACCCAAGTTGGTAGGAAGGTGGCACGCTGCGGGACCGTAATAAAGGGTCCCAGGATGGGAGTAAAAGGCCCCAGAATCAGTGGTAGGGGCCCTGGTCGGGAGCCAGGGGGCTCTTTATGATTTCTTGCACTGAAGGGGGGCTCTGAAGGTTCTAGTTACGCCTCTGACATTATCTCTCTAAGATGCTGTAAGACTCTTTTCACACCTAAGCAATTTTAAATGCTTTCTTAAAATTGCTTCAAAGCTTGACATAAGGATTTCCCACTGCGTACTCCATGAGCGTGCCTGCAGGTCCCGCGGACTCAATGTCCACCGGGGGGCCCGCGATCATGTCACGGAGCGGCAGAATGGGGAGATGTACACAAGGCATTTCCCTGTTCTGCCTAGCAACATGACAGAGATCTACTGCTCCCTCTCATCAGAAGCAGTGATCTCTGTCATGTTCTAGTGAGACAATCCCCCCCACAGTTAGAATCACACCCTAGGACACACTTAACCCCTTCATCGCCCCCCTTGAACGCCGCAGGAGCTTGCCTGGGGGCCCGGGGGACTGGAACATTTAACCCTTTGAACGCCCCTGATGTTAATCCCTTCCCTGCCAGTGTCATTTACACAGTAATCAGTGAATTTTTTAGCACTGATCGCTGTATAAATGACAATGGTCCCAAAATAGTGTCAAAAGTGTGCGATCTGTCCACCATAATGTCGCAATCACGATAAACATCGCAGATCGCCACCATTACTAATCAAAAAAAATTAATAATAAAAATGCCATAAATCTATCCCCTATTTTGTAGACGGTATAACTTTTGCGCAAAACCAACAAATATACGCTTATTGCGATTTTTTTTTTTTTACCAAAAATATGTAGAAGAATACATATCGCCCTAACCTGAGAAAGAAATTTGTTTATATATATATATATATATATATATTTAGGGGATATTTATTATAGCAAAAAGTATAAAATATTGCTATTTTTCTATTTTTTTTTAATTGTTTTTTTTTTTTTTTTTTTATAGCACAAAAAATAAAAACCGCAGAGGTGATCAAACACCACCAAAAGAAAGCTCTATTTGTGGGGAAAAAAAGGACGTCAATTTTGTTTGGGTGCGACCGCGCAATTGTCAGTTAAAGCGACGCAGCGCCGTATCGCAAAAAAGTGCTCTGGTCAGGAAGGGGGTAAAATCTTCTGGGGCTGAAGTGGTGAAAAGCGTAAATACCCCCAAAGAGCTTACAATCTAAAAATACTAAAAAAAGAAAAAACAGCTTGGGAGAAAAAATTGTCTTCCATTACTCTTAGATCCGTTCTACTTAACCAGCTCTTACTAAACGCACCATCAAGCATGCCAATGAATCCTCCGACCTGTCACTCGCATCATTAGCTGAGCACGCACAGTACAATTTGATGGTAAATTGCCCCCACGTCAGATAAGTAGCGATCATTAAGAGCAGATTGGGTGTCTTTGTTACCGTGTCACTTTGTTCCCGTAGATCTGGAAAGGTTTCTCTTCAATCTCCGATAAATGAATCTTCTCTTTCTCTCTCATTCCATCAGATGATTTAATCCACTTTCTTTGTATTGTGGCCTTTCCAGGTATTATGAAGTTGCTGGCAGAGGAATGCAATTTCAAGTACTCTGAGAGTAATTAAAAAGTACACGTCAGTCACAGATGAAGATGTTACATTAAAAGCCGCTCAGATTACACGGCTTATCTGACGGGGGTCTCTAGCATTGACTTTCTGCAGATTGCTGCCTTGCTTTTCCAATACCAAGAACGTAGGCCAAATGTGTTCTTCTAGGTTCAAGGCTTGGCCAGCTGTAGGTAGGCAGCACAGCATGGTTCACCAAGATGGGTAAGAGAGTTTTTTTCATATTTATACCAATATTATCGTTTCTCATCAAGTTGTCAGTCAACGGACATAAATATTGCATTACGTTTTGAAATTCTTAAACGTTCACCTGCAATGATTGGTAACTTATTATTTGACAGATAAATCATTTTTCAGTACTCCAAAGCTGAGAGGTGTATTTATAATCTGCATAGCAATTCGCCCAGTGAAAGCGCATGCACACTTGTTCTGTGCAAATGGGGCAAAAAAAAAAAAAAAAAAAAGGTCGTTATCAAAGTGTTATTAAGACCTTCACGACCGCGCCATAGCCGAATGACGTCCTCCCGCGCTCGCGTTGTCTGCATGGCCCCTGCCGCGCACATCAGCAGTGATCTGTAATCGCTCCATCCCTCGGACGCAGCTGATCACACATCTAGGAAAAGAGACAATCACGACATTGTCACATGATCAGCTGTGTCCAATCACAGCTGATCACAATGTAAACAGGATTTGCCGGTTATCGGCAATCCTCCCCTCTCGCTGACAGGGTGTGAGGAGAGGAAAGCCGAAAAACGGCAAATCCACACGCGGGACACCTGCACTGACAATCAGTGTCCTGATGATCAGTGCAGCCCCAACAGTGCCCAGCAGTGCTGTTAATCTGTGCCCACCAGTGCTGTCAATCAGTGCCCATCAGTGATGCCTGTCTATGCCAATCAGTGATGCCTATTAGTGTCACCTATCAGTGCCGCCTAGCAGTGCCCATCAGTGCTGCATATCAGTGCAGCCTCATCAGTGCCTCCTCATCAGTGCCGCCTCACCAGTGCCCACCAATGCCGCCTTATCACTGCTCATCAGTGCCATCTATCAATGCCCATCAGTGCCACCTATCAGTGCCCATCAGTGCCTCCTATCAGTGCCACCTATCAATGCCCATCAGTGCCACCTATCAGTGCCCATCAGTGCCACCAATCAGTGCAATCTTATCACTGTTCCATCAATGCTGCCTTAGCACTGCCCATCAGTGCAACCTATCACTGCCCATCAGTGCCTCCTATCAGTGCTGCCTTATCACTGCCCATCAGTGCCACCTATCAGTGTCACCTATCACTGGCATCAGTGCCACCTATCACTGCCCATCAGTGCCTCCTATCAGTGCCACCTTATCACTGCCCATCAGTGCCGCCTTAGCACTGTCCATCAGTGCCTCCTATCAGTGCTGCCTCATCACTGCCCATCAGTGCCTCCTTTCAGTGCCGCCTTATCACTACCCATCAGTGCTGCCTTATCACTTCCCATCAGTGCCACCTATCAGTGCTGTCTATCAGTGCCACCTATCACTGCCCATCAGTGCCACCTATCACTGCCCATCAGTGCCACCTATCACTGCCCATCGGTGCCACCTATCAGTGCCACCTATCAGTGCCCATCAGTGCAGCATATCAGTGCAGCCTCATCAGCACACATCAGTATAGGAGAATATTGACTTAGTTGCAAAATTTTATAACAGAAACTTTAGAAAAAATGTTTTTTTTTTTCAAAATTTTCGGTCTTTTTTTCATTTGTTTAGCAAAAACTAAAAAAGCCCAGTGATGATTCAATTTCACCAAAAGAAAGCTATAACTGTCTCAAAAAAATGATAAAAATTTCATTTTGGTACAGTGTTGCAAGACCAGGCAATTGTCATTCAAAGTGTGACAGCGCTAAAAGCTGAAAATTGGCCTGGGCAGGAAGGGGGTGAAAGTGCCCGGTAAGCAAGTGGTTAAACTCAGACTATGAAAAAAACTCTCATTACATTCTATATAACAGAGTGTTAATACTAACAGAGCTACTAAAGCACT
Organism: Lithobates clamitans; assembly: GCA_037952925.1. Taxonomy (NCBI): domain Eukaryota; kingdom Metazoa; phylum Chordata; class Amphibia; order Anura; family Ranidae; genus Lithobates; species Lithobates clamitans. Next base: position 959,113 of record JBBGZY010000867.1, read on the forward strand.
CGTTTTTTTTGTAGAGTGAAATAAACCTGGTTGATCCTGCCTTCAGCTGTCCCTCCCATCTGCTCTGTGTCCCCACTGCAGCCTGATGTGTAGATCAGCTGTTGTCATCTACTGAGCCTGCTCCAGTTTCAGTTCCCTTCTAAGCTCTTTATTTCTTCCTTTTTCTTCTGTGCAGCCAACATGACTATACAGTTACACATGTGAGTGTATACACAGTGCTGAAGGACACTCCCCTCTCTCCCTCTTCCTCCATGTCCTCCTATTGCTAAAAACTGTGGGGGTGAGATATAGTATGCCTCACACTGTACAGAGTATTCATCAGCAGAGTAATAGAAGCCCCTCCCAAGGATCTTTCCCAGCAAATGCCAAAGAACAGGGAGAGATCATGTGACCACACAACAGGGCTGAAGGAATAAAGTACTTAGAGGATTTAAAAAAATACAGTGGCCTGATATAAATAATTAATGTGAGTGAATTATGGCGCTCAACACTTCTCTGTTTAGTATCACTTTAACCACTTGCCGCCCGCCCACCATCAAATGACAGAGGAGCGGTGCGGCTCTCGTTCTGGGGTGACGTCATATGATGGTGCCCCAGAACGGCCGCCCGCAGGGGCACGTGGCAATCGTGGCCGTGCCGTGTTCCTAAGACATGGTGGGACCCTGATCTCTGTAAAGAGCCGATAACGCGGCTCTTTAACCATGTGATTGGCTGTGTCCAATCACAGCCGGACACATGTAAATGCGGAAGTGCCGTCAATCTAGGGTTGCCACTTTTTCTTCAAGTCAAGCCCCAACACTTTTGCATCTCACAGCCATTTTTTTTTTTTTTCCGCATACACTATAGGATTGTAACAGACCTGGGACACCTTTGGGGGCTCCAAAGAGAATGGTAATGCGGCGCGCATAGTGCCCCCTCACCCTCCTGTCTGCACCCTCCGAGCCACATTCCTGTCTGAATATTGTGTCCAGGTTTCAGGAATCAAAACCTGTACTGTCCGGGTGACTCCCAGACAGGCGGCAACCCTAAGTTAATCAGCCCTCCTCGCCTCACACTGACAGAGTGTGTGGCAAGGAGATCAGGGCAGGTAATCAGGGCACTGATCATCAGTTCCCTGATTACAGGAAAGCCACAGCAGTGCCCATTAGTGCCACCAATCAGTGCCCATCCGTGACACCAATCAGTGCCCATTAGTGATGCCAGTCAGTGCAGCCTTTTAGTGCCCATCAGTGCTGCCCATCAGCGCCCATCAGTGCCACCAATCAGTGCCCATTAGTGATGTCAGTCAGTGCAGCCTTTCAGTACCCATCAATGCCCATCAGTGCTGCCCATCAGTGCCGCCCATCACTGGCTATCAGTGCTACCAATCAGTGCCCAGTGACACCAATCAGTGCCCATTAGTGATGCCAGTCAGTGCCTGCTCATCAGTGCCAACCATCAGTGCCCATCAGTGACACCAATCAGTGCCCATTAGTGATGCCGGTCAGTGCAGCCTTTCAGTGCCTGCTCATTAGTGCCAGCCATCAGTGCCGCCCATTAGCACCGCCCATCAGTGCTGCCTATCCATACCGTCTATCAGTGCCCAGCAGTGCTGCCCATCAGTGCCCACCAGTGCCACCTATCAGTGCCCGTCAGTGCGGCATATTAGTGCCTCCTCATCAGTGCCATCATATCAGTGCCCATCAGTGCCGCCTCGTCAGCACACATCAGAGAAGAAGAAAAATTACTTCTTTACAAAATTTACTGACAGAAACTAAGAAAAACTTTATTTTTTCAAAATGTTCGGTCTATCTCCTTTTTTAAAGTAAAAAATAAAAAACCCAGCAGTAAAAGAAAGCTCTATTTGTGTGAAGAAAATGTTTAAAAATTTGTTTGGGTACAGTGTTGCATGACCGCACAATTGTCATTCAAATTGTGACAATGCTGAAAGCTGAAAATTGGCCTGGGCAGGAAGGTGGTGAAAGTGCCCGGTATTGAAGTGGTTAAGCTATTTTCTGCGCTAGTTGAATGTTCTGTCATTAACTTAAAAAGCAAAATACTGTAGTTAGCCACTAGATGGCCTAAATATCATAAGTAATGATGCTTAGTGCCATCTAGCGGCCTATGGAGGTATATTTGGTTTTAAATCAGTGAAAAACAGTCGATCCATGCAGTAAATAGCCTAATGTATATGATCTTTCAATGGAAAAATTGCTGTGTAAACTTAGTTTACACACACCCCTTATTCTTACTCACCTCACAATTAACAGCAGCATTGTCAGCCTGCCATATGCACTCCTTGAAGTAGAATTCCAGCTTTCCTATCACTTTAAATAACTTGGCCCAAACAAACTATTTCCATAATTTAATGATGATGCTGCTCTGTGCACTAAAATATACTGTAGTAGTATTAACTACATACAGTAAACAGAGCTTAGTCAGCAGTATGAGTGACTTCTAAACTGTAATGAGAATTAAAAGATTTGAGGTGAGTGCTTCTCCATTTAGGAGAATCCTTGTATTTTTACCAATGAATACAAGGCTTCTTCTGATTGGCCAAGGTGGAAATCTTGACATTGCCTCTCTACGTCGGCCAATCAGGGGGGGGGTCACTCACTTTGACACCACTCTCATTCATCTTTGTATTTTTTTTCAATGAATACAGAGCATTCTCTGACTGGTTGAGGTGGAAATCATGACATCACTGCCCCTCCTCTTTACCTCGTCCAAACAGAGATGAGATGTTAAAAAAAAGAATTTGCCGCATTACTGTGGATAAGGGTGTCGGCTTTTAATGGACGTGCTCTGCAAGACTTTACCATATTTCCCCAAACAAGTTCAGATCCATCAGACATGGTAGCTCCTGAACTTTATAGGCCAAATATCAATTGATGTGTCTCCCTCCTTTACAACAATGTTTAACCACTTGCTTACCGGGCACTTAAACCCCCCTCCTATCCAGACCAATTTTCAGCTTTCAGCGCTGACGCACTTTGAATGACAATTGCGCGGTCATACAACACTGTACCCAAATGAAATTTTTACCATTTTTTCACCACAAATAGAGCTTTCTTTTGGTGGTATTTGATCACCTCTGCAGTTTTTACTTTTTGTTAAAAAAATGTAAAAAACTGAATTTAAAAAAAAAAAAAATTTTTATTTTTTTATATTTTGTTATAAAAAATTTTAAACGGGTCATTTTTCTCCTTTATTGATGTACGCTGATTAGGCAGCAGTGATGGGCACTGATGGGTGGTAGTGATAGGCACTGATGGGTGGCAGTGATGGGCACTGATGGGTGGCAGTGATAGGCACTGATGGGTGGCAGTGATGGGCAGCACTGCCGGGTGGCACTGATTGGCACTACAGGTGGGCATTGATAGGTGGCACTTGTGGGCATTGATAGGTGGCTCTGTGGGCACTGTTAGGTGGCACTGTGGGCAGTGTTAGTTGGCACTTTTAATGTGGCACTGATGAGGCAGATGTGCCTCTTCCACTTGGGGACCGATGTCCCTCACATCCTAGCCGGTGATCGGCTTTTTTTTCTACTCACGCTTTCAGCGTGAGTAAAAAAAAAAAAAAATGATTACCGATCTTTTGTTTACATCATGTGATCAGCTGTCATTGGCTGACAGCTGATCACATAGTAAGGGGCCGGGACCGGCCCCTTACTCGGATCGGTGATCAGCCGAGTCTCAGTGACTCGGTGATCACAGCGCGCCCGGCGCACGCCCTGCAGGGCGCGCGCAGGGAGCGTGCACAGGGGAGGCCGTCATATGACGGCCTCCCGGGAATGCAGGTCCGCGCTGTGGCTGTCATTCGGCCATAGCGCGGATGCCAGAAGGTTAAAGAAGAGGTTCACAATAGAAATCTCTCCTGCGCTCAGGTGTCTAGTTCCTCAGTACTACTTCATACAGTAGGATCTGCGGTCTTGCAGCCCTCCTCAGAATAATGGGTATTCACAGGCTAAAGAAGAAAAAAAAAGAAAAAAGGAAGGCGCACCGACCTAGTGCATTACCACTGGTAAAGCTTAATTAAAGCATAAAACAGCAAAGTGTATATTCACAAACGAGCATGGATAACAGGCAGTAGCAATGTTACAGGTTCGCAGTTCTGAACGTCAACAGGTCAGGACCCGCTTAGGCTCTGAGGAAAGGGGTTCTCCCCTGAAACGCGTCAGCCATCGCTCTATCTACTTGACGTCAGGTCCTGACCTGTTGATGTTCAGAACTGCGAACCTGTAACATTGCTACTGCCCGTTATCCATGCTCGTTTGTGAATATACACTTTGCTGTTTTATGCTTTAATAAAGCTTTACCAGTGGTAATGCACTAGGTCGGTGCGCCTTCCTCTTTTCTTTTTTTTTTTAACCACTTAAGGACCAGCCTCGTTTTGGATTTTAGGTGTTTACATGTTTAAAACAGGTTTTTCTGCTAGAAAATTACTTAGAACCCCCAAACATTATATATGGTTTTTCTTCTAAGACCCTAGAGAATACAATGGCGGTCATTGCAATACTTTTTTTTGCACCGTATTTGCGCAGCGGTCTTATAAGCGCCCTTTTTTTGGAAAAAAATCACTTTTTTGAATAAAAAAATAAAACAACATTAAAGTTATCCCAATTTTTTTTTATAATGTGAAATATAATGTTACGCCAAGTAAATTGATACCCAACATGTCACGCTTGAAAATTGCGCCCGCTCGTGGAATGGCGTCAAACTTTTACCTTCAAAAATCTCCATAGGCGATGTTTAAAAAATTCTACAGGTTGCATATTTTGCGCTACAGAGGAGGTCTAGGGCTAGAATTATTGCTCTCGCTCTACCGGTCCACCGTATGACCACCGTTTTCATATGCGGGCGCTACTCGCGTATGCGTTTGCTTCTGCGCGCGAGCTCGTCGGGACAGGGGGGGTTTTAAAAAATAATTTTTTTATTTTTATTATTTATTTTACAATATTTTATTAATTTTTACACTGTTTAAAAAAAAAAAAATTGTGTCACTTTTATTCCTATTACAAGGAATGTAAACATCCCTTGTAATAGAAAAAAGCATGGCAGGACCTCTTAAATATGAGATCTGGGGTCAAAAAGACCTCAGATCTCATATTTACACTAAAATGCAATAAAAAAAAAAAAAAAAGTCATTTAGAAAAATGACATTTGAAAAAATATGCCTTTAAGAGGTGTGGACGGAAGTGACGTTTTGACGTCGCTTCCGCCCAGCAGTGTCATGGAGACGAGTGAGCGCCATCTTGGCCTCACTCGTCTCCAGACACACCAGAGAACAGGACGCGATCGCCTCCGCCGCTACCGGCGGCTCCGGTAAGCGGCGGAGGGCACCGGATCGCAGCGGGAGGGGGGGGGCCCTCTCCCGCCACCGATAAAAGTGATCTCGCGGCAAATCCGCCGCAGAGACCACTTTTATCTGAAAGCCGGCCGCCGCACAAAAACGGGGATACCGGGGTTATGGCAGCTAGCTGCTGCCATAACAACGATATCCCCGTTCAAACTTAGGACGTACATAGTCGTGCGGCGGTCGGGAAGTGGTTAAAGAAAAGGTTCACCTTTCTTTAGTTGTCAGGGCACAAGTATAAAAATAAAATAGGTGGGTGCTTTGTAGGGGGTAAAATTTAAGTCTACTTCCAGTAGGACCACCCCTGAGGAGTGGTACTGACATAAGGATTTTTATTTGTGTTCCTGTTTATGGTAGGCCTGTGTAATGGAAGTCTGAGTTTGGAAATCCCAGTAGTTTCATGAATGAGGGTATATATGGTTTCACCATTTTGGAGAAGTAAATAACTGGTAACCTGTTTCAGATATCGTGACAAAGATTGTAATAGGTGATCAGCAGTATTTTTCACCTTATCACCTCCCCACTCCTAAGAGACTGGATCTCCACTTCAAGACTTCAAATGTCACCCACTATGCTAAATTTTTAAGCATAATTGATAGGACCGTGTACCCATTCTATTTCTGGGTTCACAGTGAAGATAGGACATCCAGAAACACTCATTTGAGAAAATGGATATATTTCCTAAGCTCATAAATTGTTACCGGGACCTCAGTGCAAGCGTTGTTTGCAATCCTAGAATATACTCATTAGTTTGCAGGGGTGACTCTTTCTAAATATATTCAAGGTCAATGCAGAAATACCACAAGGGAATATTTCTCCCCAAGGTCTAAATGGATGACATGATGTGACAAGATAATGGGGAGTTACATTTTCTTTTCTAAATGATTTCCTGACTGACGTAAACACCAACCTGTGCTTTCAGAAAGTGGTCATTAACCACAGGCGAGACACTGTGTAAGGCAAGGAGCTAGCCTAGGAGGATGGGGGGCCTTCCATGCAGGGCCGGTGCTAGACTATTTTGCACCCTAGGCAAGACCAGCAACTTGCGCCCCCCCCCCCCCAAAAAAAAAAAAAAAAAAAAAAAAACACACTTAATGGCTCTGTGCAGTGTCATTAAATAATAGCACAACACACTCTTTGATCCCAGATCCCAGTGTGTATTGTGTGACAATATGACAGTGCACTTTCTAATTATTTCACTGTGAACACCAGGGCCTGATTGCAAGTGCGACCTTTGCGACCCTGGCCGTTTGGCCTGGATTAAGAGCATCATGGGCCTGGTGCTGAGGATTTTGGTGGGCTCTGGATCATGAAGCCCCTTGTCCTGTATGATACATTAAAATTTTCTCTACAGTCCCGCCTTAACCATCACTTGTGCCTAGGCATTCTTTCCATCACCACCCATTGCACCTGGGACCCCTTTCCTCATCATCTACTGTGCCTGCAGCCTCCCTTGCCCCTTACCACCCACTGCACCCACAGCCCTCTTCCCTCACCACCTACCATGCCTGTAGCCCTCCTTTATTGCAGAAATACTACAGGAGATGGTCAGAGACTGCAGACATAGTACAGGAGATGATCAGAGACTGCAGACATAGTACAGGAGATGATCAGAGACTGCAGACATGATACAGGAGATGATCAGAGACTGCAGACATGATACAGGAGATGATCAGAGACTGCAGACATGGTACAGGAGATGGTCAGAGACTGCAGACATGGTACAGGAGATGATCAGAGACTGCAGAGATGGTACAGGAGATGGTCAGAGACTGCAGACATGGTACAGGAGATGGTCAGAGACTGCAGACATGGTACAGGAGATGATCAGAGACTGCAGAGATGGTACAGGAGATGGTCAGAGACTGCGGACATGATACAGGAGATGATCAGAGACTGCGGACATTATACAGGAGATGATCAGAGACTGCGGACATGATACAGGAGATGATCAGAGACTGCGGACATTATACAGGAGATGATCAGAGACTGCGGACATGATACAGGAGATGATCAGAGACTGCGGACATTATACAGGAGATGATCAGAGACTGCGGACATGATACAGGAGATGATCAGAGACTGCAGACATGGTACAGGAGATGATCAGAGACTGCAGACATGGTACAGGAGATGATCAGAGACTGCAGACATGGTACAGGAGATGATCAGAGACTGCAGACATGGTACAGGAGATGATCAGAGACTGCAGACATGGTACAGGAGATGATCAGAGACTGCAGGCATGGTACAGGAGATGGTCGGAGACTGCAGACATGGTACAGGAGATGGTCAGAGACTGCAGACATAGTACAGGAGATGATCAGAGACTGCAGACACGGTACAGGAGATGATCAGAGACTGCAGACACGGTACAGGAGATGATCAGAGACTGCAGACATAGTACAGGAGATGATCAGAGACTGCAGACATGGTAGAAGTGTTTCCTAGGCTAGCAGTGACCAGTGTGGAAATACATTGATCACTGCACTGTGTAAACAGGAGTTTACAAGATATAAGTGCCAAAAAAACAAAAGTCATTTCTCAAGCACAGGAGGACAGTAAATGGTTAACAGGTCTGAGAAGCTCCTCCCAGCCTGACCAGATAATTCCTTCAAAGATAACAAATAAAAAGGTCAAACAAATCCTGGATGGAATATAAAGCTATAGAAAGAGCTGAAAGTTGCAGCGTCTTGCAGAAGTCTAATCAGCATTCTCCTGTCCTGTGTTCAGTGTAAATAAAAACACAGATAAGAAGCAGTGTGAGAAGACAGAGGGGAGATCAGTGTGATCGGAGAAGGAGAACACACTGATCCATGTCTGCAGCCAGCAATGCATTGTGATCTCATGTTTGATCTCCATACCTTCTTCTTCATACTCAGGTATGTCGGATCCTCTCCATCCCGCCCTGCTCTGGCCACTGGCATCTTCTAGTCAAATGTGGCGGGCTGGGCAATCTGATTGGCTAAGGAGGTAGTGGGAGGCGGAGCAACTTAGCAGCCACGCCCCCTCCCACTCAGAAGAGCAGCGCTATTGGCTGCCTGCCCTGTTACACAGACGTCCCTCTCCCTCCAGCATGTGTGTGAAAGCCAATGGGAGGGAGAGGGAGGGGAGAAGCTGCACGCCGCACTGCAAGGCTACCACCCGCCCGCCTGCCGCACCGAACTCCTTGCTGTCTGGGCCCCCTATCAGCGGCTCTGGGAGGAGCTTGGGCAACGGTCAGATGCGTCCCTAGGCGGCAGTGCGCCCTAGGCGGCTGCCTAATTCGCCTAGTGGGTGGCGCACCGGTGTTCTGACGAAAAGTGTCCCCCCCATCAGATAGTGTCCGCTCCGTACTGCGCAGGCGCCGGCGCTTGCGCAGTAAGGAGGACAAAGGAGACGCCGAAAGTCTCCGAAGAAGAACAGCTGACGAAGAAGTGTAGACGGCGCCTGCGCAATCGATGTAATATTCTGTCACAGGCTCCCGATGCTCGAGGGGGCGGATTTATAAAATGCGTGGATGTTTTGCGGGGCTTGTTTAGTAAGGCGAAGGGTGGGTTTAGCAATGTTTATGGGCGTGTTTAACCACTTCCCTACCCGCCTGTAGTCAAATGACGTCCACAGATGGGATCCCCCATCCTGGGTGGACGTCATATGACGGCCTCGGGTTCCCGGCCGCCTAGGGGGGCGCGCGCGCCTGCCACGCTGCTTGGGTCCCGGTGCGTGTGCCCGGCGGCCCACGATGTCCGCCGGGCACCCGCGATTGCCCGTTAACCGGGCCGGACCGTGGATCTGTGTGTGTAAACACACAGATCCACGTCCTGTCAGCTCAGAGGAGAGCGATCGTGTGTTCCCAGTACAGCGGAACACTGATCGGTCTCCTCCCCTTGTACGTCCCCGCCCCCTACAGTTAGAATCACTCCCTAGGAAACACATTTAACCCCTCCCCGCCCCCTAGTGGTTAACCGCTTCACTGCCTGTCACATTTACACAGTAATCAATGCAATTTTATAGCATTGATCGCTGTCTAAATGCGAATGGTCCCAAAAATGTGTCAAAAGTGTCCGATGTGTCCGCCATAATGTCGCAGTCACGAAAAAAAAAATTGCGATCGCCGCTATTACTAGTTAAAAAAAATAAATAAATAATTTTTTTTTTAAAAATGCCATAAATCTATCCCGTATTTTATAGACGCTATAACTTTTGCGCAAACCAATCAATATACGCTTATTGCGATTTTTTTTTTTTACCAAAAATATGTAGAAGAATACGTATCGGCCGAAGCTGAGGAAAAAATTTGTTTGTTTTTTTTTTAAAATTGGGATATTTATTATAGCAAAAAGTAAGAAAATATTGTGTTTTTTTCAAAATTGTCGCTCTTCTTTTGTTTATAGCGCAAAAAATAAAAACGGCAGAGGTGATCAAATACCACCAAAAGAAAGCTCTATTTGCGTATTTGCGGGGGGGGGGGAAGGACGTCAATTTTGTTTGGGTACAACGTCGCACGACCACGCAATTGTCGTTTAAAGTGCGACAGCGCCGTTCACTGATTATATTGATTAATTCTTAGTCATTCACTGTTTGTTTCTGTTGCTTTGATTTTTTTCTTTTTTCACCAATGTAAACACCCTTCAGGGCAGCGTTGTTATACGAGTTATGAACATAATACAGAGGGCCACTGGGTACACAAGGTGGTCTTAAAGCCTAACATGACCACACTTCTTTATATTGTTCCAAAAGATATTCCTACGACTCTGAAGGATGTATATTCATGTCTATTTTGTATACTGATTTTGTTACCTTTAATAAAACTATTTGAAAACATAATGTTTTCATTAAAAAAGGAGAAAAAAAATAAATAAATAAAGTGCGACAGCGCTGAAAACTAAAAATTGGTCTGGGAAGGAAGGGGGTGAAAATGCCCGGTATTGAACCGGTTAAGCAAGTGACACGAACAAGTAGGCATAGTATCCCTTACAAAGTAGAAAAGTATCTGCCCTTATCACCGCCCCTTAGAAAGTTGTAAGAGCCTCGGGAGCGTGCGGAGGGCATGTGACATGAAATTAAGTTATCAAGTGCGCATGCGCCCAACTCAGCTGTTCAATTTCAGATATTTACGGAGTGTCCCGCTGCGCTTGCGCAGTAGAGAGCGGACAGTATCCGATGGGCCAGCTGCGCTTGCGCAGTAGAGAGCGGACAGTATCCGATGGGCCAGCTGCGGTTGCGCAGTAGAGGGCGGACACTATCCGATGGGGGACAAAATTCGATAGGACACCGGCCCTGCTTCCATGAGGCAAGTGGACAATCTGTAGGGGCAAAGGGTCATACTGTATGTGAGGAAAAAGACCATTACTTGAGTCCCTGGGGCTTTTTGAGGCAAAGAAGAGCCATTTCTATGAGTTGAGTCTATTCTTTATGGAAAGGGGCAGTTATATGAAGCAGAGCGATATTCCGTAAGGCAATGGGCCATTCCATGATGCAAGGTTTCTCCTATAAGGGCCGATACGTAGGGGAAAGGGGTCTTTTGTTTTTAGGCTAAGAGCCATTCTATGGTTTAGGAAGAGTCCATTCTGCGAGGCAAGGGGCATTTCATGAGACAACGGTTCATTCCGTGAGGCAAGCAGAAATTTCCTTAGGAGAGAGGCAATTCTTTGTATACTGGAATGGTATCATGGTGTCCTGGCCCACTAGTACAGCAAACTAAAATGCATTACTAAGATAGACAGAAAATGAATCATACTCAGAGTTCAGCTTTAAACCTTCAACCTTCAACCCAACCATAAAAAAATGACCCTAACCCTAGCCCTTACCTAATGCCTAACACTAAATAACCCAAGGAAGGCCATGACATGTTAAAGATGATTTAAAAAAAAAAAAAAAAAAGATGTTAAAAAAAAGAATTTGCCCCATTACTGTTGATAAGGGTGTCGGCTTTCAATGGACGTGCTCTGCAAGACTTTACCATATTTCCCCAAACAAGTTCAGATCCATCAGACATGGTAGCCCCTGAACTTTATAGGCCATATATAAATTGATGTGTCTCCCTCCTATACAACAATGTTTAACCACTTGCCTACCGGGCACTTAAACCCCCCTCCTATCCAGACCAATTTTCAGCTTTCAGCGCTGACGCACTTTGAATGACAATTGCGCGGTCATACAACACTGTACCCAAATGAAATTTTTACCATTTTTTCACCACAAATAGAGCTTTCTTTTGGTGGTATTTGATCACCTCTGCAGTTTTTACTTTTTGTTAAAAAAATTTAATTTTTTTTTTTTTAAATGTTATTTTTTTATATTTTGTTATAAAAAATTTTAAACGGGTAATTTTTCTCCTTTATTGATGTACGCTGATGAGGTGGCAGTGATGGGCACTGATGGGTGACAGTGATGGGCAGCACTGCCGGGTGGCACTGATTGGCACTACAGGTGGGCATTGATAGGTGGCACTTGTGGGCATTGATAGGTGGCACTTGTTGGCACTGTTAGGTGGCACTGTGGGACTGTTAGGTTGCACTGTGGGCAGTGTTAGGTGGCACTTTTAATGTGGCACTGATGAGGCAGATGTGCATCTTCCACTTGGGGACCGATGTCCCTCACATCCCAGCCGGTGATCGGCTTTTTTTTCTACTCACGCTGTCAGCGTGAGTAAAAAAAAAAAACGATTACCGATCTTTTGTTTACATCATGTGATCAGCTGTCATTGGCTGACAGCTGATCACATGGTAAGGGGCCGGGACCGGCCCCTTACTCGGATCGGTGATCAGCCGAGTCTCAGTGACTCGGTGATCACAGCGCGCCCGGCGCACGCCCTGCAGGGCGCGCGCACAGGGGAGGCCGTCATATGACGGCCTCCCGGGAATGCAGGTCCGCGCTGTGGCCGTCATTCGGCCATAGCGCAGATGCCAGGAGGTTAAAGAAAAGGTTCACCTTTCTACACTTGTCGGGGTACAACTATAAAAAAAGAAAATGGGTGGGTGACTTTGTAGGGGGTTGCATTTAATTTGTTCTGGGAAGTCTACTTCCAGTAGGACCACCCCTGAGGAGTGGTACTGACATAAGGATTTTTATTTGTGTTCCTGTTTATGGTAGGCCTGTGTAATGGAAGTCTGGGTTTGGAAATCCCAGTAGTTTCATGAATGAGGGTATATATGGTTTCACCATTTTGGAGAAGGAAATAACTGGTAACCTCAGTCTCAGATATCGTCACAAAGATTGTAGTAGGTGATCAGCAGTATTTTTCACCTTATCACCTCCCCACTCCTAAGAGACTGGATCTCCACTTCAAGACTTCAAATGTCACCCACTATGCTAAATTTTTAAGCATAATTGATAGGACCGTGTACCCATTCTATTTCTGGGTTCACAGTGAAGATAGGACATCCAGAAACACTCATTTGAGAAAATGGATATATTTCCTAAGCTCATAAATTGTTACCGGGACCTCAGTGCAAGCGTTGTTTGCAATCCTAGAATACAATCATTAGTTTGCAGGGGCGACTCTTTCTAAATATATTCAAGGTCAATGCAGAAATACCACAAGGGAATATTTCTCCCCAAGGTCTAAATGGATGACATGATGTGACAAGATAATGGGGAGTTACATTTTCTTTTCTAAATGATTTCCTGACTGACGTAAACACCAACCTGTGCTTTCAGAAAGTGGTCATTAACCACAGGCGAGACACTGTGTAAGGCAAGGGGCTAGCCTAGGAGGATGGGGGCCTTCCATAAGGCAAGTGGACAATCTGTGGGGCAAAGGGTCATACTGTATGTGAGGAAAAAGGCAATTACTTGTTGAGTTGAGTCTATTCTTTATGGAAAGGGGCAATTATATGAAGCAGAGCGATATTCCGTACGGCAATGGGCCATTCCGTGATGCAAGGTTTCTTCTATGAAGGCCGATACGTGGGGTAAGGGGTCTTTTTTTTAAGGCTAAGAGCCATTCTATGGTTTAGGAAGAGTCTATTCTGTCAGTCAAGGGGCATTTCATGAGACAACGGTTCATTCCGTGAGGCAAGCAGAAACTTCCTTAGGAGAGAGGCAATTCTTTGTATACTGGAATGGTATCATGGTGTCCTGGCCCACTAGTACAGCAAACTAAAATGCATTACTAAGATAGACAACAGAAAATGTTCTTTCAACCAACAGAAACTGAATCATGCCACTGGTTGGGCAGTATGGCCAGTTGATCAGAGTAGTTACAATACTTAGACGCCAGAGGACATACGGGATCTAGCCACAAGATTCTTCCAGCAGGAGGAGTAGACATGGAGTCCTAATTTAAAGGGAGCTAGGCTTTTATTTAAAGCCATTAAATAAAATCTGGCAATCACTTCAGTAGACACCACTACTCAAGTGATCTCCAATCCGCTTCTGGGTCCCGTGTCAAGCAGCTGACCTGCTGCATTCTGAACTCAGGAGGTCAGTCGCTCAGCACGGAGGCCAGTCAGAGATCTCTTTGCTTTCTCTCAATGATGATGAGGTGGAGAGGCGTAGCGGTGATGCTCTCCACCTCGTCCATTCAAAGAATGCTTTGCATGCATTGAGAATATGCAAAGCGTTCTATGAATGGCACCCATGCCCAGCTGCTGACTTCTTTTTTCAGAATGCAGCAGGACAGCCACTCAGCATGGGACCCGGGAGCTAGTTGAGATCACTGGAGTAGCCGTGATATCTACTACAGTAATTCCCAGCTTCTAGAGCAGTGGTCTCCAGACTGTAGCCCATCAGCCTGATGCGGCTCTTCGCTTGCCTTTACCTGGCCCTAGAGCATTATTCCCCCCACTGATACCAGTCATTATTCCTTTCACTGATATCAACTATGGGACACTATCCCCCCCCAACCTGATACAAATGATGGGGTACTATTCCTTCCACTGATATCAACTATGGGACACTATCCCCCCCCAACCTGATACCAATGAGGGGGCACTATTCCTTCCACTGATACAAGATGGGACACTATTCCTCCCATTAATACCAATGATGGGGCACTACTCTGCCCAGTAATGTCCATCATGGTGATTATGTATCCCTCTTGTACCAATGATCAAGCACTATTGCTCCCACTGATGGGGCATTATTCCTTCCACTGATACCAAAAATGGGGCACTATTCCTCCCACTTGATACCAACAATGGGGATTATTCTTCCCACCAATGATAGGGCTTTATTCCTCCTCCTACTACCCTCAGGCATTATGCAACTTTTTTACCGCCACTGACCATGAAGTCTGATCCATTTTCTACTCCCGCTGGCTAAAGTCTGAAGGACAGTACACTGACCCTTGTTCTAGAGGGATCCTACAGGTATGGTATATGCATAGTTACATTGGACCAATGTAACTGTGTGTGTGTGCATGTATATATATATATATATATATATATATATATATACACATACATACATACATACATACATATATACATATATATACATACATACATACATACATACATATATACATATATATACATACATACACACACACAGTAAATACTGTGTTGCACCACATAAATAGAAATACACAAAATTGTCAAAAAATGTAATTAACGTTCACAAAAGTCCAAATATGTGATAATACGTAGTGCTAAATTGTAGTGCTGCTGTGATGTCATCGTGCTCCAGGAAGTGTCCCCGGAAGTGGCCTCCAATCAGTTTGAATAGTGTTACTGGATGTGTGCGCTTTTACCTGTTTTATATGCGACTGCTTTTAACAATAAAAATATACAGTTTTACACTATGTGGAGCGCATGGACTCTTTCCTGTTTTAACATGTAAATGTACACGTGAGTGAATACTAGAAATGGAGGCTTAAGCCTCATACACATGGTACGATTGTCCGCCAACCGAGCGTCTGATTTTTGTCTTGAGGGCGTGTTCCAGGATCTTGTCTTGCATACCAACGGTACAATTGTCGTGCCACAAACACGAACATAGTGACGTACTTACAAGGAGTTTCAGCTCTTGAGCGCCACCCTTTGGGCCCCTTCTGCCCAACGATCATTTCATCATAAATGACATCATCAGGGGCACGTACCCCTGATGATGTCATTTATGATGAAACGATCGTCAGGATAGCTACGTAGACATGCTGCTGCACTTGCGCGATCGCTGCTTGAAACTCACAAGGATTTTATCTGTTTGATCTGTTGACTGTGGCATGATCATAGCTTGGAGTTGTACTGCTTAATAAACCGGATGTTGAGACAGTATAACACTATGTGGAGTCCTTTTGTCTCCTAAACTTTCTGATATCAAGGCTTCCTACACTGCATCTTGCATCCTGAGTTGCTGTGAACCTCCCGGTGTATACCATCCACAGGAGAGGACTTCTTTTTCAGTGGATCAGAGATCCAACCAAGCGCTGTGTGACCTCTCTGAGTAAGAGGGGTTGTTGGCTTTCCGGTAAGCCTCCATTTTTGTTATGGTGATGGGTGTCACGCCTTCTATGATCGTCATTTCCAAACACCCTCTTCTTCCACGAGACTTTCTTTGATGGAATCCAGCTTTATATGAACTTTTTGTTTGCACAATTGCACTTTATTCACATGTGATGTCATTTAGCATATGTGTCTTCAAACTTTATTCACAGTTATTATTGTTATTATTGTTATTATTATTATTGTACTGTTGATTATCTGCACATTCGTATATTTTGATATTTGTCTGTATTCGTACAAATGCACTTTATTGTTTAGCGCTGCACTCTTTTTACATACATTTTTACGTTGATTAGTGCAATTTTATAGCACTGATCAATGTAATAATTTCACTGGTCCCCAAAAAGTGTAATTTGGGGTCAGATTTGTCCGCCGCAATGTTGCAGTCCCGCTTAAAATCGCTGATCCCCGCCATTACGAGTAAAAACAATAGAAAAAAAAATAAAAGTCCCTAAATCTATCTCACAGTTTGTAGACGCAATAACTTTGGCACAAGCCAATCAATATACAACTATTGGGATTTTTTTTTTACCAAAAATATGTAGAATATATATCGGCCTAAACTGATGAATAAATTAGTTTTTTCATATATTGTTTTTTTTTATATGTATTATAGCAAAAAGTAAAAAAAATAGTTTTCTTTTTCAAAATTGTCGGTCTTTGTTTGTTTATAGCGCAAAAAAATAACGCAGAGGTGATCAAATACCACCAAAAGAAAGCTCTATTTGTGGGGGGAGGGGGGGGAAGGACGTCAATTTTGTTTGGGTACAGCTTCGCACGACCGCGCAATTGTCAGTTAACCGCTTGCCGACCGCCGCACACAGATATACGTCGGCAGAATGGCATAGGCAGGCAAATGGGCGTACAGGTACGTCCCTTTAAATTTGCCACCTATTGGGCGTGCGTGTCGCACATCGCGGGAGCGTGCCCGCAGGTCCCGGGAACTCAATGTTTGCCGGCGGCCCGCGATTGCAGTGTGGAGAGGTGGAACGGGGAGATGCCTATGTAAACAAGGCATTTCCTCGTTCTGCCTAGTGACAAGACAGATCTACTGCTCCCTGTCATCGGGAGCAGTGATCGCTGTCATGTCAGTGGTAGCCCATCCCCCCCCACAGTTAGAATGACTCCCTAGGATACACTTAACACCTTGATCGCCCCCTAGTGTTTAACCCCTTCCCTGCCAGTGTCATTTACACAGTAATCAGTGCATTTTTATAGTACTGATCACTGTGTAAATGACAATGGTCCCAAAATAGTGTCAAAAGTGTCCGATGTGTCCGCCATAGTGTCGCAGTCACGTTAAAAATCGCAGATCGCCGCCATTACTAATAAAAAAAGAATAATAAAAATGCCATAAAACTATCCCCTATTTTGTAGACGCTATAACTTTTGCGCAAACCAATCAATACACGGTTATTGTGATTTTTTTTTTACCAAAAATATGTAGAATACATATCGGCCTAAAATGAGGAAAAAAATAGTTTTTTATGTATTTTTTGGGGCTATATATTATAGCAAAAAGTAAAAAATATTGCTATTTTTTCAAAATTGTCGCTATTTTTTTGTTTATAGCACGAAAAATAAAAACCACAGAGGTGATCAAATACCACCAAAAGAAAGCTCTATTTGTGGGAAAAAAATTAGAATTTTGTTTGAATACAATGTCGCTCGACCGCGCAATTGTCAGTTAAAGTGACGCAGTGGCGAATCGCAAAAAATGCTCTGGTCAGGAAGGGGGTAAATCCTTCCGGGGCTGAAGTGGTTAATCATCAACCATGTGAGTCGCTAAATGTTGTACCTTCATTAAATGTAACCATATTGCTACACTTAGAGGTGCCTCTCTTCTCTTTTATACTCAGTTGTGAGGTGACGCTGATTGTAGTCTATAAAGGAAAGGAAATTTGTAAGTTCTGTATACAATTGTATTCTATTTTGTATGTATTGCACACTGCCCTCACTGAGCACACGGTACTAATAATGTTTTCAGTACATGTTTGCATTCTTTCGAGTTCTGATTAGAATTAGTCTGCCTATGTTACGCCCCTTGTTATCATAAACGTACAATTGTAATATTAATGTGATACCTACGTAATCATGTGTATAAAAACCTTCAATTGTGTCATAATAAAGCAGAACAGTTATTTGGAAAGACGCGGAGTGTATCTTTTGTGTCTGTTCCCTACTGCAGTAGTTATTAATTTGGAACCACTAACCAATAGGAGGATAGGAGTTGCCTCTCTGTAAATTTCCATGTCAATATCAAGTCAAAATGTATTTAAAAATGTTGCCTGTCTTGCAAAATGCTCTCAAACCAAGTTACTCTCAAACCAAGGTTTTACTATATCTGTTTATGTAGCGCAGATAGCAAATCGATATTGTGTTAGTAATAAAAAATGTATCTCATAGAGTGCTAGCTGCTTCATGTTTAAATGCATATAACTCCACTAGCGCCGTTACTTTTTGGTTAAAAAATGTATCAATATCTTTTCTTGGGATTCTTCTTTAATATTTTATTAATCAATACAGAGCTAGATACCCTGTGTATCTTTTATATCTGCCTGGAGTTCAGCTCTGTTTCATATGTATGCATAAAAATAAAAATAAAAACTTTGAAAACACTGCAGTTCCCATTTACAATTCTGGAAACCTTGTAACTTTTGTGCTTCACAAACCCCCCCTAGAGAGAAGCAGCAAAATTTTCTCCAATAATAAAATCTGTCACTCAGGTATTCTGGAGGTAAACATCAATTTATTGAAAGTCAGACTAAAATTGGATGTCATTTCAGAGTGAAAATACAAGCAGGGCATTAGGTCCATCTGCTCTTTCCACCGGTCGGTACGCCGCCATCGGCACTCGCTGTACTTTAAAGCAACTAAGCTAATTATTTCTTTATCTCAGAGGAAGAATAGAGTTTAGGCATTGATAGCCGACTTGTAATGCGTGAGAGTGCGGGCGGAGGGATCCGTGGCGTGAGTCCAACGAGGCATCCAGTAGTGGGTCATCCAGTTGGCACGCTCCGGGTAGTACTTCTCGAAGGTCTGCCGGTAGAAGTAGCCCTCCTTTGTCTTGGGTGGATTAAAAGGATATTTTTCTGCAGCCTTTTCCAGCATAATGTCATCGACCTGTAGATAAAGAATTAAGCAAACAATGGTAATGAAATGGCAAACGTTACTTTGGTCTGGCAAATATTTAAGACTAGTCAATCGTTCTTTTCGAAAAATGCACTTGTGTTAATGATGATGGGCCTATCCTTCAAGTAGAACCTCGGGCCAAAAAAATCAATATAAAAAAAAATACGGCTAAACTCCTTAACCGAGCCTCTTTTTGAGATTTGTTGTTGACAAGTTAAAAAGTTTTTTTTTGCTAGAAAATTACTTAGAACCTCCAAACATTATAAAAAAAAAAATTCTAAAACCCTAGAGCAGGGATGTCAAACTCAATTTCATTGTGGGCCGCATCAGCATTATAATTGTCCTCAAAAGGGCCAGTTGTATCTGTAAGATAACATGTCCAGCGCATCCCCTCCCCTTACATTAGATGTCAAGAGCCACCTCACCATCAGAAGTTGAGTCCCCCACTCTCCCCAACATCACAGTGCACCCCCCTTTCCTTATGCTGCTGCTGGGAAGAAGCTGGATGCATTGCTTGAAAGCAGAAAGTAGGGGTCTGGAGGAGGACCAGAGGAGGGCTGGAACTCTCCTGCAGCTGCAGGAGAGGTATGAGGGTCACATGAAGTGGCCTGGAGGGCCAGGTTCGGCCTGCGGGCCTTGTGTTTGACACCCGTGCCCTAGAGAATAAAATGGTGGTCGTTGCAATACTTTGTCACACCGTATTTGTGCAGCGTTCTTACAAGCGCACTTTTTTTTGAAAGAAATACACTTTTTTTAATTAAAAAATGTTATATTGTGAAAGATAATGTTACTCCGAGTAAATTGATACCCAACATGTCACGCTTCAAAATTGCGCCCGCTCGTGGAATGGCTACAAACTTTTACCCTTATAAATCTCCATAGGCGACGTCTAAAAAAATTCTATAGGTTACATGTTTTGAGTTACAAAGGAGGTCTAGGGCTAGAATTATTGCTCTCGCTCTACCGATCACAGCGATACCTCACATATGTGCTTTGAACACCGTTTTCATATGCGTGCGCTACTTATGTATGCGTTCGCTTCTGCACGGGAGCTTGGCGGGACGGGGTGCGTTTAAAAAATGTATTGATTTTTTTCTTATTTATTTTACCTTTTATTTTTACACTGTTTTTTTTTTTTTTAAATTGTGTCACTTTTATTCCCATTACAAGGAATGTAAACATCCCGTGTAATAGAAAAAATTATGACAGGACCTCTTAAATATGAGATCTGGGGTCAAAAGATCTCATATTTACACTAAAATGCAATTTAAAAAAATGTAATAAAAATTTTAAAAATTAAAAAAAAAAATGTCCCTTTAAGAGCTATGGGCGGAAGTGGCGTTTTGCAATGGTATGGAGACGGGTGGGGGTCATCTTCCCCTCAGTTGTCGCCATACCCAGCAAGAAAGAGGATCCGATCACCGATAAAAGTGATCTCGCCCCTGATATAAGAGATCTTGCGGCGAATCCGCCACAGAGACCACTATTATCACTTCCGCCCATAGCTCTTAAAAGGCCATTTTTTTTTTTAAATGGACCTTTAAGAGCTATGGGCGGAAGTGACGTTTTGACGTCGCTTCCGCCCTGCATTGTTATGGAGACGGGTGGGGGCCATCTTCTCTTCACTCATCTCCATACCAAGCAAGGAAGAGGATCCGATCACCCCTGCTGCTGCCGACGGCTCCGGTAAGCGGCGGAGGGCACCGGAGGGAGGGGGGGGGGGGCCCTCTCACACCGCCGATAAAAGTGATCTCACGGTAAATCCGCCACAGAGACCACAATTATCGGAAACCGGACCGCCGGCCGAAGAAGAGGATACCGGGGTTATGGCAGCTAGCTCCTTCCATAACAATGATATTCCTCTTCAAAGTTCGGGCGTATATCGGCGTGCGGCGGTCCGGGAGTGGTTAAAACAGGAAATGTGAGATTTGATTTTTAATTGGTATGGTCAACAACTAAAATGAAGGAGAAAACTTACTGGGAAATCGAATGTTCTTTGGGAAAAAGGAAGTCGAGGTGGATTATCGTGAATTCATACCTGCTGTGCTATGTAGCAAAAGGAGGGTGACAACAATTATTAGAGCTTACAGTTCTAGATGATCGGTGCCACTGCCTCTCCTCCTGGCTCTATTGGATTATCAGTGCATATTTACAAACAGGTAACGCCCATCTTGGGTTTTTTGTTGACTTTAAAGCTCAGCTGAACTTTTAGTTTAAGGTTTTTGTTATCCCAGCATTTCAAATTCTTGATATGTGCCTGCTGTACCATGTACTTGTATTAGAAAGTATCCTGTTCTCTTTGTATTGCTTCCCTTGTGTGAAACCCCTGGTGTTCCTGCCAGTCCCTCTGCTTTCCTAATAAAAATTGACCCCACTAGGCAGGAAAGCTCAGCGTGGTCAGTTTCGAAGCTGTGCTGGGAACTCAGCCTGCTCTCCTCTAATGATCAGACTTGTCCTGATGCACCTCCCCTGCACAGCCTCTCACTGGTAGGATCAGTACGCTGTTGCTTCTCCTCCCCTCGGCTGTTATGCAAAACAGGGGAAATGTAATCACTTATAAAAAAAGGGGAAAAAGGGTATTTATAACGTTTTTCTTTTTTAATATCTATACACAAATGTTTTGCCTTTTATTTCAATTTTAAACTGAATTGGTTATTTTACAAGGTTATCCTTTACAATAACTTTAAATCAGCTGAATGCATTCTAGGTGCATTAAAACGGAAGGTGTGCAAAGTCTTATAGGGCGTACACACGATCGGACATTGATCGGACATTCCGACAACAAAATCCTAGGATTTTTTCCAACGGATGTTGGCTCAAACTTGTTTTGTCTACACACGGTCGCACAAAGTTGTCGGAAAATCCGATCGTTCTAAACGCGGTGACGTAAAACACGTACGTCGGGACTATAAACGGGGCAGTAGCCAATAGCTTTCATCTCTTTATTTATTCTGAGCATGCGTGGCACTTTGTCCGTCGGATTGGTGTACACACGATCGGAATTTCCAACAACAGGTTTTGTTGTCGGAAAATTTTATCTCCTGCTCTCCAACTTTGTGTGTCGGAAAATCCGATGGAAAATGTCCGATGGAGCCCACACACGGTCAGAATTTCCGACAACACACTCCGATCGGACATTTTCCATCGGAAAATCCGACCGTGTGTACGGGGCATTACAGTAAGTTTTCTTTGGAAAGTTGCCACAGCCTTCTATTTAAAGTGCTTGTAAACCCTTACCTATAACCAGTGAAGTGACTGGCCACAGGTGATACACAGAGATGAAACAGATCCTTCTTCTACATACATTGTACCTGTTTATCTGCAGTTTTCTCTTCTCTACACCTATTCAGAGTCCATCATTTATAACGCTTGTCTGAGCTGTCAGAAAACAGGGGGCGGGGAGTTGAAGTTGCACACTGCAGAGCTCTGAGGACTGATTGGAGGGACACACACCCCTTCACACAGCACACATGAACAGAGCTGTCAATCACAGGCTGTGTGCTGGAGATCCTGCCCCTGTCACCTTTTCTCTTGGTGTCAGGAAAACTGATCATGCTGATAGCAGACAGAAATAACATTTAGTGCTCTGGATTGAGACAAGTACACACTATAGAGAGATATGCTTTGCTCATATTTCATATCTGAGGTTTACAACCACTTTAACCACCCGAGTACCAGCCTGTATATACCCCTTCATTACCAGACCATTCTTCAGTTTTCAGTGCTGGGTTCGTTTGACAGACAATTACTCCATCATGCAACAATGTACCCAAATTAAGTTTGGATCTTTTTTTTAGTTACTGTATATAGCTTTCTTCTGGTGGTATTTAATAACCTTGGATTTTTTTAATTTTATTTATAAAAAAGGAAAAAAATACCAAAAATGTGGGTTGACCTACCCTTTACCTTAAAAAACAATCCCATAATCACTGGTGGCCTGTGGGACTTTAACCCCTCCCCCACACCAGGTCCAGTCAGACCGGTCCACGTGTGAGTCCATCTGCCCCCCCCCAAAAAAATGGTGCTGCTGGACTCACACCTGGATTGGTCAGACAAACACGTTGTGATCCACTAAGCTCTGTCTTATACACCTGTCATCATACGGATTGGAATTATCTTTTCTGTGTAATCCTTGTTGGATCAACAACATATATTCCAATTCCATTTATACAAGCAAATGGATTGCCCCTCTCTTGGGGCCTCTCCAGCAGCTGTATTGCCCTTGATGTGTTGCCCCTGGGTACTGGGTGGACCTGGATCTGACCATTGAGACTAAGCACTCGGCACTTCCGATATTTTGTATGACTCCTAAAGAAGACACATAATCACACACATAGGTTGGACTTGATGTCTTTTTTCAACCTCACCTACTATGTAACTATGTAAGCCAATGATTGTTGAAACGCGTAGAGATCAGAGACCAAGATTTACATTTCCTGCACACCAGCCGGGTTAACACATGTTCACTACGGTTACATTTATCTCACTGTACATGTATTTATGATGTTTAAACGCCCCTTCTGAAGAAGACGTGATGACGAAACGCGTTAGGTCGTGACCACGGAACTCTTCTTTCAGTCAGTCTCAGTGTGTGTCATCCCAGGTCTCAGCCAATACCATCTAGGAGGCGGTGAGAGTGACATGTGCTGGGCCGTACAGACGTTTTATTCACATGCTGTTTTATCCAGTGTTTCTTGTAAGCGTATATTATTGTGTGTGCGGGTGATTTCCCAAATAAACAGTATTATGCTTTGCTAGTTCCCTTTTTCTTTTGCATGATGCACTTTATGAACTGCCCTATGAACGAACCAATATAATCCAGGGACAGGAGTCCTCCCCAGTATAAGGAGAGAACGGGCTCTAGTGCTTTCGACATTGCACCGTTCCTGGAGGAACCTAAGGACAGGAGATCATCCAACAGTGTATGGTGATACAAGGCTTCTTTATCGTTTATCTGTGGTGAGTGTATTACCAATGGGGATTATCCGTGCCCGAGGTATCTTCTGGTGATGGTATTCAGACGAGGAGTTTTTTTCTTTGCCTCTGAGGGGATACGGAGCATTACATATACTATTAGAACTTTATATGGATTCGTTTTCCGCATACCGATTGACTATTTAGGTGGTTTTTAATTGCCATTGTTTGCACTGAATACTTCTAGTTATTCTGCTAGCGCTGTTAGTGCTGGGATGATTATTTCGATTTTTATCTTTGCGTATTTTATCAATTATGATGTATATAGGCTGGGTTGTGACAGGCTATCAAGCTACAGTCCCATTGGGGATCGGAGACCATATATGCTAAATCCAGAAATCAAGATAGGGAGAGAGTATCACCGCTCCAGGTGGATCAGACAAGAGTAAAAAGCCCCTCCTCCAGTTTAGAAGCTCAGGTGCTGGCAATGCATATGGCAATCAAGCATCGAAAGAAGTTCTGGACAGCCGCACTCCAAAAAAGTTTTTTGCCTTTTATTCAAAAAAAATTTCATCTAAAATACAGGTCCACAGCAGAGCAGAAAAAAACTTACGCGTTTCACACTACAAACAGTGCTTAGTCATAGCTGGGGACTAAGCACTATTTGTAGTGTGAAACGCGTAACGCGTAAACGCATATGGTACCATGAATAAACTTTTGTAATTTTATACTAATATTCAGTGTACTCACTTTTTTTTACCTGGGGTTACAACGTGGTCACATTTAAAGTCCTCTTTTTTTTTTTTTTTTCACATTGTTCTGAAGGTACCCTGAATTTTTATAAACACTACTTGTGATGGTTGTGATTGGTTTACAGCAATTACAAGGAACTCTGTAGACGGAGTTCAGGCCGTTGATTGACACACTTTATCATTTATCACACTAAAATATAACTTTTCATTTCAACATTTGAATATCTCATCTGTTTGAAATGAATTCCCGTTTTTAGACAATTTCATTTGCGAGTATTTAATCTAATTGGGTACGCATTGTTTTCCCCTAGAGAGTTTTAAATGTGGAAATAAAAGATGTTTTAGTGGGAAAGGGTAGGCTCACAGTAATGATAAGTTGTGTCAGTTATCATTAGGAGAACTTATACAGTTATCTTAGCAATCTTTTAAACCATATTTAATGTTTTTGTAACCATTTCCTGCCCTCAGGATATGCCCTCAAAATAAATTTCTTAGGTTGTAGGGCATGCTCCTCTTCCTAAGCCACCAATCCCAGGCTGCTATTGCCAGCAAATCCTGGCTGTCAAAATGTCAGCCGGGACTTCCTCTATATCTACAGCTGGAACAGTGTTGTTTAAGGGCTCGTTCACACTACAGGTTGTAAAACCCTGCAGTTGTGTCTAGGGGTGCAACGGATCAAAAAACTCACGGTTCGGATCGTTCCTCGGATCAGGAGTTACGGTTCGGATCAATTTCAAAACAACAAAAAAATCTCCCCCACTGTAATATCCACAATCTCCCCCACTGTAATAATATATTTGCAGGGTATGGCAGAGTATTGGCAGGGTATTGGCAGAGTATTGCAGGGTATTGCAGGGTATTGGCAGAGTATTTGCAGGGTATTGGCAGAGTATTGGCAGAGTATTGGCAGAGTAGGGCAAAGTTACGCAGAGTATTGGTAGGGTATGGTAGAGTATTGCAGAGTATTGTCAGGGTATGGCAGAGTATTGCAGAGTATTGGCAGGGTATTGGCAGAGTATTGCAGAGTATTGCCACTGCTGCCATCCGATCTTTCCCCTCCACTGTACAGATCAGTACACAGAGGGGAGAAAGGAACCGGCGTCATGACATGACGCAGGTTTGTTTACAAGTGATCGCCCCGTCATTTGACGGAGCGATCACGTGCTAAACGGCCGCCGGGTGTACCAAGATGGCCGCCGCTCCGGAGCTAGGCCGAAGCCGCGGCCTTTCCTAAGGCCGAGGCGCGCTCCGTTGATCGCATGTGTGCCGATCCGAACAGGCTGAAGCATTCGATTCACGGATCGGTGATGACCTGTTGCACCCCTAGTTGTGTCCTATTTTTACCACCCCCAAGCGCACCCCCTTTAGCTGCAGAAGTAACGGCCCGGGGGGTGAACACGTGCCATGGCACCAATGCTTTGCAGCTGTGCCAGAAATGATTCTCCCTGCCCATTAGCGCCATGGAGCGTGACCTATTTAAGTGAATGGGGCCGCTCTGCAAGCCCTCTGCAACTGTGTGCAATGCACTAGTGCAGGGTTCAAGGTAGGGTTGCCACCTCATCCCTTTAAACCTGAACACATATGAATTACACAGGTTCTGTGGCTAATTTAATGCAGATAAGGCACCGAATGAGTTTAATTAACACCTTAATCAGCCACAGAACCTGTGTAATTAATATGTGTTCGGGTTTAAAGGGATGAGGTGGCAACCCTAGTTCAAGGGGGTAAAGCAGGTGGTGAGGAGGTATTACAACACCTCCTCATCACCTGTCAAATGCTCTCAGAAGAGCAATCCGAAAGCGGATCACTCTTTGGAGATCCTAGCACATGTAAACAGGCCTAAAACAAATCTTCACAATGGTGTTTGGAAGTTTCACTGAGAAATTATTCTGTTTATTATTATACAGGATTTATATAGCGCCAACAGTTTGCACAGCGCTTTACAACATGAAGGCAGAGACAGTACAGTTACAATACAATTCAATATAGGAGGCATCAGAGGGCCCTGCTCCTTAGAGCTTACAATCTAGGAGAAATACAATGCAACAACAATATGGTTACATTGCATTTCCTCTCTTTCCTCCGTGTATAGATCAGAGGGATGACATTTGATCTTCCTGCAACATCAGTTAACCACTTGCCGACCAGCAGCCGTCATTATACTGCGGCAGGTCAGCACGATCCCGCGAGCCGTCATAGCTATACGTCGGCTCCTTTAAAAGGGGAAAGCAGGCGCGCACACGTGCACGCTGCCGCTGCTTGTGACAGGCGGTCGCGATGGCCACTGGCCACGGGCAATCGCGGGCACGAGAGGCAGAACAGGGACGCGTGTGTGTGTAAACACACAAATCCCTGTTCTGAGAGGAGATGCAGATCATGAGTTCCTAATAGCTAGGAACCACGATCTGTCATCTCGTATAGTCAGTCCCCTCCCCCTACAGTTAGAACACACCTAGGGAACACATTTAACCCCTTGATCGCCCCCTAGTGTTAACCCCTTCCCTGCCAGTGACATTTATACAGTAATCAGTGCATTTTTATAGCACTCTTCGCTGTATAATTGTCAATCGTCACAAAAATGTGTCAAATGTGTCCGCCATAAGGTCGCAGTCACGATAAAAATCTTTTTTTGTTTATTAGCGCAAAAGATAAAAACTGCAGAGATGATCAAATACCGCCAATAGAAAGCTCTATTTGTGTGGAAAAAAAGGACGTCAATTTTGTTTGGGTACAACGTCGCACGACCACGCAATTGTCAGTTAAAGCGCCGCAGTGCCACAAAAAGTGCTCTGGTCATTGAGCAGCCAAAATATTCCGGGGCTGAAGTGGTTAAAGTAACCTTACAAGTCATTAAATAAATTCACCTAAATTAGTGTATCTGAACTAAGAAAAAAGAATAATATAGTACAACTTACCAGTCCTTAGTGATCGCGGCTGCATTCATTTTCTTTTTCCCATTATTTTTTGCCTTACTTTCAGCAAAAGATCCTGCCAGTAACATACATCCTGTCCTGACATGACAACATCCATTCACTGTACCTTATCTAAGGAGGGTCAGCGTTGTCACCCTAGGACAGGATGTATGTTAGGATTAAAGAAACACATACAGTGGGGAAAATAATTATTTGATCCCTTCAGATTTTGAAGGTTTTCTCACTTGCCAACTCAAAGTTTTAGCTCCCTCTACAATTTTCTATAGGATTAATGTTTGGAGACAGGCTATTTTAGCTATGACTAAATACCAGTAAGGGTGTGAAACGCATTAGCTACATCCGATTCCTCTACCTCCATTTGCTGTATGGACTGTCTTTTTATTCAATAAAGGTGATTATATTGAAGTGCTGCTGTCCAGATCCTTTCGTTTGCACGTCTCTAGCATGCAGAGCCAGCACCCTCTCTGTGCAGGGGAGGTGAAGCCTTAGGACTGCCACCTGGAGTGGTATACTACTTGTTAATGTGCTTCTACTTGAGCCGTTGTTGCCTTGGCCGTATGTTTTGGGTCATTGTCATTCTGGAAGACCCATCCACGACCCATCTTCAGTGTTCTGGCTGAGGGAAGAAGGTTCTCATACAAGATTTTACAATACATGGCCCCGTCCATTGGCCCCTCAATGCGGCAAAGTCAGGCTGTACCTTTAGCAGAGAAACGGCCCCAAAGCATAACGTTTCCACCTCCGTGGTTGATTGTAGGGATGGTGTTCTTAGGGCCATAGTCAGCATTTTTTTTCCTTCAAAAACAGCGAGTCAAGTTAATGCCAAAGAGCTCAATTTTGGTCTTATCTGACCACAGCACTTCTGTGAATCATTTAGATGTTCAGATGGGACTGTACATGTGCATTGAGGAGGGGGACCTTGCAGGTGCTGCAGGTTTTCAATCCACGGCAGCGTATTGTGTTACCAATGGTTTGTTTGGTGACTGTGGTCCCAACTGCCTTGAGATCATTCACAAGCTCCTTCTGTGTAGTTCTGGGCTGATCCCTCACTTTTCTCATGATCATCCTTACCCCATGAGATAAAATCTTACATGGAGCTCCAGACTGAGGGCGATCGATGGTTATTTTGTATTTCTTCCCTTTGCCAATAATCGCCCCAACAGTTTTCTCCTTCTCACCAAGCTTCTTGCTGATGGTCTTGTAGCCCATTCCAGTCTTGTGTAGGTCTACAATCTTGTCCCTGATGTCCTTTGACAGCTCTTTGGTCTTCCCCATGATGGTGAGGTTTGAATGGAAGAAAGCAATTTCGTGGACAGGTGTCTTTTATACACATAATGAGTTGTTGTTGTTAGTGCTGGTTCACACAGGGGCGACTTGTCAGGCGACCTAGCAGCCTGACAAGTCGCCTCCCATTCTGTACAATGGAACCGTTCTAATAGGAGCGACGCAAGTCGCTCCGACTTAGAAAAAGGTTCCTGTACTACTTTGGGGGCGACTTGCATAGACTTCTATACAGAAGTCGTTTTGCAAGTCGCCATGGAAGTCGTGTGCAGGTCGCCTCAGTGATGCGACCTGCAAGTCGTGCCGCCCCTGTGTGAACCGGGGCTTAGGAGAACCTTCTTAAATTGACAGGACTAACCTGTGTACCACACGAGCACCTACTGTAGCCAGTCTGTGGGAGACGGAATTATTGTTGGTTTGTAGGGATCAAATACTCACTGAACTGATGCTCAAATAATAACATTTGTATCGTGTTTTTTTCTGGATTTTTGGTTGATATTCTGTCTCTATCATTTAAAATGCACCCTATGATAAAAATGATAGACCCTTCATTTCTTTGTAAGTGGGCAAACTTACAAATTCTGCAGGGGATCAAATCATTATTTTACTACTGTATCTATAGGGGGAGGTGTTATGTAGTCCACAGAGAAAACTGAGAGCAATGTAATTGATAACAGAAGAGCGCACAAGAAGCTCTCAGCTCACAGGATTTCTGCCAGGATCAACGTTTTTTTTTTTTTTCCCCCGCACTTACCAAATAAAATGCTTTCAATGGTATATTTACCAGACCAAAAAGAAACAAATAAGAATGGTTCATTGTTAGCACCCCCCTCTCTTTAGATTGTGAGCTCCATGAACAGGACTCGCCTGTTCTTGTATTGAACTGTATTGTAATTGTCTTGTCCCCCTTTATATCGTAAAGCGCTGTGCAATCTGTTGGCGCTATATAAATCCTGTATAATAACAGTAATTGTTAGGATTTACATACAATTAAACTTCATTCTCTTCTCTAGGCTACTATAGGGGATAGACAAAATAAATTAACCCCCCAAATAATACCCCCTAAAACCAAAAAGGCGCCCTTTTTTTTTTTATTAACCACTAGCCGACCAGCGCGCAAATGGCCGTACAGGTACGTCCCTGTTAAATCGCGGCATTGTGGGCACGTACTCCTGGACCGCAGGTCCCGCGGACCCGATGTCCGCCGGGTGCCCGTGATCACGTCACGGAGCGGAAGAACGGGGAGATGCCTTTGTAAACAAGGCATTGCACCGTTCTGCCTAGTGACATGACAGAGATCACTGCTCCCTGTTATCAGGAGCAGTGATCGCTGTCATGTCACTGGAAGCCCATCCCCCCCACAGTTAGAATCACTCCCTAGGACACACTTAACCCCTTGATCGCCCCCTAGAGTTTAACCCCTTCCCTGCCAGTGTCATTTACACAGTAATCAGTGCATTTGTATAGCACTGATCGCTGTTTAAATGACAATGGTCCCAAAATGGTGTCAAAAGTGTCCGATGTGTCCGCCATAATGTGACAGTCACGATAAAAATCGCAGATTGCCGCCATTACTAATAATAAAAATAATACAAAAGTGCTATAAATCTATCCCCTATTTTGTAGACGCTATAACTTTTGCGCAAACCAATCAATATACGCTTATTGCGATTTTTTTTTTTTACCAAAAATATGTAGAAGAATACATATCGGCCTAAACTGAGGAAAAAATTCGTTTTTTTATATATTTTTGGGGGATATTTATTATAGCAAAAAGTAAAAAATATTGCTTTTTTTTTCAAAATTGTCGCTCTTTTTTTGTTTATAGCGCAAAAAATAAAAATGAGATGATCAAATACCAACAAAAGAAAGCTCTATTTGTGGGGGAAAAAAAGGATGTCAAATTTTGTTTGGGTGCAAAAATCGCACGACCGCGCAATTGTCAGTTAAAGTGACGCGGTGCCGAATCACAAAAAGTGGCCTTGTCAGGAAGGGAGTAAAATCTTCCGGGGCTGAAGTGGTTAGGGGAAGCACTGCTGACGAGTAGTGTAAAGGCCCTTTCAACATATAAGCGCAATAGTTGATAGAACTGTTTATTACATTTTCAGTACAAATATACACTAAAGTTTATTTTAGTGAACACAAACAGAATATATTGACCAGCGGTAAAATATAAAAGATGAGATTGCACCGAATAAATAGATAACCAACATGTCAAGCCGTAAAAATTGCATGCATTCATGAAAAAGCCTCAATTTCCGGTATCCAACATTACCCATAGGCAACGCTTTTAAAGTCCTCGCAGGTCATCAGTTTAGAGTTAATTGTGAATAATAGGACTAGAATTATTAAATATATAACATGAGTAACACAATCATTATTTTACATAGCCACATCTTATGAATTTATCTTTGTATGTATATACAGCGGGTAAAATAAGTATTGAAGACGTCACCATTTTTCTAGGTAAATGTATTTCTAAAGGTGCTATTGACATAATCGTGTAATGCGTACAAGTCATGTGTAATAAAAATGGAATGACTCAGGGAAAAAGTATTGAACACGTGAAGAAAGGGAGGTGCAAAAAAGTACGGAAAGCCAAGGCACCAGCTGAAATCTATCAGTAATTAGAAAGCAATCCTGCCCCTTGTCAGTGCAAATTAATATCAGCTGGTTCACGCTGATGGCCTATAAAAAGATGTCTCATTACCAAGCTGTCACATAAACTTATTTCATGATGGGTAAAAGCAAAGAGCTCTCTCAAGACCTTTGCAACCTTATTGTTGCAAAACATACTGATGGCATTGGTTTACAGAAGGATTTCTAAACTTCTGAATGTTCCAGTGAGCACTGTTGGGGCCATAATCCGGAAGTGGAAAGAACATAATTTCACCATAAACCGGCCACGACCAGGTGCTCCTCACAAGATTTCTGAC
The DNA here is from genome assembly GCA_037952925.1 of Lithobates clamitans. Classification (NCBI taxonomy): domain Eukaryota; kingdom Metazoa; phylum Chordata; class Amphibia; order Anura; family Ranidae; genus Lithobates; species Lithobates clamitans. The sequence goes on from JBBGZY010000867.1 coordinate 990,822, forward strand.
AGAGGAGTGAAAAGAATTATCAGAAGTGTTGTTCAAGAGCCAAGGACCAGTTGTGGAGAGCTTCAGAAAGACCTGGAATTAGCAGGTACAATTGTTTCAAAGAAAACAATAAGTAATGCACTCACCCGCCATGGCCTGTATGCACACTCACCACGTAAGACTCCATTGCTGAAGAAAAAGCATGTTGAAGCTCGTTTAAAAAGTTTGCTGCACAACATTTAGACAAGCCTGTAAAATACTGGGAGAATATAGTCTGGTCAGATGAGACCAAAATGGAACTTTTTGGATGCCATCATACACACCATGTTTGGAGATCATATGGCACATCACCCCAAAAACACCCCCCATACCAACAGTGAGGTTTGAAGGTGGGAACATCATGGTGTGGGCGGGGCTGTTTTTCAGCATACGGTACTGGAAAACTTCTTGTCAGGAAGAATGAATGGAAAGACGTACCAAGACATTCTTGATAAAAATCTGCCAGGATGATGAAGATGAAAACCAGGGTGGACATTTCAGGAAGACAATGATCCCAAACACAAAGCCAAGGAAACTCTCAATTGGTTTCAAAGAAAGAAAATAAAGCTGCTAGTATGGCCCAGCCAATCACCTGACTTGAATCCAATAGAAAATCTATGGGAAGAACTAAAGATCAGAGTTCATAGAAGAGGCTCACTGAACCTCCGTACAGGAGGCGTCTTGAAGCTGTCATTACTAACAAAAGATTTTGTACCAAGTATTACATACATTTCAGTTAGTGCGGTCAATACTTTTTCCCTGTGTCCTTCCATTTTATTACACAGAACTTCATTTCTGAACTTATTTGTTTTGGTGTCTTAGTATGTATGGATTGCATTGGGTGGTGACATTTCATGTCAACAGCACCTTTAGAAATATATTTACCTGGAAAAATGGTGACGTGTTCAATACTTATTTTACCTGCTGTATATGCATGTACATGGGGGCGGGAGAGAGGGCTTTAATTAATTAAATTTTTTATGTCCCTTTTTTTTAACATCGAAACATAGAAAAGTGACGGCAGAAAATACCAAGTGGTCCATTAAGTATCCCTTTTTTTGTTTAGTTTTTTTAATTAAAAGATGTTTTTGTATTATTTTTTTTTAATTTTGTTTTGTTTTTTTAATTTTGTATTATTTTTATGTTAACCTTTTTAGATCTATGTTTGTCCCAAGCATGTTTAACCACTTGACGTCCGCGTTATAGCCGAAAGATGGCTACAGCGCGGACCTCGAATGCCGCTCTAGTGCAGCCCGCACGTCCCAGCGCGCTCTGTGATCGCCGAGTCTTTTGAACTCTGCTGATCACAGAGCAGGGTAAAGGGACAATCACAGTGAGCCCTTTACCACATGAGCAGCTGTCAGCCAATGACAGCTGATCATGGAAGTAAACAGAAGTCAGTCACCGGCTTCTGTTAGGGACATTGGTCCCCTAAATGCCAACCAGTGCTGCTGATCAGTGCCCACCAGTGACATCTATCAGTGCCCATCTGTGCTGCCAATCAGTGTCCATCAGTACCTCATCATCATTGCCTCCGTCCTGATCAGGGCCCACCAGTGCCACTTATCAGTGCCCATCAGTGCCACCTCTCTGTGCCACCCATCAGTGCAGCCTCATCAATGCCTCCTTTTCAGTGCCCACCAGTGGCACCTTATCAGTGCCCATCAGTGCCACCTATCAGTGCCCATTAGTTCATCCTATCAGTGCCGCATCATCAGTGGCCTTCAGTGAAGGAGAAAAATTACCCGTTTGAAAAATATTATAACAACGTTTTGTTTTTTGTTTTTCAAAATGTTTGGTCTTTATTTGTTTGTTTAGAAAAAAAAAAAAAAAAAACAGTGGTGATTAAATACCACCAAAAGAAAGCTCTATTTGTGTGGGGAGAAAAAAAAAACATAAATAAATATTTCATTTGGGTACAGTGTTGCATTCAAAGAGTGACAGCGCTGAGAGCTGGAAATTGGCCTGGGCAGGAAGGGGGTATAAGTGCCCAGTAAGCGAGTGGTTAAAGCCACTTACTGTTGACAGACTCACTACCTCTGCTGGAAGTCTATTCCAAGCATCAACTACCCTTTCAGTAAAATAATACTTTCTAAGATTAGTTTTGAACTTTTTACCTCTTGTTAGTTTGAGGTCATAATTTTATTGGTATCACATAGGAGGACTAACGACCCTTATGTGCTTCCTATGTGATCACATAAAACTTGTGACAGGTTCCCTTTATTGAGACATCAGGGGTCTATTGATGAATCTTTACAATTAGGGTCCGATACTGTAAATATATCTAGGGAGGCAGGAACTGGCATGCTGTGGCTTGTTGTTCACCCAGGGCTGATGGATCTCGCTGGTCCCCCCCCCCCCCCTTCACAATCCAAGATTAGAAGAGATTGATTGCTGCAGGAGAGACATCGCTCATGATGACAACAAAAATCTGGGGACATAGCCAGGCAGGACTCCGCACAATAATGATAAACTGACAGAGTTTCCAGCCAAGTGGATGATATGACAAAGTATCAGAATGTGAAATTGTCATCCTTCTATGTAATAGATCACAATCATCAGAAAGGACACCATTGGGCAAACTTTAAAAAAAAATGTAAGGGCTTAATTTTGGGGCACTTTACAGTGACTGAGACACAGCTCTGAGTCAATGTATGGATCATAGTCTGCCTACAAACTACTGCAACCGCCAGGATGTATATTTACCGCTGAGATTGACCTACTAAAACAAGCATTAAAAGCAATGCAACATCTCCCCCTTGTGGTGCAGAGGAGAGGTGCAACCATTGATGTTCATTTTCAGGACCCGATTACTATACATATATAGTAACTAGCAGATGACAACTTCATGAGTTGCTGATGTAATCTCTGTCTATTATTTTCCATGTCTTGAAAATTTGACAAGGTTTGTAAGTGTTTTAACCACTTAAGGACCAGTCCTGTTTTTTAAACTTGTTGTTTACAAGTTAAAATCGTGTTTTTTTTGATCGACAATTACTTATAACCCCCAAACATTATCATTATATATATATATATATATATATAATGATTATTATTATTTATATACATATATATATATATATATATATATATATATATATATACACACACACACACACACACACATATACACATATATACATACACACACACACATATATAATATATATATATATATATATATATATATATATATATATATATATATATATATATATATATATATATATATATATATATATATATATATATATATATATACATATATACACACACACACACACATACATACACACATACATACACACATAATATAATATATATATATATATATATATATATATATATAAATACACACACACATACATATATATATATAAATTTTTTCAGACACCCTAGATGAATAAAATGGCGGTCGTTTCAATACATTATGTCACACCATATTTGCGCAGCGGTCTTACAAACGCAATTTATTTAGTAAAAATACAATTTTTTTGAATGAAAAAATAAGAAAACAGGAAAGTTAGCCCAATTTTTTTTTTTATATAGTGAAAGATAATGTTACACCGAGTAAATTGATACCCAACATGTCACGCTTCAAAAATTGCGCCCGCTCGTGGAATGGCGACAAACTTTTACCCTTAAAAATCTCCATAGGCGATGTTTAAAAAAAAATCTACAGGTTGCATGTTTTGAGTTACAGAGGAGGTCTGTTGCTAGCATTATTGCTCTCGCTCTAACGATCGCGGTGATACCTCACATGTGCGGTTTGAACACCATTTTCATATGCGGGCGCTGCTCACATATGCGTTCGCTTCTGCACGCCAGCTTGGCGGGACGGGGCGCGTTAAAAAATGTATTTCATTTTTTCTTATTTATATTACTTTTTATTTTTTACACTGTTATAGTATCACTTTTATTCCTATTACAAGGAATGTAAAGATCCCTTGTAATAGAAAAAAAAGCATGACAGGACCTCTTAATTATGAGATCTGGAGTCAAAAAGACCTCAGATCTCATATTTACACTAAAATGCAATTAAAAAAAATGTCAATTTGAAATTGTTTTTAAAAAAATGTCCCTTTAAGAGTTATGGACGGAAGTGAAGTTTTGACATTGCTTCCGCCCTGCAAGGGTATGGAGCCGAGCGGGGGCCAACTTTCCCTCACTCATCTCCATACCACACAGGGAGAAGGATCCGATCGCCTCTGCCGCTACAGACGGCTCTGGTAAGCGGCGGAGGGCACCGGTAAGCATGGCAGGGCACTGGAGCGTGGCGGGAGGGGGGGGTCCCTCTCCCACCACCGATAAAAGTGATCTTGCTGCGAATCCAACGCAGAGACCACTTTTATCTGAAATCCGAAGAAGTGGATACCGGGGTTTTGGCAGTTAGCTGCTGCCATAACAACGATATTCCTCCTTAAACAGCCGACGTTTAACGATGGTGGGCGGTCGGCAAGTGGTTAAAAATTTCTACGGGTTACCAGTTTTGAGTTACAGAGGAGTTCTTTTGCTAGAATTATTTCTCTCGCTCTAACGATCGCAGCAATACCTCACTGTGTGGTTTGAACACCGTTTACATATGGGGGCATGACTTACGTATGCGTTCGCTTCTGCACGTGAGCACGGCGGGACGGGGAGCTGTAAATTTTATTTATTTTTTTCTTATTTAATTTTACTTTTTATTTTTAAACTGTCCCTTCCAAAAATGTTTTTTTTTTTTAATCACTTTTATTCCTATTACAAGGAATGTAAATATCCCTTGTAACAGAAAAAAACATGACAGGACCTCTTTAATGTGAGATTTGGAGTCAAAAAGACCTCAGATCTCATATTTATTTATTTATTTCAGGTACTTATATAGCGCTGTCAATTTACGCAGCACTTTACACATACATTGTACATTCACATCAGTCCCTACCCTCAAGGAGCTTACACTCTAAGGTCCCGAACTCACATTCATACATACTAGGGACAATTTAGACCAGGAGTCTCAAACTGGTGGCCCTCCAGCTGTTGCGAAACTACAAGTCTCATGAGGCATTACAAGGCTGACAGTTACAAGCATGACTCCTCAGGCAGAGGCATGATGGGACTTGTAGTTCCACAACAGCTGGAGGGCCACCAGTTTGAGACCCCTGATTTAGACAGGATCCAATTAACCTACTAGCATGTCTTTGGAGTGCGGGAGGAAATCGGAGTACCCGGAGGAAACCCACGCAGACACAGGGAGAACATGCAAACTACAGGCAGGGAGTGTTCTGGTTGGGATTCGAACCAGCGATTCTTTTTACTGCTAGGCGAAAGTGCTATCCACTACACCACTGTTCCGCCCATTTACACTTACATGCAATGAAAAAGAAAAATCTCTGAATGGCCTGGTATGAAATTTGGGGGGACCACCACGCATTTTTTTTAAATTGGTGCGGGTTTCCCCTTAATATTCATACCAGACCCAAAGGGCCTGGTAATGGACTTGGTGGGGAACCCATGCCATTTTTTTTCAATGATTTTTATCTATATTGCCGGGATCCGACAATTCATTACAGCCGCAAGCAGTTTTAAATTACTTTTTTCCCCTTTAGAAATGTCATTTTGCTGTGGTATTGTTCTAAACACAGGAAAAATGCGCCACTTTACAGGCATACTATAGACACCCCCCAGGTACAATATTTAAAGGAGTATTTCATTTTTATTGTTTCACTTTAAGCATTATTAAAATCACTGCTCCCGAAAAAACTTCTGTCTTTAAAACTTTTTTTTGCATTGATCCATGTCCCCTGGGGCAGGACCCGGGTCCCCAAACACTTTTCATGACAATAACTTGCATATAAGCCTTTAAATTAGCACTTTTGATTTTTCAGGGACAGGACATATGTATGGCATATGCCCTGTGTATTTCATGTAAGGTTTTTTTTGGGGCATAAATCTTACATTAAAAGTCAACAAGGAGTTTAAAAAAAGACCTGTGGGATAAAAAGAGGAATTTGGTAAACTGAATGCTGTCATTACCAGTATTATTCGCATACAGTTATCAGATTTAACATTTTTTCACAATAGTGGACCTGTGAATTTTTCCATAATTTCTAAAAACAAGGACTGTGATAGTAGTACCTGATGTTCTATGTGGTCCTGCAGGATAGTAAACCATGACTTCTTGATGGACGTCAGTCCGTCGCTGAATGCTTCTTTTGGTCGCCACAGAATGTCTTTAGGGATGAGATCGGAGCTCTCGAAGGCTTCCCTCAGGAGGTATTTTTCTACTCCATTCTGTGAAGACACAGAAATATTTTTTACTTGTTTAAAGTGGAGTTCCACCCACTTTTACAACTCTTCAGCATCCCTCACTAAACTGTGCACTGTAAACGAATTGGATATTTTTAAGTTTTTTTTCTCAGCACCTACTGTATATCTGCTGTATTCATTTTTCGCTTCCTCCTCCCTGGCCGCGGCCCATCGCATCATTTCCTGTTCGCAATGCCTTCTGGGAAGGGGCGGCAACTTCCTCTGACACTGCCGTTGCTATGGAAACCTGACCTGAAACCTATCACACTGCTTGTGCTGCACTGAGCATGTGCGAGATCTGCAAAGATGAGATCCTGGAAGAAATACAGTCTGGCTTCAGATGCCCAAACTTAAGATGGCCACGGCCCGCTGTAAGTTTATAAAATAACAAACTACTGCTATAAACTAACAAAACAGACCTTAGTTTACAGAATAACTTTACTAGAATACGTTAAGCTTGTGTATTATAGGAGTATTTTTATTTAAAAAGTATAATTTCGGCCGGAACACCACTTTAAGCTAAAAGTCCAGCCAAAACTTATTTTTGACTTGGACAGATTGAAAAAGGGTCAGAAACTCTTATTAGAAGTTTTTATTTGCAGACTGTTCCTCCACTGGGGAGATCTCGGCCTCTCTTGTCTAGAAAGTGATGCCTAAAAACACAATATAATGCAACGTAAACACCTTCTAATGCAGCTCATTGTTTTTGATGGGCCTGTACAGACAGGAGCATAAACTAGTGTTGTGCACTGATTAGTAAAAAAAAAATGGAAAAATCTGCATTGTTGGTCAGTATTTTATGTTTATACGCCACACTCCCTTAATTACAAAAGCTGGAAGAATTTTTATGCTTGTGTAGGCAGATCGGGTCTGGCCACAACATGATATAATTGGGAAATTTAATCAAAATGTTTGTATTAATGTAATCGGTTACCTTTGGAATTCGTAGCTCGGGAGGCAGAGACAGATAGTAGGCTGTAAAACGATGATCCAGGAAGGGCACTCTAAGTTCTAGGCTGGGGAGCAAAATGGAACAAAAGTCAGTGTTGTGTCATAGCCTAGTTTGTGCCATGCTTGTTTCCTTTCTACAACCATAATACCAATCTTGTATTCCACCTATTTAGCTGGCCTTACATGACTTTCATGATAACTTACTTACCCATGTGCAGCTGTTGTCCGGTCAGCACGAAGCACATCGAACATATAGAGTTCTCTTAGTAGGCGCTCACTGTCCTCTGCTGCCTCTTCTGAAGATGGTGCCTGTGAGAGAATTTATGTTGTACATTATTGCATATTTAAATGCCAGCCAGCTACATGTAAAAACAACTAGCCCAATATGCGTTCCATAAAAATCCAAGGAAAACAGCTGCAGAGGAAGACCACCAGCCTCATCTAATCTCAGGAAAGCCTACCAGCTGTATTGGATGATCACCACCCAGTGTGAGCTTCATCTGAGGCCGGGTTCACACTATTGTGAATTGGATGATGGATCTGTGCATCCAATTCGCAATAGCAGGAGATTGTGAACCGGCTCTATGGTGCCAGTTCACATATCTCCGCTGAGGCTCTGGTGCAAATTTGCACAGGAGCCCTATGCGTCTTTTGGATCTATTTCAGGTCCGAATTCAGCCCAAAACTCGGGCTGAAATCGGACCTGAAACGCACAGGACCCCTGCTGGGAGCCGTATTGGCATTAGGTGTGAACCGAGCCTAAAACTCGGAGACATAATGGCTGTATGCGAAGGCCACATCCTATAGCATGAGCTCCATCTAAATCTCAGGAAGTCCTACCAATTGTATGGGAGCTTCATCTAAATCTCAGGAAGACCTACTAGCTGTTTTGGAGAAATTGCCATCTAGGTGTGAGCTCCACCTAAATCTCAGAAATAACTGGCAGCTGTATGGGAAGAGGGTTTACAGTCTAATGTAAGTGCCATCCACAACTTCTTAGGGGCTCCCAACAGCCAGGCTTCCAGTCTATTCAGCCAAACAGACCACCAACCTGGTTGGACCTCCATCCAATCTCAGGAAGAACTACCAGCTGTATTGGATGGCCAACCACCCAGTGTAAGTGTCAGGGCCTGGACTTGAACCCAGGACCTCTGCTGTGTCTGGTAGTTACTTTTCTTACTGAGCTACCCGAGATGCTGGACAGCACCCTGTCTGATCCATTGGAAAACCCTGCCTTGTGCCTTGACTTCTGCTGAACCTTGAACTCTTTACTCCTCACATGAACTTCCTGATTTAAGCCGTGTCTCTGTACTTCCTGTTTGCCAGTATCTGGCTCTTGTCTTCCCTGTGGCTGTCCATATTTTGCTACCACTTGTTATCCAACCTTGGCTTGTTCCTCAACTACGCTCCCGCCTGATCCCAACCTGCAACTACTTGTTACTGACCTTTTGGCTTGTTCCTCAACTATGCTTCTGTTTGATCCTTACCTGCTTAATCCGCTACTGGTCCCCAGCTTGCTCACGTCCTGGTGAGGCGATCTTGAGGAAAGCAAACCTGGTGCTAACATGCAGCAAAATCTATCTCCACGGTGAACACCAGTTAGTACTTAGACTCCGCATCTCAGGTGAGCCTGCGTCATCTGCCATGGTGACCTGCCTGTGTACCTATCCTGCTGGGTTCTGTGTGAGCTTCCCACTGCTATAGTCTTCCAGCCTGACTCCTGATTGTGACAGTAAGCTTCATCTAAAACTCAGGACGAGTTACCAGCTGTATGTAAAGACCACATCCCACCATGAGCTCCATCTAAACCTTAGGAAGATCTACTAGTTGTATTGGAAGACTGCCATTGTCATGAAGATCCTGACAGTAACAGGTGCTCCAGGTTCCCTGGTTCACCATCGCGGGTGCCATTGCGCATGCGTGCGCGCATGCTTTCACCGAGCACGCACCTACGTTGGCGCCAGGCGGGCTATTTAAACCTGCCTGTCGCATACAGTTTCTGCTGTCTGCTCTACAGCGTTGTGTGCCTTTAACCTGATCTGTGACTATTACCTGCGAAGGACCCGGTTTACCTGTGACCACCCAGTTATCTGCCTGCACCTGATCTCGGCTTGTTTGTGACTACTCTTCTGCCTGCACCTCTGTACCTTTGCTGCCCGCCTGATACCCGACCCGGCCTGTCTGACTATCCTTGTGTTGACTCTATCCATTCCTGGTCCTGATCCTGCCTGCTAAATCTGAATCAGTCTGCTGAGCTGTTCCAGTCTGCTGAGCTGTTCCAGTCTGCTGAGCTGTTCCAGTCTGCTGAGCTGTTCCAGTCTGCTGAGCTGAACCTGATCCAATCTGCTAAGCTGATCCAGTCTGCTAAGCTGATCCAGTCTACTGAGCTGTTCCTGAACCGGTCTGCTAACCTGATCCAGTCTACTGATCCTGCCAGGCACCCGTGCCCCTCCTTACACCTGTGCCTTCTGTTACCTTACCAGGGGGACGTAAGTGAGAGTCGTAAGGGAGGCTTTCCTCTGCAATTCGGGCTCAAAACCATCAAGTACATGACAGCCATCCAGGTGTGAGATCCTGGGCAGGAAGTCCTACTAGCTGTATGGGAAGACCTTCACCTAGTGTGAGCTCCATTTAAATCTCAGAGAGACCTACTGGCTGTTTTGGAAGACCATCACCTAGTGTGAGCTATATCTAAATCTCAGGAAGACCTATTAGTTGCATTGGAAGACTGACATCCAGGTGTAAGCTCCATCTAGATCTCAGAAGGACGGACCTACCAGCTGTATAGAAAGCCTACCAGTGTGAACTCCATCTAAATCCCAGGATGCTCTAACAGTTGTATAAGAAGACAACTACCCTAGTGTGAGCTCCATCTAAATCTCAGATTAAACTAACAGTTATAGGAGAAGAAGACCAACTCAGTCTGCGATTCATATAAATCCATTAGGGAAGACCACCAGTCTCAGCTGGATCTAAATCTAACAAGATCTTATTAGCTGTATAGGTGGTCAGAGTTATATGTAAGGATCACCAGTCCAGTCTAAGCGCCATCTAATTATTAGGAACTCCTAACAGCTGAACTGGACACCTGCCAAATCAGTCTGGGCACCATTTAAATTTTCAGGAAATCCTAACACTTGTACGAAAAAACCAATAGCCCTGTCTGAGCTTCATGTCAATCTCAGAAATTCATAACCGATAAAGAGCATGGTGTCCTGTCTAATCTGAGTGCCAACTACAACTTCTTAGGAGCTCCTAACAGCCAGGCTTCCAGTTTATCCAGCAAGACTCCCAAGCAGCCAGACTTCCAGTCTACTCTCAGCTCACCTACAACTCAAGAATAAATTCAGAATGAAGTTAGAATTCCTGATCTGCATACTTGCTTTGGGACAGGGACTCACAAAATGCTGAAGACACTGGAGCAGCATGACAACCAGATGAACAGCATTTTTTAGATGGAGAAATTAGCAATAGAAGCCTCTATATTTCATCAAGACAGATATCCTTTAAAAGCTACATTCATTGGCAGGCAAGCAACAGGAGGATGTAAGCCAAAGGGCATTTGCTCATGAAAAAGCAAATTCTAAGGAAAGGTTTAAGAACAAAAAAAAAAAGTGATGAATCACCGAAATGTTTGTTCTTTTCATTTCAGTATTTACTCTAAAATGTATTTTCATTTTCCTCTTTTTTTTTTTATCCTTACAAAGTTTTTATAATTGAGTTGTTGTAGTCTCCTTGTGATGTAGTATAGAAGTAATTGGATTTTGCAGCTGATATTACAATTTCATATTTTATATCTGAATCGAATCGACCTTCACTGTTTCTGCTGCTTAAAATGCACATTGTACATACACAAAGCTGATTAAAGTTTTCCCTCGTTGGAATGAGCTGGTCCGTGACCCTCACAGGGAACAAGAGCATCAGTGGCGTCTCTCTGGGCCACGCCATATTCCTCCATATTCTGCTCAGGAACAATTACAGAAATTCCATAAATGCATCCATCATCTTCCCACAAAGACTCAGAATTCAGATGAGAAATAATGAAACTTATTAACCTTGTGGAAGTAGATGTACCCTTGGGTGAGCTCATCAGAGCCTTCGCCAGAGAATATAACCACGCTGTCCGTTTTCTTCCGAATATACTTGGAAACCAGATACATTCCTGCAACAAATACAAATAATATGTGTTACGTTATTCTCAGATGGTGTATTAGAAGCCCTAACTGAATGATATTTAGTTTGCTAAAGCACTTTGTGCCGTGAACAATTGCATTGCTTTTAATAAAATAGCTGTTTTCTTCTTTTGTTTTATATCAGTTCTGCTGGTCTCCTGCTACTTTTTTTTTTGCAGCAACTTGCTGTCTATAAGCACTACAATGAAGGCTGCATGGCATTTCTCATGGTGAGTTTGTGGGACGGTACTAGTTAACCTCTTTACCACTTCAGCCTCGGAAGATTTGGCTGCTGAATGGCCGGGCCATTTTTTGCGATTCGGCACTGCATCGCTAACTGACAATTGCGCAGTCGTGCGACGCTGAACCCAAACAAGGTTAACGTTCTTTTTTTCTCACAAATAGAGTTTGGTGGTATTGTGCGTTTTGTTTTTTTGCGCAATAAACAAAGAAAGAGAGACTATTTTGAAAAAAAACACAATATTTTGTACTTTTTGCTATAATAAATATCCATTTTTTTTTTTTTTTAAAAAGAACAATTTTTTCTCAGTTTAGGCCGATATGTATTCTTCTACATATTTTTGGTAAAAAAAAAAAAAATAATAAAAAAAAAAAATCGCAATAAGCGTATATTGATTAGTTTGCGCAAAAGTTATAGCGTCTACAAAATAGGGGATATATTTATATTGATATATTTATAGCATTTTTATAATTTTTTTTTTTTTTTACTAGTAATGTCGGCGATCATGACTGCGACATTTTGGCGGACACATCGGACAATTTTGACGCATTTTTGGGACCATTGACATTTATATAGCGATCAGTGCTATAAAAATGCATTGATTACTGTAAAAATGTCACTGGCAGTGAAGGGGTTAACACTAGGGGGCAATCAAGGGGTTAATTGTGTTCCCTGGGAGGTGATTCTAACTGAAGGAGGAGGGGACTGACTAGAGGAAGTGACGGATCGTGGTTCCTAGCTAATAGGAACACACGATCTGTCACTCCTCTCAGAACAGAATAGGGATTTGTGTGTTTACACACACACTTCCGTGTTCTATCCCTCATGCTCGCGATTGCTCGTGGCCGGCAGTCATCACAACCGCGGGCCATGAGCATTGGCACCCCCGTGGTGCAGCGGGCACGTGCCTGCTATCCCGATCCCACGAGCCGACGTATAGCTTCGTAAAATGTAAAATGACGGCGGCTGGTGGGCAAGCATTTAAGGACCAGCCACCGCAGTTGTACTGTGGCAATGTGGCTGGTTCCCGCGAACCGCCATCATTGTACGTCGGCTCGTACATGGTGATTTGTGGGAGTGCACACGCGCCCACTGGCCAGCGGGGGAGCCAATCTGCGGGTGGGGTGGACTCGATGTCCGAGATTGTTCCCCACAGTGACAGAACGGGGATCTGCCTGTGTAAACATGGCAAATCTCCGTTCTGACAGGGGAGATCACACAGATCCTGTCTTTCTGCTAAGACGGATCTGTGCGTTTCCCGAGTCACGCAGTCCCCCTTACAGTTAGTAAAACACACAGTGAGGGAACACATTTAACCCCTTGATCGCCCCTAGTGTTAACCCCTTCCCTGCCAGTGTCATTAGTACAATAACAGTGCTTCTTTTTACCACTGATTACTTTAATAACGTCACTTGTTCCCAAAAAAAGTGTCTAAAATGTCAGTTAGGTGTCTGATCTGTCCGCCGCAATGTCACAGTCCCCCTAAAAAATTACTGATCACCTTCATTACTAGTAGAAAAAAAAAATGGTAAAAATGCCATAAATCTATTCTCTATTTTGTAGATGCTATAACTTTTGTGCAAACCAATCAATATACACCTATTGCAATTTTTTCTACCAAAAATACATAGAAGAATACATATCGGTCTAAACTAATGAAGAAATTTTTTTTTACTTTTTTTTTGGATATTTATTATAGCAAAAAGTCAAAAATATTGTTTTTTTTTTTCAAAATTGTCGCTATTTTTTGTTTATAGTGCAAAAAATAAAAACCGCAGAGGTGATCAAATACCACCAAAAGTTAGATCTATTTGCGGGAGAAAAAGGACATCAATTTTGTTTGGGTACCGCGCAATTGTCACTTAAAGCGACACAGTGCCGTATTGCAAAAAATGGCCTGGTCATTAAGGGGGGAAATCTTCCGGTCCTTAAGTAGTTAAAGTTGCCCCAGCCGCAAAGTCGAGAGTTAATTGTGTTCCCAGGTTTTCTTTTGGTGGGCTTCAATGTGTCCAATCCACTGGATTTGTGTGATATAAAAAAGGAACAAGGGGTTGAAGCCCAGGGGCGAACATAGGAAAAACCTAGGGGTTATCGTACTGCTGTTCTACCGGAGTCTTGAAATCCAGTGATGTACCAAAGTCGGAGTTGCCACTGCTCAGGAGGATCACTGGGGCTTGTAGTACCTCTTGAAAATGCCAACTATGGACTTTGCCATAGATGGATTTGCCCTCTGCAGGTATGCTGGGGCAGCCACAAGCCTGAGTTAGATCAGACTTGTCCTGACACCCCTCCCCCCTGCACAGCCTTTTGCTGGGAAGATCAGTGTGCTGCTGTTTCTTCTCCCCCCAGCTCCTATGCAACTGAGAACAGTGGGAATGTGATCACTTATAAAAAAAAGGGGAGAAAAGGTATTTAAAATGTTTTTTTTTATATCTATACCCAAATGTTTTACCTTTCATTTCTATTTTAAACTGAATGGGTTGTTTTACAAGGTGAGAGTTTACAATCACTTTACGTCCCAATCTTTTTTTGTTTTATTTTTTAACCGCTTGCCGACCAGCCGCCGTCATTATACTGCAGCAGGTCGGCACGATCCCGCGAGCCGTTGTAGCTATACGTCGGCTCGTGGGATCGAAAAGCAGGCACGCGCCCGCTACACTGCGGGAGTGCTGATCCTTGCGATGACCGCCAGCCACGATCGATCGCGGGCACGAGAGGCAGAACAGGGACGTGTGTGTATAAACACACAAATCTCTGTTCTGTGGGGAGAGACAGATCGCGAGTTCCTAATAGCTAGGAATCACGATCTGTCATTTTCTCTAGGTCAGTCCCCTCCCTCTACAGTTAGAAACACACACAGGGAACACAGATAACCCCTTGATCGCCCCCTAGTGTTAACCCCTTCCCTGACAGTGACATTTTTACAGTAATCAGTGCATTTTTATAGCACTGATCGCTGTATAAATGCCAATGGTCCCAAAAATGTGTCAAAAGTGTCCGATGTGTCCGCCATAATGTCGCAGTCCCGATAAAAATTGCAGATCGCCGCCATTACTAGTAAAAAAAAAAAATAATAATAATAAATATGCTATGACTCTATCCCCTATTTTGTAGACGCTATAACTTTTGCGTAAACCAATCAATATACGCTTATTGTGATTTTTTTTTACCAAAAATATATAGAAGAATACATATCGGCCTAAACTAAGAAAAAATTAGCTTTTTTAAAAAAAAAAAATGGGGATATTTATTATAGCAAAAAGTACAAAATATTGTGTTTTTTTTATTTCAAAACTGTCGCTCTTTTTTGTTTATAGCGCAAAAAAAATAAAATACCACCAAAAGAAAGCTCTGTTTGTGGGAAAAAGAGGACGTCAATTTTGTCTGGGTGCAACGTCGCATGACCGCGCAATTGTCAGTTAAAGCGGCGCAGTCGCAAAAAATGGCCTGGTCATTCAGCAGCCAAATCTTCCGGGGCTGAAGTGGTTAAAATACAATAGACCCCCCCAAAACCATAATAGTTTCAATCTAACTATAAAACGCCCTTCCTTCCAGAAAATGTCGTGCGAACAACGTTCTGTCTAATCTTAATATTTTCCAGTAACAAACAATCGATTCATTCCTTTCATTTAGCGGACACTTTGGTCTTTGTAGTATTTTGGAGCCATAATAAAACATCATTATGTGAATGTTGTCTGTTCCTTGTCAAATATTTTATATTCCTTCAATAGTAAAAAAAAAGGCTAAAAAAAAAAAAAAAAAAAGGCTAAAAGTGAAATCTAAAAAGCAGCTTGTGCCATGTCGGAGCCTCGGCACAATGAAGAATCAAAAGATTCCCCTCTTCAAAGAAGTGCGCACATTACTGCCCAAATGAGAAAGAATGTCATTATCTCAGACAATGCTGGGAATTACAGAGGGCCGGATTGCTCCATTTATCCTCCTGGGTCAGAGCAGCCCGATCCAGGAAAGACACACATCTAATTGAATAAAAGGCAATCTGTAAACCTTGAGGATTTCAAAGACCTGAGAAGATCCGGATCTTACCAACGGAGGCTCGTACTGTTGTGATGTCATAGGTCTCCAGAGAGAAGATGACCTCATCCACTGCTTGGATCCCCTCTTCTGCATCAAACATGACCTCGTGGTGCTCGCTTCCTATGTGATTGGCCACCTGAAAAGTATATAAAGGGGTGAACATGGGCATAAGGGAGACACGGGCACAGGGCTTTTTTTTCAGCGGGAACGCAGGACCTCCACCACTGAATATATGTAATGGCAAGGGGTGCTGGGGTGTGCTGGAGAGTCTATTGATGCTGGCTGCTGGGGGATCTATTGTTCCTGGAGGGGATTTTTTTTTAATGGGGGAGGTCTATTATTGTTGTTGGGGAAGGGGGGGGGGCTTATGTTGCTAGTGGGGGTCAGTTGTTGCTGAAGGGGATCTACTCTTGTGGGAGGGGTCTATTGTTGCTGGCTGTTTGGGGATCTATTGGTGGAGGGAATCAATTTTTACGTGGCAGTCTATGGTTGCAGAGGAGGTTTATTGTTGTTGGTGGGGGGAACTATTTTCGTTGGTTGGGCTTATGTTGCTGGGGGATCAATTATTGATGGAAGGGATCTACTGTTGAGGGAGTGGTCTACTGTTGCCGACTACTGGAGATTTATTGTTGCTGGGCTGATGCTGGGAAATCTGTTTTTGTTACTGGAGTCTACTGTTGCTGGGGGAACCTAATTGCTGGGAAGGGTCCATTGTTGCTGGGGGAATACATTGTTGCTGGGGGAATACATTGTTGCTGGGGGAATCCATTGTTGCTGGGAAGGGTCTATTGTTGCTGGGAAAGGTCTATTGTTGCTGGGAAAGGTCTATTGTTGCTGGGAAGGGTCTATTGTTGCTGGGAAGGGTCTATTGTTGCTGGGAAGGGTCTATTGTTGCTGGGAAAGGTCTATTGTTGCTAGGAAAGGTCTATTGTTGTTGGGAAGGGTCTATTGTTGCTGGGGGAATCTATTGTTGCTAGGAAGGGTCTATAGTCGATGGGAAGGGTCTATTGTTGCTGGGGGAATCTATTGTTGCTGGGAAGGGTCTATTGTTGTTGGGAAGGGTCTATTGTTGCTGGGGGAATCTATTGTTGCTAGGAAGGGTCTATAGTAGATGGGAAGGGTCTATTGTCGCTGGGGGAATCTATTGTTGCTGGAAAGGGTCTATTGTTGCTAGGTGAATCTATTGTTGCTGGGAAGGGTCTATTGTTGCTGGGGGAATCTATTGTTGCTGGGAAGGGTCTATTGTTGCTGGGAAGGGTCTATGGTTGCTGGGGCAATCTATTGTTGCTGGGAAGGGTCTATTGTTGCAGGGGGAATCTATTGCTGCTAGGAAGGGTCTATTGTTTCTAGGGGAATCTATTGTTGCTGGGGGGGGGGGTCTGTTGCTGCTGGATATCTACCGTGCTGCTTTTCTTGATATTATTAACAAATTCCATACAAATTACTTATCAACACAAAATATCCAACAAGAAAATCGACCTGACAAATAATGCTAAAGAATGGACCACACACAGCTCATTTACTTTGTATTCAATGCCCAACTGAACTCTCTGCTTAAATTAGCTAAACACATTCCGGGTGCACCAGAATAAAGGCATGCTCCCACCAAAAAAATGAAAAAAAATGAAAGAAAAATAATTTTAAAGCCCCACCCTCACAAATGCACGTAAATGTGCACCTCGGGGGTGTGCCTTAGGAAAACAGTGATTGCACCAGTGGTGGCTTGTCCATTAGGGGCGCCACCCTCTTTATCCACGGCCGCCACATCCTAATTGATGCTCTATGAACCACGGTCGCTACCCCCTATTCATGCGTCTGGCCCCTTTCAGGACGCCAGGCGCATGAATTACAGCGGCAGGGGGGGGGGGGGTTGAAGCACCTGATTAGAGCCATAGGATCTAATAGGCTTCAAAACAGGGATGGCTCATAGCGCAGAGCATTGCGCCATGAGCCCACCCGGGTGTTACAACAGCGAATGAGTATTCGCTGTTGCAACACTGATCCTCCTGCCAGCCAATTGGGAAGCAGGTCTGATACCCGTCACCCGATTGGCTGAAAAGACAGGCGATCCTATTGGATGCCTAGGAGGAGGGGAGGAGACGCACGGCGGAAGCAAGGAGGGGAAGCCGATGCACGCCGCAGCCTGATGTTCGCCGATGCCCCGATCCCTGCCACTGCCCGATGTGCCCGCCGCCTAGTTGTGATGTCGGTGGACTGGCAGACAGCAAAGGAAGAGGGGGGCTTTGAGGTGTCGCAGGGGGGTGGTTGTTTTCACCCCACCCCCCCAAACAAAAAACCACCAGTCACCTCTGGATTGAACTACGCATATTAGGTTTTACCGCACACGCTACAGTGAGGGCAATGATTGTAGGGCCATCATTCATTGTCAACTTCAAACTGATGACCTGTAAAGGCTTTTATGGAAAATTTGTTACCAACAGAACTTTGTCACCATTGCACAAGCACACAATAGTTTAAGATTTTACATGTTTGTTGACTACTCACCGCAACCCCATCTTTTACATTTTATCAAGTTTGGTGACATATTGTGCTTGTGTGCCCTAAAGTTAACATTAGGGTATTTTTACGGCAAATGAGGGTTTTATAAACTTTTGTGCTAATATTGTATTATATATAAAAAAAAAAATTGCAACTACCTAAAGTGATATTAAAGGCTTTTTTTTTTTTATAATAAAAAACATATCATACGTACGTGCTCTGTGCAGTTGTTTTGCACAAAGCAGCCCCAATCCTCTTCTTCTTGGATCCCTCGCCAGCGCTCTTGGCCCAGCCCTCCTGCAGAGTGCCCCCACAGCAAGGGGGGCACCCAAGCTGGCTCATTCCTGAGCCACTGCTATGTGCGTCCATTCACACACAGAGCTACAGCTCAGCCCAGCCCCCTCTCTTTCCTCATTGGCTCCCGCTGCTGTCTCTGCCAATGAGAAGGGAGAGTCCCGAGAGAGCCAAGGCTCTTGTGCTCATCACTGGATTTAGATGGGGCTCAACTAAGTATTGGGGGGCTGCTGCACAGTGGAGGTTTTTTACAGTATCTTCATGCATAGAATGCATGAAGGTAAAACACCATGAGCCTTTAGACTGAGTCACTTGAAGAATAGGTTCAGGTTCACTTTAAAATACAGTCCAAGTTTTTTAAAAACGTTCCTTGATGTATGAAGAAACATTCAGGAAGTATCCAGTTTAGTATTTTTTTTTTTCTGGAAGATCCATCTGCAGCATGTACAATATGTAACCAGTTGCCAGGGTGAGTTCTGCCACCTTGTGGTAATATGCAGCACAGCATTTTTAAAACTTTTTTTCTAATTTCAGGTACAGTAAAACCCTGGATTGGGAGCATAATTCGTTCCGGAAACATGCTTGTAATCCAAAGCACTTGTATATCAAAGCGAATTTCCCCAAAAGAAATAATGAAAACTCCAATGATACATTACACAATCCGTTCCACAACCATTTATTCATAAGTCCTTCCGTTTATGGTCCATATAAAAAGATTATAGTAATGTGATAGGTTGTGTAACCATAAAACGTCCATCCACAAATGGAAGCCTCCACAAGGGGATTAGAAGCAAAATCCAGCAGGAGCTCCAGAGTATAAAAGAGAAGAGAGGCGCCTCTAAGTGTAGCAATATGGTTACATTTAATGCAGGAATCCAGGGTAAGGCTGACCACATAGACCATCCTCCGCACCGCCGGCTCTCACCGCTGTCAGTCTGCAATCCTGATCGGGAAGACTACCCTGCAGTAGAGCGATCTGAAAGCGAGGCTTGAACCGCTCGTGGAGCGCAGCGTGGAAGGGATAATGTTGATGGAGGTGCGGAGGATGGTCTATGTGGACAGCTTTACCCTGGATTCCTGCATATTTAGATGTGCCTGTTTTAATCAACAACCATGTGACTTGCTAAATGTTGTACCTTCATTAAATGTAACTATATTGCTACACATGGTCGTGATGACCGCCGGCCACGAGCATTGGCACCCCCTCGGTGCAGCGGGCACGCGCGTGCCTGCTATCTGCTTAAAGGAGCCGACATATAGCTACAACGGCTTGTGGGATCGTGCCGACCTGCCGCAGTACAATGACGGCGGCTGATCGGCAAGCGGTTAATGTAGCACCCTCCTAGAGTAGTGTAGGCTGTTAGGTAGATTTAGTTAACTCCTCTGTAATTAGTGAAGCAGAGGTTGATTATTAAGGCCTGCTAAATGTCTCACAGGCTGCTGCTTTGATTATTTCCTCCTGTATTCTAGAGAATTCTACAATTATAGTGGGAGGAAGAACAGAGTAAGCAGCCTGAATATTTATGAGACTCCAGCCAATCCCTGGGAAGGTGTGCCTAGAAGGTGGAGAAAGCACCCATAAATAGTCTGGGGGCCTGAGGCAAGAGGTGCAGATTTCCTGGGTCCAGTCCTGCTGGAGGAGACCCGTGTGCAAGGGCTCTGCCCCTGGGACAGGATTTGCTGACAGGTGTCATCTAGAAAACATCAAGGTCCCAACTGAGGCTTCAGCTGGGGGGTCTATTCGCTAATGTTTAGATCTGGAGATTGTTTGGGTCTGGAGAAGCTCACTGGAGAGTACGAGGGGGAAGTTGGGGGAAAGGTGTCCAGCTGTCCTATGGTAGTGTGAGTCTACTTCTATATGGCTGGAGAGCACCCAGGGGATATCAGAAGGAGGCAACTGATGATCCTGTGGCCGTGTGAGTAAATGACCCCTTGCTGGAAGTTAGTGACTGTGTGCACTTTTTTTGGTTCTTTGGGAAGTCCTAGTCACCTGTCAACATTAGAGACTCTGTGGGACATTTTTGCCTAGCTCAGCAAGCTACAGAAGAGTCCTCAAGCGTTCTTAAAGTGATATTAAATCTTATGTTTTTTTTTTAATGAAAATAACAAACATGTATATACTTACCAGCTCTATGCAATGTTTTTGCACAGAGCAGCCCCGATCCTCTTCTTCTGGGGTCCCCCTTCAGCGCTCAAGGCCCCTCCTTTTTGGCGGGTGCCCCCACGGAAAGCCACTTTCCATGGGGGGCACCCATGCATTCTTGCTCCTGAGCCCCTCTGCTGCGTCCATTGACACAGACAACGTGACTCGACTCGGCTCTGGCCCCCGCCCCTATGTCACAGAATTTGATTGACAGAAGCGGGAGCCAATGGCTCCTGCTGCTATTAATTTACCCATTGAGGAAGGAGACAGAGGCAGGAGCCGCTGCTCTTGTGCACATCTCTGGTTCGGATCGGGCTCAGGTAGGAAAAAGGGGGAGGGGCTGGGGGGAAGCTGCAGCACAGAAGGTTTTTTACTTTAATGCATAGAACGAATTAAGGTGAAAAACCTTAAAGTGGTTGTAAAGTCAGAAGGTTTTCTATCTTAATGCATTCTATGCATTAAGATAAAAAGCCTTCTGTGTGTAGCAGCCCCCCTAATACTTACCTGAGCCCCATCTCTATCCAACGATATCCACGAGTCCCTCGCCCGTCTCGGGACTCTCCCTCCTGATTGCCTGAGATACAGCAGCGGCGCCATTGGATACTGATGCTGTCAAAGTCAATCAGCCAATGAGGAGAGAAAGGGGGCGGGCCAGGTCACGGCTCCATGTCTGCACAGTGGGCGGCACAGTGGCACAGTGGGTAGCACTCTCGCCTAGCAGTAAGAAGGTTCGCTGGTTCGAATCCCGACCACGACACTACCTGCCTGGAGTTTGCATGTTCTCCCTGTGTCTGCGTGGGTTTCCTCCGGGTACTCCGGTTTCCTCCCACACTCCAAAGACATGCTGGTAGGTTAATTGAATCCTGTCTAAATTGGCTCTAGTATAGGTATGAATGTGAGTTAGGGACCTTAGATTGTAAGCTCCTTGAGGGTATAGGGACTGATGTGAATGTATAATATATATATGTAAAGCGCTGCGTAAATTGACGACGCTATATAAGTACCTGAAATAAATAATAAAATAAAAATAAAAAAATGTCTGAATAGACACATGGAGCTGTGACTCGGCTCGGGTGCCCCCATAGCAAGCTGCTTGCTTTGGGGGCACTCACCAGGAGGGAGGGGCCAGGAGAGCAGAAGAGGGACCCGAGAAGAGGAGGATCTGGGCTGCTCTGTGCAAAACAAACTGCAGAGAGCAGGTAAGTATAACATGTTTGTTATTTATTTATTTTTTTTAAATGAGACTTTACAATCACTTTAAGGCTTTAGAATCACTTTAAGTTCTAGGGTATCCCATGCTACCTTACCCCATCCAAGATCTATGTTCCAATAAAACCCTTAAAAAAAAAAGCACCCCTAGACTGTTCATTTGAGCAAGCAGAAGAGTGAAGAAAATGGTGTGCGCCTGGCTGTGTGCCCTAACTAGGGGAATGGGGCTAAGTTCACCAGCGGGTCTTGTGAGGATGCTCTAGATTAAAAAGGGATCTACAAGTGTACATAATTGGAACCGCACAAATATCTATTAGTCACGATGAAATAAAAATAATATTCAAACTAAAAAGAGAGTGTGAAGTGGTGACAGGGTCATGAATCTAAAGTTTGCGCTTTTAGTGTGTAATTGTATTACAGGAATAGCACCTTACCTTCCTGGCAGCCTTTAGGTCAGGGCTATCCTCCATGCCGATGGCAAAGGTTTGCAGAGAATAGGGCAGATTGCGTTCCTTCATTAGTTTGAGCAGAGTGGCTGCAACCAAACTGGAGTCCAGACCGCCTGGGAAAGACACAGACAAGTGCTTGAACAAGGTAATGCTGGTGAGTGTTCCCAACTCCACCCACTCAACTGAGCTCCCATGTTTAATTCCACAAATGGATATTAGTCCACCATGATGATGATGACCATGGAAGATCCTTGGCCTGGAACTCACTGCCATGGTCAAGAGGTATGAGATGCCACAAGATAATTTAACCCACCAATAGCTGGCCCATCTATAATTTTAAAAAATTCAGTTTTGGATGGGCCAAAGTTTTAAAAAACGTTGGAAAATCTTTCCGCTACTTTTTTTTTTTTTTTTACAAGCGCAAAAGTGTCCCATTCTATCCAATAAGAATCAGTTCAGTCCAGACTGGGAGATGAAAATATTAAAAGAATATGAAAAATGGTTTCATCCAAAATCTGAAACATTATGGGAGTATTATAAATGACCCCTAATCTCCGATGATAACTCCGACTTCACAAGATAAATGTCTAAGATGCATTAATGAAATTTTCCAGGAAAACAAACTAAGTGAGCAGCCTAAAAATAGAGGAAAATTTATGAGCTTCATCTAAAAAAAAAATATGTACCTGACAAAAGGCATCCGATTCTTCTGTGCGCCATTAAACGCTTCCTGACCGCATTTTCAAACAAAAGACAGATGTTCCTCTTCACTGTTTCTCGGTCCATTCCTAAAACAAAAAAATGTGTTTTTGTAAGTTTATTAACATTTATTGTTAGGCCTGGTTAACACCTATGCATTTTTTTTAGTGCTTTTTCAGTTTTGCAGAAACACATTACAGTCCATTTAACATGGTCTCCTATGGGTCACGTTCACATCTGTGCATTTTATGGAAAGGGTCAGGGACTTTTTTTCTGGTTCCATAGACTTCAATGTATCAAAAACGTGTATTGAAAAACACAAAATGCACCTGGAATATGCAAACTGCAACCTGCATGGGTGTGAACCTGTACTCCATTTACAACTTTTATTACCCAAAAAAGCTTCTTCTATGTGTAGCGCTGGTAGATTTTTAATCTACTGCTGATAGGTAAATTTAGTGGGTTATCTGTTCATACATAGTCAGATTTGCCTCTGTTCCAGCTCGGCTGAGTTGCATGTAATTTCAAACTGTGCCTGTGGGTGTCGTTGTTACTATGGGTCAGTGTTGGAAAGGCAACACATTGAATAAGTGCTCCTCTGTCCCGGAGATAACTCGGAGGAGGTGGTCCTCCGAGTTGCATTCTGGTAGAGGGTATTTATGGGACAGACGCCATGTTCTAGGGGTTCGTTTTCGTTCCACCTGCTGGCCCTCGTGGCCGACAGGTATGCGCTAAGAGTACTACCTCGTGGTCCTCCGATCGGGGGAGGTCCACGTTGCTGCAGCGTGTAGGTGGGCCCAGAAGCCTGTCTGGGGCCTACCACAGCGGCAGAGGAATGGTCCTGAGCTGTCTATCCTATGTGAAGAAGCTGGACAACCAAGGAGATCCCAGGGGAGGACCGTCATGGAAGGATCATGCAGAGTGCTGGTCTGGAGAGGGGCCTGGTGACTCAGTTGGAGGACGCATCCTGAAGTAATCTTACTTCATAGTACTGCCAGGTCGGCTTAAAGGTTCTAGTGCTGTGTTTGCTGTTCATCGTAAACCATTACATCCTGTGGCAGAGGATCGTACGGGTTTCGTTCCAATCAAGTCTGTGGCAGAGACTTTTGTTCGTGCTATGTACTGGCTGCTAGGTTAGTGAGAGAAACCTATCCAGGCGGGCAAAGATTCAACTCTACAGAGAGAATATATTCATCTACAAGCTTTCAATTCCTAATGCTACACTAAGAAAAGGTATTTGAGCTTCCCTGCAACTTTCCTCCTACCTCTTTCCTGCTACTTCCTTCAATTTACGTTTATTAAAGCATTGGAAAAGATACTCAAGTGTCCGGTGCCTGCATTGTCTGGTGTTAAACTCAGACCCTAGACCCGGTTCCGGTGAAATAGAGGTAACGAAGGTGACGGTAACAACCCGCTTAAACCAGCAGCTCCACCGAGAGTTATTGCTACATATGCAACTCTCTGATTTAAAGTGGCGTTAAACACAAAAGCAAACATTTATGATATTGCATCATACCAATTCTTAGATGTGATGGCTGCATTTGTTTTCTTTTTTAGTCTTTCTTCTATTTTCATCTGGTGATCCAGCCATTAACTATGTTGTTTTTCAAAAGAACAAGCTCTCCAGCAGAATGTATCAGTTACAGAGAGGAAACAAACCATTAAACACAAAAAGGGGTGCTTACAACGATCAGCATTTATTTATTCATGTAAATGCTTTATCCCAAAAGGAAAACAGCAGTTTGCTGTAACTGCTTATAAAGTGTGAGCTGGAGTTTGACTTCAATTTGTTAGTGCATCTAAATCTGCTAATAAATTTACCACTACCTTCCCCCCAGACTAAACTTCCGTCCAAAAGGTGCTCCCTGTGCTCCTTCATCCAGAGTGGGGGCACTGTAATACAGGAGGTGTGTTACTGGCCAGATCACCAGATGAAAACAGAGGGAACATGAAGCTTAAAAAAAGAAAACCACATTTTAGTATTGGCAAGCTACAATATAATACATTTTTGGTTTCGGGTTTATTACTGCTTTAAGCTTCACCACCAGTGGTGGTTGGTGCTCCATTTTGGGGGGCGACAAACAAACTACTCGCCACCCCGCCCCCCGTTCGGTCAAACCCCCCCATTCGGTCGGTTTATCGGCAAACCCTGCACGTACCTTACCCCGTCTAGGTCGCGGGCCTGCGTCTCCTCCTCGGTGTCTCCTGCTCCGCGTCTCCTCCTCGGTGTCTCCTGCTCAGCGTCTCCTCCTCGGTGTCTCCTGCTCGGCGTCTCCTCCTTGGTGTCTCCTGCTCAGCGTCTCCTCCTCGGTGTCTCCTGCTCCACATCTCCTCCTCGGTGTCTCCAGCTCTGCGTCTCCTCCTTGGTGTCTCCTGCTCCACATCTCCTCCTCGGTGTCTCCTGCTCTGCGTCTCCTCCTCGGTGTCTCCTGCTCCACATCTCCTCCTCTGTGTCTCCTGCTCTGCGTCTCCTCCTTGGTGTCTCCTGCTCAGCGTCTCCTCCTCGGTGTCTCCTGCTCTGCGTCTCCTCCTCGGTGTCTCCTGCTCCGCGTCTCCTCCTCGGTGTCTCCTGCTCCGCGTCTCCTCCTCGGTGTCTCCTGCTCCACGTCTCCTCCTCAGTGTCTCCTGCTCTGCGTCTCCTCCTCGGTGTCTCTTGCTCTGCGTCTCCTCCTCGGTGTCTCCTGCTCTGCGTCTCCTCCTCGGTGTCTCCTGCTCCGCGCCTGCTCCTCGGCAGCTTCCCCTGAGTCTCCTCCTCCTCGGTGGTCAATACAATCGCTTCTCCTCTTGGTCAATCGGGTCTCAATAGCGAATATTAAAGCGTATTTCCACCCAGAAATGGAACTTCCGCTTTTCGGAATCCTCCCCCCTTCCGGTGTCACATTTGGCACCTTCAGGGGGGAGGGAGGAGCAGATACCTGTCTAATCCAGGTATTTGCTCCCACTTCCGGGCATAGATAGCTGCAGTATCCTTGGATATCTGCGCCATGTCTGGCCCCTCCTTTGTCCCCCCTGCTGTCTTCTGGGAGACACACAGGTCCCAGAAGAGAGCAGGGACCAGTGGGATCGTGCAGCGTGACTCGCGCATGCGCAGTAGGGAATCAGGCTGTGAAGCCGCAAGGCTTCACTTCCTGATTTCCATACCGAAGATGGCGGCGTCTCCACCCGAGAGCCGAGGGACAGATCGGCTTCGGGTGCCGACATCGCGGGCGCCCTAGACAGGTAAGTACCCATATTTTAAAAGTCAGCAGCTGCAGTATTTGTAGCTGCTGACTTTTAAAAAAAAAAAAAAATCAGCGGAACTCCGCTTTACTTTGCTATGGTCACACAACTGGGTGGGCTCAGGGAGCAGTGCTCTGAGCACCGAGCCCACCCTTTTTTGAAGTCCCAGGCTCTAATCATGTGCTTAAAAAAACAAAAAACATTGAAATCCATGTGTCCGGCGCCCTTGCATGTAGATTAGGGTCCTGGGCGCATGGATTAGGTGGGCGGCGCCCTTGCGCCCCGTATGGACGGGTCGCCACTGTTCACCACCCATCATCCCCTGTTCAATGATCGTCCCCCTACTGGCCAAGAGTTCCACTGGAGACCAAGATCAGTTGCCATGTAATCAATTTATGCAGCAAAAGGTTCCTCCTCCCCCCTTATTAACATGCTAATGACATTTTCAAATAATACCTTTCTGTTTTCATTTTTCATTTCATTTTTCATTACAAAGTTTACAGAGTTGTTTTGGAGATATTGTTTAAAGTAGTTTTAAAGTAGATTTCTGACTTCCTAACCCCTCCTTAAAATGAACCTGAACTCAGAAAGTGAACATTTGATGTGTTCTAGGGAATTTCTTATTTATTATTAATTGTACCTCTTTCATTGTAATTTAAAGTGTTACTAAACCCAGGACTCTGCATTCACTATATCTGATCTCCCACAGTACACAGAACATGGAAATGCAATTCTTTTTAGTAACTATAAACGACGAAATACTTTTTCTCATCAGCAGTATATAGCAGTCTTGTGACTTCTATTAATGTCTGGTTAAAGCTTATAGGAGGAGTTTTCATTCTGCTCTGATTGTCCTATAAGGCTGCAGGACCCCCGACCCTCTGTGTGGACAATGCTGATTGGCCCTGTGTCCATCACATGCACCCTCCCAAGAAAAAAAAATTCTCTAGCCAATACACACCAAACTGAGCATGTGCAGAGTGTCCCCAGGGCTCTGTGTTATCTGGAGATGGATTGGGGACAGTGGAAGAAGGGGACGATCAGAGAAGACAGGCTCAAACAGCCTTTTTACACAATGCGCAGGATTAACCCCTTAGGTTCCACAGTGAGTATAACAAGCATTGTTTACTGCATATACAGACTGATTTTACTGTTGTGGGTTTAGTAGCACTTTAACCACTTGCCATCTAAACATTTTTTTACATACATATTAAAGCGGGGGTCCACCCACACCACCAAAAAAAAAAAAATATTAAAAGCCAGCAGCTACAAATACTGCAGCTGCTGACTTTTAATACATGGCCACTTACCTGTCCCAGGGTCCAGCGATGTCGGGTCCCGCTCGGTTCTCGGCAGCTGCCGCCGCCATCCTAGGTGAGGGAATCAGGAAGTGAAGCGTTGCGGCTTCACTTCCCGGTTCCCTACTGCGCATGCGCGAGTCGCGCTGCGCGTCCCTAGTGGTCCCCGCTCTCTCCTGGGCGCTGTGTGTTCCCAGCAGACAGCGCGGTGGGGACGGGAAGAGGCATAGACTCCTATGGGAGTCTATGCCGGAAGTGGGTGCAAATACCTGTCTTAGACAGGTATCTGCACCCCCCTCCCCCCTGAAAGGTGCCAAATGTGACACCGGAGGGGGGGAGGGTTCCGAAAAGCGGAAGTTCCATTTTTGTGTGGAACTCCGCTTTAAAATCTGCATTTTTGGGGGGGGGGGATTCGGGTAAAAAAAAATGACAAACAGTATATACTTTGTGAAAGCAGAGGCCCTGGAGAATAAATTAGTGACTGTTGCATTTTTAATGTCGCCGATTATCAAATGCAAATTTTCAGAAAAAATTACACTTGTGGTAATTAAAAAAAAACGAACAAACATCTATACTCACCTCCCTGCTGCAGCATCAGCTGACCCCGCAGGCGCTAAGCCTGAGAACTGAGTGATAACATGACTTTAGTTCTACTTTAAAGTGGCTGTAAACCTCAGACATGAAATAAGAGCAAAGCACATCCCTCTACTGTATAGTGTGTACTTGTCTCAATCCAGAGCACTAAGGCTCATTTCACACTGCAGCGACTTGGGATCCGGCTTGTGAGACCCCCAAGTCGCATGACATGTGAAATCCCATGTTAGTCAATGAGAGCTGTCTTAATTAGCACTACTAAAGTCGCTCCGACTTTAGAAAAGGTTCCTGTACTACTTTAAGGCGACTTCTATCCCACTTGTGCCCATAGACTTTAATAGAATTCTCCTCCAAGTCGGATCCTCATCTATATTGATGTGATTTGGATCCGACATTACAGGAAGATTACCGAGGCATTCCCTGCTGTGTGGCCCCTCCCTCGCTTCAAAGTTGCATCAAATCGCATTAACTGGTTCCCGACCGGCTCCTGTAAATATACGTCCGCAGAATGGCACGGCTGCGCAAAGTAACGTACCTGTACGTTACTTTAAATTTGCCGCCGTGTGCGCGCGCGCCTGCCACGATCTCCGTGAGTCAGGTCGCGGGTCCCGCGGACTCGATCGCCGCGGGCATACCCGCGATTGCCTCACGGAGAGGACGAACGGGGAGATGCCGTTGTAAGCAGCATCTCCCCGTTCTGCCTAGTGACAGTGTCACTGGATCTCTGCTCCCTGTCATCGGAGCAGAGATCAGTGACGTCACGCACACAGCCCATCCCCCTACAGTTAGAATCACTCAACCCCTCCCCACCCCCTAGTGGTTAACCCCTTCACTGCCAGTGTCATTTACACAGGAATCAGTGCATTTTTATAGCACTGATTGCTGTATAAATGACAATGGTCCCAAAAATGTGTAAAAAATGTCCGATGTGTCCACCATAATGTCGCAGTCACAATAAAAAAATCGCTCATCGCCGCCATTACTAGTAAAAAAAAAATTATTAATAAAAATGCCATAAAACTATCCCCTATTTTGTAAACGCTATAACTTTTGCGCAAACCAATCAATAAATGCTTATCGCAATTTTTTTTACCAAAACTATGTAGAAGAAAACGTATCGGCCTAAACTGAGGAAAAATATTGTTTTTTAATATATTTTTTGGGGATATTTATTATAGAAAAAGTAAAAAATAATGCGTTTTTTTTCAAAATTGTTGCTCTTATTTTGTTTAAAGCGCAAAAAATAAAAATCGCAGAGGTGATCAAATACCACCAAAAGAAAGCTCTATTTGTGGGGGGAAAAAAAGACGTCAATTTTGTTTTGGAGCCACGTCGCATGACCGCGCAATTGTCAGTTAAAGCGGACGCAGTGCCGAATCGCAAAAAGTGCTCTGGTCAGGAAGGGGGTAAATCCTTCCGGGGCTGAAGTGGTTAAAGTAGTACTCAAGTCGCACAAAATTGTCAGGAAGTCGCACCATAAGTCACACGGCTTTCAGGTCGCAGTAGTGTGAACCGAGCCTTATGCCGCGTACACACAATCGGACTTTCAAAAAAATGAATAAAAACCAAGCGCTGATGTGGATAGATATGTGTGATATAAATAAATTGTGCTTAAAAATATATATATACCAATATAGTTAGTGCTATGAAAAAATCAGTAAATTAAAGCTGCTATCAATAATCAACAATCGGACTTTCAGCCCACAAAAGACCGATGAGAGTTCTTCGTCGGAAAATGCGACCGTGTCTACGCTCCATCGGACTTTTGCTGGCCGAATTCCATCCAGCATAAGATTGAGAGCATGCTCTCAATTTTTCGGTCGGAAAAAGTTCCTATCCGAAAATGCGATTGTCTGTGGCAATTCCGACGCGCAAAATTCCTACACATGCTCAAAATCAATTTGACGCATGCTCGGAAGCATTGAACTTCATTCTCTCGTAGTGTTGTACGTCACCGCGTTCTTGACAGTCGAAAGTTCAGAAAACCTTTGTGTGACCCGTGTGTATGCAAGGCAAACTTGAGCGGAATCCCGTCGGAAAAGTCATCATATCTTTTTCCGACGAGAAGTCCGATCGTGTGTACGCGGCATTAGTGTCATTTCTATCTGCTGCTTCATTCCTCTGCTATCAGCATCACTTCTGACAAATTTTCCTGACACCAAGAGAAAAAATGTGACAGGAGGAGGGAGCTCCAGCTCAAGCTTTATCAATTCTGCACTTTGGATGGATGTAGAGAAGACTGCAGATAAAGAGGTACAACTTATGAAGGAGGATTTTTTTAATCTCTGTGTATCATCTGAGGCCTGTCCCTTCACTGGGTATATGTGAGGTTTTACAACCACTTTAACTATTTCAATCCTTATGCTGCTAGCATTAGTTAATAGATAGAAAGGCATAATATATTTGCTTGTTTTAAATTTTTCACCACATTTCTTCAGTTACTTTCGGGTTTCTGACCAAAATGGTGTCATACATCTCAGGGGACTTTCTCGGCTAGGCACACCTTCCTGCCTGCATTCCTGAGCTAAGGGCAGGTGGATTCCAGGAAGTGAATGCCACACGAATCATCTCCCCTTACTTAAGATGGCCAAAGATAAAAATGCTAGGGGGGGGGGGGTATCAAAGTGATTTCTCAACAAAACAAAGCATGGAGACATGGATGAATGGATTGATGGATGGATGGGGGAGTTTGCTTTAAATATGTAAAATGAATTAAATAGCATTTTTAGTTTGCGGAGTTCAGATACAGTTTAGTTCCGCTTTAAGGCCTAAATAGCTAAATGTAAAGTCCATCCCTCCAGGAAAAATATGGAGCTCTTTTAACAAGTACAAGGAATCTCATGAAATCCAAGCTAAAGGACAATTTAAAGAAAATACTTTTCTCAATTAAATTTTATAGACCATGAAGCTGGTCCTGAAAGAAATGTCCTAATTAAATGTTTATAGCTGAACACTGTACTGTTAAAATTGACCTTCCGTGGAACATTAATATATAGCCATTCCAGTCTATAAGAGCAGAATGTAAAGGAATAAAAACTCATACAGTATCTCACAAAAGTGAGTACACCCCTCACATTTTTGTAAATATTTTATTCTATCTTTTCATGTGACAACACTGAAGAAATGACACTTTGCTACAATGTAAAGTAGTGAGTGTACAGCTTGTATAACAGTGTAAATTTGCTGTCCCCTCAAAATAACTCAACACACAGCCATTAATGTCTAAACCGCTGGCAACAAAAGTGAGTACACCCCTAAGTGAAAATGTCCAAATTGGGACCAATTAGCCATTTTAACTCCCCGGTGTCATGTGACTCGTTAGGGTTACAAGGTCTCAGGTGTGAATGGGGAGCAGGTGTGTTAAATTTGGTGTTATCACTCTCACTCTCTCATACTGGTCACTGGAAGTTCAACATGGCACCTCATGGCAAAGAACTCTCAGAGGATCGGAAAAAAGAATTGTTGCTCTACATAAAGATGGCCTAGGCTATAAGAAAATTGCCACAACCCTGAAACTGAGCTGTGGCACGGTGGCCAAGACCATACAGCGGTTCAACAGGACAGGTTCCACTCAGAACAGGCCTCGCCATGGTCGACCAAAGAAGTTTAGTGCTCGTGCTCAGCGTCATATCCAGAGGTTGTTTTTGGGAAATAGACACATGATTGCTGCCAACATTGCTGCAGAGGTTGAAGGGGTGGGGGGTCAGCCTGTCAGTGCTCAGACCATACGCTGCACACTGCATCAAATTGGTCTGCATGACTGTCGTCCCAGAAGAAGGCCTCTTCTAAAGATGATGCACAAGAAAGCCCGCAAACTGTTTGCTGAGGAAAAGCAGACTAAGGACATGGATTACTGGAACCATGTCCTGTGGTCTGATGAGACCAAGATAAATGTATTTGTTTCAAATAGTGTCAAGCGTGTGTGGTGGCAACCAGGTGAGGAGTACAAAGACAAGTGTGTCTTGCCTACAGTCAAGCATGGTGGTGGGAGTGTCATGGTCTGGGGCTGCATGAGTGCTGCTGGCACTAGGGAGCTACAGTTCATTGAGGGAACCATGAATGCCAACATGTACTGTGACATACTGAAGCAGAGCATGATCCCCTCCCTTCAGAGACTGGGACGCAGGGCAGTATTCCAACATGATAACGACCCCAAACACACCTCCAAGACGACCACTGCCTTGCTAAAGAAGCCGAGGGTAAAGTTGATGGACTGGCCAAGCATGTCTCCAGACCTAAACTCTATTGAGCATCTGTAGGGTATCCTTAAATGGAAGTTGGAGAACACAAGGTCTCTAACATCCAAAACACACAGACTCTGGGAACTGGAGGACCCAGATGCATATTTGGGGCCTCTATGCCCAAACCAGCAATGACTGCTTTAGACTGTGAGACTAAGAGCAGATGTTAATATGATCAGCTCAAAGTAAAAAAAAACGGGGGTCTCCTGCTATAGTCAGATTATGAAGGTGTTAAGTGTCTTTCTGTTAAGTATGTCTCCCCCATTGTGTGCCTCCTATGTGTGCATTCCCAATGTTAATTGAGTCACCTAGTGTTTCTGTCTGTCTGATCATATCTTGGAGATATGATTATTGTGACCACTGTACCTTGTTATTGAACTATTGTAGGATGTCTATGCTTATGATAATGTGTAAAGTACTTTCTATGCAGGGTAAGGCTTGGTGTCGAAAAGCCTGGGTGGGCCACGGAGTCACCTAGGTGACTAGATGTTTAATTAGCTTAATGTTTATGTTGGCTGTTCCTTAGCTATGTTAATTATATTCTTGTTTGCCGTTTGTATTGTCAGTGTAATGTGATCAGACCCTACCTGACCTGGTGTGCTACAAATTCTGTGTGAGTTTTCAATAAAAAGAGTTCCAGTTTGCATCTACAGTATCTAGTGTCGCCTAGTCTTGTGTGCTCAGCAATAATACCCGGTTCCTGGGTCCAGACTGGAGGAAGCTATATTTTGACAGAGTTACCCAAGCTGGGTGCTGGACGGTCCCATCACAGTACCATTCACTAATGCTACTGACAGCCATTGTGGAGCTGGCCATAGACATTAGAGCACGTTTGGCGGTGGATGCATGTTTTTTTGTCCGTCGGACTAGCATACAGACGAGCGGACTTTTCGACCGGACTAGAGTCCGTCGGAAAGATTTGAAACATGTTTCATTTCTAGGTCCGTCAAACTTTTGGGGAAAAAAAAGTCAGCTGGAGCCCACACACGTTTGAATTATCCGCCGGACTCCGGTCCGCAGGACGAAGTCTGCCGTAAAGTCCGCTCGCGTGTGCGCGGCATTATAGATAGCTAAAAAGATTAATGTTGTCAGTAGGAATGTATCTGAGAGGCAGAAATTGCTCATTGCTCTAGGAACCCCTAGCAACCTCTAGAGAAACCCTGGGGTTCCATGGAACCCTAGGTTGAGAAACCCTGATCTAGTTATTGGGACCCGCTGTTGGTTTGGCAGCCAAACTCCCAGTCTATAAAGCAGAGCTGCTGTCAACACTAAGCAGTTGTTTCAGGTGTAGCTAGCTGTAGCTGGGAGCAACTAATTACAATCTTTCAATTTCTTTACATAGGAACTGGTGAAGCAAAACTAAATGCAGAAGATGCTCATGCTACAATCTTTGTTTTCACTACCCTATACACCACTTGGAAGATCACCAATTAAAATTGCTCAAATATGAACCAATTTCACTAAAGATGCCTACAGAAAATACTGGGCATCTCATACAGAGAATATGTTATAAACAAAGAAAATTATGAAATGCAGATGCTAGAAGATATTGTCACCATTTGGAGGCTAGGACTGGCTGGACATATCGGGCACCCACCTGATCACATACCCAAAATTGCAATGCACTGGACACCACCACCAAGAAGAAAGTGGAATACAAGGAGGACTGTCCACAACCTGTGGGTCTACCATCAAATCTAGCTGTGAATGCCATGGAGGTCCCATGGGATAAAACTGAATCTACCACAGATGACAGAATTCAATGGAGAGCACTTATAGCTCAATGAGCCCAATTTAGCAGGAGGAATTAATTGTAAGTAAGCAAGTAACTCCTTTGTTTTTGAGATTAACAAATTTTTGCCCCTGCTTCCCTTAAAACCAAACAAAACTAATATAGATTTTAAAAAAGTAAAATAAAATTGACCAAAGACATAGCTTCCCTTGGGAAGTCCTAGGAAACATTTGTAATAACACTAATTGGGTTTGCATGCAATTTTAGGCCAGAGGGAAATTTCCAGAGACAAATCTTAAAGCGGGGTTCCACCCAAATTTTGAACAATATCTGTATGTATTCTCTTCCTTGCCTAGATGCTGACATGCCGTTTAAAAAAATTTAAATCGCCGTAATTACCTTTTATTTTTCTATTCTTCTTTGCACTTCCTGGTTCTCCTCCCGTGGGAGTAGGCGTGTTTCTAGCTTCTCCCAGACTCCTGGGAGCTAGTCTCAGGCTTCCCAGGATGCCACTGAGCATGTGCGGGAACGAGCGGTGAATGCTGGGAGCACAGCATTCACCACATCCAGGAAATAAATGCTTGTGGGCTTCAAATGCCCACAATGAAGATGGAAACCGCCTGCAGTGAATAATATAAGTTATTCTTTCCGACGAAATCTGACGCAGGCGGACATATTACACACAATATGTGAGTATGTAATGCCGAGAACAAAAGTTTGTGAATGAACTCAAAAAAAAAAAAAAAAAACACGATAGATAGGTGAACCCCCGCTTTAAGAAAAAGCATCTGCCCCAGAAATCCAAGGCAAGGTATAGCTACAGTATGTATTTACACATGACAGTACCTGCTTGTAGTTTCCCGAGTGAATCGTAGGCTGCATGCTGAGGTTCGTCCTTGAAATTGCGGAACTTTATCAATTCAACTGAGGCAACCTTCCCGCTGGGTTTTAAATCAAAGACTTCACAGTGACCAGGAGGGAATGGGTCTACTTTTGGGCATGAGGTCATAGAATGCTTCAAGTTAATAAGACCTAAGATGAAGAAAATGTGTTATATATTCAAATTTTGGAGAAAACAACAGCACAGTGTTTATAATAACCTTTGTAAATATGAAAACTTATGAGCTTTTGCTAAAAAAAAAAAAAAGTCAAGCACCAATTAGGTCAAGCACAGATTGCACACACATATTTAAATAAGTCCATGTCCATGTCCCCCTGCCCCTTGACAACCACACTTTTTTTTGATCACAGGACCAGGAAGTGAGAGTAAATCTCCCCAATGGAGTCACAATCAGAAAAAATATTTCACAATTAAAAACTCACTGCATTAAACAAAACATAAAAAAAACACTTCTTTCTGGATTCAGGTCTTAACATCTTATTTTGATTACCTTTAGCTTCAGAGCAAACTCCAAGAAATCCATCATCGGTGAGAAGTTTGAAGAGCGGTCTAACACCATAGGAGTCCCGACCCAGATAGACCTTTCTATTGGCTGTATCCAGCAGAATAAACGCAAAGACTCCATCCAATAAGGCTGCAGTTTGCTCGATTCCGTGTTTATTGTAAAGATGGAGGATTACCTCTCCATCCACCAGGGTCTGATACTCGAATCCAAAATGTTTTCCCACCTGCCGGAGGAACCCAGTGGGATTAGTATAAAAAGATTAGCATAAAAGTTATTTGTAGAGTGCATTCTCCAACATTGATACTACATACTGCAGAATTAGTAGTAGCAATGATCATAGTACCTTCTACTTCATTTTTAATTTGTAGGTTTATCTGAGTATTCTTATAAGGGGGTGAAAAAAAAAATTGAAAATATAGAGTATACAGGAGCCTGGGAGGAAATAGAAATGACTTAGTACTTGCTTTTACGTACTACATTGCACTGCCTTAATACATTCCATGGTTATTGGATCGAGGCCTGCTACCTGTGTGGATATAAATGTTGACTTTGGTTCCTGGCACTCAATGGAACTGAAGAAGTGGCTTGGATACACTGTAGAAACATCTACAACATTACAGGAAAATGTCCGGTTGAATGTGACCAACTACTACTAGCTCTACTATGACCTGGATGAATGGAAAAATTCAGAGAAATATTGGCAATTGTCTTACCATGACACTGAAGTGGGAATATAAGAAAACAGCAAGAAAACTTGCAGAGTGCAGGAACCAGTCAGCCACTGACATCTTTGGCCAGTTGGCTTTCAGGTACCGATCTTCACCCATTTTCAATGGTCAGGCCGAGATGACGATTCATCCCGGCATTGCTGAAAATGTACACCGAGCTGCACATGTGCAGGCAAGTAAGGAACTTTATTGCAGAAGAGACATAGTATGCCTCTTCTGCATTCAAAATCCTGTCTGTTTGCCTTTTTTCTTTTACTTAAAGTTCTACTTTAAAGCGGAGGTCTGCCCACCCCTGCAAAAATTAAAAGCCAGCAGCATTTTTAATAATAGGACACTTACCTGTCCTGGAGTCCAGCGATGTCGGCACCGCAGCTCATGTTTCCATCAGCTGTTGGGTGCTGCCGCCGTCGTTGCCAGTAAGGGAACCAGGCAGTGAAGCATTTACAGCTTCAACGCCAGGTCCCTACTGCGCATGCACGAGGCACCGATGTGCTCTCCTACTGGCCCAGCAGAGGGGGAAGGAGGAGGGAGGTGGAGGGAGCCGAGCTGCTGACAGAATTCCCAGAAGGGGAGGTATCCGTTCTCCCCCCCGAAAGGTGGCAAATGTTGCTCCGGAGGGGAGGAGGAGACAAATGAGCAGAAGTTCCACTTTTGGGTGGAACTCCTCTTTAACCACTTAAAGACCAGCTGC
This sequence comes from Lithobates clamitans, assembly GCA_037952925.1. NCBI lineage: Eukaryota > Metazoa > Chordata > Amphibia > Anura > Ranidae > Lithobates > Lithobates clamitans. The sequence continues at coordinate 1,027,726 of JBBGZY010000867.1, forward strand.
TGCAGGTTGGCTCTCCTGGGCGAATCGCCATCATGGTACTTTGGCCGCTTTAAGACCACCAGGGGGCCCGCGGCGCAACGCCGGAGCCAATGTGTGTGCTCGGCGGCTGCGATATCTGCCTGCCACCCGCGATCGCTCCTGAGAGAGACAAAAAGCATCTGTCAATGTAAACAGAAAGATCCCTGTTCTGTCAGGGGAGGATAGACAGATCGTCTGTTCCTAGTGATTAGGAACAGCGATCTCTCTCTACTCCCTGTCAGTACACTCCCCCCAGTTAGAAACAGCTCCCTAAGGGAACACTTAACCCCTTGATCGCCCCCCTAGTGTTAACTCCTTTCCTGCCAGTGACATTTATACAGTAATCAGTGGCTATTTTTAGCTCTGATCGCTGTATAAATGTCAGTGGTCCCAAAAAAGTGTCCGATCTTTCCGCTGCACTGTCACATACTAGTAAGAAAAGAAAAATTATAATAAAAATGCCATAAATCTATGCACTATTTTGAAGACGCTATATTGTTTGCGCTAGCCCATCAATATACACTTATTGCGATTTTTTTACCAAAAATATGTAGAAGAATACATATCGGCCTAAACTGATGAAGAATTTTTTTTTTTTACTTTTTTGGTGGATAATTATAGCAAAAAGTAAAAAATATTGTTTTTCTTTTCAAAATTGTTGGCCTTTTTTTGTTTATAGGGCAAAAAAAAAAAAAGAAAACATAGAGGCGATCAAATACCACCAAAAGAAAGCTCCATTTGTGGGGAAAAAAGGACATAAATTTTGTTTGGGTACAGCGTCACACGACCGCGCAATTGTCAGTTAAAGCGACACAGTGCCGTATTGCAATAATGGATAGGTCATTAAGGAGGCAAATCCTTCCGGTCCTTAAGTGGTGTTAACTTCCGAGGTTGATATCATAGACTTACCCCAGCAGCTTGTGTTTGAGCTCCACATTGAAAGGTCATAGGGCCGATATGATTTGACTCAATGACTCAAAAATAACTGTTAAATGAGCGGGTGAGACAGACTCACTCCACCATTGATGATCTCAGACAGAAAGCAGCTGGAATTAAATAGAATTTGGTGTCAAAACTACCTGCTGAGAGTCTGAAAAGAGCTGTTGAATTTTTAGAACAAGCTCAGCTAGCCCAAAACACTAATGCCGCGTACACACGATCGGACTTCTCGTCAGAAAAAGGTATGATGGCTTTTCCGACAGGATTCCGCTCGAGTTTGCCTTGCATACACACGGCCACGCAAAAGTTCGCTGAAATTATGACCGTCAAGAACGCGGTGACGTACAACACTACGACGAGCCGAGAAAATGAAGTTCAATGCTTCGAGCATGCGTCGAATTGTTTCTGAGCATGCGTAGGAATTTTGCGCGTCGGAATTGCCACAGACGATCGCATTTTCGGATAGGAACTTTTCCCGACCGAAAAATTAAGAATATGCTTTCAATCTTTTGCTGGCTGGAATTCGGCCAACAAAAGTCCGATGGAGCATACACACGGTCACATTTTCCTATGAAAAACTCTCATCGGTCTTTTGCGGGCCGAAACTCCGATCGTGTGTACGCGGCATAAGGGTAAGAAAAGATAGATCAAAAAGTCCGTCACCTCGGTACTAGGGACCAGCAATAACAACTGAAGCGTGAGCTAGCGTCCCCCTCCCCTTACACTCTGAAGGCAGTGGACCCTCAGGTAGCTTGGAGGGCTAGCATTTTCCCCTCAGGGCTGTATCCTTGACTTTTTGTGAGACATGAAAATTTGGATACCACCAATGGACAAAGGTTGACAAAGTTATAACCTTTTAAGCTAGACCAGCACTCTGATAGACAAGGTATATCATAATAGATCAGGGGTCTCCAAACTTTCCAAGCAAAAGGTAGTTTACTGTCCATCAGGATTTAGGAGGGACCAGATTGTGGCCAGTGGGAGTAGAACATGCTCCAACATCAGTGCCCCATCATTGGTTTTAATCTGAGGAAAAGTGCCCCATTGTTATCAGTGAGGTGAATAGTGCCCCATTGATAGTGTCAGTTGGTGGTGGAATAGTGTCTCAGGAGCCAGATAAGGGGAAGCAAAGGGCCACATCCGGCTACTAGGCCGCAGTTTGGAGACCATTGTATTTGACCAGGAGTCTCCAAACTGCGGCCCGATGGCCAGATGTAGCTCTTTGCTAGCCTTTATCTGGCCCTTGGGGCTCTATTCCCCCCAATAATATGAGGAACTATTCCTCCCACTGACTCCAGCAATGGGGCACTATTTCTTCCACTGATACCGATAATGGGGCACTACTCCTACTAATACCAATAATGGGGCACTAACTCCGACTGATACCATTAATGGGGCACTAACTCCTACTAATACCAATAATGGGGCACTAACTCATACTAATACCAATAATGAGGCACTACTCCTCCTACTGACCACCAACCCTGAGGCCATATTTATGCTTACTGATGCTGAGCCCAGGACATTTCCTACCCACAGTGTAGGGATAGTAGACTGGCCCTTTGTTTGAAAAGTTTGGAGACCCCTGTATTAGAACATCAAACAATGGGGAAAATCAAAACATACCAAATAATATATTCATCTCAAATGTAGCTGGAGTGCCAGAAAAAAAAGATTTTTAACAAACATCACATCCTTGTGTCCTTCAAACCCATCAATACAATGAGACAGAGGCTTATACATTCAAAAGACCCAACACAAGTGAAGTAACTTTACAGTTTTAGTAAATCAACCCCCATCTGTCTTCCACATACTGTATAATGCCATTTTAGCTGCTGGCAATTTGTCATTCGTTTATAACTTCAGCCATGTAAACCAATGGATGGAATTATGCAACAAGAACAGGTTGGTTCCACAACATTCTCACCTCCCATCCTATTCTTGGACAATCTATATCTATCTTGACACATTCCATGGAGACTGAAGGTGATCGTATGGTTTCTTGTGTGAATATAAATGTTGGGGTATGAAGATAGATAGATAGATAGATAGATAGATAGATAGATAGATAGATAGATAGATAGATAGATAGATAGATAGATAGATAGATAGATAGATAGGACAACACTCAGGGTTTGGAGGCACATGGGTAAGTTTAACCCACCATTTGTATATCAAGCTAAGCTAAATATATATTTGGTTGGACTCATCTACTGCAGTTGGTATCCGGCCATTTTAGCCTTAGTTTCTTACCATCCACATAAAAGCCATACCTCTTTGTAGTTGTATATCTCCCCATTGTAACAGAGCCACAGATAAGGAAACTTCTTCACACGGAGAGGCTGCATGCCATACAGCTGATCCACGATAGCCAGTCGGTGGAAGCCAAAACAGCAGTTGGTGAAACCGTTCACATTTTCAAAACGAAACGCGTCGGGTCCCCTGTGTGCAATTTTCATGGCACTAAGGCACTGTACAGACAGGCACTCATCACTGCCAAATAGAGCCCAAATCCCACACATCCTGGATTCTTCACTTCTGCTGATAAATCACAAACACACAAAAAAACAGAAAAGTTTAGACAGAATAAAATATGTTGTCATAGCCTACCCATCAACATACTAATGATGAACGGCATTCTCATCATTTTTATTTCCTGAAAGTTTAAAGGCTGTCAAAAGTCAGCATGATGTGTTCATATATATGACCAGCATAGAAGACCGTAAGGCATATGTGGACGGAGAAATATGGAGAAAAAAAAAAAAAAAACATTAAGTAGAAAACCTGTTTCATATCTGAGGTTTTATTTATCATTGTGTCTTTTTTTTTGTTGTTCTTTTTTGATTGTTGTTTTTTCACTATCTGTTTTCTTTCTATAAAAAAGTGCCATTTAAAGCCAATAAAAACCACCTTAAAAGCATAAAAAAGAAGTTTTGGCTATGGATACACTTTAATTGCACTATTCACTCCAATGCGTTTCTCAAATTTTTGCCAAAAGTTTTGGGAGGACCCAATACTCTCAGTTTCGCTCCTTACTACTCCCTAGTGAAACCTGTGCTAAAAATGATGCCTGTGCCTCCCAACAAGTTGTGTTTCTATGATGTATTTTTCAGTATGTGTATGCAATATATTAAGATATGGTAAAAACCAATATATATATATAAAATATATATAAAATAGACATATACCTCTTCTCTGGGGGCAGGGTGGACCATGGAGGTGATATGAATGTGAAGTGTTTGTACACTCTTTTTCCTTTTGTACTAGAAAATTTAAATACAGCATTTATTTTTATTTTTTTTGGGTACTTATATAGTGCTGTCAATTTACACAGTGCTTTACATATATATTGTACATTCACATCAGTCCCTACCCTCAAGGAGCTTACAATCTAAGGTCCCTAACTCACATTCATACATACTAGGGACAATTTAGACAGGATCCAATTAACCTACCAGCATGTCTTTGTAGTACCTGGAGGAAATCCGCACAGGCACAGGGAGAACATGCAAACTCCAGGCAGGTAGTGGTGTGATTGTTGGGATTCAAACCAGCAACCCTTCTTACTGCTAGGCGAGAGTAATCCCCGCTACACCACTGTGCCGCCCCAATAAATTGAAGCCAAACTCCGGCTAACACTTTATAATCAGTTACAGCAAACTGATTTGTTTTTTGTTCCTTTTGGGATAAAGCTTTTATATAAATAAAAGCTCATCATTTTAAGTACTCAGTAGTAAATGGTTTGTCTTATCCATGTAAACTGACGCATTCTGCTGGAGAGCTTGAGCTTTTGAAAAACAACAGGCTTGCTGGCGGGGATCACCAGATGAAAATAGAAGAAAGAAAGCCTAAAAAAAAAAAAAACGGGAATTAATGCAGCAATCAGATCTAAGAATTGATAAACTGCAATATAATAAATGCCTGCTTTTTGGTTAATACTGTTTTCGGCTTTAACCCTAATTATTTTATAACTCCTTCACTCACGTCCCTTTTTTTTTTTTTTTTTTTTATGGTTTGTATTTAAATATTTTCAATTTGTGTTATTTAAAGAGCTTATGGGGGGGACACTTTGTCATCTTAACCTCGAATGGCAGAAGGATTTGTCCCACCCTGGGCAGGGCACTTTGGAATCTTCACCTTGGGTGTTTTTGTCTCACCCCTGATCTAGGTATAGCAAAACTGGTACTAGGAAGAGACAATCCCAAGATATGTTCCTGCCAGGCATCATTGCATTGCCAACTTTAATCGTACCTGGAAGGTAAATGTTTGAAAGACAAGTTCCCTGAAAATAAATCAGCATTGGATGAAGGCCAGAGGATGTGAGCGTCTGTCAGCGGGTGACAAAAGGAAATGTAGCATGTTTACGGCGAGCACTAAGGCCGGATTCACACCTTTCCATGCATGTTTTCAAATAGTGTTTCCTAGTGCTAAAGCTTTCATCTGATTTCTAAATTCCAAAAGGCATTACAAAGTAATAGTGGTGGTAAAAAAAGCACTTGTGGGTTTAACAAATCTTGGTTTTTTTGTACAATTCTCCTTTAAGTGGGCGTGGCAGGGGGTGTGTCCTATGCATGCATACTTTTGCTGATAGGCGTCCCTCATTCCCATCTCAAAAAGTTGGGAGGCATGTGTAAATAGTCCGATGGATTTCCAAATACTTTCAACATATATGCTCTGTTTACTGTTAAAAATAACTGTGAAATGCAAAATTCCGGTGGGTGTAACAGGATGTCCGCTTGCCCCCTTCTCTGTGTATCGTTACTGTGGAGGAGTGCGGGGTGTAGCAAGATGGCGGCGATGGAAGGTGGTCACTTCCGTTACCAATTCTGATGGGTCGCCTAATCTGACAGAACACCTGCCGTTTTGGGAAATCCTGTTGAGGCTGTAACTTCTCTGAATTTGTCTCCAGCAGCCATCTTGGAGAAGCCTCATGTTCTTGGTACCAAGTTATCTCGAGATTTTGTCCACCATTTTCTGTTAGCTTCCATCAAAAGAGGGCCCAGCCACCATTTTGAGGAGACATGTGTGTGGAATGAGTGAGGGAAAGGTACACTGCCTTTGAGGGAAAGTTAGGCCTTACTCAGGGAGAATGTTCCAGCCTGTAGGGACAGTACAGGGATCCTCAGGAGTCCTGCCTATCAGCATTGCTGCTGTGCTTGTGATAGAAGCTCATCTGAGACGGTGTATTTTCCTGTTAAATCATCTCTGCTGTATCTGTGAAACCTGCTTATGGACAGCAGTATATGACAAGTAATCAAAATGTGCCTTGTATACCACTGATGTGCCTGAAGAGAGGAATAATAACTACAGTGCCAGTTTACCGAGCTGCATTCTGTATCTTGGGTGAATAGACTGTGAATCTGTGCCTTATATGCTAACAAGAGAACTGTTTACTCCATTTTTGTAAATATCATTTTTCACTGTTGCTTACCTGGCAATTCAAGTTACTTCATTTACAATGCCACGCAGTGTGTTTCCCTCTATAATAGAGCCACGCTAATTCCCCCACTTACACGCACATCAATGCATTGAACTAGCAAAATTTAGAACAGGTATCCTGTGTACATGCACTGACATGCATTAAAACACATAGAGAAAAATGGACCCTATATAATTAAAAGAAATCTTCAACCACAGCATACACTTTCATTTTTTTTTAAATCAGCATTGTAATAACAATACAAACCATTTATTTTTTTTGACAATCCGATATAAGATTAGTAGATTAAATGTTTCTGTTAGGAGTGCTGCCTGTCTGCTGGTCCCCTCTTTCCACAACTTCCTGGATTCCCTGCATGCTTCACAGCTTCCCCCTAATTTCTAAGAATTACATATCAGTGGCAGCCTGCCCACTAGGGACGCACGGGCGCCGCCCCCATAATCCATGCGTCCAGCCCCCTAATCTACATGCAGGGTGCCGGACACATGGATTCCAAAGGGTTTTTTTTTGTTTTTTTTTAAGCACGTGATTAGAGCCAGAGGCTCTAATTGGCTTCAAAAAAAAGGTGGGCTCGCGGTGCAGAGCGAATATTCACTATTATCTTACTGATTGTCCTCCCGGCCAATCAGGAACCTGATCCTGAGACCTGATTGGCCAGGGAGTCTTAGGAGCCATTTCCTGTTTGGCCAGGAGCAAGAGCAACAGCCTGCCTCTTCCCTGGAGCCTGCAACCTGTAAGGAGCAGCATCGGCCTCTTCCCTGGAGCCTGCAACCTGTAAGGAGCAGCATCACCGCTTCCCTGGAACCTTCAACATCGGCCTCTTCCCTGGAGCCTGCAACCTGTAAGAAGCAGCATCACCCTGTCCCGTGGAGATTGCAAGGAGCCGCATCAGCCTCTTCCCTGAAGCCTGCAACCTGTAAAGAGCAACATCGTGCTCTTCCCTGGAGCCTGAAACCTGTAAGTAGCAACATCGGCCTATTTCTTGGAGCCTGAAACCTGCAAGAAGCAACATCGGCCTCTCCCCTGGAGCCTGCAACCTGTAAGGAGCGGCATTGGCCTCTTCCCTGGAGCCTGCAACCTGTAAGGAGCAGCATCGGCCTCTTCTCTGGACCCTGCAACCTGTAAGGAGCAACATCGGCCTCTCCCCTGGAGCCTGAAACCTGCAAGGAGCAACATCGGCCTCTCCCCTGGAGCCTGAAACCTGCAAGGAGCAACATCGTCCTCTTCCCTGGAGCCTGAAACCTGTAAGGAGCAGCATCAGCCTTTTCTCTGGAGCCTGAAACCTGCAAGGAGCACCATCAGCCTCTTCCCAGGAGCCTGCAACCTGTAAGGAGCAGCATCGGCCTCTCCCCTGGAACCTGCAACCTGTAAGCTGGAGCACCGGCCTCCTAAGGTAAGGCCACCGATCGCCGCCGTCCGTCTCCCACGTGCGGGGGGAGGGTGACAGGTTTGTCAGTGATTCCTGTACTGGCTCCACCTCCTGAGACTCCTCCTCTCAGCACCTCTGTATATCAGAAGGCAGGCTCTGTGACATGTGACACAGCGGTTCCTACCCACAGGGCACAGTGATTATTGGGGGTGATTTACTGAAACTGGAAGATGCAAAATCTGGTTCTGCTCTACATAGAAAGCAATCAGCTTCCAGGTTTTTTTTTGTCAAACCTTAACTGAACAAGCTGGAATTAGAAGCTGAATGAGATGCAGACCTGCACCAGATTTTGCACTCTCCAGTTTTAGTAAATCAGCCCCTATCTGTCACAGAATTCAGGGAAGTAAATGTGCGGGGATCTTCATAAAGTAAGTTTACAAACTTCAAGATTGTTCAGATTAATAGGAGTAGGTTAGAAATAATTGAAATAGAATGTGGAAATGAATAAATTGATTTCACTAATTCAGCCCGCAGGAAATCTATGTGAGTATGGCTATCCTTTAAGCTAAGCTCACGACCAGTTCTGCACTCATTCAGAGAACAGCAGATAGTTTTCCAGCTGCCAAGGAAATTCATCTCTGGCAAGTCAAAAGTGGACCTAGCATCAGATATATTATTTAAGTACATGCACGTAATGTGTAATCGTGGCATATAACTGCCCGTTCAGTTCTTACCTGTGTTTACAATTGTTTGACACAGATCAGCCCATTGCTGCAGCTTCTCATCTTGCGACTCGCTACACAGTTACAATGTTGCAGACTAAACTCCGGGGAAGTGAGACTGTGGAAATGCTTTCATGTGCCTCCAGCAGGTTGAAGACATCATCTTAGCTTAGAGAATGTTGCCGGACTGGAGCTTCCAGCTTTTTGAAAAATGATACGGTCGTCGGATATTGTGTGACAATCATTGTATTTATTAAGGCAGCGTTGTAAAGTTACCGAAGGATCAACTTCAGAGTGGTTGTTATCCCTTACAGATACCCAGTGAAGGGGCTGGCTTCAAGTGATATACAGAGATGAAACAAATCCTTCTACAAAGATTGTACCGGTTTACCTGTAATAATCTCATCTCTTCAGCAATTCAAAGTGCAGAATTTATACAGCTTGTGTGAGCTGTCAGAAAACAGGGGGCTGGAGGTACACACACTGCAGAGCTCAGTGAGAGAGCTGATTGGAGGAAAGGGGGCACCCCCCTCCTTTACACAGCGCACAGGAACAGAGCTAAGGCTGTCAATCACAGGCTTTGTGCTGGAGCTCCCTCCCCTGTCACCTTTTTTATCTTGGTGTCAGAAGTGACTCATACAGATAGCAGAGGAAGGAGGCAGCAGATAGAGATGACACTCTGGGGTTGATTTACTAAAGGCAAATAGCATAGTTGCCAACATTGTTAAAAAAAAAAAAAAAATGTGGGACACTTTTGTGGCTGTAGGCGGAGCCGTACAATAATTAGGGGGTGGGGCATTCGTTTGTAGGCGTGGCTTAGAGAAATATACAAGTGTGGCGTGTGGGGGGGGGTAGACGGAGCTCCTGCGTCGCCACCCACCCTCCGCCCCGCTCCGCCTCACCCCGCCTACCCCCCCGCCCCGCTGCCAGTCTGATATGGAAAGGGGCGGGGGGTAGGCGGGGCGAGGCAGGGTGAGGCGGAGCGGGGCGGAGGGTGGGTGGCGACGCAGGAGCTCCGTCTAGCCCCCCCCAGCCGTCTTCCTGAACTACATCAAAATGGCGGCCAGCGGAGACACTGACCTCTAGCGGCGGCGGCGGCGGTGAATCGTGAAGAACCGGATTTCTCTGGACATTTCCCGGGACACCAGAAATTCGGGAATGGCGTCCAAGTCCCGGGAATGTCCCGGGAAATCCAGGACAGTTGGCAGCTATGCAAATAACCTGTGCACTTGCACCAGAGCTTACTTAAAGTGGAACTTCGATCATTTTTCCAGCTATTAAATCTTCTGCCCTTGTTGTTGTTTTAACTTTGGACAGTAGAACATTTTTTTTTCTGCCATTAAATTCCTTATACAGCTTCCTTATACTTCCTGTTTCTTGTCTGGTAAAAAGCCTAGGCTTATGACATCATGCACAGCTCTCTCTCTCTCACTCTGCTGAGAGTTTGCCAGGAAGGGAGGAGGGTGAGTCATTGGAGGGCCAATGAGAGCTGCAGAGCTGGAGGTGTGCCTCTGTGTAAATCCAGGAAGTGAACAGGTAGCAGCTTCAGCTGCCCACAGTAAAAATGGCTGCAGCCAGAGGGAGGGAGGGAGATTTCTGCAGCATATTTGGCAAGTACAGAATCACAGTATATATAAAATAATATGCAAAGTGGCTGGAGAGAAGCTTCAGAATGGCAAAGATGTTTTAATTACAAATGATGTGAGAAGACTGCAGTCCCTCTTTAACCACTTCAGCCCCAGACCGTTTGGCTGGCCAAAGACCAGAGCACTTTTTTCAATATGGCACTGCATCGCTTTAACTGACAATTGCGCAGTCGCGCGACGTTGTACCCAAACAAAATTTATGTCCTTTTTCCCCCCACAAATAGAGCTTTCTTTTGGTGGTATTTGATCACCTCTGCGGTTTTTATTTTTTGCACTATAAACATAAAAATAGCGACAATTTTGAAAAAAAACGCATTATTTTTTACTTTTTGCTATAATAAATATCCCCAAAAAATATACAAAAAAACATTTTTTTCCTCAGTTTAGGCCGATACGTATTCTTCTACATATTTTTGGTTTAAAAAAATGCAATAAGCGTTTATTGATTGGTTTGCGCAAAAGTTATAGCGTTTACAAAATAGGGGATAGTTTTATGGCATTTTTATTAATAATGTTTTTTTTATTAGTAATGGCGGCGATCAACGAATTTTATCGTGACTGCGACATTATGGCGGACACATCGGACACTTTAGGCACAATTTTGAGACCATTCACATTTATACAGCGATTAGTGATCAGAGATCAGTGCAATTAAAAATGCATTGATTACTGTGTAAATGTGACTGGCAGTGAAGGGGTTAACCACTAGGTGGCGCTGTAGGGGTTAAGTGTGTCCTGGGGAGTGATTCTAACTGTGGGGGGGGAGGGGCTGTGTGTGACACGACACTGATCACCGCTCCCGATTACAGGGAGCAGAGATCAGCGTCAGTGGCAGAACGGGGAGATGCTTGTTTACATTAGCATCTCCCCGTTCTTCCTCTCCGTGAGACGATCGAGGGTATCCCCGCGGACATCGAGTCCCTGGGACCCGCGATCACACTCACGGAGCTCCCGGCGTGCGCGCCACCAGCGGTGCGTGCGCGCCCGCAAGCCGCCTCTTAATGGGCAACATACAGGTACGTGATTCTGCCTGTACATGCCCTTCTGCCGCAGTATATTTGAGTGAGGCGGTCGGGAAGCGGTTAATGAACAGAAGCTCTGCTGACTTCCATCATCCAATCACGTCCAAGCAAAAATGCATTTTTTTTTTTAACTTTTATTTTACGTGATTGGGTATTCTTTGCACAGTTAACCGTCATCTCATTTACTAAGCTCTGGAGCAACTGCCCTTGGCAATGTGCACAGTCTATTTGCCTTTAGTAAATCAACCCTATAGCATACCTGCCAACATTTTGAGCTGGGAATGAGGGACACCTACTAGGAACTGTATGTAGGCAAGGGACACGCCCCCTGCCACGCCCCCTTAAAGGAGAATTAACCAAAAAAGGTTAAAATAAATCCACAGGGGCTTTTTTTTTTTTTACCACTACTATTCCATTATATTGGCTTTAAAATTTACAAATTCAGCAATTTAGAAATCAGATGAAAGGTTTAGCACTGGGAAACACTTTTTGAAAGATAAAAAGTGCATTTTATATACAACTATATAGATCAGACCAAAATGAGGGACAAATGAGGAGGAAAGAGGGACAGAGGGACATTGCTCCAAATCAGGGACAGTCCCTCCAAATCAGGGACAGTCCCTCGAAATCAGGGACAGTTGGGAGCTATGCCTATAGTGCTCTGGATGGAGACACACTATAGAGGGATGTGCTTTTTTCATATTTCATGTCTGAGGTTTACAACCACTTTATTCTGGCTAGAATCGGCTCATTAAAAGCAAGCAGTGATATTGGTTTCAAGCATTTTTTTGCAATTATTGGGTCATTGCTCCTCCATTGATAATGAGCCCCTCAATCAGTGAGCTCTGGGCTACCAGGAACACACATACCCTACGGTCACCATCAGTGATGGGTCATGGGTGGTCCAGGCACCTCTGCTATCAGAGACAGATATTCATATTACCAATCCATGGATGTGATAAGAGTGTAGACGGAGGGCAGACATCTACCCGTCCTTCTGAAATGTGCCACCTGCCATGTTACTCAGCCAATGGCACTCAGTGATACATTTTACCCGCTTCTCAAAGAGACTGAATGGGATCACTTATTGGAGACATCGGTACCTTCCTGGCCTTTGCACCATATTGTCATATGAAGGCCAATGCCGTCTACCCCGCTGTCCTCAACGCCATTCAATCCAGCCGATATATAAAAGATGATAAAACGATGATCTATTATTAACTTTGTCTGCAGAACATTACCAGTACTTGTGTCTCCATCTTCACAATATGAACAAATTCTGAGTACCATAAAGCAGAACACAATGGATTTACAGTATGCCCTGTCTTCACTTTCAGAAGAGGGTCAGGTTTTTTTTTTAACCCCTTCAATACCGGGCACTTTAACCCCCTTCTTGTCCAGGCGAATTTTCAGCTTTTAGCGCTGTCATACTTTGAATGGCAATTGCACAGTCATGGAACACTGTACCCAAATGACATTTTTATCATTTTCTTTTTCTCGCAAATGGAGATTTCTCTTGGTGGTATTTGATCACCACTGGGGTTTTTTGGGGGGTTTTTTGCTAAATAAATGAAAAAAGACTGAAAGTTAAAAAAAAAAAAAGTTTTTTTCTTCGTTTCTGTTATAAAATTTTGTAAATAAGTAAGTTTTCTCCTTTACTGATGGGCACTGATGAGGCTGCACTGACGAGGCGGCACTGAAGGGCACTGATAGGCGGCACTGGTAGGTGGCATTTATGAGCACTGATACCGATCGCCATGCTGCACACACCCCCGGGGCGGCGCGCACGAGTGGCTTGTTCTGCTGGACGCCATATGACATCCAGTCAGAATGGGAGAGCCACCACCCAGCCATCATTTTGCTATTGGACGGGCGGGAAGTTGTGAAAAGCTTGTTTTGAGGTAGCCTGACATATGTGAGCTGCCATTGTAGACTTGCTTTCAAAGCCTAACTCCAAGCTATTTTTTTTTTTTTTAATTATTGCCCCCCACGATCACTCCCGGGTGAATAAAAAAAACAAGGCAGCAATACTCACCTTCAATATGAAGCTGTCTGCTGCAATACCTCTTCTTCGCCACCAGATGTCCTGAGTCCTCTGGATTGAAAGACACAACGTGGGAGATTTACTAAAACTGGAGAGTGTAAAATCTGGAGAAGCTCTGAATAGTAACCAATCAGCTTCCAGTTTTTTTTGTCAAAGCTTAATTGTGCAAGCTGAAGTTAGAAGCTGACTGGCTACCATGCACAGCTGTACCAGATTCTAAATACTCCAGTTTTAGTACATCTCCCCTCCTAGAGTCACCTAAAGTTAAGTAAACCGCTTTAAAAAAAATATATATAGGCACCGGGCAGTTTAAGTCAAAATGCGCTAGTATGCATCATATACTAGCACATTATGGCAGACTTACCTGAGAACGAAGCCCTCCAGCGGTGCGCTGTCACAGCTGAAGACGCTTCACCTGGTCTTCTTTCCAGGTTAGCGGGCTTTCGGAGTTATGAATGGCCAAGCCGGCGATGACATCATACGCATGCGTGCGGGAGTCACTGTTTACGGCACAGCTCTAACGGAATGGCATCGGTATGTCGTTCCTTCAGAGCGCATGCACCATTGACGTCATCAGCTTCATCTAATGTAATTATCCCCAAAATAGTGCATGTTTAGGAGATATTTACTGTATCTATAGATAGGCCTACCTATAGGTTAAAATTATACAAGGGCGTTTACTTCTACTTTAAAGTGGTTGTAAACCTCAGACATAAAATAAGAACAAAGCATATCCTTCTATAGTGTTATTTCTGCCTCCTTCCTCTGCTATCAGCATGAATAACTTCTGACAGGTTTTCCTGACACCAAGAGAAATAAGGTGACAGGGGAGAGAGCTCCAGCACACAGCCTGTGTTTGACAGCCTCTGCTCTGTTCATGTGTGCTGTTTAAAAGGGGTGTGTCTCTTACCTCCAATCAGCTTTCAGAGCTTTCCTGACTGATATCTGCAGAGTGTAAACTTCAGCTCTCCGCCCCCTGCTTTCTGAAAGCTCAGACAAGTGTTATACCTTATGAACTTTGAACATCTGTAGAGAAGAGAAGACTGCAGTAAACAGGTACAACTTATGTAGAAGGATTTGTTTCATCTCTGTGTATCACCTGTGGCCAGTCACTTCACTGGGTATATGTAGAGGTTTACAACCACTTTAACCTGGAAGACTGGGGGAAGTGCAGGGTGTCATGGTCCCACCCACAGTGTACTGATGCAGAGAGCCGTGCTCCATCATAAGCTCAGTGCTGCTCTTTGCATCGTTGAAAGTCACCCACCGCAGGGAGAAGACTGAAAAGGAAGAGAAACCCTGAACTTAGCTTGACCGTCACCAGATGATATCAGAAAAAGGTAAGTTAAAAAATAAAAAGGATACCATACTGTTGAAGAGAGCCTCAAGGGGTCCTCAAGGGAAGGACGGCTGAAGGGGGTCCTTGAAGGAAGATAGCCTCAATGGTGACCTTGGAGGAAGGTGGCCTCAAAGGGGGCTTTGGGGGAAGAAGGTTTCAAGGGGTCCTTGTAGGAAGGGGGCATCAAGGGGGGCCTCAAGTGGGTCCTCATGGGGAGAGGGCTGCAAAGAGGTCCTCATGGGGAGGGGACCTCAAGGGGGTCTTTCGGGGAAGGGGGCATTAACGGTGTCCTCTGGGGAAGGGGGCACCAAGGGGGGCCATGTGGGAAGGGGGCATCAAGGTGATCCTCAGGGGAAGGGGGCTGTAAGGGGATTTTGATTGGGGGGGGCCTCAACGTGGTCCTTGGGAAGGGGGCCTTAAGGGGGTCTTTGTGGGAAGGGGGCATTAAGAGAGTCCTCAGGGGATGGGGGATTCAAGGGGGTCCTCGTGGGAAGGGGGCCTCAAGGAGGTCCTCGGGGGAAGGGGGCCTCAAGGAGGTCCTCAGGGGGAAGGGGGCATCAAGGAGGTCCTCAGGGGGAGCGGGCCTCAAGGGGGTCCTTGTGGGAAGAAGGCATTAAGGGGGTCCTCAGGGGAAGGGGGATTTAAGGGTGTCCTCATGGGAACGGGGCTTCAAGGGGGTCCTTTTTGGAAGAAGGCATTAAAGGGGTCCTCAGGGGAAGGAGGATTCAAGGGGGTCCACATGGGAAGGGGGCTTCAAGGGGGTCCGTGTGGGAAGAGGACATTAAGGGGGTCCTCAGGGGATGAGGGATTCAAGGGGGTCCTCATGGGAAGGGGGCTTCATGGGGGGTCCTTGTGGGAAGAAGGCATTAAGGGGGTCCTCAGGGGATGGAGGGTTCAAGGGTGGCCTCATGGGAGGGGGGCTTCAAGGGGATCCTTGTGGGAAGAAGGCATTAAGGGGGTCCTCAGGGGAAGGGGGCCTCAAGGGGGTTTTTGTGGGAAGGTGGCATTAAGGGGGTCCTCAGGGGAAGGGGGATTAAAGGGGGTCCTCATGGGAAGATGACCTCAAGGGGGTTCTTGTCAGGAGTCCTCATGGGAGTTAGACGTGTCACCCTCTGAGGAGAGATCTGCATTAAATCAGTTATAAGGTGGTTGCAGCATTTGCTGAACAACTTGGCATGTTAAAGAAAATGGTATAATATAAAAATAAGCTCTGCAAACTGCCTAATTGCTCCAAACCTAATAATGAACAAATCTGCCAGGTCAGATGTGGCTCAGTTGGTGTTGCCCAAGTTTATTTTGTCATTTCACTCGATGTCTGGGAGCACTTGGCAGGACGCAGACACTTGGCAGCGATGTGAAGCAGACAATGAGCAGCCAGTAGTACAGAAGTAATTGAATTTAAAGCTGAATTCTAATCTAATCCAGTTACATAAGACATAAAAAAATCACTACGTTTATAGTATGGTGTATGGCCAAATGCATATGGACAGCCCTTCACATGACTGAGTTCTGTTGTTTCATTCACACTTAATGTTAACAAGTGCAGAAAATCAAGTACATGGCCGTGCAATATCCATTGACAAACATTGGTAGGCTCTACATCATTGGCTTGAATTGGAATTGGAATGCTGGTTGCCAGCCAGGTCGTCTTTTCCAACATCAGTACCTGAAAACACAAATGCCTTTTTGGCCGAATGGGAGCAATTTCTAACAGACATAGTTACATAGTAGGTGAGGTTGAAAAAAGACACAAGTCCAGCCTATGTGTGTGAATATATGTCAGTATTACATTGTATATCCCTGTATGTTGCGGTCATTCAGGTGCTTCTCTAATAGTTTTTTGAAACTATCGATGCTCCCCGCTGAGACCACCGCCTGTGGAAGGGAATTCCACATGCTTGCCGCTCTTACAGTAAAGAACCCTCTACGTAGTTTAAGGTTAAACCTCTTTTCTTCTAATTTTAATGAGTGGCCACGATTCTTGTTAAACTCCCTTCTGCAAAAAAGTTTTATCCCTATTGTGAGGTCACCAGTACAGTACTTGTATATTGAAATCATATCCCCTCTCAAGCGTCTCTTCTCCACAGAGAATAGGTTCAATGCTCGCAACCTTTCCTCATAACTAAGATCCTCCAGACCCTTTATTAGCTTAGTTGCCCTTCTCTGTACTCGCTCCATTTCCAGTACATCCTTCCTGAGGACTGGTGCCCAGAACTGGACAGCATACTCCAGGTGCAGCTGGACCAGAGTCTTGTAGAGTGGGAGAATTATCATTTTATCTCTGGAGTTGATCCCCTTTTTAATGCATGCCATTATTCTGTTTGCCTTGTTAGCAGCAGCTTGGCATTGCATGCCATTGCTGAGCCTACATCTACTAGGACCCCCAGGTCCTTTTCCATCCTAGATTCCTCCAGAGGTTCTCCCCCCAGTGTTTAGATTTCATTCATATTTTTGTCACCCAAATGCATTATTTTACATTTTTCTACATTGAACCTCATTTGCCATGTAGTCGCCCACCCCATTAATTTGTTCAGATCTTCTTGCAAGGTTTCCACATCCTGCGGAAAAGTTATTGCCCGGCTTAGCTTAGTATCGTCTGCAAATACAGAGATTGAACTGCTTACCCCATCCTCCAGATCGTTTATAAACAAATTAAATAGGATTGGTCCCAGCACAGAACCCTGGGGGACCCACTACCCACCCCTGACCATTCCGAGTACTCCCCATTTATCACCACCCTCTGAACTCGCCCTTGTAGCCAGTTTTCAATCCATGTACTCACCCTATGGTCCATGCCAACGGACCTTATTGTGTACAGTAAACGTTTATGGGGAACTGTGTCAAATGCTTTTGCAAAATCCAGATACACCACGTCTACGGGCCTTCCTTTATCTAGATGGCAACTCACCTCCTCATAGAAGGTTAGTAGATTGGTTTGGCAAGAACGATTTTGCATGAATCCATGCTGATTACTGCTCATGATACAGTTTTCATTACTAAAATCTTGTATATAGTCCCTTATCATCCCCTCCAAGAGCTTGCATACTATTGATGTTAGGCTAACTGGTCTGTAATTCCCAGGGATATATAGAGGGGTAACAGTGCTTCGGGGATATCTGGGTGTAGAGGGGTCAGAGTGCTGGGGGGATATCTGGGGTGTAGAGGGGTTAGAGTGCTGGGGGGATATCTGGGATGTAGAGGGGTCACAGTGCTTCGGGGATATCTGGGGTGTAGAGGGGTCACAGTGCTGGGGGGATATCTGGGTGTAGAGGGGTAAGAGTGCTGGGGGGGGTATCTGGGGTGTAGAGGGGTCACAGTGCTGGGGGGTATCTGGGGTGTAGAGGGGTCACAGTGCTGGGGGGATATCTGGGTGTAGAGGGGTAAGAGTGCTGGGGGGGGTATCTGGGGTGTAGAGGGGTCACAGTGCTGGGGGGGATATCTGGGTGTAGAGAGGTCAGAGTGCTGGGGAGATATCTGGGATGTAGAGGGGTCAGAGTGCTGGGGGGATATCTGGGGTGTAGAGGGGTCACAGTGCTGGGGGGTATCTGGGGTGTAGAGGGGTCACAGTGCTGGGGGGATATCTGGGATGTAGAGGGATCAGAGTGCTGGGGGGATATCTGGGGTGTAAAGGGGTCACAGTGCTGGGGGATATCTGGGGTGTAGAGGGGTCACAGTGCTGGGGGGATATCTGGGTATAGAGGGGTCACAGTGCTGGGGGGATATCTGGGTATAGAGGGGTCAGAGTGCTGGAGGGATATCTGGGATGTAGAGGGGTCAGAGTGCTGGGGGGAAATATTGGGTGTAGAGGGGTCGGAGTGCTGGGGGGATTTCTAGGGTGTAAAGGGTTCACAGTGCTGGGGAGTGATTTAATTGGGGTTGAGAATCCAGGGGTGTGGAGGTGGTAACAGGATAACAATGGTAGGGGGAAACCTGGTGTGTGTGCGTGTGTGTGTGTGTGTGTGTGTGTGTGTGTGGGGGGGGGGGGGGGGGGGGGGCTGTCAGGCTGGATAGTGCCTAGCAGATATATTATATGCACCGGACAGCTGTTTCTTTGCTGTACAGAATGATTGTTCATGTAGTTAATGTGGAGCTCCACCCAAAAGGGGAAACTCCGCTTGTCTGCCCCCTACCTACTTGATGTCTGTTTACCTGCCCTGTCTCCATTGTAGGGGCCCCAGAGCATTACATTGCCCAGGGGCCTATGATGCTATTAAGACGGCCCTGCTGCAGACATGCACGGCGATGGATCAAATGAGGGGCTCAGGTAAGTAAAAGGGGGGGGTGAGGGTGATGCCAACACCTAAACTTTTTTGACTGTAATGCAAGGAATGCAAGGAATGCATTAGGGTAAAAAAAAACCTTCTGCTTTTAGAACCACTTTAACCACTTGCCTACCGGGCACTTTCACCCCCTTCCTGCCCAGGACAATTTTCAGCTTTCAGCGCTGTCACACTTTGAATGACAATTGTGCGGTCATACAACACTGTACCCATATGACATTTTTTAGCATTTTTTCACACAAATAAAGCTTTTTTTTCATGGTATTTATACATGTATTTGTACATTTGATTATTGAGCACCTCTATAATCCCATCCTCCTATTTCCATTTATTTTCAATACCCGGGATGTGGTGCATAATATTGTAGAGTCACTCAATCCATTCTCCTTGAAATTTGTAAATAAGTCATTTTTCTCCTTCACTGATGTGCGTTGATGAGGCGGCACTAATGTGCACTCATAAGGCAGCACTGATGAGGTGGCACTAATATGCGGCCCTGATATGCAACACTGATGAGCACTGATAGGTAGCACTGACATAGCTCCCAACTGTCCCTCATTTCGAGGGATTGTCCCTAATTTGGAGCAATGTCCCTCTGTCCCTTTTTACTTCTCATTTGTCCCTCATTTTGGTCTGATCTATATAGTTGTATATAAAATGCATTTTTTATCTTTCAAAGTGATTTCCAGCGCTAAATCTTTAATTTAATTTCTAAATTGCTGCATTTTCCAATGTTAAAAGTCAGGGTAAAAGAATAGTACAGTAAAACCTTGTATTGCGAGCATAATTCGTTCCAGAAACATGCTTGTAATCCAAAGTACTTGTATATCAAAGCATTTTTTTTTACAGGGTATAAAAGAGAAGAGAGGCACCTAAGTGTAGCAATAAGTTGCTAAATGTTGTACCTTCATTAAATGTAACCATATTGCTACACTTAGAGGCTCCTCTTTTCTTTTTTATACTCAGTTGTGACATGACGCTACTCTTATATCAAGACATCGCTTGTATATCAAGGCAAAATTTATTAAAACATTTTACTTGTCTTGCAAAAAGCTCTCAAACCAAGTTACTCTCAAACCAAGGTTTTACTGTAGTGGTAGAAAAAAAGCACTTGTGGGTTTAACTAATATTTTTTTTGTATAATTCACCTTTAAGGGGTGTGGCAGGGGGGGTGTCCTACTCCTACATACTTTTGCTAATAGGTGTCCCTCATTCCCATCTCAAAATGATGGGAGGTGTGCACTGATGAGCACTAATAGGTGGCACTGATGGGCACGGATAGGCAGCATTTATGGGCAACGATAGGTTGCATGGATAGATGGCACTGATGGGCGCTGATGAGCAGGCACTGATGGGCACTGACTTGCATCACTGATGGGCACAGAATGGCCTCCCTGATGGGAACAAACTGGCATCATTGATAGGCACAGACTGGCATCACTGTTGGGGCTGCACTAACAATCTGTGCAGCTCTCCCTTGTGAAGAAATACCGCTGATCGGCTCTCTTCTCCTCACACTCTGTCAGTGTGAGGCGAGGAGAGCCGATTACCGGCACTTCCATGTTTACATGTGACCGGCTGATGATTGGACACAGCTAAACCCATAGGTGTGCGCAGCCTATTGCATTAGGGTGTGCACCCCAAAGCTAAAACACATATGTGTGTGTGCATGTGTATATACTGTATACTGACAGTGTCATTAGAGCAATGGACGTTGTCAGTAGGGCAGTGGACAGTGTCAGTAGTTTTTCATCTTATTATTTTATTATTTTTTTACAATTTTATTCCTTTAAATGTTTTCTATTACAATTTTTTTTAGGAGCCCTGTTAGGGGGCTTTGGTCAAGTATCAGGGGTCTAAACAGGGTGAATATGCATCACATGGGGTGATTAGGGTGTGCCCAGGCACACCTGGCACACCCTGTGCGCACGCCTATGGCTAAACCCATGTGTAATGAGTCGCGTCATCGGCTCTTTACCGAGATCGGGGCCGCGCCGTGTCCCTGCGATCGCCGCACTGCGCGCCCCACGCGATCGCAGTGAGACTGGGCGACGCCATATGACGTCAGGCCCAGAACAAGAGGGGATCCCGTCCGCTGTCATTTGTCTATACAGGAGGCAGTTAAGTCTTTGCAGTTATTGTCCACATTTGTCAAATTCTAAAAAAAACAAAAAACGTGTCTTCCAGCAGTCATCTTAAAGCGGGGGTTCACCCACACCGCCAAAAAAAAAAATTATTAAAAGCCAGCAGCTACAAATACTGCAGCTGATGACTTTTAATACATGGCCACTTACCTGTCCCGGGGTCCAGCGATGTCGGCAGGGGACGCCGAGAACCCGCTCGGTTCTCGGCAGCTGCCGCCGCCATCCTAGGTGAGGGAATCAGGAAGTGAAGCGTTACGGCTTCACTTCCCGGTTCCCTACTGCGCATGCGCGAGTCGCGCTGCGCATCGTAACTGGTCCCCGCTCTCTCCTGGGAGCTGTGTGTTCCCAGCAGACAGCGCGGCCGGGACGGGAAGAGGCATAGACTCCCATGGAAGTCTATGCCAGAAGTGGGTGCGAATACCTGTCTTAGACAGGTATCTGCACCCCCCTCCCCCCTGAAAGGTGCCAAATGTGACACCGGAGGGGGGGAGGGTTCCGAAAAGTGGAAGTTCCATTTTTGTGTGGAACTCCGCTTTAAATAATGCTCTACAAACAGAGTGATCTGCCTCCCAGTAACCTGTAAAGGTGACCATACACTATACAATCTGATTGTACAATCTCCTTTAGATCTACTGTCAACTATGTAGAGCAAGGGCCTTCCTGATGTGATACAAATTGATTGGGTTGTTCAGGTCTGTCCTCCTGTTACATCATTTTGATAAATCTAATGGAGATTGTACAATCAGATTGTATAGTGTATAGCCAGGTTAACTCTCCAGTTGTGGAACTACAATTACGGGTTTGGTATGCGGCGGGCAGCATCTGGCGTTGGAGACGGTTTTGCAATCACTGACATATGTTACTTCTGTCTAAATCCCAGCAGCACACAATGACAGGCAAGGTACAATACTACAGAGTGAGCAAATACATCAGAAAAGCAAATTAAAAGAAAATAAAAATACAATAGGATTGTTGGATTACCAGGACTGTGTAGTCTTTACCGGCGACCAGGCAGCTGCACGTTGCCGTCAGGACTGGCACCCAGAGAGCCTGCGGGGTACGCTATGCAAATATTCTGTCTGAGCATTGTAAGCGTCTCTCCCATTGAGTGGCTGACGAAGCTGCTGATTGGACGCAGGAATCTCCCGTCCTTACTGGCTTTTTGTTTAGAGACTTTCACTTCTCTGCATGAGTGCTCAGTGTTCCCTGAGCTCGGCACCCATCCAACTGTCTTATGTCATTACTACTACTACTACTACTGAGAGAAAAGGGATCAGAAATATTTTAGCACCGCATCCCACAAGATTTAGATACAGAAAACACGAGAGAAATGGGGACTTTAAGGCGGCATTCACACCTGAGCGTTTTGTAGCTTGAAGCTCGCAATTTAATGCTTAAATGGAAAAAAAAGTAAAAAATTAAATAGTAATAATATATGAATAAATAAATGTAAATCAAATACACAAATAACTAAAAATCATCATAAATAAGTAAAATAAGTGAATATAATGTAATAATACATTAATAAATAATAATTAACCTTTAACCTTATAGATTTATGAAATACATTATTATTAATAATAATAATAATAATAATAAACACCCAGACTCGGGTAAAAAATGAAATAGTAATAATATATGAATAAATAAATGTAAAATAAATACACAAATAACTAAAAAGCATCATAAATAAGTAAAATAAATGAATATAACGTAATAATACATTAATAAATAAGAATTAACCTCTAACCTTATAAAATATGAAATACATTTTTATTATTATTATTAATAATAATAATAATAATAATAATAATAATAATAATATTAATAATAATAATAAATAAATGTAAATCAAATACACAAATAACTAAAAATCACCATAAATAAGTAAAATAAGTGAATATAATGTAATAATACATTAATAAATAATAATTAACCTTTAACCTTATAGATTTATGAAATACATTATTATTAATAATAATAATAATAAACACCCAGATTCGGGTAAAAAATGAAATAGTAATAATATATGAATAAATAAATGTAAAATAAATACACAAATAACTAAAAAGCATCATAAATAAGTAAAATAAATGAATATAATGTAATAATACATTAATAAATAAGAATTAACCTCTAACCTTATAAAATATGAAATACATTTTTATTATTATTATTATTATTATTATTATTATTATTATTATTATTATTAATAATAATAATAATAATAATAATAATAATAAATAAATGTAAATCAAATACACAAATAACTAAAAATCATCATAAATAAGTAAAATAAATGAATATAATGTAATAATACATTAATAAATAATAATTAACCTTTAACTTTATAGATTTATGAAATACATTATTATTAATAATAATAATAAACACCCAGACTCGGGTAAAAAATGAAATAGTAATAATATATGAATAAATAAATGTAAAATAAATACACGAATAACTAAAAAGCATCATAAATAAGTAAAATAAATGAATATAATGTAATAATACATTAATAAATAAGAATTAACCTCTAACTTTATAAAATATGAAATACATTTTTATTATTATTATTATTATTAATAATAATAAAATAATAATAATAATAATAAACACCCAGACTCGGGTAAAAAATGAAATAGCAATAATATATGAATAAATAAATGTAAAATAAATAAACAAATAACTAAAAATCATCATAAATAAGTAAAATAAATGAATATAATGTACTAATACATTCATAAATAATTAATCTCTAACCTTATAAAATATAAAATACATTATTATTATTATTATTATTATTATTATTATTATTAATAATAATAATAATAATAAACACCCAGACTCAAACAAATACATTATTAATAAAAAATAATAATAATAACAATTTATTTTGTGTTAGGGTGTTTGGTTATTTATTATTATTTTATTTTTATTTTTTTTATTTATTTTTTTCATGAAATTTTATTCAGGTTTTCCATAGTACAGCAATGCTGATAAAAAAAAAAAAAATCATAGCGAAAAAAAATACAGACTGTGCTCAAGGATTATAGATGCAGAAAATTGTAAATGTGTTATGCAAAATATTAGGGAACATTCATGCGGCAATACGATAACATTGACTAATTAAAGGACTAGCATCTAATCCAATGTTTCGCCTACCATTAGATGCGAGTTAGACAATGTGGATTTAACTGAAAAGCATGACCTCATCAAAAACCGCATGTGCGAAAGTAATAAAGATGTCAGTATCAACCTTATAATTACTTATAACTATCGAGTATAATACAAAAGGTCCAGGGGAAGATTAAAGAATAATGGCAAGCCCATCAGAGGATGGGTGTAGAGTTTTATATTTTTAAGGGGTAAGGGTTAAAGCTAAGGGTTAATTATTTATTTGTTGTTACTTAGCATTCATTTATTGAATTTATTATTATTTTTTATGATTTTATTTATTTGTGTATTTATTTTACATTTATTTATTCCTTTATTATTATTTGTATAATAATAAATAAAATAAAATAAAAAATAAATAAAATAATAATAAATAATCCTAACCCCAAATCCTAATCCTAACTCTAACCTAAACTGAACTCCTACCCCTTACCCTAATGAAAAAAAAAAACATTATAATAAATGAATAATAATAAAAGAAGAAATAAAAGCTAATAGCAAAGCTAAAAAAGCTGAAATACCTAGCAAAAAATGATGCAACAGATAACAGTTTTCTCTATTGGCTAATAAAAAAAAATGCCAAAGCCCTAAAACACTACATACAAACGTGCAAAGTCGTGCATAGAAACACGCGAAAAAAACGCCAGAAAAAAAACACTCAAAGACATTACTCTCAGCCTAAAGGTGCACATCGACACAGATATATTTAAAAATTATTATTTATTTTAGATCAATAATATTCATTTAGTAAAACTGATAAATTTAACAGACACATTTTACATGTTTCATGTTAAAAATTGATGCATCCATCTCGACATGTTTCGCCAAGTTTTTTATACAGCTTCTTCAGGAGTATATGCATCAATCTAGGTTAAACAATAAACAATTCATAAGAAAAAAATACAAAACATATTACACTTAACCAAAAACTTATCTATTCATAATGAGACACACTCATATAACAGTATAAATTATCATACAGAATAAAGTAATCCTTTGTGTTGTGCATCCAACAATGTATTGGCAACTTCACAATCATTTTTGTGTTATACCGGTAAGTTATATTACATACCTTTTAAATTTTCATCGGATACAGTTGTGCTCAAAAGTTTGCATACCCTGGCAGAAATTGTGAAATTTTGGCATTATATTGAAAATATGACTGATCATGCCAAAAAAATGTCTTTTATTTAAGGATAGCAATCACACAAAGCCATTTATTATCACATCATTTTTTGGATCCTTTTTAAATCATAACGATAACAGAAATCACCCAAATGGCCCTGATAAAAAGTTTACATACCCTGGAATGTTTGGCCTTGGTACAGACACAGAAGGTGGCACACACAGGTTAAAATGGCAATTAAAGGTTAATTTTCCACATTTGTGGCTTTTTAAATCACAATTAGTGTCTGTGTATAAATAGTCAATGAGTTTGTTAGCTCTCACATGGCTGCACTAAGCAGGATAGACACTAAGCCACGAGGAGGTAGAAAAGAACAATCAAAAGACCTGCATAACAAGGTAATAAAACTTTACAAAGATGGAAAAGGATATAAAAATATATCTAAAGCCTTGAATATGCCAGTCAGTACTGTTCAATCACTTAATAAGAAGTGGACCATTTGGGGATCTCTTGATACCAAGCCAAGGTCAGGTAGATCAAGAATGATTTCAGCCACAACTGCCACAGGAACTGTTCGGGATACAAAGAAAAACCCCACAGGTAACCTCAGGAGAAATACAGGCTGCTCTGGAAAAAGATTGTGTGGTTGTTTTTCAGGAGCACAATACAATGATACTTGAACAAAAAAGAGCTGCGTGGTCAAGTTGCCAGAAATAAGTCTTTACTGTACAAGTTCCACAAAAAAGCCCAGTTACAATATGTCCAACAACACCATGACATACCTCATTGGCTTTTTTGTGGCACTGGTGCAGTAAAGGCTTCCTTCTGGCAGCTCAACCATGCAGCTCTTTTTTGTTCAAGTTAAAAAAAAAAAAAAAAAGCTGCCGACTAATAATAAAAGGACACTTACCTGTCCAGGGATCCAGCACTGTACTCTACTGGGTTGGTTCTTCACAGGTCTTTGCATAGCTCCCAACTGTTCCAGATTTGGAGGGACTGTCCCCGAGTGAAGTCCCTCTGTCCCTCTTCATTTGTCCCATATTTTACTCTGATCTATATATGCACTACTTATCGATCAGAAAGGGTTTCCCAGCGCTAAACCTTTCATCCAATTTCTAAATTGCTGCATTTGTACATTTCAAAAGCCAATATAAAGGAATAGTAGTGTTAAAAAATAAAAAAAACACTTGTGGGTTGAAATAACTTTTTTTATTATTTTTTTTTTTTTCAATAATTTTCCTTTAAGGAGGCATGACAGGGGGTGTGTCCTATGCCGTCCGGCCAAACTGAGCGATCGGGGGGGGGGAAGGGCCTTAGTCAGAGAGGTGACCAAGAACCCGATGGTCACTTTGAAAGAGCTCCAGCATTTCTCTGTGGAGAGGAGAACTTTCCTGAAGAACAACCATCTCTGCAGCACTCCACCAATCAGGCCTGTATGGTTGAGTGGTCAGATGGAAGGCACTCCTCAGTAAAAGGCACATGACAGCCCACCCGGAGTTTGCCAAACGGCACCTGAAGGACTCACAGACCATGAGAAACAAAATTCTCTGGTCTGATGAAACAAAGATTGAATTCTTTGGCCTGAATGGCAAGCATCATTTCTGGAGGCACCGCTCATTACCTGACCAATACCATCCCTACAGTGAAGCATGGTGGTGGCAGCATCATGTTGTGGGGATGTTTTTCAGCAGCAGCAACTGGGAGACTAGTCAGGATTGAGGGTAAGAGGAATGCAGCAATGTACAGAGACATCCTTGATGAAAACCTTCTCCAGAACGCTCTGGACCTCAGACTGACGCCGGCTGGGTCTATGGTGAGTAAATCATTGGATTCATGTGTGCCTCCTGGTATAAGGAAGGACAGATCTTTGCCCAAACTTGCTCGTTTGCAGAGAATGTTAAACAAGCGTGTGGCTGTGGAGTATGGCTTGGAGTTCCCCTATGTGCCCCAGGACATAATGCAAGTGATTGAACTTAACTGAGAACTTTGGTACAGTGAAGCTGTTTGGGACTATTTGTTTGTGCCTAAGCCTTTCCGAAAGACTGGATGTTCTGTTAAGATGGATGAACGTTTTAGTGGTTGTTTCATGGACTGGAACTTCGGTCGGCACATCTATGCTGACAAAGTGGTCATCTGCAGGCCCGGAAAAGATGACGTTGTCTATTTTATTACCACCGTGGATAAAACGGGAAAGACACTGACCTTGCCAGATCCCCGGTTTTATTGATAACTATGGACAAAAGAACTTTGAAGTTAGATAGTTAGTTAGTGTCAGTATAAAGAGATCTTCATGGTCAAGATCTGCATATTCTGTGAGGCTTTGAGGCTTTGCTCCTGAAATTGTACAGTATATGTGTGTGTTTAATAAGTTTTCCTTTTCAGGAACTATTGGATCTCCTATAAGGCTGGGAGGCTTTTCAGCTAGATAGATAGTGAGGTTATGTACAATCATAGGATGTGAACATAATGTTTTGTAGATGTAAGTCTTATGATGTCTTTCCACTGTCTTTCTTTCTTCTCTGACTATCCCAGTTATTTAAAAGCTCAAATACCTACTCCCAGGCTTGGGAGTTACTGTCATTGTTTTTGGACAGACATTGGGGACAACGTCTACTGTAGTGGTGGGAGTATGTAGCGCTGGTAGATTTGCGATCTACCATCTGATAGGTAAATGTAGTAATTTGTTCGTTAGGGAAGTTAGATTTGCCTCTGTTCCAGCTTGGCTGACGTTGTGTGTGTTTCCATACTGAGCTGTGGGTGTCGCTGTTACCACTGGCTAGTGTTAGAGAGGCAACGTGTCAATGCGTATGGGTGCTCCTCTTTCCCGGAGACAACTCGGTGGAGGTAGTCCTCTGAGTTGCATTCTGGGAGAGGGTATTTATGGGACAGACACCATATTTTGGGTCGTTGTACAGCCACCTGCTGGCCCTCCTGGCCGACAGGTATGCGTTAGAGTGCTACCTGGTGGTCCTCCGTTCCGGAGGCCCGCGTCGCTGCAACGCATGGGTGGGCCCAGAAGCTAGTCTAGGGCCTACCACAGCAGCCGAGGAATGGTCCTGAACTGTCTATCCAGAAGGGAAGAAGCTGGACAACCGAGAAGATCCCAGGGGAGGACCCGTCATGGAAGGATCATGCAGCGTGCTGGTCTGGAGAGGGGACTGGTGACTCGGTTGGAGGACGTATCCTAAAATAACTTCACAGCATAGTGTCGCCGGGTTTGGCTTAAAGGTTCAAGCACTGTGACTGACATTCACCACAAAACCAATACATCCTGTGGCAGAGGATTGTACGGGTTCATCCCAAGCAAGTCTGTGGCAGAGACTTTGTTCGTGCTACGTACTGGCTGCTAGGCAAGTGAGAGAGGCCTATCCAGGCGAGCAAAGAGTGTGTCCCACGAGGGGAGCGCATTCTACTGTAATATTCAACTCTAAAGGACATTTGTCAAGAATCCTACAGAAAGGTATTTGAGCTTTCCCTGCAGTTTCCCTTCTGCCTCTCTCCTGCTACTTCCTTTGTTAATTAATGTGTGTGTGTCACCGGCGCAAAACCAAAATCTTCTAATTATTTTGCTTGTAATTGCCTTAGCTGCTGCATCCAGAAAATTTCTCATAGAGATATACTATCGGTGCTGTGTGTGTGAATGCGCTGCTACCATCTACTTATGCTTGTATCCTACCTATATAGTGCAGACCTGTGCCATATACAACGAAAAAAACATTCAATACTGTATGCCAAAAATTATAAAACGATTATAAAAGTTCAATAATTCAATATTATGTCCATTTATGTCAAATAGCAACGTCCCCCGGTGATATATTCAAATCTTCTATCAATTGCCGTTAATGGCGTGCTCTGATGTTAATACAATGTGCTAGTGACTTAGTGCTCCACCTCCACCTGTGAGATTGGCCACTCACCAAATGCTCCTTTATAACTACACCTTTGGTTCATTCATGGGGATAACCACTCCACTCAAAAGGGAACTTCTTCAACAGATGTAATTGGACCTTAGTGTTCCTCATGAAACATGAATAAAAACGATCATCGCGCAATACCGTTAATACTGTTTATTATAAAACATGAATAAAAACTGTGCACTCACATTTATGTGTGCCCCCCAGCCGGCACAAAGCTATTCCAACAGTTAGGTACGGGTAGGTGTAGCCGCCTAGATGTGCTGTGCGACCTCCGTTCCTCCCCTCTTGCCTGTTCGCGTCCTTACCAATCCCGTTCGTATTAGATCACGTGGGTATGTGTTTCCCAGCAGCCTCTACGCGTTTCGCAATTTGCGTCATCAGGAAGCTTCCTGATGACGCAAATTGCGAAACGCGTAGAGGCTGCTGGGAAACACATACCCACGTGATCTAATACGAACGGGATTGGTAAGGACGCGAACAGGCAAGAGGGGAGGAACGGAGGTCGCACAGCACATCTAGGCGGCTACACCTACCCGTACCTAACTGTTGGAATAGCTTTGTGCCGGCTGGGGGGCACACATAAATGTGAGTGCACAGTTTTTATTCATGTTTTATAATAAACAGTATTAACGGTATTGCGCGATGATCGTTTTTATTCATGTTTCATGAGGAACACTAAGGTCCAATTACATCTGTTGAAGAAGTTCCCTTTTGAGTGGAGTGGTTATCCCCATGAATGAACCAAAGGTGTAGTTATAAAGGAGCATTTGGTGAGTGGCCAATCTCACAGGTGGAGGTGGAGCACTAAGTCACTAGCACATTGTATTAACATCAGAGCACGCCATTAACGGCAATTGATAGAAGATTTGAATATATCACCGGGGGACGTTGCTATTTGACATAAATGGACATAATATTGAATTATTGAACTTTTATAATCGTTTTATAATTTTTGGCATACAGTATTGAATGTTTTTTTCGTTCCTTTGTTAATTGTTCAATAAAGCATTGAAAACGTACTCAAGTGTTGGTGCTTGTATCGTCCGGAGGTAAACTCAACGGAACCCTAGACCCGGTGCCGGTGAAACAGAGGGAAGGAGAGTGACGGTAACAGCCCCC
Source organism: Lithobates clamitans (assembly GCA_037952925.1). Classification (NCBI taxonomy): domain Eukaryota; kingdom Metazoa; phylum Chordata; class Amphibia; order Anura; family Ranidae; genus Lithobates; species Lithobates clamitans. The sequence goes on from JBBGZY010000867.1 coordinate 1,058,028, forward strand.
TTTAAACCAGCAGCTCCATCGAGAGTTATTGCAACAAATAAAAATTGAACAGGTGCACTCACAGCTAAAAAGAAAATGTTGTATGAAAATGTGATAATAAATGAACTAACAAAATTTAAATCCAAAATGAAGGTGAATAAATCCACTTAAATTTACATAGAATAAAGCAAAATATACCAATAAGACAGATACAGAAACTAAATTTGAAAAAAAAAAACAGCATCTGATAATGATTGTGACTAAACAATAAAATAAACACCTAGGATCATGTGATGACAATTAGTCGCAAAAGTGACAGTGGTGAATGCTAAAATCCACCCAGAAAAAGATACTAAAAATAACAAAATAAGTCCAAGTGTGATAATAGTGACTATTGAAAACGGATCAAAAAATAGTCCATGCACAATATATTAATAGCTCATCCACAGTGATAGGTAGTCTGGACTAATATCTTTTATGCCCCGTACACACGATCGGACATTGATCGGACATTCCGACAACAAAATCCATCGGATTTTTTCCGACGGATGTTTGCTCAAACTTGTCTTGCGTACACACGGTCACACAAATCTTGTCGGAAATTCCGATCACCAAGAACGCAGTGACGTACAACACGTACGACGAGCTGAGAAAAATGAAGTTCAATAGCCAGTGCGGCTCTTCTGCTTGATTCTGAGCATGCGTGGAACTTTGTGCGTCGGAATTGTCCACACACGATCGGAATTTCCGACAACAGATTTTGTGGTGGGAAAAATTTAGATCCAGCTCTCAAACTTTGTGTGTCGGAAATTCCGATGGAAAAAGTCCGATGGAGCCCGCACATGGTCGGAATTTCCGACAACAAGCTCCGATCGCACATTTTCCGTCGGAAAATCCGATTGTGTGTACGGGGTATTTCTGGGTGGATTTTAACATTCACCACTGTCACTTTTGGGACTAATTGTCATCACATGATCCTAGGTGTTTATTTTATTGTTCAGTCACAATCATTATCAGAGGCTGTTTTTTTTTTTCAAATTTAGTTTCTGTATCTGTCTTATTGGTATATTTTGCTTTATTCTATGTCAATTTAAGTGGATTTATTCACCTTCATTTTGGATTTAAATTTTGTTAGTTCATTTATTATCACATTTTCATACAACATTTTCTTTTTAGCTGTGGGTGCACCTGTTCAATTTTTAATGGTTAGCGTCCCACAGGTCAATTTATTTAGCGCAGCTTCACCTTTTTATATACTTGTCCAAATATATCATCTGGACCTCGTGTGAATCCATGAATACTTCTTCTGGGCCATGATGGTGTTTACAAAAATCATTTCTTTGTATCCTTTATTATTCTCTGTACTCTTGTCCTACCCAGTGGCATCTCCAGCTTTCATATTTAGGGGGGGGCACATGGGGGGGACAGGGACAAAAGTTGGGGGGCAACTATAAAATGCAATGTTATATATATATATATATATATATATATATATATATATATATATATCCTGGGGCCCTTTACTACTTTACTACGATCCCACAACGGCCCTTTCACATGTTCTGCAGTGAGCTCCCTTCCTACTGTATTGGGGCCCCCCCAGGGTGGCAGAAAACAAGAGATATATGTCACCAGCATACCAAGAAAATATAAGGGTCCTGGTGTTCTGCCACTGTGGGGTTCCCCAGCCCCCTCTTGCTGTCCTGCCCCTGCTATTGACAGCGCTGGTCTGGCATCTCTTGGAATTTTCAGGCTGGTTCTCCTGTCCTAAGGAAGGGAGAAATCAGTCTGTTTTTTCAGTAACTGAGAGTCCTGGTGGAGTCCTTCCTACAACTCGCTGTTCTCCCTGCCAATGAGGATGCAGGGGAAGGAGCAGATCGGGCGGCCGTGGTTGTGTGAGCGCTCGCATTATTCAGTGTCAGCGAGGGAGGGGGAGGAATCACCCGCAGGAGCTGACTGGGGACGCTCTCCCTCTTAGACATTGCCTTTTTGTAAAAAAAAATTAAAAAATTATTTTTTTCATTGGGGGGCACAGCATAATGTTGGGGGGGGGGGGTCAGGGCCCCCTCTTCCCCCCCCCCAGGGACGCCATTGGTTCTACCTGCCTTTCTTTCCCTGACTCTTTACTCTTTATCGCTGTCATAAAATGAAGTATCAAATATGCTCTTCAACTTAGTGCTCCCTACAACATCTTCGGCCCCGTTCACACCTATGCGAATTGGATGCGGCTTACACCGCATCCAATTCGCAGAACATTTTAAAATACCTTCATTTGAATGCATCTGGTTCACATATGTGCGTTGCATTTGCACTCCGCATTGCCCAAAAAACATGTGCATTTCCTGGGCATTGCGGTGCGATTTACAAGCCTATTATCTTCTATGGGAAGGCATCTGATTCGCAGATGCATTCCGTTGTGAACAGGCATTCTCTCCCACTCCTCACTACACCTCCCCCCATCTCCCCGCTTAGCTGATCCACAGATAGAACGGAGAGGCACCGCTGAACAGCTGATTTTTCTCTTTGCAGAGAAAATGTAGCTGGAATTCGCACCAGACTGGTGTGAACCTGGTCTAAATGTTAAATTATTTCCTGCAGGTTATCCGATTTCATGTTTACTGCGTATTAATATAACTAGTTATCACCCTAAACATTATCTTGATAACTGATGGTCGATGCCGTATGCCTTAATACTTGTTCACCGATGAATATTATATTCCTATCTGCGTAATTGTAAGTGTTCTCGGTAAAAATACCATCCCACGATATATTTGCATTACAATATTTTTGATATATATATTGATTATATTTAATTTCTTTTCTTTCCGGTTACTCTATGCTATATAGAACAAACACAGAAAAAACAAAAGGCCATCTGTTTCCATGTGTTTTATTTTATTTTATTTCCATAAACTCATGTTTTTAATATGCATTTGTATATATACGCACAATGGTACTTGCTTTTTCAGTTCTTTACTTTTTTTATTCATGTATTTATTCTTTCATTAATCATTTATTTTCTTTTTCATGATTTTTTTTTTCACTTTTTTCATCTTTTGTTCATTGATTCATTTGTTTCAAATTTTACACCTGTATATATGTCAGCCCCCCCCCTCACACACCTGTAAATATATCAGCTCCCCCTCAATCATGTATATATGTCAGCGCCCCTCCCCCACACACCTGTATATATGTCAGCGCCCCCTCACACACCTGTATATATGTCAGCGCCCCCCACACACACACACCTGTATATATGTCAGCCCCCCTCACACACCTGTATATATGTCAGCCCCCCCTCACACACCTGTATATATGTCAGCCCCCCCTCACACACCTGTAAATATATCAGCTCCCCCTCACACATGTATATATGTCAGCGCCCCTCCCCCACACACCTGTATATATGTCAGCGCCCCCTCACACACCTGTATATATGTCAGCCCCCCCCACACACACACCTGTATATATGTCAGCCCCCCCCACACACACACCTGTATATATGTCAGCGCACCCTCACACACCTGTATATATGTCTATGCCCCCTCACACACCTGTATATATGTCAGCCCCCCTCACACACCTGTATATATGTCAGCCTCCCCCCCCCCACACCTGTATATATGTCAGCCCCCCCACACACCTGTATATATGTCAGCCCCCCCACACACCTGTATATATGTCAGCCCCCCCACACACCTGTATATATGTCAGCCCCCCCACACACCTGTATATATGTCAGCTCCCCCCCCCACACCTGTATATATGTCAGCTCCCCCACACACACCTGTATATATGTCAGCTCCCCCCCACACACCTGTATATATGTCAGCCCCCCTCACACACCTGTATATATGTCAGCCCCCTCACACACCTGTATATATGTCAGTCCCCCCACACACACCTGTATATATGTCAGCTCCCCCCTCACACGCCAGTATATATGTCAGCCCCCCCACACACCTGTATATATGTCAGCCCCCCCACACACCTGTATATATGTCAGCCCCCCCCCCCACACACCTGTATATATGTCAGCCCCCCCTCGCACACCTGTATATATGTCAGCGCCCCCTCACACACCTGTATATATGTCAGCCCCCCTCACACACCTATATATATGTCAGTCCCCCTCACACACTTGTATATATGTCAGCCCCCCCCAACCACACCTGTATATATGTCAGCCCCCCTCACATGCCTGTATATATGTCAGCTCCCCCACACACACCTGTATATATGTCAGCGCCCCCCCACACACCTGTATATATGTCAGCCCCCCCACACACCTGTATATATCAGCCCCCTCACACCTGTATATATGTGAGCCCCATCCCCCACCTGTATATATGTGGCAGTCCCCCCACACCTGTATATATGTCAGCCCCATCCCCCACCTGTATATATGGCAGCCCCCCCCACACCTGTATATATGCCAGTCCCCCCCACACACACACCTGTACATCTACATATGCCAGCCCCTAACATACACAAAGCTTTTCACAAAGCTGACATGTTGCTGAGAGTACAGATCACACGAGGGGTGCACATACACATAGTAGCCAGAGGTGGCAGTAAAGAGCTCGATAAAACAGAGAGCACACACTGTGAGATCGTTTCTGTAATGCACAGCATGGCTCCCCTTCACCCGTCCTGCTTTCTTCTGGCCCGGACGGGTCCCTTACAGCTGTGATGGCTGTACCCCCCTGATGACGGCCCTGCAGATTACAGTCGGATCTCGGATGGAAACGGACAGACGGTCCATTTCCATCTGACAGCTACATAGAAAACATCAGGGAAAATGGGCCACCATATGTATGCTGTACAAAAACACGTCGGTTCCCACTTCACTAGGTGTAAATAAGAGGAGTATTCACTTGGAGGATTATTGTGGAAGTAGTAGCGTTAAAAAGACGCTAAATATTATATTTATTCTTCAAAAAATAATCCATATTCATCCAATACCTAATGGCCATGAAATACATTTCTTACTGTGTTTTTCTGCCTCCTTGAGCTCCTGAACCTCAAATTTTCTCCCTCATTTCATTTGGAACGAGCCGTGTACATTAGCGCTCACGTACACGGCTCCATGCACACTACTCATTCCATAGTTCATAGTCCATCTCAGGAGTGAGGAAGAGAGGATGATTACTTTCCTACATACAGCGGTATCATGGAGAACAAACATAGCCACCCTCTAACAGGAGGTTAAATCAATCACAGCAGCAATAAAATAAAAAAATAGGAGGAGGCTAAGAGCAGCAATAGAAGGGACTTTTCTGTGTTAGGCTGGGGTCACACTAGTGTGAACTGGATGTGGTTTTTCTTCGCATCCAATTCGCATGACAGGCGATTGTGACTGGCTCTGTATGGAGCCAGTTCACAAACCTCCATGGCGGCTGCGGAGCGCCTTGCACGGGAGTCCTGGGCGTCTTTGGCTCCGTTTCAGGGCTGAATTTAGGGAAAAATTTGACCCTGATTTGTCCCTAAAATGGAGAACAGGGACACACCGGACCCCCTGCTGTGAGCCGCATCCAGCAACAGTGTAAACCCAGCCTAAGGGCCGGGTCACACCACAAAAACACACTCCAGATGTGTTCCAAATTTGGCTTATGCCCTGTACACACGATCGGACATTGATCGGACATTCCGACAACAAAATACATGGATTTTTTCCGACGGATGTTGGCTCAAACTTGTCTTGCATACACACGGTCACACAAAGTTGTCGGAAAATCCGATCGTTCTGAATGCGGTGACGTAAAACACGTATGTCGGGACTAGAAACGGGGCAGTATCCAATAGCTTTCGTCTCTTAATTTATTCTGATCATGCGTGGCACTTTGTGTGTCAGATTTGTGTACACACGATCGGAATTTAAACGATTGGATTTTGTTGTCGGAAAATTTTACATCCTGCTCTCAAACTTTGCGTGTCAGAAATTCCGACGGAAAAAGTCCGATGGAGCCCACACACGATCGGAATTTCCGACAACACAATCCGATCGCTCTTTTTCCATTGGAAAATCTGACCGTGTGTACAGGGCATTACAGTTCACAACACCAAAAACTGGATGCCTTCCTGCATGCGCGTTTTTGCTGCGTTTTCAATGCCTTCCATTGCGTTTCTTTTGCCCCTCTTTTTTTTCTCCAAGGTTTCCCTTTTTTCTTTTTTTTCTGTTATACATTTGTGTTTTTTGTGCATTTAAATGCATTCTGGTGCATTATTTATGTAATTTGCCACATTCCAGTATAGTTCAGTGCAGAAAAAATGCAGCATATTCTAATTTTTTTTTTGACTGCACTGAGATGCACTGCACTGGTGTGAACTATTCCTTTGAAACCCAAATAACCTACAGTCCATGCGTTTTTGATGCAGAAAAAAAATGCACTGGACTGCATCTGGTGTGAACCGGCCCTTAGGCTAGGTTCACATCTGTAAATCAATCCATTCAATACTCAGCACTATGGGTCTATTACCAAGTGCAGCTCCCCCCACCATGCTTATATCCTATATATGGGATACAGCAGAGATAAGAAAAGACAATATGGTGTGGCGCTTGCAGTTCCTCTATACAATGAACTAAATATTTAAATAATGTAATAAAAAGTGAATAATCTAATAATAAATTTATTTACTTCATTGTGTAGAGGAATTGCAAGCGCTATACCATATTGTCTTTTCTTACCTCGGTTGTATCCTATTTATATCATATATTTAAAAAAAAAAACGTGTTTAAGCGTGTAAACCTAATAAATGAGAAAGCATCCACCTAAAGAGGAAGTAAACCCCAGATGGGATTTACTTCCTCTTTTGCTCCCCGCAAGGCCTGCAAAATAAAAGCATAATGGGCTAGTATGCATTGCATACTAGCCCATTATATGACACTTACCTGCAAACGAAGCCCGCGCTGGCCCCTGTGCAGGCCGCGTTCATCTTCGCCCCTCTTCCTTCTGGGGCCGCGGACTCCGGCTCTGTGACTGACCGGAGCCGCGTGACGTCACTCCCGTGTCAGCCATGGCACACGCTGGGAGACGAAAAAGCACAGTGGTCCGTTTCTTCACAGCGCATGCACGGATGACGATATTGGCGCACTACAAGTCAAATATCTCCTAAACGGTGCAGGTTTAGGAGATATTTCCACTACCTATAGGTAAGCCTTATCCTAAGCTTAGCTATAGGTAAATGTGACACAAAAGGGTTTACAACCACTTTAAGCAATTGTTAGACTAACAGCAAAAAATAAAAATAAAAAAAAAAATGTCTCAGAATCAAAAACAAACAAGTGACTAAATAATTAAATAAATACAATAAGTGCAAAGTTCAAAAAATAAAGTGAAAAAAATAATAAACTATGTGAAATAGAAAAAATGATTCAGACCATAAAGGCCAATTCGCAAAAGGCACCAAAAAAGTGTTTTTAAATAGCAAAGTCCTATAAAAAGGATCCACAATCCGTATATCATATAGGTGTCCCCCACACTTCAAATTTCTGTGCATCCGCCACAGAATGACACCACATCAATGAGCCTCTTACCAGATCCAGTGGACCATTAAAGAGGTTGTAAACCCTTGTTACACTTACCTGCTCTGTGCAATGGTTTTGCACAGAGCAGGCCCGATCCTTTTCTTCTGGGGTCCCCCCACCGGTGCAACAGGCCCCTCCTCTTCATCGGGTGCCCCCACAGAAAGTCGCTTTCCATGCAGGCTCGCTTCCGAGTCCAGTGTCACTGGATTTGATTTACAGCAGTGGGAGCCAATGACTCCTGTAGCTATCAATCTGTCCAATGAGGAGAGGGACAGCGGCAGGAGCCGCTGGGCTCGTGCACATCACTGGATCGGATGGGGCTCAGCAGTTAAGAAAAAGGGGAGCTCTGGAGGGGGGGGGAGCTGCAGCACAGAAGTTTTTTCACCTTAATGCATAGAATGCTTTAAGGTGAAAAACCTTGAGGCTTTACAATAAATGGTCAGCAGCGCTTGTTAAATCCTTTTGAGCAGGGTGATCCAGGCACCAGACACGTCTCCAATCAGGATTGCTCCATCAGCATAAAGGATATGTTAGGCGATAAAAGATGTATGCCCATAGTGAAATCCATAAAATGTATTTATTACAAACATAATAGCAAGTGTTGCAACACTTGCAATATATTCAACACAAAAATAAAAGTAAAGTGGACAAAAAGTATAAAAAATCTGCATGTGGCAGTACAAGTAAAAATGCTTTCCCAAAAATGGGCTACGTGTGTGATGAGGTAGCCTATTTATGTGATATAAGCATGGCTGTTAGTAGTAGGTGTCTGTTGACATGCAGGAAAAAGCACCAAAAATGCATGTATATGTGTTTTTTTAAGCGTTTTTTAATGCAATTCCAATGGAGTCAAAAACACACCTGCTGTGTTTACAGAAGTCCCTGCACCTTTCCAAAAAATGCATTGGTGGAAACGGCCTAGATATGAACATGAGCCATAGAAACTAATGTTAAATGGACTGTAGTGCATTTCTGCAAATCTGCAAACGGACTGCAAAACGCATAGGTGTGAACCTAGCCTTAAAGTGATTGTAAAGTCTTGTTCAAAAAATAAAATAAAATAAACATGTTGTGCTTACCTGCTCTGTGTAATGGTTTTGCACAGAGCAGCCCGGATCCTCCTCTTCTAGGGTCCATCTTTGCTGTTCCTGGCCCCTCCCTCCTATCAAGTGCCCCCTCAGCAAGCAACTTCTTATGGGGGCACTGGAGCCAAGTCACAGCGCCGTGTGTCTGTTCAGACACAGAGCCCTGACCCCTCTCTCCCTTGATTGGCTGACTGACTTTGATTGACAGCCGTGGGAGCCAATGGTGCCGCTGCTGTGTCTCAGCCAATCAGGAGGAGTAAGTAATTAGGGGGGTGCTGGGGGGGGGGGCGGCTGCTACACACAAAAAGTTTTTTATCTTAATGCATAGATTGCATTAAGATTACAAAAAACTTCTACCTTTACACTCCAAAAACATGCTGGTAGATTATTGGCTTCTGTCCAAAATTGGCCTTAGTATATGAATGGGGACCTTGGATTGAGGGTAGGGAATGATGTGAGTGTGGGATGTACAGGGTTAGGGATAATTGTAGACACCCACACTCACTCAGGTTGAACTGGATGGACTGGTGTCTTTATTCAACCTTACTAACTATGTAACTCCTTTAAAGTGTTACTAAACCCACAACAGTAAAATCAGTCTGTATATGCAGTAAAGCATGCTTGTTATACTCACTGTGGAACATAAGGGGTTAATCCTCCGTATTGTGTAAAAAGGCTGTTTGATCCTGTTTTCTCTGATCCTCCCCTTCTTCCAATGTCTCCAATCCATCTCCTGATAAGACAGAACTTTTGGAGTCACTTTGCACATGCTCAGTTTGGTGTGTATTGCTGGAGAGTTTGTTTTTTTTCTTGGGAGAGTGCATGTGATCGGCACAGGGCCAATCAGCACTGTCCAGACAGAGGGTCAGGGGTTCGGCAGCCTCATAGGACAGTCAAAGGAGAATGAACTGATAGAAGTCATAAGACTGCTATATACTGCTTATGAGAAAAAGTATTTAGCAGTTTATATTTTCTAAAATTACATTTCCATGTTCTGTGTACTGTGGGAGATCTGATATAGTGAATGGGTTTAGTAACACTTTAAAGTGGGGTTCCACCCAAAAAACTAAAATACCTGGAAAAATTCTAAAAAACAAAAACAAAAAAACATTTGGACATTTTTTTTTTTTCACTTACCTCTAAATGCCTGTTGCTAGGTGGTCCCTCGTAGTCTGCCTGTTCCTTTGCCTGGGCTGGTGACATAACTTCCCCCCAGGCACAGGAAGGGCTCCGCTCTGCTCCCTCCCTCCTGTCAATCATCTGGGACCCATTACAGGTCCCAGGTGATTGAGCGGCCAATCACGGCGCGCGGCGCCGCTCGCGCATGCGCAGTGGGTGCCAGGCTGTGAAGCCACAGCCCGGCGCCCACAGTTGAAATGCCGGCGCCGACGAGCGGAGGGGGGGGGGGGCGAGCGGGGCTTCGATCCCCCGCATCGCTGGACCCAGGGACAGGTAAGTGTCCAATTAAAAGTCAGCAGCTGCAGTATTTGTAGCTGCTGACTTTTAATTTTTTTTTTTTTTTGACGGCCCCCCTGGGTGGAACTTCCCTTTAAGAATACAAACTGGAATAGAATATGTTCCTTGAAATGAACTGACACTCACCAGGAAGAACTTTGCAAATGTTTCTAAAATAAAGGAGCACAGAATACAATTTAGAGACATTTATAATTCTCTAGGAGCAACTGTTATTATGTTTCTTTTCTTTAAATTATTCTTATTAACAATATTTATACAAGTAAAAAGGTAACCAAACCAATGATTACATTTGCCCCCTGTGTGGGTACTTTTTGTATGACAATAAAAAAAACTTAATAAAAAGATTTTGCAAAAAAAAAACAAAAAAAACCAATGATTACATTGTTACAGTGAGAGCAGAATTCAGGGATCATGTTCTGTACAGGTGACCAATCAGAAAGCCGTGTTCTTCTGCAGAACCCACAAAGCTTCCTTCCGTAGTAACAGTAACTAAGGTAGGCGGGGTGAATGGAATTCCCTTTGAGACACCAGCCAATGAGAGGAGAGGTGACAGATTTCCAACTTGCAGCCAGCCTGGACTGGTCTCATGAAATCTCATGTTGGTGTTTCATCAGTATCTGCGCTCAGGTCCCGGCATACAATGCAGCGACATCGTTCGTCCTTCCGCTTTGATTTCATCACTCTGCCTGCTTTGATGTTTTATTATTATAATAGCTCAGGGTGTGTTTATATATTCCATTCATGAAGGATTTTGGGTTCTGCTTTCACCCAATAATAAAAAAAAATCAGGAGATTGCATTACTAAAAGTAATGCCAAAAAAATATTACGGGGTCGTGGCGAATTGTAGCTTTATTAAAGTGTCATTCCACCCAAAAGTTACATGTTAGTTACCAGTGGAGACATAGGTGTGTGAAGCCTAAAGCATTAGGGTGTGCGCTTCAAAACTCAAACATGTGTGTGTATCTATATATAATGTACATACACTCACACTTCTAAATAAATATAATAAATATTTTAAAATGTATTAAAGCATGGACATTGTAAGTAGAGCAGTGGATGGTATCAGTAAGTAGAGCAGTGGACATGTCAGTAAGACAGTGGATTGTGTCAGTAGAGCAGTGGACATGTCAGTAGGACAGTGGATGGTATCAGTAAGTAGAGCAGTGGACGTGTCGGTAGGACAGTGGATGGTGTCAGTCAATATAGCAGTGGACGTGTCAGTAGGACAGTGGATGGTGTCAGTCAAAATAGCAGTGGACGTGTCAGTAGGACAGTGGATGGTGTCAGTAGAGCGGTGGACGTGTTAGTAGGGCAGTGGATAGTGTCAGTAGGACAGTGGATGGTATCAGTCAGTAGCGCAGTGGATGTGTCAGTAGGACAGTGGATGGTGTCAGTAAGTAGAGCAGTGGACATGTCAATAAGACAGTGGATGGTGTCAGTAGAGCAGTGGACATGTCAGTTGGACAGTGGATGGTTTCAATAAGTAGAGCAGTGGATGGTGTCAGTAAGTAGAGTAGTGGATGGTGTCAGTAAGACAGTAGATGGTGTCAGTAGAGCAGTAGACATGTCAGTAGGACAGTGGATGGTGTCAGTCAGTAGGACAGTGGATTGTGTCAGTAGAGCAGTGGACATGTCAGTAAGACAGTCGATGGTGTCAGTACAGCAGTGGGCGGTATCAGTAGTTTTTTTATTTTATTTTTTAAAATATTTTATTTTTATTTTTTTAGAAGCCCTGTTGGGTCTAAACAGACTCTTTATGTCTGATTTTTGAGACAGAAAGGGAAGGACTGAGGACAGAGGGAATCTGTGCCGTGCAGAGTGATTAGGATGTGCCCGGGCACATCTGGCACACCCTGGGTGCACACCTACAGGTGGGTGTTTTTTAAATAAAGGACTTGTCAAAACTGCCTACTGTCTTTTTTTACACTACACTTTTATTGGTGAATAGTATGTACCCCATACTCACTCACATAGGGGGGGAAGGGTGCGATCCGGAATTAACCACTTGCCGACCGCCTTCTGCATATATACCTGTACGTCGATCTGTGCATGTGATATTGTGGGCGCACACAGAGGACACACAGCACACACACACAAAACACACAGCACACAGGACGCACACACAAAACACACAGCACACAGGACGCACACAGGACACACATTACATACACAGGACACACAGTACAGTAGAATACAGTACGTGTCAGTAGGACAGTGGATGGTGTAAGTAGAGCAGTGGATAGTGTCAGTAAGTAGAGCAGTGGACATGTCAGTAGAACAGTGGATGGTGTCAGTAAGAGCAGTGGATGTGTCAGTAGGACAGTGGATGGTGTCAGTAAGTAGAGCAGTGGACATGTCAGTAGGACAGTGGATGGTGTCAGTAGAGCAGTGGACATGTCAGTAGGACAGTGGATAGTGTCAGTAAGTAGAGCAGTGGACGTGTCAGTAGAGCAGTGGGCGGTGTCAGTAGAGCAGTGGATGTGTCAGTAGGACAGTGGATGGTGTCAGTAAGTAGAGCAGTGGATGTGTCAGTAGGACAGTGGATAGTGTCAGTAAGTAGAGCAGTGGACATGTCAGTAGGACAGTGGATTGTGTCAGTAGAGCAGTGGACATGTCAGTAGGACAGTGTATGGTGTCAGTAAGTAGAGCAGTGGACGTGTCAGTAGGACAGTGGATGGTGTCAGTAGAGAAGTGGACATGTCAGTAGGACAGTGGATGGTGTCAGTAAATAGAGCAGTGGACATGTCAGTTGGACAGTGGATGGTGTCAGTCAGTAGAGCAGTGGACGTGTCAGTAGGACAGTGGATGGTGTCAGTCAGTAGAGCAGTGGACGTGTCAGTAGGACAGTGTATGGCAGGGATATGCAATTAGCGGACCTCCAGCTGTTGCAAAAAGTCCCATCATGCCTCTGGGTGTCATGCTTGTGGCTGTCAGAGTCTTGCTATGCCTCATGGGACTTGTAGTTCTGCAACAGCTGGAGGTCCGCTAATTGCATATCCCTGGTGTATGGTGTCAGTCATTAGAGCAGTGGACGTGTCAGTAGGACAGTGGATGGTGTCAGTAGGTAGAGCAGTGGACATGTCAGTAGGACAGTGGATGGTGTCATTAGAGCGGTGGACGTGTTAGTAGGGCAGTGGATAGTGTCAGTAGAGCAGTGGATGTGTCAGTAGGACAGTGGATGGTGTCAGTAAGTAGAGCAGTGGATGTGTCAGTAGGACAGTGGATGGTGTCAGTCAGTAGAGCAGTGGACATGTCAGTTGGACAGTGGATGGTGTCAAAAGAGCAGTGGATATGTCAGTAAGACAGTGGATTGTGTCAGTAGAGCAGTGGATGGTATCAGTAAGTAGAGCAGTGGACGTGTCGGTAGGACAGTGTATGGTGTCAGTCAATATAGCAGTGGACGTGTCAGTAGGACAGTGGATGGTGTCAGTCAATATAGCAGTGGACGTGTCAGTAGGACAGTGGATGGTGTCAGTAGAGCGGTGGACATGTTAGTAGGGCAGTGGATAGTGTCAGTAGGACAGTGGATGGTATCAGTCAGTAGCGCAGTGGATGTGTCAGTAGGACAGTGGATGGTGTCAGTAAGTAGAGCAGTGGACATGTCAGTAAGACAGTGGATTGTGTCAGTAGAGCAGTGGACATGTCAGTAAGACAGTGGATGGTGTCAGTAGAGCAGTGGACATGTCAGTTGGACAGTGGATGGTATCAGTAAGTAGAGCAGTGGACATGTCAGTAGGACAGTGGATAGTATCAGTAAGTAGAGCAGTGGACGTGTCGGTAGGACAGTGTATGGTGTCAGTCAATATAGCAGTGGACGTGTCAGTAGGACAGTGGATGGTGTCAGTCAATATAGCAGTGGACGTGTCAGTAGGACAGTGGATGGTGTCAGTAGAGCGGTGGACGTGTTAGTAGGGCAGTGGATAGTGTCAGTAGGACAGTGGATGGTATCAGTCAGTAGCACAGTGGATGTGTCAGTAGGACAGTGGATGGTGTCAGTAAGTAGAGCAGTGGACATGTCAGTAAGACAGTGGATGGTGTCAGTAGAGCAGTGGACATGTCAGTTGGACAGTGGATGGTTTCAATAAGTAGAGCAGTGGATGGTGTCAGTAAGTAGAGTAGTGGATGGTGTCAGTAAGACAGTAGATGGTGTCAGTAGAGCAGTAGACATGTCAGTAGGACAGTGGATGGTGTCAGTCAGTAGGACAGTGGATTGTGTCAGTAGAGCAGTGGACATGTCAGTAAGACAGTCGATGGTGTCAGTACAGCAGTGGGCGGTATCAGTAGTTTTTTTATTTTATTTTTTAAAATATTTTATTTTTATTTTTTTAGAAGCCCTGTTGGGTCTAAACAGACTCTTTATGTCTGATTTTTGAGACAGAAAGGGAAGGACTGAGGACAGAGGGAATCTGTGCCGCACAGAGTGATTAGGATGTGCCCGGGCACATCTGGCACACCCTGTGTGCACACCTACAGGTGGGCGTTTTTTAAATAAAGGACTTGTCAAAACTGCCTACTGTCTTTTTTTACACTACACTTTTATTGGTGAATAGTATGTACCCCATACTCACTCACATAGGGGGGGAAGGGTGCGATCCGGAATTAACCACTTGCCGACCGCCTTCTGCATATATACCTGTACGTCGATCTGTGCATGTGATATTGTGGGCGCACACAGAGGACACACAGCACACACACAAAACACACAGCACACAGGACGCACACAGGACACACATTACATACACAGGACACACAGTACAGTAGAATACAGTACGTGTCAGTAGGACAGTGGATGGTGTAAGTAGAGCAGTGGATAGTGTCAGTAAGTAGAGCAGTGGACATGTCAGTAGAACAGTGGATGGTGTCAGTAAGAGCAGTGGATGTGTCAGTAGGACAGTGGATGGTGTCAGTAGAGCAGTGGACATGTCAGTAGGACAGTGGATGGTGTCAGTAAGTAGAGCAGTGGACATGTCAGTAGAACAGTGGATGGTGTCAGTAGAGCAGTGGACATGTCAGTAGGACAGTGGATAGTGTCAGTAAGTAGAGCAGTGGACGTGTCAGTAGAGCAGTGGGCGGTGTCAGTAGAGCAGTGGATGTGTCAGTAGGACAGTGGATGGTGTCAGTAAGTAGAGCAGTGGATGTGTCAGTAGGACAGTGGATAGTGTCAGTAAGTAGAGCAGTGGACATGTCAGTAGGACAGTGGATTGTGTCAGTAGAGCAGTGGACATGTCAGTAGGACAGTGTATGGTGTCAGTAAGTAGAGCAGTGGACGTGTCAGTAGGACAGTGGATGGTGTCAGTAGAGCAGTGGACATGTCAGTAGGACAGTGGATGGTGTCAGTAAATAGAGCAGTGGACATGTCAGTTGGACAGTGGATGGTGTCAGTCAGTAGAGCAGTGGACGTGTCAGTAGGACAGTGGATGGTGTCAGTCAGTAGAGCAGTGGACGTGTCAGTAGGACAGTGTATGGCAGGGATATGCAATTAGCGGACCTCCAGCTGTTGCAAAAAGTCCCATCATGCCTCTGCCTCTGGGTGTCATGCTTGTGGCTGTCAGAGTCTTGCTATGCCTCATGGGACTTGTAGTTCTGCAACAGCTGGAGGTCCGCTAATTGCATATCCCTGGTGTATGGTGTCAGTCATTAGAGCAGTGGACGTGTCAGTAGGACAGTGGATGGTGTCAGTAGGTAGAGCAGTGGACATGTCAGTAGGACAGTGGATGGTGTCATTAGAGCGGTGGACGTGTTAGTAGGGCAGTGGATAGTGTCAGTAGAGCAGTGGATGTGTCAGTAGGACAGTGGATGGTGTCAGTAAGTAGAGCAGTGGATGTGTCAGTAGGACAGTGGATGGTGTCAGTCAGTAGAGCAGTGGACATGTCAGTTGGACAGTGGATGGTGTCAAAAGAGCAGTGGACATGTCAGTAAGACAGTGGATTGTGTCAGTAGAGCAGTGGATGGTATCAGTAAGTAGAGCAGTGGACGTGTCGGTAGGACAGTGTATGGTGTCAGTCAATATAGCAGTGGACGTGTCAGTAGGACAGTGGATGGTGTCAATCAATATAGCAGTGGACGTGTCAGTAGGACAGTGGATGGTGTCAGTAGAGCGGTGGACATGTTAGTAGGGCAGTGGATAGTGTCAGTAGGACAGTGGATGGTATCAGTCAGTAGCACAGTGGATGTGTCAGTAGGACAGTGGATGGTGTCAGTAAGTAGAGCAGTGGACATGTCAGTAAGACAGTGGATTGTGTCAGTAGAGCAGTGGACATGTCAGTAAGACAGTGGATGGTGTCAGTAGAGCAGTGGACATGTCAGTTGGACAGTGGATAGTATCAGTAAGTAGAGCAGTGGACGTGTCGGTAGGACAGTGTATGGTGTCAGTCAATATAGCAGTGGACGTGTCAGTAGGACAGTGGATGGTGTCAGTCAATATAGCAGTGGACGTGTCAGTAGGACAGTGGATGGTGTCAGTAGAGCGGTGGACGTGTTAGTAGGGCAGTGGATAGTGTCAGTAGGACAGTGGATGGTATCAGTCAGTAGCACAGTGGATGTGTCAGTAGGACAGTGGATGGTGTCAGTAAGTAGAGCAGTGGACATGTCTGTAAGACAGTGGATGGTGTCAGTAGAGCAGTGGACATGTCAGTTGGACAGTGGATGGTTTCAATAAGTAGAGCAGTGGATGGTGTCAGTAAGTAGAGTAGTGGATGGTGTCAGTAAGACAGTAGATGGTGTCAGTAGAGCAGTAGACATGTCAGTAGGACAGTGGATGGTGTCAGTCAGTAGGACAGTGGATTGTGTCAGTAGAGCAGTGGACATGTCAGTAAGACAGTCGATGGTGTCAGTACAGCAGTGGGCGGTATCAGTAGTTTTTTTATTTTATTTTTTAAAATATTTTATTTTTATTTTTTTAGAAGCCCTGTTGGTTCTAAACAGACTCTTTATGTTTGATTTTTGAGACAGAAAGGGAAGGACTGAGGACAGAGGAAATCTGTGCCGCACAGAGTGATTAGGATGTGCCCGGGCACATCTGGCACACCCTGTGTGCACACCTATAAGTGGGCGTTTTTTAAATAAAGGACTTGTCAAAACTGCCTACTGTCTTTTTTTACACTACACTTTTATTGGTGAATAGTATGTACCCCATACTCACTCACATAGGGGGGGAAGGGTGCGATCCGGAATTAACCACTTGCCGACCGCCTTCTGCATATATACCTGTACGTCGATCTGTGCATGTGATATTGTGGGCGCACACAGAGGACACACAGCACACACACAAAACACACAGCACACAGGACGCACACAGGACACACATTACATACACAGGACACACAGTACAGTAGAATACAGTACGTGTCAGTAGGACAGTGGATGGTGTAAGTAGAGCAGTGGATAGTGTCAGTAAGTAGAGCAGTGGACATGTCAGTAGGACAGTGGATGGTGTAAGTAAGTAGAGCAGTGGATAGTGTCAGTAAGTAGAGCAGTGGACATGTCAGTAGAACAGTGGATGGTGTCAGTAAGAGCAGTGGATGTGTCAGTAGGACAGTGGATGGTGTCAGTAGAGCAGTGGACATGTCAGTAGGACAGTGGATGGTGTCAGTAAGTAGAGCAGTGGACATGTCAGTAGAACAGTGGATGGTGTCAGTAAGAGCAGTGGATGTGTCAGTAGGACAGTGGATGGTGTCAGTAGAGCAGTGGACATGTCAGTAGGACAGTGGATGGTGTCAGTAGAGCAGTGGACATGTCAGTAGGACAGTGGATAGTGTCAGTAAGTAGAGCAGTGGACGTGTCAGTAGAGCAGTGGGCGGTGTCAGTAGAGCAGTGGATGTGTCAGTAGGACAGTGGATGGTGTCAGTAAGTAGAGCAGTGGATGTGTCAGTAGGACAGTGGATAGTGTCAGTAAGTAGAGCAGTGGACATGTCAGTAGGACAGTGGATTGTGTCAGTAGAGCAGTGGACATGTCAGTAGGACAGTGTATGGTGTCAGTAAGTAGAGCAGTGGACGTGTCAGGAGGGCAGTGAATGGTGTCAGTAGAGCAGTGGACATGTCAGTTGGACAGTGGATGGTGTCAGTCAGTAGAGCAGTGGACGTGTCAGTAGGACAGTGGATGGTGTCAGTCAGTAGAGCAGTGGACGTGTCAGTAGGACAGTGTATGGCAGGGATATGCAATTAGCGGACCTCCAGCTGTTGCAAAAAGTCCCATCATGCCTCTGCCTCTGGGTGTCATGCTTGTGGCTGTCAGAGTCTTGCTATGCCTCATGGGACTTGTAGTTCTGCAACAGCTGGAGGTCCGCTAATTGCATATCCCTGGTGTATGGTGTCAGTCATTAGAGCAGTGGACGTGTCAGTAGGACAGTGGATGGTGTCAGTAGGTAGAGCAGTGGACATGTCAGTAAGACAGTGGATGGTGTCAGTAGAGCAGTTGACATGTCAGTAGGACAGTGGATGGTGTCATTAGAGCGGTGGACGTGTTAGTAGGGCAGTGGATAGTGTCAGTAGAGCAGTGGATGTGTCAGTAGGACAGTGGATGGTGTCAGTAAGTAGAGCAGTGGATGTGTCAGTAGGACAGTGGATGGTGTCAGTAAGTAGAGCAGTGGACATGTCAGTTGGACAGTGGATGGTGTCAGTAGAGCAGTGGACATGTCAGTTGGACAGTGAATGGTGTCAGTAAGTAGAGCAGTGGACGTGTCAGTAGGACAGTGGATGGTGTCAGTAAGCAGAGCAGTATATCGTGTCAGTAGAGCAGTGGATGGTGTCAGTAAGCAGAGCAGTGGATCGTGTCAGTAGAGCAGTGGTGTTAACGATCTGGTGTTAACCACTTGCCGACCGCCTTCTGCATATATACCTGTACATCGATCCGTGCATGTGATATTGTGGGCGCACACAGAGGACACACAGCACACACACAAGACACACAACACACACAACACAAACACTGTACACACAGCACACACACAGGACACACAGTACAGTAGAGTACAGTACGTGTCAGTAGGACAGTGGATGGTGTCATTCAGTAGGACAGTGGACGGTGTAAGTAGAGCAGTTGATGTGTCAGTAGGACAGTGGATAGTGTCAGTAGAGCAGTGGACATGTCAGTAGGACAGTGGATGGTGTCAGTAAGTAGAGCAGTGGACATGTCAGTAGGACAGTGGATGGTGTCAGTAGAGCAGTGGACATGTCAGTAGGACAGTGGATAGTGTCAGTAAGTAGAGCAGTGGACGTGTCAGTAGAGCAGTGGACGGTGTCAGTAGAGCAGTGGATGTGTCAGTAGGACAGTGGATGGTGTCAGTAAGTAGAGCAGTGGATGTGTCAGTAGGACAGCGGATGAGGTCAGTAAGTAGAGCAGTGGACATGTCAGTAAGACAGTGGATGGTGCCAGTAGAGCAGTTGACATGTCAGTAGGACAGTGGATTGTGTCAGTAGAGCAGTGGACGTGTCAGTAGGATAGTGGGTGGTGTCAGTAGAGCAGTGGATGGTGTCAGTAAGTAGAGCAGTGGACGTGTCAGTAGAGCAGTGGACGGTGTCAGCAGAGCAGTGGATGTGTCAGTAGGACAGTGGATTGTGTCAGTAGAGCAGTGGACGTGTCAGTAGAGCAGTGGACGGTGTCAGTAGAGCAGTGGATGTGTCAGTAGGACAGTGGATGTGTCAGTAGGACAGTGGATGGTGTCAGTAAGTAGAGCAGTGGACATGTCAGTAGGACAGTGGATGGTGTCAGTAGAGCAGTGGACATGTCAGTAGGACAGTGGATTGTGTCAGTAGAGCAGTGGGCGTGTCAGTAGGACAGTGTATGGTGTCAGTAAGTAGAGCAGTGGACGTGTCAGTAGGACAGTGGATGGTGTCAGTAGAGCAGTGGACATGTCAGTATTACAGTGGACGGTGTCAGTAGAGCAGTGGATGTGTCAGTAGGACAGTGGATGGTGTAAGTAAGTAGAGCAGTGGATAGTGTCAGTAAGTAGAGCAGTGGACATGTCAGTAGGACAGTGGATGGTGGCAGTAAGAGCAGTGGATGTGTCAGTAGGACAGTGGATGGTGTCAGTAAGTAGAGCAGTGGACGTGTCAGTAGGACAGTGGATGGTGTCAGTAAGAGCAGTGGATGTGTCAGTAGGACAGTGAATAGTGTCAGTAGAGCAGTGGACATGTCAGTAGGACAGTGGATGGTGTCAGTAAGTAGAGCAGTGGACGTGTCAGTAGGACAGTGGATGGTGTCAGTCAGTAGAGCAGTGGACGTGTCGGTAGGACAGTGTATGGCAGGGATATGCAATTAGCGGACCTCCAGCTGTTGCAAAACTATAAGTCCCATCATGCCTCTGCCTCTGGGTGTCATGCTTGTGGCTGTCGGAGTCTTGCTATGCCTCATGGGACTTGTAGTTCTGCAACAGCTGGAGGTCCGCTAATTGCATATCCCTGGTGTATGGTGTCAGTCAATAGAGCAGTGGACGTGTCAGTAGGACAGTGGATGGTGTCAGTAAGTAGAGCAGTGGACATGTAAGACAGTGGATGGTGTCAGTACAGCAGTTGACATGTCAGTAGGACAGTGGATTGTGTCAGTAGAGCGGTGAACGTGTTAGTAGGGCAGTGGATAGTGTCAGTAGAGCAGTTTATGTGTCAGTAGGACAGTGGATGGTGTCAGTAAGTAGAGCAGTGGACATGTCAGTAAGACAGTGGATGGTGTCAGTAGAGCAGTGGACATGTCAGTTGGACAGTGGATGGTGTCAGTAAGTAGAGCAGTGGACGTGTCAGTAGGACAGTGGATGGTGTCAGTAGAGCAGTGGACATGTCAGTTGGACAGTGGATGGTGTCAGTAAGTAGAGCAGTGGACGTGTCAGTAGGACAGTGAATGGTGTCAGTAGAGCAGTGGACGGTGTCAGTAGGACAGTGGATGGTGTCAGTAGAGCAGTGGACGGTGTCAGTAAGACAGTGGATGGTGTCAGTAAGTAGAGTAGTGGATGGTGTCAGTAAAACAGTAGATGGTGTCAGTAGAGCAGTGGACGTGTCACTAGGACAGTGGATGGTGTCAGTCAGTAGGACAGTGGATTGTGTCAGTAGAGCAGTGGACATGTCAGTAAGACAGTGGATGGTGTCAGTGCAGCAGTGGGCGGTATCAGTAGTTTTTTTATTTTATTTTTTAAAATATTTTATTTTTTTAGAAGCCCTGTTGGGTCTAAACAGACTCCTTATGTCTGATTTTTGAGACAGAAAGGGAAGGACTGAGGACAGAGGGAATCTGTGCCGCACAGAGTGAACACACAGAACACACAGCACGCACACAAGACACACAGGACACACAACACACACACAGAACACACAGAACACACACACACAAAACAAACAGGACACACACAGGACACACAGATCGCTACTCAATGTCCGCCAGCCACCCGCGATCGCGGTAGAGAGAGGCAGAACGGGGATCTGCCTATGTAAACAAGGCGGATCCCAGTTCTGACGGGGGGACAATACTGAGATCTGCTGTTCCTAGTGATAAGAATCAGTGATATCTGTGTTGTCCCAGTTAGCCCATCCCCCCACAGTTTGAACACACCCAGGGAACACACTCAACCCCTTGATCGCTCCCTAGTGTTAACCCCTTCCCTGCCCTTGTCATTTATACATTGATCAGCGCATTTTTTTTAGCACTGATCACTGTTTTGGTGTCACTGGTCCCCAAAAAGTTTTACTTGGGGTCAGATTTGTCCGCCGTAATGTCACAGTCCCGCTTAAAATCGCAGATTGCCGCTATTACCAATCAAAAAAATAAAAGTCCATATATCTATCCCACAGTTTGTAGACACTATAACTTTTGCGCAAACCAATCAATATACGCTTATTGGGATTTTTTTACAAAAAATATGTAGAAGATTACATATCAGCCTAAACTGATGAATAAATGTGTTTTTTTATATTTATTTTTTTTGGATATGTATTATAGCAGAAAGTAAAAAATATTGTTGTTTTTTTTTTCAAAATTGTCGCTCTTTTTTTGTTTATAGCGTAAAAAATAAAAACCGCAGAGATGATCAAATACCACCAAAAGAAAGCTCTATTTGTGGGGAAAAAAGGACGTCAATTTTGTTTGGTTACAGCGTCGCTCGACCGCGCAATTGTCAGTTAAAGCGACGTTGTGCCGAATCGCAAAAAGTGCTCTGGTCAGGAAGGGGGTAAATCCTTCCGGGGCTGAAGTGGTTAAAGGGGCTTCCGGATTCTGATAAGCCCCCACCTGCAGACCCCCACAACCAGCCAGGGTTGTGAGGAAGAGGCCCTTGTCCCCATTAACAACCCCCTCAATACCTCAATATTTTTGGGAGTCACTGACCCGGGACATGCAGATCAGAGAACCCCGAGTGAGATCAGAATTTCCTCATCTACTCTTTGTACAGTACATGTCCTGAAGTCACTGGGCCAGCATGGTGGCCAGATGTCCTCAGTACAAGTTTTCATTTATATTGTAGCTTTCTGTTGTTTTGCTTTTTTTATTTTTTGGTTTTTTTTTATTACACGATAGTGTAAACATGGCACTTTATTGCATCAGATTTGTGATCTACTTCCAGCTTTCATTCTATTCATTTAAAGGGAATTTCCACTTTTAGTTAATAAAAGAAAATTGGAAAAACCCAGATAATGGGGAATTTGGAAGCGACATGTGATTGGTTTAGGTCTACATGTGCAATTTTAACCGCTTCAATACCGGGCGCTTTCACCCCCTTCCTGCCCAGGCCAATATTCAGCTTTCACCGCTCTCACACTGCAGACCGCTCTCCGCTGAAAACGGGTCACAGGAGTGCAAATCGTATTACACTCCTGTGACCCAGAGGAGACGCTCAGGCTGGACTTCTTTACAAATCTCCATAGGCGACACTTAGGAATGGGGCGCTTTCATTTTTTTTTTTTCTTATTTATTTGACTTTTTATTTTTACACTGTCCCTTTGTTGTAAACATCCCTTGTAATAGAAATAACCATGAAAGGTCCTCTTTATTGAGAGATCTGAGGTCAAAAAGATCCCAAATCTCTCATTTACCCTTAAAAGCAAAAAAAGAAAACATGTTTTGCCATCTTGACTTTTAAAAGAAAAAAAAAAAAATGTCATGTCTTTAAGCCCAATGTTGGAGGTCGCTCCGGTCCTCCAGGGGCGTAGAGCCGATTGGGGTCCATTTTGTCTAGCCATCGGCCGCATCAAATCGGTTCTGGTCTTACCAACGGCTCCGGTAAGCTCAGAAAAAACCTGGAAGCCGCAGGGGGGGCCACCTCTCCCGCCGCCCTCTGAAAGTGATCCCGTGGCCGGGATCAGTTTTATCAGATGCCGAATCACACAGAGCACAGACAGCACACGTATTCCAAGACCACACATACTTACAGAGCACACACACACACCGCACAGCACACACAGTTGGAGAACAAATATTAAAAAAACATTTAAAAACAGTCAAACACAGATCACACAGCACACACACAGATCGCACAGCACACACACAGATCACACAGTACACACACAGATCACACAGTACACACACACAGATCATACAGCACACAAACAGATCGCACAGTACACACACACAGCACACACAGATCACGCAGCACACACACAGAGCGGACAACACACGCACAGCACACACACAGAACACATAGATTGCACAGCACACACACAGAACACACAGCACACACACACAACACATAGATTGCACAGCACACACACAGAGCGCACAGCACGCACACCATACACAGATCACACAGAGCGGACAACACACACACAGATCACACACAGAGCGCACACCATACACAGATCACACAGAGCGGACAACACACACAGATCACACACAGAACACATAGATTGCACAGCACTCACACAGCACACACACACACACACACACACACACACACACAACACATAGATTGCACAGCACACACAAAGAGCGCACACCATACACAGATCACACAGAGCGGACAACACACACACACACACACACACAGAACACATAGATTGCACAGCACACACACAGATCCCACAGAGCGGACAACACACACACACAGAACACATAGATTGCACAGCACACACACAGATCACACAGCACACATAGATCGCAAAGCACACACACAGGTCACACACAGAATGAATGAAGCAAAAAACCAGGGAGATGCATGCAATGTTTCATATTCCTTTCTCCAGCAAGGAAGACCTGGAGAAGCCCAATAGTGACATCACCCAATCCGGTGAAACCAGCAGAGACATCATTGTGCACTGTGAAAAGCTCACTGTATGCAGTGAAATCAAAGTAAGCAATTGCAGTTCAGGAGAGCAGCCGTTGCAACTGTGCACGACTAAAGCTTTAGGAGTTTATTATAGGTACTTATATAACACTGTTAATTTATGCAGCGCTTTACATTCACATCAGTCCCTGCCCTCAAGGAGCTTACAATCTAAGGTCTCCAACTCACATCCATACATACACGGGCCAATGTAGACAGGAGCCAATTAACCTACCAGCATGAAGAAATGAAAAAATGAATCCGCACAGTGAAAATAGGTGTAAATATAATGTGGAACTGCTGCCTCTACAAGTGCAAACTCCACCAAGGTGGAAGATGCTGGAATAGAGAGAAAATTGAATGTAGGTGCGGCGTTGTTCTGGTGACTAATTAGTGATGGACGGCTCTTAATTAGCAGTGTGTTGGGGTCTAAGTGGTATTACAACCCCTAGTAATTGTAGGTGGTATCAGTATATACAGGGACTAGGTTGCTAATATTTCATTTGTGATTTGTCCTCATGTGAATAACACACATTTAAATAATGCTGATGTCGGCAAAAATATATGAATCATATAGAGTTTATCCCGTGTAACATGTCATACATAAGTGGACCTGATGACAAAGTGCAAGGGCAAAAAAGGTGCTTGGAGGAGGAGGAGGAGGAGGAGGAGGAGGATGGGGGGGGGGGATGAAGAGGGAAAAAGGGGGATGCTGTTTTACAAAGTTATAAAGTGACTTGTGCTCAAAATAATGAACCAGTGCTTGCTGGAAAAACAATATTGCTTTAAAGGTCTTGTTCTATGCACAATTGATTTTGTGCTTGAAAAGAATTATTCCTCTGGTAAAACAATATTGTTAAAAAGGGATCTTCTTGTTCCAGTGCTGGCTTAGTGATAGTGCCGCTTATTTGTGCTCCTAATGTGCATACACTCCCCGAATAGCCTCACCCCTACAGGGGTATTTTGCGATCACAGTATTTGCCACTGTGTAGCAGCTCCAGTGCTTTTAATATCGTTCAACATATGGAAGAGAAGGGATGCCCATAGCGTAAAACCATTTGAAAGGCTTTATTTTAAATATAAACAAAGATGGTACTCACATTGTTAAAGTATAGTGTAAGCATGAGAGATCAGAATTAAAAACCGTCAGAGTATCCTGTGTGCGTTTGGCTGGAGGTGACGCAAGACGTTCGCAAGCCACGCCCTGCGCGTTTCGTCATTTGGACGTCTGTTGAACGATATTAAAAGCACCCACTGGAGCTGCCAGGAGCTGCTACACAGTGGCAAATACTGTGATCACAAAATACCCCTGTAGGGGTGAGGCTATTCGTGGAGTGTATGCACATTAGGAGCACAAATAAGCTATCACTAAGCCAGCACTGGAACAAGAAGATCCCTTTTTAACAATATTGTTTTACCAGAGGAATAATTCTTTTCAAGCACAAAATCAATTGTGCATAGAACAAGACCTTTAAAGCAATATTGTTTTTCCAGCAAGCACTGGTTCATTATTTTGAGCACAAGTCACTTTATAAAACAGCAACCCCTTTGACCATCAGCTCCACCTTGTGGCCATAATGTGACATTTTCCTGAAATACCTCAATAAAAAACACAGCATTATGGCCACTAGATGGAGATGATGATCATAGTAGGTAATCATATTTTAAAAAGTATGGCATTTATTTGCTGTATTTGTGCAAATGCCTAAGACATCTCCACAGCAGTTTTTTTTTCTACATAGACCCCTTGGCTAGTGTATTTCTAAAAAAAAAAAACCTTGACTAATACATTCCCTTTAACCACTTGCGGACCGCTCACTGTACATGTACCTAGTACGTGATCTGACACATCCAGGTCTGGGGCGCACACGCCGCCGGCAACCCGCTCCTACTGTGGTCACACACAGCAGGAGCCCAGCGGATACCACGGATTCAATGTCTGCCGGCACACACCGATTACACAGGCAGAACGGCAATCTGCCTATGTAAACAAGGCAGATTGCCGTTCTTTCAGAAGGGAAGATATTGATCCTGTGTTCCTGCAAAGAACATGGATTAATGCCTTCCCCTAGTCAAAGCACCCCCCCCCCCCCCACAGTGAGAAAGGCTAGGCATTTCACATTTCACCCTTTGATCGCCCCTGATGTTAACTAATGTCATTAGTACAGTGACAGTGCATATTTTTTTTTTAGCACCGATCACTGTATTAGTGTCACTGGTCCCCAAAAAGTGTAAAAAATTTCAGCTAGTGTCCGATTTGTCCGCTGCAATATCGCAGCCCCGCTATAAATCGCCGATTGCTACCATTACAATTAATATAAATAAATAAACAAATAAAAATATCCCATAGTTTGTAGAGGTTATAACTTTTGCGTAAACCAATCAATATACACTTATTGGGATTTTTTTTACCAAAAACACGTAGCAAAATACATATTGGCCTAAATTAACGAAGAAATTCAATTTTTTTTACACTTTTTTTATTGGATATATTTTATAGAAGAAAGAAAATAATATTGTTTTTTTTTTGTTTTTTTTTTCAAAATTGTTGCCCTTTTTTTGTTTATTGCACAAAAAATAGAAACCGCAGAGGTGATGAAATACCACCAAAAGAAAGCTCTATTTGTGGGAAAAAAATGACAAATTTTATTTTGGTACAGCGTCACACGACTGCACAGTTGTCAGTTAAAGTAACGCAGTGCCGTATTGCAAAAAAATGGAGGGGGGAGGTAAATCTTCCGGAGGTCAAGTGGTTACAGAACTCAAGTCAAAAAAATGTTTCTGTGGTAGCAATGTTTGAAGTTTGCAGTTTAGTGTGGTCTCTTTGAAATGCAAACGCTTATTTAAGTAGGCATCACCAGCATCCTAAAATGGAAATATGAAAATTGAAAAATACATTGAATAACAATGATCCTCTTACAGAATTCTAACTGCAAGGAACTCTTCAGACACAAGGTGGCGATAAAGTACCTTGAATAAGACCTAACGCAGCTAGAACTACTAATGTATAGAGCAAATATAATCTAATATTATGGAGCCATTTATTCCAAACTGCATACAGCTGTTCCAGGCTTTTTGACTATTATCAGTGAATGGTAGGAAAACCATATTCTATAGAGTAGAGGTTTGGAACTCAATGAAGCAGTATAGCTATTTGGCCTCATGCAGGACACTTTAAACTTTTAGAGGCGCTTCACTTTTTCTTTTAAGTGCCCCATACTGTTAGCCTATGTGTCCATGCGCACATAGGCATTTACAGGCGTTTAGAGGCAAGGAAAAAAACCCCCTAGGGCCAGCGCGTTTAGGGAGGCTATCTTACTATCTGCAAGTGTCATTTTACACAGAAGCGACAGTTTTTTGACAGCCGTTCCTGTTCTGTAATACAAAATCGAAATGACAGCCGGTATTTGCTGGTAATATATAATTGGGGGAATGGTGGTAGGGAAGAAATGCATTCCAAAAACTTTGCTGAACTGGGGAAAGGTTAGAACTGCTATCCAGGGCTCCATTATCCTCACTTTCTGTTCTGGAAACAACCTTTTTACCAGACAGGATATGAAGGATGTTCTAATTCTCCCCTACTCTGTCAAACTAAAGAAAAAAAAAAAAAAAAACGTTTTGGGTATAGACACACTTTAAGCATACAACTTGGTATCGTAATGTGGGGCCACTAATAGGACTAAGTAATGCCACATCCAATGAACTTGTAGAACAAACTATGGTAGAAACTGGAGCAAACAAGTCACCCTTTCATAGATTCAATAAATTGGCTTAACAAAACAATGATAAAATCTATTACAAAACACAAACAGGGAGGTGGGCAATACTATTATGCTGCGTACACACGATCAGGATTTTGGTCGGAAAAAGATATGACGGCTTTTCTGATGGAATTCCGCTCAAGCTTGGCTTGCATACACACGGGTCACACAAAAGTTCTCTGAACTTTCGACCGTCAAGAACGCGGTGACTTACAACACTACGACGAGCCGAGAAAATGACGTTCAATGCTTCCGAGCATGCGTCAAATTGTTTGAGCATGCGTGATTTTTTTGCGTGTCCGAATCGCATACAGACGATCGCTTTTTCGGATAGGGACTTTTTCCGACCGAAAAATAGAGAACATGCTCTCAATCTTTTGCTGGCCGAAACGCCGCCAGCAAAAGTCCGATGGAGCATACACACGGTCGCATTTTCCGACCAAAAGCTCTCATCGGAGTTTTGCTGGCGGCATTTCCGATCGTGTGTACGGGGCATAAGGCTCCATGCACACTGAAGCTCATAAACGCCCGTTTTTTGGAAGTTTGGGCGTTTTTTTTTTTTAACAGCCCATAAACGCCCCTCTATGTTATCCTATGGATGTTTTTGGACGTTTATTAGCAGTGGAGTTTATGAGCTGTTGTCTGAACGCCATAAAATCGCGCTCAGGAGCTGTTTTCCTGACCACAAAAAAAGCTTAAAAAAAGTTAAACGTGCATAAACACTGATAAAAATTGATAAACGCTCAAAAACATGGCTCACCGGCGTTTTTTTTTAACTTTTTTGATCCATTGAAAATAAATAAATACATTTCTTAAAAAAAAAAAAAAAAAAACGCTAATAAACGCTATCGCAAAAACGTTAGGAAAACTTTGAAAAACTCACTGCAAACTTACTGTAGTTTTTATAACGTCATTTTAATGTCCAGTGTGCATGAGGCCTAAAACTTTATTATAACAGCTGGTATCTACACTTGGACCTGAACTCCAGGATATGCAAATATTGTCTAAATACAAATACAAGAGTCATGACTCTTGATGCGTTTTGTGTATTTCTTCCAGATCTGTGTAGTAATCCAGTGTGAGACTTTCCCTTGGTAATAAAGACCGCTCACTGCTGTTCTCTCTCCTTGTGCAGGGGGACTGGTTTTGTCTCCACCCCCTCCTGTCATTTTCTGCAGTGGGTGGAGCCTGCTGTTTCCCGCCCACCGCTCTGCTTTCTGCACAGGCTATGTACAGCACTGTGATGATGGCACTGCTACTTTTACAAGGTAATATCTGGGTTTGCAAAAGCACGCAAAGTTGATTTATATCTCTTGAGGAATATCATCCTGGCGTCACGCGGTACCGCCGCTGATGCGTTTCGTCACATGACTGTGACTTAACTGATTAACCACTTCTGGATCGCCCACCGCACATACACTGTGTCAGGGTGGCCCGGCTGCGCAAACTGATGTACCTGTAAGTCGGTCCGTGCATTAGATGCAGCGGGCGTGCGCCCACCTCCAGAGGCGCCCGCCACACACCGCCGGAGCTTGCCCGGGGTCCGGCAGACTCGATGTCCACTGGCCACTCCCGATCGCGGTAAAGAGAGGCAGAAGGGGAATTTGTTTATGTAAACAAGGTGGATCCCGTTTTGACAGGGGAGGAGAGAGAGATCAGCTGTTCCTAGTGATCAGGAATAGCGATCTCTCAGTGCTCCCAGTCAGTCTGTCCCCCTGACAGTTAGAAAGCGCCTCCCTAGGGAACACTTAACCCTTTGATCACCCCTAGTGTTAAACCCCTTACCTGCTGGTGCCTTTTTATAGCACTGATCACTGTATTGGTGTCACTGGTCACCAAAAAGTGTCACTAATGCCGCGTACACACGAGCGGACTTTTCGACTGACTGAACCCCGAAGGACTTTACGACGGAGTTCCAACTAAACGGACTTGCCTACACACGATCACACCAAAGTCCGACTGATTCGAACGTGATGACGTACAACCGGACTAGAGTAAGGAAGTTCATAGACAGTAGCCAATAGCTGCCCTTGTGTGGTTTTTGGTCCATCGGACTAGCATACAGACGAACAGATTTTTCGATAGGACTCGAGTCCGTCGGAAAGATTTGAAACATGTTCTTTTTCTAAGGTCCGTCAGATTTTTCGACAGAAAACGTCCGATGAAGCCCACACACGATCGAATTGTCCAACGGATTCGTTCCGTCTGACCTTTGCTGTCAAAGTCCGGTCGTGTGTATGCAGCATTAGGGTCAGATTTGTCCGCTGCAATGTCGCAGTCCCACTAAAAAATGCTGATCCCCCCCCCCCCCCCCCCCATTACTAGTAAAAACTATTTTTTAAAAAGTCCCTAAATCTTTCCCCTATTTTGTAGACACTGTAACTTTTGCGCAAACCAATCAATATACGCCTTTTGCAAATTTTTATTTTTTGTACCAAAAATATGTAGCAGAATACATATTGGCCTAAACTGATGAATAAATTAGTTTTTTATATTTTTTTTTCATATGTATTATAGCAGAAAGTAAAAAAAAAAATTGTTTTTTTCAAAATTGTCTTTTTTTGTTTATAGTGCAAAAAGTAAAAACCGCAGAGATGATCAAATACCACCAAAAGAAAGCTCTATATGTGGGGAAAAAAGGACATCAATTTTGTTTGGGTACAATGCCACCGAACCTCACAATTGTCAGTTAAATCAACGCAATGCTGTATCGCAAAAAATGGCCTGGTCATTAAGGGGGTAAATCCTTCCAGGGCTGAAGTGGTTAAGTCACAGTCAAGTGACACTTTTTTTTATTTATTTATTTTTTATATTGTTGGTTGTTTGACACACGTAATAGGGTTGTTAAAGCCCCCTTCTTAAATATACATTGAATAATGTTTTGCACAAATTGAGTCTTGGTTATGGGTAGGCAAGTGGGTGGGCTTTTTTATTTTTTTTTCTCTTTTGAAGATGACAGGATCAAGGATCCGGTGTGTTTTCTCGGGTGGGGGGGGTTAGTGTGGTGTATGTTAATGAAAAGGCTTATATAGATATATAGTGTAATGTGTTTTACTATGTTGTATGTTGAAATCTGTCTTAATAAAGAAAAAGTGATTATAAAAAAAGTCAGTCAAGTGACGAAACGCATCAGCAGGTGGAGGCCGTGTGATGTCAGGACTCCCAGAAGTACGATTTCGGCCATTTTTACAATTTGCTTGATGGAGGTTCATTCTTAAAGGAGCTGTGCACTTTGTGAATAATTTAACTTTTTAATAAATTGGAAAGTCATTTTATGATACTGCACCATGGGAGTTTTTTCTATTTCTTTCCCTTATTAAATGGTGAGGGGAACCTTCACTTTTTTAGTGGATACACACTATTAGTTGTCCTGAGGATATCTGTGGATTACATCAACCAGATTGCTGGGACAAGCGTGTTTAGACCTTACCTTTGTGTGGTCAAATGCCCCGTACACACGGCCGGACATTGATCGGACATTCCGAGAAACAAAATCCTAGGATTTTTTCCGACGGATGTTGGCTCAAACTTGTCCTTGCATACACACGGTCACACAAAGTTGTCGGAAAATCCGATCGTTCTGAACGCGGTGACGTAAAACACGGACGTCGGGACTATAAACGGGGCAGTAGCCAATAGCTTTCATCTCTTTATTTATTCTGAGCATGCGTGGCACTTTGTGCGTCGGATTTGTGTACACACGATCGGAAATTCTGACAGCGGATTTTGTTGCCGGAAAATTTTATATCCTGCTCTGAAACTTGGAAAATGTGTGATGGAGCCTACACACGGTCGGAATTTCCGACAACAAGGTCCTATCACACATTTTCCGTCAGAAAATCCGACCGTGTGTACGGGGCATAAATCTGAGGACAGTGGTCACTTTGAATGGTGGTGCACTGCGGTGGATTACAGTTGGTTTTTGGAGCACAATTTCACGCACAGTTTGTTTTTGGATTTTATTCAGTTATATTATAAAATGAAACACAAGGACATGTATTTAGAGACTTTATTTTATGATATTTGGTCACATATGCATGGAGAAACAATTTGTGTTGATTTTTGTACAAAATGATCCATTCACACTAATTATTACATCAGTTATAGAGAGGGAGATCGAGAGAAAGAGGGATCGAGAGAGAGAGGGATCGAGAGAGGGATCGAGAGAGAGAGGGATCGAGAGAGAGAGAGAGGGATCGAGAGAGAGAGGGATCGAGAGAGAGAGAGAGGGATCGAGAGAGAGAGGGATCGAGAGAGAGAGAGAGAGAGAGAGAGAGAGAGAGAGATAGAGAGAGAGAGAGAGAGAGAGAGAGAGAGAGAGAGAGAGAGAGAGAGAGAGAGACCTACAGGCTGCATATAATAATTCAAAAATATCTGTATTCCAAGATTAAAGACATTTTTAAAAATCATTTTTCACTTCTGACTAGGGAAGAAGGCAGGGTCGTTTTTTCCGGGGTCGCTGGCTCTGGCGCTGTGAGTGGCCGGGGGCCGCAATGACATCATTCCCGCACATGCGCGCGAGAGTCCTCCGTTCCGGCAAGGTCTGGCACGATACGCCGGACCTTCACTGCGCATGCGCCACTGACAGCGGCTGCATGCAGGGTGAATATCTCCTAAACCGCGTAGGTTTAGGGGATATTCATTTTACCTACAGGTAAGCCTTATTATAGGCTTACCTGTAGGTAAAAATATCCAAGCGGAGTATACAACCTCTTTAAAGTGGAGTTCCACCCACTTTTACAACTCTTCAACATCCCTCACTAAACTGCGCACTGTAAACGAATTGGATTTTTAATTTTTTTTCTCAACACCTACTGTATATCTGCTGTATTTATTTTTCACTTCCTCCTCCCTGGCCGCGGCCCATCGCATCATTTCCTGTTTGCAATGCCTTCTGGGAAGGGGCGGCAACTTCCTCTGACACTGCTGTTGCTATGGAAACCTGACCTTAAACTATTACACTGCTTGTGCTGCACTGAGCATGTGCGAGATCTGCAAGGATGAGATCCAGGAAGAAATACAGTCTGGCTTCAGATGCCCACACTTAAGATGGCCACGGCCTGCTGTAAGTTTATAAAATAACCATACTACTGATATAAACTAACAAAACAGACCTTAGTTTACAGACTAACTTTACTAGAATACATTAAGCTTGTGTATTATAGGGGTATTTTAATTAAATAAGTATAATTTTGGCCGGAACACCACTTTAACCACTTACCGACCGCCGCACGACGATGTACGTCCAAACTTTGGCGGCGGATATCATTGTTATGGCAGCAGCTAGCTGCCATAACCCCGGTATCCCTGTTTTCGTGCGTCGGCCGGCTTTCAGAAAAAAGTGGTCCCTGCGGCGGATTCGCCGCAAGATCATTTTTTATCGGTGGCGGGAGAGGCCCCCCCCTCCCGCCGCGATCCGGTGCCCTCCGCCGCTTACCGGAGCCGTCGGTAGCGGCGGAGCCGATCGCATCCGCCTCTGTCCTGTGCCTGGAGACGAGTGAGGCTAAGATGGCGCCCACTCGTCTCCATGACACTGCTGGGCGGAAGTGAGGTCAAAACGTCACTTCCGTCCACGCCTCTTAAAGGCACATTTTTTCAAATGTCATTTTTTTAAATGACTTTTTTTTTTAATTGCATTTTAGTGTAAATATGAGATCTGAGGTCTTTTTGACCCCCAGATCTCCTATTTAAGAGGACCTGTCATGCTTTTTTCTATTACAAGGGATGTTTACATTCCTTGTAATAGGAATAAAAGGGACACCATTTTTTTTTTGTAAAAATAAATAAAATATTGTAAAATAAATAATAAAAATAAAAAAAAATTTAACCCCCCCCCCCCGTCTCGACGAGCTCACGCGCAGAAACAAACACATACGCGAGTAGCGCCGGCATATGAAAACGGTGGTCAAACCACACATGTGAGGTATCGCAGTGACCGGTAGAGCGAGAGCAATAATTCTAGCCCTAGACCTCCTCTGTACCGCAAAATATGCAACCTGTAGAATTTTTTAAACATCGCCTATGGTAAAAGTTTGACGCCATTCCACGAGCGGGCGCAATTTTCAAGCGTGACATGTTGGGTATCAATTTACTTGGCGTAACATTATATTTCACAATATAAAAAAAAAGTGATTTTTTTCCAAAAAAAGTGCGCTTTTAAGACCGCTGCGCAAATACGGTGCAAAAAAAAGTATTGCAACAACCGCCATTTTGTTCTCTAGGGTGTTAGAAGAAAAAACCATATATACTGTTTGGGGGTTCTAAGTAATTTTCTAGCAAAAAAACCTGTTTTAAACATGTAAACACCTAAAATCCAAAACGAGGCTGGTCCTTAAGTGGTTAAAGACCTTTTAAACCATTTGCCGACCAGCCGCCACAGTTATACTGCGGCAGGTTGGCTCGGCTGTGCGAATCGCCGTCATTGTATGTCAAGCGCATACAAAGCGATCGGTGGGGGCACGCGTGTGTGCCCATTCACTAGCGGGGGAGCCAATCAGTGGGTCCAGCAGATTCGACGTCTGCTGGCCACCCGTGATCGCTCCACAGAGAGGCAGAATGGGGATCTGCCAGTGTAAACAAAGCAGATCCTTGTTCAGTCAGAGGAGTAAAGTGAGATTGTCTGTTCCTAGTGATTAGGAACAGCGATCTCTCTGTACTCCCTGTCAGTCCCCTCCCCCCACAGTTAGAAAGCACCCCCTAGGGAACATTTAACCTTTTGATCGCCCCTGGTGTTAACCCCTTCCCTGCCAGTGTCATTTATACAGTAATCAGTGCATTTTTATAGCACTGATCGCTGTATAAATGTCACTGGTCCCACAAAAGGGTCCGATCTGTCTGCCGCAATGTCGCTGTCCCACTAAAAATCGCAGATCATCGCCATTACTAGTAAAAAAAATAAATATATCCCCTATTTTGTAGCTGCTTTAACTTTAACCGATCAATATACGCCGATCAATTGGGATTTTTTTACCAAAATTTTTTAGAAGAATACATATTGGCCTAAACTAAGGAAGAAATTCGTTTTTGAAAAAAAAAAAATTGGGATAATTATTATAGCAAAAAGTTTAAAAAAAAAATGTTTTTTTTTCAAAATTGTCGCTATTTTTTTTTGTTTTTTTGTTTATAGGCCAAAAATAAGAGGTGGTCAAATACCCCCAAAAGAAAACTCTATTTGTGGGGAAAAAAAGAACATCAATTTTGTTTGGGTACAACGTCGCAGAACTGCGCAAGTGTCAATTAAAGCGACGCAGTGCCGTATCTCAATAAATGGCCTGGTCAGCCATTGGGTAAATCCTTCCGGGGCTGAAGTGGTTATAATACTTTTTTAGAGGGTGTGCAGGGCTTCTTTCACACACGATCTATAGTGCAGTGATGGCGAACTTTGGCACCCCAGATGTTTTGGAACTACATTTCCCATGATGCTCAACTACACTGCAGAGTTCATGAGCATCATGGGAAATGTAGTTCCAAAACATCTGGGGTGCCAAGGTTCACCATCACTGCCCTAGGACATACTTAACCCCTCCCCGCCCCCTAGTGGTTAACCCCTTCACTGCCAGTGTCATTTACACAGGAATCAGTGCATTTTTATAGCACCGATTGCCGTATAAATGACAATGGTCCCAAAAATGTGTCAAAAATGTCCCATGTGTCCACCATAATGTCGCAGTCACAATAAAAATCGCTGATCGCCGCCATTACTAGTAAAAAAAAAATTATTAATAAAAATGCCATAAAACTATCCCCTATTTTGTAAACGCTATAACTTTTGCGCAAACCAATCATTAACCGCTTATTGCGATTTTTTTTTACCAAAAATATGTAGAAGAATACGTATCGGCCTAAACTGAGGAAAAAAAATGTTTTTTTATATATTTTTTGGGGATATTTATTATTGCAAAAAGTTAAAAATAATGCGGTTTTTTCAAAATTGCCGCTCTTATTTTGTTTATAGCGCAAAAAATAAAAATCGCAGAGGTGATCAAATACCACCAAAAGAAAGCTCTATTTGTGGGAAAAAAAGGACGTCAATTTTGTTTCAGAGCCACGTTGCACAACCGCGCAATTGTCAGTTAAAGCGACGCAGTGCCGAATCGCAAAAAGTGCTCTGGTCAGAAAGGGGGTAAATCCTTCCGGGGCTGAAGTGGTAAAAGTGGAACTTTGGGCCAATTTTAAAAATGTAGAATTTTAATGCAGAAAAGATATTCTTTGTCTGTTCTTGATTAAAGTTATTTACTTACTGTCTGCTCTTGTGCGGTGATCTGCGCACACGCAGCTCACTGTACACATTCAGCAATGCCGAATTTGACTGAACTCCTGTGCATGTGCGGGAGTAACGTTATCCCCGCCCGGCCAATGAAAGCAGCTGGCAACCGGGACCGGTAAGCCAGCTGTCCAAGGATGTCAGCGGCTAGCTGGGGGGCTCAGAGACGCCAAATCACTGGTGCCGAGATGAATATAGATTGCGTTTAAGCAGTGAAAGTGACTTTCACCAAAGATTCACTGTTGCTAAATCAATTACTATCAGGTAACACACATGCACCAGAAAAATTCAACTTCAGTGAATGTTTAGTGAATGTCAAGTCCACTGCTTTATAACTACGTCCTTAGTGTTCTTTGTATAGGTTTTCCTTTTATTTGAGCATTGTTTGTGCACTGATATTTTAATTTAATTGTATTCATTTATTTTTACTTTGTAACTGTCAGTTTTTTTTTTCTTTCTATAAAAAAGAATGAGGCAAATGAGAGGCAATTTTTGGCACAAGAAGAGGGGAAGAAAGTTGAAAGGAGATTCTGTAATGCCGTGTACACACAGGCGGACTTTTCGACCGAACTTGTCCGCCGAAACAAATCCGTTGGACAATCTGACCGTGTGTGGGCTTCGTCGGACTTCCGACCGACCTTTTCGGACAAAAATCCGCCGGAGTTTAGATTTGAAACATGCTTCAAATCTTCCCGCCGGAACCAGTTCCTATCGGGAAGCCCGTTCATCTGTATGCTGGTCCGACGGACCAAATACGACGCAAGGGCAGCTACAGCACCTGCCCGCGAGAATGTTTCCAGCGCGATCCTATCGCACTGGTTCTCGCTGACAGGGTACTATACATCTCACGCTCGCTGCAATAGAAAAAACAAATTTTCCTATTGCAGCGAGCGCGAGAAAGAGGCGACACTGTCCCTTAGGTCTGGTATGGATTTTAAGGGGAACCCCCTACGCTGAAAAAATGGCGTGGGGGTCCCCCAAAATCCATACCAGACTCTTATCCGAGCACGCAGCCCGGCCGGTCAGGAAAGGGAGTGGAGACGAGCGAGCGCCCCCCCCTCCTTAACCGTACCAGGCCGCATGCCCTCAACATGGGGGGATGGGTGCTTTGGGGAAGGGGGGCACCCTGCGGCCCCCCCCACCCCAAAGCACCTTGTCCCCATGTTGATGAGGACAAGGGCCTCTTCCCGACAACCCTGGCCGTTGGTTGTCAGGGTCTGCGAGCGGGGGGGCTTATCGGAATCCGAGAGCCCCCTTTTAATAAGGGGGTCCCCAGATACCGGCCCCCCACCCTATGTGAATGAGTATGGGGTACATCATACCCCTACCCATTCACCTGGGGAAAAAAGTGTCAATAAAAAAAAACACACTAAACAAGTTTTTAAAGTAATTTATTAGGCAGCTCCGGGGGTCTTCTTCCGACTTCGGGGGTCTCTTCCGACTCGGGGGCTCTCTCCTGCCTCTTCTCCTGGTGTCCGGTTCTTCTCCCGCTCTCCGGCCTCTTCTCCACTCTCCGGTTCTTCTCCCGCTCTTCGTTCTGCCGGGCTCCTCCGCTATCTTCTGCTCTTTTGCTGCTCTCTTGCTAGCGGTGGCCCGGTCTTCTCCATCGTCTTCTTCCCTGTTCTCTTCTTCCAATGTTGACACGACGCTCTCTCCCGCTGTAATGCTGTGTTCGCTGTGTGCGCAACGACTTATATAGGCATGGGGCGTGGTCACTGGGTGATGTCACTCGGTGACCCCTCCCCTTATGACGGCACAGTTCCAGCATGCCCCGGGACTGTGACGTCTTAAGGCGCGGGGTCACCGGGTGACATCACCTGGTGACCACGCCCCATGCCTATATAAGTCGTTGCGCACCGTGAACACAGCATTACAGCGGGAGAGAGTGTCGTGTTAACATCGGAAGAAGAGAACAGGGAAGAATACGATTGAGAAGACCGGTGCCACCGCTAGCAAGAGAGCGGCAAAAGAGCAGAAGATAGCGGAGGAGCCCGGCAGAAGAACCGGAGAGCGGAGAAGAGGCCGGAGAAAAAATAGACACCGGGAGAAGAGGCCGGAGAGAGCAGAGAAGTTGGAAGAGAGCCCCAAAGTTGGAAGAAGACCCCCGGAGCTGCCTAATAAATTACTGTCTAGTGTGTTTTTTTATTGACACTATTTTCCCCAGGTGAATGGGTAGAGGTACGATGTACCCCATACTCATTCACATAGGGTTGGGGCTGGGGGCCCCCTTATTAAAGGGGCTTTCGGATTCCGATAAGCCCCCCGCCCGCAGACCCCGACAACCAACGGCCAGGGCTGTCGGGAAGAGGCCCTTGTCCTCATCAACATGGGGACAAGGTGCTTTGGGGTGGGGGGGCAGCAGGGCTCCCCCCTTCCCCAAAGCACCCACCCCCATGTGCATGCGGCCTGGTACGGTTCAGGAGGGGGGGTGCTCACTCATCTCCACCCTCTTTCCTGACCGGCCGGGCTGCGTGCTCGAATAAGGGTCTGGTATGGATTTTGGGGGGACCCCCACGCCGTTTTCTCTGCGTAGGGGGTTTCCCTTAAAATCCATACCAGACCTAAGGGCCTGGTATGCT
This sequence comes from Lithobates clamitans, assembly GCA_037952925.1. Lineage (NCBI taxonomy): Eukaryota > Metazoa > Chordata > Amphibia > Anura > Ranidae > Lithobates > Lithobates clamitans. Next base: position 1,096,937 of record JBBGZY010000867.1, read on the forward strand.
CTGCGACGGGGCTCGCAAGGTGTTAATCTAGCCGATAAAAGCGGCGAGATTGACTTCCTTTCCTAGTCCCGTCGTACCTCATCACATTCAAAATGAACGGACTTTAGTCCGTGTGTGGGCAAGTCCGTTCATTCGGAAGTCCGCCACAACTCCGTCAAAAGTCCGTCGGACCTATTCTGCCGGAAAGTCCGGTCGTGTGTGCGCGAGTCCGTTCGTTTGGAAAGTCCGTTGCAAGTCCGCCGAAAGTCCGTCGGGAAGACCGTCGGACCTAGTCTGCTGGAAAGTCCGGTCGTGTGTACAGGGAATAACCCTCAGAAGTGATCTAAATCCCATTGCATGCTTAAAACCCACAAACGCCCTTTTTTGGCCATTCCCATCGATTCCAATGCATTTAACAAAATGGTGAAATTTTTCGTCAGTCTCTTAATTTTTACAACAATTTTGGGGGAATTTAAAAAATCTGTTTCACTCATTCCCATTAGTTTTTCCTGTCTTTTGTTTTGATGTAGCTCTACCTTGTTAGCACCAGGGAGGGACATATAGAACAGGTAAAAGTCCACATACAGTACATACAGGATCTCTATGCTGTAACCAGTTTCCCTTCAATTTATTACCTTAAGCAAACATTGGCAGTGAAGGGAGAAGTTGAAGTGTAACTAAGAAAGAAAAGGTTTCACAATATATTGTCACTGATACCATTAGTCACTCCATTCTGGGAGAGTTCTGTAGGTAATGTAGTGCAGGGTTGTGTGTGCACAGCAAACTGGGGATCTGCTGTAAAAAATTAATGACCTAAAATTTCCATTTACAGTGGAACTTCCCATATCGAACTTCCCTGTCACTGTAGTAAGGTGATATATTTCTTCCCACACCTACAGTCCTCTTGCGAGCAATTGTCCCATGATTTCAGAAATAGGTGTACAACATAAAAAGTGAAACATTTTTATGCATTAAAAGTAATATTCCATTCATGGTTATTTTAGTTTAAATGGAGTGGAGAAGAGAGAGAACTTTTTATATTGCTATTAGAAATGAAACCCATGACAGGTGATGTGGGATTACCCAAGGTATGAAGTATAAGCAACATTTTGGTCTTCACCAGAGTGATGGGCCGACACCGGGTCACAGTCCTCAGGATCATCCCACCAAAGAATTTGCAGGAACAGGGTGGCTACATTGTGGTGACAGAGTACAGGATAATGGAAGATGAGAGTGAGCAGAGATGGAGACAGCGGCAGACAAGAAAGAAGTCAGTGTCCAGGCAGAAATTGAGGCAGGCAGCAGACAGAGTAGTTTCTGTCCAGGCAGAGGTGGAGGCAGGCAGCAGACAAGAGAGTAGTCAGTGTCCAGGCAGAGGATAAGGGAAAGTGAGAGTGTGAGCAGATTGCTATTAGAAATGACACCCATGGCAGGTGATGTGGGATTACCCAAGGTATGAAGTACAGGTGACATTTTGGTCTTCCCCAGAGCACCCCACAAGCAGTGATGGGCCGAAGACCCTAGTGGTATTTTGGGCTTGCTGCAAGATTACACCAGGTCAGTCGTCAGGATCATCCCACCAAAGAAGTTGCAGGAACAGGGTGGCTTCATTGTGGAGACAGAGTACAGGATAATGGAAGGTGAGAGTGTGAGCAGAGGTGGAGACAGCGGCAGACAAGAAAGAAGTCAGTGTCCAGGCAGAAGTTGAGGCAGGCAGCAGACAGGAGAGTAGTTTGTGTCCAGGCAGAGGTGGAGGCAGGCCGCAGACAAGACAGAAGTCAGTGCCCAGGCAGAAATGGAGGCAGGCAGCACTTTCCATAGTTGCTAGGACACAGTGAAAATTTGAGATAGCATGAGCAGCACCAGAGCATATTGAGCACACTGCACTAGCCAATCACCACTCCCTGTTAAGCAGACAACAATTACAATTACCTAGCTGATTCTCTGTTAAGCAGAGAAACCATAAACTATTATACACTGATCCTAGCACCTACCAGGGAGGTTGCTACATATATATGGAAACTCTTTTTAAATTTGATTGGTCAATATAGGTGTTATATAATGCATCTGCACCCCCCCCCCCCCACCCCCCGCCCCCACCCCGGGTTTCTCCAGACGTTGCTAGGGGCTCCTTGAGCTGTGGCTTGTTGAACTCTTATTTTTACAAGCATAGTTCCAGGGCCATTGGCATGACACCAGTAGCATGACACCAATGATCTTTTTAGGTGACTATTTGAGCCAGTAGCATGACACCAATGATCTTTTTAGGTTACTATTTGTGTGGCGTTGTGACCACTACTGTAAGTCTCTGACGTCACCGCACTGACGTTAGGAGCGTCATCTACGTGATTCACCATTGGGAGGAGGGTGCTTTGGCGCCAAACACTGAGCGATCATTCAGCTCAGGTGCGGACGCCGCCCCCCCCTCCTCCCGCCAGGCTCACGCACGTGGCGTTGGCGGCATATACTTATATGTCCCCCAGTCGGAGCGGGCTGTTCACATGGCCTGTCTCCGACTGGGGTCTCTGCATACTAGCTGCTTCCATCCTGCTGGTTGTGCTTGACCTGTAGCATCAGGTAAGCCTCTTGAGAATGGGCTCACTTTCCTTGTCATGCCTTTGCCTTGTCTCACTGCACACTTTGTCTTTTACATCAGCCTCACTTAATCCTTAACACTCCCCGTGTTCAACTACTCACACATATTCAGATTCTGCACTAATCACCCCTTCAATTTGATCTGTTCACCATACAACTTCCATTATATCAGTGGTTCTCAACTCCAGTCCTCGGGACCCACCAACAGGCCAGATTTTAAGTATTACCTTGGGGAGATGCAGACTAGAATACTGCAATCACTGAGCAGCAAGTGATATCACCTGTGATGTATTTCAGTTATCTTGCAAACCTCGCCTGTTGGTGGGTCCTGAGGACAGGAGTTGAGAACCACTGCATTATATTATCTATTAACACTCTACATATGGGTATCTTTGGGTACATTATCTATATAGTACTCAACATTACTATTTCATTTTAAACTACATATACTCATAATTAATAATTGTTCCCAGATATCCCCTCCATCTGATGAGCTCCATATCATCATCATTGTTACATGGACATCACCTCACTACCAAGACATTGCCATTCCATTACCTGATGCTATCTAGACAAAATATGCTGCCTTAGCTCCCGTGGCGGGGCTTGTTGCCTCCAGCCCACTCAATGCCAGGGTTGGTAAGTGTGTTTTTTGGCCAACTATTTTTGTTATTTTTTACTCTACTCCTCTCTATTAAGATGGAGGTTTATTATATGTATATATCTTACAGGATCCCACCGCATCAGCTCCTGATGAGTGGAGAAAATCATCCACGAAACGCGTCGAGCTACACTTGATGCTACAACCTTATCTATTTGCACCTTGATGATGTCATCATTATTTTAATAATATCATTATCATCATTATTATGTGATTCTAATACCAGTTACCGGGCATACCACCTCTGGTACTTAACATGATTATTATCATTATTATGCAAGTACAATTCCAGCTACCGGGCATGCCACCGTTGGCACCTTAGGCCATTTGCTGTCCTGTACCAACATTACTTTGACCACTATCTACTCAGTATGATTACGTATCCATTTGCATGTATTTTTCCATCTCAATATGCTTCATTTTTGTACCAATTATATATGTGTGTATATATATATATATATATGAAATTCTTGTACTATATCTACTATGATTATTAAACTTACATTTTTTTAACCCTCCGCATTCCAACTGTTTCATTTAAAGTCCCAACTCCCTTTTTGCATATACCACTACTGTAAGGAGGACATTATTCATAGTAACCATCAATATAAGGGATATTTTCCTAATGATCCCTGATGGACTAAACTTAGCAGGGGTTCCCTGACACCTGAAAAAATATTTCAAGGATTCCTCTTGGCTAAAAAGGCTGAGAAAAGCTGCTCAAGTGAAATGTATTTATCTAGTCTCTTTGTTCAGTATTTTTATACTGTTACCATTAATTAAGATTAATTAATTAATTAAGATTAATTTGGTCTTTCTGGCCTAATAATCACTGCTACTATAACAGAAGGTGGTAGGACATCTAACATTTTTTAGTTGTCACCAGGGACACAGACAGCAAGTGTTATTGTTGGCCCAGAGCCCGCATCTGTTTATCCCAGGACCTAGTCCTTCATGTTCTTGTACATCACGTTGCATGTGCCATATCGTGGCTGAGTAGTCAGTGTCCAGGCAGAGGTGAAGGCAGGTGGCGGGTAAGTGGGTAACAGGAATGAGTCAGCAAAGGGGGCATGAAACACAAGTAGAGTCAGACAATCTAGGTCAGCAATGGGCAAAGAATAAACAATAGCAAAGCAATAGGTAGCTAGAAAGAAGACACAGCACCGGCTACCATAAATTAAGCATTTGAATACCCTCTAAGGCCTGTGTATGCACACCGATGCACACTAACGAAAGTACGCACCAACGTGCATGTGCCCATGTCTATGCATGCAATGGTTGCAACCACTAATGACCAAAAAGCCACAATATGGCACATGCAACGCGATGTACAAGAACATGACAGACTAGGTCCTGGGATAAACAGATGCGGGCTCTGGGCCTACAATAACACTTGATGTCTGTGTCCCTGGTGACAACTAAAAAGAGTTAGTTCCTACCACCTTCTGTTATAGTAGCAGTGATTATTAAGCCAGAAAGACAATATTAATCTCTCCCATGATAACAATATAAAAAGCCGCAGCCCCAAGAGAACTGGAACCCTCCTGGCAGCGTAAGAACATACTGGAAAGGCATCCCAAACATTTATCATCTCCCCATCCACCTCCTGGATGCCTCTTTCCAGGGATTGGCTGGGGCATAATAAATATTCATACTAGTCATTTGACTCTGGAGATGTGAAGGTAAGTACAGCGCTGCGCCAGAAATTACACAAATGTATATACCAATTAGCAGCTAACACACCTATAGACTTAGGTTGGAGTTCAAAATAAAAATAAAAAAGTGTAGCGCTATATACATTGAAAAAAAAGTTTAACGTGCCTAGAGACAGTAAATAAAACCTAAACAACCCTTATAGACAAAGGTATAAATAGTAGTGACACTATATGATTCAACACATCATTAGAAATACAATATGAATAATAGTGACCAAAATATAAAAATGAAGTAAATACAATAAATCTGAAAGAGTATGGCAGATCAGCCACTCAATTTCATATATAAAAGTCCAAAGTAGGTATAAATAATAAGCTTGTGAAAAAAGGAAACCACCACCGAAAGTCTATGGGGGTTGTGCGTTTGGAAATGGTGGAAAATTACTTCTAACTTCACACGAAAATGAAATTTGTCACATCCAACAAGTTGATGAATAACGAAGGAACCACAGGTGGACAAAGGATCTAGATGGGTGGCAGTACCATCACCGAAACATCAGGAGGCTTACCGAAACTTAGTGACTTGAAAAGACCTACGTCTTACAAGTCAAAAAGGCTTGTTGACCAACCGGTCTGGACAGGGTAACTCGTCACCAATCTTCAACTCGCGATAGAAAGTGGGGTATCAGCAAAGCTTTCCACGTCCACCAACGATCCAATAGGGCCAAGCGAAAGTTTCATATATCATGCGAGAAGTAAAGCTCACATAGCGTGATAACGTTTAAAACATCGATTTATTAAATAAAAGAATAAACTATGCACTCACATATTTCGGAGATCAAAACAGCTCAAAATAGTCAAATAGCGGTAATCGTGAGGGATCCACCCGACATGTTTCAGCTACACAGCCGTCATCTGACTCTCCCTGCCCTATATACTTCTACGAGAAGCAGGTGGGAGAAATCAAACATCCAGCTATTACAGTGAGCCAAAAACTACATTTAGCCTAGTAGCCTAACTAGAGGAGGGCGCTACATCCGTAAAGCGCTGTGCAAACTGTTTACATTATGTAAGTCCTGAATAATAGTAATTATTTTCAGTGAATCCAAGAGTGTGCTGAGGGACACTTAAGCAACTTGCCTCATAAGTGGGAAGTTGCCTTATGGGGCGTACACACGGTCGGACTTTTCGACCGGACTGGTCTTACGGATGCCGACGGACCAAATCCGGTGGACAATCCGATCGTGTGTGGGCTTCACCGGACCTTCCGCGGACTTTTCCAGTCGCAAATCTGACCTACTTTAGATTTGGAACAGGCTTCAAATCTTTGCGTCATAACTCCGCGGGACCCAGAAATGCGCTCGTCTGTATGCTAGTCCGACGGACAGAAAACGACGCTAGGGCAGCTATTGGCTACTGGCTATCAACTTCCTTATTTTAGTCCGGTTGTACATCATCACGTACGAATCCGTCGGACTTTGGTGTGATCATGTGTAGGCAAGTCCGTTCGTTAGAAAGTCCATCGGAAGTCCGTCAAAAGTCCGTTGAAAGTCCGCTGGAAAGTCTGTCGGACCAGTCCGGTTGAAAAGTCCGCCCGTGTGTACGCGGCATTAGGCTAAGCCCGCATTTCTCAATCTTTTTAACATGGAGGAACCCTTGAAATAACTTTCTGGGCTCAGGGTTCCTATGCTAATAATTACTATGTCTACATCTCACTGTACTTTAGTGTAGGAGGACCAGATGCAGCCCTTACGTTGCTTTTATCCGGCCCTTGGGGCAATATTTCATCCTCTGATATCAACAGTGGGGGGAATTATGCAACATTGTTGATATCAGAGGATGAAATATTGCCCAATTCCTCCCAATGACACCAACGATGGGGCACAATCTCTCCCACGGACACCAATGATGGGGTACACGTCCTCCCAATCACACCAACAAAATGGAGTACAATTCCCCCCATTGACACCAAACATGGAGCATTGTTTTTTCCCAATGATGTCAGTACCTTTTCTACTCCCACTGGCCACAGTCCACCCCCTAAAGTCTGAAGGACAGTAAACTGACCCTTTTGTTTAGTGTGATGGTCACTGAGATGAATGTTCCTTACATTGGTGATCATTGTGAAGAATTCCACCTTAGATAGCTGAAAAGATCCCTGGTGTCAGTGGAAACTTATCTATAAGGCATAAGTTGCTCATTGCTCAAGGAACCCCTAACAACATCTGCAGGAACCAAAGTGTTCCACAGAACCCTGGCTGAGAATGGCTAGGCTAAGAAGTATGCAGTTTTTCAGCTATGGGTGAAAGGATACTACAACCTTTCAAATAGTATCCTTTTACTGAGCAGCACAAATAGAGGTAGCATATAGTCTATATAGCCAGAATATACGTTGTTCATTGCATAGAAGATCTCAGTGTCAATTATCCGGTTCGCAGGGTGATTCAAACCCACGAGCACACGGGTAGCACTCATTTGTATTCATATCAACATATAGGCGTCTTTTGTCCAATACATATGGTTGGACATAATCATAACTTAAATTTATAAAGTACCGTATACAGTGGCAGTGTTTGCTGGCTGCAGTGGCTGCATTTGCTGGGTAGAGTGGCAGCTTTTGCTGGGTGCAGTGGCAGCGTTTGCTGGGTGCAGTGGCAGCGTTTGCTGGGCGCAGTGGCAGAGTTTGATGGGTACAGTGGCTGCGTTTGCTGGGTGCAGTGGCAGCGTTTGCTGGGTGCAGTGGCAGCGTTTGATGGGTACAGTGGCTGCGTTTGCTGGGTGCAGTGGCAGCGTTTGATGGGTACAGTGGCTGCGTTTGCTGGGTGCAGTGGCAGTGTTTGCTGGGTGCAGTGGCAGCGTTTGCTGGGCGCAGTGGCAGCGTTTGCTGGGCGCAGTGGCAGCGTTTTCTGGGTAAAGTGGCTGCATTTGCTGGGTACAGTGGTTGTGTTTGCTGGGTGCAGTGGTTTGTGTTTGATGAGTGCAGTGGTTGCGTTTGATGGGTACAGTGGCTGCGTTTGATGGGCACAGTGAGGTAGCATTTGCTGGGTGCAGTGGCAGTGTATTTGATGGCAGAACAATGTACTGTACTTGGACTCGGTGCTGTGCACAGGGGCCCACCTCCCTCTCCAAACTCCGCTCTATCTCCCCCTCCCACCAACTATCTGCCTCCGCCCACCCCCTCGAGTCCATAATTTTTCTGGACCCTGGACATACATAAGATTCGCGCATGCTCGATTCGGGGCGTGTTAGTGGGGTGGGCGGGGCTGTTTGAGGTTTAACCATCTCTCCGCCTCCGCCCGCCTGCCTGCTTGAGAGCATAATATTTCTCGACCGCGGCTAGCTCCCGTGCATTCGCGGTCAAGAGCCGTGAAATCGAGCATGCACGGTGAAGCCCCGCCGTCAGCTGTTTGAGTGACGGAGCCGCACAGGAAGTGACGCGGTCAAGATTCTGCATGGGTCGCAGAAATTTTTACAACACCGGTCCTCCTAGACCAGGAGTCTCCAAACTTTCAAAACAAAGGGCCAGTTTACTGTCCTTCAGACTTCAGGGGGGCCAAACTGTGGTCAATGGAAGTAGAAAATGTCCTGGCATTGGTAGGAGTAAACAGTGCAGTAGGCTTGATGGTGGGAGTAAAAAAATTTTGTGTTGGTGTCAGTGGGAGGAATAGTGCCCCATCATTGGTGTCAGTGGGAGGAATAGTGCCCCATCATTGGTGTCAGTGGGAGGAATAGTGCCCCATCATTGGGGTCAGTGAGAGGAATAGTGCCCTATCATTGGGGTCAGTGAGAGGAATAGTGCCCCATCATTGGTGTCAGTGAGAGGAATAGTGCCCCATCATTGGTGTCAGTGGGAAGAATAGTGCCCTATGGGCTGAATAAAGGCAAGCAATGGGCCACATCCAGCCCAGGGGCTGCAGTTTGGAGACCCCTGTCCTAGACCATAGCGATTAGCAGAGGCCATCTTTCCTCAGCTAAACTCTGTGGCCACCGCTACAAGCACCAGATTGGTTCCTGGGGTCTCCAATCATTCAGGTAAGCCCAAGTACCACAGGAAAGCAGCTGGTGGTGGGGGGGGGGGTACGGTCTACCTTTCCCACCACTGCTAAAAGTGAGCCAGCGGCTCATCAGCCACTCGAACCACTCAAGGCAGCTTTACTGAGTTAAGGATTGCAGTCTAGACCAGGGGCCTCCAAACTTTCAAAACAAAGGGCCAGTTTATTGTCCTTCAGATTTTAGGGGGCCCAGACTGTGGCCAATGGAAGTAGAAAATGTTGTGGCATCGATGGGAGTAAACAATGCAATAGGCTTGATGGTCAGCGGGAGTAAAAAAATTGGTGTTGGTGTCAGTGGGAGGAATAGTGCCCCATCATTGGTGTCAGTGGGAGGAATAGTGTCCCATCATTGGTATCAGTGGGAGGAATAGTGTCCCATCATTGGTGTCAGTGGGAGGAATAGTGCCCCATCATTGGTGTCAGTGGGAGGAATAGTGCCCCATCATTGGTGTCAGTGGGAGGAATAGTGTCCCATCATTGGTGTCAGTGGGAGGAATAGTGCCCCATCATTGGTGTCAGTGGGAGGAATAGTGCCCCATCATTGGTGTCAGTGGGAGGAATAGTGCCCCATCCTTGATGTCCGTAGGAAGAATAGTGCCTCATCATTGGTGTCCATAGGAAGAATAGTGCCCCACCATTGGTGTCCGTGGGAACAGTATTTATAGCGCCCTAAGAACCGGATAAGGGCAAGCAATGGGCCACATCTGGCCTGCGAGCTGCAGTTTGGAGACCCCTGTCTTAGACCAAAGAGATAACAGAGGCCATCTTTCCTCATCTAATCTCTGTGGCCACCGCTGCAACCAGTGGATCAGTTCCCGGGGTCACCAATCATCCAGATAAGCCCAAGAACCACAGGAAAGCGGCGGGGCAACCCCTCCCACCATTTCTAGAAGTGAGCCAGCAGCTCACCAGCCTCTTGGCTCACTTTTAGCAGTTAAAAAAAAAACGCCGGCTGAAAAAAACAATATTAGGAGGTATGGCATATTGGCGCAGTCATAACCCCGGTATTGCACTTGAAAACCATGACGTATTTTCCTAGTTAGGCGGTCTTCAAGTGGTTAAAAAAAAAATTATGTTTACAATCACTTTCATTCGGTGCAAAACATTAACAAGAGGGATTAACACCAGAAAAGTGGTGCAGCAGCTTTATTGAATCCCCCCTGTATGTCTCCATGCTGATCTCAGCCTTTGATGTTCTCCTAGCATTCTATGTGTTCCCATTCTTTGTATACAGAGGTCCAACTCTCCGTCCATACTTCCCTATCCTTCCCCATCCTTCCCTATCCTTCCCTATCCTTCCCTATCCTTCCCTATCCTTCCCCATCCTTCACTATCCTTCCCTATCCTTCCCTATCCTTCCCTATACTTCCCTATCCTTCCCTATACTTCCCTATCCTTCCCTATCCTTCCCTATCCTTCCCTATCCTTCCCTATCCTTCCCCATCCTTCACTATCCTTCCCTATCCTTCCCTATCCTTCCCTATGCTTCCCTATCCTTCCCTATCCTTCCCTATCCTTCCCTATACTTCCCTATCCTACCCTATCCTTCCCTTCCCTATCCTTCCCTATCCTTCCCTATCCTTCCCTATCCTTCCCTCTTCTCATCCTCTCCCTGGGTTGCCACGTAACAAGGTACAGTATGTGAAAATTGCTCTGGGTGTGACCCACCCAGATTAGCAGAGCACTCATGACGTATTCTGTGTGGGTGTGACCCGCCATGTCATTTACTCAGCTGGCAAACTTACTCATCACTTTTTCCAGCGACAAACAGAACACCAATAGGAATGAAAAAAAAAAATGAAATATTACTGGGGAAAAAATGATTGCTGTGAGGAATATTAGACAGTGCAGTGACTACATTATATATACACTCACCGGCCACTTTATTAGGTACACCTGTTCAATTGCTTGGTAACACAAATTGCTAATCAGCCAATCACATGGCAGCAACTCAATGCATTTAGGCATCTAGACGTGGTGAAGATGACTTGCTGAAGTTCAAACTGAGCATCAGAATGGGGAAGAAAGGGGATTTAAGTGACTTTGCAGGCGACATGGTTGTTGGTGCCAGACGGGCTGGTCTGAGTATTTGATCACCTCTGGGTTTTTCATTTTTTGTTAAAAAAAATTAAAAAGACAGGTTTAAAAAAAAAAAAAATACAAAACCGTTTTATATTTTGTTAATAAATTTTGCAAACAGGTAATTTCTCTCCTTTATTGATGTACCCAAATGAAATTTTTATAATTTTTTTCCCACAAATAGAGCTTTCTTTTGGTGATATTTGATCACCTCTGGGTTTTTTATTTTTTGTTAAAAAAATTAAAAATGACCAAATTAAAAAAAATAATCGTTTTATATTTTGTTAATAAATTTTGCAAACAGGTAATTTTTCTCCTCCATTGATGTACGTTGATGAGGCTACACTGATGGGCACCGATAGGCTGCATTGATGGGCACTGATAAGGCGGCACAGGTGGGCACTGATGGGTAGCACTGATGGGCGGCACTGAAGGGCATTGATAGGTGGCACTGAAGGGCACTAATAGCTGGCACTGATAGCTGGCACTGATCGGTGGAAGTGATAGGCACTGATGGGTGGCAGTGATGGGCACTGGTAGGTGAAACTGATAGCACTGTTGGGTGGCACTGATGAGGCACTGATTGGCACCATTGGTGGGCATTGATAGGTGGCACTTGCGGGCACTGATGTACTGTGGGCACTGATTGGTGGGCACTGATTCCTGGCACTGATTGCTGGCATTGGCAGGCAGTACTGGTGGGCACAGAGGCTCTTCCTCTTCGGGACCGATGTCCCTGCAAACAGAAGCCGCCAATCGGCTTTTTTTCTTCTGACGCTGTCAGCATGAGAAGAAAAAAAAAAAGATTACCGAGCCTTTGTTTACATCACATGATCATTTGTGATTGGCTGACAGCTGATCACGTGGTAATAAGGTGTCGGGATCGGCCCCTCGCTCGGATCTGTGTTCACCCGAGTCTCATTGAACAAAGGGACCTGTGTTAAGGCTTCATGAAGATTAGTGTCTCCTGACGGCTCTGTAGGCAGCCAGCCATACTAATCCACATTCTAATTTGGCTCTCTCTTGTATCCGACTGTGACATGAAAACACGGATGACTCAAAATTTCCTTCAACTAAACAGGGACAAGGCTGAAGTCATGATTTTTAATACTTCCCTTCAACTTTGTATAGCCAGTCCCTTAAAGGGGTTGTAAACCTTCGTGTTTTTCACCTTAATGTATCCTATGCATTAAGGTGAAAAAACACCTGTCAGTGACCGGCCCCCCAGCCCCCCAGCCGCCCCCCCGTTTTACTTACCTGACCCCTCGAACTTCACCCACGGGGACGCGCTGTCTCTCTGCCCGGGGTTCCCGGCTCTTGATTGGATAGATTGATAGCAGTGCAGCCATTGGCTCCCACTGCTGTCAATCAAATCCAATGACGCGAGCACTGGGGGGCGGGGCCAAGTCATGCATTCGGCCTCTACGGACGCTGAATGCTGGACTTGGGAGCTCGCCCACAAGGGTAACCAACCTCGGGGGGTTATCAGATGTGGGGAGGAGCCGCGAGAGCCGCCGGACCCCAGAAGATGAGGTTCGGGGCCACTCTGTGCAAAACGAGCTGCACAGTGAAGGTAAGTATGATATGTTAGTTATTTTTTATTTATTTTTAATTCACCTTTACAATCACTTTAACTCTGCTTGTTGATGGTACTATAATTAAGCTTCACTCTAAATGGAGAAATCTGAGAGTGATATTTAATGTTAGCTTAAATCAGAACTTCACTCAATCATCTAGGGCTGCAACTAACGATTATTTTCATAATCGATTCGTTGGACGATTATTTTTTCGATTAATCAGTTAATAACCTTAAAAAAAATTGGTGTATAATTTAGTTAATATGTAAAGTTTATAAAAAGGCAATTTATTCTTCAATATCTCTATGCAGTGGTAAATATAAATAGCCAACTATATGGTCAGGGAGCAAAATATCTAATCCACTCTGAGAATAACAGACAGAAGAGATATATACTATTAGAGGAGATATACAGTATATACTATTAGAGGAGATATACTGTATATACTAATAGAGGAGATATATACTGTATATACTATTAGAGGAGATATATACTGTATATACTATTAGAGGAGATATACTGTATATACTATTAGAGGAGATATATACTATTAGAGGAGATATATACTGTATATACTATTAGAGGAGATATACTGTATATACTAATAGAGGAGATATATACTGTATATACTATTAGAGGAGATATACTGTATATACTAATAGAGGAGATATATACTGTATATACTATTAGAGGAGATGTACTGTATATACTAATAGAGGAGATATATACTGTATATACTATTAGAGGAGATATATACTGTATATACTATTAGAGGAGATATATACTGTATATACTATTAGAGGAGATATACTGTATATACTGTACTATTAAAGGGTGAATCTGGTAAATATCAACAGACTCAGAGATCAAATTTTTTTATTTAAAAAAAAAAAAAGTATTTTATCTTTATCTAATCGTTAGTGGGGTCAAATCAACGTTCATTTTCAACCACGGTGACGGGAAAATTTGGAAATAGAAAAATTCTTGGTCAAATGAATTTTCAGACAGTGTATGTGGTTTTCGTTCAGAAATTGCATTCATTTTAAAAACAGAATGTTAAAAACAAGTGAAAATTTCAAACGTTCTTTCATTCAGCGAATGTACAAATATTTTTCGTCTGAATATTCTCATCTGAAAATTGATCCGTGTGGCCAGCATAAGGCTCGGTACACACCTATGCAGTTTGCTTTTGATCTGTTTCTGCGGTACTTTTTGCTGTGCGTTTTGATTTTTACGCACGTGATTTTGCTGCGATTTGCGGTTTTGAATTTTTTTTAGCCCAATTTGTTGTTGGGCAGATTAAAAAACACAAATTGCTGCAAAAACGCATTACATGCATTCTTCTCCATTGAAGTATATTGAACCAAAAAAGCACCGTTTTGCGTTAAAAAAAAGTCCCTGACCCTTTCCAAATACGCAGCGGCAGAAAAAAGGAAAGATGTGAACGTGTCCCATAGGAAACCATGTAAATGAAGTGTAGTGCGTTTCTGCAAAAAGCATAGAAAAACACATAGGTGTGAACCAGGTCTAAGACGTTTAGTAACATAATGGGGGTAAAAAAAAACTAAAATTAGCCCTTTTATAATACAAAAAAAGCAAATCACTACTGTAAGGGGTTCATTTTTTACTGTAGAACTGTGAAAGTAATATTTACAGTAGCGAATATTTGCTCCTTTTGTACTATAAAGGACTCATTTTAGTTTTTTTAACCCCATTATGTTACTGGCTGATTAATCGATCATGAAAATAGTAATCGATTAATTTCATAATCGATTAAATACATGATCGATTATTCGATTAGTTGTTTCAGCCCTACAATCATCATTAACTAAATGTCATAGTAAAAAGATAGGAAGGTATACAGGGGTGTTTTATGCAAGCAGTGGGCGTCATAAATTGAGTAAAAAAAAAAAAAAAAGCTGCAGCATTTGCTGCAGGAGGCAAAAATTTGCTGTGGTTTTTATTGCACTGAATATTGGCTGTGGCTAAAATGGAAGTGGAATGCAGAGGTCAGTAGTAAGTGACGCAGAGTTCAGAGGTCAGTAGTAAGTGACGCAGAGTTCAGAGGTCAGTAGTAAGTGACGCAGAGTTCAAAGGTCAGTAGTAAGTGACGCAGAGTTCAGAGGTCAGTAGTATTTGATGAGTTCAGAGGTCAGTAGTAAGTGACGCAGAGTTCATAGGTCAGTAGTAATTGATGAGTTCAGAGGTCAGTAGTAAGTGACGCAGAGTTCAGAGGTCAGTAGTAAGTGACGCAGAGTTCATAGGTCAGTAGTAAGTGACGCAGCGTTCATAGGTCAGTAGTAATTGATGAGTTCAGAGGTCAGTAGTAAGTGACCCAGAGTTCAGAGGTCAGTAGTAAGTGACGCAGAGTTCAGAGGTCAGTAGTAAGTGACGCAGAGTTCAGAGGTCAGTAGTACTTGATGAGTTCAGAGGTCAGTAGTAAGTGATGCAGAGTTCAGAGGTCAGTAGTAAGTGACGCAGAGTTCATAGGTCAGTAGTAATTGATGAGTTCAGAGGTCAGTAGTAAGTGACGCAGAGTTCAAAGGTCAGTAGTAAGTGACGCAGAGTTCAGAGGTCAGTAGTATTTGATGAGTTCAGAGGTCAGTAGTAAGTGACGCAGAGTTCATAGGTCAGTAGTAATTGATGAGTTCAGAGGTCAGTAGTAAGTGACGCAGAGTTCAGAGGTCAGTAGTAAGTGACGCAGAGTTCATAGGTCAGTAGTAAGTGACGCAGCGTCCATAGGTCAGTAGTAATTGATGAGTTCAGAGGTCAGTAGTAAGTGACCCAGAGTTCAGAGGTCAGTAGTAAGTGACGCAGAGTTCAGAGGTCAGTAGTAAGTGACGCAGAGTTCAGAGGTCAGTAGTACTTGATGAGTTCAGAGGTCAGTAGTAAGTGATGCAGAGTTCAGAGGTCAGTAGTAAGTGACGCAGAGTTCATAGGTCAGTAGTAATTGATGAGTTCAGAGGTCAGTAGTAAGTGACGCAGAGTTCAGAGGTCAGTAGTAAGTGACGCAGAGTTCATAGGTCAGTAGTAAGTGACGCAGCGTTCATAGGTCAGTAGTAAGTGACGCAGCGTTCATAGGTCAGTAGTAATTGATGAGTTCAGAGGTCAGTAGTAAGTGACCCAGAGTTCAGAGGTCAGTAGTAAGTGACGCAGAGTTCAGAGGTCAGTAGTACTTGATGAGTTCAGAGGTCAGTAGTAAGTGACGCAGAGTTCATAGGTCAGTAGTACTTGATGAGTTTAGAGGTCAGTAGTAAGTGACGCAGAGTTCAGAGGTCAGTAGTACTTGATGAGTTCAGAGGTCAGTAGTAAGTGACGCAGAGTTCATAGGTCAGTAGTACTTGATGAGTTCAGAGGTCAGTAGTAAGTGACGCAGAGTTCAGAGGTCAGTAGTACTTGATGAGTTCAGAGGTCAGTAGTAAGTGACGCAGAGTTCATAGGTCAGTAGTATTTGATGACTTCATAGGTCAGTAGTAAGTGACGCAGAGTTCATAGGTCAGTAGTAAGTGACGCAGCGTTCATAGGTCAGTAGTAATTGATGAGTTCAGAGGTCAGTAGTAAGTGACCCAGAGTTCAGAGGTCAGTAGTAAGTGACGCAGAGTTCAGAGGTCAGTAGTACTTGATGAGTTCAGAGGTCAGTAGTAAGTGACGCAGAGTTCATAGGTCAGTAGTACTTGATGAGTTTAGAGGTCAGTAGTAAGTGACGCAGAGTTCAGAGGTCAGTAGTACTTGATGAGTTCAGAGGTCAGTAGTAAGTGACGCAGAGTTCATAGGTAAGTAGTACTTGATGAGTTCAGAGGTCAGTAGTAAGTGACGCAGAGTTCAGAGGTCAGTAGTACTTGATGAGTTCAGAGGTCAGTAGTAAGTGACGCAGAGTTCATAGGTCAGTAGTATTTGATGACTTCATAGGTCAGTAGTAAGTGACGCAGAGTTCATAGGTCAGTAGTATTTGATGACTTCATAGGTCAGTAGTAAGTGACGCAGAGTTCATAGGTCAGTAGTATTTGATGACTTCAGAGGTCAATAGTAAGTGACGCAGAGTTCAGAGATCAGTAGTACTTGATGAGTTCAGAGGTCAGTAGTAAGTGACGCAGAGTTCATAGGTCAGTAGTATTTGATGAGTTCAGAGGTCAGTAGTAAGTGACGCAGAGTTCAGAGGTCAGTAGTACTTGATGAGTTCATAGGTCAGTAGTAAGTGACGCAGAGTTCATAGATCAGTAGTACTTGATGAGTTCAGAGGTCAGTAGTAAGTGACGCAGAGTTCAGAAATCAGTAGTAAGTAATGCAGAATTTGTGCGATGCACTTTGCCAAGTGCACAGTCTATGCACACATAAACTTTCAGAGGGGTTTGGAGGCATAAACGTTTGGGAGCAGTAAAAACAAACAACTCCCTGTACGTCCAGGAGCAGAGGCCGTTTGGCTGTAAAAACGCAAAATGTCAAAAAGTGTGATTTAACACTGTAACAAGCTTTTAGCCGCCTTTGCCATGTTTTTTTTTTGGCATTTCTACATTTTAGGGAGTGTTTTGACTGTAAAAACGCCTAAAAATGATAACGCTCAAAAATGCTAGAAAAAAAAAAAACCGTGGCTAAAAGCGTATTTTTTTTTTTTTTAATATCTGTTTTTGCTGACAGCAGTGCTGGCGTTTTTTTTGAACGTCCCGTGTGGACGAGCCCTAAGACTGAGAACTGAGTGATCAAACACCGTCGATCGATTGGTTCTCAGGGCTCCCTGAGCAGAGAGCCGGTGACTGTCAGCGGCTCTCTTCTCTGCCCTCCCCCCCCCCCCCGCGCTCACTGGAGTGCTGGGCTGTAAAAGGGGAGGGGGGGGGGTGGAGGCGGCCGGCTCAGGCTCTCATCAGCTCACTGAGAGGCTGAGCCGGGTGCCCGGTCCAGTCATGTGGGCGGGATCTTGCCCGAGCCTGGACCAACTCTGTGACGTCAGCTGACAGCGGGCTTCGGCCTGCTGTCTGCTGAACAGGTTGGTTCTGCACTCCTGTGATGCACAGGAGAAGTACAACGAGCTTTGGCTGTACTTCTCTTTTAAGTAATTTTAATCCGTGTCACAGCAGTAGAAGTAAATAGTGCGGTAATCAGAGGTATATTATTTAATATCTTACAACACTTACACAATAGGCCATTAATTAGGTCAGAATCACAAAGTAAATAGAGAACAGGGTGCCAGTGCTCTTAATGTTGTTTATACAGCTTGATTAAACACCACACATTTGTCTATAGAGAACACGGTGTTTGGAACTTTTGCCAATATGAAGGAACTACATATGTCAAATATCTTCGAGCTACGTCTCTCTACTACTGAACTGAGGCTATTACTTTTTATGCAGACAGTGGTCTAGACCCAGTGCATGTTCAAGTATTTTAACCACCGGAAGGCTTTACCCCCTTTCCTGACCAGGCCATTTTTTGCCATTCGGCACTGCGTCACTTTAACTGACAATTACGCGATCGTGCGACGTTGTACCCAAAGAAAATTGACGTCCTTTTTTCTCCACAAATAGAGCTTTCTTTTGGTGGTATTTGATCACCTCTGTGGTTTTTATTTTTTGCGCTATAAACAAACAAAAAAAAACAAAAAAAAACGTCAATTTTGAAAAACAAACAAGCAATATTTTTTACTTTTTGCTATAATAAATATCCTCAAAAAATGTATATAAAAAAAATATATCTTCCTCAGTTTAGGGCGATATGTATTCTTCCACATATTTTTGGTAAAAAAAAAAATTGCAAAAAGCGTATATTGATTGGTTTGCGCAAAAGTTATAGCATCTACAAAATAGGAGATATATTTATGGCATTTTTATTATAATTTTTTTTTTTTTTTTTACTAGTAATGGCGGCGATCTGCGTTTTTTTTTTATTTGGGATTGCGGCGGACAGATCGGACACTTTTGACACTATTTTGGGACCATTGACATTTATACAGCGATCAGAGATAAATATAGCCACTGATTACTGTATAAATGTCACTGGCAGGGAAGGGGTTAACACTAGGGGGCGATCAAGGGGTTAAGTGTGTCCTAGGGAGGTGTTTCTAACTCTGGGGGGAGGGGACTGACCGGGGGGAGGAGACTGATCGCTGCCCATGAGTACTAGGAGCAGACGATCTGTCTCTACTCCCCTGACAGAACAGAGATCTGTCTGTTTACATTGACAGATCTCCGTTCTGTCCTTCTCAGGAGCGATCGCGGGTAGCCAGCGGACATCACGGCTGCCGGCCACGCGCATTGGCTCCTACGTCACGCGGCGGGCGCCCCTATACTCCTTGAAGCCCCCCGCCGTACAGCTACGGCGATTCACGCAGGAGTGCCATACTGCCGCCGTCAAACGACGGTGGGTCGGTCGGCAAGTGGTTAAAGCGTTTTTAAACCCAAAAATATTGCAGCCTATCAATCATTAGAAGTGGTGGCTGCATCAATTTTCTTTTCTTTGGCTTTTTTCCCTCTGTGTTCACCTGGTGATCTGGCCAGTAACACACCTCCTGTATTAGAGGGACCCCACTCTGGATGAAGAGGCACAGGAGGCACAGCAGCCTTCTCAGTCTGGGGGGGGGGAGGGGAGAGTTAAATGTATTAGAAGATTTAGATACACTAACAAATTGAAGCCAGACTCAATGTCAGACTTTATAATTAGTTACAGCAAACCGTTTTTCTCCTTTTGGGATAAAGGTTTTACATGAATAAATAAAAGTTGATCACTGTAAGCACCCCTGTCAGCGTTAAACGGTTTGTCTCATCCATGTAAACTGATGCATTCTGCTGGAGGGTTTGCGCTGTGAAGAAACAGGCTTGCTGGCTGGATCACCATATGTGCGAATTGGATGCGGTTTTAAATGAATGAATGTGACCGGCTTTCAATGGAGCCAGTTCCCACATGTCCGGGGCGGCCGCGGTACAGTTTCTAAAAGGATCCTCTGCGTTTTTGGATGCGTTTTTGGATGTGGTTCAGGTGCGAATTCAGGCAAAAATTCAGACCTGATTCGCACCTGAACCGGTGAACAGAAACGTACCGGACCCCGGACTGCAAACCTCGCCTGCACATGTGTAAATGCAGCTATTAATTGGTTATCTGGTAAGTTTCAATATAATAAATGTTTACTTTTAGGTTTATTACTGTGGTAAAGTGATTGCAAACGATCACCTTTTAAATCAACCCATTCAGTTGAAAATAGAAATGAAAGGCAAAACATTTGGGTTATAGGTATAAAAAAAAAAAATTATCTTTTTTCCCATTTTTAAAAGTGATCACATTGCGTCTGTTCTCAGCTGCATAAGAGCTGGGGGGGGGGGGAGCAGCAGCACACTGAGCTTCCCAGTGAATGACTTTGCAGCGGGGGCTGTCAGGACAAATCTGATCATTGGAGGAGAATACACTTTCCAGTATAGCTAGAGAACTGACCACGGTGCGCTGTCCTGCTTAGTGTGGTCAGTTTTTTATTAGGAAAGCAGAGGGACTGGCAGGAACACCAGGGATTTCACACAAGGCAAGCAATACAAAGAGAACAGGAGACTTTCTCATACAAGTACATGGTACAGCAGGCACATAATCCGGAATATGAAATGTTGGGGTAACAAATGCTTTAAGTTATCTTTATAACGTATAACTGAAACGAAGTCTTGAGAAAATGTTCAGATTGCTGCTTTATATTGTCATTAATGTACAGTAGGTCATACATATTCATACATACTTCCTCAAGTGGTTGTTTGCATATCAGGTAACACAATTGGCTTAAAGAAGAACTAAAGGCCAAACTTTTTTTTTATTTTTGGACAGAGTAATGGAGGATTCTAACTCTCCCAGATTTGTTTTTGCCCTCTGTGTCCCCATTTTGGTGATTACCCTTCACTTCCTGTCCAATAACCAAAACAGGAAGTGGGAGGAAATGCCATCAAAGTGGGGGAATCCCAGAGCTAGTGTCCCCATTGGAAGATTTCACACTGTGTTACTGTTCTGGGGACAACCCAAAATTTGGGAATTTTGTTTTTTAAAAGTCAGCAGCCACACTTTTTGTAGCTGCTGACTTTTAATAAACTGAAAAATGAGTGGAACTCCGCTTTAAGCTCTTAGGTCCAATTCACAAAAATGGAACAGAGTAAAAAAAACAAGCAATCTTTATCACCAGGGTGTTGCTGGCAGTATCACATGCGGTATTTGTCAGAAAGAGCGGGGGGGGGGGGGGGGCACCCCAATTTTTTTTTTTTTAAATAACCAACATATCATACTTTCCTCCACTGTGCAGTTCGTTTTGCACAGAGTGGCCCCGATCCTCCTCTTCTGGGGTCCCACGGCGGCTGTTTCCGCTCCCCCCCGCTAAAGCTAAACCCCTCTGGGAAGCTCTTTCCCGGGTTAGCTTGCGGGCACGCCCCCGTGTCATACACTTGGCGTCCATAGATGCCAAGTGTATGACTCGGTCCCGCCCCCCCCCCCCCCCCGGCGGCCGCGTCATTGGATGTGATTGACAGTAGCACGAGCCAAATGGCTGCGCTGCTATCAATCTATCCAATCAACGGCCAGATTCAGTGGAGAAGAGGACGCCGGGGGGACGCGCACAGCAGGAGAACGGGCTCAGGTAAGTAAAACGGGGGGGTTGGGGGGCCCAGGACAGCGAAGTGTTTTTTCACCTTAATACATAGGATGCATTAAGGTGAAAAAACACAAACCTTTACTACCCCTTTAACAACGGAGGACTCATCAGCTGAATGTTAAAAAACATGCCGGGAATTAAAAAAAAAACAGCCACACCCACACCAAAATTAACCACTTGCTTACTGGGCACCTAAACCCCCCTCCTGCCCAGACCCATTTTCAGCTTTCAGCGCTGTCACTCTTTGAACGACAATTGCGCGGTCATACAACACTGTACCCAAATGAAATTTTTAGAGTTTTTTTCCCACAAATAGAGCTTTCTTATGGTGATATTTGATCACCTCTGGGTTTTTTATTTTTTGTTAAAAAAATTAAAAATGACCAAATTAAAAAAAATAATCGTTTTATATTTTGTTAATAAATTTTGCAAACAGGTAATTTTTCTCCTTCATTGATGTACTTTGATGAGGCTGCACTGATGGGCACCGATAGGCTGCATTGATGGGTACTGATAAGGCGGCACTGATGGACACTAATAGGCGGCACTGATGGGCACTAATAGGCAGCACTGGTGGGCACTGATGAGGTGGCACTGGTGGGCAACGATGGGTGGCACTGATGGGCGGCACTGAAGGGCACTGATGGGTGGCAGTGATGGGCACTGATGGGTGGCAGTGATGGGCACTGATGGGTGGCAGTGATGGGTGCTGGTAGGTGACACTGATAGACACTGATTGGCACCACTGGTGGGCATTGATAGGTGGCACTGATTGCTGCCACTTATGCACGGATTCATGGCACTGTGTGGGCACTAGAAGGTGGCACTATGGGCACTGGCAGGTGGCACTGGAAGGTGGTATTGGTGGGCACAGATGAGGTGGCTTTGCCTCTTCCTCTTCAGGACCGAAGTCCTTTGCACTGAAGCTGGTGAAACCGATTACCGATCTTCTGTTTACATCATGTGATCAGCTGTCATTGGCTGACAGCTGATCACGTGGTAGGGGGCCGGGATCGGCCCCTTACTCCGATCTGTGATCACAGGAGTCTCATTGAGGGGGGTGTGCGGGGACCGTGCAAGGGGGAGGACGTCTATTGAAGGCTTCCCAGCAAAGCAGTTCTGCGCTGTAGCCATCAAAAAAACAAGGGCCTTTTCCCCACAACCCTGGGCTGTGGTTGTGGGAATATGCAGGCAGGGGGCTTATCGGAATCTGGAAGCCCCCTTTTTTCCTTTATTTGGGTCTGGCAGTGGCGGCTGGAGTTGTGATTAACGATGGATCTACATCAGGGGACAGTTTTTTTGGTGGGAGGGCAGAGCCCACCCTCCCCCAAAGCACCCCTTCCCACGTTGAGGGCATGTGGCCTGGTATGGTTCGGGGGGGGGGGGGTTTCTCACTCGTCTCCCCACTTTTCCTGGCCTGCCGGGCTGCATGGTCAGATAAGGGTCTGTGTATAGATTTTGGGGGGGGATCCCATGTCTCTTTTTTTTTTTTCATATTGTTTAATTGCAAGCATTGTTTTTTTACATTCAGCTGACAGCGGGGAACCAGCTGAAAGCTGACGAGTCATCCGTTGTTAAGGCCGTGGCGGCCGTCAGGGAGCTTCTTATTAGATTGTAAGCTCACCTTATCAGGCAGAGAGTTTCTCATTAGATTTTAAGCTCACCTTATCAGGCAGAGAGTTTCTCATTAGATTTTAAGCTCACCTTATCAGGCAGAGAGTTTCTCATTAGATTGTAAGCTCACCTTGTCAGGCAGAGAGTTTCTCATTAGATTGTAAGCTCCCCTTATCAGGCAGAGAGTTTCTCATTAGATTGTAAGCTCACCTTGTCAGGCAGAGAGTTTCTCATTAGATTGTAAGCTCTCCTTATCAGGCAGAGAGTTTCTCATTAGATTGTAAGCTCACCTTGTCAGGCAGAGAGTTTCTTATTAGATTGTAAGCTCCCCTTATCAGGCAGAGAGTTTCTCATTAGATTGTAAGCTCCCCTTATCAGGCAGAGAGTTTCTCATTAGATTGTAAGCTCACCTTGTCAGTCAGGGAGTTTCTTATTAGATTGTAAGCTCACCTTGTCAGGCAGAGAGTTTCTCATTAGATTGTAAGCTCACCTTGTCAGGCAGAGAGTTTCTCATAAGATTGTAAGCTCACCTTATCAGGCAGAGAGTTTCTCATTAGATTTTAAGCTCACCTTATCAGGCAGAGAGTTTCTCATTAGATTGTAAGCTCACCTTGTCAGGCAGAGAGTTTCTCATTAGATTGTAAGCTCCCCTTATCAGGCAGAGAGTTTCTCATTAGATTGTAAGCTCCCCTTATCAGGCAGAGAGTTTCTCATTAGATTGTAAGCTCCCCTTATCAGGCAGAGAGTTTCTCATTAGATTGTAAGCTCACCTTGTCAGGCAGAGAGTTTCTCATTAGATTGTAAGCGCCCCTTATCAGGCAGAGAGTTTCTCATTAGAATGTAAGCTCCCCTTATCAGGCAGAGAGTTTCTCATTAGATTGTAAGCTCACCTTATCAGGCAGAGAGTTTCTCATTAGATTGTAAGCTCACCTTATCAGGCAGAGAGTTTCTCATTAGATTGTAAGCTCACCTTGTCAGTCAGGGAGTTTCTTATTAGATTGTAAGCTCACCTTGTCGGGCAGGGAGTTTCTCATTAGATTGTCAATTAGATTGTAAGCTCTTCTGATCCATTTTTATTGTGTACATCCTGATCCTGTTGCTAGATTAAAAATGTGAACACGAGGCAGCCTGTAAAATCAGCTTTATCCTTATCTTTCTAGTGGGTGTCTGGAGATGCCCAGGAATTTGGAGCTGTAACAAATTCTCAAGTCATTGGAGCGAGGTATACTTTAACCACTTCCTGACCAGAGCACTTTTTGCGATTCGGCACTGCGTCGTTTTAACTGTCAATGTGACAGGTCGTGCGACGTTGCACCCAAACAAAATTGACGTCCTTTTTTTCCCCACAAATAGAGCTTTCTTTTGGTGGTATTTGATCATCTCTGCGGTTTTTATTTTTTTGCTCTATAAACACAATATTTTTTACTTGTTGCGATAAGAAATATCCCCCAAAAATATATTAAAAAAACAATTTTTTTCCCCCCCAGTTTAGGCCAATATGTATTCTTCTACATATTTTTGGTAACTAAAATCTCAATAAGCGTATATTGATTGGTTTGCGCAAAAGTTATAACGTCTACAAAATAGGGGATAGATTTATTGAATTTTTATTATTAATTCTTTTTTGGGGCGATCTGCGATTTTTATTGTGACTGCGACGTTATGGCTGACACATCGGACACTTTTGACACTATTTTGGGACCATTGGCATTTATACAGCGATCAGTACTATAAAAATGCACTGATTACTTAGTAAATGACACTGGCAGTGAAGGGGTTAACCACTAGGGGGGGGCGATGAAGGGGTTAAGTGTGTCCTAGGGAGTGATTCTAACTGGGGGGGGGGGTTGGGCTTCAACACACATGACAGCGATCACTGCTCCCGATGACAAGGAGCAGTGATCTCTGTCAAGACACAAGGCAGAACGGGGAAATGCCTAGTTTACATAGGCACTTCCCCGTTCTGAGGCTCCGTGACGCGATCGCCGGGAGACCGGCGGACTCGACGTCCCGCGGGCACGGTCACGCTGTACGCAGCAGGCACGCGAGCACCTGCTAGCCCCGCTTCTCAAAGGGGACGTACAGGTACGCCCATTTTGCCAACGCTGCCATTGTGCCGACGTATAACGGCGTGCGCCGGTCGGCAAGTGGTTAATATAACACTGGCAATATTTTACAGTATTTTGTCAGTGTCTGACATGCTTCATAATGCAATACTGAGGAATGTCATAAGAGATATATAATGTCAAAGCTAAGAAACAGTAATGTCTCCGATATTGCTGATTTCTTCATTGAGCCTTGAAAAGTAGCCTACAAGCAGGTGCTTTGTTGGATTCCCAAGAATCTAGTAAATTATATCACAGTGAGCCAAACCCACAGGCCCACATTGCTATATACCCTGGTATGTGCTCCAAGCCATGAAATTGGCCTCAGCAGCTCATTTTATATATAACTATATATATATATAACTAAAGGCAACACTTTTTTTCTTTTTTTTTTCATTTTGAATATAGTGGAGAAGGATTAGAACACTTGTCAGTTTGTATTGCTGTCTGTGGCCCCCATTAGGGAGATTCTCCCTCTCTATTTGTCCTGTTGACCATCATCATTGAAAGTGACAGTATAAAACAATCTCAAATTTTGGGTTGTCCCCAGAAAAGTAATAAAGCGGAAACATGCCAATGTGGACACTAGTTCTGGTGACCTCGGGGTCCCCAAGGAATTCCCTTCATTTGCAGGGATTTCTCCTAACTGTTTGGCTATGGGACAGAAAGAGAAGGGAAATCTCTGCAATGAGACACAGATGGCGAAAAAAAAAAAAAAAAATCTGGCAGGGGTTATAACACTCCCAGAAGAGTTGAAGCTGTTATAGCTGCAAAGGGCGGGCCAACTCAATATTGAACCCTACGGACTAATGCCGCGTACACACCATCGGGATTTCGGCCCGCAAAAGACCGATGAGAGTTTCTCGTCGGAAAAGTGCGACCGTGTGTACGCTCCATCGGTCTTTTGCTGGCGGAATTCCAGCCAGCAAAAGATTGAGAGCATGCTCTCAGTTTTTCGGTCAGAAAAAAGTTCCTATCCGAAAAATGCGATCGTCTGTGGCGATTCCGACCTGCAAAATCCCTACGCGTGCTCGGAAGCATTGAACTTCATTTTCTCGGCTTGTCGTAGTGTTGTACGTCACCGCGTTCTTGCCGGTCGTAATTTCAGCAAACTTTGGCGTGACCGTGTGTATGCAAGGCAAACTTGAGCTTTTCCAATGAGAAATTCGATCGTGTGTACGCGGCATGAGACTGGGATGCCATTAAAGTTCATGTGCGTGTAAAGGCAGGTGTCCCAATACTTTTGACAATATAGTCTATATAATCAAAATACTATGAAGCAATAGGCCCCCCAATCATTCTATTTTCAGGCTTTGTAATTAAAGCTTTTTTTTTTTTTTTGCACATTTTTTTCACATGCCAATGCATGTTCTTTGAAGTATGTGCTTTCAAGCCACGGGCGTTTTTGCTTCGGCCAGTTACTGTAAATGCAGTGTCACCTGTGAAATCATATGTTCTCATCCTACTTGTGTCTCTAACTTCTTTTCCTGTGTACTGTTGTGGTTTGCTATGTTATCGGAGGTCTACAGCCTTGTCCGCTTTGACAATTTCTTCCCAGTCCCTCTGCCGCTGGTTCATGGATCTTGTAATGGTCCTCACTGAGGTCGTAGAGATTCTTGTGGACCTTCACCAAGGGGATAAAAGTCTCCACATCCAGCACTGACACTCCCGAGACCTTCATGTTGCTCACAGGCCTGAGGTTGCTAGAAGCCCAAAAAAAAGTGCAAAAACCAACTAAAATGTCTATCACTTTTTTTTTTTTTTTCGTTTTTGAGGTTTATGTGGTCAAAAATGCATAATTTGACCTAAAAAAAAAGTTCCTGTACTTTTGTATAACCTCTTGACCTCTGGAAGATTTACCCCCCCCACCACCCTTCATGACCAGGTCATTTTTTTGCTTTTTGGCACTGCATTAAAGTGGTTGTAAACTCCTACACACTACTTTTACCTACAGGTAAGCTGATAATAAGACTTACCTGTAGGTACTGGAAATATCTCCTAAACCTGCACTTTTAGGAGATATTTACCATATACGCTTGCGCCGACGTCATTGGCGCATGCGCATTGAAGAAAGGACACATCAGCTCCTGCGCTAGGGTCACCTTTTTTCTTCAAGTCAAACCTGAACACTTTAGTGGCGCACGGCAATTTTTTTTTTTATAGCATAAACTATACATAAATTTTGCTATTAAATAACATTTCTAATCATTAGAAGTTAAGAACAAGAGTCCCCCTCTATATCAGAGTCCACAGAGTTCCCCCTTTACATCAGAGTCCACAGAGTTCTCCTTTTATATCCAAACTGCAGACTCTGATGTATTATTATTATTATTATTATTATTATACAGTATTTATATAGCGCCAACAGTTTACGTAGCGCTTTACAACTTGAGGGTAGAGAGTACAAATACAATACACTTTGATACAGTAGGAATCAGAGGGCCCTGCTCCTTAGATGGGAGAATTCTGGGGCCTCTAACATAAGGGATGCTCTGAGAACCCTTATCTAAGGGGGGACACCGAGAACTCTGATGTTACAGTGAGGACTCTGATGTAAGGGAGATCAATGTGGCCTCTGGTTTAAAGGGGAACTCTGATGTAAGGGGTGCTCTGAGAACCCTGATTTGTACTCACTCAGAGGCAGGAGAGAGAAGGGGAGACTTCAGTTACAGACAGGGATGGATGGTGAGCTCACTCACCCCTTGGCAGTCATCCAGATCTGTACCTGAGGCTGCTGGACTTCAAATTTCCAGCCCCAACTTACTTTTCTATTCTGATGCACAGCGCCGGGGATTGGAGTGTGGGCAGACACAGAGGGGTGGGGGTGGGGGGAAGAGGCGCAGATCGTGCCCTCTCTCTTCTCCTGTCTGTGTGTGTGTTTGGGGGGGTTGTTAGTGCTGGTTTTGGACAGTGTGAAAGAGTGTAACAGAAACTTTCAGCTTAGACAACTGCAGCCAGCGACCCTGCTGGGAAGCCATCGTCCAGTCTAAATAATGTGTCCGGGTTTCAGGCAGTTTGAAACCCGGACTCATGATTCCAAACCCGAACTGTCCGGGTGAATCCTGGACAGAGGGGAGTGACGTCACGCGACTCCAGCCAGTCACAGAGCCGGTGTCCACGGCCCCGGAAGGAAGAGGGGTGAAGAATGACGTGGCCACCAGCGGGGACATCGCGGGCTTCTTTGGAATGCGATGCATAGTAGCCCATTATGCTTTTACATTGCAAGGGAAAAAACAGGAAGTAAAACCCATCAAGGTTTACTTTCTCTTTAACCACTTCAATACTGGGCACTTTCTGGGCACTTTCACTTCCTTCCTTCCTTCCTTCCTTCCTTCTTTCTTTCCTTCCTTCCTTCCTTCCTTCCTTCCTTCCTTCTTTCCTTCCTTCCTTCCTTCCTTCCTTCCTTCCTTCCTTCCTTCCTTCCTTCCTTCCTTCCAGCGCTCTTGCAATTTCAATAAGAATTGCGCGGTCATGCAACACTGTACCCAAATGAAATTTTTACCATTTTGTTCACACAAATAGAGCTTTCTTTTGGTGGTATTTTTTCACAAATCAATGTTTTATTTTTTGCGATATAAGTAAAAAAAAAAGCGGAAATTTTGAAAAAAAAAATCTTTTCTATTTTCTGTTTTAAAAGAAATCCAATAAAATCTAATTTTGTCATAAATTTAAGCCAAACTGTATTCTGCTACATGTCTTTGGTAAAAAAAAAAAATCCCGTTAAGTGTATAATAATTGGTTTGTTTGATCACGGACATATGTACGCAGATGATCATGTACAGACGTGCGCAGATGATCACGGACAGACGTACGCAGATGATCATGTACAGATGTGCGCGGATGATCACGGACAGACGTACGCAGATGATCATGTACAGATGTGCGCAGATGATTACGGACATATGTGTGCAGATGATCATTGGGACATATGATTTTAGTGTTGCATATGTGGGGGACAGGTGTTTTTCCTGTGTGGGGACAGTGTTTTGGGGACACTATTTTGGGGACATTGTGTGTTTACATGTGTGGGGACACTGTGCCGGTGATCACTATGTAAAAAGTAGTAAAAAACAGCTCATACTCACTGATCACCAGCTGGCTGCAGCGATCTGCTCTCCTCTCCTCACTGGCAACTTCCGTGTGAGGAGAGCAGAGCCGATCGCCTAGCAACCAGCTCTCCTGTTTACATCACATGACGGCTCTGATTGGACACAGGCGTCATGTGATCAGGAGGGCCAATCACAGAGCCCTCCTGCCGATCGGAGATGCGCCGTGTCCGGGTGACAAGAGCACATTGAGATCGCGCCACTGTGTGGGCACGCGCGTGCGTGATCCCCCTCCTTCTGAGGGATGTTCCTGAACGTCCACTCAGAAGGAGGGAGCGCCCCCCCCGGCCGTATATGTGCAATGGCCGGGTGGGAGGTGGTTACGTTAACAGACACTTGCGCAGCCATTCAACGCTGTACTCAGACTAAATTTATATAATTTTTTTCCCCACAAATAGAGTTTTCTTTTTGGTGGTATTTGATCACCTCTGGGCTTTTTATTTTTTGTGCTGTAAATGAAAAATACTGAATATTTTTGGAAAAAAAAAAAAAAAACAATATTTTTTACTCTCTGCTAAAAAGCATATCCAATAAAAAAATCTAATTTCTTCATAAATTTAGACCTATGTATTCTGCTACACAGCGGATGTTATAGTGTCTAGAAATTATGGTATATATACTAGAGTTTTTTTTTACTAGTAATGGCGACTTATAGCGTGACTATGGCGGGCAGTCTGACACTACCCTGTTTCCCCGAAAATAAGACCTAGCATGATTGTCGGTGATGGCTGCAATATAAGCCCTACCCCCCAAATTAGCCCTAGTTAAAGTCCTTGTAGGTCTTATTTTCAGGGTAGGACTTATTTGGGGGGTAGGACTTATATTGCAGCCATCACTGACAATCACGCTAGGTCCTATTTTCGGGGAAACAGGGTAGCTGACACTTTGTGGGAACCAGTGACACCGATACAGTAATCAGTGCTAATAATATACACTGTCACTGTACTAATGACACTGGCAGGAAAGGGGTCAACATCAGGGGGCGATCAAAGGGTTGAAATGTGTGCCTAACCAGTGTTTATGCAGTGTAGCTGCTTTTACTAAGGGATGTGCTGGTTTTTATTCTCTGCTTAGCAGGGACACAAAAATCGTCACTTCCCCGCTGTATTGTTTACATTCACAGAGCTCTGTCCTGCCTTCCTCCTGGGGGATCAGCGGGTGCTGGCGCTCGTCCATTGGCTGGCACCCACTGATCGGCTTGTGCTGTTAATAATCACAGCACAGCCGGCGCCCCCCCTACCCAAAAATATTTGGGGGGGGGGGCAAACCAACTCCACTCCCTCCCAGTGGGGGACGGACGGGAGGGCAGTGATCCCCCAGCCCCCGGGAGATGGACGGGAAGATGGCAATTCCCCCCCCCGAGACCATCGGGAAAGTGACGATCACCCCCCCCCCCTCCCACAGGAGACGGACGATCAGAGGCCTCCTTAACTCAGAAGGCAGATGACAAGGAACGGGGGTAGGGCTGCTGCTCCTCGCTCCGGGACCGTTGTTTCTCCTCCCGGATGAACAGGAAGTGGGTCCTAAGACTCCCTGGCCAATCGGGTCTCAGGATTCGCTTCCTGATTGGCCGGGAGGAGAATCAGAAAGACAATAGCGAATAATAATTTGTTATTGTCACACAACTGGGTGGGCTCGGGGCACAGTGCTCTGCGCCCCGAGTCCACCCTTTCTTGAAGCCAATTAGAGCCTCAGGCTCCCGGCTGAACAGGAAGTGGGTCCTAAGACTCCCTGGCCAATTAGGTCTCAGGACCTGCTTCCTGATTGACTGGAAGGAGAATCAGGAAGACAATAGCGAATATTATTTCGCTATTGTCATACAACTGGGTGGGCTCGGGGCACAGTGCTCTGCGCCCCGTGCCCACCCTTTTTTGATGCCAATTAGTGTCTCAGGCTCTAATCATGTGCTTAATAAACAAAAAAACATTGAGATCCATGCGCCTGGTGCCCTGCATGTAGATTGGGGGCCGGGGAGCATGGATTAGGGGGGCGGCGCCCCTGCACCCTGCATAAGCGGCCACCACTGTTTTTGTAACTCTAAAGGAAAATTGAATTATGAGGAGCCTGCTTAAGGAAGAGTAAAAACTCAGCTCAACCATATGTTTTTACCAACCCCCAAGTCTTTTCAAGTCTACGCTAGGTTGGCTGGACCAGTAGCGGGACAAGTTCATCTAGGCAAGGCTGCGGAACTGTACCCCCCTCCTCTACTGTTAATGCATGTCGTAGAATGTTAAGAGGGGCACGACTTTTTGGGCACACCTCCATGGGAATGTGCAACATAGGAATCTACAAATGCAGCAATTTAGAAATCAGATGAAAGGTTTAGCGCTGGAAAACACTTTTTGATAGATAAAAAGTGCATTTTATATACAACTATATAGATCACACCAAAATGAGGGACAAATGAGGAGGAATGAGGGACAGAGGGACATTGCTCCAAATCAGGGGACAGTCCCTCGGAATCAGGGACAGTTGGGAGCTAGGCATGCGTGATCTCCCTGGTGACCGCGGGAGTTTGTCTTCCCTGGATTGAGCGGCGCTCATATTCTAGCATTAAGGTCAAAGTACACGAGGCCTTGCTGTAAAGTTTAATAACTTCACCAACTTCTGGTCTGGAATTTGCACAATAAGCCACATTGAGAAAAGTCATAAAATATAAAAAGTTATAGGTAAGTTTTTAAAAAAAAAAGTTTTTTTTTCTTCTTTTGCTCTTTTTTTTTTCTCTTTCTCAAAAAAA
The DNA here is from genome assembly GCA_037952925.1 of Lithobates clamitans. Lineage (NCBI taxonomy): Eukaryota > Metazoa > Chordata > Amphibia > Anura > Ranidae > Lithobates > Lithobates clamitans. The sequence goes on from JBBGZY010000867.1 coordinate 1,128,699, forward strand.
AGTTTTATATGCAACCATTGAATGGAAATGCTGTTCAAACATAGTCCGTGTGCCCTGTGTACACAGATACTTGTTTGCAGGGCCATGCTACGTGTTGATTGAGACTTTATTGACCCCTGGAGACAGAAGCAGTTGGCATGTACAGGCTCACACAGGAAAGCGAAGACGTGTGCTACAGGCCGTAGTCCTTGTGTTTGACATGAGATTTTCCTTTCATCAGTCCAAGTACTACAAGATGAGTGAACAGACGCTGGGGCCTGTGTCAGGGATCTGTAATTAAAGAGAAACTGTTATGGCCTGGGGGTTACATTTTCTTCAATTATTTTAGGTTGACAAATTTTCATGTTAAAGTGGTGTTCCGCACGAAATTATATTTTTAAATAAAAATACCCCTATAATACACAAGCTTAATGTATTCTAGCATAGTTAGTCTGTAAACTAAGGTCTGTTTTGTTAGTTTATAGCAGTAGTTTGTTATTTTATAAACTTACAGCAGGCCGTGGCCATCTTAAGTGTGGGCATCTGAAGGTAGACTGTATTTCTTCCTGGATCTCATCCTTGGAGATCTCGCACATGCTCAGTGCAGCACAAGCAGTGTAATAGGTTTCAGGTCAGGTTTCCATAGAAACGGCAGTTTCAGAGGAAGTTGCCACCCCACATGCTCAGTGCAGCACAAGCAGTGTAATAGGTTTCAGGTCAGGTTTCCATAGCAACGGCAGTTTCAGAGGAAGTTGCCACCCCTTCCCAGAAGGCATTGCAAACAGGAAATGATGCGATGGGCCGCGGCCAGGGAGGAGGAAGTGAAAAATGAATACAGCAGATATACAGTAGGTGCTGAGAAAAAAAAATAAAAAAATATCAAATTAGTTTACAGTGCACAGTTTAGTGAGGGATGCTGAAGAGTTGTAAAAGTGGGTGGAACTCCACTTTAAGAGCTCTTCACACTTCCTCGCGTGCTGTGCTAATACATGTACGTTAACATGCGTTGTGTCACACATTAAAGTGGAGTTCCACCCAAAAGTGGAACTTCCACTCATCGGATTCCTCCCCCCCTCCGGTGTCACAGTTGGCACCTTTCAGGGGGGAGGGGGGTGCAGATACCTGTATATTACAGGTATCTGTGCCCACTTCCGGCATAGATAGCCGCAGAATCTGTGGTTATTTACGCCACTTGCTGTCCCCCCCCCGCTGTCTGCTGGGAAACACACGGGTCCCAGAGGCAGCAGGGACCATCCGTATTGCGCTGCGCGACTCGCGCATGCGCAGTAGGGAACCGGGAAGTGAAGCCGCACGGCTTCACTTCCTGATTCCCTTACCGAAGATGGAGGAGGCAGCACCCGAGGACGGAGAGACAGTTCGGCCTCGAGTGCCGACATCGCGGGCGCCCTGGACAGGTAAGTGTCCATGTTTTCAAAGTCAGCAGCTGCAGTATTTGTAGCGGCTGACTTTTAAAAAAAAAAAATTCGGCGGAGCTCCGCTTTAATTTCATTTTGCATGGCCTGCCAATGCGTAAGAACAGACAAAAGGGGGGAAAAAAAAAAAAGTAATTTTATCTGCAATTTAAAAGTGTGATCCCGCCCCAAAAAGTTTATAAAATCAAATCTCATATAATTTTTAATCTTTTTTTTTTTTTAAATATTTTTTAAATCTGCAGCTTTCATTAACCATTTTCCCACACAAGCAATTTTTTTATTTTCTTCACGCACTTCACGGACTTTTTTTACCGTCCTGCCAGCGCATCGCTCCAGTGTGAAAGCCCTCGGGGCTTTCACACTGGAATGAAAGCAGCGGCACTTTCGGGTCGGTTTGCAGGCGCTATTATTAGCGCAATAGTGCCAGCAAACCGCTGCAGTGTGAAAGGGCTCTAACTAAAATCTAGTGGAACCAATTCCCTGCAGAAGTCACCTAATTAGTAAATGGAGTCCACTTGTGTGTAATTTAATCTCAGTATAAATACAGCTGTTCTGCAAAGCCCTCAGAGGTTTGTTAGAGAACCTTAGTGAACAAACAGCATCATGAAGACAGGCAGGTCAGGGATAAAGTTGTGGAGAAGTTTAATGCAGGGTTACGTTATAAAAAAAAAATCTCCCAAGCTTTGAACATCTCATGGAGCACTGTTCAATCCATCATCAGAAAATGGAAAGAGTATGGCACAACTGCAAACCTACCAAGACATGGCCGTCCACCTAAACTGACAGGCCGGGCAAGGAGAGCATTCATCAGAGAAGAGCCAAGAGGTCCATGGTAACTCTGGAGGAGCTGCAGAGATCCACAGCTCAGGTGGGAGAATCTGTCCACAGGACAACTATTAGTCATGTTCTCCACAAATCTGACCTTTATGGAAGAGTGGCAAGAAGAAAGACATTGATGAAAGAAATCCATAAGAAGTCCCGTTTGCAGTTTGTGAGAAGCCATGTGGGGGACACAGCAAACATGTGGAAGAAGGTGCTCTGGTCAGATGAGACCAACATTTAACTTTTTGGCCTAAAAGTAAAACGCTATGTGTTTCGGAAAACTAACACTGCACATCACCCTGAACACACCAGAAACATGGTGGTGGCAGCATCGTGTCGTGGGGATGTTTTTCTTAAGCAGGAACAGGGAAGCTGGTCAGAGTTGATGGGAAGATGGATGGAGCCAAATACAGGACAATCTTAGAAAAAAACCTGTTAGAGTCTGCAAAAGACTTGAGACTGAGGCGGAGGTTCACCTTCCAGCAGGACAACGACCCTAAACATACAGCCAGACCTACAATGGAATGGTTTGATCAAAGCATATTCATGTTTTAGAATGGCCCAGTCAAAGTCCAGACCTAAGTCCAATTGAGAATCTGTGGCAAGACTTGAAAATTCACAGACAGCTAGCTGCCATAACTCCGGTATCCCCGTTTTCGTGCGGCGGCCGGCTTTCAGATAAAAGTGGCCCCTGCGGCGGATTCACCGCAAGATCACTTTTATCGGTGGCGGGAGAGGGCCCCCCCCTCCCGCCGCGAATCGGTGCCCTCCGCCACTTACCGGAGCCGTCGGTAGCGGCGGAGGTGATCGCATCCGTCTCCGTCTTGTGTCTGGAGACGAGTGAGGCTAAGATGGCGCCCACTTGTCTCCATGACACTGCTGGGCGGAAGCGACGTCAAAACGTCACTTCCGTCCACGCCTCTTAAAAGGCACATTTTTTCAAATGTCATTTTTTTAAACGACTTTTTTTTTTTTTTTTTATTGCATTCTAGTGTAAATATGAGATCTGAGGTCTTTTTGACCCCAGATCTCATATTTAAGAGGTCCTGTCATGCTTTTTTCTATTACAAGGGATGTTTACATTCCTTGTAATAGGAATAAAAGTGACACTTTTATTTCTTTTTACACTGTTAAAAAAAAAAAAAAAAGAATGTAAAATAAATAATAAAAAAAAAATTTTTTTTTTTAAAAAAACCCCCCGTCCCGACGAGCTCGCGCGCAGAAGCGAACGCATACGCGAGTAGCGCCCGCATATGAAAACGGTGGTCGAACCACACATGTGAGGTATCGTCGCGACCGGTAGAGCGAGAGCAATAATTCTAGCCCTAGACCTCCTCTGTACCGCAAAATATGCAACCTGTAGAATTTTTTAAACGTCGCCTATGGAGATTTTTGAGGGTAAAAGTTTGACGCCGTTCCACGAGCGGGCGCAATTTTCAAGCGTGACATGTTGGGTATCAATTTACTTGGCGTAACATTATATTTCACAATATAAAAAAAATTGGGCTAACTTTACTGTTGTCTTATTTTTTTATTCAAATTTTTTCCAAAAAAAGTGCGCTTTTAAGACCACTGCGCAAATACGGTGCAAAAAAAAATTATTGCAACGACCACCATTTTATTCTCTAGGGTGTTAGAAGAAAAACCATATATAATGTTTGGGGGTTCTAAGCAGTTTTCTAGCAAAAAAAACTGTTTTAAACATGTAAACACAGGCTGGTCCTTAAGTGGTTAAAGGGTTCCTCCTGCCTCAAAAACAGCAGGCCAATGAGCATTCATCAGATTGGCCAGATGTGCCTTCATGCTAACAGAGGATGCAAGACCCCCTCTGTAAAGCCCAACTTTTACTGCAGAGGCAGTTAGCCAAGCGAAGTAATCTTCATCAGACTAGCCAGAAGTGCCAGTCTGCCAGCGGATGATGCCATAGCCTTCGCAGAGGCATGGGAACAGCAATATGGATTGGAAATGAAGGTTTATAATACCATTAGGGAATATGGTGTGGCCTGCTTTAGGGTTCACTTCAGTAGCCAGGTGCTGTCAGGGCTGGGCTTTTAGCAGCTCCCTTCTTTGTGCTCAGGCTGCTCAGCTGCCAGATAATTGTCAGCAATCATTGATCCTTCAGTGGCTCACCTGGTTATCATTATCTGCTCATCAGTCCCGCCTACAGCCAGCCCCCTTCTGGCTATTTAAACTGCCTTGTTCATTCCTCCCCTGCCTTCGCCTTGGTCAACAAATCTGGAGATTCCCTGCTGTGTTCCTGTGAAAGATTTTGCCCGGCTGACGTTCCTTCTGGTTCCTGATCCTGTTCTTCTGCCTCTGACTATGCTGATCTCTGGTTTCTTGATTACTGGGCTGTCTGACTACCCGCTTTAGTTACTGATCCCTGGCTTATGTTTTGACCATGTTTACTGATCTGTACCATTTTTACCATTATATTAAAAGGTGTGATTTTTTTACTGCATTTCTGTCTCAGTCTGATTCATGGTTCCTGGCAGGCGCACATTTGCGAGTTGGCAGTGTAGGAACAGGTACCCTGCCTTTTAGGGACAATGCTAACGGTAGGGAAAGGTTCCTGACCAGGGGGGGAAGTGCAGGGATTGCAGCCTCTCTGGACACTTGCCTGTTGGCCAGGCCGCATTCTTCCCCTCTCTACAGGCGCTGACAGTCGGCTACAGTCTGCTCTCTACACTTTGCTGGAACTGTGAGTGTTCCCAGTTGGGCTGCCTTCCCACTGCGTTATTTGTGAACTGTCTCTGCATTATTTCAAGTTCTTTCACTGCACTGGGGCTGAATGTGTTATTACGCTGCACCCCACCTACAGGATTCTAATATTTCATTGTCTGTCTTGGCCTTTGTTAGCCTAATGGCCAGAAGATTCCTACATTTATGTAAAAATGGGGGTTTATAAAAAAAAAAAGCACTACAGGTCTCTTCTTTCTTTTTCTTTTTTTTTTTTTTTGAATTGAAAGAGATGCACTTTAAAAAGGAGGTGTGTAGAAGCCACCAATTATTGTTCTCCAATCATGCATGGTGTGTCTTGGCCTTTTCCAAACTCATGGAGGACATAAGGCCTTGGGGGCATGCTCCCTAAAGTATTTATTGGGAGCTGATTACGTGCCAACCCTACACACCTCAAAGCCTGAGCCAACAAACTGGCCAGCTGGCTGAAATTCAGCAAAGGTCCCTGTAGGAACCATAGGGTGCATACATGTAAAGTACACCAATCACCATGCACAAATGACCTTTAAAAGACTATCAATGTTCTACATTGGGGATATTTTGAGGAAAAAAAAAATGACAAAACCTGGGTCTGTCCCTGGAAATCAGTACTCTGTCAAATAAAGGATAAGAAAAAAAATGGAAAATACGTTTTTATAAATGACCGTTTCAGAACATATTTTTATCATGGCTATAACTGACCTCTTGCAACCTTCTTCAGTTATCGGAATCGAAGTAAGCACTGGCTAGCCCTGTGTTTATCATCAAATAAATTAGTGCATTTAAAAACTGGAGGCAGTTCAAGTTATACAGTATTGTTAAAGGTTCATGAAGAACAGAGAAGATTTACAATAAGCTTGATATTAAGAAGAAAACAAAGCAGATATGCATCAGCGCCAACCACATCCTAGTGACATCAATGGGCGGTGATGTCTCTGAAGTTTCAAAACACTAGAATTATCTCAATGTCACTATCTTCTGGGGCCACGGGAGAGGTCTAATAGACCTCTGTGGTCTCCAAAAAGATGACCTGTTACCTGTGTAATGCTATCACAAAGGGGCTTGTTAGGTAAATTAAAAAATGTATTAAAAAGTGTTTAATAATTAAAAAGAGAAAAAAAAATACACCCCCGTCACCAGTGTTACTTTCGTTGACGGAAATATTCTTGGCGACTAAATTAACACTATTTAATCAACTAATATACGACTAAAACAATTCAGAAGACTAACATGGGTATTGGGTATCAAATCTAGGGTGACAGAAAAAACTTGTAGACAGGTGCCCTTATGTTATGTCTGCGTGGTGTGTTTAAGGGTTATTGTCTGGTAATGCATGTTGTCCTGCCGACTTTTTTGGTTCCTGATGGTGGGGATATATAGATAGTGATGGGGGTTAGGCCCAGAGGCGTAGCTTGAAGCTTGTGGGCCCCGATGCAAAAGTTGACCTGGGCCCCCCCACTACCACCCACCACATCCACCGTGTGTGCAGATACATCCACCGCCCGCCAAGATACTCAAAGTGGCTTAAGAGTTTAGAGTTCCTCCTTACATCAGAGGACAGGGATCACCCCTGGAGAATCAGAGGACAGGGGTCACCCCTGGAGAATCAGAGGACAGGGGTCACCCCTGGGGAATCAGAGGACAGGGGTCACCCCTGGAGAATCAGAGGACAGGGGTCACCCCTGGAGAATCAGAGGACAGGGGTCACCCCTGGGGAATCAGAGGACAGGGGTCACCCCTGGGGAATCAGAGGACAGGGGTCACCCCTGGAGAATCGGAGGACAGGGATCACGCCTGGAGAATCGGAGGACAGGGGTCACCCCTGGAGAATCGGAGGACAGGGGTCACCCCTGGAGAATCAGAGGACAGAGGTCACCCCTGGAGAATCAGAGGACAGGGACCCCTGGCAGGTCATTTGGCAGAGCGCCTTTGCCATTCCAGCACTATAAACAGCTCCTCCCCTCCCACAATACACAGGGCTGAAATCACATTCCTTTACACACAGTCTGCCAGCTATCACAGGGTGTATCTGGCTTTTATGTTGCCCTTCTGACCTGTGAAATTCTCTGGTCGGAACGGCAGTGTAGTTGCAGTAGGCAAATACACCCTGTGCAGATCATGGCTAATTGGCTGTGTTGTAACGGAATGTGATTTCAGCTCTACGGAGGAGGAACAGTATAGAGTGCTGTACTGGGAAAGCAGCTCAGCAATGGGGATAGCATCCAGGGATGAGGGGGGGGTAAGGGGGCTTTGGGGGGGGGAATAGATCTGGGTGGGGGCAAAGCCATGTGACATGAAATCTGGAGCCTGCAGCCCCTCAGGAGGTGTTAATGGATTTTTTTTTGGCAATTTCTGAAGGTTTCCCTGTCAGTGTTGGCAGGTGTTGGGGGAAGGTCACCTCCCAGAGGTCCATGTCTTTTCCACAGTTGTAAGGGAAGTGGGGTAAGCGGACATCCCCGGGTGGGGGTGGGTGTTACAGAGAATCCGAGCTACTCTCCTCCTCTTAACTTGCTGAGCTCGGTTACCATTACATGTTGCCAGCACACAGCACAGACACTTCCCCATCCTGGGCTCTTCTCCATTCAAGAAATGTCTCACAGGTTCTCCCCAGCCAATGAGAACAGAGGGGTGTGGACTGTGGAAGGCAAAGTGGAAGTGCAGTACTGGAACGTGGCTGTGGGGCTCTAGGGCAGATCGGAGCTTGACTTTGTGGAGGATATGATAATATTACAGGGAGGCTGCGGGGGCCCCCTGGAGCTAGGGGCGGGGTTGCAATTGTGACCCCTGCAACCCCTTATGCTACGCCCATGGTTAGGCCAGTTGTTGTTGATCAAGGGTCTTCAAACAGCGGCCCTCCAGGTGTTCAGGAACTACAATTCCCATCATGCCTAGTCATGTCTGTGAATGTCAGAGTTTTACAATGCCTCATGGGATGTGTAGTTCTGCAACAGCTGGAGGGCCGTAGTTTGAGGATCCCTGTTGTTGATCATAGGAGTTGAAAGGCCTGTACACATGGAGATGTAATATTGCACCGAAAGTGGGGTGACCTCTTAGTGGGACCTGAAAATGGGATTTGATGAAAGATTAACTACTACTTAGTGGAAAGTAACGCACCTAAAAGGTATTAGTACCACAGCCAGGGGTGCTGATAAACCAGTACAACTGGCCCTGTTGTACCGGGCCCTGCGTCCTCAGGTCAACAGGGGGGCCTCACAGACAGCGCAGAATATAGAAAAAAAAACGTCTTTCTAAATTACACCCCTGCTCAGCCACTCCTACTAGCTTAGGGGGGTATATTATTGCTATCTTCCAGGACCGTGCTCTCTGATGATGTGCTGGTGGGAGTGGAGGAACTTTTCTCTCAGTTTCGTGCGCAGGCTTGGTGCATTCCGCACCCACTTCGCTGCCTAAAATACCGGCAGTCGGCCTGCTGCTGTGGCTGCCTGTTTTCTTCCCTGGCGGAGTGATCTTCCTCCGCTCAGCTCCCCACTCAGTAGTCGGCCCGAGAGAAACGGAGAGCGAGAGGCTGTGAGGCGAGCGGCAGCGGCAAGCAGCTGACAGGGTCCAGAAGCCAAGGAGGAAGTCGGTGTAAATAGACACAAGTCCATTTACAGTGCCTTGAAAAAGTATTCATACCCCTTGAAATTTTCCACATTTTCTCATGTTACAACCAAAAACGTAAATGTATTTTATTTGGATTTTATGTGATCGACCAACACAAAGTGGCACATAATTGTGAAGTGGAAGGAAAATGATAACTGGTTTTCATATTTTTGTACAAAAAAATATGAAAAAGGTGGCATGCATTTGTATTCAGCCTCATTTACTCTAATACCCCTAACTAAAATCTAGTGGAACCAATTGCCTTCAGAAGTCACCTTATTAGTAAATAGAGTCCACCTGTGTGTAATTTAATCTCCATATAAATACAGCTGTTCTGTGAAGCCCTCAGAGGTTTTTTAGAAAACCTTAGTGAACAAACAGCATCATGAAGGCCAAGGAACACACCAGACAGGTCAGGGATAAAGTTGTGGAGAAGTTTAAAGCAGGGTTAGGTTCTAAAAAAATATCCCAAGCTTTGAACGTCTCATGGAGCACTGTTCAATCCATCATCCGAAAATGGAAAGAGTATGGCACAACTGCAAATCTACCAAGACATGGCCGTCCACCTAAACCAGTGATAGCAAACCTTGGCACCCCAGATGTTTTGGAACTACATTTCCCATGATGCTCATGCACTCTGCGGTGTAGTTGAGCATCATGGGAAATGTAGTTCCAAAACATCTGGGTTGCCAAGGTTCACCATCACTGACCTAAACCGATAGGCCGGGCAAGGAGACTATTAATCAGAGAAGGTGCCAAGAGGCCCATGGTAACTCTGGAGGAGCTGTAGAGATCCACAGCTCAGGTGGGAGAATCTGTCCACAGGACAACTCCTAGTCATGCACTCCACAAATCTGACCTTTATGGAAGAGTGACAAGAAGAAAGCCATTGTTCAAAGAAAGCCATAAGAAGTCCCGTTTGCAGTTTGCGAGAAGCCATGTGGGGGACACAACAAACATGTGGAAGAAGGTGCTCTGGTCAGATGAGACCAAAATTGAACTTTTTGTCTTAAAAGCACAATGTTATGTGTGGCGGAAAACTAACACTGCACATCACCCTGAACACACCATCCCCACCGTGAAACATGGTGGTGGCAGCATCATGTTGTGGAGATGCTTTCTCCAGCAGGGACAGAGAAGCTGGTCAGAGTTGATGGGAAGGTGGATGGAGCCAAATACAGGGCAATCATAGAAGAAAACCTGTTATGCCGCGTACACACAAGCGGATTTCTCGACCAGACTGTTCCAACGGACTTTCCCAACGAATGGACTTGCCTACACACGATCACACCAAAGTCCGACGGATTCCTACGTGATGACGTACGTCTGGACTAAAATAAGGAAGTTGATAGCCAGTAGCCAATAGCTGCCCCAGCGTCGGTTTCGTCCGTCGGACTAGCATATAGACAAGCGAATTTTTCGATAAGAACTGGGTCCAGCAGAGTTCTGACGTAAAGATTTGAAACGTTCCAAATCTAAAGTCCGTCAGATTTTCGACCGAAAAAGTCGGCTGCAGGTCCGATGAAGCCCACACACGGTCAAATTGTCCGCCTGACTCGGTCCGTCAGACCAGTCCGGTCGAAAAATCCGCTCGTGTGTACGCGGCATTAGAAGAAAACCTGCAAAAGTAGAAGAGTCTGCAAAAGACTTGAGACTGGGGCAGAGGTTCACCTTCCAGCAGGACAACAACCCTAAACATACAGCCAGAGCTACAATGGAATGGTTTAGATCAAAGCATATTCATGTGTTAGAATGGCCCAGTCAAAGTCCAGACCTAAATCCAATTGAGAATCTGTGGCAAGACTTGAAAATTGCTGTTCACAGACGCTCTCCATCCATTCTGACAGAGCTTGAGCTATTTTGCAAAGAATGAGCAAAAATGTCCACTCTCTAGATGTGCAAAGCTGGTAGAGGACATCCCCAAAAATACTTGCAGCTGTAATTGCAGTGAAAGGCGGTTCTACAAAGTATTGACTCAGGGGGCTGAATACAAAGGGCACGCCACACTTTTCACATATTTATTTGTAAAAAAATATGAAAACCATTATCATTTTCCTTCCACTTCATAATTATGTGACACTTTGTGTTGGTCTATCACATGAAATCCCAATAAAATATGATAACGTTTTTGGTTGTAACATGACAAAAATGTGGAAAATTTCAAGGGGTATGAATACTTTTTCAAGGCACTGTACTTTAAAGTTTAACTAAAGGAAACTTTTTTAGCTTTCGAGAGGGAATAGAACATCTACTAGGTTTTTATTGCTGTCTGTGCCCCCGTTAGTGAGATTCACCCTCTATATTTGTCATGTTTACCATTATCGCTGAAAAAGAAAGTTAATAAACACACACTCGCCTGTCCCACTGTCCTACAGATGCAGCCGGGTGCGCACTGCGCGAGTCGCGCTGTCCTGAATGGCCGAGGAATCTTCTGGAACCTGTGACATGTCCCAGGGAGGGAGGGGGAGAGGAGGCATTGTGACTGGAAGCGGGAACTGGGTACCTGTCAAAACTAGGTGCCCCCCTTCAAAAAAAAATGACACGCCAAATGTCGCATGTCAGGGGGTTAGGAGTCCTTAACCACTTGAGACCGGAAGGATTTGCACCCTTAAAGACAGGCCATTTTTTGCGATACGGCATTGCATCTCTTTAACTGACAATTGCACGGTCGTGCCACGTTGTAACCAAACAAAATTTATGTCCTTTTTTCCCACAAATAGAGCTTTCTTTTGGTGCTATTTGATCACCTCTGCGGTTTTTATTTTTTGGCTATAAACAAAAAATGACCAACAATTTTGGCTATAATAAATATCCCCCCCAAAAAAAAAATTTCTTCATCAGTTTAGGCCGATATGTATTCTTCTACATATTTTTGGTTAAAAAAAAATCGCAATAAGTGTATATTGATTGGTTTGTGCAAAAGTTATAGCATCTACAAAATAGGGAATATATTTATGACATTTTTTTTTTTTTTTACTACTAATAGCGTGATCTGTGGTGTCAAGCGTGTGTGGTGGCAACCAGGTGAGGAGAACAAAGACAAGTGTGTCTTATCTACAGTCAAGCATGGTGGTGCTTGGTAGTGGTAGTTGACAACTATTTTCACAATCTATTAGTTGTTGATTAATCGATTAGTTGTTTTGGACCTAAAATGAACCCCAAACCCTAAGAAAAAAAAACTAATATTAAGCAAAAACACAAATAATAAATAAGTGATGCCCTGACTCCCAACTTGACAATAAATAATTAATAATAATAAATAAATAATAAGAAAGTAAAAAATAAATGAACCCCTAACCTTAATCCCAAACAATAAATAAATAATAATAAGTAAATAAATAAATAATAATAAATAAATAAATGAAACCCCAAGAAACAAAACATCACCCCCCCCCCACAGTAGTATCCTCTGCCCCACTTCACATCACCCCCCCCCAGTAGTACACTCTGCCCCACTTCACTTCCCCCCTCCCCCCCCCACAGTAGTATCCTCTGCCCCATTTCACATCACCCCCCAAAGTAGTATCCCCTACCCCACTTCACAGCCCTACCCCCCATAGTTGTGTTCTCTGCCCCACTCCCCCCATAATAGTATCCTGTACCCCACTTCACACCACCCCCCACAGTAGTATCCTCTGCCCCACTTCACATCACTCCCCCCCACAGTTGTGTCCTTTCTCTGCCCCACTTCACGTCCCCCCCCCCCACAATAGTATCCTCTACCCCCCCACCACAATTGTATCCTCTAACCCACTTCACATCACCCCCCCCCCCACAATAGTATCCTCTAACCCACTTCTCGTCACCACCACCCCCACAGTAGTATTCTCTGCCCTACTTCACATCAGAGCCTCCCGCTCTGCAGTGAAGATGAGAGTGGCGCAGGCTGAGGGGTAGGACCAGCAAAGCCAGAACATGTTCACAATCCACCTGTCGGCTCCCCGCTGTCGGCAGGTAGGTTGCGATCGACGGCTTGCCGACCCCTGGCCTTGATCATATCTTTTTTTTTCCAGCTCTGCACCTAAAAGTCCAGCAGAACTATTTCTTAGTCATAACATAACAATAAGGCACATTTCGCAGCTCCAGAAGACGGCCACTCAGGACAGAATCTGGTAATTAATGTCGTATCCAAAACTCTTCACTTCAAGTGGTTGTTCACATCACAAAAATCTTGCGGCTCACCAGAAATAAAAACATGCCAACATTGACCTCATAATGGAAAAGCTTCATCGTTGGATCACTGCTCTCATAAAGGCGCAGCAAAATCGACAACGGGAAGGACGACACGTCTGCCTCCTAAAGTGACGTGGAAGGCTTCCCCAGCAGGTTTTATATGGAGGACTTCTTTTTTCAGTTGCTTGAATTCCTGCCAGGTGTGCTCGATGACTCCTTTCTTCATCAGCTTTTTAGCTGTGTACGTAATCTCCTTGTCTTCTACATATAGGATCCTCTGAATCTCACCATCAGGGCGTGACTTGCGGCAGAGGAAGTTGTTGATGCAGTGTTTCTTGTACCTCTTGCAAAGGTCTATGAGGTCCTGCATATCTTTAGAGAGCTTGTTGAGTTCAGCAATTTCCTGCTTGATTTTTGTTATCTGGACTTCACTTTCTGGATGCAGCTCATGTTTCTCTGTTAGTTTTTGGGAAGTTTGGTTAAGGACATCTTGGTGGCTCCTATTTTTCTCTTGGAGCATTCCTTCAGGCCCAAGACGAAGTACACCCTGGACTAGTTTTTTGGTGGCATTCCTAAGGTTGTCCATTTCAATATCCAAATCTTCGTAGGGAGGAAATTTGCAGCTTAAACATAGCCAGATTCTCATTCTTTTCTCTGATTCAACATATGTAGCTGCATGAGTGTGAAGTAGACCCTCTAATTTAGGGATTGGTCCAATACCCTTATACACTTGGTAGGCAATGTCCGTGTGGTCACAAAATACAACATTCTCATATTCAGAAAGTAGAGAATGCATTTCGATGATATCCTGTGCAGTCATGCTTATCGGATGAGTGTTTATAGCATCATATAACTTGTTAAAGTTAAAGTTTTTCTCTGGCTCTGGAACGTTTAGAACTTCCTCAAAGTATCTCCTGAACCCTGAGGAGGTTCTGCTGACATAGGTGTCCACATCATGTGCAGTTGCTGTTTTGACAGCGAAGGATTGCATGGCCAGGCAGACCATATGAGCCACAAACTCAAGGTTCCGCCACTGGAAAAAAGCTGAATATTCATGTGGCTCAATGAGTCCAAAGAGATCTGGTTTCTCCATGGCTGGCTGGAGGTACTCAGAGAGAAAATAGCTCACAGTAGTCATCACTACATCTTCATCTTCCTCTGGGAACCTTTTCTGCAGAGATTTTTGAAGGGCTTTTGCTAGGTATCTCAGCCCATAAGGAATTTTGTCCACAGATGAAAATATGGACTTTATGACATTGTCGATCATGTTGCATAAAGCATTATCATTAGTTTCAGGGGCGTTATTAATGGATATTCCTAACGATCTTTTAATTCTTTTGAGTATGTTGTAAGGCACAACTGCAGCTTTGTGTGGATCGGTGCTAAGCTCATATGTGAGGGCGAGTATATTCCTTTTTGCTGGTTTGAGCGCCTTTACTAGGGCACTGTAGTTTGCTTGGTGTGTGTAAAATATCTTGATCAGCTTTAAACTCATCGAATTTCCATTCATTATATCCTCAATGGTATTCAGTTTTGTCTCCACTTCCTCACAAAGTGTAGCTTCCATCAATTTCACGAAAAGGTATTCTTCCCGTGGAGTGGAAGCGTGCTTATAGAGGCTGTAGAGCAATCTGTCCACAATCATTTTGATATCCTCATATTCCGACATCTGGCCAATAAGCTTAGCCAGGTAGGTTGGGTCTGTCTGGAGATAATAGAAGAGGTGTTCATAGGACTCCAGCCTCTGTCTGTTCTTTCTGGCCTCCTGAGCCTCCTGCCTCTTCACGATTATCGCCTCTTTAAGTTGTTTTTTTTTACGATAGTTCAGCTTTTTAAATCTGGACACCAAATCCTGCTGAGTGGCTTTGCCCTTTACTAAAGCTGCAATGTCTTTTTCTAGGGTCTTTATGTCCTCCTCCTGTTGTAGAACGATTTTACATTTAGAGTATAAATTTTTCTGCAGCACGTTTAAATGAATCTGCATAGCAAGTCTTGGGTCTACAGGATCTGAGGGCGGCGGAGAACCTCTGATCTTGCTCAAAGGTGGACATTCATGTCCCATTGATAATATGTTGAGTTTCTGGGCCATGCAGCTTTTGATGTGTCCTTGAATTTCTATAGACGCATCACTGTTCTCACCCAGTGCCCTGTCTTGGCTCTGCTTATTTGGGGACTCCACTTTGGCATCATGGTTCTCACTCAGTGCCCCCTCTTGGTTCTGGTTATTTGGGGACTCCACTTTGGTATCATGGTTCTCATTCAGTGCCCCCTCTTGGTTCTGCTTATTTGGGGACTCCACTTTGGCATCATTGTTCTCACTCAGTGCCCCCTCTTGGTTCTGCTTATTTGGGGACTCCACTTTGGCACCATGGTTCTCACTCAGTGCCCCCTCTTGGTTCTGGTTATTTGGGGACTCCACTTTGGCATCATGGTTCTCATTCAGTGCCCCCTCTTGGTTCTGCTTATTTGGGGACTCCACTTTGGCATCATGGTTCTCACTCAGTGCCCCCTCTTGGTTCTGGTTATTTGGGGAATTCACTTGGTCCATTTTCTTTGTGAATTCTGTGTCTTTTTTATCCTCCTTGTAGGAAGATGAGCCCATCCACCTCCAGAAGAAATCCAAATTTAGGTATGAAGAGATACTCCAACTCCTGGGAGTAGAGGGACCTCTGATGGCTTTCCCTGACATTGTTGGTCCTGAATGGTGGATCTGCTCAACAAGTGTCAGGTTGCCAGGGTTCAGGGATGGAGGAGAGCCTCTGATGGTGGTCAGAGGTGGATTTTCCTCTCCCATTGATGATAAGTTGGGTTTTTGGGCTGTGCAGCCTGGAAGATGTCCTGTGTCTCGGTTACTAAGTACCCAGTCTTGGATCTGGGTATCCAGGGAGGCAGCAGGTGTGATTTATGTGTGAATTCTGGCTCCTCCAAGGATAATGAGATCGCCAGTCTCCAGGTATCTTCATCCCCCACCATGTCCAGACTACGGAAAGAAAAGTTCTTCCTCCTCCGGCGAGGAGCGGGACGTCTGTTCGCGTTTCGGGTCATTCCCGTTATCAGGGTGGTATATACGGACAATATATTATACTGTACAGTTATATCAGTATATAGATTACATACTTGCCAACTGTCCCGGATTTCCCGGGACATTCCCGGGACTTACACTTCATTCACAAATTTTTTGTGTCCCGGTAAATGTCCCGAAAAATCCGGTTTTTGATTTTTGCCGCCGCCGCCCGCCGCCGCCCGCCGCCGCCGCCGCCGCTAGAGGTCTGCGGCCGGTGGAGACATTGTCTCCGCCGGCCGCCATCTTGAAGAAGCTTGAAGACGACTGGGGGGGGGCTAGACGGAGCTCCTCCGACGCCGCCCACCCTCCGCCCCGCCTCACTCCGCCCACCCTCCGCTCTGCCCCGCCTCACTCCGCCCACCCTCCGCCCCGCTCCGCCCCGCCTCACTCCGCCTACCCCCGCCCCGCTGCCAGGGAAAGGGGCGGGGGTTTTGCCATCCATGCGGAATTCAAAAAGACAGAAACACCGGCAGACTCTGAGGTAGGGGAGGGGGGGGGGCGCACGCCGCTGTGGTAAATTGTAGGGGGGGCTCCACTGGGGGACACCTGATGTGAGGGGGGGCTCCACTGGGGGACACCTGATGTGAGCGGGGGCTCCACTGGGGGACACCTGATGTGAGGGGGGGCTCCACTGGGGGACACCTGATGTGAGGGGGGGCTCCACTGGGGGACACCTGATGTGAGCGGGGGCTCCACTGGGGGACACCTGATGTGAGGGGGGGCTCCACTGGGGGACTCCTGATGTGAGGGGGGGCTCTGCCGGGGACACCTGATGTGAGGGGGGGCTCCACTGGGGGACTCTTGATGTGAGGGGGGCTCTGCCGGGGACTCCTGATGTGAGGGGGGGCTCCGCCAGGGACACCTGATGTGAGGGGGGGCTCCGCCAGGGACTCCTGATGTGAGGGGGGGGCTCCGCCAGGGACTCCTGATGTGAGGGGGGGCTCTGCCAGGGACTCCTGATGTGAGGGGGGGCTCCGCCAGGGACACCTGATGTGAGGGGGGGCTCCGCCAGGGACACCTGATGTGAGGGGGGCTCCGCCAGGGACACCTGATGTGAGGGGGAGCTCCGCCAGGGACACCTGATGTGAGGGGGAGCTCCGCCAGGGACTCCTGATGTGAGGGGGAGCTCCGCCAGGGACACCTGATGCGAGGGGGGGCTCCGTCGGGGACACCTGATGCGAGGGGGGGCTCTGCCGGGGACACCTGATGCGAGGGGGGGCTCTGCCGGGGACACCTGATGCGAGGGGGGGCTCTGCCGGGGACACCTGATGTGAGGACGGACTCTGCCGGGGGCAGGCGACGTGGCTAGTGACACGCTCAGGGATCCCACTGATTCTGCATTATGGTGAGTTGAATGATTTAATTTTATATTACAATGTAATAATAGAAATAATGCACTTCAATCATCCTGACACCATAACAATCATGGTGCCGGGATGATTGAAGTGCTAACACCAGGTGTTTGGAGTATCTTTATCTGCTGATTGTTAAACTTTCTAGAATACACATATTTTTATTGTGTAGGATCTGGGGCTGCTGTCCCGTCATTTCCCTCTCCCCCTTTCCCTCTCCCCCTTTCCCTCTCCATCCCTCATTCATCTCAGACTCTAACCACACCCTCTTGAGCCACGCCCATTTAAGCCACGCCCACTATGACGCGTAAACCACGCCCATTTTTCGACGCGGCACTTACTATTTTTTGCTAAGCCACGCCTACAAACGAATGCCCCGCCCCCTAATTATTGTACGGCTCCGCCTACAGCCACAAAAGTGTCCCACATTTTTTTTTACAATGTTGGCAACTATGAGATATGAGTGTATAAATTAGTATACAACAGGTATATAGATATATATCTCAGTGCTTTGTGCTTTCGTAGTATAATCGCGGAGAATAGAGGGCGCAGTACTACTCTCTCTCTCTGTCACTCTCTCTGTCACTCTCTCACAATGAAACAGTTCACCGCAGCGCCTTATGTGACTCCCCCTCTGACGTCAGAGCGACGTGCGCTGACAGCAGCCCAGGGACCCGTTAGATTACTCCGCATGCGCAACATCTGAAGGGGGATGTACGTGACAGCAAGTCTATTCTCCCCGAGAATCGGATTCGCTCATTCTCCCGCTGTCGGATTGGGCGGAGCTTCCCTCATAAGTCTGTCTAAGACTTGCGATTGGTGGGCCAAGAAGTTCTCTCGGTGGGCGGGGAATGTCAGAAGAGGGCGGTGTGATTGTTGTACGATGGAAGCTGTTATCTCGGATACCCTGTGCACAGCGCTCATCATCCGAGGCCGCATGGGATGCCGGGAGTTGTAGTTTAGCCGTTTGGTTGGATTTTCTGCCGAGTTGAGTATTTTGTCAGGACAGGAGAGCTGTCCGGGCAGTCAGTCGGCGATGTGACGGGGAAGAGCGGAGCGTTGTCATGGCGACCAACAAGTCTGTTCTCAGCCTGGCCACCTTCTCTTTCGGCCTGGCCATCGGCTTCATCTTCTGCTACGTCCTCTTCAGTATCGTCCTCCAGGAGCGGGAGGAGGCGGCGCCCGTCATCCTTCACAACGACCCGCACGGCGGACACAACGATCACCAGCACGGCGAGCCCCTTCCCGGGAACATCATGGACTTCAACCGGGACAGCCAGCAGCACCATGGTAACCTGACACCACCCCTCCCCCCAACCTCCCTCCACCCCAGGGGGCCACTGACACCACCCCTCCTCCACCCCGGGGGGCCACTGACAACCCCCCCCCCGACCTCAGGGGCCACTGACACCCCCCCTCCCTCCACCCCGGGGGGCCACTGACACCACCCCGGGGGGCCACTGACACCCCCCCCCCGACCTCAGGGGCCACTGACACCCCCCCCCCGACCTCAGGGGCCACTGACACCCCCCCCCCGACCTCAGGGGCCACTGACACCCCCCCCCCCCGACCTCAGGGGCCACTGACACCCCCCCCCCCCCGACCTCAGGGGCCACTGACACCCCCCCCCCCCCCGACCTCAGGGGCCACTGACACCCCCCCCCCCTGACCTCAGGGGCCACTGACACCCCCCCCCCCCCGACCTCAGGGGCCACTGACACCCCCCCCCCCCCACCTCAGGGGCCACTGACACCCCCCCCTACCTCAGGGGCCACTGACACCCCCCCCCCCCCTACCTCAGGGGCCACTGACACCCCCCCCCCGACCTCAGGGGCCACTGACACCCCCCCCCCCGACCTCAGGGGCCACTGACTAACCCCCCCGACCTCAGGGGCCACTGACCCCCCCCCCCCCCCGACCTCAGGGGCCACTGACACCCCCCCCCCCCATCTCAGGGGCCACTGACCATCCCCCCCCCACCTCAGGGGCCACTGACCATCCCCCCCCGACCTCAGGGGCCACTGACACCCCCCCCCCATCTCAGGGGCCACTGACCATCCCCCCCCGACCTCAGGGGCCACTGACCTTTCCCTTCCCCCCCCCACCTCAGGGGCCACTGACACCCCCCCCCCATCTTCCTCCTGACACGTTGCTGACCACCGATCTCCCTCCTGACATACATAAAATGTAGAAATAAAAATGTGCAGAACTTGTCCTGTGCGGTATGGGGGAGGTGTTACTGATTGACTCATGTTGGTGATTATATGACCGATGTCACCTCTGAACGTTAATAAGTGACTAATGTCAGAGGGACAGAAATCCAGACAAGTGTCTGTACTCAGTACTGTCCTATCCCCTGTGACCGTCCCCTAGTATTCCTCTAGTACTCAGTACTGTCCTATCCCCTGTGACCGTCCCCTAGTATTCCTCTAGTACTCAGTACTGTCCTATCCCCTGTGACCGTCCCCTAGTATTCCTCTAGTACTCAGTACTGTCCTATCCCCTGTGACCGTCCCCTAGTATTCCTCTAGTACTCAGTACTGTCCTATCCCCTGTGACCGTCCCCTAGTATTCCTCTAGTACTCAGTACTGTCCTATCCCCTGTGACCGTCCCCTAGTATTCCTCTAGTACTCAGTACTGTCCTATCCCCTGTGACTGTCCCCTAGTATTCCTCTAGTACTCAGTACTGTCCTATCCCCTGTGACCGTCCCCTAGTATTCCTCTAGTACTCAGTACTGTCCTATCCCCTGTGACCGTCCCCTAGTATTCCTCTAGTACTCAGTACTGTCCTATCCCCTGTGACCGTCCCCTAGTATTCCTCTAGTACTCACTACTGTCCTATCCCCTGTGACCGCCCCCTAGTATTCCTCTAGTACTCACTACTGTCCTATCCCCTGTGACCGCCCCCTAGTATTCCTCTAGTACTCAGTACTGTCCTATCCCCTGTGACCGTCCCCTAGTATTCCTCTAGTACTCAGTACTGTCCTATCCCCTGTGACCGTCTCCTAGTATTCCTCTAGTACTCAGTACTGTCCTATCCCCTGTGACCGTCTCCTAGTATTCCTCTAGTACTCAGTACTGTCCTATCCCCTGTGACCGTCTCCTAGTATTCCTCTAGTACTCAGTACTGTCCTATCCCCTGTGACCGTCCCCTAGTATTCCTCTAGTACTCAGTACTGTCCTATCCCCCGTGACCGTCCCCTAGTATTCCTCTAGTACTCGGTACTGTCCTATCCCCTGTGACCGTCCCCTAGTATTCCTCTAGTACTCGGTACTGTCCTATCCCCTGTGACCGTCCCCTAGTATTCCTCTAGTACTCGGTACTGTCCTATCCCCTGTGACTGTCCCCTAGTATTCCTCTAGTACTCGGTACTGTCCTATCCCCTGTGACCGTCCCCTAGTATTCCTCTAGTACTCGGTACTGTCCTATCCCCTGTGACCGCCCCCTAGTATTCCTCTAGTACTCAGTACTGTCCTATCCCCTGTGACCCTCCCCTAGTATTCCTCGTGTCCCCTCATTACTATACACAGTATATCTTCGTTTACAGCCGGATGACTGATGTGAACTCACTAATGTCCCCCTCATAACACATAGTGATCCCTAATAATGTCCTACGGGGAGGACGGCCGGTCCCTGATATCCTACAGCAGGGATCTGCAATTAGCGGACCTCCAGCTGTTGCAAAACTAGTCCCATCATGCCTCTGCCTCTGGGTGTCATGCTTGTGGCTGTCAGAGTCTTGCTATGCCTGATGGGACTTGTAGTTCTGCAACAGCTGGAGGTCCACTAATTGCATATGCCTGTCCTACGGGGAGGACGGCCGGCCCCCGATGTCCTACGGGGGAAGGACGGCCGGCCCCCGATGTCCTACGGGGGGGAGGACGGCCGGCCCCCGATGTCCTACGGGGGGGAGGACGGCCGGCCCCCGATGTCCTACGGGGGGGAGGACGGCCGGCCCCCGATGTCCTACGGGGACAACTAGGAATTGATCTACTAAAACTAGATAGTGTAAAATCTGGTGCAGCTCTGCACGGTAGCCAATCTGCTTCTAACTTCAGCTTATTCAATTAATCTTTGACAATAAGCCCCCATTCACATCGGCCCACGTTGACCTATCAAATCGCATGCCATATTGCAGCCTATTGCCGGCAATGGCACTGTCCCAATCGGTGCGCCGCCGACTTTGCGGCATCGCACTGATTTCCAAAAGTGGTTCCTGCACTACTTTTGGCGACTTCGGGGGGCGATTTCAATAGATATTTGTACAGGACCTCCCACAGATGTCTTTCACATGGTCCCTGAACCCGCACTAAAATGCGAGTTTGAAATCATGCAAGTTCAAACCTGCGTTCAGTGTGAATGAGGGCGAAAACCTGGAAGCTGATTGGCTACCATGTACAGGCGCACCAGATTTCACACTCCTCTCTAGTTTTAGTAAATCGAACCCCAATGACATGAATATCTCACAAGAAGGATGGCTGTCAGGTCACTAGATCTGGGGACTGATATTGTCATTGACTTTTATCCCCCATACAACTTCCTCTATCCCAGCACATGGTGACACATCATTTACATTTCTGCTCCTGTGTCACCTAAAGATAAGAGCGAGTGATCAGATTACAGTCAGCAGAAAACACGCTGTATTTCCCCCCCCCCCTCCCCCTGTGGTGACATAAGCAGGTCATACAGCAAAGCTCGCCTCACGTTATACATTTACACTGTCTATAGGCATTTTTATTTTGTATATAGTAGTAGAACCCCTGTCAGGTTTTTATTGTGGTCTGTATATCTACTGGGAAGATTTAGCCTCTCTATTTGTTCTATTTTGCTTTTATTGGGACACCTAATCACTTCAGCCCCCTCAATGACCAGGCCATTTTTTGCGATACGGCACTGCGTCGTTTTAACTGAC
This sequence comes from Lithobates clamitans, assembly GCA_037952925.1. NCBI lineage: Eukaryota > Metazoa > Chordata > Amphibia > Anura > Ranidae > Lithobates > Lithobates clamitans. The sequence continues at coordinate 1,150,757 of JBBGZY010000867.1, forward strand.
AATTGCGCGATCGTGCTTCGCTGTACCCAACTAAATTGACGGGGTTTTTTCCCCACAAATAGAGCTTTCTTTTGGTGGTATTTGATCACCTCTGCAGTTTTTTTATTTTTTGCGCTATAAACAAAAAAAGAGCGCCAACTTTGAAAAAAAAGCAATTTTTTTTGCTATAATAAATATCCCCCCCCCCCAAAAAAAAATATATATAAAAAACAAATTTCTTCATTTAGTTTATATGTATTCTACATATTTTTGGTAAAAAAAATTGCAGTAAGCGAAAATTGATTGGTTTGCGCAAAAGTTATAGCGTCTACAAAATATGGGATCTATTTATGGCATTTTTTTTTTTACTAGTAATCTGATTTTTTTTTTTTTTTATTGGGACCATGTCATTGCGGCGGACAGATTGGACACTTTGTTTCCACAAAAAAAAAGGGGGTTGCAATCCGTCCGCCGCAATGACACGGTCCCAATAAAAAAAAATAAAAAAATTTACAATTATACAGCGATCAGTGCTAAAAGTAGCTGACGATTACTGTGTAAATGTCATTGGAAGGGAAGGGGTTAACACTAGGGGGGCAATCAAGGGGTTAAATGTGTGTCCTAGGGAGTGATTCTAACTGTGTGGGGGATGTGACTGCCTGGAGAAGGAGACCAATCGCTGTTCATACTTGGTGTGACATGGAGATCTGTCTCCCCTCTCCCCCCGACGGAACCGGAGATCTGTCTCCCCTCTCCCCCCCGACGGAACCGGAGATCTGTCTCCCCTCTCCCCCCCCGACGGAACCGGAGATCTGTCTCCCCTCTCCCCCCCCCGACGGAACCGGAGATCTGTCTCCCCTCTCCCCCCCCGACGGAACCGGAGATCTGTCTCCCCTCTCCCCCCCCCCGACGGAACCGGAGATCTGTCTCCCCTCTCCCCCCCCCGACGGAACCGGAGATCTGTCTCCCCACTCCCCCCCCGACGGAACCGGAGATCTGTCTCCCCTCTCCCCCCCCCCGACGGAACCGGAGATCTGTCTCCCCTCTCCCCCCCCGACGGAACCGGAGATCTGTCTCCCCTCTCGCCCCCCGACGGAACCGGAGATCTGTCTCCCCTCTCCCCCCCCGACGGAACCGGAGATCTGTCTCCCCTCTCCCCCCCCGACGGAACCGGAGATCTGTCTCCCCTCTCCCCCCCCGACGGAACCGGAGATCTGTCTCCCCACTCCCCCCCCGACGGAACCGGAGATCTGTCTCCCCTCTCCCCCCCCGACGGAACCGGAGATCTGTCTCCCCTCTCCCCCCCCGACGGAACCGGAGATCTGTCTCCCCTCTCCCCCCCCGACGGAACCGGAGATCTGTCTCCCCTCTCCCCCCCCGACGGAACCGGAGATCTGTCTCCCCTCTCCCCCCCCGACGGAACCGGAGATCTGTCTCCCCTCTCCCCCCCCGACGGAACCGGAGATCTGTCTCCCCTCTCCCCCCCCGACGGAACCGGAGATCTGTCTCCCCTCTCCCCCCCCGACGGAACCGGAGATCTGTCTCCCCTCTCCCCCCCCGACGGAACCGGAGATCTGTCTCCCCTCTCCCCCCCCGACGGAACCGGAGATCTGTCTCCCCTCTCCCCCCCCGACGGAACCGGAGATCTGTCTCCCCTCTCCCCCCCCGACGGAACCGGAGATCTGTCTCCCCTCTCCCCCCCCGACGGAACCGGAGATCTGTCTCCCCTCTCCCCCCCCGACGGAACCGGAGATCTGTCTCCCCTCTCCCCCCCCGACGGAACCGGAGATCTGTCTCCCCTCTCCCCCCCCGACGGAACCGGAGATCTGTCTCCCCTCTCCCCCCCCGACGGAACCGGAGATCTGTCTCCCCTCTCCCCCCACGACGGAACCGGAGATCTGTCTCCCCTCTCCCCCCACGACGGAACCGGAGATCTGTCTCCCCTCTCCCCCCACGACGGAACCGGAGATCTGTCTCCCCTCTCCCCCCACGACGGAACCGGAGATCTGTCTCCCCTCTCCCCCCACGACGGAACCGGAGATCTGTCTCCCCTCTCCCCCCACGACGGAACCGGAGATCTGTCTCCCCTCTCCCCCCACGACGGAACCGGAGATCTGTCTCCCCTCTCCCCCCCCCCCCCGACGGAACCGGAGATCTGTCTCCCCTCTCCCCCCCCCCCCCGACGGAACCGGAGATCTGTCTCCCCTCTCCCCCCCCCCCGACGGAACCGGAGATCTGTCTCCCCTCTCCCCCCCCCCCCGACGGAACCGGAGATCTGTCTCCCCTCTCCCCCCCCCCCCGACGGAACCGGAGATCTGTCTCCCCTCTCCCCCCCCCCCCGACGGAACCGGAGATCTGTCTCCCCTCTCCCCCCCCCCCCCCCCCCGACGGAACCGGAGATCTGTCTCCCCTCTCCCCCCCCCCCCCCCCGACGGAACCGGAGATCTGTCTCCCCTCTCCCCCCCCCCCCCCGACGGAACCGGAGATCTGTCTCCCCTCTCCCCCCCCCCCCCGACGGAACCGGAGATCTGTCTCCCCTCTCCCCCCCCCCCCCGACGGAACCGGAGATCTGTCTCCCCTCTCCCCCCCCCCCCCCGACGGAACCGGAGATCTGTCTCCCCTCTCCCCCCCCCCCCCGACGGAACCGGAGATCTGTCTCCCCTCTCCCCCCCCCCCCGACGGAACCGGAGATCTGTCTCCCCTCTCCCCCCCTGACGGAACCGGAGATCTGTCTCCCCTCTCCCCCCCTGACGGAACCGGAGATCTGTCTCTCGGGAGCGATCACGGGTGGCCGGCGAACATCGTGGGCACATGCTTCGGTTCCATCGTCACACGCGCACCCTATCGGTCTTAAAGCGGCTGACGTACAGCCACGGCGATTTGTCCGGGAGAGCAAACCTGCTGCAGTATAACTGTGGCGGCTGGTCTGCAAGTGGCTAATCTGGTGACCGTTAAGGTAATCTCCCATTACATTGGAGAGATTTTTTTTTTTTTTTTTGCTTCGTGGCTGAGGCAGGAATTCTACCCTCTGTTGCTTGAGATGCACAGAATTGAATTGATTCTCATGCTCTTGAAGCAACCCTGCAACCACGTGCAATGCATGCAGTTGCGGCGTGCTAGTGCGGGGTTCAAGGGAGCAGGCAGCGCGTGGGGGGGGGGGGGTGATGCCCCTCCACCACCTGTCAATCGCTCGCTGACGTTTTAGGTGTGAACTCGATGTCTGTCTGACAGCTTGTCATTTCAAACACATCATAACCAGGAAGTGCCGTTTATTGGCTTTTCCTCTATTTGCGTTGACGAGGAACGAGTAGAGGAGAGACGATCAGCATCACTGGGGGCGGGGGGGAGTGTCTGCGCTGATAATCGGTGTATTGATTATCAGTGCAGACCCATTAAGGATGCCAATCAGTAGTGCCTCCTCATCAGTGCCATCTATCAGTGTCCATCAGTGCTGCATATTAGTGCCTCCTCCTCATCAGTGCTGCATATTAGTGCCTCCTCCTCATCAGTGCTGCATGTTAGTGCCTCCTCCTCATCAGTGCTGCATGTTAGTGCCTCCTCCTCATCAGTGCTGCATGTTAGTGCCTCCTCCTCATCAGTGCTGCATGTTAGTGCCTCCTCCTCATCAGTGCTGCATATTAGTGCCTCCTCCTCATCAGTGCTGCATATTAGTGCCTCCTCCTCATCAGTGCTGCATGTTAGTGCCTCCTCCTCATCAGTGCTGCATGTTAGTGCCTCGTCCTCATCAGTGAATGAATGATTGATTTATAAAGCGCTGCAAATGCGAACTGAATCGCCTCAAGGCGCTGGATGCATTCTCTGATGTCAGCTTCTCAGAAAAGGAAGGTCTTTAGTTTTTTCCTGAAGGCCTGGTGGTTTTCTTCCATGCGGATGTTGGTAGGAAGAGCGTTCCATAGTTGAGGTCCTTGGACTGCCAATCTTCGTTCTCCCTTTGCTTTGTAGCGGTATTTGGGAATGGTAAGGAGGTTTTGGTTAGCTGATCGAAGACTGCGAGTCGGTGTGTAGTGTTTTATTTTCTCGCGGAGATATGGTGGGGCGTTTCCTTGTACGCATTTGTGGGTGATGCAGAGGGTCTTGAATGTGATCCGTTTCTTCACGGTTAGCCAGTGTAGGCTCTTTAGGGAGGGGGAGATGGATTCCCAGGGTTTTTTCCCTGTTAACAGTCTTGCCGCCGTGTTTTGGATGAGTTGTAAGCGCGCAAGCTGATATTGGGGTAGTCCTACGTAGAGCGAATTTGCGTAGTCGAGTCGGGAATTGATGATTGTTCCCACAACTGCCGCTTTGTCCTCTTCTGGGATGAAGGGGATTAGTCTGCGTAGTTGGCGGAGGAGATGGTGGGATCCGCTCACCACTGATCCTATTTGTGCATCCATTGTCATTTCTGAGTCAAAAATGACTCCAAGACTTTTGACTTTGGTGCTTGGGGAGATGGTCTGTCCAAGGATGGTGGGAGGTGTCCATGTAGTCTTTATTTTGGAATTTTTGTTAGCTTGTAGGAGAAGTAGTTCTGTTTTTGATCCGTTGAGTTTGAGGGAGCTAGTGGTCATCCAGTTGTCTATTAAGGAGAGGCAATTCTGTAATTGCTGATGAAGGTCTTTTTGTCCGTTGATACGAAGGTAGAGTTGGGTGTCGTCAGCGTATGAATGGAAACAAAGATCGGTTTTCCTGATGATATTGAAAAGTGGGCGGATGTATATGTTGAATAGTACTGGTGACAAGGGTGATCCTTGGGGGACTCCACAGGAGACTGCCCGGGTTTCCGAGGTGAATGTACCTAGTTTCACTGTCTGGGAGCGATTCTCTAGGAAGGATGTAAACCATTTTAGAGCAGAACCTGTAGCTCCTACTACTTCAGCGAGGCGGACGAGTAAAGTATTGTGGTCTACTGTATCGAATGCTGCGCTGAGGTCTAACAGTACCAGGAGACTCTGTTCTCCGTCGTCTGCTGCTTCAAGGGCATCATCCCATATCTTCAGAAGTGCTGTTTCTGTGCCATGGCCTGGGCGGAAGCCAGATTGCAGAGGGTCCAGGAGTTGGTGTGTGTCCAGGTGGCGTTGTAGCTGTTGTACTACTGCTTTCTCCATAATCTTGGAGATGGTGTTGAGGCTTGTTATTGGTCTGCGGCTGTTAGGGTCCTTAGGGTCGAGATTTGGTTTCTTTAGGAGAGGTTTGACGATGCCTTGCTTGAGGGAGGTTGGCACAGTCCCTTCTTTGAATGATTGATTTATGAGCTGTGTTAGGATAGGAGCCAAGATGTCGGAACATTCTTTAAGCAGTTTAGTGGGGATGATGTCGTTCGGTGATGTGCTGTCTCGAAGGCTACTGATGATGTTTTTGGTTGTGTCTATGGTGATTGGAGACAAAATGAAATTCGGTGGTTGAGTGATGTTCGTGTCGATATCCTCTTTTTGGTTTGGTTCAGTGAGGATGATCGTTGTTTTCTGATGGATTGATTTCCGAATGTTGTCGATTTTGTCGATGAAGAAATCTGATAACTCATTGCAGAATTCTTGAGTATCATTTCCTGGGGGCTCTAAGCAGGCCGGGTTCATAGACTGAGCCACTATTTTGAACAGTTCCCGCGGGCGGTTTAAGGCGGATGAGATGGTGTCTGAGAAATGTTCTTTTTTGGCTTTGAAGATTGCCTTGTGGTATTTCCCCGTGAGTGCTTTGTAGTTAGCATGGTTTTCCTTGGTAGGATTTCTTCTCCATGCTCTTTCAGCTCTTCTACGTTCTTGCTTGAGTAGGGTGAGAGTACCATTGAACCAGCTTGAGTTTTTTTTGCGGATGAGTGTTCTGCGTTTTGGCGCCACGAAGTCTGCTGTTTGTAGTAATGCATTGTTTAGGGAGTTGAGCGTTTGTTCTGTTGAGAGGTTTGAGTTTAGCAAAAGAATTTTGCTCGATAATGTAGTTTTGAAGAGATCGGAGTGAAGTTTCTTCTGAGATCTATTCCAGTGTGTTGCTGTTACGTGTTTCTGTTTTTGGAGGATGGTGTTAGTAGTGATTTTAAATTTGATAGCATGGTGGTCCGTCCATGGTAGTGGAGTGTTGTCAAAAACGTTGATGTCCATATTCTGTTTGAAGATGAGATCTAGGGTGTGTCCTGAACCATGCGTGGGAGAGTTTATCAGTTGTTGAAGACCAAGTTCTTCCATTTGGTTGACGCAGGCGGTTGCGGTGGGGTCTTGGGCAGAGTTTGCCCAAAGGTTAAAATCCCCAAGTACCAGCAGGTTTTTGGTTTTCAAGGTGTGCATCGAAAAGAATTCAGTGAGTGGCGTGAGGAGATTGGTCTTTGGTCCTGGTGGTCTGTAGCATAGTAGTATGTGAACGGTGTCTTGAGGTGTTGTTCGGAGGTGCAGTGAGAGTGTTTCCATGAAAGGCACTGAGTTCTGCACGTTTGGTTTGGTGAACCCAAGATGAGATTTGAAGATCACTGCTAGGCCTCCTCCTTTTTTTCCGATTCTATGCTCGGTTAGGATACTGTAGTTCTCGGGCACCAGTTCAGTTAGGATGGTGTTGCAGTCAGGTGTTAGCCAGCTTTCTGTAATGAAGAGGCAATCTAAGTTGTTTTCGATGACGAAATCGTGGATTTCAAGCCTATGCTTGACTGCAGATCTGGTGTTGATCAGGGCGCATGCTAGTTGTTGCGGTTGGATCGGTGTCTCCCTGCATTTCCTGGTTGATTGTGGGTTGGTTCTTAATAATTGTTCTTTTTTTAGTCTTTCCTTAGTGGCGATCGGTAAAGTTGCGGTGGTGTTTCTTAGCCTGTGGATGGTGTCTGCTGTGTATTTAAAGTTGCACATGATGAGGAGGATGGTGTTGCTAGCAGGGAAGGTATTCTGATGGTGGTAGTGATGTGGTGACGATCCACTTCCAGGGAGATGGAGAGGTCTGATGGCTACCCGCTGCTAATGGAGTGGTGTGGCGATGGGCTGGTGTGGGTGCGGCGGTACTTGAGGAGGTACGGCTGCCTACCCCCTAGTCGTTGATCCAGAGGAAGGCGAAAAACCCCTAGCTGCGAGGCCAATAATGCAGCAGAGGAAAAAATTCCTTCCTGACCCCCCGAGGGGCGATCGGACTGGCCCCTGGATCAACTAATGAAGTACCCTTGGTGGCTTACCTGTAGGATGGTCCGGCGGACGAGGGGGGGATCAGACACTACTTACTGGTAGGTGGTGCGGTGGCTGCGTCTAGGATGATTGATTTGGAGTAGCCTCTGGTGAGATCCCGGAGCCCTTGCAATGATGTTCAGTGAAAGGCGGGAGGGGTGCGGGCTCTGTAGGAACAAAAAAGGGGAGGGGGGGATGAGTGGCTGGCTGCAGGAAACCAAGCCGCAGCCGTGGTCTGTCCCACAGAGTCTAGCGCTAGCCTATGGTGATTTAGACTGCGGCTGCGGTGGTGACCCGGGGGGGGTGCCAGAAGGGGGGGAGGATGTGGGTCTAACTGGGGGGGGTCCTGCTGGGCGCTGGTGGCCTCAGATGTTGCACCGAGGGTCTTCAGTAGTTGCACTGACAGCCTGGGTGTGCCAATATGGCCGCCGGTTAGGTCTGAGCTGCAGCTGGGCGGCGATGGGTGTACCAAGATGGCCGCCGGCTAGGCCCGAGCCGCGGACTTTCCTACGGTGGTCCCGGCCGTCCAGCGAAGGTGTGCGGGATAATCCGGTAGTAGGTAAGCAAGGAGGTGGGGGGGCGCCCGCGGGCGGGCAGAACGGTCGGTGAAGGGGGCAGTGAATTGCTGCCTGTTAGCAGCCGAGCTGGGCCGGAGCCGCGGAGTATCCTGTGCGGCCGGCCGGCTGGCTGAGGGCGGCGTCAGGGAGGGAGGAGCGGGAGGGGGGTCCGATGATGGTGCGGGGGGGGCAAGCCGGACCACGGAGCTGCCTGGCGGCCGGCCGGTAGGCTGGACGGGCGGAGAACGAATGGAGGACCGACAAGAGCGGGGAGGGGGTCCCGGATGCAGCTGCAAGGGGGGCCGCTCGGGCCCGCAAAGAGCCCCGAGCGGCCGGCCAGCAGCTATGTGGCGTGGGGGTGAAGGTGACAGATGGAGAGGAGGAGATGGAGAGGAGGGGAGCAGGTGGCTACCGCGGGGGGGTCAGGAAGAGTCAGGACCCAAGGATGGGAGGATGGGAGGCCGAGTGGCCGGGCTGCTTACGAGCCGCTGCAGCAGAGGTCTGCTCTCTACAGTGTCAGCACTCAGACTGACAATCGCAATCAGCAATGCTGATCAGACCCTTCATGTGAAAGTGCTGCATGTTAGTGCCTCGTCCTCATCAGTGCTGCATGTTAGTGCCTCGTCCTCATCAGTGCTGCATGTTAGTGCCTCGTCCTCATCAGTGCTGCATGTTAGTGCCTCCTCCTCATCAGTGCTGCATGTTAGTGCCTCCTCCTCATCAGTGCTGCATGTTAGTGTCTCGTCCTCATCAGTGCTGCATGTTAATGCCTCGTCCTCATCAGTGCTGCATGTTAGTGCCTCGTCCTCATCAGTGCTGCATGTTAGTGTCTCGTCCTCATCAGTGCTGCATGTTAATGCCTCGTCCTCATCAGTGCTGCATGTTAGTGCCTCGTCCTCATCAGTGCTGCATGTTAGTGCCTCGTCCTCATCAGTGCTGCATGTTAGTGCCGCCTCCTCATCAGTGCTGCATGTTAGTGCCTCGTCCTCATCAGTGCTGCATGTTAGTGCCGCCTCCTCATCAGTGCTGCATGTTAGTGCCGCCTCCTCATCAGTGCTGCATGTTAGTGCCGCCTCCTCATCAGTGCTGCATGTTAGTGCCTCCTCCTCATCAGTGCTGCATGTTAGTGCCGCCTCCTCATCAGTGCTGCATGTTAGTGCCGCCTCCTCATCAGTGCTGCATGTTAGTGCCGCCTCCTCATCAGTGCTGCATGTTAGTGCCGCCTCCTCATCAGTGCTGCATGTTAGTGCCGCCTCCTCATCAGTGCTGCATGTTAGTGCCTCCTCCTCATCAGTGCTGCATGTTAGTGCCTCCTCCTCATAAGTGTCCATTAGTGCCGCCTCATTAGTGTCTCATCATCAGTGCTCGCCTGTGAAGGAGAGAACGTACAAAATTTTATAACAGAAACTAAGAGGCTTTTTTTTTCTTTTTTTTTTTTTTTTTTTGGCAAAAAATAACCCAGTGGTGATCAAATACCACCAAAAGAAAGCTCTATTTGTGGGGAACAAAAATGTTTGTGTACAGCGTTGCATGACGCCGCAATTGTCGTTCAAAATGCGACAGAGCTGAAAATTGGCCTGGGCAGGAAGGGGGTGAAAGTTGCCCCGGTATTGAAGTGGTTAAAGTTTAAAGCCTGCCTAGGAGCAAACTGCACAAGATGTCCGGTGGTGTTGTGGGTGATGAGCTTTCCTGTGCCCCTCTCTGGTTTAGTTTCACTTGAGGACTTCTTTACATATTACATGTAGCTAATCAGTCGGGTACTTTGGCCAGGCGGGTTCCGGAGCTTTGTCAGCATGTTGGGAACCAGTCACATTTTATACACGTTGATTGTTGGCACCGAGGTTGATGACGTATTATTAGCACACGTACTGCCAGGAGAGTGTGAATCACTTTGTAATTGCATTATCACTCTTGTAGTATCCATGCGGGGATTACGGCTGAGCTTCCGTGTTAGAAAGTTGAGGTTTTAGATAAGTAACTTGGCTTTCGTTTTTGTGCGTGTGATAAAAGGGCTGAAACAACACGTGACGTATCTGTGCTAAAGGTGGTTATTAGTGTATAAAAAAACTGCGTGCTTAGGCCCTGGTTTACATTGGAGATGTCGAAACGCATGCCAAATCGCAGCAATTGCATTGTTTGAAACGGTGAGATGCCGCGTTTGCGACACCGCACAGATTCCCAAAAAGTAGTTTCTGTACTACTTTTAGCGACTTCTGGGTGCGTGGGTTTTTTTTTTTTTTTTCTTCTCTCTATTGATTTCTGTGCAGCAACCCGCACAGATGTCGGGAATGAAATTGTGCGAGTTCAGCTGAATTGGGCTAAAGGATAACTCATAGAAAAAAAAAAAACAGCAATTTTTTTTTTTTTTAAATATGGCGTGTACAATTCCTTCACAAGTCTTATTGTCATTGAAAGTTATTAAAGTGATTGTAAAGGGTATTTTCTTTTCAATTAATAAACATGTTATATCCCTGTTTTGTGCAATGCTTTTATGCAAAGCAGCCCCGATTTATCCTCTTCTAGGGTACCCCGCTTCCGCTCCTAGCTTCACCTCTTCGGCGAGTCGCCCCCCCACCTCCCCCCCCACCCGACCCCCCCGTAGGAAGTCACTTCCTTTTGGGGGCAATCTTGCATGCTCGATCCCGGGTCGTGCTGCCTGCATCGATGGGGAAATCAAGCTGTTCCACCATTGGTTTAAGGAAAGAAAATTGCATAGTGTATGGCCTGCCTAAGATGTGTATTGAAGCTCCCAGATCAGAAATGTTTCCTTTGTTCCTGTAGTTGTTAAAGGTTGGGCAGCTTCCTACCAGTCCTGTTTAACTGGATGGAGAGATTTAACCTGCACACAATGTATCATCATTCCATATGTAGAATCGGCTGTAGTGGCTGCGGGATTAAAGCAAGATTTACCTTAACTACTTGCTGCCAAAACACGTTGTTTGACTTCAAGTGGTTGTACTGGGATGATCCCTCCTGCTGCAGGCATCACCCTGGTAGTGTGTGTGTGGTGGGGTGTTTTTTTTTTTTTTTTTGAGCCAACGGTCGGCTCAATTGTTATTACAAGCAGCAGGAGGGGATGTCCATCTGCCGCCCCCCCCCCCCCTTCTGTGGCTCTCTCAGGCTCTCCCATCCCACCAGGAGCCCTGAGCTACTAGCCGGCATTTCCGCCATTTAGTTGGAGGCCCATAGCAAGCCGGAATCAACTTTGATCGGGTCTGCCAATGGTAACCCAAAAGAGATGACGTGACATCACTTCCAGTTTACCCCAGATTTCAACAGCGCAGTTTTTTTGAACATTGAAAGCAGGAATGCACCGAATGGGTTTTTTGGTGCCGATACCGAAAATAAATCTTCCTTGGTCCCGAGAACCGATACCAAAACAACACCGAAAGTGACTGTTTTTAAAAATATTTTTATACAGGAGATGGTCAGCGACTAGGGACATGGTACAAGAGATGGTCAGCGACTGGGAACATATTACAGGAGATGGTCAGACTGTGGACACGGTACAGGAGATGGTCAGAGACTGGGGTCATATTACAGGAGATGGTCAGCGACTGGGGACACGGTACAGGACCTGGTCAGAGACTGGGGACATGGTACAGGAGATGGTCAGCGACTGGGGACACGGTACAGGAGATGGTCAGCGACTGGGGACATATTACAGGAGATGGTCAGAGACTGCGGACACGGTACAGGAGATGGTCAGAGACTGGGGTCATATTACAGGAGATGGTCAGCGACTGGGGACACGGTACAGGAGATGGTCAGAGACTGGGGACACGGTACAGGAGATGGTCAGCGACTGGGGACACGGTACAGGAGATGGTCAGCGACTGGGGACACGGTACAGGAGATGGTCAGCGACTGGGGACACGGTACAGGAGATGGTCAGCGACTGGGGACACGGTACAGGAGATGGTCAGCGACTGGGGACACGGTACAGGAGATGGTCAGCGACTGGGGTCATATTACAGGAGATGGTCAGCGACTGGGGTCATATTACAGGAGATGGTCAGCGACTGGGGTCATATTACAGGAGATGGTCAGCGACTGGGGACACGGTGCAGGAGATGGTCAGCGACTGCAGATATAATACAGGAGATGGTCAGCGACTGGGGTCATATTACAGGAGATGGTCAGCGACTGGGGACACGGTACAGGAGATGGTCAGAGACTGGGGACATGATACAAGAGATCAATGCAGCCTCACCAGTGCCTGTCAGCTGCAGCCAGCCAGTGTCTCCAGTAGTGCAGCCAGTGTCCCCATTGCAGCATAGCCAGTGTCCCCATTGCAGTGTAATACTATTAGTACTCAAGCGCTGGTAAAATGATAAACAACAATAAATTGTGTGTGTGTGTGTGTGTGTATAAGTGATAAAAGCTGCAACCAAAACAGTGATCTCTCACTCACATGCATAAATTGAAAAATAAAAATAAAATATGGTGCACTAATCTCCTAAATACTGATATTGATAAGTGCTTTGTGCTGTAGTGATTCCTATAAATTGCTAAACCACTATATAAAGTGCCAAGTGCCTCCAGAAGAACTAATTCCCACTAAAGTGGTAAATGCATCAAAAATGTAAAAATTCGTGTTTAGACCAAACACACCCAAAAATATATCCTGCTAGTACCAGGTATATACACTATTAAAATAGCAATGAACTAGATATCAATAATATTGGCCAATTCTCAGCAGAGAGTGCGTATTAAGAAGTCCCGTCCATTGTTGTTTCTTCTGGTGAAACTGCAGCCAGGTGAGAGAGCATAAAAATCAATAGCAAAAAATATCAGATCTTCCAGAGGATGGCTACCACATACGATGGCTTGAAGACAAAATTTAAAACAGCTGGTGCAATCACCCCTTTCTAGTAATAATCTCCATATCTTCCAGAGCTCATACATATAACAAAAGAGAAAACAATAGTGTGATATTGCAGAGACTGGTGTCAGCTGTCTAAAGCTGATACACTCACATGTGTTCACTGGTATAACAGCGTGTAAGGCAGTCAGGCTCACCCCTCCTCACAGCCCGTCCTACTCCCGACGCGTTGCGTCACAGGTCACGTGACATTCTCCTTTGCAGCGTAGCCAGTGATCCCCAGTAGTGCAGCCAGTGATTCCCGGTAGTGTAGCCAGTGTCCCCTTTGCAGCCAGGGAAGGGAGAGGAGAGCTGCCGCCTGTTTGATTACAGCTTACGGGAACATCACAGCTTTCATTTCAATAGCTGCGTGTTCCCCGCTGCGCGCCGTCACATACAGCCCCTCCCCTTTGTCCAGGGAACTTTGATAGACCACCCGTTCCAGGATTGAGTGCGGAGCCCCGCCCCATTTTCGGCGCCAGTATCGGCAAAAATTCTCTTACGGCTTTTTGCCGAAAGGGCCATTTTCGGCTGATATGTTTCGGTGGCCGAAATTTCGGTGCATCCCTAATTGAAAGTATTACAAAAAAACACCGATCTTGGTGTTCTGAATGCTTTCAAGTGCAAAGGAGGGATTTGGGATCTTACTGACCCCAGATCCCTCCATAAAGAGTACCTGTCACATCCCTTTTGCTGTCACAAGGATGTTTACATTCCTTGTGACAGCAAAAAAAGTGAGGAAAAAAAATTCTAATAAAGCAACAGTGTAAAAATAAAAAATGGTGAGAGGGGGGCCCCACTCCCGCCACCGATAAAAGTGATCTTGCCGCAAATCCGCCACAGAGACTGCTTTTATCTGAAAGTCGACTGCCCGCTCTTGAAGAGGATACCAGGGTTATAATAGTAGGTATAGAGTGGGGCGGGCAGTTGGCAGGTGGTTAATATCGAGCAAACCTTTTGGTCCAAAGAATTTTCGTGTAGTGCGTACGCAACTTTCGACAGACTATTCCGAATTTTCATGCGAAAATTCCTGAAGGCACAAACTCCCAAAATTTTTCTTGTACGGGAACAGAACCAACAGTTTCCATTTTAATATGTACCATTTTTGTACAAGAAAAGACTGCGCTTGATCAGAAAAAAAAATTTGCTGTAAAACGATGAGGAAAATCGGACGATCGTTTGCCTAAGTTTCTTACAGCGTGTACCCCACCTAGGGAATCTGTGGGCATCCACCTTCCCTATCACTGCACATATGCGTTATGTAGTTTACAACAGGTTAGGTATAGAGTTTTATTAAGACGCTGATCTGGTGGTGCAGGTTTTTTTATATACGTTTCTCGAACATACATTTTATACTTTTTTTTTTAATTGTTTTTATCTGTCTTTATCTGTCTATCTATATCAGTGGAACCTCGGATTACGAGCATAATCCGTTCCAGGACTATGCTCGTAATCCAATGTACTCGCGATACTCGTGTATCAAAGCGAGTTCTCCCATTGAAGTCAATGGAAACGAAAATAATTTGTTCCGCATTGACTTCAATGGGATGCAATACCGCATGCGGCCAGAGGCGGGGGGGCGCCGGAGAGCCTCAGAAACGGCCGAAGAGGCCAGAGGGACACTTTGGCGGACCTTGTCAAACCTTGGAAAGACTCCCTTCACAAGCCTTTCCGAGGTTTGCCGAGGTCAGCCGAACTGTCCTCGGGCCTTTCCGTGCATTTCCGAACGCGCCGATCGGTGACTTTCGGCTCTGCTCGGCTCCGGCGCCCCCCACCTCAGGCCAAAAGTGGTACTGCACACCGCTTTTGGCCTGAATCCTGCTTGTTTTGCGAGACGACACTCGCAAACTGAGTTATGAATTTTAGAAATACAGTGCTCGGTTTGCGAAACGCTCGTTAACTGCGTTACTCGTAAACCGAGGTTCCACTGTAGATTATTATTATTATTAATAAAAAATGCTCTTATTTATAATATATTGCCATCTCATTCCTCTTCAGATGAAGATGTCCATGTATCTGAAGACTTGCACAAGAAGGTGAGAATCCTCTGCTGGGTTATGACCGGACCTCAAAACCTGGACAAGAAGACCAAACACGTTAAGGCAACCTGGGCTCAGAGGTGTAATAAAGTCTTATATATGAGCTCTGAAGAAAACAAAGACTTCCCCACAGTGGGGCTGGACACAAAGGAGGGCAGAGACCAGCTTTATTGGAAGACCATCAAGGCCTTCCAGTATGTTCACGACCACCACCTGGATGAGGCCGACTGGTTCATGAAAGCCGACGATGACACGTATGTCGTGGTGGACAACTTGCGTTGGCTTTTGTCAAAGCATAATCCAGATGACCCCATTTACTTTGGAAGGAGGTTTAAGCCCTACGTGAAGCAGGGGTACATGAGTGGTGGGGCTGGGTATGTGCTCAGCAAAGAAGCCCTGAAGAGGTTCGTGAATGCCTTCAAGGAAGAAAAATGTACCCACAGCTCCTCAGTGGAGGATTTGGCGCTTGGGAAATGTATGGAGAACATTCATGTCAAAGCAGGAGATTCCAGAGACACCAGCGGGAAGGAGACCTTTCACCCCTTTGTTCCAGAACACCATCTTATCCAGGGCTACTTGCCAAGGACTTTCTGGTATTGGAATTACAATTATTACCCTGCCATAGAGGTCAGTCTCTGAAATGTACTGTTGCATTTGTATTATACTATAAAATTCTGGGGGAGCTTTACTAGTGTGTAGGAACATTTACATTTCTCTCTGTCTCCAAAGGAGATTACAATCTAATGTTGTACGCACATTGCAGGGCATATTGCCCACTAATTTATTTTCATTATTGTAAAAGTGGATATATATATATATATATAACCATTGAAGTGACTAGCCTCAGGTGTTGAATAGAAAAGAAGCAAGACCTCCTACATAAGTTGTACATGTTTATCTTCAGCCCTCTCTCCTCTACAGCCTTCTAAAACGCACAAATCAAATGATTTTTCTCAGCTCCAGCAAATGGGCAATTATCTGATGTCATACACAGCACAGTATAGACCAGGGATATGCAATTAGCAGACCTCCAGCTGTTGCAGAACTACAAGTCCCATGAAGCACAGCAAGCCTCTGACAGCCACAAGCATGACACCCAGAGGCAGAGGCATGATGGGACTTTTAGTTTTGCAACAAGGGAATGAGTGTAATCTGAGACCTGAATGAAGGAACAGGATACTTCACTCCCCCCAACCCCCAGGTATGCAACATGCATAGCTGAGGCTGTTAATCACTTCCTGATTGCTAGAGGTGTGAGGGGGCAGAATTCTGTGGTGTGGATAACCTGTCGGAAGTGATTCATGCAGAGGAATGTGAGAGCAGACCAAGAGAACACTAGGTGTCTTGGATTGAGGCTAGTACACACTATAGAGAGATGTGCTGTGTTCATTTATTATTTCAGAGGTTTACAACTACTTTAAAAGAGATGTATGTTTTAGAAGTATGAATTATTATTCATACTTGCCTAGGAGGTTGCAGCATCGTCTGATGCTGAATAATGTCAACCCAGCCGATGCAGCTTTCTATAGCAGGCGAGCGCGCATGGCCAGCAGCCACGATGTCCGACAGCCACTTGCGATCGCTCCACAGAAAGCTGTGTTCTGTCAGGGGAGTAGAGAGAGATTGTCTGTTCCTAGTGATCAGGAACAGCGATCTCTCTACTCCCCTGTCAGTCCCATCCCCCCACAGTTAGAAACACCTCCCAGGGAACACTTAACCCTTTGATCTCCCCCTAGTGTTAACCCCTTCCCTGCCGGTGTCATTTATACAGCAATCAGGGCTATTTTTTAGCTCTGATCACTGTGGTCCCAAAAAAGTGCCAAAAGTGTCCGATATGTCGCAGTCTCTCTAAAAATTGCTGATCACCACCATTACTAGTGTAAAAAAAAAAAAAATATTGTAGTAAAGTCTTTACATCTATTTCCTATTTTGTAGACGCTATAACTTTTGTGCAAACCAATATACACTTATTGCATTTTTTTTTTTTTACCAAAAATATGTAGAAGAATACATTGGCCTAAACTGATGAAGAAATTTTATTTATTTTTGTTAAAATTTGGGGCAAATTTTATTATAGTAAAAAAATAAAATAAAAGTACACACACACACACACACACACACACACACACACACACACACACACACACACACACACTTTATATTGTCAGTCTTTTTTTGTTTTAAAGCGCAAAAAAATAAAAACGCACATGTTATCAGATACCAACAAAATAAAGCTTTATTTGTGGGGGAAAAAAAGCATAGATTTTGTTTGGTTACAGCATCGCACGACCGTGCAATTGTTGGTTAAAGCGACGCAGTGCTGCATTGCAAAATATGGCCATGGTCGTTAAGGGGGTAGGTTTTTTTTTTTTTTTTTATTACTTACCTGAGCCCCATCTCGATCCAGCGATGTTGCACGAGTGCCTTGGCTGTCCGTGACTCTCCCTCCTGATTGGCTGAGACACAGCAGTGGGCGCCATTGGCTGCTGTCACTCAAAAGTCCATGACTCGGTGAGGAGAGGGGGGGGGGCCAAGACACGCCTTTGTGTCTGAAGGGACACACACAGCCTTGGGTGCCCCCATAACAAGCTGCCTGCTGTGGGGGCTTCCCCTCGGGAGGTCAGAAGGGATTTGTTTATTTTTTCTTCCTGTGTAGCCAATCGCTTTCCTTCTCTGGGACCAGAAGCGGTTGGATGTCTGAGAGGCCGGACTTGGTGGACGGAGGTCATTTGTCAGCCTTATCTGTGTAAGCCGGATAGGTTCACATTAAAGGATTTGGCTTTAGCCTCTCCGCCTGAGCCTTGTATTAAATCTCATTTACTCCTAAACTCTCCTTTCCTAATAAATCCTCATTACTTGCAATGTACTATATTTGTAAAAGGTTAAAGATGAATGCCAGCTTTCCCTTCAGTCTTGCACCGTTTGGACGGGTTCCTCTCTACTGGAATCGCTTACTCTGATTTCACTGCACACTCTGAGCTTCTTACAATGTGCATTACAAGTGGCAGCAAATCCGCCTCTTTTTTTTTTTTTTTTTTTTTCTGGCTAGAGGACGTCCAGCATCATCTAGTCTTTCCTCCCCAGCCTGACTATCCCTGGACCTTCCCTTTCATTCATTGGAATTCAGCTCTTTCAGATATGGAGGTTTATCCTGACATGTGGGCATTACTTAGGGGTGGTGTGAATGCAAATAGTCTCCTCCAGTCTGATATTTGCATAACTCCTCCCAAGACCCAACCCACTGCTTGCATCAGGACTGAGGGCTCTTGAAAGGAGGACTGAGATAGGAAGCCAGTCTTCTGGCCCCTTCTAACCATTATCTGCATCATTGCATAGAGAAGCACAGAGACTTAGTAATGTCACTGGGTCAAAAATACGGTATGCAGCAAAAACGGCTTTTATGTAAACTTTTTACATTAGTTTGTTAATGGGGGGAGGAGAGGAAGAACCAAGAAAGACAAACTATACTCAGGTTAAACTTCAAGAGGTTGTAAAGGTTCAGGTTTAAAAAAAAAAAAAAAAAATGTCATACTTGCCTCCGCTGTGCAGTTGGTTATGCTCAGATTGGCCCCAATCCTTTTCTGGGGTCCCTCAGCGGCGCTCCTCCTCCTCTCGAGTGTTCCGTCGGAGAAGCGTTCTCTGACAGAACACCCGTGCGGGTGCGTTCCCGTGTCCTGCTGCTGGGTCTGTTCTGTTGACACAGACAGCAGGACTTGGCTCCGCCCCCCGGCGCTGCTTTATTGGATTTGATTGCGGGAGCCAATGGCTGCGCTGCTATCAGTCTATCTAATCGGGACACCAGCTAGAGCTGGTGTGCTTGTTCCCATTGCAGGAATTACGGGGCTCAGGTAAGTATAAGAGGGGCTCGGGGGGGGGGGCGTTGCTGCAGTAAATGTAGAGGTTTACAACCCCTTTCAGCTTTAACCACTTGCCGCTAAGCAACATACCCGTACGTCACCCGACTTTGGTTGTTATACTGGGATATTTTTTTTTTAAGAGCTGGGAGAGCACTTTCTTCTAAAAGCAATCCTTGTGGCTAATTAGCCCCTGGATTGCTTTTACAAGCTGTGAAAGGGGATCCACCCCTCCCCCTCCCATTCACCCCCTTCCTGGGCTCTCCCATCCCACTGGGTAACCCGAGATTGTAGCCTGTAGAACCCACTGGGGAGCCCGGGACTGAACCTGGTGCTTACGCCAGCTGACCATAGAGCTGATCGGGACCCGGAACGGCCCTGATCATCTTTATGGTCAAAAAAAAAAGTGGGAAGTATGTGGTCACTTCCGGTTTCACTGGTTGTAAATAAAACCATTAGTGGTTTGAAAAAAAAAACAAAAGCATCAGATCATACCGATCTTCATATGATCCCAAGCGTTTAAGGGCAGAGAAGACATCTGGGCTTAAATAGACCCCAGATATCTCAGTAAAGAGGACCCTTTACTGCCTATTACTATCACAAAGGAAGGTTTGCATTCCTTGTGATAACAATAAAAGTGCTTAAAAAAAAAAAAAAAAAAAAAAAAGTCCAAAAAATAAATCGATGTTAAATCCTTCCTCCTTCCTTCTTCCTCCTTCCTCCTTCCTTCTTCCTCCTTCCTTCCTTCTTTCTTTTTTTTTTTTTTTTTTTTTTTTCCTTCTTTCTTCTTCCATCCTATGTAAACGGTGACATATCACTGTGAACATCCGATCGGGAGCAATAAATCTAGCACCAGACCACCTGTGTAGATCTAAGGCGATAACCTTTGAAGGCTTTTAAAGCATTGTCTATGGATAATATAATGTAGCATTTCGCCACCCCAAGGGCATGCGCAGTTTTAAACCATGACATGTTTAGTTTCTGTATAATCGGTGTAACATCATCTTTTATATTTCTTACCAAACAATTGGATGTTATATGGTGTTTTTGTGCATTAAGTGTAATTGTTCCAAAACAATCGTGTTTGAAAAAATACTGCGCCATAATGGTGTGACACCAAAAAATTGCAACGCCCACCATTTTATTTTGTAGGGCCTCTGCTTTAAAATATGTATCATGTTTGTGGGTTTTGCAAGTAATTTTCTAGCAAAAAACCTGATATTTACATGTAAGTGAGAAGTGTCAGAAAAAGGCCCGGTCTTCAAGTGGTTTAAGGTGTTCATTCTTTTCATACCAATTTGCACACATTTCCTGCTATATATAGGAAGGATTAGGGACACACCTGGCAATATCCCTGACACACCTTGTTTTCTAATCCATCACAGCATTGCAGTTAGTCTGCAACACTTCTTTACACTGAACTATACTGGGTGGTGGTGGGAGTTGCCTATACTGACACTCCCCTTAATCAAATCTGCTACTACAGACGAGGTTGCTAAACTCCTTTCTATCGCCCACCTGTCCCCTGGACCCTATTCCCTCTCATATGTTACGGTCGCCCCCCTGACTCCATCCTACACTCTCTAACCCACATCTTCAATCTCTCCCTCACCTCTGGCATCTTCCCCAATGCTCTAAAACGTGCACTGGTCACCACCATACTTAAAAATCCGTCCTTGGACCCTACCAATCTTAACAACCTACGCCCTATCTCCTTGCTCCCCTTTTCTTCTAAACTCCTTGAACATCTGGTTTACAACCAACTGAGTGACCACCTTTATTAAGAACAACCTTTAATCTGGATTTCGCCCTCAACACTCCACAGAAACTGCTCTTTTAAAACTCACAAATGACCTACTAACTGCTAAAACCAATGGACACTATTCTGTACTCCTACTTCTGGACCTTTCAGCTGCCTTTGACACGGTTGACCACCCCCTCCTCCTCAAAAAAAACTTTACTCCCTTGGTCTCCGTGACTATGCTCTTCAGTGGCTCTCATCCTACCTATCCCAACGCAACTTCAGTGTCACTTACAATTCTACTTCCTCCACTCCTCTTCCCTTCTCTGTCGGGGTCCCCCAAGGTTCTGTTCTTGGACCTCTTTTATTTTCAATCTACATTTCTTCCCTGGGTCAGCTGATTGCCTCTCACGGCTTTCAATATCATTTCTATGCTGATGACACACAAATCTATCTCTCCACCCCTCAACTCACTCCATCAGTCTCCCTCAGGCGTCACTAACTTACTAACTGACATATCTGTATGGATGACACACCACTTCCTCAAACTCAACTTGTCCAAAACCGAGCTTATAATATTTCCTCCCCCATGTGCCTCTTCCCCTGACTTGTCTGTCAAGAGCAATGGCACAACCATCCACCCATCCCCACATGTCAGGGTACTAGGTTTATCCTGGACTCTGAACTCTCCTTTCGGACCCACATCCAATCACTTTCCAAAGCTTGCCGCCTCGACCTCCACAACATCTCTAAACTACGTCCCTTTCTAACCAATGAAATCACAAAGCTCCTGATTCACTCCCTGGTTATCTCTCGCCTCGACTACTGCAACTCCCTCCTCATTGGCTTACCTCTAAATAGACTATCCCCCCTTCAGTCCATCATAAATACTGCTGCCAGACTCATCCACCTTACAAACCGCTCAGTGTCTGCTACCCCTCTCTGCCAATCCCTCCATTGGCTGCCACTCGCCCAACGAATTAAATTCAAAATACTAACAATAAGTTACAAAGCCATCCACAACTCTGCCCCCAGCTACATCACTAACCTAGTCTCAAAATACCAACCTAATCGCCATCTCCGTTCCTCCCAAGACCTCCTGCTCTCTAGCTCCCTCATCACCTCCTCCCATATCCGCCTCCAGGACTTCTCCCGAGCCTCGCCCATCCTCTGGAATTCCCTACCCCAATCTGTCAGACTGTCTCCAAATTTATCCACTTTTAGGCGATCCCTGAAAACTTTCCTCTTCAGAGAAGCCTATCCTGCCTCCATCTAACAACTGCACTTTTTTCTCCATTAGCTCATCCCCCACAGCTATTACCCTTTTGTATAGCTTGACCCTCCCTCCTAGATTGTAAGCTCTAATGAGCAGGGCTCTCTGATTCCTCCTGTATTGAATTGTATTGTAATTGTACTCTCTGCCCTGATATTGTAAAGCGTAAGTAATTGCGTAAACTGTCGGAGCTATTTAAATCCTGTATAATAATATACTGGGTGGCGGTGGTGGGAGTTGCCTATACTGGGTGGCTGTGGGAGTTGCTGTAGATAAGAAGTATGTATACTGGAGATATGATGTCTGTGTACTCCATGCTGCTGACCTACAACTGTCAAATGGAAACGATGAGGCCTAATAAATAAAGCTCTCCTGCTGTGTTGCACTTGGCAGAGTGACCCCCTGGGTGGAGGCGGGCATGGTCTGCCTGGATTGTGAATGACTGCAGTCCATCTGTCGATTCAGTGCAAATACTGACCTTTTTGAAAGTCTGCTGAAAATTGGCCTGGGCAGGAAGAGGGTGAAAGTGCCCCGTGTTGAGGGTGGTTTAGGTGAACCTAACCCAGCCTGAATATTTCCTTCTTTTTTTTTTTTTTAAAAACCTGAGTTTTAAGACATAAATGTCGGATGGAATTTCAGCAATCACAAACTTGTAAAAAAAAAAAAAAAAGTTGCCGTCATGCTAATTATGTGTCATTTCCAAGCTAACTTACATCGTTGTATAGTTACATAGTAAGATTGAATAAAGACACCAGTCCATCCTGAGTGAGTGTGGGGTGCCTATCTACAATTGTCCCTATCCCTGTACATTGTGTTTCATTAAGATGCTCATCTATTATATTATTATTTATTCAAGGTACCCATATAGCGCCGTCAATTTAGGCAGCGCTCTATACATACATCGCACACTCACATTGGTCCCTACCCTCAAGGAGCTCACAATCCAAGGTCCCCAATTCACATTCATACTAGGGACAGAAGCTAATTAACCTACCAGCATGTCTATGGAGTGGATCTTATCTCTGTTATGCTAAAAATGTAGCCATACTGACATTTCCTGCTTGTAGTGCCAAAAGGAGAATAAACTGTTCAAAAGAAAAATGCAACTCTTCACATTAAAGGGGTTCTAAAGGTAATTAAAAAAAAAAAAAAAAATAACAAACATGTTATACTTACCTTCACTGTGCAGCTTGTTCTGCACAGAGTGGCCCCGAACCTGGTCTTCTGGGGTCCCTCGGCGGCTGTTTCAGCTCCTCCCCGCAAGCATTTACCACCTTAATGCGAGCTCCCTCGCATGGTGGTGAGTGCTTGCGGGCGCGCTCCCGTGATACAGCCGGCGGCTTTAGCCGCTCGCTGTATCACTCGGCCCCGCCCCCCGGCGCGCAGTGTCATCGGATGTGATTGACAGCAGCGCGAGCCAATGGCTGCGCTGCTTTCAATCCATCCACTGCAGCCAATCAGCGACCAGGCTGAGCTGCAATGGAGATGATGAGGACGAGCAGCGAAGATTCGAGGCGTCAGGTAAGTAAAACGGGGGGGCTGGGGGAGGTGGTATTGTCAAAAATTTTTACCTTTACAACCCCTTTAAGGCCTCATGCTCACAGGTTGTTAAAATAACGTTATGAAAACACCAGTATCTTTGCAGTGATTTTTTTTTTTTTTTTTTCTCAGCTTTTTTCAACGTTTTTGCAATAGCGGTTTTATCGTTTTTTGAGCGTTTTTCCGCGTTAGTGTTTTTTTTTTTTTTTTCAATGGATCAAAAACTTTAAATGTTGGTGAACGACGTTTTTTAGCGTTTTTGAGCGTTTATCAGCATTAGAGCGCTTTTACAGCTGAAAAATGTCTCAGAACCCACTGGTCCTGGGTTTTTTTTACAGCTTAAAAACGCTTATGCCATTTGCAGCTCAGAAACGCCTAGGTGGGCATGAAGCCATAGACTAACATAGACAGGCCTTTTTAAGCTGCAAAAAAAAGCTCAAAAAAAGCAGCTGTAAAAACGTCCGTGTGCATGAGTGCAACATCATCTCACAAAGGGTTTCTTGGCTGCTTCTTTGCACGTCCCGGGGTCCAGTTTGCTGGAGGTCACATATACACAGATACGCTATGAGTACTTCCAGAGGCATGTCTGCACATGTGCCCCAGTAAAGATGGCAAGAGAATGTCACCAGCACACCAGGTTTTTCCAGAACGGGTCTAAAGCTTTATTCAGCAATCCTATAGTTACACCAGATAGCAATGTTTTGCAGTCCTGCGAGGCTTCGAAACGTTGTTATCTGCTGTAACAATGTGAATAAAGCTTTGGAGATCCATGGTGTGCTGGTGAGATTCTCTTGCTCTGGCTATTTGCGGTTCCAGGCGGTCGCTTCAGCACCCACTTACAGATATACAGAAATGTGTGTATTGGAACCAGGAAACATGGTGGCTCTGGAGAAGTGGGGCGAAGAGAGAACCTCCGCTTTAACCAACGCAAAGCACTGGCAGAGACCGGCAACATGTCTACGCAGGTGGTGACATCATCCAGGCCTGCACCAGGATGTGGGAATTAAAGCGGAGCTCCACCCAAAAGGGGAGGCTCCTCTTGTTCGCACCCTCTACTGCCACATTTAGTACTTTGGGGGGGGGGTACCTGATTTTGACAGGTACCTGCTCCCACCTGGTAAAATCACCGCACGGCAATCTATGCCATATCCGCCCCCCCTTCACTGCCTTCTGAGACCTGTATGTGTCCCCGAAGACGATGGGACCATTCAGAGAGTGCAATGCGACTCGTGCATGCGCAGTGGGAAACCGGCTGTGGAGCTTGAAGGCTTCACTGCCGGTCGCCCTTATTTGCAATAACTGCACCTACACCCAAAGCCGATGGACAAATCGGCTTCGGGGGTGCTGACATTTTGGGATCCCTGGACAGGTAAGTGTCCTTTATATTAAAAGTTGGCAGCTACAGTAAAGTGGAGCTGGAACTCCACTTTAAGAACAACAAAAATAAATATTTTCTTTAACCACTTTAAACTGATTTGTAAAGTTTCATTAATATTTTTTTTTTCTAATAAAATAACAAACATGTTATGTAATACTTGCCTACCCTGTGCAGTGAATTTGCACAGAGCAGCCCTGATCCTCCTCTTCTCCAGTTCCTGGCTGGAGCCCCTCCCTCCTGTTGAGTGCCCCCACAGCAAGCAGCTTGCTATGGGGGCACCAGAGCCGAGCTGCAGCTCTGTGTATCCATTCAGACACGGAGCTGTGGTGTGTCTCTCTCTCTCTCTCTCTCTCTCTCTCTCTCTCTCTCTCTCTCTCTCTCTCTCTCTCTCTCTCTCTCTCTCTCTCTCTCTCTCTCTCTCTCTCTCTCTCTCTCTCTCTCTCTCTCTCTCTCTCTCTCTCTCCTGACAGCAGTGGGAGCCAATGGGGCCGCTGCTGTGTCTGAGCCAATCAGAAGGGAGAGTCCTGGACGGCCAAGGCACTCATGGACATTGCTGGATAGAGATGGGGTTCCGGTAAGTATGAGGGGGACTGCTGCACACAGAAGGATTTTTTTTTTTTATCCTAATGCATAGAATGCATTAGGATAAAAAAACCTCCTGATTTTTAAATCGCTTCACTCAAAATGCATATTAACCAGTTTAGATTTACTGTGGCAGGGCAGCCGCTCTGCACCAGATCATGTACCTAGTATGTGATCTGGCACTTCTGGGTCTGGGGTACGTGCGCTCCCGCTGTGATCATACACAGCAGGAGCCAATCAGCGGGTCTGGCGGACGTTCAGGAGAAAGGCAGACCTCCGTTCTGTGAGAGGGGAATGGCCTGATCCTGTTTTCCTGCTAAGCAGGAACACTGATCTTTACATTCCCCCAGTCAAGGCACCTCCCCGACGGTTGGTAATCGCTCCTAGGGAATGCGTCTAACCCATTGATCGCCCCTGATGTTAACCCCTTCCCAGCCAGTGTCATTAGTACAGTGACAGTGCACATTTTTAGCACTGATCACTGCATTAGTATCACTGGTCCCCAAAAAGTGTCAAAAGAGTCAGTGTCTCGAGTTGTCTGCCGCAATATCGCAGTCCCGATATAAGTTGCTGATTGCCGCCATTCCCAGTAAAAATAAATAAATAAAAATATGCCATAGTTTGTAGACGCTATAACTTTTGCGCAAACCAATCAATAGGCACGTATTTGGGATTTTTTTTTTTACCAAACAAATGTAGTAGAATACATATTGGCCTAAATTGAGAAAGAAATTTTAGTTTTTTTATTTTTGTTTTTTGTAGCGCAAAAAAATGAAAACCGCAGAGGTGATAAAATACCACTAAAAGAAATCTCTATTTGTGGGGGGAAAAAAAGGACATCAAGTTCATTTGGGTACAGCATCGCACAACCGCGCTATTGTCAGTTAAAGTAACGCAGTGCTGTTGTGCAAAAAAAGAGTCTGGTCAGGACAGACCGCCCATACAGGCAAATCAAAGTACTGGTATGTCTCTGCCTGTTTCCGGGTTTAGGGTACACTCATATGCATCCTATACCCACCCTGCCGTCACCCACTGTAATTGTACATGGCTGGAGTCTGTCAACATGTCCCAGCCAATGATTTATGGCCGTGACCTGCTAAGGAGCTCTGTCCAATCAAAGCCCTGTGTTGATGACCAATACAGGGCTCTGTGCAGAGGGAACATTCTCTCTGTTTCTTATCCCTGCAAACAGGGATTAGAAACAAAGATCTTTAGTAAAAGCAGCACACAATACATGTTAGGCACACATTTAACCCCTCGCTCACCCTAGATGTTAACCCCTTCCCAGCCTGTGTGATTAGTACAGTGACAATGTATAGTATTTGCAGTGATCACTGTATTCGTGTCACTGGTGATGTCATCAGTGTTAGTTCTCCTCCTCCCCCCGCCCCCCCCAGTGTCAGATTGCCTGCCGCACTATCGGTCTCATTTAAATTCGCTGATCAACGCCATTAGTATACAAAATAATGAGTAAATAAAAAATGTACATTTATATCCAATAGTTTGTAGACTATAACTCACACAAACCTATTCATGTACACTTATTGGGATTTTGTTTACCAAAGACCTGTACTTTGTCCAAAATTCATGAAGATATATATATTTTTTTTAAATATGTTTTATAGCAGAAAGTAAAAAAAAAAAGTATTTTTGGTTTTCTTTTTTTCAAAATTGTCAGTCCTTTTTCATATTTGTAATAAAAGATAGAAAACACGGTGGTGATCAAATACCATAAAAATAAATAAATAAATAAAAAAAAATGAAAAGAAAGCTCTATTTGTGTGAAAAAAATTATGGTATATAAATTTAGTTTGGGTGCAGTGTTGCACCAATTGATCCCTCATTTGGTTAGTAGATGTGTATGGGCCCCACCAGGGGTTGATTATCTAGGCTCCTAGGTGGTGGGAGAGAGTGTTTTTCATCACTGAGCCTGGCGCTAGAGGTTGTAATGTGTAGATCCTGTAATCCAGTGGGGCACGGAGGGATCAGAGCGTAACAATTTTTGTTGCCTTTTATTAAATTGTTTTCTTTTAGTTATGTTTTTGTTGTGTGCTGAGCCAGGATATGCCCAGGAGTCTCTGTACTGTACTTTGAACTGAAAATCTGACAATTGCAATTAAAAAAATAAAATAAAAAAATAAGACCAGTATCTGCCCCCCCCCCCCCCCCAAAAAAAGTGCCAAATGTGGTACCGGAGGTGGGGGAGGAGATAAATGAGCGGAAGTTCCACTTTTTCTAACTAATGTTTAACTGCTTCAGCCCAGGAAGATTTGGCTGCTCAATGGCCAGGCCATTTTTTGCGATTCGGCACTGCGTTGCTTTAACTGACAATTGTGCAGTCGTGCAACGCCCACAAATGGCTTTCTTTTGGTGGTATTTGATCGCCTCTGTGGTTTTTATTTTTTTGCTCTATAAACAAAAGAAGAGCGACAATTTTGAAAATAAACACTACCGTATATACTCGAGTATAAGTCGAGGCCCTAATTTACCACAAAAATTTTTTTAAAAACTTAGTGACCCGAGTATAAGACGAGGGTGAGAAATGCACAGCTACTGTAAGTGGAAAAGAGGGTCAACAATGCCCATTTGCAGCATCACTGTTCCCATTTGCATGCCTCGCTGTGCCCATTTGCAGCCATAGGTCCCCTGAACTTCAAACTCGGTAGTTAAGGGTTCCTAGATGCCCCCTAGCTGCAGCCAAAATTTGGGGTCTCTGAACCCAAAGGGTCCCGAAATGACATTGCTGCCGATGGACACAGTTGACCAAATTTGGAGCCCCGTATCTCGGGGCCACTTAGTGCTAGGAACCCAAAATTTGGTGTGCAAACCCAGTGGAACTAGCACCATAAAATTTCCACAGCTGGGATTTCTAGCACCAAGTGGCCCCGAGATACAGGGCCCCAAAAATCAGTTCAGAAAATGTCAAGCACTTTTCTGCAGCAGAGAATGACATTTTCCGAACTGGTTTTGGGGCCCCGTATCTCAGGGCCACTTGGTGCTAGGAACCCCAGCTTTGGATATATTATGGTACTAGTTCCACTGGGTTTGCACACCAAATTTGGGGTTCCTAGCACCAAGTGGCCCTGAGATATGGGGCCCCAAAGTCGGTTCGGAAAATGAAATTTTTTGCTGCAGAAAAGTGCTTGACTCAAGTATAAGTCGAGGGGGGCACTTTCAGCACAAAAAAATGTGCTGAAAAATTCGACTTATACTCGAGTATATACGGTATTTTACTTTTTGCTATAATAAAAAAAAAAAAAAACCAGTAGGATATTTATCAAAAAAACTTTTTTTTCTCAGTTTAGGCTGATGTATTCTACATATTTTTGGTAAAAAAAAATTGCAATAAGCGTATATTAATTGGTTTGCACTAAAGTTATAGCGTCTACAAAATAGGGGATAGATTTATGGCATCTTTTATTATTGTTTTTACTAGTAATGGCGGTGAGCTGATATTTTTATCGGGACTGCGACATTAAGGCGGACACATCTTTTCGTTTGAGAGGGAGGAGTCTAGTAAAGCCCTGAGCCAGAGCATGTAGAAGCGAACCGGTTCTTGCTCCCTGCTTCATGATTAGACTATGACCTCCAGATTCTTTTGACTGCCTGCCGCTCCCCCCCCCCCCTTGTTTTGCTCTGCTTACTCTCGTGGAGGAGGACTTGCTAGCCGAAGGTACGCCGCACACGCCGGTGGAAGTCTGAGCCTGTGTGCCCCAGGGCTGGAGCCCCTGGAGCTGGGCGGTTTCTCTTGCCGCTGGGTGTAGGAGAGGGGACTGGAGCAGAATGTAAGCTGCCCCCCCCCTCGCCAGCTACACTAGCACTTCGACCGAGCCACCACTCAGCGGAACGGGAAGACAGGAGATGGCACCTACCGCCCCCTTGGCTGTCTCTCCTCCTCGCCTGGATATCGTCTCCCCGAGCAGCGGAGTGGCTAAGAGGTGGTGGAGCGGCTTCTCCCGGAGACGATACGGTGTGGTTTGGTGGAGCGGAGATTGGAGGTCTCGGAGACTTAGAAGGCAGTGAAGTGCAGGACTGTTGAAAGGATACACTCCTTGAAAGGTGCGGCGTGGTGAGTACAGCAAAACTGCTTGCAAATATATTATACTATACTACATACCATACTGCAAAATAAAGATAGATATAAGAGATAAATGTAATAATTAATAGAGGGATAAAACTCGGAGAACACAGTAACATTCTCAATTTGCATGAAAATATATACAATCTTCCTGGAGTGCATTTATAACCGATAATTTAATTGACCGCAGAGGAGGAGCGGAAGTGAAAGGACTCCGAAAATGTGTAGGACGGTACTGTAAGGTTTTCCTACTGGTCAAAAAAATTGCACTTCACTTGCTTATATACAAACGGAGGGGAAAGAGTAATAAAAAGAGGGGATGAGGAACTCTCCATCCCTCCACTAGCCCTCTAACGCACATTGGTGGAAGAGTACACCTCTATAACTGACTAAAATAAGTAATGAAGCCTACTGAAATTAAGGGGGCTAGAGAAGAATAGAAGTGTCTCCGGGAACAATGAGGGGAAAGGCTGTGAGAGAAGGAGCAACCCCCAAATTACCCCGCCTAAGTTTGACCACTAGCCCAGGCCCAATGAACAAATATGTCACACAAGTGGGAAATGTAGAGAAGCAATCGATAGAAAAACAACAAACTACTAAAAGTAGCCAGATGGAGGGCAAGGAGAAGAGGAAGGAAAAGGAAAAGAAAAATAAAACACCACAAGAGGCAAATACACTCTCAGAATCAAGAATAGAGCAAGAGCCAGATCAAGAGTTTGAATTAAGAGATGAAGAGCTAAAGCAAGATAAACCTTCCTTACCGACTAAAATTGAAATTGAATCTATGTTCGCTGCTTTGGAAAAATCGCTGAAAACTGAAATGGAAAGAATACATAGAAATCTCGGTCATATTCTTGAACGAGTAGAAGAAGTGGAAAAGATAACGGAAAGTAACAGTATCACCATGGGGAAATTAGAAGCAGAAATTAAATCCTTGAAAAAAGTACAGCAAGAACAAGCATATAAATGAGAGGATCAAGAAAACCGGGACAGAAGAAAAAAAATCTAAGGATACGTGGTGTCCCAGAGACCTCCCAACAAGAAGATCTACTAGAAGTCACAAAAAAGATTTGTAACCCTTTGGACAAAGAAATAAGGAACCCAATAAAAATCAAGAGTCCACAGGATAAGAAGACCAAAAGAATTCTCACAGGAGAATCCAAGAGACCTCATAGTGTGATTCGAGAATTGGGAAGATAAAAATCATCTTTGGCGAAATCTGAGAGTAAAGGCGCCCATAAAGTATGAAGGGAATAACATTCAACTGTATCAGGACTTATCACAAGAAATCTTAAAGAGAAGAAGAGCTTTAAAACCCCTATTGGCGATATTGCGTGAAAATGAAGTTCAATATAATTGGGGTTTCCCTTCATGTCTAATCGGCAGGAAAAATGGTTGTACAGCTAGACTGAGATTTGCTGAAGATACTGCGGAATTCTGCAGAAAACTGGAGATCCCCATAGCGGAAGACTGCTCAGAAAAGAGGCTGAGATAATGATCCAGTACAAATTGTTGTAATAACTAACATTGATCTTAAAAGAAACATTTTCTTTTTTTTTCCCCACGAGAGGCTGGGGGGGGGCGCGTGAGAGGTTTTGGAGGGCGGGACTGGGGGGGGGGGGGGCGGGGGAGTATGAAAAGACTAAGATTAAACAACAGGGAGGCAGAGACTTGGACTCTTGGCATGCTCTGGAACCACCTCACTGGTAGTAAGGGAGGTGAGTTTTGACAGCGCCATACAGAACTCCACCTCAGGTCAAAGGGAGCAGGGGGACAAGGAGGTCCCTAAGGGAGTGCTTCAGCCCATGGGGTCAAGGTACCAACTGGTGGAGGGGAGAGGGGCGATGAGGGGGGGGGTTGAAGGATTTGTGTGTGGGGGGGGGGAGAGGGGGGGGGATAAGTGAGGACAAACAGATCTTATCGGTGAAAGTAAGAAATCCAATTAAGCCATATAGTGACAGACGTTAAAGAGGAAGTCCACCTAAACCACCTAAAAAAAAAATAAAAAATAAAATAAAAAGCCAGCAGCTACAAATACTGCAGCTGCTGACTTTTAATAAATGGCCACTTACCTGTCCCAGGGTCCAGCGATGTCGGCAGCCGACGCCGAGAACCCGCTCGGTTCTCGGCAGCTGCCGCCGCCATCCTAGGTGAGGGAATCAGGAAGTGAAGCGTTGCGGCAAGGATGCCCCCTCTCGTTACTCCTTTATGTAATTGCACTAGAACCACTATTATCAAAAATATGAAATAATGTTGATATAGGGGGAGTAAAAGTCAGAGAGTAAGAGCATAAAGTTGCCGCGTATGCAGACGACCTACTGCTATACATGACCAATCCAAGGCTGTCGCTACCCAGCCTAATAAAAGAATACAGAGAACTTTCGAACCTTAAGATCAATCCCATAAAAACTGTAATATTGAGTCTCGGAGTAAATAAAAAAGAGGAAAAATTATTACAACAAGAATTTCAATTTACTTGGGAAAGAGAAGAAATAACATATCTAGGAATTAAAATAACACCCACCGTAGACAAGTTATATCAAGCCAATTATTTCCCTCTACTCAACAAAATTAAAACGGAGATAAAAAATATGTCGAGGAGACCAATTTCATGGATAGGGAGAATAAATATATTAAAAATGGTGATATTACCATAAATAATTTATAAAGTACGGAGACTACTGGGGCTTCCCTCCAATATTTCCTGCCATCTACCAATCCAAGGTAACCCCATGTTTCTCCCGTCCACTTTACACAAAGCCTTTGAACAATGAAGCAATAAGGGTCTTACTTAAGGTACCTCGTATCTTAATAACCCTTGCGAATTTAAATTCTTCCAAACCTTATCACGCGAATTCTCTACCACCAATTAGTCAACTATCTACGATCATGCTGTAGCCCTGGGAAGGATCCCCTCCAAAAGTCCTTTATCGATACTCTACTGCACAGAGACGATTACTCCATTACCTGCCTATACTTTCACCTCATTACTCATCAAACGGACAAATATCATCTTAAACCATTCCAAACATGGTCTAAAATATTTGAAGACGAAGATATTCTGGAGAAAATCCTTGAAGGGTACAAACAAGTACACAAACTTACCATCTCCAAAACATGGCATGAAACACAATTCAAAATTATCCACAGGTCATACTATCCTTTCCATGTCAATAAGGCAGAACCAACCCAATAGCAGTGCCCCTGGTGTTCCACACCGCGCCCCACACTCCTTCACCGCCTTTGGGAGTGCCAGCCCATCAAGATATATTGGGACTCTGTGCTCAACTTTATATGCAAGATCACTAAAATACGGATTCCGAGACAACATCTTATATGCATGTTTGGCTGCGAATCACGCTTACCCACTCCACCAGCAAAGAGGCCACTCACCATCTCCCACTGGACTCATATCTGCCTCCTGGTAGCACGCAGAACTATCATGTCACATTGGAACAAGCCAACACCACCAAACCTATCGGCTGTGAAAAAAGCCCTCCTATCGCTCTTCTGTATGGCGAGATTGGACACTATTGTGACGGACTTTCGCTCCATGTCACGATTTTTCAAGAAATGGCGTAAATACATGTAACACACGTTTGACCGAAAGGATCTACAAAAGCTCATGCAACCATTTAGCTATACGGACTGGTACCTCAAACGGAACCTTACAAATTCCCTAGGCAACCTCAAACTATCCAACCTGTCTGACTCTTTGGCTTTTTTTCCGCCCTGAACCATGAAAGCAAACTTTTGAAGCTCACTGACGTTCCTGATTCTTTCGTCTCCACATCTGTTAATCTCAACCACGGCCACTGCTGTAGCTAGTTCATTGTCTAAAGTTACCAATTAAATATTTCAAATGTTGCTTCCACTCCTGAAGGCACTAAGGTATACACTATCGCATCATCCCAATGTTGTATTAATGTTATACAGGTAATTTGTATCTTCATACCATCCCTCCCGCTTCCCCATACATCCCCTCGCCAACTCCCTTAAACACCTTTCCCAATTGTTTATTTTGGTTTATCGTTGCCTGTTTTTGGCTTTTTTAAAATTTTTTATTATATGACTATATATGCCTCAAAAATCTACTTGCTACTTGCCAATGTAATGTACAACACCCAATAAAGATTTTTCAAAAAAAATTAAAAATAATTTATAAATTCCAAATGCTCCCGATAGAAATAACAACATCAAGATTTTTTTTAATGTAAAAAAAAACAATAATTTTAAAATGCGTATGGCAGAATAAAAAAGCTAGGGTAAATAATAATTTGTTAACTAGGAAAAAAAAGAGGGATGGCACTCCCAGACGTAAAAAGGTACTATAAGGCAGTTATTTTAGCAGGATTAGTTGAATGGGCAATAAACACTAAAAAGAGATGGTGAAAATGGAAGACACACTTTATGCGACACAACTTCAAAAAATGATTTGGATTCCATCAAAATATAGAACACATAATAAAAATTCACATGAGATGACTAAAACAGTACTTAAAATATGGGATACACTCTACCGACAAGAAAAATGGAAATATAATTCCCCTTTAATTTCATTAACGGGCACAATTTTTTTCACTCCAGGGAATTGGACACAAATGGGAAGACAAATGGGGATTGCACAATTAAAGGATATCACAATTCACGGCAAAATCATGACAAAGCAAGATTTAATAACGACTCCCGGGTGGTACTATTTAAATGAACGGGAATATCTACAAATAAAACACTTTATAAGCACAATCCCCCAACCAATTAGAGATGAGAAAGAGTTAACACCAATAAACTCTGTAACACAAAAATGTCTGTAAGACACAGAATATCTCAAATCAATGAAATATTAACAGAATTAGAAGGACATGGGACCCTACCCTTCATACAAAAATAGGAACAGGACATAGGCATAAAATTAGATGAAACACAAATGGTAGGTGCAGTACATAACTATACATCGGACATAACCTCCATAGAGGTAAACTATAAGTGCATGGTGCGTTGGCATTTGACACCAGAGAGAATCAATAAATCTCAGCCAAATAAGTCCCCACAATATTGGAGGAACTATTAACAACTAGGAACAACAATGCACATATGGTGACACATATGGTGGGAGTGCCCAGAGTTAAAAGAATATTGGCAGGGAATATTAGAATATACGGAGACTATAACAGGGGAAAAGATCCCACAACACCCCTGGAATTATCTGTTCCATGGGACAAGTAAAACAAGGAAACAATATAAAAACTTTGGTCCCGTTCCTGCTCAACGCAGCAAAAGGACTTATCCCAAAAAAATGGTGGAGCTCTAGGAAGGAAGCCAAGCATAAAAGAGTGATTTCAGAGAGTGGATCATATTAGTAACATGGAATACCTATGCAGGGACGTTTTCAAAGTTATAGAGCAATCTGGGCGAAATGGAGTGTGTTTAACCATTTCCCGCCCGGCCTATAGCAGATTGACGGCCGGGCGGTGGTTGCGTTATCCTGACTGGGCGTCATATGACGTCCTGCAGGATAACAGCTGCTGCGTGCCCGTGGGGACGCGTATCGCGGCGAACAGTGGTGTGTCAGTATGATACACCGATCTCCATAAAGAGCCTCCGACGGAGGCTCTTTACTGCGTGATCAGCCGTGTTCAATCACGGCTGATCACGATGTAAACAGAAAGAGCTGGTGATTGGCTTTTCCTCACTCGCGTCTGACAGACGCGAGTAGAGGAGAGCCGTTCGGTGGCTCTCCTGACAGGGGGCGTCTGCGCTGATTGTTTATCAGCGCAGCCCCCCTCGGATGCCCACACTGGACCACCAGGGAGGCACATAACATGTGGATGGCCAGGTATATCCCCCATGGCCATCCACATGTGCAAATTAATGCCAAATCTGTGCCAATCAGTGCCCACATATGGGCACTGACTGGCATCATTATGTAACAGAATAATTAAGTGATGCCCAGCAATGCCACTCATCAGTGCTACCCATCAGTGCCGCCTACCAGTGCCACTTCATCAGTGCCACCTCATTGGTGCCACCTCATCAGTGCCTGTCAGTGCAGCCATATTAGTGCCCATCATTGAAGACGAGAACGTACTTATTTACAAAAAAATTAACAGAAAGAAAAACTTGTTTTTTTTTTTTTCAAAATTTTTGGTTTTTTATTTGTTGTGCAAAAACTAAAAATCGCAGAGGTGACCAAATACCACCAAAAGAAAGCTCTATTTGTGGGAACAAAATGATCCAAAATTCAGTTTGGGTACAATGTTGCATGACCGCACAATTGTCATTCAAATTGCGACAGCGCTGAAAGCTGAAAATTGTCTTGGGCAGGAAGGTGTCTAAGTGACCGGTATTGAAGTGGTTAAAATGTCAGAAAAGTACTCGCAGGGAATGATTGAAATAGTCTAAGGTAATGAGGATAACAGACTGGAAAGGGAGGGTGGGTGGGTAAGGGGTTTTTGCAGTTATGAATGATGTTAAGAGGTAATTTGAATATTTGTGTTATGTATATTCATAAAAAAATTTCTAACAAAAGATTAAATTATAAAAAAAAAAAAAAAAAATTATGGCGGACATATCAGACACTTTCCGGTTCTCGCTCTGTCACGAGCGATCGCAGGAGCCCGGCAGTCATCGCGCCCGCCGGGCACTCACATCGGAGTCGGGCACACGCTGCGGGCGCGTGCCCCTAGTGGCCAAAAGGTGAAGTGACGTAACATAATGTCGTCTTGCCCAACCGTGCCATTCTGCGGTGGCTGGTCAGCAAGCGGTTAAGTGGGAAGGGGGGGGGGTGGAGGCAGGAGATAGGAACTTATGAAATTTTCCGCTTTTGAGGCCGGGTTCATATATGTGCGGCCGCAGTTTTCAGCTGGGGTTCCAGTGCATTTCTGTTCACAGGTTCAGGTCAAAATTTTTTCCTGAATGTGCACCTGAACCGGACCCAAAAACGCACAGGACCCTTTTGGAAACCACACCACAGCCACCTTGGACATGTGTGAACCGTCACCATTGAGAGCCGGTCACACTCACATGTCATGCGAATTGGATGCAAGGAAAACCACACCCAATTCGCATATATGTGAACCCAGCCTAAGTTTTTATTTTCAGTGTGAGAACTATTCTTATTTTTACATAGTAGCAGTTTGGGACACTCTACAGGTGATGCAGTCTGCACTTTTGCTGAACAGATGTTGAGTGGAAATAAGCTGCAGGATACGCCACATAGGGGTTTATTTTTGTTCAGCAATTCAAAGTCAACAGAAGTATAATAAGTTTCTATCCTTTCTTTCCCATTCCAGGGTCCCGGCTGTTGCTCCGACTTGGCAGTCTCCTTTCACTACGTAGATGCTACAACAATGTACCAGCTGGAGTATTTGGTGCATCACCTCCGTCCCTATGGCTACAAACACAGATACGATCCTGAGACTCAAAGTCCACCCGAGCCGATCGTAAAAGAGGCAGCCGCCAAGGAAGCGAAGACCGAATGAAGAACAAAACTTCTTTCCAGGGAAGATAAAGTGCACTGAGGTTTAACCTGGAAGAGCAGCGTCTGGCCCGGAACCACACAAGAGCATGCCAGTGACTATCGCAAGTCGTTTTCTAATTGGACTAGCCACATTGGAGACGTTCCTTCAAATCTGTGCAATGTTCCGGATCCTTTTTATCTCATTGGTGACATTTCTATGATCCATTTTGGTGATCATGTGAAGTTGTTAATCACAAGAAACTTTTTGGTTGACAATCATATACTTTGTACATATCTTGTACAAAATTATTCAAACGTTAATTTGTTTTCGAATGAATTGTTATGAAGACCTATCGTGCTTCAGAGAGGCATCTGACATAAACGGGTAATATATGAAATTGCCTGTTGTGTCTGTAGTTTTGGAGAAGTAATGATACATATTACTGAATGAAAGTAGAACTACGAGTGAAATCAGAAAATGACAGAAATGAAGCAGTCTGTCACTAACATTACAGCCCAACTCCTGGAAACGTAGACCGTATCCCTTCCTTCTATATGACGGCGTCCCAGAACGAGAGACGAACGGCGGGGCGGGTGGCAAGCAGTTAAAGATGTTTTTTTTTTCTAGTTTTAAATGGAGTGGGGAAGGATTGGAACTCCGGTCAAATTTTTACCTTAAAAATGGTATTTTTTGAAGTTAGAGAGGAACTTAAAGTGGATGTAAACGCGGGTCATGAAATCTGACCTAGGCACATATATCTGTAGTGTTTACTTATCTCTCTCCAAAGCCCTAAGCCCCATGTTTTTCTGCTGCTCCATTCTTCTGTTATCAGCATGATAACTTGTGACAAGTTCTCCGACAGGAGATTAAAGCAGCTGGAAATTTGTGTCTGGGAGGGTGCTATAAATAGTTTAGCAGAGAGCTGGTCCATTCACAGCTCTGCAAATATCTTCGTTCCTCTGCCTTTCCTCCAATCAGCTGTCACACAATATATGCCGAGACTCCCCTCCCACTGCTGAAAAGGGAAGAAACAATTCTAACAAGATGTGCACTTTCTAAAGTATATATAGAAAGCTGAAGACAGCAGATACACATGTTAAACCTTTTGTAGGGAGATTTGTTTCATCCCTGTGTATCATCTGTAGCTGTTCACTTCACTTCACTGAGTATAGGAGAGGGTTTACATCCACTTTAAAGGTCAAGTTCACCTTTGGAACATGTTACACCTGTATTTAGGGTGGAACATGTAACATGTTCCTGCTCCTGCCTCCTCCATTCAATGATTGAATGCCTACATGTACCATATGCCATTGTGGCTGACAGTTGAAGTTCTCAATGAGCTGCAACGGTGCTGGTGAGCGCTCTCGTAATCCATTGATTCTTCCTGCGATTCAGCAACTGCCTGCCCATACCAGGTAGGGCAGACAGTTTTCTAAGTGTCTGCAGGATCCAGGCATTGCACCTAGAAACTGCTGATTGTGGGTGCTATGCCTTACAGACTTCAGTGAAAAAATAAATATATGCACATTTTTTAACTGAAAAAAAAAAGGTGCATTTTTTTTATTTTTTGTAAAAGGTGAACTTATCCTTTAAACACCCCCCCACCCCAGGGTTAATTGTAATTTTAACCACTTCCTATTTGGTATGGTGTGTTGAGATGTACTGGCATACTCCCCTGCCTGGCCAATCCAGCGGAGTCCCACTGTGACCTGCCGAAAGCCACCACACTCTGGATTCCACACCGCCATCTTTGTGACGTCATCAGGAGG
Organism: Lithobates clamitans; assembly: GCA_037952925.1. Taxonomy (NCBI): domain Eukaryota; kingdom Metazoa; phylum Chordata; class Amphibia; order Anura; family Ranidae; genus Lithobates; species Lithobates clamitans. Next base: position 1,189,000 of record JBBGZY010000867.1, read on the forward strand.
CCAACTGTCTTATCCGGGTCCTAGCAGCTGGCCTCCTGAAGACGCTCACTGTGCATACTTAGTGGGTTCTACACAGCCCTGATGCATCCTGGGATCCATGACGTGGGTATCCCAAGAGGCTTTGGGCAGGGGGTATGTCATTCTGGTTTGGGCCAGAAATGTGGAAGCGCAAAAAAAGACATTCTCTGATGTAAAAAAAAAAAGTTTAACCACTTCAAAACCGGCCACTGTATATATACGTCCTGTACTTTGGGGGGGTATCTGAATGATGCCTGTAGCTACAGACATCATTCAGATATCATTATTTTCAGCCGGCGATTCTGTGCACGATAAGAATGATCATAGCGGCAGCTCTGCCGCTTGATCGTTCTTATAGGCGATGGGAGGGGACGCCCCCCCTCCCGCCGCCATCCGGTGCTTCTCCGGGCTCTCCCGTGCCATCGGGAGCCCGGAGAATGAATCGGCTGGCGCCGGATGAGGACGATAGAGATGACTGGTGACCAGATGGTCACCAGTCATCTCTATGACCGTCGGAGGCCCGGGCGCGATGTTATGACGTCACGCCCGGGTACCCGGAAATAACCGAAGCCCACACACACACACACTTACATTACACATACATGCAAACAGAAATGCTTGTGTAATGCCTGTCTGCATATGAAAACAATGATCATGCTGCACACGTTATTCTGCTGTGTTAATGCTAGTGACAGACTGCGTTATATTTGTCATTGCTGATTTTGCCTGTAGTCCCACTTTAACCCCAGCCTTGTCCAGGGCACCCTCTGTTACCTATACTTGCATATGCTGCCACGCAGAACACCACTATGTAAAAAATCCTGATGCCTCTGGGTATGGGAAAGCATGTGACATGTCACCTGCCTTTCCACAATGCAATGCGTAGGACCTAAGCAGCCAATCGCAAGGTTGTCACATGGAAAGGGGAGGTGTGGCAATCAGTGGCAACACTGGGGGGGATTTAGCCCAGGTTCACACTGATGCAGTGTGGGATTCGCAGCGATTCCTGTGCTTTTCCCACACCGCATCACAATCGCACTCCCTTCATGTGAACAGCTGCAGGTATCAATGTTAACTTAACGAAACCCTAAAAACGGTTCACAAAACACAGTGCAATTGGCTGAATCAGATCGCATAGGTGTGAACACCCATGCGATCTCATTCCAGTGTGGGAAAAAAAGGAGGTGCATGCACCTTTTTTGTGCGGGTGTGGTGCAGGAATGTGAAGCGATTCCTGTCCAAAACCACATGCGCTTCCCTGCACCGCTCCTGTGTGAACCCAGGCTTACTAAAACTGGAGCACTTGGAATCTGGTGCAACTGTGCATGGTAGCCAATTGGCTTCCAAGTTCAACTTGTTTAATTAAAATGGAATTAAAGTAAACCCGAAAAATAATCATTTTAATTAAGGCTTGCACTTTGTACAGTATAGGATTTCATGTCATCTGTGCCCAGTCTTGCCATGAAGAGTTAATCCAGCTCTGAGCAGTCCTCTTATCTTTTTTCAGTGAGATAAAAACTTACACACAGAGAAATAGGAGTCAGTTCTTCCCCCTTGCTTTAGGAGTCAGTTCTTCCCCCTTGCTGTGACAGACAGGTGATTTACATATCTCATGCAGGAGCCTGAGAGAGACATTCTGTGTACTTCAGATCCCCTCCTCCTTTCTTCTCCAGCTCTCCCAGGATTGGCTGCTCTACACCTCAGCATGATCGCGCATGCTGAAGTCATGTGGTGACTTTTCTGGGTTTTGACTGAATGTTATTGATCATAGCAGAAGTTCAGTGTAAAAGATACATAGGAGAAAAAGGAGAAAATGCATATTGACAAGGGGAGTGTACAGGTGGGTGGGGAGTCTACTGACATCACAACTCCGCCCACCGAGTTCCAGACAACAGACCCGCCCAAAGAATCTGCAGTTTTTCGAGTCTCATAACAGAGAGAGGGGAGACATTTGACAGGTAAAGATGCATGCAGTAGAAATGTATATCCTTATAGATAACCCCTATGGCAGTAGTTTAGAAAGGATGAGAGTGGGTTTACATCCACTTTAAGCTTTGACAATGAAACCTAGAAGCTGATTGGTTTATATGTAGAGCTGCCCCCCAAGGTGTTGCTGGGGATTTGAAGGGGAGGCAGCAGTGATTTTGGTGGCAGGAGAAAGGTAATACAGGCACCAGAGGCTGCATAGGACACCGTAGGGGAAGGCTGTTTTGATTTGGGGGGGTAAAACAGTCTGTAATGTGCCATACATACGGCGCTAGAAAACCGTTTCCTGCACTGAGGAGCTCCAACAGTCAGATCCCTTTAAAACGAAGACAGACAACGCACAAATCACTCCCAAGAGGTTTAGCATACGCATTTCACATTGACATTGATTAAGCACAGCAGTATGAAATGCGTTTGCTAAACCTTGGGAGTGATTTGTGTATTGTCTGTCTTCATTTTTAATGGATCTGCAATAAAAAAAAAATGCTATGCTTGAAGTCCTGCCACTTTTGTTTCATGTTCTACTTGGTTGTGGACCATGCAGGCACCCAGCTTTACACGACAGCAGAGGATCTCACAGGTACCTTGGAAGCGGTGTGCCTTTCCAGTCTTCCTTCATTGCCTTCTTTTTGCTTAGTTCCCAGTGTGAGTTACAAGTCTCCAGAGCCCCAGTTTACACATGGCTGTGGACTCTCTGTGACGGGACTGATTGGCCCAGTGCTGTCACATGCTCCTCTATACTTGGATGTACCAGGTACAGTAATACCTTAGATTGCGAGCATAATTTGTTCCAGAAGAATGCTTGTAATCCAAAGCACTTGTATATCAAACCTAGTTTCCCCATAGAAGTCAATGGAAGCTCCAGAGTGACTTCTATTGTATGCAGTGCCGCATGTGGCCAGAGGTGGGGGGGCGCCGGATACACTCGGAAACCTTTCGGAGAGGCTGGGAACCAAGCGTTTTCCGAGTGCATCTGAGCAGCTCCGAATGTCACCGGCGCCCCCCGCACCTCTGGCCAAATGCGGTACTGCACACCGCAGAGGCTTGTTATCCTGCTAGACAACGTTCGCAAACCGAGTCGGGATTTAAAAAGAATAAAATAGCTCGTATTGCGAAATGCTCGTTACTCGCAATCCGAGGTATTACTGTATTTCCTTTTGGCTCCAGGTACTGAATGGAACAGCGGGGGAGTGAAGGAAAGGTGTATGCTGCAGAGAAGGGGAAGAAGATTAAAGCAAGCCTGTTGCTTTGCTCTAAATGAGCACAAATTTTGTACAGTTTACAACTTGCTAATGGCATGGAATGACATATGATGTGTATGCGAGTTGGTAAAGCTTTAGAAGAGCTCAGCCCAGCGTGGCCTTAGATTCCCTCCCATGTGATTTCTATTACCCAGAAGTGTGTTTTCTGAATTGCCTTATTTAAATACTTCTAGAGTAAAGTTTTTTTTGTTCACCCTGTTGTTGTTTTTGTTCCCCTTTTGTGTCTGCCTGATATTAAAGCGGTTTTATAGTCTTTTTTTTTTTTTTTTTACTTTTACCTACAGGTAAGCCTATAATAAGGCTTACCTGTAGGTAAAAAAAATATCTCCTAAACCTGTACGGTTTAGGAGATATTCCCCTTGCAGCGGCGCATGCGCACAGGGAATTTTCGGCTGAAGGCCCGGCAACAGCTGGACCTTGCCGGGAAAGAAATCTCCCGCGTGCACGCGCGGGAGTGATGACATCACGGCTCCAGCCACTCACAGCGCTGCGATACCCGGAAGACACGCCAAGGCAACATGTCAGCTACCTCGGCGTGGACCAGGTAAGATACCGACGCCTCGTTCTAAGTTAAGTATTTCATAATGAGCTAGTATGCGGTGCATACTAGCTCATTATGCCTTTTGCTTTACAGGTGTAAAAAAAAGAAAAAAAAATTTTAGCGGGTATACAACCGCTTTAATATGAATTTATAACCAAATGCTGGAAGGTGTTGCGATGCAGAGCTCTGCAGTATGTAGACTTTCATGGCTCCTGTTCTTACCAGAATTCCCTGTATGTGATTAGAGCATTTTAATGTAAGTAAAATGAAATCCTTTGCAGGTTCTCTGAGCCTTTGATGTAATGTGTCAGTACACTCATACACTCTTACCCTCTGATTTGCCTTATCCTAGATTTGTGAGGTCCATAATACCTCCCTAGTGCTTCATCCATAGTGCTCAAGATAAGCAATAGGCCACTAGACCCAAGAACCAGGGAGGTAGTGGAAGGCATGGTGGGGGGTCACTGGATAGGCGAATAGCTGCAGGTTTGGGTAAAGGGCCCTTTTCAGAGAACGAATAGGCAAAGTGACAGTGGGTCTTTCAGGTGAACTTGTTTTCAAGGGTAAGTTCACCATCCTTATTTTTTTTCCCCTAAATTCCAGCTCCCCTATGTACCAATATAGCATTAAAAGAAAAGTAAAGGCATTTTTTTTTTGTTGCACATTCATATTTACCTAGGTGGATGCAGCATGGGTCCGATGCTGCATCTGTACCCTGTCACCTCTACACTTAGAACCGAGCGATCATACATCACTGATTGTTCGGTTTTCAGAGCTCCATGAGCAGAGAGCTGTAGACTGTCAGTCACAGCTCCCTGCTCTTCTCCCTCCTCGCTCATTGGAGCACTGGGCTGTGGAGGAGCAGCCATTTCAGCGGCTTGCTGAGACGGGTGTCTGTCCAGGCACCTGGCGGATCCAGACTCCATGGTCGGGATGACACGGTGCCTGGACTGACATTGGTGATGTCAGCAGAGAGTGGACTTCAGCTCGCTCTCTGCTTAAAACGGGTCACAGGAGTGCAAAAAGAATTGCACTCCTGTGAGATCCATAGGAGAAGCGCAGCCAAACAAGCTTTGTCTATACTTCTCTTTTAATGCACTTGTTTTGGAAAAAATAAAACGGCTTTCATGTTAATTCTACACCGAATTACCTGACTCTCTTCAAAGCTGTTTAAACACACAGCTCGATTAGTTCTGCCTTACTTCCTGGACAGACTTTAGGTCATGACACAGGAAGGAGTTGACCAGCTGAAGGTAGATGATGCAGTGTGTGTCCTGTCAGAAAGTAGCTACCCATCAGAATATGTAACAGAAGTGACGTTGCGGCACGGCCATCTTGGTACACCCGCACTCGCCTGCAGTAAGCCTACAGTCAGAAGGCGGCAAGCAGACATCTTTTTACACCCACCGAAATCTTGCATTTCACGCTTATTTTTACCAGTAAACTTAGCTTATACTGTGCCTTGCAAAAGTATTCACCCCCTTGGAATTTTTCATGTTTTGTTGCCTCACAACCTGGAAATAACATGGATTGTTTGAGGATTTGCATCATTTAACTTACAGAACATGCCCACAACTTTGAAGATGCGTGTTTTTTTTTTTTTTTTTTTATATATATATTGTGAAGCAAACCACAAATAGGACAAAATAACAGGAAAAAGTCAATGTGCATAACTATTCACCCCCCCTAAAGTCAATACTTTGCAGAGCCACCTTTTGCCGCTATCACAGCTCCAAGTCGCTTTGGATACGTCTCTATGAGCTTGCCCCATCGTACCACTGGGATTTTTGCCCATTCCTCCTTCCAAAACTGCTCCAGCTCCTTCAGGTTGGATGGTTTGCGCTTGTGAACAGCAATCTTTAAGTCTGACCACAGGTTTTCTATTGGTTTTAGGCCTGGGCTTTGACTAGGCCATTCCAACACATTTACATGTTTCCCCTTAAACCACTTAAGTGTTGCTTTAGCAGTGTGTTTGGAGTCATTGTCCTGCTGGAAGGTGAACCTTCGTCCTAGCCTCAAATCGCACACAGAGTGGTACAGGTTTTTCTCAAGAATATCCCTGTATTTAGCACCATCCAGCTTTCCCTCAACCCTGACCAGTTTACCAGTCCCGACTGCTGAAAAACATCCCCACAGCATAATGCTGCCATCACCATTTTTCACAGTGGGGATGGTGTTCTTTGGGTGATGAGATGTGTTGGGTTTGCACCAGACATAGCATTTTCTTTGATAGCCAAAAAGTTCAATTTTAGTCTCATCAGACCAGAGCACCTTCCTCCATACATTTTGGGAGTCTCCCACATGCCTTTTCACAAACTCAAAACGTGCCATTTTGTTTTTTGCTGAAAGTAATGGCTTTCTTCTGGCCGCTGCGATAAAGCCCAACTCTATGGAGCGTACGGCTTATTGTTGCCCTATGTACAGATACTCCAGTCTCTGCTGTGGGACTCTGCAGCTCCTCCAGGGTTACCTTAGGCCTCTGTACTGCTTCTCTGATTAATGCCCTCCTTGCCCGGTCTGTGAGTTTAGGTGTGCGGCCGTCTCTTGGCAGGTTTGCTGTTGTGTCATGTTCTTTCCATTTGGTTATGATAGATTTGATGGTGCTCCTAGGGATCATCAGATTTGGATATATTTTTATAACCTAACCCTGACTTGTACTTCTCAACAACATTGTCCCTTACTTATTTGGAGAGTTCCTTGGTCTTCATTGCAGTGTTTGATTAGTGGTGCCTCTTGCTTAGGTGTTGCAGCCTCTGGGGCCTTTCAAAAAGGTGTGTCTATGTAATGACAGATCATGTGACACTTAGATTGCACACAGGTGGACATCATTTCACTAATTATGTGACTTCTGAAGGTAATTGGTTGCACCAGAGCTTTTTATGGGCATCATAACGAAGGGGGTGAAAATCCGTGACACTGTTTTGATGAATTTTAAAAGCAGCAGCAAGCCTGCTGATCGCACAGGTTTGCTAATCTGACAAAACACTGCTGCTTTTAAGATTTAACATCAAAACAGTTTGACGGACTTCAAAACACTGTATTTCACGATATAAGCTATTTACTGGTAAAAATATGTTTAACATGCAAGACTTCGGTGAGTGTAAAAAGATGTCCGCTTGCCGCCTTCTGATTGTAAGCTTAGTGCGGGTGTACCAAGATGGCCGCGACAGAACGTCACTTCTGCACTTTCTGAGGGGTAGCGGCTTTCTGATAGAACACAGTGTGTGCTAATGAAGTTAGCTGGTCAACTCACTAATTATGTGACTAATTATGTGACTTCTGAAGGTAATTGGTTGCACCAGAGCTTTTTATGGGCATCATAACGAAGGGGGTGAATACATACGCACATGCCAATTATCATATTTTTTATTTCTGAAAAATAGTTTTATGTAAATATTTTTCTAATTTTACTTCACCAACTTAGATTATTGTGTTCTGATCCATCACATATAATTCAGATAAAAAAACATTGAACTAAAGGCTGTAATCAATGTAACAAAATAGGTAAAAATCCAAGGGGGTGAATACTTTTGCAAGGCACTGTATCGTGTCGTACAGTATTATAAAATCCGTGACACTGTTTTGATGAATTTTAAAAGCAGCAGCAAGCCTGCTGATCGCACAGGTTTGCTAATCTGACAAAACACTGCTGCTTTTAAGATTTAACATCAAAACAGTTTGACGGACTTCAAAACACTGTATTTCACGATATAAGCTATTTACTGGTAAAAATATGTTTAACATGCAAGACTTCGGTGAGTGTAAAAAGATGTCCGCTTGCCGCCTTCTGATTGTAAGCTTAGTGCGGGTGTACCAAGATGGCCGCGACAGAACGTCACTTCGGTTGCACTTTCTGAGGGGTAGCGGCTTTCTGATAGAACACAGTGTGTGCTAATGAAGTTAGCTGGTCAACTCCTTTGTCATGACCTAAAGTCTGTTCAGGAAGTAATCAAGCAGTGTGTTTTAAACGGCTATGAAGAGAGTGAGGTAATCCTGTGTAGAACTACCGTAAAGCTGTTTTATTTTTGCAAAACGAGTACAATAATGCTATGTTGGTACATAGGGGAGCTGGAATTTTAGCAAAAAAAAAAAGTGAACAAAGGTGAACTTAGCCTTTAAAGTTCATAGTCAAAAGATCGTGTGTGGGGGTAGAGTGTAATTCAATTCCTTACCCTAAGGAGGTTCCATCCCTGACGGAACAAACATGAACATACACAGTTGTTTGGGACTTTAACCACTTCCCGCCCAGCCCATAGCAGATGACGGCCGGGCGGTGGTTCAGTTATCCTGAATGGGCGACATATGACGTCTAGCAGAATAACATGCCGCCGCGCCCGTGGGGCTGTGCTTCGCGGCGATCGGTGGAGCGGTGTGTCAGTCTGACACACCGCTCCACCGATCTTGGTAAAGAGCCTCCGGTGGAGGCTCTTTACCACGTGATCAGCCGTGTCCGTTGATCGGCTTTTCCTCACAGACGCAAGTAGAGGAGAGTCGATCGGCGGCTCTCCTGACAGGGGGGTCTGTGCTGATTGTTTATCAACGCAGCCCCCCCTCAGATGACGACACTGGACCACCAGGTAAGGGGGCAACACATGGATGGCCAGGTATGTACCCCATGGCCATCCACAAGTGCCCAATCTGTGCCAATCAGTGCCCACAAATGGGCACTGATTGGCACCATTATGTTGCAGTGATGCCCAGCAATGCCACCCTTAGGGGCATCAGTGCCACCAATTAGTGTCATCAGTGTCCATCGGTGCCACTTGTCAGTGCCCATCCGTGCCCACCTATCAGTGCCCTTCCGTGCCATCTATCAGTGCCACCCATAAGTACCCATCAATGCCACCTACGAGTGCCCATCGGTGCTGCCTATGAGTGCCCATCGGTGCCACCTATGAGTGCCCATCAGTACTGCATACCAGTGCCACCTATCAGTGCCCATCATCAGTGCCTATCAGTGCCACCTCATTGGTGCCCATCAGTGCAGTCATATCACTGCCTGTCATTGAAGAAGAAAATGTACTTATTTATAAAAAATTTTAACAGAAACAAAGAAAAACTTGTTTTTTTTTCAAAATTTTCGGTCTTTTTATTCGTTGCGCAAAAAATAAAAACCGCAGAGGTGATCAAATACCACCAAAAGAAAGCTCTATTTGTGGGAACAAAATGATGAAAAATTTGTTTGTGTACAGTGTAACATGACCGCGCAATTGTCATTCAAATTGCGACAGCGCTGAAGGCTGAAAATTGGCCTGGGCGGGAAGGTGTCTAAGTGCCTGGTATTGAAGTGGTTAAATGTACCTCCTTGGGTCTAATAAACACTAAACCATCGATTATAAAAAACAAATGTCTTTATTTAAAATGGTATACAATTTTTTTTTTTTTAAGTCTTTTTTAAAAACAAACTTTCAAACCATTTTTCCAGGATGATGTTGTCCTGGCTTTGGGATCCAATTTTTGATCCAACGCGTTTTGCGGGCTGACCCACTTCATCAGGGCCTTAGATCCTGAAAAATCATATATAAAACAATGAGTATTTAACAACAAATTCCATTGTATAGTATCAACAAATACAAACACTTAGTAGATAATGTCTTCGAAAGTTTTATCCTTTGTGAGTACTCACGGAAAAGGTGAATTCATTTACAGGGTGTACAATAAGTTATGGTTATTTGTATGTTAAATAAAAATGAAGAAGCGAACATGAAAAAAATCACCTGTATAGTTTTGCATAGTGGTTGGTGATAAATAACCTTTTTTTTTTTTTTTTTTTTTTTGTCAGCCCGTGAAACACGTTGGCTGAAAAATGGGATCCCAAGCCAGGACAACATCATCCTGGACAAATAGTTTGAAAATGTGTTTTTAAAACAAACCTTTTAAAAAAATTGTATAACATTTTGAATAAAGACGTTTATTTTTGTAATCACTGGTTTAGTGTTTATTAGACCCAAGGAGGTAAAGTCCCAAACCACTTTGTATCATCATATCTGTTTTAAAGTTCAACATCAGTTTTACATAATCTGCTGATCTCTAAAAACCCATCTAACTGGTTTATTTACATATCAATGGACAGGAAAGGGGAGGGGGAGGGGGAGGGGGAGGAAAAGCCTGGAATAGCTATGGCTACCCCCTCTGGACTTTATAACATCATATAGGAAACTTCAACATGTCTAAAAACCCTTTTGTCCAAGAAAGGGTGGAATAAACCCCCATATTGCAAATGGGAGGGAATCCCCCTCGACTCCCAAGTCCCCTGGGCAGTCAGATTACTGAAACTCCTGTAAAAATATGACTCAACCTTCTCTAAACGCTGAAACCTGGCCCAAAAGCAGAGCAATCCCACCCAAAACCAAAACGCAGCAGACACGAAATGGCAGTTGCAACAAACGAAAAGCAGGCCACGACAAAATGGTGGAAGAAATCCGGACTACAGCAAAATGGCCGACGAAAGCCGGACCACGACAAAATGGTGGCATTAACAAATGAAATGCAGTCGCCGATCCCGCCAAAACCAGCACAAACCGAGATTTCTTTACTAGAAAACCAAAATTTCTCCCGACAAAAACTGACTACACAATTAAGACACCGAATGAACACTTAACCGTAGACAAACACTTTAGGCTACATCAATTAGGGCCCATAGGAACACAGGCTGTCCAACCAAACAACACATTCAAAAACACCAAAGTTACATAAAACACAAAATAACAAGGCTCAAACATACTCTCCTGTTCAATACTTTACTCTGAAAGTTGGAAGGTCAACAGATACACAGGACCAAGACAATGCGGCTTTCATGCTTGATCTTTTGATCTCAAAACAAAAGAACTCCCCCCCCCCCCCCCGTGCTATTGCCTAGAATCCTAAAACATGTCCCAACAATGCATGCCCCCCCCCCCCCCTCAGCCACATGGCCACTTGAATATGCGGCAGCTATTTAAAAAAAAAAAAAAAAAACAACTTCCAACCAAGCCTTTTCTAAACTACATCAAAGTTCACTAAACCATTTGTAGGTGAAAAATATTATTACATTTATGGGGACATGTGTCTTGCATCAGTTAAGCACTTGCCGACCAGCCGCCGTCATACTGCGGAAGGTCGGCGCGATCCCGCGAACTGTCGTAGCTGTATGTCAGCTCCTTTAAGCGGGATAGCAGGCGCGCGCCCGCTGCACTGCGGGGGTGCCGATGCTCGTGACCGGTGGTGGCGATGACCGCCGGGCACGAGAGGCAGAACAGGGACATGTGTGTGTGTAAACACAAATCCCTGTTCTGTGAGGAGAGGAGATGCAGATTGTGAGTTCCTAATAGCTAGGAACCATGATCTGTCATCTCCTATAGTCAGTCCCATCCCCCCACAGTTAGAACACACACTAGGGAACACAGTTAACTCCTTAATTGCCCCCTAGTGTAAACCCCTTCCCTGCCAGTGACATTTATACAGTAACCAGTGCATTTTTATAGCACTGATCGCTGTATAATTGTCCCAAAAATGTGTCCGATGTGTCCGCCATAATGTTGTAGTCTCGATAAAAATCACAGATCGCCGCTATTACAAGTAAAAAAAATAATAATAAAAATGCCATAAATCTATCCCCTATTTTGTAGAGGCTCTAACTTTTGCGCAAACCAATCAATATACGCTTATTGCGATTTTTATTACCAAAAATATGTAGAAGAATACATATCGGCCTAAACTGAGAAAAAAAATGTATTTTTAAAAAAAATTGGGGATATTTATTATAGCAAAAAGTACAAAATATTGTGTTTTTTTCAAAATTGCCGCTCTTGTTTTGTTTATAGCGCAAAAAATAAAAACCGCAGAGATGATCAAATACCACCAAAAGAAAGTTCTATTTGTGGGAAAAAAAGGACGTCAATTGTGTTTGGGTACAACGTCGCACAACCACGCAATTGTCAGTTAAAGCGACGCAGTGCCGTATCGCAAAAAATGGCCTGGTCATTGAGCAGCCAAATCTTCCGGGGCTGAATTGGTTAAACAATATACACAACTGGCTTGTTGGTCCCATACATAGGTAATAATCACAATTCATACATTTCTATTTCTCATATACATCGCAAACTTATTTCACAACAGTTACTTATAAGCCTGCTCAGTCACACACAGCATTCACTTTAGGTATGTATTAAATGGGACCTATAGAGGATTTAAATATAGGTACTCCCCCAATTAATAGACCTACTTACAATGACAAAAATATATCCTACAATTAAAGTCCCGCCATTATACAGAAAGCGAAAAAACAAAAAAAAACAAGGTTCTTTTACCTAGCAGAACTTACCCCATACAGCAGACAGAGAAATCAAGATCCCGAACACAGAACAGCAAAAATGTTCAAAAAAACTTGAAGTATGGTTGTCTTACCATAGGCCGGCCTTTGCTGGTATGGTTCTAGATCCTCATTCCCCCTTCGAGGTCTGCTGGATAAGAAAGTTCTGTTGGCTCCGAAATCTCTGCCCCATCATCTGTTGTGGATTAAATAAAGCTTCTCCTATAAGCAAATAATTCCATGCTCTAATAAGCACAATCATAGCGTCCTTGTATAATTCCGGGAAAGCCTGCTTGTTTATCTCCAAGTAACACAGACAGACGCTGGTATCACTTTGAGCTTAGCAAAATCCTGCCATAGAATGCTCTACTGCTTTTATTTATACCGTAAACATGAATAACATATAATAAGGAAGGAGGTGGCTTCAGAATCAGCCAATCAGACACTTGTATTCTTTCAAAAGAACCAGTCACACACATGTATATATTCAAATTTCAGTAGTGACGTGTGCAGAGGGTCGTGTGCAGAGCCATACAGCAAGCGTCTTGTGATTGTGACGATCGTGTGCACATTCCCACTGCTACCAATGACGCGAGCCGTACTCTTATCATGGCTCAGTGGGCCATCATTTTGTATGGTTATGCTATGGTTCCCATGTACGCAGATCTGCTTGCTTGGAACGTTATTGCAGTCGCCAGGAGGTGGCCAGTCTCCTGATACACAAACATCCCTAAAAGAGCAAACAAATCTGCCGTGTCCACGGGAATGTTTCCGCAGCCAATGGTCTTCCACCAACATCTGTATGTGTGAATACACTCGCATGAGCGCATTACAGCAAAACTTACACTGGGGGACATCTGACAACATACATTAATTTTCCACAACAACAGACAGCAATAAAAGCTGACAGGTGTTCTAATCCATCTCCACTCTATTCAAAACTAAAATTAGGGTAAAAAAAAAAAACCTTCAGCTTTTACAACCACTTTAATGTCCCTACTATTTCCATAGTCTCATGGTGCACCCAATGACGGATGACATCATCTCAGCCTAGGCAAAGTTACTTAACGGGCTCAAGGACTGCTTTCTAACCATAACAAGGTAAAGCTGTTCTGAAATGCCAGAAATGTATTCATGCAGAGCTGTAAAATCACTGAAAGGTGCACTCTATGAAATATGTTAGGTTTGCATGTACAAACATCTGTCTACCATATGTTGGTTATACAGCTGTACACAACCTGACAGTAGAGGATTCAAAATCTGCATTCAATAGATTTTGTATATGCAGAAACTTTTGTCATTAATATTTGGTTCCCGAATTACTTTAAAGCAGGGGTGCTCAACCAACCCTTTGAAGAGAGAGGGCCACCTAAGTGATTTGGTAACCGGTCATGCGCCACAGTGAACTATGTATGGGGGTTTTACCGCCCCCCCAACATCAAATTTAAATGAGCCTTTACTGTCCTGAGCCCCCTATAAGGCTGCTTTTACACTGATCCGAAGGTGAAGTGCAGCGCTCCTGCAGGCTAGCTACACTGAGCCATAGACTTCTTTTACATCTTGCAAGCGTGGTGGGTTTTCTGAAAGCACGCCAAACCCACAGGATACTGTATAATAGAAGTCTATAGCTCAGTGCAGCTAACCCGCAGGAACGTGCCACAAGCATGGGCGTCCGCAGAACTTTTTTCAGGGGGGAGGGGGAGGCATTATTTTAAGGTCACCCATGCTCTGCCCCTGTAACGACATATTCAGCGACCCATCGCAGTTTGCTACGGAAGTGACGTTCCGTTGCCACCATCTTGCTACACCCCACACTCATCCACAGAAAGGATACACTAAGAAGGGGGAAAGCGGACATGTTGTTACACCCACCGGAGTTTTGCATTTTACAAGTATTTAGAACAGTAAAGTGAGTTTCTATAGTGAAATACAGTACTTAGAACTCCATCTGACTGCTTAGATGTTGAATTTTAAAAGCAGCGAACCTCTGTCAGATTAGCAAACCTGTGAGATGAGCAGGGTTGCCGCTGCTTTTAAAATTCAAGATCCAAGTAGTCAGACGGAGTTGTAATTCCTGTATTTCACTATATAAACTGACTTTACTGTTACAAATACGTGTAAAATGCAAAACTCCGGTGGGTGTAACAACATGTCCGCTTTCCCCCTTCTTAGTGTATTCTTACTGTGGACAAGTGTGGGGTGTAGCAAGATGGCGGCGACGGAACGTCACTTCCATAGCAAACTGCAATGGGTCGCCGAATATGCCGTTACACCCCTTTTCAATAATGTCATAAAAATCTTTCCACGGTAAAGATATATGTGTGTTATATAAGAGATAATTCATCTTCACTTTGTATTGGAAGTTACTCAGGCCAGACATACCATGCCCATTAGGGGTGCAACAGATCAAAAAACTCACGGATCGGATCAATCCTCGGATCAGAGTCACAGATCAGATCATTTTCGGATCAGCAAAAAAACAAACAAAACACAAATCTTGTTACACCTACCGGAGTTTTAGATTTAACAGCTATTTTCAACACAAAACGGAGCTTATATGCATAAATACAATATTTGTAGATCGGACGGACTGTTTAGATGTTAAATTTTAAAAGCAGCAGCAAATCTGCTGACCTTACATGGTTGCTAATGTGACAGAACACCTCTGATTTTCACATTTAACATTAAATGTGAAAATCAGAGGTGTTCTGTCACATTAGCAACCATGTAAGGTCAGCAGGTTTGCTGCTGCTTTTAAAATTTAACATCTAAACAGTCCGTCCGATCTACAAATACTGTATTTATGCATATAAGCTCTGTGTTGTGTTGAAAATAGATGTTAAATCTAATGCCGCGTACACATGGTCGGACTTTTCGTCTACAAAAGTCCGACGGACGCCAACGGACTAAAGCTGGCTGACAATCCGATCGTGTGTGGGCTTGCCCGGACTTTTAGCGGACTTTCAGCAGACTTTTCCAGCCGCAAATCTGAAGGACTAGATTTGAAACATGCTTCAAATCTTTACGTCGTAACTACGCCAGTTCGATGAGCAAAAACCCACGCTAGGGCAGCTATTGGCTATGAACTTCCTTATTTTAGTCCGGTGTACATCATCATGTACGAATCGGTCGGACTTTTGTGTGATCGTGTGTAGGCAAGTCCGTTCGTAAGAAAGTCTGCCGCAAGTCCGACAAAAGTCCGACAAAAGTCCGTCGAAAGTCTGTCGGACAGGCTGTCGGACTTTTGTAGCCGAAAAGTCCGACCGTGTGTACGCGGCATTAAACTTCGGTGGGTGTAACAAGATGTCCGCTTGCCCCCTTCTCACTCTCTCATTACAGTACTGTGCAGGAGTGTGGGGTGTAGCAAGATGGCGGCGACAAATTGTCACTTCCTGACGAGACAGCGGCCGCCTCCGGGTGTACCAAGATGGCCGCCGCTCCGGAGCTAGGCCAAAGCCGCGGCCATTCCCATGGCCGAGGCCGCAGACCGCCAGAGCACTGGCAGGCAGTAGCGTATCTCTGACTCGGCCACTTGAGTGGGCGGGGCCAGCGCCACGCCGGCCGGATCTACACAACACAAGCAGGCTGGCAGCCAATGACTGGAGCAAAGCGGCCGAGGCGGGCATCGCCTCAGATGATCGGGCCAGGGCCGGGGTGAGGGGGGACATCAGATGATAGATGTCAGAGTCTCAGAGACACAGAGAGCAGCCAGCGGACTAAAAAAAAAGTCTGCAGTGCGGCGGCGGCGGCCACGGCGGACCCTGCTGGCCGCTGCAACACCTTGACGATTCTGGGGGGGGGAACTTGACACCCCTTGCCCCCTCCTGCGGACGCCCATGACCACAAGTACACTGCACTTATAGTGCTAATATGCCCATTGCAAAAGCGCAGTGTATGTGATGTTTAATACTCTGACCTTTTCTTCTTCTTCCGGCTTCTGCTGGCATCACTCTCCAGGCTGCTAGAAAGGTCCCAGGTGATATCACTCCACCTGGGACTGGAGTCAGTGCTACAGGGCAAGTATCAGCTTAT
This sequence comes from Lithobates clamitans, assembly GCA_037952925.1. NCBI lineage: Eukaryota > Metazoa > Chordata > Amphibia > Anura > Ranidae > Lithobates > Lithobates clamitans. Next base: position 1,205,129 of record JBBGZY010000867.1, read on the forward strand.
GTGGCTCCTGCTCCTTACTCTGCCATCTGCTTCCTCCGCTGCCATCGCCGACTCCATGTACTCTGGGATGGCAGGTCGGCAAGCCGTTGGTCACAATCTGGACATACCAACCTGCCATCCCAGGGCATGAGCATGCACTTTCCTGGTTTTAGGTCACGGGCCACATCAGAGGGCTCAGCGGGCCACGAGTTCAGCACCCCTTTATTAATGAATACAGTGCTGCATTTTTTGTGTCTTATATCTGCATGGAGCTTTAAAAGGAACATATCGTTTTTGTTTTTTTTCATATATATTTATTAGATCCAGGATAAAAAATGTTCCCTTTTGGACTGTAAACTCTCATGAGCAGCGCCCTCTGAATCCTCTTGTATTGAATTAAGTTTAAACTGTACTGTCTTCCTTCATTTTTGTAAATTGCTGCAAAAACTGCTGGACCTATATACGAGGGGTCTTCAAAAAGTTTCCGCACTTTTATACAGTGCCTTGAAAAAGTATTCACACCCCTTGAGATTTTCCACATTATGTCATGTTACAACCAAAAATGTAAATGTATTTTATTGGGATTTTATATGATAGACCAACACAAAGTGGCACATCATTGTGAAGTGGAAGGAAAATTATAAATGGTTTTCTAAAGTTTTTACAAATAAATATGTGAAAAGTGTGGCGTGCATTTGTATTCAGCCCGCTTTACTCTGATACCCCTAACTAAAATCTAGTGGAACCAATTGCATTCAGAATTCAATTAATTAGAGTCCACCTGTGTGTAATTTAATCTCAGTATAAAAACAGCTGTTCTATGAAGCCCTCAGAGGTTTCTTAGAGAACCTTTTTTTTCAAATACTTTTTATTGATTTTTTTCATTATACAACAAAAGCTCCAAATCACACATATCCATTGCCCCCAAACCACCCCCGCCCAAACACAACTCCAGATACAACTCCCCCCCCAAAAAAATTAAACAGCATCATGAAGGCCAAGGATCACACCAGACAGGTCAGGGATAAAGTTGTGGAGAAGTTTAAAGCAGGGTTAGGTTATAAAAAAAATATCCCAAGCTTTGAACATCTCATGGAGCACTGTTCAATCCATCATCTGAACATGGAAAGAGTATGGCACAACTGCAAACCTAACAAGACATGGCCGTCCACCTAAACTGACAGGCCGGGCAAGGAGAGCATTCATCAGAGAAGAGCCAAGAGGTCCATGGTAACTCTGGAGGAGCTGCAGAGATCCACAGCTCAGGTGGGAGAATCTGTCCACAGGACAACTATTAGTCGTGTTCTCCACAAATCTGACCTTTATGGAAAAGTGACAAGAAGAAAGACATTGTTGAAAGAAATCCATAAGAAGTCCCGTTTGCAGTTTGTGAGAAGCCATGTGGGGGACACAGCAAACATGTGGAAGAAAAAAATATGAAATGCCAGCAACCATGGAAATTCTTCTGTAATCTTTTATTATAACATGACCATTAAAATGTGACAGCTGACGTGTTTCGGCACTTAGCCTTGTTCACAGCACAGTCACCATAGAAAAATACAACATATAAATAGTGCAAATAATAAAAGGATAACATGTGGAAGAAGGTGCTCTGGTCAGATGAAACCAAAAGGGAACTTTTTGGCCTAAAAGCAAAACGCTATGTGTGGCGGAAAACTAACACTGCACATCACGCTAAACACACCATCCCCACCGTGAAACATGCTGGTGGCAGCATCATGTTCTGGGGGTGCTATTCTTCAGCAGGGACAGGGAAGCTGGTCAGAGTTGATGGGAAGATGGATGGAGACATCTATACAGGACAATCTTAGAAGAAACCCTGTTAGAGTGCAAAAGACTTGAGGCTGGGGCGGAGGTTCACCTTCCAGCAGGACAACGACCCGAAACATACAGCCAGAGCTACAATGGAATGGTTTAGATCAAAGCATATTCATGTGTTAGAATGGCCCAGTCAAAGTCCAGACCTAAATCCAATTGAGAATCTGTGGCAAAACTTGAAAAATTGCTGTTCACAGACGCTCTCCATCCAATCTGACAGAGCTTGAGCTATTTTGCAAAGAAGAATGGGCAAAAATGTCACTGTAGATGTTCAAAGCTGATAGAGACATCCCTAAAAAGATTTGAAGCGAAAGGAGGTTCTACAAAGTATAGACTGAGGGGGGCCAAATACAAATGCACACCAAACTTTTCACATTTCACAGTTATTTGTAAAACATTTTGAAAACCATTTATCCTTCTCCTTCCACTTCACAATTATGGGCCACTTTGTGTTGGTCTATCACATAAAATCCCAATAAAATACATTTACGTTTTTGGTTGTAACATGAGAAAATGTGGAAAATTTTAAAGGTGTATGAATACTTTTTTAAGGCACTGTATTGAAATGAATATTATTTTGTAAAGCACACGTTTAATGTAACAAAGATATAAGAGGTCAATTTACAAATATATGAAACGGCAAGCCGTCTGGATAAAACTCAGGGTCCCCAAACTGCCTATGTATAATATTCACAGAGTAAACGCATGCTTCCAATGCTACAGTCTTGCGTGTTTAATGATTCCTCTAGGGGCCTGTTACAGTTCCTGAAACACTGGCAACATCTGGTAAACAGGTTCTGTGGGTTTCCTCCCTTGAAGGGGGGGGGGGGTGATGTGTGTCTGATTAGCATGTCATGTCATGTAGTTCACATGTCATATCTACATACCCTATGATTGTTCCACTAAAAATCTTGGATGAACCCTCTGTACACTGCTATACATCTTGTCTAGCAAACTCTACACAAGAGAAGGGATTTTTAGTTCACATATACTCAGGGGCGGACTGATAACTCATGGGGCCCCCGGGCAATAGGAGATCATGGGGCCCCCAGGCAATCAGAGATTATGGGGCCACACAGTATGCACACACACGGTATACAATCACACAGTATACACATACATGTACACACAGTATACACAGACAGATGTAAAAAAAACACAGATTTATACATACTGTCCCTGGTTTTACTGAGGCTGGCAACCCTGATGGGGCCCCCTAGTGGCCCAGGGCCCTCGGGCAGTGCCCGAGTGGCTCAATGGTCAGTCCGCCCCTGCATATACTGCAATACATGCGTAAGCTGGTAAACTCCATCAAAGTAATATCTCTCTGGCCAGTCCCTACTCTACTCTGCAAAATGCAAATGCTACAGTGGCTATAGTGCCAATATGGGGTAGATAGACACAAGCTGTAGGATATCTACAAGGTTCAGGTCTGGCCACTGACCTGCAACGCAATAGAAATAAGGTAGACTGTACTTGTGCTTAGATTCAAATAGCTTATACATATATATATATATATATATATATATATATATATATATATATATATATATATCCCATCAGGTACTAAAGAGGGTGAGACCACGTGTTAAAGGATAAGTTCACCTTTTGAAAAACATATTTAGGGTGTAACATGTAACAAGTTCCAGCAGCTGCAGCCTCTCCCCCCTTCCTGTGACAGCGACTGAGGAGATCTTCTTCCTCCGCCCGCTGTCACTTTTTGAAAATTGCGGGGCTCCGCCCACACAGCCGCATCATTCATTCATAGTTTGCTGTGAATACACGAACTACCACTACAGCCAGCCAGCCATTGCGGCTGACGACCTAAAGTTTAGAATGGACTGCGAGGTCACTGATGAGCAGCCTCATATGGAGGTACGGGCTCAAAGCTACAGGGCTTGTCTGCAGGAATGTGGCATTGCACCCCCTTTCCAGGCTCCTTAGGGAAAAAATAATGCACTTTTTTTTTCCCTGCAAAAAATATGTGAATTTAATATTTTTTTTTCAAAATGTGAACTTTTCCTTTAACACTAAAAATTTTGGATGAACCTTCTGCACACTGCTATATACCATTTCTAACAAACTTTGTACAAAAACAGGGATTTTTAGTTCACATGCATTGCAATACATGTGTAGCTGGCCGGTCCCTACTCTGCAAAATACAAATGCTCCAGTGGATATATAGTGTCAATACAGGGCAAATCAGTGTGCAAGGGGGTTCTATATATGTTTTGTGTTTTATATATAGTTCCTAAAATACAGAAATTAGCTTGTATGACTTTTTTTTCAATCTATTTACTAAATGCCTGGTAATCCTGCATGTTCCTCTTGGTTTACATTTCAAACTGACCACACTAGGCATGGAAGTACAGTAGATCTGGTCTAGCATGTTCAGTTTTCTTCCCCCAACTTCAAGAGACAGTATGCAGATGCAGCTGATGTCATGCTGTCCAACGTCCAACGGTTGATAGACGGCAGCAGAGCAGCTTAGTATTACATCCATGAAGCTGGCAAAAGCCACCGAGTTTGTTATGTTAACGGTGCCTAATGCCACTGTGTGGTTTGTAAGTTGTTTGAATTCACATACACTTTACACTGTGGTGCAGTGGCGATGCGCAGATCACAGTAATGCCCCGTACACACGGTCGGATTTTCCGATGGAAAATGTCCGATCGGAGCGTGTTGTCGGAAATTCCGACCGTGTGTGGGCTCCATCGGACATTTTCCATCGGATTTTCCGACACACAAAGTTGGAGAGCAGGAGATAAAATTTTCCGACAACAAAATCCGTTGTCGGAAATTCCGATCGTGTGTACACAAAGCCGACGGACAAAGTGCCACGCATGCTCAGAATAAATAAAGAGATAAAAGCTATTGGCCACTGCCCCGTTTATAGTCCCGACGTACGTGTTTTACGTCACCGCGTTCAGAACGATCGGATTTTCCGACAACTTTGTGTGACCGTGTGTATGCAAGACAAGTTTGAGCCAACATCCGTCGGAAAAAATCCTAGGATTTTGTTGTCGGAATGTCCGAACAAAGTCCGACCGTGTGTACGGGGCATTAGACTGCACTAGAATAGCCGTCCAATGATGTCCCACCACACCTGGTATGAATGTGCCCTAAGTTCTTGAATTTGGCTCAGCCTCTAGCAATCCCCAAACAGCTGCGCTCAGGCTAGGAGGAGGAGAATCAACACAAGGAGATGATCAGTTTATGTGCTAACAAGGAACATGCTGATAGGAGGCGAGGGCAGATTGACAGAGAAATTAGCTCATCAATCTATTACCTCTCCCTTTACTGCCCAATTAAAGGCTGGGGGAGGGACAAGACCTGTAAGGCTCCGTTCACATCTCTGCATTCCAAATCGTGGGCGGAATCGCCGCCATCCTGCCTGCGATTCGCAATAGCGGCAAATCGTGGGACGCCCATGTGTACCTGGTGCGTTGCCGGTCTGTTTCAATAGAACCCCAAACGAGGCGCGATTCGTCCGGCGACAATCGCAGGAAAAATGCGCAAACAGAATCGCGGGACGCCTGTCACCCAAAAGAAATACATGAGCTTCTTTTGGGCAACGGGCGTCACGCAATTCTATTTGTGCAATTTTACCGCGATTGATGTCCCCATACGCCTATATGTGAATGGAGCCTTAGTGTTACTGAACTGCAGCAGAGAAAAATCAGGTCTCCTTCCCTGAAAGACAGGAAGTTGCCTATTTGGTGATGCCACGCCACTGTCTCCATGTGTTTGGAGTGGTGGCCACCACTGTAAGTGCACTCACTGATGTTTTACTATGGTTTTAACATTTGTATGGACCTTTGTAAGCCAATAAATACTACACTATATAAGCTTTTCTGGGCTCCTTGCTGGTGAGCTTGTTTATACCTAGTGTGGTGTTACGGATACCAGTCCCTACTCAACTGGTAGCATTGACTGAAGGTGACGGGGTTCTAAATATGGATTGATGCTTAGTGAAAGCCTCCATCTGTTGAGTACATGGTTTTGGTGAAGGCTCACGTGTCGTCTCTGTGCACCAGGTGGAAAGCTCGTTGATGTTGTATTGTGCCTTCAACTGCACGATGAAAGCATTTCTCTCCGCAAGGACTCCTGCTATTACTTATATTAATTTGCATCTAATGCCGTGTACGCGGCCGGAATTTTCGACCAAACTTGTCCGACGGAACAAATCCGTCGGACAATACGACCGTGTGTGGGCTTCATCGTTCCTGCAGCGGACCTTTTCTGTCGAAAATGTGACGGACTTTAAATTTAGAACATGTTTCCAATCTTTCCGACGGACTCAAGTCCGGTCGAAAAATCTTGTCCGACGGACGAAAACCGACGCTAGGGCAGCTATTGGCTACTGGCTATGAACTTCCTTATTTTAGTCCGGTCGTACGTCATCATGGTCGAATCCGTCAGACTTTGGTGTGATTGTGTGTAGACAAGTCCGAATCGACGGAAGTCCGTCGAAAGTCCATCGAAAAGTCCGACGTGATTCAGTCTGTCGAAAGTCCGGTCGTGTGTACTAGAGTATTAGGGTCCAACATATTGGCCTTTGTGGTAGAATTAATGTTTATTTCTGAAAAGCGCGGAACATTTTTTGGGCTATAACATAACGAATGAATCCGAAATTAATTTAGTTCCATTCGTTATGTTATGATTCGGAGATTCTGATGCATCCACCTCCATCCAACCCAGAGTGCATACTACATAAGTAATCTCCAGAAATAACAAATTAGCACGTTAAAACGGAAATAGATGATCTTCCAAAATAATTTCCCAACTACGAATCGATTCGGAACAACGAATATTCTAAGCATGTTCCAACAACAAATCATCCTATCATAACGAATATGACAAAGCGAAATGATTAACTTAAACTAATATGAAACGAAACATTATTTTGTTATTAGTTGAACTGGATGGACTTGTGTTTTTTTTAACAAGACTATGTAACTATGTCATGCACATCTCTGCTCCCTTTTATTAACTGGTTAAACCAAACACACCAAATAATGGAGTATAGGTCAGTTGGCCTCTATAACAGAGCTCCGTACGTAGAAAAATTGCACTAAAGCAATAAGCCTGAAATAAATGAAATATCCCACAGTAATCCCAAATTCTCATTCTCCAGCTGCTTTTTTATCATATTTTAGAGCAACTGCAAAATAATGCACAAGGCCAGATGGTGTGCTGCTGAATTGTGGATAAGAAAGAACGATATTAAAGTTTATGTTATAGCATTATACTGACACCTGCTGGCAGGAGAGAGGACCTGCACCCGTTTCTCCCTAAAACCCTTGTCCTAGTCTTCGTTCATTTTAACACTTGTAGTCTACCCAAATGTGTTTTTCAGTAAAGCTTTGGATTCACATATTTTTATTCCCTAGGTTTTTATCAAGAAAAAATTGGGAAAAAAAAACATGCATTTTCTTTCAAATTTTTTAAACACAACTTTTTTGTAGATACAAAGGTAATTTTTGAGGGGATTTTCTGGGTGCCATCAATGTTGAAAACAAGGATTTTTTTGTATATAAAAATATTTTATATTTTTTTATTAAGACAGAACAGACAATTTAAAAGTTTGTTATTGTCAAACAAACATAAATAAACATCAAATACAACTTGTCTTAAGGTGCGCCATCAGACCAATAGGTTTTCTTGTCACAGAGGGTGACAGTATGGTTGTTATCCCGACATGTTTCGTCACCTTGGGCTTCCTCAGGGGATATATTAATAACAAGAGGTATATCACTATGTAAGAAACAAAACTTAGTTTAAGACAATTACATGCTAATGATATGCTAATGAGTCAAGGGTGCCGTGTGGAAGTTGTCACTAGACATGTGCGCCGTCAATAAATTTGTTTCATTTCCTTCTGTTCCATTTTGTATTTGAATTAATTCATATTTCGTAATTCGTGTCCGAAATTCAATTTGGATTCGTACGAAATACGAATTTTCATTAGGTTCGTTAACTTTTTGTAACAATTACGAATGTTCATTATGATGAATTTATCGTTATGAGGGGCTCCCACCATCCCTGTGCTGTGCTGACTTCCTGGGTTTTTAACTTTTAGGTTCACTAACTTTTCGTAACAATTACGAATGTTCGTTATGATGAATTTATTATGAGGGGCTCCCACCATCCCTGTGCTGTGCTGACTTCCTGGAATTTTTTAACTTCATCATAACGAATAATCGTAATTAACGAACATTCTCGTTTTCTGTTGTAACGAAATTTGGATCCGAAATTCGTAAACGAAATTTCGTATTACGTACAAAATTCGGAAGCATAGCAATTCGTTTTTCGGATCCTCCCGAATGTACGACTTTACGTAAATTCGTACGAATTTTCGATTCGTATGAAACTAATCGCACATGTCAAATTGCCACAGCTGGAGAGAAGAGACAGGCAGTAAGATGCTGAAAAAGCATTAGCCCAGGCTCACACTGGTGCGTTTTGACAAGTGATTTGACATGTCAAATCGCATGTCAAATTGGCGGCAATTGCCGGCAATAGCCCCGCACCGATTTCAAAGCATTGTTTCTGTACTGTGTCTGTGAAATCACAGCTGAAATCTGGACTGACACGTGGGAGTGAAATCGTGCGAGTTCAGCTGAACTTGCAGGGCTTCATTCCCGCAGCTCAGTGTGAACCTGGGCTAAGAGATGGGCATAATGCAGCTCTGATTAAATGATAATCAGTAAGATAGTAAATAGGAAATTTAATTCATGGATAATTACTGAAATATAAATCAGATAGGTACAGGCTGTGGTTGCATAAATCACAGACCAAAATCCTGCTGCAAATCAGCTGTCTCCCTTATCAAGGGAGGTTTAAACAGATGGCAGCAGATATAACTATGAAAAAAGTCAATACATTATACGTGAAGCTAGAGTAGATGCACTGAGATGCTAAAAGGCAAGTCACTTGTTTAATGTGATTCTTTTACCTTGCATACGGCTGTTACATAGTTACATAGTTAGTCAGGTTGAAAAAAGACACAAGTCCATCCAGTTCAACCTTAAAAACAATAAATAAATAAAAAAAAAATCAATAAAATAAAAAATATGCTGTGATGGAGTATGGTCACCATTGGAGTCCAGACAGACAGTCTAGTGAGCGTGTTTGCTTTATATGCTTTATATGCACGCCGCTCTGCCAGTACGTGAAGTCATCGGCTGATTGCAGACATGCGGGGGCCTTTGCGCAGGCGCGAGGCACTGGGAATGGACTACTACATTGTCCAAGGTGCACTGCGGCCCATCGATAGAGGAGAGACGCAACTTTTTTTGTAGTTTGCGTAGCCCCATTTATTTACCCTAAGAAATAACCACCAACGTCTGCTGTTTATCAGGATATAAGTGTTTTTTTTTTTTATGTAACACGGCAGAGTGCAAAAGCTCAAAATGTATAATTTTAACTGGGAGTATAGCCTCATATAATATAGTTTAGCTAAATATAACAAAGTACCATCATCCAAATTAATATAGAGAAAAAGCCTGAGGGTGGGGAAGTAGGGCAGTTGCTGAAGCTGACCATATACTTATTCCCAGCCTCAATAGTTGTGGTGGACTATCTTGGTACTGATGACTAACAACATAGTTAATATATATAAAAAAAAATTATTACATATAAAAATTTACATACAAAGTACATTAAAAAAAAAACAATTTGAAGAAGTTTTTTTCAAAAAACAAATACTCAAGAGATATCTGTTGCTGAAGTATATCTCAAAATTGGCTTTTCCTCTAGTAGTTTCGCCATGTATTCACCGCTTCTTCGGGAGGAATAATCTATAAAACAAATACTTGAGAAAAGCACAAGTCAAATGCATTACACTAGATGAGAGTATACAAACATAATTAAAAGCTCAAACTGAAAATTGGTTTTTCTTCTTCCCTTTTTCCGCATCCCTTGTTAGTGTAACATCAACTTCCATTGATGATGCTAAATGTTTAGCGTTTATGGTTGCTTTGTTCGACTGAATACTTAATTGAAAAGTATGGCAGTATTGGTCACAGTATTGCTGGTTCTATTTTTCATAAAATGTGATTGGAATATAGCAATAGACAAGGTGTCTCCAAACCCTACAGTACAGTACAAAGCTCACATTGTACAATTAGCAAATATTTGAAGGCCAAAAAAGAAAGCTTGCTACTTGGATGAGTCCCTTTACATCACCGTGCCCCTTACACCCAGGGTCCCCACCAGAGTTCCCCTTACTTCAGGATCCCCATCAATGTCCCCCTTTAGATCAGAATCCCTATCAGGGTCCCTTTTTACATCAGTGTCCCCATCAAAGTCCTTCTTACTGATTCCCCTTTACATCAGAGTCCTAATCGGAGTCTGCACTTACATCTTAGTTCTCCTCTGATATCAGTGTCCGCATTGGAGTCCTCCTACCACTGTAATGCCCCGTACACACGGTCGGACTTTGTTCGGACATTCCGACAACAAAATCCTAAGATTTTTTCCGACGGATGTTGGCTCAAACTTGTCTTGCATACACACGGTCACACAAAGTTGTCAGAAAATCCGACCATTCTGAACGCGGTGACGTAAAACACGTACGTCGGGACTATAAATGGGGCAGTGGCCAATAGCTTTCATCTCTTTATTTATTCTGAGCATGCGTGGCACTTTGTCCGTCGGATTTGTGTACACACGATCGGAAAATCTGACAACGGATTTTGTTGTCGGAAAATTTTATAGCCTGCTCTCAAACTTTGTGTGTCGGAAAATCCGATGGAAAATGTGTGATGGAGCCTACACACAGTCGGAATTTCCCACAACAAGGTCCTATCACACATTTTCCGTCGGAAAATCCGACCGTGTGTACGGGGCATAAGGCTTAGCAGCCGGATGAAAATCAAGAGATGGAGTAGATCTGGGCAGAGAAAATTCTGTTCTCTTGGGAACCAAGTCATTGGTTGTGCTAGGATGCTTGCAGTTTTTTTTATGAGTAAAGACAGACAAAATTGTAGAGACTTACACAACAGCTTTTAGGCCTTTTTGGATAGCCTGCTATTTCAGAAGGGAGAGAACAGGCAGATTTCCTCCATACATATTAAATAAGACTTTAATTTTTCAGAGATAGATTACAACAATAGAATGGATTTGCTGCACCCAATTTAATACTATTTAATAAGATGCAATTTCAGAAGGATGGAGCAGGCAGATTTTAGCCTGAAATAATACATTATGCAGTATTTTGTTCTGAGACAGAATCTAAAAACTGAGCAGGCAGATTTCCTCCATAAATATTAAATTAGACTTTTTTATTTCAAAGACAGATTCCAACAATTGTACAAATTTTCTGCTCCTAATTTCATCCTATGTAATAAAAAGCAATTTTGGAGGGAAAGAGCAGGCAGATTTCAGGCAGAATAAATTAGACAGTATATTTTTCTGAGACAGAATCTAAAAATTGTACAGATGTGCTGCACATGATTTCATCCTTTTTAACTGGATGCAATGTTTTCACAAGCGAGCTGGAAGAGTTTAGTGAGAAGTAATAAATTATACTATAGTTTTATAAGAAATAACAGTTCTATGTATTGGCTAGACGAATCTTAGCTTTTTTTCAATAGGATGCGATTTCTGAGGTAAAAAGCAGGCAAACTGCATCTATAAAGTAAGAATTACATAGTATTTTTCCTGTGACAGAATATAACAATATTGTACAGATTATCTGCACTTTTTCAAGAATTTTTGATAGGCCATTATTTCAGAGGTAGAGACCAGGCAGTTTATAATTAACCAACTGTCTACCACAGTAATTTTTTCATTTTTTTATTTATCAAATACATATTTTATGGAGAAAGTTACGCTAAAATTAATTTTAGGGCCAAACAAACGCAATATCATAACCATTTTTTGGGAAAATATAAATAATTGGGCTGCATCAAGTAAATAGATACCAAACATGTCAAGTCTTAAAATTGTGCATGCCCGTGGAAACCTAAACTATGGTACCCAAAACTCTCCATAGACAAGCCTTTACAGGTCATCAGTTTAAAGTTAACTGTGAATTATGGCCCTAGAATTATTGCTTTCACTCTGACGTTTGCAGCGAAACCACCCATGTGTGGTGCAATTGATGTTACATACACGTGCTCAGCCTACAATGTGCTTTTTATGTGGGGTGTGTGCGGGGATGCTTTACTTTTTTTAAAATTATTTTTACTACACATTTTTTTTATTAAGATGTTGTTATTATTGTTTTTCTTACATTGTTGCTATCAAAGAAGGTTAACAAGTCCCCTATATGATAGCATAGGTAGGTGACAGGTCCTCTTTATGGAGACAATAGGGGTGTATTAGACCCCCAGTATATGCCCTGCCCTCCAATGCAACTATTCAAACACAGATTGTGCTTGAATAGCTACATCCTTGGCTACACTAGCTGTGCCGCTGGAAATGATGTAGACATCACACTTCCGGAGTCATTAGCCGCAGGAAGGATCAGGGAATGGATGTTCCCTGAGTTCCTCCTGCTTTCACCACAGAAGCAGATTCCTGTGGTCCAAGCCTACCCAGTGGAACAGGAGAGCTCAGGAACCACCGCAGGTGCCGCCATCACGGAGGGGGCGCTCCTTTGAGAGCCCTGTGAAAGTGCCGCCCGATCACTTATATCAGAAAGCCCTTTGCTCTTACAGCCAGTATCAGTAGTTTGATTTAACCAGTAACCAGGGAGAACCAGAGGAAGAAGACAGCAGAAGGAGAAGAACCGGAGGAAGAAGACAGCAGAAGGAGAAGAACCGGAGGAAGAACCAGAGGAAGAAGACAGCAGAAGGAGAAGAACTGGAGGAAGAACCAGAGGAAGAAGACAGCAGAGGGAGAAGAACCAGAGGAAGAAGACAGCAGAAGGAGAAGAACCAGAGGAAGAACCAGAGGAAGAAGACAGCGGAGGGAGAAGAACCAGAGGAAGAAGACAGCAGAAGCAGAACAACCAGAGGAAGAAGACAGCAGAAGGAGAACAACCAGAGGAAGAACCAAAGGAAGAAGACAGCGGAGGGAGAAGAACCGGAGGAAGAACCAGAGGAAGAAGAGAGCAGAGGGAGAAGAACCAGAGGAAGAAGACAGCAGAAGGAGAAGAACCAGAGGAAGAACCAGAGGAAGAAGACAGCGAAGGGAGAAGAACCGGAGGAAGAACCAGAGGAAGAAGACAGCAGAAGGAGAAGAACCAGAGGAAGAACCAGAGGAAGAAGACAGCGGAGGGAGAAGAACCGGAGGAAGAACCAGAGGAAGAAGACAGATGAGGGAGAAGAACCAGAGGAAGAAGACAGCAGAAGGAGAAGAACCAGAGGAAGAACCAGAGGAAGAAGACAGCGAAGGGAGAAGAACCGGAGGAAGAACCAGAGGAAGAAGACAGCAGAAGGAGAAGAACCAGAGGAAGAACCAGAGGAAGAAGACAGCGGAGGGAGAAGAACCGGAGGAAGAACCAGAGGAAGAAGACAGCAGAGGGAGAAGAACCGGAGGAAGAACCAGAGGAAGAAGACAGCAGAGGGAGAAGACATCACTGGAGAAAAAAGACACGTTGGACCTACAACGACTTTGTCAAAAACCTATGTACTGTTTTCATTTATTTTTGGCACTCTTTTGGGTGAATGAGTAGTAATGTACACCTTACTCATTCACATGGGGGGGGGGGCCTGGGATCTGGGGCCCCCTTGTTAAAGGGGGCTTCCAGATTCCGGTAAGCCCCCTGCCCGCAGACTCCCACAACCACCGCCCAGGGTTTTTGGGAAGAGGTCCTTGTCCCCATCAACATGGGGGCAAGGTGCTTTGGGGTGGAGGGAGCAGAGTTAAGGGCATGTGACCTGGTATGGTCCAAAGGGGGGGGCGCTCACTCAGCTCCCCCACCCCTTTCCTGACCTGCATGCTCGGATAAGGGTCTAGTATGGATTTTTGGGGGGGACCTCGCAATGTTTTTTTTTTTTCATTTTGGCGTGGGGTTTCCCTTCAAGATCCAGACTCAAAGCGCCTGGTGTGGAATTGGGGGGGGGGGGGATCCCAACAATTTTTTTTTTTTTTTTTTTAAATTTTGGCGTGGGGTTTAGGTTCAAGATCCTAAGAGCACAAGTCGCATGCCACAAGTCGGATCAGTTAAGATGATGAATCCGACTTTGATCTGACTTCAATGATATTGAATAGGCTGAAGTCGGACCAAAGTGGTGCAGGAAACTTTTTCAAAGTTGGACTGACACGAGTCGGACCAGTTAGGACGGCTCTCATAGGGAACCATTGATTTATACACATCATGTGACATGAGCTCCTGGTACGTATGTCATACCAGCGTGAACCTGGCCTTAGCAATAGTATGTAGGCATAGGACACGCCCCCTACCACGCCCCCTTAAAGGAGAATAAAAAATAAAAAAAAGATTAGTTAAACTCACAAGTTGCTGGTTTTCCCCACTTCTATTCTTTTATATTGGCTTTGGAATGTACAAATGCTGCTATTTAGAAATCGGAGGAAAGGTTTAGCTCTGGGAAACACTTTTTGAATGATAAAAAGTGCATTTTATATACAATTATAGCGATCAGACCAAAATGAGGGACAAATGAGGAGGAAAGAGGGACAGAGGGACATTGCTCCAAATCAGGGACAGTTGGGAGCTATGGGCCAATCACGTGGCTTGTATTTGCAGCAAATTAGCTCCATTAGAAATTGCTGGTTGTCAGCAATAAGAAATGTAAATAAAAACTCGTAGAACATAGACTGCTAGAGGGGGTACCAGAGTCGAGCATTGGCAGCATCACATTCTCTGACCATGCCCCGGTGAGCCTCCAATGGACTACAGAGATGCCCCAAATACAGAGTAGTGGCTGGAGGTTAAACGAGGAGCTTCTACATGATAAAGAGGTAGAAAAAAGAATCAAAGAGGAATTAGATATGTATTTTAAAATTAATGTACCAGGGGAGACATCTGAAGCCACAACTTGGGAGGCGCATAAAGCCTACATAAGGGGCATACTTATGATGGTGGGGTCCGAAAAAAAAAGGAGCAGGGCCAAGGAGAAGAATATCTTACTAAAAAACATTCATGGTTTAGAGCAACAACACAAGATAACGGGAGATGGGGAGACACTGGCCAGATTGATGAGGAGAAGAGAAGAGCTGAGGGATCTAATGGAGCAGGAAACACGCAAGACATTTAATCTAGTGAAAAAAGACAGATATATCAACGGGAACAAACCGGGGAAGTTATTAGCAAGGGCCCTAAAAAAAAAGAAAAATAACAACTACGTAGAAAAAATAAGGACAAAGTCTGGGGAAATTAGATTTAGATCAGGGGACATAGCAGACACCTTCCAAGAATTCTATGGAGGGCTGTACGCCATCAATACTGAAAACACTCAAGAGAACAAAAGCAGCAAAAGTGCAGGAATCAAAAAGTTTTTAAAGGAAGCAATGCTACCCAGGATAACAGACAGTGATAAATGCATACTAGAGACCCCCATCTCGGAGTTAGAGATTAGGAAAGCTATTCAGGGAATCCCAAATGGTAAAAGCCCCGGGCCCGACGGCCTAACTGCCCTTTACTATAAAAAATTTCAGGAACTCTTGATCCCCAGGTTGTGTTCGTATATGAACGGAATAGGGGAGAAATGGGATATGAGGAATGAAGCATTGGAGGCCAGCATAACAGTAATTTGGAAAGAAGGAAAAGATAATACGCTTTGCTCGAGTTACAGGCCCATTTCTCTCCTGAACGTGGACACGAAGTTATTCGCTAAAATCCTAGCTGACAGGCTGAAAAGAATAATTAATGGGGTCATCCACCCAGACCAGGTGGGATTCGTGCCAGGCAGGGAGGGGAGGGATAATGCCATCAAGACGATACTGGCAGCCCAGGGTGTTCATGATAGTGGGGCCCCAGGTCTCCTCCTGTCAATTGACGCCGAGAAAGCCTTTGACAGGGTTGACTGGGGCTTCATTTGGGACACCCTGGAGGAGATAGGCCTAGGAGACAGACTGATCAGCTGGATAAAAGCTTTATACTCACATCCTTCAGCACGAGTGAAAATTAATGGAACCCTATCGAAACCATTTAGAATGTACAATGGTACGAGACAGGGGTGCCCCCTCTCCCCATTGTTGTTTGTGATTGCCTTAGAACCCCTTCTGGCAAAGATAAGGACCAACCCGGATATTAGAGGGGTAAAGGTGGGTGAAGAGGAGTATAAACTCGCCGCCTTCGCGGACGACGTACTGTTCTATATCACGCACCCGAGGATTTCACTCCCGAATTTGGTAGCGACCCTCAAAGAGTACGGCAGATTGTCCAATTTCCGAGTGAACCAGGCCAAATCAGAAACGCTCGAGATAATAAAGGGAAGTACGAGCGATACGGCGTACCAAACGTCTTTCCCATTTAAATGGGGGGCAAAAGAACTCAATTACCTAGGTATTAAAATAACCACTACTAAGGAGTCTCTATTCCTCGCAAACTTCATACCACTTCTCAACGAAGTCAAAAATGATCTTAACAGAATCTCACACACTCAATTATCATGGGGAGGGAGGATTAATCTATTCAAGATGTCAATTTTACCAAAAATCATCTACAAAATGCAAATGATACCAATTCCAATCCCTCAGACCTACTTCAATAAGCTACGCACTGTTTTCTTAAGATTTATATGGAGAGGGAGAAAACCTAGATTAAAATTAGCACAATTAATAAAGGACAGGAAGAAGGGGGGGTGGGGAGCACCTGATATTAGAAAATACTATTCTGCGATTGCTATATCACGGTTGTTAGATTGGGTAAAAAATAATGAAGAAAAATTATGGGTAAAAATGGAAAAAAGTATGAGTGGAGCGGATTTGAGCAAGATGGTTTGGATCCCACCACAGTATAGAAATTTAGGCACAGAAACAATGTATATAACAAAGCATACACTTAATATGTGGGACAAGGTACACAAAAAAGAGCACTGGGAGTTCAATTCACCACTAATTTTTTTAAAAAATACAGATTATTTTGCACCAGGGAAAGAAGAGGTGTCTGGGAGGTGGATTATAAAGGAGGATTTGCAATTAAAAGATGTTATGATACAGGGGAAGATGTGTACTGAGGCTGAATTAAAAGCCAAAAATGAATGGCTGGTAATAGATCCCTGGCGATATTACCAACTGAAACACTTTGTTAATTCACTCCCGCAACCAATCAGACCGATAGAGAATCTACTCCCCCTGGAGAAACTATGTGTTGAGAAAAAAGGGAAAGGAGGTATAGCCAAGACATATAGAGCGCTTGGGGAGTTGGAGGGAGTAGGAGACCTGAGATTCGTGGAGAAGTGGGAGGAAGAGCTGGGTAGTAAGATCGACAGACAGGAGGTGGGGAGGATCATGAAAAGGGTGAACGCAACTTCAGTAAATTACAAGCTCTCAGAAATGAATTACAAGATCCTCACAAGGATGTACATAACCCCAGATAGAGCGCATAGAATTAGGGAGGGACGGTCACAGCTATGTTGGAGGGGTTGTGGAGGAGTAGGGACTATGGCGCACATGTGGTGGCAGTGCCCGGTAATCATGGAATTCTGGGGGGAGATTGGGCAAATCATCAATAAGATCCTTAAGATAGACATCCCCTTAGATCCCTGGGTGTTTTTGCACCATGGGAGGAAAGTTCCCACGAAGGTATATCTGAGGTCGTTACTCCCCCACCTCTTAAATGCTGCAAAAAGCCTCATCCCCAGATATTGGCAAGACAAAAGGAGACCTACGGTACGAGAGTGGCTAGGCAAGATAAACGAGATTTATAATCTTGAATACTTAAAGTATAGTGAAGGAGCAGAGATGAAAACCTTCGAGGAGACATGGAAGGACTGGGTGAACTTTAGGTACTCACTTCAAGCGGCTGAATTGTGGGGAATCTGAGGGCAAAAATACAAAAAAACTACCTAGGTAGTAATTTGCTAAACTTGGAATAGCACATCGACTTCGAACGCGCACTTGAGACACGGATGTAGGAGCTGGAGTCGGGAACGGGTGGGGTTGCACGGGAGCAATGGGGGGGGGGGGGTGGGGGGAGGGTAGGTATAGGCGGGTCACGGGGGAAGGGATTATGCTACTTCTGTATTTCTTCTGTCCCTCCTTTCTCTATAGGAGATGTATCTTCTAGAATTTCCCCTTGAAATTTTCTCTTTTTTTTTGAACTAAATAAGGAAATATAGCCACAGTGATGTGAATACTTATTGGGACAGACTTGAACTGAAAAGTTGAAAATATAGTCCCTAAAAATACTTCGCTGAAGTGGCAAAAAAAAAAAAAAAAAAAAAAAAAAAAAAAGAAATGTAAATAAATTGTGGCGCGCACATTTCAGGGTTAAAAACGGGCATTGAGGGGGCAACATAACGCCTTCTAGTTGCCCTCTGAAAAGCAATCCACTGTGAATCACTTTTCAGAGGGAACGTCTTATGGAAGTATGAATGAACCCTCAGTGAGTGGTGGAGCATTTTCCATTGGCCACTGGTATTTGTCTCTGCACTGTTCTGTCTCTATATGCTGGGGAGGGGGGAGGGGAGATGGGCGGAGCACGATGGTGTGACCACTCCCCCCCAGTAACATAGCTCACGCCCTATACACCCATTTCCGTACACTGTCCGACCTGACGCTGCCGACGTGGTGACGTAGTTCCGGATCACAGGTCAGGTGATGTGTGAGAGAGGTGTGGGTACGCGGCTCTGACACTTGGCGGGGGGTCCCGCTCTGTCATCTGCCGATTCATTGACAGGTAATAGGGGCATGCTGGGGGAGAAGAGTGCGGAGCGTTCTCCTGGGTGTGTGAAGTACAGAGAGCCCCCATACACCTGACTGTCTGTGTATATAGGGGAAGGGGATTCTCTCACACCCGGACACCAGAAGGAGAGCTCTGTCCTAGAAGTCTCTACATTTCCTTCCTCCACTTCACATATCTCCCCCCCTCCCAAAAAAACACAATGGTATGTCTGTCCTATGTAGAAATGTGATCCAGGAAGGGGACATTGTGTGTTGGGGGGGGGGGGGGGGTCACACACATGAAGGTAAGAAGTGTCCGGGGAGTGGTGAGGAGGGGCAGTGAGGAAAACCCGCCCCGGAGATAGAAGTATGAACAGCACTCATTACAGGGCTGCTGATATCTCATAAAGTGACCGGGGGAGGGGGCGCAATATATTAAAGCTTTACTCCAGAAAAGAATATGAACCCTCCCCCTTTCTCCTAAACATCCCTCCCCCCCCAATCTACCCCAGCCCCCTCCTTCCAAATCCTACCTCTAACCTATACCCCCTCCCCAAAGCTTCCTCTCCCCTATCATTCAATTACTCCCTCCCTTCCCATCCCTCTAACCCATCCCCCCCTCTCTTCAAATCCAACCCATCCCCCCCTCCCATTAGACCCCCCTTCCTCTGACCTGACCCCTTCCCTTCAAATCCCCCAATCCGCCCTGCCTCCCTCACTTCAAATGCTTCCCTCTGACCCATCCCCCTCCCTTCATATCCCATCCCCCAATCCGTCCTGCCCCCCTCCCTTCAAATGCTTCCCTCTGACCCGTCCCCTTGCCTTCCAATCCCCTTCCCTCTGACCCGTCCCCTTGCCTTCCAATCCCCTTCCCTCTGACTCGTCCTCCTCCCATCAAATCCCTCCCCTCCGACCTGTCCTGCTTTCAAATGCCCCCTCCCTTCAAACCCCACCCCCCAATCCGCCCTGCCCCCCTCCCTTCAAATGCTCCCCTCTGACCCGTCCCCTTGCCTTCAAATCCCCCTCCCTCTGACCCGTCCCCCTCCCTTCAAAACCCTACCCTCTGACCGTCCCCTTCCCTTCAAATCCATCCCCTCTGACCCGTCCGTCCCCCTCCTTTCAAATCCCCCCTGACACGTCCCCCTTCCGTTCAAATCCCATCCCCCAATCCATCCTGCCCCCTCCCTTCAAATGCTTCCCTCTGACCCGTCCTCCTTCCTTCAAATCCCTCCCCTCTGACCTGTCGTCCTTCTTCTTCTTCTTCTTCTTCTTCTTCTTCTTCTTCTTCTTCTTCTTTCAAAATCCCCCCCCTGACCCGTCGTCCTCCCTTCAAATCCCTCCCCTCTGACCCGTCCCTCTCCCATCAAATCCCTCCCCTCTGACCTATCCTGCTTTTAAATCCCTCCCCTCTGACCTGATCCCCTCCCTTCAAATCCCATCCCCCAATTCGCCCTGCCCCCCTCCCTTCAAATGCTCCCCTCCGACCCATTCCCCTTCCCCTCTGACCCGTCCCCTTCCTTTCAAATCCCCCCCGACCTGATCCCCTCCCTTCAAATCCCATCCCCCAATCCGTCCTGTCCGCCTCCCTTCAAATGCTTCCCTCTGACCCGTCCCCCTCTCTTCAAATCCCTTCCCTCAGACCTGTTCCCCTTGCCTTCAAATCCCCCTCACTCTGACCCGTCCTCCCCCCTTTAAATCCCTCCCCTCTGACCTGTCCTTCTTTCAAATCCCCCCCTACTCTGACCCGTCTCCCTCCCTTAAAATCCCTCCCCTCTGACCCGTTCTGCTCCCTTCAAATCCCTCCCCTCTGACCCGTTCTGCTCCCTTCAAATCCCTCCCCTCTGACCTGTCTCTCTCCCATCAAATCCCTCCTCTCTGACCTGTCCTGCTTTCAAATCCCCCCCTCCTCTGACCCATTCCCCTCCCTTCAAAACCCATCCCCCAATCTGCCCTGCCCCCCTCCCTTCAAATGCTCCCCTCCCTCTGACCCATCCCCTTGCCTTCAAATCCCCCTCCCTCTGACCTGTCCTCCCTCCCCTCTGACCTGTCCTGCTTTCAAATCCCCCTTCCTCTGACCCATCCCCCTCCCTTCAAATCCCCCCCCCCCCTGGCACGCCCCCCTCCTTTTCAAATCCTCCCCTCTGACCCATTCCTCTCCCTTCAAATCCCTCCCCTCTGATCCATCCCCCTCTCTTCAAATCCCCCCCCGGCCTGACCCCTTCCCTTCAAATGCCACCCCCCAATCCGCCCTGTCCCCCTCCCTTCAAATACCCCCTGACCCGTACCCCTCTATCCAAATCCCTTCCTTCTGACCCGTACCTCTCTCTTCAAATCCTTCCCCTCTGACCTGTCCCCTTCCCTTCAAATCCACCCCCCCTACCCGTCCCCCTCCCTTCAAATCCACCCCCCCGCACGTCCCCCTCCTTTCAAATCCCCCCCCTCCCTTCAAAACCCTCCCTTCTGACCCATTCCTCTCCCTTCAAATCCCTCCCCTCTGACCCATCCCCCTCTCTTCAAATCCCCCCCTGACCCGACCCCTTCCCTTCAAATGCCACCCCAATCCGCCCTGTCCCCCTCCCTTCAAATCCCCCCTGACCCGTACCCCTCTATCCAAATCCCTTCTGACCCGTACCCCTCTCTTCAAATCCTTCCCCTCTGAACCCGTACCCCTCTCTTCAAATCCTTCCCCTCTGAACCCGTACCTCTCTCTTCAAATCCTTCCCCCTCTGACCCGTCCCCTTCCTTCAAATCCACCCCCCCGACCCGTCCCCTCCCTTCAAATCCCCCCTGACCCGTACCCCTCTATCCAAATCCCTTCCTTCTGACCCAATCCTCTCTCTTCAAATCCTTCCTCTCTGACCCGCTCCCCTCCCTTCAAATCCCCCCACGACCCGTCCCTCTCTATTCAAACCCCCTCGCCTCTAACCCATCCCCTCCCTTCAAATCCCCCGACCCACCCTGCTTTCAAATCCTTCCCCTGTCCCCCTCTCCCACTTCAATACTGGGCACTTTTACCCCCTTCCTGCCCAGGCCAATTTTCAGCTTTCAGCGGTGTCACACTTTGAATGACAATTGCGCGGTCATAAATTGTATATATATTCCCGCGCTATTATGAAGATGGTAATTTAAACTGCTGCAAGCACCGAAAAGGATCAGTTCATACCCGCACACATTAAATAAATGAAATAGATGGTGCTGCGCTGTTAAAAGATAAAAATCAAACTAGAACTACCTAAGTAATCTATGTTAAAAAATATCCAAAACAATGAAGTATACAGTGAATGCTAAAGGTAGCAGTACACGTGAGAAAAATTCCCTAAATAGATAAATGACTACAGTCTTATAGGTGAATACAAAAGTACGGTGATGTATACACTCTCCAACTGAGTGTAAATATAAAGTGACTTGTCTTTAAAGTGCAGAAAGTTGTGCAAATATATGCAATATGCAAAAGTGATTTCTCCTCTTCTGTGCAATAAACACAATGTGCAGAAAATAATTTCTCCTCTTCTGTGCAACACACTCCAGTGAAGATGGCCTCTTACCTTGCGGTTATGAGGCAACCGCATGTGTATGTAATAATGAAGATCAATGGTGTTCACAATGCTTGCTTCTTGGTGGTATACTCTCAAAGCAGTGACGCAGTGGTCTTTCTCTCCCAATGGATGTGTATGTAACGTGGAGGAAGAAGCAAAGGGAGGATTCCGGGTAGTGTAGTATTTTGAAGACACCGTCCTTTATTTGTTAAAAGTAATAAGGCGTACTCGCATTTCGTTTGTAAGTTTAAAAACAAAACACCACGAGCAGCGAGCTCGTATGTTGACGTCACTTCCGGTGCCTGTCCGTCAACGCGTATT